>CM031244.1:124348526-125609688 GCA_018340775.1 Taxus wallichiana var. yunnanensis | reverse complement strand
TCCCATCAAATCTCATGGATGTCGAGGACTAGCTCACCACCCACACAACTCATCCATATCCGCAAAGTCAGTCGCTCAGTGTCCTGTGCCACACACCTAGCACTGGGCCATTCGAAGCCACTCCAACCCGCATAAATCTGCGCACGCGGGCCTTCAATACACCCTTAGCTCCGCATCGGGTTCCCAAAACTTGTTGACCATCCATGTCAAGCCATTGACCCGGCTTGACACCCACACTCCTTCTCCGTCGGTGAATGTGGATTTCCCCACACGAATGTCCGAGGGCTCCCTTTTTCTGATTTTTCCACAAACACCTAGCTTACCAATGTTGTGGCCATTTTGTCCTTTCCTTGTACGCTTATCCATCGGGCCGTCTGGGCCATTCAAACCCACCATATCCACATGAATCATTAGCTCTCGATTCACCAATTTCATTACGTGTCCGGGTCTCCTCTTCTATTTTGCAAACAATGAGCTACGATCCCATCCTTTCAAATAGGGCTATCTCAAGGTCTGTTTTATCCACCTTTGAGACATCAAGATCTCCTTAGTGTTTAAGATTGAACTCCCGATTTTCTGGTTTCATGCTTATGGCGAGTCGGTTCGTGTGATGAGCTTGGTCTCCTTTCCTTTTTGCAACGGCTTTGATAGCTCTCGACTTAGCTCGTCCGTGTCTTGAACTAAGTTTTGTGTCCATCATTGCTTCACCCTCAACTCAAATCCTTCCGTTTGATGGTTTTGCCAAGGTGGATTTTGTAAGGAGTCGGGTAAATTTTGCATAAAACATAATCCTTTAAAATCAAACATCCGAGCTTTGATAGGCAACTTAGTCATGAGCTCACTCATTCCTCAAATAGCTAAGTCCACAATGTATATAGCTCGGTCAAGGGGTCAATACCTTACATCACCGATCATTGATCCAATAGCTTGGTGGAGTGTTTAGATAGTTTTGCCTTTTTGATAGAGCTCGGTCCACTAATCAAATGGCTCAATTCTCTTATCAACTTTGCATCATTGAAGTGTTCAATGGGCATATATATCTTTCTAAATAGCTTGACATCATTACAGAGCTCGATCCACATTGACCCCGATTCAAGAGCTCATTTATGTTTTCACCAACCCGAGTTTCAAGAGTAGCTTGGTTCCTTCCACGATGAACAAACTCGACCAAAAATAAATCGATCACCTTCAAATGAGCTTGACCACCTACAACAAATTAGTGAGCTAATACAAAATCTCAATGAGCTCCACCTTCCAAAAGCATCTCGATGTAGATTTCAACTTTTCCACTCCAAGTAGCTCGACGGGCTAGCCTTAGAAGCTCGGTGCATTGTATTGGAAGCTACACCTTCTCTTGAACATTTATGCAATTCTTGGATCCATGCAGCTATGAAGAGGTGTCCAAGGGATAGTTTAGATGACTTATTGGATTTTTCCACCTTTTCTTAAAACTGGATCCCTATCACTGTGATAATGCAAGATTTCCAGTTATCCGATTTGACAAGGGGAGTGAAATGGGATAACAATTTTGGCGACTCGCGGGGCCATTTTCCTGGTAAATGGTTATGACCAGCTACCTATAGCAATCCATTGGGCATGGAGTCTTCATAATCACCATAGAATGATTTGAACTCTGAAAATTTTGACTCGGAATACTTGAAATGTCATTGCCTACTTTATGTAGTAATCGCCTCTATTTCTCGCACTCTCAACTTTCATAAGAAAATCTTGAAATCAAGATTTGTGAGAGTAGAAAATTATTTTAAACTTTGAATTCCACTTATTCTTGCAATTGCGATCTATGGAGGTTGAAGGATGATCATCTTTTAATTTGGACATCATGGAACTCTATTAAGTTCTGATTTTCTTTCTTCTTCTGGGAGTTCCAATTCTTTTCGAATGACTATTTTAATCGGAGCTGATTTCTGACTTGAGCTCTTGGCTGATCTCTTGCAAGGGTACCTTGAAAGCTTGCTGCAGTTTGTTCTTGGAGAGGATCATAAAAATCTCCTCCTTGATGGATTTTAGTTTCTCTGCATTTGTTTTGATTCAACTTTTGTAGTCATTTGCATGTAACTATGAGTTTCCTTACTACAACAACCGAAGGGAATGATGTACGTGACCGACTACAACAACATGAACAAAAGCTATGTACAAAAGATGAAATCATACATGCCTTAAGTAAGACATGTAGACTATGCACAAGAACTTCTTCTGCTGAAAATAAACCTACTCCTACCCTACTCTAACTAGAGAAATGGGAAATTTCAAACAAAACCCGAAACTAGTAATGCAAAGTAGTTTCCCTTTTTCATGACTTGTAGCCATGTGGATGATTTGATACTATGTATAGCTGAGATTAGGAGTGAGAGATTGGCTGCAAATTGTTTCTCCACTCCCTCCATCAAGGTATCAACTTGAAATAAAACAAATACCTCTTCAATATTTTTCTCACTTGGTTCCAAGAGGTATTGTTATTGATCCTTGGCATTTTGAGGTTCCCCCCATACTTATAAGAAAGAATGACAGGTTGTGGCTTCTCCCTTGGCTCCAATTAAGCCAAGTACCTGATAGGGCACGGTCTAGTCCTTATAAAGTACCCACTATTTTGAAACTTAACTCCAAAAATGGAGTCTTCTTGTAGGCCTTATCGAGGAAGGGGACTTTCTACAGCTTGATCTTCTTCCTTTTGCACATCTACAGACAATTGATGCCCTTCTTGAGTGAATGGTGAGAGAGAGAGATGAAAACATCATGCTCTTTTCCTTCTTCCTCTCGCATCCAAAGTATGACATTTGGAAGATTAAAATATTTCAATTTTTATTCAACGAGGCATGTTACAAACTGCAATTTGCTCTTGCACGTTCTCCTTTTGGCGAGAAGGCTCTTGTGGTTGAAGGAAGAATGATGGGATAACAAAATTTGTAATTTCCATGGGCTCTTACCCATCAAAAAAATCCTCCAAGTCTAATAGGAAATCAAACTCTTCGTTGTCCTGTGCGCAGCAAGGTCTCTCCCTCTTGCATGGTGACCTTCAAATCTGCATTATCTTCACCATATGAAGCTTCATCCTCGATAAGAAGCTAGTGAGTTCGAAGTCCTCCACAAAATAAATTTTTGGAGAAATTGAGTGGGAGAGAAGTCTGCAACTTCATGTGCAATATTCTCATGATTCAGTGCCTCTGAGTTCATCTTGTTCACCTCCATGTGCCCTTCTTCAACTGGAATTGGACCTAGTTGTTCTTCCTCTTCTTGGATTGATTGTGTAGCTTGAATTGGATCAACATTTTCTTTAAATAAATTTCCAACATGGACACTGCATTCAGAGTAAACTAATTGTTGATCATCTTCTTGTTCAAAAAAATCAACCTTGGCCACCACTGGCTTATCAACTTTGACTTCCTCCTTTGGCTTTACCATCAAGGGTATCTTTTCAATACCAAACCTTTGAGCCCATATTTTCAAATTGTCTGTCATTTCTTATTTTTTAGGCTCTTCTTCTTGTTTCCCTTTGTTGGTTGTATGATTGTTTACTCCCGAGATGAACTTGGTGATGCAAGAGGAGGGATGGGTTGGGTTACAACTAATTTTTCTTTCATTTGGGGTGGTGGGAGGGACAAAAATTATTGTTTGTATGGAGGGAATGATAGCTTGGAAGGGAAAAGGGTAGAAAAATTAAGATGGAATGGAAGATTGGAGGACGGAGAAGGGGAATCAACACTTGGGGCAGCATACAATGGGCTTGGATCTTGACACTGCTGAAATGAAAAATCTTAGAAGGGAGAAAATGAAGGACAAGGATCTCGTGATTGACCTACCTATTGACAAGCATGTATTACACTTCACTCGAATGCTTCAATATCCTAAGTCCTTTGCAAGTTTAGGAAGCAATTCAACCATGAAATCAAGCTTTTGTTGCAGGCGTTTAATGTCTTGGAAAAGGGCCTTCCCATGGACAAGGTGCCCTACAACCAATCTTGAAAATTTTCATTTATGTTGTAGCCCGAGATTGAACCATACCAATATCCATTCTTTGGATCTTATCAAGAAAATTAACATTCTCCATTTTTTATTGTCACTAAATATATACTCATATTGTTGATAAACTCCATAGCCAAATTGGTTTTGACATTGCTCATATGGGTAAGCATAGTGGTTCGAATCGATCATAATGTTGATCTGGAGGAGTTGTGAAGCTCATTAGAGGCTGATTGCACTGTGCAAGTGTGAATTCCATTGTGGGAATGAATCCATGATTGCACAACTTCATAGAATGGAAGAAAATGAAAGAGGTGGAAATAAAAATGAATGAAAATGGATGGAAATGGATGGAAGAAAGGTCTGCAATTTCAGAGATGGGTTGTTAACCAAATGGAGTCGCCATATGTGTTTTATATGCTTCCAAAAGCTGAGATTTTAACAAGAACACACCAACTTGTTAAAATGAAGTTTTCTCAAAAGATTGAATTGCACACACTGCAAATGATCTTCAATTCAACTCGAAAGTATAACATTCTGAAAGATGAAAACTTTGACTTCTTTAAGGTCCCACTGGGCATGCCAGAACTATTATCACAAAATTACAGACACCCGAATGGCCACGATTATGGAGTGGGGTATTCGATGTAATTTGTATAACATTGGATCACCTCTCAAGTTGTGAGACTTGCGGGCTTGAGATGATCCTCCAGAGAAGGTTGGTTCCTTCTCCTAAATTACCTACCACAAGCTACTCTTAATGCAGACAAGGCTATCTAATTCTAATCTAACTTTCCAAGGGACCAAGGAGAGAGAGAGTGCATAAAGATAAAACCTACACTAACAACGATGATACACCAAAAAGAGGTGGGCGATCACAAATCCAACTCGCTTAAAGTGGAGAGAGGTGAGCAATGGAGAGGATGGACAAGATGTATCACAGACCAAAGATGAGATTCACACAAAACAACACTTCAAACCTATTAAACACAGCTCCCAAAACTTGCAATAGACATCAAGAGATATGCACAATAGACCCTGTAATGGTGAGAGATAAGAAGAGACAATAAAAGATGCAAGGATGGTCAAATTGCATCAAAAGACATATTTTATTGTTCCATGAATTCACACAAGTACATCATTAGTGGGCAAGAGGTAAGAAAATTCCATTACAAAGTAGAGAGAGGAGGCTTAAGCTCCACATTCAACCCAACAGAGAAGAAAGAGAGTAGGGGGAAAGAGAGAAAAATGACCAACTCCTTTACAAAATGAGCCCAAGATTACAGTTTATAGAATGAAAAAGAGAGAGAATGAAATCCCGGATTTTTATTTTCAACCACTTGAAATTTGTCATAAATTAGTGTAATTTATGGTATGTTTCTTGCAAAAGGATCCCCATGTTGTTCCATAACCTACGGTGAAAGAATGATGACCATGCCTCAACCAAACAAAACTCACTCGTTTTCCTTTAAAAAAAACACCATCAAATCTTCATCAATTTATGGTTTTCTTGGTTATTGTGCGTCAGCTTGGAGCCACGATTCCAATGAGTTTTTGTTTGCTCGTTTTTGTTGAAAATTTCTCAAGTTGTGGTTTTCGAGTGCATGTAGCTATTTTGAGTTGTACAAGCTTGCTTGAGCTCCACAGATTGGCAATTATATTTATGGTTGAAAATATAATTTAATTATTTTTCCCTCTTCCATAGTTCTCTCCATATTTTCAAAATGATTTTGCATTAAAAAGATTTGGGCCCCTCCACATTTTCATTTTCCTTGCTTTGAAATGGGGAAGGGTTATGTTTGTCCTTTATTGTTTTATGAGCTGCACTTGGCCACTCGATCGAGCGGCTTGGCCAACCCTCGGTCCGAGTGGCTACCTTGTTGCTTTGTCCACTCATTCACCCCCCTTTGCTAACTCGGCACTTGGTCGCTTCTTCATTCAACTCGATGTGTCGATTTACCTCTATGTTGGCGCTTATATTGGATTCACCCTTATGCCTCCCTCGCGGGCTCGTCATTCAATGTGCACATAGGACTCGCCAAATCATACGCCGACTCGCCTTACATTGCCACAAGTCTCCCATAACTCTATCTCACCGCAAAATACCACCAATACATCGGTGTCCAACTTGGTGATGCTAACTCGGCCTACGTTGAATGGACCGTTGACCACTCCTCATTATACTTTGGCAATGGCGAGCTCCCTTCATTTCTTCTACCGCCCGAGGCCCATCCCATTCACTCCCACGGACGTAGCTGATTGGTTCACAACTCAGCCAAGTTGGAGTCTCGCACTGGGCCATTCGGGCCTCAAAACCTGTTGACCCACACTCCTCCCCTGCACGAATTTCCCAAGGGCTCCCTTTTTCCAATTTTTTCGCAAACGCCTAGCTTTCCATTATTACGACCATTTTGGCCTTTCCTTACACGCTTGTCCCTCAGGCCATCCGGGCCATTCAAACCCTCCATATCTGCATGACTCATGAGCTCTCGATTCGCCATTTTTGCCAAGTATCTTGTCTCCTCTCGCTATTTGCAAACAACGAGCTATGAGCCCATCCTTTCATATCCGAGCTAACTCGTGGTCCTTTTATCGGCTTCAAGCCGTCAAGCTCTCCTTCGTGTTTAAGCTCGAAATCCCGAGTTTCTGGTTTCATGTTTATGGCGAGTTAGTTATTGTGATGAGCTTGGTCTCCTTTCTTGTGTTGCAACAACTCGATAGCTCTCGATATAGCTCGGCTAGGGCTCGAACTTCATTATGTGTCCTTCATCATTGGTTCGCCCCTCAACTCGAATCTTTTCATTCGATGGTTTTGCAAGGTGGAGTTTGTAAGAGAGTGAGTAAATTTTGCATAAAACTTAATCCTTAGAAAATCTAATAGTTCACTTTGCATAGGTAGCTTAGTCACGAGCTCACTCATTCCTCAAATATCTCGGTGCACAATGTCTATAGCTCGATCAAGTGGTCGATACCTTGCATCACCCATTATTGAGCCAGTAGCTTCGTGGAGTGTTTGACATGACTTTGCCTTTCTAATAGAGCTCGGTCCACTAATCAAATGGCTCGATGCTCTTAACAACTCTCGCTGACGGTGAAGTGTTCAATGGGCATATGTCTTTCTAAATAGCTTGACATCATTATAGAGCTTGATCCTTAGAGAGTAGCTCGATCCACATCATTGACCCTAATCCAAGAGCTCATTTATGTTTTCACCAAGCCGAGTTTCAAGAGTAGCTCGGTTCCTTCCATGATGAACCGGCTCGACCAAAAATAACTTGATCACCTTCAAATTAGCTCGGTCTCCTACAACAACTTAGTGAGCTAATACAAAAGCTCGATGAGCTCCACCTTCTCAAAGCAGATTGATCTAGATTTCAACTTTTCCCAATACTCCAAGTAGCTCGGTGGGCTAGCCTTAGAAGCTCGGTGCATTGTATTGGAAGCTACACCTTCTCTTGAACATTTATGCAATTCCTAGATCCATGCAGCTATGAAGAGGTGTCCAGGGGATATTTTAGATGACTTATTGGATTTTGCCACCTTTTCTTGCAACTAAATCCCTATCACTATGATAATACAAGATTTCTGTTATCCGATTTCACAAGGGGAGTGAAATGGGATAACAAGTATATCGAGAGTGAGAAACAATGGGAGGAGTATCATGGGTACCAATAGAGAATTGATCACGTAAATCAGCAACACTAGGGTGCATCCCAAGAGTATAAGGATGTGCAATGTAGGTAATTTCATGAGCATCATGTGTAAGAGGAATATCACAAGGAGTAGCAACATGAGGTGTGAAATCTACTATAACAATATCCATAGAAGAAGGTGTAGTAAAGAGCATTATGTATTATGGCATGGGTAAAAATAAGTGTGTGCATAGTATGCAACAAACGATGGCCTAGAAGGATAATATAAGGAACATCATGAGGCATAATGTGACATAGAACATTAAGAGTGCAAGATCCCATAGTAAGGGGAAGAGATATTGTGCCTAACACTTGCTTAGGTATATTATCAAAGTCACATATACAAAGAGTAGATGGATTGAGATGAGTAACATAAAGTCCTATGATGGAGAAAGGACAAAGAACATATGTTAAGACCAAATCCATGATCAACTAGGACACGCTTAATGAGAAGATTATGAAGTTGAACTTGGATATGCAATGGGGAAGCCATGAAAGATCTGATAATGGGCATGTAAGGAATGGGTTCACTAAATGATTTAATATAAATTGAATTAAATCTTAATTTGAAAGTAACTACGTGATGAATGATATAGAAATGTTAACATGCAAAGTAAGACAAAAGAAAACAAAGCATATGCAAATGTGAAACCCTAAGCAAGAGAGGGAGATAAAGAGACTTAGTATATTTCGAGCGGTTTGGAAGTGATCTCGATATGTGAATAGCTGAAAAAGACTATGCAGAGTGTCGTAAATGCTTGTTCGAGATTCCGAGACTAGGAAATGTACCAAACAGAGCACCCACGGTAGGGACAGGAGCGCACAGGCGTTAGCGTTCGTTCAGGCACTAGTGTATGTGTGAATGGTTCAGATCTAGTCTCTTCTATGTAGGAGGAGCTTCGTTCTTAGTCTCTGTTTGTCGCTCTGGTTTCACTCCTTGATTGTTGAATGTACCTGTAACCTGTAAAACAAGTTGTCTACCTACACATATCCATAAACCACATCAAATCTAATAAAAATATGTAGAATGTGGAGTCGGACTGACCCAATGATCACCCGAAGAGTGAACTTAGTACCGAGCATTGCACTACATTTCACACTCCATGTAGTTCTTTGCGTAAATGTTTGTAATGATGCCCTAGGATTCCCTTATGCAAGTTGCACAACTATATCGAGCTAGATCTAGAATGTAGCAAATGTATAAAATGTATGGGATGGAATAGAATAGACTTCCCCTCCTATGTTGTGTATGCAGAAGAATGCAACCCTTGTCCCTTGAATAAATTTGCTAGATGGATCCCTTAATATGCTCTTTGTGCCTTTGGATGCAAGCTTAGGTGATAGTGTGTAATGCTTAGTGTTTGGTCCTTTATTTTGAAAACATACCTATGTATTTATATCATTCACTTGTTTGAATTTCATAATCAACAAGCTGAAAGGTCAACTCGAAGAAATAAAAAGTAATTAAGAAGCAAAAGGGGTCCAAAAGGATAAGAAAAAGGAAAAGATGGGCAGAATTGCCCGGGAGAATAGAAGTGCCTGACTTGAAGTGTCCTAACTAGGTGCTAGTGTTTGGGGCCATAGAAAGATAAAAAATTCAAATGTCGACAAGATTGTAAAATGTATGAAGCCAATAAAAGTACAAAAGGCAAAACAAAAGGCATAAGGAAGTTGTCAATTACTAGTTTTTTTGCTTATGAATCATGTAAATGCTAGCATGCTTTTAGGACCTAGAAATGTACCCAAGTGCATCGATGTTGTGTCTACACCTATATCTTGTTTCAAATGCCCTTATTTCATATAAATGGAGATACCCAATTATGGAAAACTCTTCCTAATCCTTAATCCACAAATACCCAAATGAGAAAAATGGTTTTAGAATAGTTTTTTTGTGTTTTTCCATCATATTCTCAAGTAAAATGAGATCACATGGATCAAGTAATAAACTACTGAAGATTATCCATAAGATTTGAAATATTTTAACAAGAGAGAGTTTATAAACCATGCCTTTTCCCACTCTTCTTCCTTGTAAAATCTTCAAGTTAAATCGAGCCTATTAAAACCTTCCAAGCTATTTCTAGGTTTATATAATATTAACGTCGTTAATCCAAAAACAACATTATTTTTAGCTTTAAATGTCATTAATACTTCCACCAAAATCTCAACATAACTAACTCTAAACTACCGTGCCCGACTCGCCAAAGGAAGAGCTCAAGCCAAACAACCTCACAAAAGCTTTAGCTTCTAAGAGTTAAGTACCTCATTGAATGTCATTAATTCTTAGCAAGTGCCACGTAGTGGCTCAACAAAACATGCCACCGCCAAAACCACCTTTTCCTCCAAATTGGAATGGAGTTAACGAGCGGTCGAAGACCATTTTTAATAAAACTTAAATATTTACTAAAGTTATATGGTGTGGACTATGTCCATAAATTAATTCAAAATACCCCAAGCTTATCTATTAACCACTTGCATGGAGTATGCATTCATCAAAGACAAAACCATAATCAACAATTAAATTTCCAAATCATTTGAATGCCTCGAACCTATGGTAAGGTTGATGTCTTTATACTATTATATATACTCATTCAATTTAATCAAACAATTATCCACCCCTTGCGGTCTAAGACCATCAATTGGTTAAACGGTTACTTTATTATTAATCAAAATAGTAATTATGCCTTGAGTTCTTGCCTTCATAAACATACTTATTTACCATTGCTTTGCCAAGTATTGATGACAAGATTTCAATCACTCTCAACAACAGGAATTAAGATCAATCCTCAACCAATCTCAAAATAATAGTTCACGGACATTCAACATATCTTTTTTTTTTATATTGGTAATTAATTCAGCAACCATATTACTTAACGTTTAAAATTGCCAACTTACCATGTTCAAAGACTAATAAAACCAATACAATTATACCTTGCAAAACTTTGCCATAGTCTAAGTTTTATAATAAATAAGCAATAAATTTACACGTGTGAAGAGAAGATTGTTTAAGTGAAACTCTAAATAAACCTTTACCTTCATGATCCTCGAACCTTAATTGTTTCAGATATGAGACTATCTTAATGCTTTACTGTCTATGACTGTTGTAATAACACAAGAAGTTTAGTCCATCATACAGTCATAACTATTTCTCAATGCCAAAATAATACAATTACAACCATGTTACAAATTTACCCACATTAGCAAATCATTACCTACAACAAGATAAGGTAGAATAACTCAAACAAGTACAACAACAAAATAACATACAAATGTTACCAAACCATCACACACATATGGGTAAGATAAATTCATACAACCAAGTACAACCAAAATAAGTTATAACTCTTGATTATTCCATGAATGTACAACGACGAGTGTTGTTACAAGGTTGGGCATGCAACTACGCGTAAGTATATATATCCTTTTCAGGATACATGCATGTATGTATAGTTGCAAACTCAGCTACACAACAATGTTATTCCTCAGGCATTCGTAAATCACTTTATATACTACAACTTATTCTTGCAACAAAACTAAATGAAAATGAAAGATGTAACACAACTCATATTTGAAAGACCATGTGTCACTACGTTCATAAAAGATACTAGGGTTGATTTCTTCAATTGAGCATGCATTCATCTACACACTAAACATTACATACAATCATTAAATGTACACATTATTACGTGACCATAACAAGGTTTAGTGTCAATCCTATAATTTATTTTTCTATGTTGTAATATCATCTTTACACATACCATTAAATCAAATAACATTATTTCTTCACAACATTTCGACATTATATTTATTTCCATTACTCATAATTATCATGTGATTCTCTTACGATCATGTTGACACCCCTTTTTAGAGTCATTTGTCAAGTACTAACTACCAAGTTCTCATGTTGGGAAATTATGTCGATTGCAGAGTAACTACCCGAGAGTTCCTAGAGGTTTGACACCCAAAACGAGTCACAAAAAGATGAGGCCACTAAATATCATCTATATGTGGAGATATCATTTGTCACTAACCTATATATGAGTCGAGTAGTTGACCCCATGAAAGATAGGATTTTTTCCGTAGCCATGGTGTCAAAGAAATATTGTTTGAGTTAAATTTAAGACAACCATGGTCAATCTCATTCAAATAGGGTTAAAAACACCTTTTTAACTTAATTAAGCACCTTCCCAATTGCAAAATTACCCTTACATGTACTAATCAAGATGTGAAAATAACCTAGATGCAACATACTAGGAATCACATGGGTTCAAATAACTCAACAACTAAAGGGAAATGATTCAAGGGATTAGCATTAGTTGTACTATCAACATCAACACCGTTGTTTTTCAAGCTTACGACACGAGTGGTGTTCAAGTTTAAGTTCACTACCATACAATTACGCAAATTTACCATAATAATCATATACACAATTTTTAATGCAATTTGAACTAGAAGTACAATGTAGTATCACACATACATGTTAATAATGATTGTTCTTCCTTCATTTATACAACATATACAATTGCTTGAATAACTAAATTTCATAGTCCATCACAATTCCATAATTTTCGTAATAGAAAACTTTAAGCTTGGATTTCCAACAATCATCATAATTCTATCACACCACCTGCAACAAGTCCAATAAATGAAAACATAGTCAATGATATACGTTGGCCTGACATTCTCCTACAACTAACAATATTCACACATGCATAATTTTTCCATTCATAATGAATTCAAACACTTGTACACAACAATGGAGAGTAAGAAATGCAAATGTGGTTACATTTCATTTTCAAGCTAGAGAGAGAGATAGAGAAGAGAGAGTGACATAACGAAGTTCAATACGGTTATGTGATGTGTCTACTGAGTTTTTCAATAGTTCTTTCGCTAGAAGAAAGTCCCACGACAATTTTCTCGTTATTGTTGCAAGCTTATAAAAACTACCAATTTAGCCAAAGTGGCCTAGAAAATGAGTTTGAAATCCATTTTTCACGACTCAAACATACCATGTGTCAATTTTCATCTATTCTCCTATCTACAGGGAAACCATCGAAGTTGACAGAACTCAAAACTAGCAATCAAGGTTCAAATAACGACTACCTTTCCGAAACTACTTATCATAATTGTGTCATCTGTTCTTGATGCGAACGACACGAGGCCTCCAAAACCCACTTGTAAAACTAACTTCCAATGTGGTTTTCTTCAAACTAATGATTGATTTCGATTGTCATGGAGAAATTATGGAGGTATGTGGCAAGAAAATTTTGTTTCTCAATATGGGGGGCCTAAATCCTCAACAAAAACCAAATTGAATTGTTAACTTTCAACAGTTGTCCAATGTTACGAAATTGTCAACCTGGGCTCCTAGAGCGCGCATGAGCGTTAACGGGACAAACAATCATCTAAGGTCGTTTCTAGAGGTTTATGTGACATCCCACGTCACCAAAGAACATAGTCAAATCTTAACTATCCCTCTACAAGGTTTGAAGTGTAGTTTTGCATGTCGTTGAAAATCGTGTTTTATTAACTTTTGCAAAGTGTACAAGTGGCATGTTATCACGAAAACTCAAGTTCAAACTTATCGTTCTGGAGGCTTCCATTATCCCATCTCATCATCTAAGTTTTCCATTGTTATGGGACACGATTCGAGGTAAGATTAACACTCAAACTAATCTTTTCGATTGTGCAACAAATAAGGCAAATTTTAATGTTTTTGTGCTACAAAACATTTTAAATTTACCAAAAGCAATACTCTTTGTTTTAATTTTTGAAATTACATGAAGGGAAAACTATAAATGCAAAAACATGTTAGAAATAGGTGAGAAAACCATGCTTGATTAACCTAGTCAAGCGAGTGTATGAGGATCAATATGAGCTCGGTTCATTGTAAATCCACAACTACAAGCATTTTGTCAAGCGGTTCTCGTGCCTTCAATATGTTTCCGCATTTTAACAACTAATAAAATATCTTATTTCAATCAATGTTTGATGGTTGTCCACTGGATGCTCCAAACTCCCATTTTGCATAGGCTCGAAGGTGCTAGCAATGTTGTGAAATTTAGTTTTAAACATGTGAACGGTAAAGGATCATTGAATGTCTCTATGATCTTCTAAACAAACTCATTTTGTGCTTATTGAACACCCATCCTGGTGCACATCCGGAACCACAATACTCTCTTTTGCCCTAGGTTGGTAGGATGTTGGATAAGGTTCCCGATCTCACCTTGTACTTGTTCTAGCTATTGTTTTATTTATTTAATACACCTCTTAACTATTGTTTTATTTATCTAATTCACTGTAAATGAGACCATCCCTACTCTTATTTAGTCACCTCCCTCTAAATCAATTATTTTTCTCCTAATATGGATGTCTCTCTCCAATTTAATTCTTCCTCTCGAAAATATGCACGAATAATTCACCTCTCCCGGACTCTCCGTAGACGTGTTCTCCGTTAAATTTCATTCTCTCTTAAAATCCAGACCATTTCTCTGTCCATGCCTATATGCTCTACATTTGCATGTGTTTTTACTATTCTTGAAGCTATAGCATTAGACCAAAAAATAAAAAATCTCATTTCCATTTATGCTTTGGTGGGTGTCCATGCCCTGTCCTAAATCTCCCGATTTGGCATAGAAAGGGGAGGATCTTTGCAAAGGTTTGGAATTTGGCTTTACACCAACCAAATTGCATTTGTTTTGACAAATTTCTAGAGCCACTCTTATTCTTTTAATTGGCATGTTGAAGAAAGTTTAGAGTTTCCTTGAGATAGAAGGCGCGGCCGGCCGTGCCTCGCCAACCTCTCCTTCACATTCCTAGTAACAAAACAACAATTACAAAATGAAGCTTGCATTGCATGGTCATGTATGCTCCCACCGCATGCATCTCTTGGACCTCTTATTTTTTACAAAGCCTCCATTTTGCACACAACTTCTAGAAATCCCCTCTCCAATAGGATTTGATGGACACCATACCACGCACAAGAGCTCCCACGTTTTGGCACACGCTGAAATATGCCAAACAAAGGTGCAAAATTTGGCCTCACATCTACAAATTGCTTTTGCCTAGAGGAAAACACAAGAATTGAATTGAAAGATTTTAATTACGTCCACGAGACCAATAGGTCTATGGGACCATAGAATTGCACCAAACCGTCTTAGACCATAGCGGGTTTCTTGAAGTCTTTTAAGAGGTCTGCTCCTCTTCCGACTGATCTGCATTAGCATTTCCCCCAAACCCTTTATTTTGTTTTCCTCAAATAGCTCTACCATGGACCCACTGTTTAAAATTTCTTCATATCTGGTTCGAATATCCGTGTACCTTGGACATTGGAGAATAAAGTGTGCTTTCGTTTCAATTGCCCTTGTATTGCACAATACACAAGTTCTCTCTTCCCACTACTCCTTGGGTATTGTCCACCGCCCTATTTCACATCTAAGTTTGTGAGAGCTAGTCCTTAGTTGAGCAATGAGGATCTTCTCTCTCCATTTTATTTCGGCCCTTATATAAGCTTTTTCACCGTGATCACATGTTGGATTGAACTCAGTAATGTAATGTTGATGCTTCCTGCTTATTTTCTTCTGCCACATCATCATTATGAACTTTTCATTTACATAGTTTTTGATGTCTTTGTTAAGGTTTGGGCATTCGCTTAAATTGATATCCCATCTTTCCATCCATTTGTAGTTTTGTTTCATCCACGTGTTCTTTCGTCTATGCAACTCTTCGTCCATTACAGCCCTAGGCCATCTATTTGTCTTCACTTCTCGAACTATTTTCAAGCAACATATGAGCTTGGTTATAGCAGTTGCCTCTAGAGGGAAAGAACTTGTTTCAGCCATGATGATATCATAGGGAAGCGTGCCTTCATTCTAAAATGGTGCGTTATAAGCCTTTTTTGAATTCTTTCTAGTTGTCTCCATTTTGAAATTGTCATTCCACTAGCCCATAGCTCACAACCATACAACACCACTGGAATGACAAACAACCCAAATAGAACCTTAGTGGTCTTCCAATCCCATAGTTCAACGTTTCTGCACCTGTTTTGGAGCGCAAAGAGAGCTCTCCAACCTCCTTGTATTCGCTTCATCCTACACGTGTCCCACTTGAGCTTGTTGTGAAAATCGAGGCCTAGATATTTGTACTCTGACACTACTTCCAGAGGTTCACCCTCAAATTGAAATTTGGGTTGTTGGCTTTTCTTCTTCACGGAGAAAATCATAATTTTGGTTTTGCCAATGTTTACCTGCATCCCTACTTCTTTGCAGAAAAGCTCTAAAGAAAGTCGGTGGTTCTTGAAATCTTGGATTGTTTCTACCATTAGAATTAGATCATCCGCGTAAAGCAGGAGCTTTACCACATACTTAGCTAGGTGCACCCCATTACCTCCAAATTTGTTTATCCAATCTTCTAATTTGTCGATGTATAGCCCGAATAAGAAAACCTAAAGCAAAACACCATTCCTTTTTCTCTAAGCCACCTTACTAGGGATTTTCCTATTATTTTAATATTTTCTCTATATTTATTTGCATTTTAAACAAACAAGTATATGTTTGTGTTCGCGGTTGTGCGTGCTTATTTTTATATCTATATTATAATTTTGTACATATCAAGTACGTATATACATATATATATGTATGTATATTATTTAATTTAATGTATATTCCGCATCATTTTTATTATTTTATTATTATAACCTTAACGATCTTGATAACCCATCTTCAACTTGAGACCACACCGGCAAACTAGACACCATCGGATGTGTACAAGCCAAGCTCATAACCAAGATATCTCATTACACTCGCACTCTTGAGCTACATTTCCCAACTCACAACTTTAAGTGATCACTCGCTCACGAAACACACGAGAGTAACCTCAACAAAGGTGGATACGAGACACCACACGCAGCAAAAGGGAAGCAGAGGGTCAGAACTCACTATGAAAGAAATGTTGTAAGGGAGGGGCACTACTAACCACCAAACAAGGACCAAACTATCTAACAATTTCATCTAAAACTGGTTTCATCAAAAGTCAGTCAATAGTCATTTTCTCAAGTTGATATCTTTTTATGGATTGGTACATTCATCATGGATTGACTTTAATGTTATCGTATACCTACTAACCCCTACATAACAAAGTCAAATACACTCACTCATTCACCTGACAGTTTTAAAAGCACTACTTACAACTATCACTCCAAAGCACTCAAAACTTTCCTAAATTACCCTAAAATAGCATCACATATTACAAGCAACCCCACATAGGCACGAAGCACTCTAAACTAGGTTTAAGATTCTAGCTTCTCAAGTTGCAAGCCCTCTAAGTCAAGTTAAGCACAAGCATGTTAAGCCACCATGAAACATTATCAAGTGTAAATTGTCAAAGAGAGATGCATCCATATAAATATCACATCTCTAGGTGGAGAATTACGTATGATTTATGGCCTCTTTGAAGTAGTACTAAGGTACCCGAGTGTACAAATTCCACTTCAACCTAACTTGACTAACATTTTTATAAGGTCTCCTACTCGTGATTAAGGTTTCAATTTATTTCCAATCATACATAAAGTTTTACATATTTGCAAAATATATGGTTTCACAACAAAGCATATATCAATTGATCACAAATGCACAAAGTTACAAAATGTGAGCAACTCAAAGTATGGAACCACCAAATAATTACAAAACTGTCAAATGGTTCCATACATGACCCTTTCGTTTCTATTCATTTTGCACTTCCAAAACCCGAAGCGAAACACTTGCGAGTCGATCCCGTTCTTTTGACCCTTCTTCCGTACTTAGATCAACTTCCAGAGCATAGAATAACTGAGTGTGTCTCCCTTCTTGTGTCGTATTCCATTTAAAACTTGCTTTAGTCATTTTATCTTGCATATTGATGATTACAAGTATTTTTGATTTGCAAATTGATTTAAATTAATTAATACGAATATATCTTCTACTTCTAACCATAATCTAAAGTGTAATAAGTAACACCCCCACACACACATGCATGCACACACATGTGCCCATATGCACACATGAGAAAACACACGCGTGCACAAACATGCACATTCGTTTTGGGATAAATCATTTAGTGAACATAGATGTTGATCTTGCACAACCTTCCCTTGCCCCGGGGTTTCAAATTTCTCATATTTGAGGGTTTGTATTCGGATATAATTATGATTTCTATCTATTCCATAACCTAACTCAAATTCTCACATTTTCCCCTAGGGTTTCATGCTCGGGACATCCTCCTTTAAGAGTCTCTTTCTAGGATTTTCTATTGGCCAAAGCATCTTTTGAGACATCTAAAAATTAACCAACCTACTTTTAAATCCCTTTTGAGGTTCTTCTTCACTTTGACAATCCTCTTTTCGTTTTTCATTATTTTTAACACAATTTTCAAAATTCTTTACTTTTCATAACAAGGGCATGACAACATTATTTGAAAATCCCTTAGAGGTCTTTATACATCACATTGAGGTCCTCATAAACCTCTTTTGGTTTCATAAATTCTTTATACATTTTTAGTAATAGTAATTTTATTAATTTGATAAATATCGTTTTTTTCAAGAATCTCTTTTGGGCCTACCTAGCTTGTCAACTTTGATTACTCTTCTTCATCTTCAAGCCCCCTATTCTTGGCTCTATCGTCTAAGGGGTTATTGGATGTTGGCCTTCCATTTGCTACTTGGTGCATGATTCATTTTTCTCATCTTAGGATTTATTCTCCTTTATGATTTCATGGCTTATGTTACCAATACAAAAATCTCCTTACTTGAGCTACTTCATAAAAGACCCCTTCATATAAAGATGTTCTTTGAGGGGTATTGCAACAAACAATGTGTTGTCCCATGCAAAACCATGGTATGTGGCATCTATTATCCATACTTAATGCTTTCCAAGAGAAAGCATATCCTTCACAAATGGTCATGGCAATCACATCTCTTCTTAGGCCATCCTAGAATCTATTCACACATCACAAAGTGACTTTCAAATACACAGTCACGCTACGAGTATTGAGATAAAATCGCTCAAGGATGAGATTTCACATCTAAGGAATCCAACACAATCATATGTCAACCATATCTCTACGCACAATTTTGGATTTCAACAAGGGTCATCTCGAATATGGTTTAAGTGTCACAATCGATATGATAGCAATAACATAATAAACTTTATAAGAAGAGCAAGGATCAATTTGTGGTAAACAAAAGAATTTAGTCAAATAACTTTCAAGTGTAGGCATTAACATAGTGACTTATTTTCGCTAAGCATGATCAAGCCAAAATCACATGGCAAAGGGGCCCACATAGGCACACAAGGTAATGTTAGGCGGGTTATGGCATCTAATAACCACAAGGATAAGGGCTTAAACCACAAAAGTACAAATATAAAAATATTATCGACTATTAACTCTTGAATTTAAAAAAGGTCATTTCTACACAAGCAAGATGTTACACAATAGGAAAATGAACCCTCATTTATGTTATACCCCTCGAGGATTTGTACATAATCTCTATTGCACTAAAACGATAATAGATATCATTTGTCAATATTGTAGATAGTTGTGGAACATGGTTAAGACTCATCATATGCATATTTGAATAAATATATACATCGTGTTGGTAAATGTTGTAGTACTCTAATAATAAGCTAAGTGGTTACAAGATCTGGACAATGTTCTCTATTGTAAAAATAACAAATCTTTCTTATTTTATGCTTCACTAAAATGCAATGACATGATATTTGTTAGCCATTAAATGTTTTTTTACATCCTATAAAAGAGATGGTGATGAACAACTTCATCTAATTTTTCTTTTTTTTACTATGCATTGGATCAATGAGGATTTTTAGAGTTGTCGAAGCAACTCCAAGATACACTAAAGAGGCATATCCAACTAAAGCATGCAATGAAAATGTGACATGGCTTGTATTAGTTTGTTAGCCTCAAATTTTGTAGGGATGTATAGATATAGTTCACCTAAAACTTGAAGATTAGTGGGGTTTGAGACACGAATTGTAACAAGCTCATTATCTTTTGTGCTAAAAATTGTAATGGATATAATTTGTTCGTATTAGAAAATCCTTAGGGTTTATTTCATAGCTCGTACCATATGTATTTGAATATACTACATACGAATCTCTTTATTTTTAATTACTATCATAATTAGCTTAGTAACAATAGTTGGATGCCGTATTTGTGTATCATATAAGGTAAACAATCATTTTCAATATACTACATCTGAGAATCTCTTTATTTTTTACTACTATAATAATTAGCTTAGTAACAACGGTTGGATGATGTAATTGTGTATAGTATGTTCAAACGCATTTCTATTATCTTTGCATTTTGTTTCAAAAGTATTTTGTCAAAAGCGAGCAATCGCATGCATGTGTGTGTTGAAAACCCCATCTATTGCATATCTTACACTCAACCCAATAAGAAAAGTGTCAAATGTGGTTTTCAATTTTATGTATAAATTGGAAATCATCAAAAATTTGATGATAGAAAAGAAAGAAAAAAAAACCAACATTGGACATGCAAGAAAAGTCCACACATACATGTCAAAATGGTGAGGAACACACCAATGTCTACTTTTTTGGCATAATGACGTCAAAACTTTAATGTACTAAGAAAGTCAAATTTTCCACTATTAGATTTTCCAATTTTCCCCCTCAAAAATGTTGAAATGTCTCTTTCTCAAATGATAATATCGAAGACCTTTGACCTTTTTTGTTGAGTTGACGGCCAAAGAATGTGAGCAAGGGTGACTTAAGTCACAATAAATTAATATAAGTGCCTAAAATAAATAAAATAAAATTATCAAGCACTCATAGTTAATTTGTTTGGCTTAATAAAAATTATTATAATCCCTAGAGTAAATTTGATTTGCCTTAGAAGGCAAACATCATTGTAAAAAGGGAATTATTATATTTTTATTGAAGGAGAATGGCGACTTGACACCAAGGGGAAAGAGGGAGTATAGAAAGGATTAAAATATATATTATTTTTGTATGCCTCCATGGGAAATGCGATTGGTATAGAAATAAATCCTAGCAGCTGGTTGGTCAGATTGGAGGTTCTCTTTGGGTCGATTTTCCTATATGAAGGAGAATTCGACTTGGCTGAGGCATCATATACTCATTTTATCGGCTCTGCATTATTATCTAAGATTTGCGCTTTGTATAAATCACAGAGGACGGAAACCCTCTGGGTAAACGTAAGGAACTTCCACACAGGGAGTTCTACAGTGCTTGCAAGGATTTCAGTAATTTTTCTAGATGTTTTTGGTGGAGTTTTGCACGAATGATTTGAAGTCTTGATTGGCAGCAATTGTATCTTCTTTACACTACTGGAGCAACCCATGCTGTGGCTGATTTCTGTGGAATAAGTGACATTTCCAGGTCTGCTCTGTATGCCAGCTATTTATCTGAAATATATGGCTCAAACTAAATGATTTCCAGAATTTTTGAAAGCATTAAAGTGTAAATTCCAATCTTTTGAAGATACAGATTTTCTGATAATTATTTCAGTCCAGTTTAGTGTCTAAAAATTCAGGTTTCTCCATATTTTGAGTATATAAAATACAGGGATCAGATTTGTTAAGAATCTTATTTGTTTGGGCATCTTTTGTATGAGTTTCATCCTCATGTTCTAGTCGCCATTTCTGTAGCTATTGCTGCAGTTAATGATATGATTTCATATGGTTGCATATCCCTGTAAGGACTGATTTGGTTGTATAAAATCTGTATTTTATACTGGTTTGAAAAGCTTTCAATTCAATGACTGTTCTATGAGGGTCTTATAATCAGCCTTAATCGCATTTTTCAATGTCCAAATGGATCTGCAGTTAGTTTATTTAATCTATCTACCATAATCTGTTTGGTAAGGGGTTGGATTAGCCCAAGACTTCAGTGTGGTCAGACTTGTCCCATTTGGGACATTACAAATGCCCAATTTTTCATGTTCAGTGTACGAACGAATGATATTATTCTATATTCATTTGTGTGACATTTCATATCCTACTATTACCTCCATCAATAGAGGAATAAGGAATGAAGTAGAGACGATGAAAATTTTAGTCCAATTTTGTAATGGCCATTGGATGAATTCAATTTTTGAAAATAAATAACAATATAATTGGCAAATAACACCTCATAAATAATTTCATCCACTTGCTCATATATCTATTTCTTTGTCAATCACGTGCCACCTTTCACTATTACCCCTCAATTCATGCATCACCATTTCAGTCCTAAATCCCAAAGATTCACACCATCGCCCCCATTCAGATAAAAAGGGATTTGAACTAATGAATTAAACCTTGCCGTACTATTGTAATGGAAAATATGCAATGATTATAAATTGAGTTTGTAACTTTTTTCAAAACATGCATCTTAGTGAAATAAAATGATGATCGCGTCATTATTCATGGTAACAAATCATAGAGAACTTTAGCTCCTCCATGCTGCAGAAAACTCTAAATCAATATCCTCCTCCCACCAAGTAGATGTCTGCATGGAAAGTGATGAAAACATCCTCAGACATCCTATTTTTTTCAAAATTCATTATTCTAAGAAGTATTTTCAAGGTCATGAAATAGCATCTAGAAACATTTGCAACACTAGGGAGACATGCTCGTTATTCAATTGTGTTCTTGATTAATTGAGCTATGGAAATAAATAACCTAATCCTGAAGTTCCAACCCTTGGGAGATATAGATTCCAAATTCAGTTTTCAAACTTGTACCTAATAAAGCTTACATAGATAGTTACATTCCAAACTGCTGACTTGGATGATTCTCTCATACAAATTCACTTTGCTTGCTGAAAATTGTGGTTAATTCTTTTCAAAGATTCTAAGCTTGGTCGAAATGAATCATATTCTCAATGCTCTGTATGATATTTATCTCTTACTTGTATAAAGAAGATATAGTGCTGCAATAGTGGATGCTTAGATAACAGACATTTTCCTTTTTATTTTGCAATTAACACTACACATTTTGACTTCCAATATAAATAATACTTGCATATACACTTACTATTGAGCCATGTATTAACAGTTAGACATGGAACGTGGTTGGTAGACAAGATACAATACCATACATGAATATTTTTATTTTCTTTCACTTTCTATATTATTCATTTTGTTTTCAATATAGTTTATTGGACATACGACATCCATGTGGAGTTGGTAAATACTCATTGGGTTCCAATTGTGGGTGAATCAATCTGTGTATCAACGTCAGTGGCATCGATGCAATGTGACACACAATATATGTATTAGCCTTCACTTCATGTAATTTAAAGTATTATAAGGCCAACTGAATTGTATTTTCTTAGCTTTGGCACAGTTGTATGAATATATAGTAGTAATAGTCACATTAGGAGTGTTCATGACCATAAATCTTGAAAGGAAAAAAAGGTACACTAGCTTGTAGGACAGAAAACATTTTTGTTTTTGGTAGACCTTTAATTGCACTGAAGAAATATTATTGCAACATTATTCCAAAGCCATGGAAATCAACGAAAACAGAAATATAATAATAGAGAAAAAAGAGATGTGGAACCCAATGAGTTTCAAATGCCACATCAGCTCTAATTTGCCCAAATCAAGGTCAAGTGAGGAAAACATACATATGTTGCTTCTAATTTAATATATTACGTTTCCTTTTTAATCCTATGCTTGAAGCTTAATACCTTAGGAGAGATGATATCAAAATTTCACAAGAATAAATAATGGTAAAATTACTGAGCCTGTCGTAGAACTCCAGGTCTATAGTTTATGAACATTGTGGAACCCAATTTGAGTTTCAAATGCCACATCAGCTCTAATTTTCCCAAATCAAGGTCAAGCGAGGAAAACATACTTATGCTGCTTCTAATTTTATATATTAGGTTTCCTTTTAATCCTATGCTTGAAGCTTAATACCTTCAGAGAGATCATATCGAAATTTCACAAGAAAAAACAATAGTAAAATTACTGAGCCTGTTGTAGAACTCCAGGTCTATAGTTAATGAACATTGTTTTGCGCAAACTTACACTATTTTCAGTAGTTGATGTTGGAGGACCATTCTTGAGCTCACATTTTGAGAACCTTCCATTATGAAAGTTGATCTCATGCTTGATAGAGGAAACAACATATTACTTGGGACATATGGATTTGAGTTCACATCAAAAGAAATATTTTCCTTATATGCAAGATAGTTTATGGACACTACATTTGGCTGATCTTATTTTTTCTGTTGTTAATGGTGGAGCACTCTTGAGATCATTTTTCCGGATTTTTCATTTTGGGAGTTGATTGATTATGATATACCATAAGACTAGCATCGAATCTAAAAAGATAAATGTTTGAACAAAATTACTGTATCAAAGCTATTGCACGTGGAAGAACGCGTCAAAGGTTTTCCAACATTAGTGAAAATACAAGAAAATGGTTGTTTTGACTTAGTTTCTTAATTTTAAGCACAATAGCAATGGTCAACGCCATTACGAGATCTGCACACTTCCATTTATGATATCAATTCTTATCAACTCCAAACCATTTCTCATGTTTATAGTGCAATCTTTGTCTTCTTAAGCTTGTGTTGAATTTCAAAAGGAAAAGATGTTTTAAAGATTTGTGCCCTAATTAATAGAAAAGACAAATGCTGATGACAGAATTACTACAAATAACATCAGCATGACATCCATGCCCTATAATGGAAAAATATTGTGATTTCAAAATGTTTCTCTCATTCTTGTATAAAGAGGACAGGAATGAGTAAAACAGATTTTGGGGATTTATGACAGGAAACTATTGTTGGCATCAATCAGTGATGTCATCTTCACTTCAGCACTTCATGGGTGAGATTTTTATCCCACAGTAAATATGATGATCACAGCAAATTGATTCTAATAGAAAAAAATACAGGTTAATTGGTTTTTGGTCTTTGACTGAATTGAATGCTTCAATTGGTATTATACTTTTTTCTGTATATTGGCTGAAAATATAGTTACAAATTTGTACCATTCTTTTCCTTTTTATAGAAAGCTTTTTCAGTTAATATGCATTATTTACCATATTGAGAAGGGCCACATCTTTTGGATTCATTTGATACATGTGATTGTCATCTACATGAACAACCTACTTAGTTCAAATCCTTTGACACCAGATAACTTAATTATATCCTAAAACAACAAAAACACAGCATGCTTTGACTCCAGCCTACCCTCCTCTTTTGATATGACTCTCATACAATATCTTAACATGAAAACCTTTTTTCTCCCTAGCCCATCTTACCCCCATCCCAACTAGTCAGGGCATCAGCCAAAGTGAATATTTTCTCCTAATCCTTAACGACAAGAAAGCAATATCAATCTTGTCTAAAGACAACAGATCCTTACCTTTAATCATTCACAAAAGTAAAAGTTACCAATTAATAATTTTATATCTACAGTGGTAGAATGGTGCAGAAAGTACCACAAAAGATCGAGTACTTTAAACCACTCACCATGTTTACATAAACCTAACAATTGAGCCAAAACTATTTCATTTGCAATCAAGTTAGAATCTGTGAAACAACCTGCACACTCAAAACAACAAAAGATAGAAACTCTCAAAACAACTCAAGATAAAAGAAGAAACCTTTATCAAGAATATATAAATAAATAAATAATGGCAAGTTGGCAACTATAGGAGCAATAAACTTCCCGACCACAAAACAAACGACCCAAAGAAAATCTCTTACCAAGAACATATGACTCGACCAATAAAAAAATGCGAACCAATAACAATATAGCCCTTTTACCCACCCAACACCCAAATCAAATCTCAGATTAATATTGTATGAGGAAAGCTCAAATAGAACTACCCCATCCATAAAATTATTTTATGAAAATAAATAATGAGATGAGGAAATATCTTATCATACCTAGCCTAAATGCTAACATACATGCACACAGAAAAGAAAGCGTGCCTTAAACCTCGAACCCATTTGCAAGGAAAAACTTTTCTAATTATCAGATTTCTCAAATTTACACAGGTGGACATTTTGTACGATTTGGGGATTTCACTATATTGTTTCCTTATAATACTAAAAATGAATGATAAAAATGAAACTAGAAAAAGAGAAAAAAAACACAAAACTATGAACAACAAAATGAAATATGAAAAAAATAAAATAAATAAATAAATAAAAATTCTAACACGACCCAATTTAAACCCACTCTCATTATAGAGAAATCCTTCTCAAATCAATTTGTAACCTAATAAACACAAGGAATTATATAGTAAGCAACAAGCATGAGCTTCATATTTGATAAATCAAGGTGCATACAAAAGAGCGATAGAAACTAGTAAGTACTAAAATTATAACTCGTACTAAAATGAGTTCCATAAAACTAAGCTCTGTGAAGCGATGTCTTTTGTAAGAGAGGAGCTTCTGAACTGAGAAAAATTAAATAAAAGATGTGACTAATACTATAGTAGACATGTTAAAAATCATGAAAGATGGATTGTTGAGTTGAAATGATTACTCAAGCATTATGAAAAAACACAACTGTAACTGCTGGGCATTGCAGAATTTTGGTGCAAGTTGGATCTTGGCATGGAGCAGTGTTGATTTCATGGTTTAGGAACCCATTTGTTAGTACCAACTATTGGAATTGAGTAAAGTGTAATATTATTGTACATAATCCTAGGTGCAGTGTTTATTATTTCTCATGTGGAATCTAAACAGTCATCTTGAAGATGAACTGAAGAGTCACGTTGATGGCTATTTATTAGTACTTTCATTTCATTGAAATTGAATGAATACAATTTTGGTTTGCACCAAGTTCATTTCTCTAATTTTCTGTAGTCCATTCATGGCCTTGCATTGTTATTAGAGCACAAGCTGTTTTCGTTGTTTCTTCTTCCTCCAGTCTCCACCCACGGCAAATCCTTTCCCCAGCAGTACAAGCATTAGGATTCCTTTTTTTTTTCAAAAATAGAATTTTGTAGGCCATACAGGACTGCTAAACAGTGTTCTTTTGTTTTAATTGAAGCATTGAAAGTGAGTATTGAGCATAGCAAGTCTATTGTCTTCACCACTTGTCACAGCCATCTGTATGTCAGGTAAAGAGAGGTTCCCAGCTGGGTTCTCAAATATAGGGATCCAATCTAAGACTAGCCACACTGTGCAGATACAAAGGTGCTCAGGGAGTGCTAGTGTCGTAATTCTAGAGGATAGTAACCCTAGGATAGTTATAGGTTTCCAAGACTTACAACTAAGATAAAGATAGGTATCCTACTAGGATTCAGAAATAAGAGTAACTAAGAGGATGGATAAATCCAAGGGGCATAATATAATAAGACAAAGCAATAGATCAAAGCAAACATACATCTACTCTAGTCTATAACAATGAATGACCAACATACAACATGCACATACAAAATAAAAGACTAAAAAGGGTTGGAAATACTTACCTATAGCGTGTGTGATCGTTGATGCGTAGTCCTCCCTAAAGACAACAACATTGAGAGAGAATCACTATGGGTGGAGAAGGGGAAAGCTCAACAAGAAGATCTCCAGTCCTAACTCACTATGGTGACCCAAATGCAAAAGAGGTAAGCTCCAAGACTCCAAAGTCAGCCAATAAGTGCGAAATAGTGCGAGCAAGAATAAGTGTAACTATAAGTGTAAACAAGTGATTGCAAATTACTTGTATTGGTGGAAAGTGGTGAAAATAACAAGAAAGCATAGGGCATGAGCAATGTTGTCACCACGACAAAACCAAAATAGTTGTCACCGCCCATGGGTGATGGCGCCGGCCTTGGGGTCAACCCTAAGGTCACAAGGTGCAAAACATGAGGAATGAAGGCCAAAAGGTGAATGGCGAAAGCCCAAAGTGACCGAAAGCAAGGATACTAGAGTGCATCAAGAAGAATGAGTAGACACAATGGGACAAGTAGACATAATGAGTGTAATGTGTGAACAAAGGGAAGAAACGAGGCAAGGATAAGGTGACTAAGGAAAAATAGCAACATCTCTCAAATGTTGTGGTCTAGCCCACATGACCAAGTCCAATCACACCCCAATCTGGCAAGTCCCTTAAGGAACCCGCTCGAAGTAGAATTCATCAACAACTCGCACTAAGAAATGGTTGGCAAGCATCAAAAATATGGTGTATACACCATCCTTTGGTGCAGAGTTTACATAACTATTGGAACTATGCATTGATCATAAGTGAAGCATTAGAACTTTGCATAGTAATTTTTAACTCTTCCACGGAAATAGATCAAATTGTGACTCTCACCACCAACCTCTTCACCCAGCCTGGCCTTCTACAACCGATGTGTCCACATCATACAACCTACTCACTTGGACAAAATCTTCCAACTGCTATTACAAACTTGTCTTACGCCCATTGACACTTCTCACGATTCTTCCAACAATTTGCGGTCAAGCTCGACGTATAATTGAAGCATTGGAATTGTGCATGGTTCATTGAAGAGTGAATATATGTATGGGATTGGTATACTCATTTGATCATCATTCCTCTGCCTATGTGGGAATTTGAATAGCCGCCTCTCTCTAAAAACAATGGTGCAATTCAAGCTAATTTCTTTTTTCAAACTTTGAAGATTTTAAATACTCGCTTTAATATACTTTATCGAAGAAGCTTTTTGTAAGGCACAAATATTTATTCTTGGAGGATTTTTTAAAAGAAAAAAGAGGATTATTTTTTGAATTATTTAAAAACTAAAAATAAGTCATTTATGAAGTTGAAATTCATAAAAAAAGAAAAAAAATGTAAACCATATCGCAGGTGTTCGGTATAAGCAAGTGCCTCTATTTCACATTTAGGAGTAAAGTTGTTGCATTAAACTAGTACATCCAATGCATTACATAGTGTCATGTCCCTTTTTGAAGGTTGATTTTTGAATACCTTAACCCATTCTTCTCCATGTGGGCCTAAGAAGGAAAGCAGGGGAAGATCTGAATTATATTTTTATTGTTGTTTAGGTAGTTGTTTTATTTATTATCGTGTATCCTATTGGGAAGCCTAACGCTCTAATAAAGGAACTTAAGTAGTTAGGTAATAAAGGTATTATGAGCATGTAGGCTCCAAATACCATTTGAATATTTAAAAGCACTTACCTTAAGGGGTCGGCCATCATTTTTATGTTGTAAAGCACTCCTTGTGGCTATTTAAGGAGGTCGCTTGGGCATTATTGAATCATGTTTTGGTGAATATTCATATCTTGGCTAAGGTTTTCTTGTGAAGCACCTTATCTACCTTTCTCAAGGACGAAACCCCTTGATTGAGGACCTTTTCAAGGACGGAAACCCTTGGTTGAGGACTTGTGGAGGACGAAAACCCTTCATGAGGTTTTATGTATGCAAGTTGATTTGAAAGGCAATAAATTATCATTTTCTTGCATGATTGGTCTCTTTAGTTCAATGATCTATTTGTTTGGAGTGGAGCGACCCACTTGGGAGTGATTATTTGGTATGTGTGATGCTAATTTGACAAATCTAATGAAGATTAACCAAATCTAATAAACAAATATTCGAGAGAACTAAAGACACAAGAGACAAAACATATATGAAAAATAACCCAGATCACTATTATTCAATAATCAGTGTTCTCTTATACAATAGCTTGATCCTAATATTTAGGAGTCAAAGCTTATCGGAGACAACTCACACACAATCCCACAAATCACTCTGAGTTGTTTAGTAGACAACTAATAAACACTCACTAATGCTCACACTAATAATAATAATATCTATTTTTCCTAACAATCACCCCCTTAGTGTGAACATGGGGAAGGCATCATCCTATACTGCATCTAACAATGACTGTGTGATTTTCCAAGGATTCACAAACCTGAGAAATGGTTTTTCCATGGTTACCATAAAACCAATGAAGGTTTGTCCATGGTTTACCTACAACCAATTGGTTTTGCTGGTTTACCAAAAACCATGTCATTTTATGTCAGTATCTATTTAACCCCCATCACATCCTAACTAATGCAGGTGATACAATCATGTACTTGTTTTAACAAGTTTATTTGCTAGAATGAAACACACAACTGAAAATAAAATATCACCAATACAATGCAGCATTCTCTTTGTTGGTGACTAACAAGAGATGCAGTTTTCCTCCTCCTTTGCCTCCAGCCTCCGAGATCTTTATTTAGAATAGAAAGTCATCGGAATTGTAGTCAGGTTCTTCTGGTGTTGGTTCTTCTTCATATTCTGACTCTTCAACAACTACATTGGCCTCATCCATTTTGAGTTTACCACTGATGACATCTTTTGCTCTAATACCGTGATGATGATGAAGATTAACCAGATCTAATAAACAAATATTTAGAGAACTAAAGACACAAGAGACAAAACATATATGAAAAATAACCCGGATCACTATTATTCAATAATCAATGTTCTCTTATACAATAGCTTGATCCTAATATTTAGGAGTCAAAGCTTATCGGAGACAACTCACACACAATCCCACAAATCACTCTGAGTTGTTTAGTAGACAACTAATAAACACTCACTAATGCTCACACTAATAATAATAATATCTATTTTTCCTAACAAAATATGGATTTACTATCTTGTTCTCCATATTTTCTAAGGCCAAGATCTAGAGTTTTGTGAATTTTGGAGGTGTTCTACTATTTTTCCAAGCTTGATGATGTTCACTTTGGTTAAGGGTTCCATAATTAATTATTTTCACACTCAATTATGATCTCTAACAGCTGATTGTGTTTGTTGAGGGTTTACTAATAATTTTGGCATAAGATTTGAAGGGCATTAACAAGGTTTGACCCACCTTTGAGGGGTTTAACTCCTCTAGGAAAGTCATTGCCCTAGGAAGGGTTTAATTTGCAGATTTGCAGGGTTATATCAGCAGTTCCATAATCTGATTTGTGAGTTACATCTCAGCTTTTGGTCATTTCCTGAGTCCCCCTAAAAAGGGACATTACACATAGTTGTAACAACACCTAAAGCTTTACGCCTATAAATTGATGAAAAAAATAAGGGCGAAACTTTCATTTTGCCATTCCCCTCCATGACCCATTTGTTACTATCATTACACATAAATCTTGACAATGAGAAATTCCGAGTATGTAAGGAAGTTACGCTCATGTACAAGAATTTCTCTATGATCAAGTCAAGGTGATAGGGAGAATCCTTTCACATACTACCTAAGTGCCACGTACCACTCTGCTCTCACCTGTTTTAATGTCTCTTTCACGTATCACCATGTATATAGAATAGGCGATTTTCGTCCAAGTACCAACAGGTATATAGGAAGGGCAAGCATATAAAGAGGTTTGGTAGATCAATCTAGCGGTATATAGAAAGGAAAACTATTAGAATGATAAGAAACCAATTCATCTCCCTTGAGAGAAAACTACATTCAATCGCATCAATAGTTGGTACAACACTAACCAGAAAGGATACTTGGTTAGAATGGTCAAGAAAATAAAAAATATTCTCATCTTCAACGACTTGTGGTTTGAGATTTGTGATGGAGACACACAATCAGTTGAACCAACACCAAAACCCGAATAACAAATCTAAAAGCATAAAAAATCTAAGGTGTTGGCTTTGATAAGGGCCTATTTCGATGGAGAAGTTTTTCGTCACATACAAAGGTGCAACACTCCATGGTAAATGCCATAGAGGTTGAAAGATATGTATGATTCCCATTTAAAATTGGAATTCATACAATTGCAATTGAAGTTGTTTAATCTTGAGCTAAAAAATGGTGATGTAATAAGTTTGGCTTCAGAAATCCATGCAATCAAGCATGATGTTGATGTTGGTGCAAAAATTGATGTATATATGACTACCTTCATAAAAGCTCTTCTTCCCACATACCCAACCTATTCAAAGTCTTTACAGATGATCAATCTATTGAAGACCCTCACTTTTGATCAATTGGTTGATAATATGGATGAAAGAGAAAAGGCCTTTAGTAGAAAGGCTGAAACCGCATGAGGGCATTTTCTATGCTCATTAAAAGGGCAACTCTTCCAAGCATAGTTACTAGATTCGTACAAAACAGTATATGGTTCGGTTTAAACCAAATTTGTTTGGTAAGTTCACTGTATTTGTTTTTTACATACCTAAAAACTATTTGATTTGAAAAATAAATAAAATAAAATGTTGGTTAAAGTAAAATCGAAACCCTAAAGCGTTGAAAAAGTCAAAAATGCTAAAACAAAAACCTAGCCCTACCGTGGAAGTAGAAGAAAAAGTTTAAAAGTCGACAACATGGTGAAAGGAGGCCAATGTGCTAGGAAGAGCTAAAGTTGTTTAGTGTTCACCAATGCCAAATGCCGAGGGCAATCATGAGCAGCCAAACGCTACGCAGCCAAGTAGGACTCCATTTCTATGCCAAACGCTATCTACAAAGAACAAAGTTTGAAATTTGTACCGAACGCCAACTAAGTTAAACTCCTCCACAATTAAAATTTGAGCCTTGAGTAGGTGAGCAATAACATCATCGATTTAGGATCCACTACCCAAGTAAGTCGATTCAAAGCATCCTCCGCTATTTAGGTTGTTTTGCTTGTTTATAGTTTGTTTGGGGAGAATATCATATGATATATGGTATAAAATTCTAATAGTTAAAAAACATTAATACTTATGTAGATTTTATGTTTATGATTTAGGTAAGAAATTTAGTATTTCCTATTTTACTATGTTTAGATGTTTTACTTTTAAAATTTTAATTTAATAATTAAATTTATTTATTTTCTATAAATTCAAAAATGTTAATTTAATTACAAACTATTAAATTTTAATAGTTTGTAATTATGTTAAGATCATTTAATATTTAGATTTTCTTTAATTTAAATTTTGAAATAAAAATTTAAGTTGTATTTTATTACTTACTATATTTTATAAGTTGTATTTTTTAATTAAATAATAATAACAATAGGTTTCATTTTCATTTTTGAATATTACTATTTAATAATTAATTTCATTTGATTTAAATTTTAAAATTAAAAAATTGAAGTTATATTTTTATTATTTACTATATTTTATCGATTATAATATTTTTAAATTAAATAATTTTAATAATAGATTTTATTTTTATTTTTGAATCAATATCATAAATTATTTTTGATTAATTAATTAATTTGTTACTATGTCATTTTAATGCTAAAAAAATGTTAAACTCTGTAATATTTGAATTTTGTAGGGTCACAAAGAAGTTGGACAATAAAGGGAAAGACAGGTGGTCAAGATGTCTAGCAACAGTGATCTCTTGGAGATGAAATACATTGTCCAGAGAGATGATAACAAAAACCTATGATATGCACCTTGTGTAATGGCGAGAGAGTGTAACTAGAATTCAAGACTATTACCTAAGAGGATCCTCAGATGTGAAGTAGTGTCCAATAACAAATGAGAATTTGGAGGAAGCAAGATATAGAGATTTCATAAATTCAATGCAAGCTAAATTTAATGTGAGTCGTGTTAGATCATTAGCTTCAAAAACAAAGAAGCCTAAAATCCAACACTCTATCTCTTAAATATGCTCCTTCAAAATTTGTGTTGCTCTCCATTACCATTTGTTCAAGCAAGCGGAAGCCCTAGTGGAGTTCAAAAGTCACAAGGTTCATTGAAGTCCATGTGGAGGCCACAACAAAAACATGAGGTAGACAGATTGGCAACAAGATTGTTTTATGCAAAGGCCATCCCTTTCAATGTAATCCGTTCTCCACATTTCAAATCTTTCATAGATGCAGTGATTGAATTTGGGAAGGGTTACAAGTTGCCTTGTTATGAAAGACTAAGAACTAGTCTTCTTGAAGAGGAGGTCACATTTATATCCAATGAGCTAGATGAAAGGAAGAAAAATCCAAAAAGAATACGTTGCGCAATAGTAAGTGATGGATGCTCGGATTCAAGGCAAAAGCCCCTCCTAAATATTTTGGCAATGTCTCGCAAGGTGCAATGTTTATAAAAAAATTGATACAAGTAATGAGCAAAAACTTCTCTTTTCATTTCCAAATGCATCGAATCAACGATTTTGGGAATCAACGTGTTAAGATCTTTTGCTTGAAGATCTATCAAAAATAGAATGGGTAAGTAATATTGTGACTAACGGAAAACAAATATTGTCATTGATGTCGAAGGAGAATGCACAACAATAACAGTGATCAGATTTAATGTAATGATAGTGAATGTAATAAACAACATTCATATTGTAAACAACATTCATATTGTATACAACATTCAAAGGGACAGCAAATAGCAGTGATCAGATTGAAAGATGAAAGGTTAAGTAATTACTTGATTTGATACAAATAACAATGATCTGGGAAAGTAACAGCGATCTGTTAATGGGATGACAGAGATTTTATTCAATGAAATAAACAAGCATTAATCAGGCCGACCCTCATTAATGGGATGTTTGTGTTTAATGAGGAATACAATAATAATTAAATGAATGGACATCTCTTTTGGTTTATGGGTGTCTTTTGGAAAGGTTGTCTCCTTTGGGAAAAGGTATCAAGGGGCTATAAAAGATAGATGAGAGGATGAAGGAAAGTAAGCAAAGGAAAATGAATTCGATACATCATTGAAGAATAAGAAGCGTGAATGAAGAGCCGATGTTTATAAGGAAAGATTTTGAGCGAATATCATTCGGAAGAAGAGCAGAATTTTATAAGTGTGAAATAAGAGTTATATCTTGAGAAGACAAGCAAATTTGTGAAGAGGAAATAAAAGTCTCCATCATTCATTGAAACAAGAACACTACGAAGGTGGTATCGTCATCTGTTTGGAGGTCGGTGCCTCATTAAACGAAGATATTGGTGTCTCTTGCTGAGTTGGTGCTCGGCAGAAAAGATTGGTGTCTGAATTGCTAAGTTGGTGCTTGGCATTGGGGATTGGTGTCTCCAGTAGGTTGGTGCTTACACGAATTGTAAAAGAGTTATATATATATAAGCAAATATTTTGCCGTGTTTTTTTCCTAAAGGGGTTTCACGTAAATATTGTGTTGCATAATTTTTAGATCTTGTGAGATTGTTGTTGTTCTGACTATTAAAGTTTTGAATTATTAAAAGTTTATCTTATACTGATTCACCCCCTCTCAATATAAGCATGTGTTTAACAATTGGTATTAGAGCTGGTTCCTTCAGAGCAGTCTAATCAACGAAAGGTAGATCTCGGCATTATACATGGCCAGTATTCAAGTACGGAAGGTTTCTCCACAAACAAGGCTCCATTATTTGACGGAACAAATTATGCTTTTTGGAGCATACAAATGAAAACATATTTAATGGTTCTAGGGTTTGATATTCGGCAATCGTAGTAACGGAATATCTCGTAACTCCTCAAACTCCACCAACGGATCAAGCCGAAAAGAGAAAAGAGGGCCGGTGAAAATAACGCCAAAGCCTTAAACGCAATATTATGTGGCTTATTTGAATCGAGTTTGTCAAATTTATGCATTGTGACACATGACAAAGGAGACATGGGACAAACTGTAGAATATCTGTAAGGGAGGCACCAAAATAAAGCAAGCTAAGCTCCAAACCCACAGAAGGCAATTTGAGAGTCTAAAAATGAAAGAAGAGGAGAATGTTGCAACCTATCTTCTTCGTGTGGACAAAATTGTGAATACCATTAGAGGGCTCAATGAAAAGATAGAACCAATAATACTACAAAAGGTGCTAAGGCCTCTCCCCTTCGATATGATCCTAAGGTTTCCGCAATTGAGGGAATAAAAGATCTAAGCACTTTAAAGATGGATGAGTTGCATGGAATCTTCAAAGCATATGAAATGAGGACAAAAACAGAAAAGCCATCAAAGCAAGAAGTTGCCTTCAAAGCTTCAAAAAGGGTCAAAATGCAAAACCTGAGTCAAGTGATGAATCAAAAGTTCTTTTTGTGAGAAATTTGAAAAGGGGATCTGACAAGTATAAAGGTAAGCTTCCTTTCAAATGTTTCAATTGTGGTGAGATAAGGCATTTCCCTGCTAAGTGTCCTCATGCAAAAGATGATAGTAGTGATGAAGAAGAACATGCTAAGGTAGGAAAGAGCAAACATCCATACAAAAAGAACTATAAGCCGAGAAAATATGAAAAGAAGAAAAGTTATGTCAGGCATAAGAAAATCCTCTACATCAAGGAGTGTAGCTCAGAAGAAGAGAATGATAGAGAAGAAACTTTTTCATGGCAATAGAAACAAATAATGACAAAGGAGAAGTTGTTTGTGCCTTAGGTGAAATAAAGAGGCTTAAGAAAAAGAACTTGAAGCAAAAATTACAACTTCAAAAATATGAAGGTGGAAATTCGTAATCGAACATATCTCAAAGCTTCGAAGAGTCTGAAAAGATTAATATTAGTCTAAAAACTAATTTAGAAGAAGCTAAAAGAATTGAGGAGGTAGTAAGAGATCAGCTGAAATCAAAAGAGGAAAATTGTGCTAAGCTTGAATCTGAAATTGTTGATTTAAGAAAGGAATTGGAGAAGTCTAGTGATAAGCTAAAAAATAACTTAAAATTTGAAAAGAGCACCGAGGTCTTGGATAACATTCTTAATAGCCAAAGGTCACCATGCATCAAGACAGGTCTTGGCTATGAAGAAAAACAAGAGGTTACTAAGAAGGATTTGAATTCAAAAATTGTTGAACCTCCAAAGAAAGAAGATAAGACTCCTAAGAACAACATTCCTCAAAAGGATAACAAAGATGAGAACAAGTGGCATAAGGTTCCCACAAGAAACTTCAGAAGATCCTTCTATCCAAGGCAACCTTACATGATCAAGTATCAAAACTCCTTTTATGGCTATTGTTTCTCGTGCAACAATTTTGGTCATAAGGCAATAGATTGTAAGCTTCAGGAAAGGAATAATGGTTAGAGTAAAATTTATCACGGTTATTCCAATAGAAATCATAACTCATTTGCTACACTATCGGATTACAATGAATATGATATTGTGTGTTATAAGTGCAACAAAGTTGGTCATATAACACGATATTGTAGAAGTGTTTCTATAGAGAATCCAAAGCAAACCAGGAAAGTGGATACCCTGACCAAGCAGAAAACTAAATCTACAAAAGCTTGGAAGAAGAAACAAAAGGAAGAGAAAGAGAAAGCTCATGTGGAAAATGAAGAGCAACATTGATACATTGATAGTGGATGTTTGAGCCATATGACAGGAGATAAGAGCAAGTTCCTTTCCTTGAAGAAAGTAAGTGGAGTAACAGTAAAATTTGGAGACAATGCTACAACAAAGATAGTGGGCAAAGGTAATCTCTGTCTCAATGATGGAAAGACAAAAATTGAGAATGTGTTCTACGTTTAAGGGCGGAAGCATAACCTCCTAAGTGTTAGTCAAAAGTGTGATCAAGGACGTATCCTCACTTTCCATCCTCAAGGTTGTGAAGTAAGGAAACTTGATTCAGAAATATTAGTTGCAAATGCAAACAAAACCAGGAATAACTTATATGTGCTCAATGAAGTTAAGAAAGAAAGATGCTATATGACACAATCAGAAGAGAGTTGGTTGTGGCACGAAAGAATGGGCCATATGAATTTTGACAATTTGGTGAAAATCAGCAATACGCAATGTGTGAGAGACATGCCAAAAATCATGAAGCCTTCAAACACTATTTGCAACCAATGTCAGCATGGAAAACAAACTAGAAGTAGATTCAAATCAAAGGAATATTCAACAACAAAGCCTTTGGAATTGTTTCATATAGACTTGTGTGGGCCCACTTAGAAGGTGAGAGCTACTTTATGTTGTTAATTGACGACGATTCTATAATGACATGGGTTGCTCTTCTAAAGGATAAATTTGAGGCATTTGAGAACTTTAAAATTTTTAAATCATTAATAGAAAACGAAATTGGGTTGCAAATTAAGTGCTTGAGATCAAATAGAGGAGGAGAATTACTTTCAGCGCAATTTGGAGAATTTTGTGAGGAACAAGGAATAAGAAGACAACTCACAGCTGCACGAACTCTACAACAAAATGGAGTCGAAGAAAGAAAGAACTGAACAGTTCACGAGATGGCAAGGACTATTTTCAATGAGTCCAAATTGTCAGATAGGTATTGGGGAAAAGCAAGTTAAGACGAGGATTTACATCCTTAATAGAGGACAAATCAGAGTAAACAATACCAAAACACCTTACGAACTATAAAAGGGTAGACCAACTACCGTTAAATACTTTAGGGTGTTCGAAAGCAAATGTTATATTAAAAGAAATGATGAATATTTGGGAAATTTTGACTCTAGATTTGATGAAGGTATTTTCCTGGATACTCCTCAAGAAACAAAGCTTACGAGATGCTATAATAACGAGACTTCAAAATATTGTGGAAGGTGTCGATGTAAGAGTGGATGAGTTTAGAAAACATAAAGTGATCACTCAAAAGAATTAAACCGAATGAAGTAGAAGAAGAAGCGAAGAAGAGGAACGGGAAGATACTAAGGCACCATCGAGATTTGTTCAAAAGAATCATGGAGAAAATTTGATTCTCGGTGATAAAGATGTTGGGGTGCAAACTCGACGGAGGATAGTAAGTACATCTGAGCGAGTCAATTTCTCTTTGTTATCAAAAAGAGCCTAAAAATGTTGTAGAAGCTAGTAAAGATGAACATTGGGTCAACACTCTTGACAATGAATACTTGAAAACAATATTTGACACAAAAGCTTTACATAGAAACAAGACGGTGCTTGTGTATTTTATTAATATCAAAATCAAGCATTACAAACAAATGAGAGAGCTGAAATATTTATATATATTGGACAACTTCTATCTCATCCACAATATATGGAAACAAATCATCTAATTTGAGCAAATATGCAGAATAGCATATTGCCCCTAACTGCCCCTATTGCCCCTCATGAAAATCATCTGGGAACAAAATATGCAAGATAGAACATTATCCCACAAACCAAGGGATAAGACAACTCACTAATAATTGACTTTATCTAAGCAAACTTAAGTAATTAAAAAATTTCTTTGCTACAATATCACTTTAACTCATATGATGAATTAAGTGTTAGTTTATTTCCAACAAATGCCATGAAGGAAGAATTCAATCAAATAGAAAAGAATAAAACTTGGGAACTTGTTCCAAGACCGAAGGAGGAAAATGTGATTGGCACTAATTGGGTCTTTAGAAATGAGTTGAATGAAGATGGGGAATAACCGAGAAACAAGGCAAGGTTAGTATGCAAAGGGTAGGCTCAAGTAGAAGTTATTGATTTTGAAGAAACCTTTGCTCCCATTGCTCGATTAAAAGCCTTTAGAATGTTTTTGGCATATGCTAGTTGTAAGAATTTTAAGGATTTTCAAATGGATGTCAAATTTGTGTTTCTAAATGGAAAATTGGAGGAAGAAATTTACATTGAGCAGCCGATAGGTTTTCTATTGTCAGAAAACAAGGATTTTGTGTGCAAATTAAAGAAGGCGCTATATGGGCTAAAACAAGCCCCCGAGCATGGTACTCAAAACTTGACACATATATTCTTCAACAAGGGTTCAAAAGAGTGGCGAGATAGTAATCTCTACATTAAGACAAAAGGTAATCATCAATTGATTGTTGTTGTGTATGTAGATGATATTATTTTTGGAGGAGATGATAGAAAAATGTACCAAGAGTTTGCTAAAGATATGCAAAATGAGTTTGAGATGTCAATGCTAGGAGAATTGTCATTTTTCCTTGGTTTACAAATTTCTCAATCTAAAAAGGGAATATTTATCTCTCAAACTAAGTATGTAAAGGAGATGTTAAAGAAGTTTGAAATGGAAGATTGCAAACCTGGTCAACACACCTATGGTTACAGGATGCAAGTTGAGTAAGGATGATGAGTCTCCTGAAGCAAATCAAACTCTATACAAGTCAATGATTGGCAGCTTATTGTACACAACAACCTCTAGGCCAGATATCATGCAAGCAGTTGGTTTAGTTGCATGTTTCCAAGCAGCCCCAAAAGAAACACATGTGCAAGCGGTTAAGAGAATATTCAGAAATCTAAAAGGCACTTTAGATTATGGTTTGTGGTACCCAAGAGGTGCAAATTTCACCTTAATGTGATACAATCTGATTGCAGATTGGGCAAGTGACATGGATGATAGGAAAAGCACAAGTGGAGGAGCTGTTTTCCTTGGTGGAAATTTAGTGTCTTGCTTGAGCAAAAACAGTCTTATGTTCCCTTGTCCACAACAGAGCAGAATACATTGCAACAATATCATGTTGCACACAGTTTCTATGGATGAAGCAGACTCTACAAGACATTAAGGTCGAAAATGATGATCACATTTCTATATTTTGTGATAATACTAGTACAATTACCATTTCGAAGAACTCCGTTATGCACTCCGAGTAACTAAGCATATTCGATCAAATATCATTGCTTGAGAGAGCAAGTAGCTAAAAAGAATGTTAAGTAGGAATATGTTGCCATAGAGGAGCAGTAGCGGACATTTTCACAAAGCCCCTCTCAAACAAGACTTTTGAGTACCTTAGACACAAGTTGGGTGTGATATCCTTCTCATCGAGTCACTAAAGTCTCAAGTAGTAGCATCGGTTCAGGGGAGCATCAGTGGCCAACCCTTTGCCATTGATGTCAAAGGAGGAGAGTACAAGAAAGGGGGAGTAATACAGCAAGAGGAAGAAGTATAGAAAGGAGGAGAGTACAAGAAAGGGGGAGTAGTACAACAAGAGAAATAAGTAAAGAAAGGGAGAGTATTTTGTTTTCAAGATGATTATTTCTTTGTAGGGTTTGCCATCATTGACAAAGGGGGAGATTGTTGGAAATATTGTGATTGTTGTCAAGGAGTCATTGATGTCGAAGGAGAATGCACAACAATAACAATGATCATATTTAATAATGACAATGAATGTAATAAACAATATTCATACTATATACAATGATCGATTTAGTATAACAAAGTTGATCGATTTAATGTAATGACAGTGAATGTAATAAACAACATTCATAATGTATACATCATTCAAAGGGACAACAAATAGCAAAGTGATCAAATTGAAAGATGAAAGGCCAAACAACTACTTGATTTGATACAAGTAACAATGATCTCGTTAATGGGATGACAAGGATTTGATTGAATGAAATAAACAAGCATTAAAATACGATCGACACTCCTATTTGTTTAATCAAAGCCGACCCTCATTAATGGGAAGCTTGTGTTTGATGAGGAATAAAATAATAATTAAATGAATGGGCATCTCTTTTGGTTTATGGGTGTCTTTTGGAAAGGTCGTCTCCTTTAGGAAAAGGTATCAAGGGCTATAAAAGATAGATGAGGGGATGAAGGAAAGTAAGCAAAGGAAAATGAAGTCGATACATCGTTGAAGAATAAGAAGCGTGAATGAAGAGCATATTTTTATGAAGGAAAGATTTTGAGCGAATATCATTCAAAAGAAAGAGCAGAATTTTATAAGCGTGAAATAAGAGTTATATCTTGAGAAGACAAGCAAATTTGTGATGAGGAAATTAAAGTCTTCATCATTCGTTGAAACAGAACACTACGAAGGTGGTATCGTTATCGGTTTGGAGGTTGGTGCCAACGAAGAGATTGGTGTCTCTTCTTTGAGTTGGTGCTCGGCAGAAAAGATTGGTGTCCGAATTGCTAAGTTAGTGCCTCGACATTGGGGATTGGTGTCTTCATTAGGTCGGTGCCTACGAATTGTAAAAAGAGTTTTATATATATAAACAAATATTTTGCCGTCGTCTTTTTCCCGAAAGGGTTTCCACGTAAATATTGTGTTCCTCTTGTGTTGCATAATTTTTAGATCTTGTGAGATTGTTGTTTTGACAATTAAAGTTTTGAATTATTAAAATTTTATCTTCTACTAATTCACCCCCTCTCGGGATAAGCGTGTTTTTAACATATTCACTATGATTTGAGTAGTCAACCAATTCCTTCTATTGGTGGTCATAAGCACTTTATGTTGATCATTGATCACTAGAACAAGATGACATGGATATACTTTCGAAGGAAAAACCATAAGATTTCAAAATCGAAAATTTGGAAGAATGATTGAAAATGAAGCCCAATCCCGTATTGGGACACATAGGATTGATAATGGTAGTGAATCCACTCCAAGATGTTTCAAGCAAAATGGGATCAAGAATCATCTCACGGTCCCTTGCACTCCTCAACAAGATGGATCTGCTAAGAGGATGAACAAAACTATGATGAATATGGTTCAAGCAATGTTGTATTTCAAAGAGGTAAAACATCTAGCAAGTTCAGTTTGAACAACAATGTATCTCCACAACAGTCATTATCTCCAGTTCTTCAAATGAAGACTACTTATGAAGTTTGGTGTGATCATCTTTCTTCAATGTGACATCTTTGGGTTTTTGGATCCCCACGCTATGCATTAATTCGCAAGGAGAAATAGAAGAAGTTGGACCGAGAAGAGTCACAAATGTGTTCTATTGGGATATTCAAAATCCTCAAAGGCATATAGGGCATTTGATTAAAAACAAGTTTTTCATTAAAAGAGATGTTTTCTTTTGTGAAACCGCAAAGAACACAACCATCATTGATTAACAATTGATTCAACTTGAAAATTTTGCAAATTTGATGTTTTTGAGGAGAATAAGATGCAGAGTTCCAAACAAGAGGGGGAGTGCAAGTGATTGGGATTCTAATAAATTTATTTTCACTGTAATTGAAAACAAAACAACCACTAAAGAAGAAATGAAAACTTCATCGAACATGAAAACAAATTTCGGAGCAACAACCAAAAGATGGACTTCAGATCAAGAAAATGAGGCACCAATTGTTCCACAAGAAACACTAGAAAAATATGCCAAAATGAACCACACATACATTGAAAGATGTGATACTTGATGAAGTTGGAAAGACATGTATTAGAAGTACATATAAAGCAAATTTGCAATTAGACAACTTCCTAGAAGAGATATTAGATAAGCTAGAAAATTTTACCTTGGAAAGCCATCTAGAAGAACTCAATATTGCTTTTGATCTAGAACCAACTTCTTGAAAAAGTTGAAAAGCTTGATGCATGGAGAAAAGCAATGAAAATTAAATATGATACCTTGGTTAAAAATGGAACTTGAGAGTTAATCCTCCATTCAATTGTAAACCCATTGGTCATGAGTGGGTCTAACTCTATAATAATAAATAAAAATCGAATGGCTCACTTGACCAACACAAAGCACATCTTGTTTCAAAAGGATATGCACCGAAAGAAGGGATAGACTATAAGGAAACCCTAACACCAACATCAAAATAGACTATTATTCAGACTTTGTTGGCGTTAGCAGCACAAAACATATGGAAAGTTCATCAAATGGACATGAAAATTATTTTTCTAAATGGTGACCTCGAAGAAATAATTTACATGACTTAGACAAAAAGTTTTGTAGTTGACGGTCAAGAGCACAAAGTGTATGAGTTGGAGAAATTGTTGTATGGCTTAAAACAAGCCCCCATAGCATGTATGAAAAGGTCACGACAACCTCTTCAACACAAACTTTTAGCATTTTAAATTTGAAGACGCAACTCTTTTGTCAAAACAAATGAAAAAACAATTCTACTTCTAGTTGTTTATGTGGATGATCTACTCCTCACATAAAATAATAAAAGGTACACTGCAAAAGTAAAAGCAAAATTGATGAAAAGTTTTGAAATGATAGATTTAGGTCATTTTCATTACTATTTGGGAATGGAAGTGGTTCAAAATCCAACTATATTTTCATCACACAAATAAAGTACATTGGTGAAATTCAAAGCAAGTTTGGAATGATAGACTCAGTAAACCACTCAAGAAGACCATGGAACAAAATTTGAAGTTGATATCGATGATACTACAAAGTTTGTCAGAGATGCAATCAAGTATAAACATCTCATTGGAAGCTTGATCTATGTAACCACAAATGGACTAGACATTTCTTTTTCGATTGGTGTTAGTTTTAGATTCATGCAACCTAGAGATAACCAAAAATGAACTCTGATATCTCAAGGGAACACAAAATTTTGGGCTATAATACTCCAAGGCAATAGATTTCAATCCAAAGTGTTACACAGTGGACACGTCCCACCCAAACACTGGAGTATGGGATGTCTCGGACGTCCCCGGGATGTCGGGACGGAGGAAACATCCCCTTGACATTTCTTTAATGGAAAGAAACAAGGGGACATCTCTAGGACATCCAAAAAGTTGAGGGGACGTCCAAGGGACATTAGGTACGTCTATACATCCCGGGACGGTCAACAAACATCCCGACATCACAACTTTATTTTTTACATTTTCTTTAAAAAACAAGTCAATTTTTATTTTATGCAAAGTTATAATAACATAAAAGAAACACAAAAACATAACCCTAACCCTAAAAGTGACATTCTAAATTATAAAATGACTTTATGGCCTCATTCCATATCACATTCAATATTCACACTTGAGCAAAGTGAGCAAAGAGAAGAAGAGCAAGAGCAAGAGCAAGAGGAAGAGGAAGAAGAAGGAAACTGCAAGAGAGCAAGCAAGAGGTATTTAGAATTTTATTTTCTTACATACTTGATAATAGTCTCTAGTTTTTAAAATTTAGCTTCTATTTGTATTATTTAGGGGCTGTTTTTAAGTTTTTGTATCTACATTCACAATGTAATCATGTTTATAGTTTGTAGGATTTTACAAAATGCATATTGCATAGGGTTTGGTTGTTAGGGTTAAAACTTTATATTTTTAAATCTTAAAACATAAAACTCTTGATTATTGAATAGGTTTGGCAAGGTTTACCATGATAGTATGATACACATTCTTAAAAACATTAGGAATACAAAAAGTGACCAAAACTTTGATACACGAGTATGTAGATACAAAAATGAAAAACTTAATATTCTTATTTTGATTGTTTTTAATATTTTTATTTTTTTGCATATGGTTATGGGCCTAATAGCCCATGGCTGTTTTTTTAAATCATTGCATGTAGTTACGGTTTTTTTTAATTTATTTCACAATCCGTATGGCTATGGATGTTTTACTTTTTATTAATCATTGCATATATTATACGCTTATCATTGCTTTTTAATTCATTGCATAATACAATATAGTTACGGTTGTTTTACTTGTTTATAAATTAAAATTATAATCTGTGCCTATAACTATCGCTTTTTTTAATTCATTGCATATATTTATGGCTGTTTTTTAATTCATCACAGCCCCAACAATCATCACCATGAATTCTTCTTCAAAGTATGGTTATGAATCAAAGGAGGAGAGGGTTGAGATAGGTGAAGTGTTGGCGATGACATAAGTGGGGGAGGCAAAGAAGTGAGACAAAATGTAGTGCCAACGGAAACCGGTAATTCAGTTGGTAGAGTGCCCAATAGCCCCTCTCAAATGTTGTCCATATTTGCCATTAGACCATTCGATAAGAAGTCATTGCAACAATTTGCTCATGTACTTAAGAACCCCAAGTTTGAAAGAGGGAGTAAACTAGGGAAGTGCAGCATATATTCAAAGACTTGGTATAGAACATCACTAGGACCAATGCACACTTGTTACACCTTATAGAAAGGGGGTTGGTGTTTGTAAGGCTCTTTCACTTGATCAGAGAGCAGAGATGGTGAGACTTTATAATGGAAATACCACAAACGACATTCCAGAAGTTCGTGGTACTAGCACTGAGGGTAACACTCTTTTGAGCTCTATTAGGATCGGCAAGAATACTTTGGCTAGTTCAAGTTTTGGAATGACAAGTAGAAAGAAAATGGAAGAAAAGGTCGTGGGGGCAGCCCCAATCTAGTGGTAGACATGTTTGATTTAAAAACAAAGGAAGAGGTAGACGATGTTATCCAGGAATTTTTTTATGTTGGTATCCATTGCTCTCCTTATTACAAGGAGGCTATGGCCAAGGTAGCAAAAGTAGGTACAAGTTATGTGCCTCCTAGAGACACCAAACTTAGGACAACAATCTTGGATAGAAACTATTCCAAGGTTAATCTATTAATGGAGGAGATGAAGGTCACATGGGTGTCACATGGATGCAGCATTATCATGGATGGGTGGATGGATATTAGATCTTTGTCCTCACTCATCAATATCATTGTCTCTTGCAAAGATGGACCGTAGTTCTTGAGAGAAATTGATTGTTTTGGGAAGCGAAAAGATGTTGAATTCTAATTTTAGATTTTGAAGGATGCCAATGAGAACGTCGACCTTCAAATGTTGTATATGTCATCACAGATGCAACTTATGTTACGTAGGCAAGCTAGTGGAGTGTGCCTACAATCATATTTATTTGACTTTGTGTTTCATGCATGTCATGAACAATGCACCGAAAGTACAAGGAAGACTCGATGGTTAACAAGATAGTGAATGAGGCCAGGATGTGCAAAAGTTCATATGTAATCACCACACATCGTTAGCACTCTTTCAAAGTTTTTTGAAGAAGGAATTCCTCAAACTAGTTGACACCCACTTTGCATCCTATTTTATTTTGTTGGAAAGGATGCTTGAGTTGCAAGAGCCCCTACAAGTTATGATTATGACATAGGATTGGACTAGGTGGCATGAGTCCAAGATAGAGCAAGGGAAGAGAGTGAAGGAAGTGGTGGTGAGGGAGACATTTTGGGCTGATGTGAAATACATCACATCAATTATAAATCAAGTTTTTAGTGTCATCAAATACGGATATTCTAACAGCCCCAATATTGTTGAGATATATGAGTGCATTGACAACATGCTTGGGAAAATGAAAGCAATTATTCGGGTGAGGGACCCCACTTTGGAGTTCTACCATGAATTTATTCAACACATCATTCAACGTAGATCAGAGAACTTGAACATCCCACTTCAAATGGCTACATATGCATTGAATCCAAAATGGTATGTGGAGAGGTCGGGTAGAGTTATCCCTTTAGATGACAATGAGGTGAGTAAGGGCCTTATGAAGGACTTTAAAAAAATGTATAGTCCAGAGGGGGCTTCACAGATCAAGTTGGAGTGGCTCAACTTCACTAAACTTGATGGGTACAAAACTTTAGCAAAGATGGACAGGGTAACATTGGCACGTGACAAGCCGGTGAGTTGGTGGCGACTGTATGGGTGTCTAAGACTACTACGTGAACACTAGCAATTCATCGCCTTCCCTGTGTTTCTATCTCTCTACCTCTCGAGAGGAATTGGACTATATATGGTGGATCCATTATGTTAAGAGGAATTTGCTTACCTCTGCGAGAGCGAAGAAGCTTCTAGTTCAGACAAAGTGTTTTGCGTCTTATGGATCACAAGACAACTGAGTACAAGTAGACCCTAGCATTATGGTGGGATGTAGATCCCGAGGATTCGAGGTAGGTAAAAGAGGACAATACTATGCAACTAAGGGATTGATTGGGCTCTCCTTTGAGAACAAAAATGATAGTTCCCAGTGAGGAGTTCATGGATATTGTTTCAGATGTTAATTCTAATTTTTAGGCTGAAACTTGTCCTCTTCTTTTTGTAATATTGACAATTGTTGGTGTATTTGAATTTGAGATTAATGATATGAATATCAGATATTGTCAATTTATCAATCACAAAGGTTTTATAATTAATTTCAGCTTATTTAATTTTTAAGTCTCAAATTGAAATGGTTTTATTAAATTATGTATAATTAATAATTTAAATGTATTTGATATTTATGATTTCAGCTTATTTAAATCTCAAATGGTTTTATTTCATCTTATTTAAGTCTCAAATGGTTTTATTTCAGCTTATTTATATAGTTTAGTCACTATATTTTTATATTTTAAATATTTATATATTTTTTAGTTAGTTGTCCCCCACTATCCCCAAAATTTAGAAAAGCATTGCCATCCATCCCAAAACCTCGTCCAATCACCCCGAAGTCTTAGGTAACACTATTTCAAACTAGTTGGATAATTAGATTTAGACTATGAAGGTGATTATGAAGAAGGAAATGTACTTTAGGATTCTTGATGAATCTCGGATCAAGTATCATCTTTTGGACATCAAGGAAGCAATTGGTGCTAGCGATTTCTTTAGTAGAAATAGAATACGTAACAGCTTTAAAGGCAAGGAGGAAAATATTATGGCTGAAAAGGATTCTTGCATATTTACAAATAAAATAAGTTTTATCAACGATACCCATGGTTCATAACACATGCAATCCAAATGGCAAAGAATCTAGTATTTCATGATGAAAGAAAACACATCAACACCAAATTCCATTTGATTCAGTATTATGTGAAAAACGGTAGAGTCAAATTGCTACATTGTTCGATTGCAAAGCAACCAACAAATATCCCGACAAAGGCGGTTGGAATAGAAATTTGAAAAATTCACAAACATGTTTGGTCTCATAACAACCCCTATGGATTAAAGGGGGACGTAATATTATTGTACATTATCCTAGGTGACAGTGATTATTTTTCCACATGTGGAATCCGAATAGTTATCTTGAAGATGAACCGCATAGTCACATTGTTGCCTATTTATTTTTGCTTTCATTTCATTTAAGTTGAATAAATACAATTGTGGTTTGCACCTAATTCATCTCTTATTTTCTACAATTCATTACCGCCACGGACAAAAGATGATTGGAAGGTAATCGATGTTGGTGCAAGAAGATGATTTCCAAATCGGTGAAGAAGCATTGGTGTGAGGTTTGGTGCCACCAACATTGCCACAATGCAAACCTTTGCATGACCAAAGTGATGGTACATGTTTTGGCATAAGGTTGAGTTTAGTAACTAGAGGTGAGTTTGGTGAGAAGGCAGAGAGTGTTTACTTCCATTTTCACTTTGATGAGACTCGAGCCGTAATGTCCCCTTTTTGGGACAAGATGGAAAATGTCACAAATGGATACAAATCAATTCAAGGAGTAAATCCTTTTGAATTAACCTCAAATAACCCAATGTCACCTAATTACAACCTAAAATGGGGTTGGAAGTAGCCAAGGTCATGAGTTAGATGGGTAGATCAATTGAAAATTAAATCCTCTTTACTTTTGATTTTTATGAGGAGTAGTAATTAAATAAATCAAAGCTTACAGATTTGAAAACTTCTAAAATCCGTAACTTCAACAATACTTTTACCGGTGAGGCTCCCGTGTAAGATTTTGTCTCATGATTTTCCGGTGAGGCTCCTGTAAGATTTTGTCGATTATATATCATAATATCTATTTGTTGGTATTACTTTAACTATGTAGCTCTTGAACCATAGCTAGACAGGCTTTTGTAGCAAGTAAGCAAATCAGTAAAAGAAAGGAAAAATTTGCGTAAGAGGAAAATAATAGGAAACGGGGGAAAGGCAAGAGGATGTGCAACCCAATCAATAGTTTACAGAGTTGATCAGAGGATGCAATAAATTAAAACAAATAGATCATTAAACACAAAATTCAAAGCAAAGGAAACTTTCGAGATCTAGATCTAGAATAGCACTATGATTTTATGAATAGGTTTAGAAATAAATACGAGACGAATGCACCGTTGACACAAAGTCTCTCGCAAAACTCTTTCTATTCCTCTCGCTAGAAAGCTATCAAGGGTCTCGAGATCAAACTTTGGAACACAAGAATGTTGACTACAAATTTCGATCCTTTAACCCGTAGGTTCTTCCTCTATTTATAGTGTATAAAGAGCAACTACAAATAGGAAGCTTTAAATGAATTCCCGCATGCGAAAGTTATGAAAAGGGAAAAAGCTAGCAATCTACCTCCTGAATTCCTCTTTCGCATGGCATGCATGATTTATAATCGAAAAATAGAACCTTCCATTTTGCATGTCTCGCCACCTATTTCCAAGTAATTGACTTTTTCAAGTACCGACTTTTAAACCAATCATTTAAGTTTTATAATTTAATTGATTGCTCAATTACTTTGTCGGGATAAAAAAAAAAGAAAGAGGAAAAGAAATAAGAAGAAAGCCGCAACCCTCCCAGGCCTTGTTCTTCTTCCATATTCTCGCATGTGGTTGACTCTTTTGCCTTTGATTCTCACCACATTGGATCCTGGAAGCACTGATCGTGATTTTCAATGGTATTGTCTTTGACATGTCTTCCCTTCTATCTTTGAAGCTTTTGCAATTCTTCTTCAGTACATGCAAAGTAAATTCAATGAAGGCTTCAACTGGAAGATTGGGAGCACATGCACAAGATCCTGGAAGAAATTTTCCATGCATTGACTTCTACACGGGCTGTGTTGGAAACAAGAGGATGAATTTTTTTGCCGGAAGCCTTTACAATTATGAGATCTGGATCTGTCAATTAAATCAACGATATGTTCAGTGGCCTTTGTTTGATATCATTGACTTCAAAAAACTGGAAGTTATGCATGATTCTACCGATCTTTTTCTTTCATTATGCTTCATCATGTGTAAACAATCTTTGTCTCGAGCTCTTTTTCTTTTAATTCTGTTGGAATCCCTTGCAATTAGATTAATTTGTGCAGATCTCTGCAAATTCTTGATTCAAAGATATATTCAATACATATGACATTGATTTGAACTTCTTTTCACTAATATGAGCATATGTGATCAATACCTGCAATTAATTCAGACAAAGATGAAGTCCAGAGCATGAATACTTGATTTTTGTCACCAAAACTCTGCATATGAAGCCTGCTGCACTAAAATTTGAGGTTTTGCTTGCATTGCATGCAAGCAAAAATGTTATTTAATTCACCAGAGCACTTATACCAACATGCAGATAATTATCATAGCAAGAATCAAGCCATTCCAACCCTAGGCGCCAAACCTTGAAGCTCCCTGGCAATGAAAAACACTCTTTAATGCAAAAACCTCCTTCCTTTAGCGCCAAAACTTGTCCAGGCTGCAATCCTTTGCAAAAAGAATTAATTGCTTCTTCATTATGGCAGCTCATGCTTATATAATCGTTAGCATTCTATTTCTAATAATTGTCCTTCCTATTTCTGGCAATTTAATTAATAAATAATCATGTTTATTCACCCAAATTGGGCGCCTAGTTATGCATGTTGTTGGTTGCTTTTAAATAAATTTATTTTATTTATTTTTAGCATGCATCCTTGACTTCTCTTTAGCTCTTCCACTTGCATTGACTTTTCTTCTATTTATGGCACCAAAATTGGGTGAATAAACCATTAATAACTATTATTAATTGCATTGTTATTCACCCAAGGTGGGTCGCACTTCTTGGCAAGAGGAATTGCTAAAAATAAGAAGTCAGTTTGATGGAAATTTCCACCCTGCATTGCAGCTCCAAAATCCCCTCTTCCACTTAAGTGATTTGACTTTCATCATGGGAATTTTTACCCGCAACGCAGTAAGAAATTTTTGCCAGAATGCTTTAAGTGATTTTTCTTTATAATGGGAATTTTTACCCGCAAGGCGGTAAGTAAGAATTCTCACTTGCCCGCCACATCTAATATTCCCATAGGCCAACTTAAGTGACTCGACTTCATGGAAAAAATTACCCTGCAAGGTAGGTAAGAAATTCCCCGCCTGCCACTACCAAAATTCCCACTGACAGCTTAAAGTCTTCCTTCCAAAAAGTGCGACTTGCATTAAAACTAGTCCCTTTGATAAAGTGCAACCCTTATGGGTGAATAAATCTCTTTGGTGGGAAAATTAGCTCACAAAGTGATTAAAATTCCATCGGTGCTTTAAGTGATTTTTCTTTATTTTATAATGGGAATTTTCACCCTGCAAGGCAGTAAGAAATTCCCGCCTGCCTGCCGCCTCTAATTTTCCCATCATAGCTTAAGTGACTTTGACTTCATGGGAAAAAGTACCCTACAAGGCAGGTAAGAAATTCCCGCCTGCCTGCCACTACTAAAAATCACATCGCAACTTACACTCATTAATTCCGCTAAAATACGACTTTCCCGGTAGAGGGTTTTGTGCATGACTTCATCTTTTTGGTCAGAAGCTTGAATTTTGAGGTTGATTCCTTCTGGTGTTGTGTCGGTAGATGATCTCCAAATGCTTCAGGCAATTAAACAGACTATACTGGCGAAAGAATTGACCTAGGGAATTTCACAGAGAAACTCATGGATAAAACCAGAAAAAACGCAAAAGAAATAAATAAAAGCGAAAAACGTTGTTAGAAGTTGCAGACAATGCCCTGAATTCATTCCTGGTGAAAACCCTATTGAGATGAGTGAATACTGGCATGCAAAACTTCAACAGGATTCAACCGAAGCACAATTTACTTCAAACGGGGCATTATTTATTCAATAAATAATTAAATAAAAATTTCCCGCAGACAAAACTTGGTGGAGGGATAAAATGAGTTTGGGCATCTAGGTATTTGTCGAAATTGGCTCATATGATTCATTGGGAATATCCTAACATAATACAAACATCTTCTGGCAATAAAAACACAAAAAGACCCGTTATTTTTTTAAAAAACGATTTTTTTTTAAAAGGGTAGTCCTCACCATCACTATTGCTACAACTGACCGACATTGAAGAAATGTCCATTGCTACATTGTTGAAAGATATCATGACCAAGGGCTTAAGAAAAGAAGTAACTTAGATATCGGAATCTCTTGTGGCTCACTACAGGCCACCGAGGATGAATCACATATGTTGGCACAACAACCTAACGGATAGTACTCAAAAAGCTACTTCTGCAAACCCATTTGTTGTGGACGCAACACATGATCCTCCTACCAATGAAATTTGTCTTCTACAAGTCCGAAGACTCATATTTTCTTTCTTAGGTGCAAAGGATAGTGTAGGAAGAAAGGGAATCCACTCCTTACTGTTATATGCATGGTAATTACTGTTTCATGTTCTGATTTGGAAACTGTTATGAAGTAGCTAAAAGTTAATGCTAATTATGAACAGATAGTTGTGAAGAGATCCCATGGAAAAATTGGGTTATTTGGTTATATTTTTGTGTGAGAATGGAACCAATACAAAGCGGTAAATTATCAGTTCCATATCTGCAGTTGTATTATTTTCTTATTGCTGTGTTACTGTTCCTTGTTTTGTATTTCTGCTGTTTTGTATTACTGCATATTATCAATTATGATAAAGTACACATCTGGACCAGCTATATGTCACGTGGAATACAATATAATTTTACATATTGTCAGTATTAGAAGACCATTTGTTTGTGTGAAGGGATGCTTCTTTAAAGATAGTTGGCTCTACAAATTTTAAAAGTTATGACAACCAACTGAAATTTATGACAGCAAGGTACAGCAGTCTGATTTTTATAACAGCAGCAAGGAAAATGCAATATTTCTCCAAAAATGCATCATTCACACCATCCAAAGCATGTAGGGAAACTTAGAAATATTTTAGAACAAATATTAACCAAGAAATAAGCCTTCAAACCCCAGCTGGAATTTATTTAATTAAATAAAATAACAGCAATGAACACCCTTACAAAAATGGTTGGAAATGAAGGATTTCAAGCCCCAAAATGAAGTCCAAATGTAGATTCCAGCTGCTAAAAATATGAGAAACACAATGATGGCTGAGTTGGATGTTTCCATGCCCTAGAAACACCCAAATGCCAGCTTAGGGCAAGTCACCACCCTAGGAGAAGGCCTGAAAATCTCTGTAAAACCCTAACAACCTCTCTTTGACCTAACCCTAGCTGAAAATCTGCAACAATCAATCTTCTCTAAAACTCCTTGTAAACCCCGGGACAGAGAATCCTCAATGGATTAAAGAGTATTCTTTCTTCAATCAAACAAAGAAGGTTTTCGTCATCACTTGTTGGCCACACAAGAGCGTTTTCGCCCTCAAGTGGAAATAGTTGAGCAATCAGCCCAAAACTATGCAAAGTTATCAGGAGTCAAGATGATGATGATCAAATGAGCCAAGTGACCCCTTCTTATACCTTGATGTGGTGCCAAAACTAATTAAAGTCTTCTTAAGAAGACCGACCTCCTTGGGGGAATTAATAGTTCTTTTTTCCGTCTATTCTTCCATTAGCTTTTCATCTTCCCCAACCAACTTAACTATACTTAGGAAAACTAATAAAAATGCAATGCTCACAAAAATAACTGAAAAACATGACAATTACTCCCCTTGCTCATTTCCTTCTTGCCCATGGGAAGTGGAATGGACTCGAAGCCTTTAAATCAAACTAGCTTGGAAAAGGGGGGATGTAATGTCCTTTTTTCCCATCTAAGGACCTGATTTTGGACTTCTCTCCATTCATTTTTCCATGGCAATGAAGAAGAGTTGGGAAAAGCAATTGAGCTTCCCTTCCATTTATTTTCTAATTTTAATGTTTCTTTTTTAGTGTGTTTTTTCTTTTAGCAAGGTTTGGGTTTGGAGCTTTAATGAAGCCAATTAAAGATTAAAAAGAACACTGTATGGGTCGGCCTTGTCCTTTTGGGGCTTTGGCGCCAAAGAGAGGATATAAAGGAAGGTTAGAGAGCTCATTTGCATCATCATACATTGGTGCATTTTCTCTATTTGGACTTGTGGGCTGGTAGCTCATTGTTCTTCCACTCTTGGGCGGCAATCCAAGTGTGTGGCATCTTCCTAGAAGGACGAAACCCCTTCTAGTTGTTGGGGGATGGAAACCCTCCTTCCATTGGCTTGAAGACATATTTCAGAGGAAAGAAGACATAATCAGATTTTTATAGGCATTGTTGAGCCTCTCCCTTGTGGAGCGACTTGCATTGGTGAAGGGTTTGGTGCCATCTAGGGCACGACAATCTGATTTGAGTTCATATTTGTCTTCCTCATAATTTATAAAGCCGGAATCTACTATTTGTTGTTAAGTTTGGGGTTTCTAAACCCTCTTTTCATAATTATTTTGGAGTTGTACTTCTGTTGGTTATATTTAATTTTTCAGTTGAGCAATAGCATGTTTTTGGGGTTGAAAACAGTTCTAAAATATCTCTAAAAGGTTTATAAAAATTGTGGATGCATTGTTGAATGATATTTTGGTGAAATTGTGAGCTTTTCATACTACTGTTCCAAAAATCAGTTCGCTGTCCAAAATTTGGGTTTATCTTCAGTCTGCTGATTTAGAAATCTGATTTGATATTTTTGGGATTTGTGCTAATTTCCTAAATTTCAGTTTCAACCCTTAAAAGGGATATGTCAGGGGATTACAACAGCTTATATATAGAAAGCTACACTAGGAATTTGGAGGCCTAAGAAATGACAATGATTGATATTTGTGTGGACCTTCACTTATTGTAGTTACATAGGCATTATCTTCAATGTTGCTTGATAAAGGCTAGGTCTAAGAGGCTTTCAAAGTTAGCGAGATTTTTGGTACAAAGACAATTGAATAAAACGTTGGGTTGGATAATGATCGATCATAGACGATGGCTTCCACCATTACATAAGTCAAAGTTTTTGCAACTTTCAAGGAAATTCCAAATAAAAGCATGTTTGAAATGCAATTTGAATCCACATATCCTATATGGAAAGACTAGCTTGGTAAGTTTGTTCTCAATTATGAATTGAAAACCTTGTATAAAAGTATAAAATTGAGCCCTAATTGTTTTCCCTAGACTTAGACGATACAGTTTCAGTATTTTTTTGAGGTGGACCAAAGCATGCCAAGCTATCCATAAATCATGAGCATCTTTTGAATCTAAGCTGGTTGCTACTCAATTTTAGCTTTGATGTCAAGGCCAAAATCCACAAATCCAATTGTGCTAATGGAGCATGTGTTATATGTTTGGAGAAGGAAATTGTGCAGACATTATTTAGTTATTTCCTACTACACAACTATTTTGGAGAAGGAAGTTTTAGAATGTGCTCATCTTTATCTTAATCCCCAGCATTAGAAAGGTGTTTCTAGAGAATTCCAAATGATCAAGGAAACATGGTAAGGTAATTTGGAAAACAATCTAAGTAGTTAGATTTTCTTTTGATTGGAAACACAAATGTAATGTAGCCTAAAGTGATGATGCCTCTAATCTTCCTATGGTGTTAGGAATTACTTACAAGTTCCAAGATTGTTGCAATAATTTCAAGACTAACACCCACAATTACATGTGCATACCTATAAAACATTAAGGCAATATAAACACAAATATGATAAAGATAGGATAAATAACATAATACTAAGAAGCTAGTTCGTCCCCCAACCTCGAACCCAAACCGGGTACATACCCAGGATGTGGTACGGTGCAGATGATACCCCTCGGGTACATCCAAGATGTTGGATGTACCTAGACATACCCAACGGAACTCACTCTATTAAAAAAAATTTTGTTTTTATTTTTGCTTTTTCAATTAAAAGTCAACATAAAAAGTTCAAACACAAAATAATATAATAAAAAACTAATTCTTACCCTAAAAAGTAACTCAAACACAAAAAACAAAGATAAAAGACGAGCAAAACACAAATGCAAAAACTATCCCAAGGATGTTGACTTGAATTCTTCCCTTTCACACCACTCATTGTTTGACATTGACTCTCTTGGGAGGCATAGTATAGTTGGAGGAAGTGGTGGAGCTAGCGGGAGTGGTAGTCCTTGTGGTTCTAGTGCACCACATGATGTTGATATTAATGCTCTTGATGAAGAGCAAGATGACTATGAATATTAATTTTGATGTAATTAATTATGATCAGCACATGACATTTGAGATATTTTATTATTATGACATTTGGCATTCGGATTATATTTTCATTTGTAGTTATTTTGTTTTCTATATTTATACTATATGATTAATGTCTCTAATTTATGATTTATTAGGCTATAATTTCTATATTTTTTTATTTTTCTATATATTTGTTGTACGGACATACCCAAGACGTACCCAAGGCAAAAAAATTGCCGTACCCACGCTGAGGTACTTTGTAGCCATACCCAAACCAGCTACTTAGACATAATATTAATCTCAAAAATATGTATAAGGATTGTTCACTTGATGTCTTTTCACATCTTTTTACAAATAATATGCCATTTCTTTCCACTAGTCAACCGTCAAATTTAGTGTAATATTATTGCATAAAACAAAGCATTGCTTTGACAACATTCCTAATGTGCATAATTAATCCTTGAAGCAAATCCAAAATTATATTTGGCTCCACTATTATTATTGGAGGTGCAGATGGATGTGAAAGGAAACAAAAATAAAATCATGTTAGTAACATGTTAACCATGAATAATAACATAAATACACCACAAATGCAATATGGAACTCATACCTTAAAACCTCTTCTTAGAAATTCCAGAGAACTTCCTTCTTCTTCTTGTAGTCCAAGGACTCTTAAAAGCTCTTCTTTAGTCTGTAAGAAAAAAAAATACCAGTTTGCAATACTTCTTAAATGCATTATTTTTTAATGTTATCAAACCATACTACACAATAAACATTTATAAATCATCAATGAAACAGAAAATAAAATATGAAATTACTTGGCTCAAGGTAAATCTTTTGAAGCTTTCAGCGACACATGCATAAGAACCATCAGTTTGCTTTAGCATTACCTGCCAAGGGCCTACAACATTCTAGACATTAATCTCTATCTCATGCTAGTAAAATGGAATAAGATATTGAAGAAACATTGTACAAAATTTTATCTTTTCTGAAGCTCTTGAATTACATATTTCTTTCCTCCTCGTTCATCTTAAAATCTAATGCATAAGAACCATCAGTTTGTTTTAGTATTTCCTGCCAAGGGCCTACAATATGCCACTTAATCAAAATATCTATTTCATGCTAATAAAATGGGAGTAGATATTGGAGAGCCATTGTACACAAGAATATCATTTCTGAATTTCTTGAGTTACGTAATCGCTTCATTCTTCGTTCATTCCATTGTCTATAGTCCCATAAACTTGTTTATTCCTTTTGTTCACATAGAGGAAGATTTCCTTACCACATCCAAGAAAAGTTCTCATTGTTATTCTCCTTCATTAGAGGTATCTAATTCATTGATTGATTCATGTCATAAAATACAAAGAATAACTATTAGTATGATGCATCGACATTACTTTCCTATTTAGATTTTCAAAGGTCGACATTACTTTCCTATTTAAATTTTCAAAGATAAAATCCTAACAAATAACCAGCTCTTACATATCATTGGAAATTCAGTGATTCACTGCATAAAAGCAAACAAACTTAATTATTTAATCACAGTTTATGGTTAAATATTGTCCCCAACAGAATTTGAGCAATTATTAATAGAATCAAAACACAAAAATTCAAGCTTCCTATTATGAACCATCTTCCAATTTTTGTTTTTAATTTGATGTCTTGTTTTATGACTTTTCTTCCTATCATTTCTCCTCCTTAAGTCCACAAGTCTATTATCTAGGATGATTTTAGAACCTTTCTCCTTCATGTGGCCAACTGTTAAGTAAGAAAAAGGTTAAAGTAATGTTGGGCTTGTCCAGGCTTTGTTGTCACCAACATGCCCAAACTTGCAAATTCAGAGATACCCCTCTTTGAAAGATAGAAATGATAATAATTTCAATGAATTACCACGAGGAATGAGCTCTGCAGTACTCATTCTTCATTCATCTAATTTTTATTCTATTTTTCTTTCGGTGCTTCCTTTAGGTTTCCACAATTATTCTATGTATTTGACCCCAATAGATTTTTGGATTGAAGTCTTGTTTTATCACTTTTCTTCCTTCTAATTTCTCTCCCTTAATTCCATAAGTCTCTTGTGTGGGATGATTTCAGCACTTTTCTCCTTCTTGCACGATCCAAGCGTTAAGTGAAAGAGCGGGAAGAAAGAAAGCAGAAGCTTCGCAAAACAGCAAAGAGCACCACAAGGTACAGGAAAAAGAAAAGCTTCAGAGAACTGTGGAGAGCTCCACAAGGTTTAACAAGCGTTGTAAACCATGAAGACAAAAGGCGGAGCAAGACTGTGGAGGCAATAAAAAAGCGAAAATGCTTCGCAAAAATCAAAAGATCTGCAAATAACTGAAAATGCATCGCAAAACTAAGAAAACTTTACACAAAGAAAAGATAGCATCACAAAGCCAGATAGCATTGTGAAGACAGCGACACTTAACAACACCAAAAGCTCTGCATTAATGAGAATCAAGGGTGGCGAAATAAAGGAAATAGGCTGTAGCAAATACCTTAATTAGAGCTTACTGAGGTATATTTTTGCTGAGATCATTACCTGAAGTCACTTAGTCACTCTAACCTTTAGAGCACTTCAGAAGACGTTGATAGGGTCCTCAATTAAACAATTAATAATCCTAAAAGGGTCCTCAATTAAACAGTTAGGAATCCCAGAAGAGTCCTCTGATAAACAGTTAGTAACCCCAGAAAGGATGAGCACAAATCAATCACTTCACAAACAGAATTCCTTGAAAGGGAGAAGCTTTTGGAAGACCGCCATAAAAACATTATCAAGTCACTTAAAAAGAGAAAGTTCATCTCCAACAATTAAGGTCTTAATCAGAAGAAAAATGCTTCAAGATATTTGTTGCTCCCCAAGAGTTTGTGCATGTTCTAAAAAGAAGTTCACATAAGTAGACAGCAGATACAGTTATGCTTACAAACAATCATCCAAACTGGTAAGGTCCTCAATTTAAAATCCATCCACATCCAAAGAAAGCTTGAATTCTCCAAAGGGATAAACAGCCCCATACGAGAAGCGTAACAAGTCATATGACACCAATTAGCCCACCAGTATTTTTCACATGGGTTAATGGTTATTTACAAAAGCCAGTAAGTGGAGTCTGCTTATCAAGAAAGGCATCTATTTCTCACTCCCAGTTAATGGACATATTCAAAAGATCAGGAGGCGGGCCCTTAGATCAAAACATCGTCCGATATCTAGCTGTGCATGATAAGACATCTTGGGGCCAAACAGGATAAAAGGGTTAATCATTCACAATAAAACCAACAGGCCTAATGCTAGTCCAGTCTTTTCACCATCAATCTGAACGGGATGAAAGCTGATTTTTGGGGAAATTCCAAATGAAACCATTGATGGTACCTTTTTCCACAACCTCACGTGTCATTCCATTTATGGCATAAAAATACGAAGAGATATACCTATCCCAATTCAGTAAAACAAGATCTTGCTTTTCGGATCTAAAATTTTGTATTGTTAGCATTGATAGTTTGTATCAACACTTACATGCCTAGAAGAGGCGTGCTAGCTGTTCAAAACTGATTAAAGGAGACTTTTCTTTAGTTTAAGGCGACTTATGCTAACCTTGGCCAATGTTGCAAAGGTACATGCTTGAATGTAATTTCCTATTTAAAGGCACCACAGCAAACTATTTCAGTCACAAAGAAACATACCAAAAATGAAAAAAACACAAATACAAAATATATTTTGCATCCACCTCATTCCTTTTCTAGGAACGAGTACTACGGTCTTTGTTGCACATAGAAGGAATTAGATAAAAGAGGAAGCACAACCAAAGGGTGTTTCCACCCCAAGTGTCGGCCAAGAGTGTTTTTGATCAAAGTACTCCCTGCACACCCGTTGCTTTTCCCAACCACAATCTGAAAAAATGATAGCAGAGAGAGCAATGTTCCCTGCTCCTACAGACCAGAATTGTCCCAAAGGGAGGAGGGATCACCATCTTGTGTTTCACGGCCAAAACAATAAGGCAGGGCCTCATTTAAATGGCTTCCGATCAACCTTACACAAGAGAATGCACTCCAAGGTGGCTACCGACCCAGATCTGTTGGGTAAGCTATAAAAACATGTGCTCCATATGCTGTAAGTACCTGTACAAGGATTCATGCGTGCCAAGATCTACCGAACTTGCTAGGCACCCCAAAAACTAAATATTTCAGAGGACGGACCTTTGAGAGTAAGCTTGTTGAAGACCTCCATATGAGCAAAAGGAAACTGCAGCCCCAAGAAAGAATTTTCTCTCTTTCCCAGGAACGTCATGGTATGACAATCCAGCTCTTCCAAACTCCTCTTACCTCTTTTTCTTCCTTCTTGCTATTATGATTATTTACCTTTTTATTTTGGTTCACTGCCCAATGGATATGCTTATGGATTCTACATTTCTTCCAAGCAAGAAGGCCTTGATAGCTTCAAGAACTGTAGTTAAAATACACAACGTGATAAGGCATAGCCTTATGCCATACACATAAGCTATTGTTTTGTCCTCTTGAATGAAGCCCACGCACTTAATGTTTTCAATAAAGGCCACAACCTTAATAATATAGTTGCAGCTCTCCACACCCCTCAATTTGGTATAAATACAATCCAGTGGAGAATGTGAATTATAAGGTTGACAATGGACTAAAAGGCTACAATTTAATGGCACCCTTTATTTTTGTTGCACCCAAATGGAGTGGATACGACGAGGTTCTATCCAATATTCCAAATCATGTCATCCATTCTGCCACGTTAAATAATTGAACTCTAATGTCAACCTTTTTGTGAGACATTACTATCCAATCAATTCACTATTTTTATTAGCATTGTAACCCCTTGGTATGCCTAGCACTACAAGTGGGAGTTTCTAAGTAGTCTAGAATGTGCACATAGGTTAGTTATTTCTTAATATTAAATTAAGAAATTAAATAAAGTGCACAAGTAGTAGCTTATTAAATATTTTTATTTAGGGGAAAACATTAAATGATTGAACATTGGAGTTTGCACCTCTTATTTCTATAAAGAGGGGTCGCATTTCCTTGAGATGGGTTATGCTTATGGATGAAATCGATTTGACTCCATGCTTGGAGTAGGGATGTATGCCCACCATTGATACTTTCTTTCTCTCTTGCTTTGGAGATCTATTGTAGCTGGTTATTGAAGATCAAATTGAAGAAGTTATTTGTGAGATCCATGTTTTTGGTCTTGGCAAATATCTTGGTTAAATTTGCAAGTGAGATCTGCATTTTCTACTGTAGTGAATCACTGTAGCTACATCACTGTGGCAGCTGGGTTTTGTGATCAAATTAAAGAGTTTGGAGTACTTTTGCAATTCGATTTGGATGAATGTTGCATTCCAGCCCTAAGAGACTTTTCTTATGGTGTTGATGAACTGTTTGCATGGATTATTTGGGGTGAATCGATTAGCTGGTTGTGTGTTATTGTCTCCTTACTCCAGCGACTCCTTTCATGGTGATTGTGGACTGTTTTAGAGCCTTCTTTGATGTAAACCGATCAGATTTTTGCATGTTTTGTGCCCTTGCTGCAGCAACTTCATTGGAGACAAGTTTATGATAGTTTTTGGATGAATATTGATTGGTTTTTGATTGATAGAAAACTGTTGTTCTTCCCTTAAAATTAGCGACTCCATTAGGGGTGAAGATTGAGTGTTTAATGCATGTTTTGATCCTCCAAAACTCAGCAAACTGTGTGATGTCATTTATTGGTGATAGAGCTTGTTTCTAACCAATATTCTTATGTGTTTTGAGCTCCTTGAGGCAGCGATCTGGGTGAGAGTGTTTGGTGTTTAATATTATTATTTATTGGCATCGATTCCACACACTTGGGGTCTTCTTCAGAGCTGTTAATATCTGAGTGTCGTGACTGGGTTTAATATATGTTTTAATGATGATTTGAGTCTCCTTTAAGCAGCCAATTGATCTAAGGAAATTTGGTATGCTTATTTGGTTGACATCTGAGCATTTGCAGCGATCCATGCATGAAGTTTATGTTTAGATATACATATATATATATCAGCGATTTGTAGGAGAGCAATTAGATACAGTAGTTGGCATTTATTACCTTCATGTTGAGTACAGTGTTCATATTTAAGTTGCAGCAGTTGTGTTTGAATTCATAGCAGCAGTTATATTCAGTTCATTGTTGCATATTTCGGGTATAATTTGGTCAAGGCCATTAAACCCCTCTCTTTGGATTTATTGAGCAATTGTTAATTATTCTTGCCTGAGTAGACCCTGACCTCGGTTGTGTTCAAGGCACCTTGCCTAATTCAATCGTAAGTTGGAGCTATTTCAAGGTCATGTACTTAAGAGACAATTCATGGAAGAATAATTTTTGAAGTCTAGTGCTTGATAGTGTATGAATAGTTGGGATTTCCTTGAGAAATCCAAGTTTGCCTTGCAATCGTACAAGTGGGACATTACAGTGGTATCAGAGCCACTTTTCTCTATTCCTTGTGGGTAGTGTTGCAAAACATGGCGCTTGCTAGTGGTGGTGAATGGAAGGAATGGATCAAGCATGATTTTGATTCATATTGCCAAGAGTACCATGCACTCAGTCAAGAGGCCCAAGCTCTCTTGACTCTCAAAGGGTTTTGTGATTTGAGGAGAAAAAGAAGGGGATCAAAAAGAAGAATGACTCGGTTGATGCATATTGGGATGAGCTCATCAAAGAGGTCAATGGCTATATAGAGTCACCTACCTTCCATGGGCAAGAAGATGAAGAAGTGAAGGAAGAGCAAGGTAAAAATGCTTTGTTGATTGAAAAGATGTCTTTTTCTTCTAACATTCGCATGCATGATGTAGTGACAAAAAGGGGAGTTATAAAAGTAAAGCAAAATGAAGATTCAGATCTGCACTTTGAGAAATCAGATTTGAGGTCCCACCATAAGCCATTGGAGGGACAAAAGAAAGGCATAAGTCCCATAGAGGTTCCCAATCACTTCCCACCAAGCATGCACACTTGTAGAGGAGAAAAAGAGGTTTTGGGTGGAGAGGATGAAGAAGGAAAAGGTGCTGCACCTAACTCAGAAAATCTGAGTTTTGGAGAGGTTGGGATCAGCCCAAGGTATGTTATTTTGCAATTAATTTCTCCTTCCACGTTGAGCTTTCATGGGTATGGCTATGGGCTTGGTGGAAGAGGTAAACTTTTCATTATGCACTCATCTATTTCAGATTTGTTTTCCTCATGAAAAGTATGCAAGGGACAAGGATAGAAAGATGGGATTGCATTATGAGGTAATAGTTTCCAATTCTAAGTTTGATTTTGGTGATACTAATCATATTCCAAGTAGGAATGAGATGGGTGAAACTTGTAGAGATGCTTCATACATACATCCTTCAAGCAAAATCTATGAAGTGCTTAAGGAAGAAGACACTCCGGTACACAGAATCCATAATGGGCACCTTGAGGTATGGAAAACGAATATTTTCCAAAGAGCATCAATTCTGATTTTTTGTTGTTTGCACATGCTTGCTTGGGATTTAGTGGAGATCCAAATTCACATATGGCAAGCACGAATGTTGGAGAACATGATGGAGTTTTAGGAGGCTCGGGAATGATAAAGAAGGACATTTTCCCAAGGGCTGATAATGATTTTCAGATTGGGGACTTCATGAGGGGATCCAAGGAAGGTAAATCGTATGACATCCTTTCAAGGTATGAAAGGAGTAATTTTTGGATACTATTTCTTTTCAATTTTTCCCTCACTATGAGATATATGCAAAAGATGTTGATAGCTACATTCATGGGCAGCCTATAAGAAGGAATAAACATTTGTATAGTTGGGTGTTTTATGACTTGCCATGGTACAGATTTGATCTACAAAGGGAGCATTTGATTGGGTGAGTCTAGTCCATGCATCACTTAAGAGTTTTTGTTGCATGAGTGTTGAGCATGTGAATACTATAGGCATGGTTAACAAGATAGATCCTCTAATTTCTTTATGTTGCATCAAGTTTCAAATCATTGAAGGAGGTATGAAGGTCATGAAATTCATGTTAGGAAAAGAGTTTGGGAGAAACTATTTTGTTGGTTAAATCAAGGGGAAAGAAAGCTCTCCCACCTCAAGGTAATTGTTTGAACACATGGCACCACTACATGATGAATTTCCAAGTAGGCATGATGACTAATTTTTGTTTTGAAATAAGGAAGGATTTGGTATTTTGTGGGATACTTTCTTTGCACCATGGATTGATGTGAAAATGCATATTTGTGTGGCTTATGCCAAGAGGATGCATGTGTTGACTACAAAGATTGATAAAGTTTTTGCAGCTGTTATAAGTGGGTTTCCAACTACCTACATGTTCGTATTTAATGAGAAAATGCAGCACTTCAGTCATGCCTTCAAATAACACTTGAATGGGTAAGTTTCAATCACAAATTTTCAATTTATACCAATGTTTTAAAAATCGGAACCGGACTCGGAACCGGCCGAGGTCCGGACCGGACCGGAACCGGAACCGGACCGGAACCGGACCGGTTCAAACTTAATGAACCGGTTTACTAAAAAATACATAAAATTTTATATTTTTAATGAAAATAATATATTTGAAAGGTTAAAAACCATAATTCCAACAAGTACACACAGAATATGCAAAGTTTTCTCTTATATATATGCAAGAAAGGTGTTTATAGCAAAATGGCACGAACTCCAAGTCCAATACACAATAAATATATCATAGATGAGATTCCGAAACAAAATACATAGACAATGAGGCTCTAAATGGTCTCCAATGATCAATCTCCATAGTTCAAGACTCCAAAAAAACAACATGATATGATCATTGATACATTACAAATACTACAAGTTACAAAACTCTAGAATAAACTAGATGACATCAATGATCAATCATCATGATCAAACTCTGCACCGCTGCTGGAAATGGGATCCTCAAGGTCATCCTCATCAATATGATCACCGGCCTCTGGCTCTGACTCGGACTCATCCAAATCCTCAGGTACATCTGCAACAACTGGAGCTGCACGGGGTTGGGGAGTAGCACGAGTGCGACTAGTGCCTGTTGTGTCTCGTGACGATGGCGGCGGTGCTGCTAATGGCTCATCAGATTCTTGATCCAAACCCATCCACCCCAAGTCATCGGGATCAAACTCTGCTGGCTGACTCTCCTCTACCCATTCTGAAGTTGGATCTATATCATCCAAGACAATGGGATCAGTATCAGGTCTTCGGTTCAACAACTGGTTACGCCTTAACCGAAGGTTGTACTGCACGAAGACAAGATCATTCAACCGTTGTTGTTCCAAACGGTTTCTCTTCTTCGTGTGAATCCGCTCAAAGACAGACCAGTTGCGCTCGCACCCCGAAGCACTGCAAGTTTGGCTCAGGATCCTAATTGCAAACTTTTGCAATTGAGGACACTGACTACCAAATGAATCCCACCAATGTGCTGCGATAAAAAATGTAAATGTTTAATTAGTAAACAATGACAACAAAAAGTTAAAAACACAGTTAAAAATTAAAAGTAAAACATAAACTTATAACTTAAAGGTTAAAGCGTAATTCAACAAATTAGAAAAATATTGTCTTATGCTAAAAATTCATGATTATTCATTAAAAATTTTAATCAAATGAACTTCAAAAAACTTAGAATTTCTTACCTGGTTGGTCCACATCCCTTGCAATCTTTGCAAGGTTTTTCCCAAAGGTACTGTGGCTCTGCTGAAGAAGCTGATCTGTCGGTGAACCTCAAGTTGTTGCATCTCATCAGGGACCATGCGCTCTAGGCACTCGTACAAACCATCTTTTACTTCTCCTGTTTGATCTTCTCCAAGCTGAGCTCTGTAATGATATTTTGGGTTCAAGAAATACCCAGCTGCATGTATAGGTCGATGGAGTTGATTGTTCCATTTATTATCTATGATCTCCCTATAGGCCCATACTTAGTTACCCGTGTCTTTGTATGCGCCCTTATCTCGCTCCTTTGCTCGATCCATAGTCTCATAAATATAGCCCATGGCTAATTTTTCCCCATCCACCAACCGCAACACCTTAACAAGAGGCTCAGCAACTTTCACAATCTCTGCTGTTTTTTTCCAAAATAAATTATCAAAAAGTTTCTTCTTTGTGTCTTTCCCATCCTGTTTCCGGCTCCACTTTGATGCATTCCATTCATCACTTAAAAACATCCTTTTCAAGTTCTGTTGTTGGGAAATAAGAGATTGCAACGTGAGAAAGTTCGTTGCAAATCTCGTGATGGCTGGCCTAACAAGTTCTCTGCCCTCAGTGTTCTTCCTCATTAGGTTCAATACCCATGAGTGATTATAGATGTATTTGGTGATGCTCTTGCCATGCTCTACAGTGTTCTTGATCCAATCTTTTTTCCCTATATCCTCAAGCATGAGGTCTATGCAATGTGCAGCACATGGAGTCCAAAATATTGTTTTGTGTTTAGCCTCTAACATCTTACCAGCAAGAACATAATTAGATGCATTATCTGTTATGATTTGTACAACATTTTCTACCCCCACCTCTAAAACAATCTCATCCAAAAGCTCAAACAATAAATTTGCATCTTTTACCCTATCAGATGCATCTACTGATTTCAAAAACATGGTACCTTGTGGACAAGAGGCAAGAAAATTTATTATTGTGCGGTTCTTGCCATCACTCCACCCATCTGACATGATAGTGCATCCTGTTTTGGCCCATGAAGCTTTGCAACCTTTCAAATATTCATCTATGGATGCAACTTCTTTCTTCAAAAGTGATCCTCTCAAGTCATGCATACTAGGGCCTTTGAAGCCCTTACCAGCAGCAACAATAGAATCAAACATCGGCTGGTAATAAGGTGAGCGGGCAGCATTGAAAGGGATATCTGCATCATACCACCATCTAGCAATGTACTCAAAAGTTGCTTCTTTGTATTGCTTCTTCCAATGGTTATCCAAGGTAGGCTGATTTTGTGTTGGCATGGAGGCACTAGCAGTGGCAGGTGTGGAAGATGGAAAAAAGCTTTGAATGTTCTTTCTTTTTTGAGGCCGGTTTTCTCGACTATGAGTGGATGGGGGAGGCATATACCGAAAGGGGTCTCTAACAGTCACAGAAGGGTCAGAGCAAGATCCTTCAACACTCAAGGCATGTTCCCTCCTCCCTATTTCAGCTTCCATCTCTTTTTGCCTAGCCTTCTCTTCTCTATGTTTTTCAAGCATGTTTTTCATTTCCAACCTAATGTCATCAATACCAGGTGCCTCACATGGGGTAACTTGGCCTCTTTGACCAGCCAAGTGTTGTTTCAACCTATGAATCCCCCCCTTGATGTGTTTCTTACAATATTTACAAAAAACTTGGTCATCAATTACGTCTGCATGGGCCCATGTAGGGTCTTTTGATTTGGGGGCCATTGCAAATGCAAACAAATCTGAAAATGCAAATAAAAAATAAATAAATTTCCTATTTCTTTTTTAATAAAATTTACAAATAAGGGGCAAGTTTAAAATGTAACATACCTTTCAATGTGCACACAAATGAGGTGAGGAAATGCTCCAAGCTTGTATATAGCACCACAAAGAGCCCACACTCCAAATGTAGATGTAAATGCCACCACAAAGAGCCCACACTTGATACCAAACAACTCCAAATGAACACTATTCAAGGTTGCCCCAATCCTTCAAATCCTTGCAAATAAGAGAGGTGCTCACAAATAGAGGTGAGGTGCTCACAAATGGATGCCAATATCACCACAAAGAGCCCACAAGCAATGCCAAACAAACTCCAAGCCTCCAACTTCCAAGCTCACTACAAAAAATAAACTCTTCAATCTTATGCTCACAAATGCTCACAAATGCTCAATGAGAGAGGTGTGAAGTGATAGAGGGGGTGTATTTATCACACTAAATTAGGGTTTAGAAGCAATAAAAAAAAAAAAACAATTAAAAACGCGTTTTTTCCATGCTAGCGCCATGTACAAATAAAAGAATGAACCGCCGGTTCCAGTATAAAACCGGACCGGTTTGGGCTAAAACCGGTCGGGCGATCCGAGTCACAGGCCGAGTCAAATTTTTTAAGGTCAAACCGGTCAAATCAAGCGATTCCGGTTCGGTTTGACCGTTTTTAAAACATTGGTTTATACCTCATGTCACAAGCTCTTCTATTGCCCAAATTTTTAGTGTGTTGCTAATGGTATGATTGGAAATAATGTATGGTTAAGATGTTGGGACTACAAGCTTGCTATCATGAGTTGTCACACTATTGCTTCCATCAAATTCAGTTTGCCTTATAGCTTGCTTGATGCCATAGGCATAGGGACAACCCTTAGAGGTGATGATTTTCAGTTTGGGAAATTAATTTCAGTTTTCTTTTAAGGGGCTTTATGCCTAACATTTTGAGGGAAAGTATGGGGCAAAGGTACAGAAAAACTTGGAAGCATATGACTGAAATTTTGGGATAGTAGGATGAAGAATCAATTTGTGCATGGTTGTTTTGCTACAATTCAGATTTTTGAAATATACATGATGATATGGTTATTGATGTTTGATTGTGACTCATGCATGGTTAATTGGGGAAGGCTAAGTCTGATTTTGGAGGAGGAATTGCATGGTTACAACAAAAGTGTTCGTGGCTACATACAAGATTTTGGGGCAGCCCATGTATGAGGACAAATAGGACCTCATCCATGCCAAGGAGACATCAAGGAGAAGCAAGAAAAATGTTTTTAACGCTTGTTTTTCTAACTTGTTTGCTTCATGTGCAGATTTGAAAGGGAAATTGCAACAAAAGACACTCCTAACTTTTAGGAGAAAGAAGCATCACAAGATATTACAAATGCTACACCATTTGAGTGGCATGGAAACTCAATTTTGGAGCACTACACTTTTGGACACGGATCTATGAGCATGTTATTGTTTGAAGGCAAGCAATCTTTAAGAGGGGAGGACTGTAATGTCCCCCTTTTGTGAGACATTACTACCTAATCGATTCACTCTTTTATTAGCATTGTAACCCCTTGGTATGCCTAGCGCTACAAGTGGGAGTTTCTAGGTAGTCTAGAATGTGCACATAGGTTAGTTATTTCTTAATATTAAATTAAGAAATTAAATAAAGTGCACAAGTAGTAGCTTATTAAATATTTTTATTTAGAGGGAAAACATTAAATGAGTGAACATTGGAGTTTGCACCTCTTATTTCTATAAAGAGGGGTCACATTTCCTTGAGATGGTTTATGCTTATGGATGAAATCAATTTGACTCCATGCTTGGAGTAGGGATGTATGCCCACCATTGATACTTTATTTCTCTGTTGCTTTGGAAATCTATTGCAGCTGGTTATTGAAGATCAAATCGAACAAGTTAATTGTGAGATGCATGTTTTTGGTCTTGGCAAATATTTTGCATAAATTTGCAAGTGAAATCTGCATTTTATATTGTAGCAAATCATTATAGCGATGGCACTGTAGCAGTTGGGTTTTGTGATCAAATTTAAGAGTTTGGAGTACTTTCGCAATTTGATTTGGATGAATGTTGCATTCCAGCCCTAGGCGATTTTTCTTATGGTGTAAATGAATTGTTTGCATGCATTATTTAGGGTGAATCGATTAGTTGGTTGTGTTATTGTCTCCTTACACCAGTGACTCCCTTCATGGTGATTGTGGACTGTTTTAGAGCCTTCTTTGATGTAAACCGATCAACTTTTTGCATGGTTTGTGCCCTTGCTGCAGCAACTTAATTGGAGACACGTTCATGATAGTTTTTGGATGAATATTGATTAGTTTTTGAATGATAGAAAACTGTTGTTCTTTCCTTAAAACCAGCGACTCCATTTGGGGTGAAGATTGAGTGTTTAATGCATGTTTTGATCCTCCAAAAATCAGCAAACTGTGTGATGTCATTTATTGGTGATAGAGCTTGTTTCTAACCGATATTCTTATGTGTTTTGAGCTCCTTGACGCAGCAATCTGGGTGAGAGTGTTTGGGGTTTAATATTATTATTTATTGGCATTGATTCCACACATTTGGGGTCTTCTTCAGAGCTGTTAATATCTGAGTGTGGCAACTGGGTTTAATATATGTTTTAATGATGATTTGAGTCTCCTTTAAGCAGGCAATTGATCTAAGGAAATTTGGTATAATTTGGTGTGCTTATTTGGTTCACATCCGAGCATTTGCAGCGATCCATGCATGAAGTTTATGTTCAGATTTTATATATATATTTCAGCGATTTGTATGAGAGCAATTAGATATAGTAATTGGCATTTATTACTTTCCTGTTGAGTAGTGTTCAGATTTAAGTTGCAGCAGTTGTGTTTGAATTCATAGCAGCAGTTATATTCAGTTCATTGTTGCATATTTCGGGTATAATCTGGTCAAGGCCATTAAACCCCTCTCTTTGGGTTTATTGAGCCATTGTTAATTATTCTTGCCTAAGTAGACCCAAACCTCGGTTGTGTTCAAGGCACCTTGCCTAATTTAATCGTAAGTTGGAGCTATTTCAAGGTCATGTACTTAAGAGACGATTCATGGAAGAATAATTTTCAAGTCTAGTGCTTGATAGTGTATGAATAATTGGGATTTCCTTGAGAAATCCAAGTTTCCTTTGCAATCGTAGAAGTGGGACATTACATGAACACACGCTATGTTTTATAGATTTTTTGAAAGATGCCATCCAGATTGCATACCATCGATCAAGGGATATTTGAGTATGGCCCACAGGACTTATTTATATTAAGCCTTTAAACCAATATAGGGTTCGATAAATCCACCTGAGACACATAAAAGTATGCCATTGTTTAGAGAGCAAATCAGATTGTAATGTCCCCTTTTTCGAAATAATATAAATTGAAGACTTCTTGCTCATCTTCCTTTCCATGGGCAAGAAGAAGTTGAACAAGGGAAGAACTTGAGCTATATTTCAGTTTCTTTATTCATATTTATGTTTTTATTTTGTGTTTTTCCTTTCAAGGCAAGTCGGTTGGGTTATAGTGCTCCCAACATGAAATTAAAAGATAAAGTAAACTCCTTAAGAGGTCGGCAAGGTTGGAGAGTTTCCAACATGGAAATAGAAGATAAAGCAAGCTTAAGAGGTTGGTCTTCTCTCTTATGATTCTTGGCGCCTAACTAAAGTGTATCAAAGGAGTCTCATAGGCTCATTTGCATACCATCTTTCAAGCATATACACTTATTATTTTGGTTTTTGGGCTGACTGCTCAAGACCTTTCCACTTGAAGACAAACACCCTCTTATGTGGCATCCAAGGAAGATGAAACTCTTCATTGTGGCATAGTGGAAAACGAAAACTCTCCATATTGGTGAATTGAAAGCATATATGTAAGACTCTCTTGTTGATTTAGATATAGGGTGATGCAGAGCCTCTAGTCCAATCATGCATTCAATATGTCCTAACCTTCAAACCTGCCTCTTCTTTTCACTAGATCAATCAATTCTCAAGCTATAACATACATACAAGTAGAACTTTCGCTTTAGCTTCTTTTTGCATCAAGTGTTCTTATTCACCGCCTTAATGAATGCTATGACAACACTCAAAATGATCACTAACAAGTGCTTAAGGTCAAGTATTATTACCATTCACGAAGATTGTTTTCCATTAGCTTCCAAAGGACTAAGCTCTAGTATGCAACCATGGGGTTGCCTTAAGCATATTCTTTCATCCTTATTTGCGCACCCCGCAATCTATTCTCCTTCAAAAGGTCCTTTCCACCTCCACTATGCTCCTTCACATGCCAAGAAGTTCAACTACTCTGTTTTCCTTCATAAATTGCTCTAAATGGATTTTACTAGTTTCATTCTTCTCAAGGAGAGATCCATCAAATCGAGTAGTATTTTGTGTTTTAGACCTTAGTGGGCTTGATCAACTATTTTCTCATGTATTTGATGCTTCAATCAAGCTATCTCATCCATCAAGTTGCAAAAATCAATCAAGAGTTCAATTCCACCTTTCCTTTACTAAACTGCCCTTCTTAAGGCCCAAGAACTTTGTCATTTGGTCAACTCATGATTGGAGCAGTCTAGAAGTTCCCCATGCAAACTAAGGACATTGCGATACCCCTTTCCTTTAGATGGAGTGGTAATTTTGGTTGCTTAACTCTTTGTTTAACTCTTTGTGATATTATGCAGTCATGTTCATGGAATTTTGATGTTCGAAGGTTTTAGTATGATATTGGTTGCATGATGATATAAAGTTGCTTCATGGAAATTGTAGCTTAACTCTTGTTATCAAAATGGTAAATGTTTGTGCTTACTGGGGTGTTCATGATGGCCATCTTTGTTGACTATATGCCTTATGAGCTCGAGCTAGGTGAATAAGAATGTTCAAAGTGTTTGATTTTTGATGGGTAGTGACTTTGGTGAAAATGATTATCTAATATCATTACCTTTATTGTTTAAATAAATTTTGATAACTAAGTCTACCTTTCATTTGATTGGTTAAATGGACTTTGGAAGTTATTTTCGTGATGTAGCATAGTAATTTTATGGCTCTTCAATTGCATTGTAGCAATGTCCTGGTTGGGACGGATGGGGTACCTCACGGTGCAGGTCACAACATTCTTGGGGACAATTGTTTTCGAGGTCGTTCTCAAATATAAAGAGGTTCACCTAGAGGTGGTCGAAGGGGACATAGGACGCTTTGAGGTAGAAGACCTTTTGTTAGAAGTATCCCAACTCGAGTGTTAGTTCATTTTGATGCCAATAAACCCTGCCTTCATGAAGTATTGCCGAATGGTGAGTCACACCCTCGTATTCAGCGATCTCATAGTATACACAGTACTCCAACTCATGACAATATTGACAATACACATGCTGAGCATAACCCCTAGTCTTCTAACCGTTGGTACATTTCGCCCCCTCACATTTGCCTTCGCATGATACACAACCAATTGCAGGTTTACCTTTGCTACTTGGAAAAAATCAGTCGTCACATTCTCATGATTCTTGTCCCTTCCCTAAGCGTGTTAGGTCCTCTTCAGCAGTCCCTCGGGTGAATAGGACACTAAAGAGGGTAAAATTGGAGGTGGAGGAATCTAAAGCCATCACACATACCACTCTTCCGGTGGGCTCATGTGAATATGTTGAGCTATTGATTGAGACGGGAGTGCCACTACTTGATCTCACTCGAGATAACTAGTGTTGTTATATTATGGACTTCTAATTTTTCTTGTTGGACATGGATTTTTGATATATGCATTTCAGTGGTTGACAGTTTGACTTTATGAGATTCGGTCATACACTTTGATAATAGTTGATATTTCAACAGTTGCATTATATTTCAATATGGATGATATTTTGTTTATGATTATCACAAGCATATAGTTCATTGATAGTATTATATGGTTCAATGATATCAGATGCTTAATGGTTATGCGGTATATTTTATTTGGTTTCCTTTAATGTTAAGTGGGTCCCCCTTTCTTCTCATTCCTTATGTTTAATAAATTCATCATTTTTTAATCATACAGATACCTGAGTCCTTCCTATTTTATATTATAAAGTGGAATTTTATTTTGATGGGAGCATAATGATTATAATATAAAATTTAATTTAAAACTTGAGGACAAATCAGTTGTCACTGATTTTTCACAAACGAAGATTATAAAAGGACTTGGAGGACACATTTTTACAGGAGATCAGGTATTGGCAGCATAATTGAAGCTTATTTCATTAGAGATTTCTTCTGTGCAAATGATTTTCTAAGATAAGTGATTTTACAAGTGTTATGATGAAATTGTTTTGAAGTTTTGAGTATGAAATATGATACAACGGGTATATCCAGTTATAATATTATTTTACTGATTATCTGATTTAATTATTATGTATCTTATCTAAAACTAATTGCAGATTTTGATCTGTCATATCCTGAGCAGGCCATGAAAGTCATTTTACTCCAATCTTGAGATATTTTATGGATTGATAGCCATGTTGGCATTTTGATTTGATCATAACTCTTGTTAGATATGGAAATCAAAGATAAAGCAAGCTTAAGAGGTCGGTCTACACTCTTATGATTCTTGGCACCAACTAAAGGGTATAGAAGGTGTCTCATAAGCTCATTTGCACATCATCTTTGGTGCATATACACTTACTATTTTTGGTTTGGGTTGATTGCTCAATACCTTTCCACTTGAGGACGAAAACCCTCTTGTGTGGCATCCAAGGAGGACGAAACCCTTCCTTGTGGCATAGTGGAGAACAAAAACTCTCCATATTGGCGAATTGAAGGCATTTATTGAAGACTCTCTTGCTGATTTGGATCTAGGGCATCAAGAAGAAGACCTACAAAGAGCTTTGGCATATTTTGGAGCCCCTCTCCTAGGGAGCGACTAGGGTTTGAGTGTGATTTGGTGTCTTCTAGGGCACATAACTCATTTATTCTTTGATATTCAGACTTGGCATAATTTATAGGGCTGGAATCTATCATCTTTTGTAATTATTGGGGTTTGGAGACCTCCATTTTGATCATTTCTATTGGTTGTACCTCTGTTGTTCTAAATTAATTTTCCAGCTGAGTATTTGATCAAGTTTCATGGTGAAAAGTGGCTTAAAATCTTCTTAAAGTGTTTTCCTATGTTGTTGATGAGTTCTTTGATGATATTTGGGTGATTTCTCACTAATTACAAGCTGCTGTTATAAAAATCAGACTGCTGATTTACAACTGTCATAAAAACCAGTTGGCTGATATAAAATCTGAGTTTAATCATTTGGGGTTTGTGTGATTTCCTCCTTTTTCAGTTTCAGCCCTAGAAAGGGACATTACACGGATATTGTCAATAAAGAATCATCCACAGATCACTTATTAAAGACCCTTTAGTATCAAATCTTATGGCTCACAGGATTTCAAATCCATAGAAAATAATATGTAGTGTGTAAAAATGTATGGAAGATAAGGATGGTACCCACGGGAACGATGAAGTAGAGCATAGCAGAAGACACAAGCTAAGCACTGCAGATTTGAAGAGTGTGCATAATGGCTAAGGCCTGAAAATTGTGGAAAACGTTATTCCTAAATGGTTTGGGCACTAATTTGGAGATGGCTGAAAGTATTTTTGGCAAAGAATCCAACATCCACAACATAGATGAGTTATTTTCACCAAGAAAAGAGCCTAAACAGTTAAGGAGATATTTGATTGTTTGTTGGAGATAATAATGATCAATTGGGTGTATTAATGGCAGTCCCAAATAACTGTACCTGCAGGTCCGGAACGATTTTTAATATTTAATGCTTCTGGAATTGAGGGAAGGAATCAGTGCATGTGGCACATAGCTCATCACCTCTTCTTTTTTTACAAGTAGGAAAAACTTTTTGGAGGAAGGATCTTTTTCTCTTCATTGAATCTTAACTATCACTATTTTCATTTTCAAGTGTGTCATTTAGGACTTTCTATCGTAGTTTGCAAATGTGTATCTATTGAAGCAATTAATAAAGGTGTTGTGGTTTCATATCTTACTCTTCATCATTGTCAGTTTTGAATGTTTTAGCATGTAATATCCAGTGTCGGATGCCTATGTCTTGCTTTCTACATAAATTGTGCTCGCACAACATTAAAACATAAGTATACTAGCTTTGTGTTATCTGTTTTGGCAAAAAAGAATTTAGATCGATCTATTTTGTTGCATCGTCTCATTTACTTTCTATACTAGGTTTTATTATCTTCTCTTTTGCAAACAAGTTTCAGCTTAACACCAGGATAGAAGGAAACCATACTTCTCCGTATTTTGTTCCGTAATCAGTCCCAAACAACAGAACTTCCGTTGTGATTCTCTAACTATATAGGCAACAAAGTCAAACATTAAGGAGCATCAATAGTCCAGTCGCTTTTGGAAAAAAAAAAAGAAGGGCATTCTAAATGGTCGAGAATTGAGTATGTTTTTCAAAGGAGTTATAAAATGTGGCTCCCTATTCGAGATAAGGACCTCTCAAAGCCCTTTGTCAAAAAAAAAAAAAGATAAGGTAAGAATCAGTCTCAGCCTTCTATTTATGCATACAACGACAAACCTAGAAATCATGCCGAACACACCAGAAATGGAGAGAAAGGATTGCAATGGAAGAACAACATGCATCCTCCTTTTCCCTTGGCCCGGAGAAAGAACCACAATTTCTGTTCTGATAGTATTAAAAATTGCGATTAATCGTTTAGAGCAGGCAGAAAGATTAATCTTTTGGAAAATCGCAATTTGTGTGGTGCCAATAAATCGGCGATTTTTGGCACTAAAAACCCTGCAAAAATCGTGGAAAATCGCTGCTAAAATCGTGGAAAATTGCTGCTAAAATCGTGGCTTAGGTTTAAATGCAAAAAAGCCCAAATCGACTCGTTTTTTCTCCTATTTCCTCCTACATGACTCCGTTTTGCTGCTGCGCCGTATTTTCTCCATTCGTGTCTGGTTTCGTGGGATTTGTGGCGGTTTCGTGGGATTCCAACCAGCTCGTCGCCAATTCGTGGCCCTAGCCAGCATATTCGTATTATACAGTATTCTTTTTTTCCTTTTTTTTAATCTTCAATAGTATACTATAGTCGAACATATTTAGATTTATATTTATTTATTAATAGTTGAATCTATTCACTATACACATAATTAGATTTATATTTATTTATTAATAGTTGAATCTATGAACTATACAGTGTATAATAGTAGACTGTAATTAAATTAAAATTAAAAAAAGTATAACTATACATAATAGTAAGCTATAACAGTAAAACTGTAACAGTAATAATAAATATATTCATAGAACAATGATATTTTACTTGGAACATTAGTAATAGTAATAATAACTATAGTCTATAACTATTCGTGACACTAATCTTCTACTTTATTAGTAATAGTATATTTATAATAACTATACACGTAATAGTAAATTAGTAATACTAACTGTAATAATAAATATATAATGTATAACTATTCGTGACACTAATAGTAAATTAGTAATAATAAATATATTTATTGTTAATAGTGAATACAATGATATTTTTTTATATAATTTATTCTATAGAGTCACTTATCGCATCATTTAACAATGTTTTTACATTTAATTTAAGTTTATTTTATGAATTTAAATGTTTTTCAAAGTAGTGATAAAGTTGCCAATAAATTGCCGATTCCCAATTTCCGAGTCAAAATTTGGCCTACCAATTAATTGTCGATAATGATTTTTTGAACTATGGTTTTGATCATGCACATCCCATGAATAGGTAGTATAGGGAAGAATGCTTTGTTGGGCTCTTTATCAAGGAGGTCCCAAGCATTTGCAAATAGTGGCATAGGTGGGCATGCTCCACCAACCCAGCTTCTAAAGCTCCCAATTGAATGTAAAATGTTGCGTGAATTGGAGTGGTCTCCTATTCACGCTCGTGAACCTCCCAAATATAAGAAAATGACAATACGTCAAGTTTTCTTCAAAAATGGGGTTTTAAGGGACGGACACATCAGATTTTCTACAAGCCCCGTGATGCGAGAGGAAGGAGTGTGTCAAATGTGCCTTAGGGTTGGCAATGTGCGATTAAGGGCAGATTGGAATCCTGCAAGTTTTTAGTCATGGTGGGCATAGGTTGTTCCCCATCTCGGTAGCCTTCAATCACCAAGTAATCCTCCTCGTGAGGCTTTGAAAAGTCAAGAAAACACATTTTGCCTGTTCTAGAGAATGCAAATGGTCCGTGCGATTGTTCATTCCATGTTCTATTTGGAGAGAAGGCAACCAAGCTACTTTGACCTATAAAAGGAACTTGTAACATTTGAATTATATATATCATTGCCAAATTAAAAATACTATTTGTAAGGAAAGGCTAATACAATAACAATAGTTTGTTACAAGGATATTCCTCTCGCAATATCTATACTTCAACATGGTTTAGTAGTAATTTAACTATCAATATTAATGTTGTATTGTGCCTTTCACTTTGTTGTAAACTTAAAGGAGTTTATTTTTGTTTATACATTCTCAATTTCGGACTAGCATTGTTTGCATAGACAGAGTTTTCAAGTTTTGTTGGTTTTGTCTAAAAACTCAATGTCTATCTGAATGTGTGTTATTCAAAAATTAGAGTTCAACAAGTGACTTTAAATTTTGCACTGTTTTTTGTAAATCTAGACTGATTACTTTTGCTATAGATCGCTTATTCATGGAGAGATTCATATGCTCCTTTGGGTTAGATATCCATTATTAACAATTATGTCTCCATATAAAATTCATAAAAGAACAGATTTTGTTGCTTTCTTTTACCTCTACTTTCAGCTTCCACAACTTGATTAGATTTCTTTTCATGTTTGTAAATATCTCCAAGCCTTCTACAGTGTAGGTAACCCATAGGTCCCATACCATGTTTAAATACTTTATTAAGCTCATAACAAGAGGACTCTTGAACCCCTTCTGTCTCGGTGCCAAAACAATAGACAATAGAATAGGCACTAGAACAAATCCAGAGTCATCCAATAAAGTTACTCACTCTAAGTCATGTTTGGAAGGGAGTATATTTGGTCCTTTACCACAACATAGGAAGACAAACAATGATAAAGGAAGAACCCGTGCTCACTCAGAGGAAAGGTCTCTCACGTCAACCTTCGTAAACAAACCCCAACTCTAGCCTAAGTGAATCATTATTCAAGGAACTAAGCATGGAAAATAATGCGCCCCCAACTTAGATGACTAGGAATTCCATGATTAACCCGGATGATCTCCTCCTTTACCTACAAACACCGAGAGATATCTCCCCAGATTTAAAATTGGTGAGGTCTGAACTGTTGAAAAGCATATTACGGCTTTTACGGTTACCCTTAGATTGTTTAATATAGAATAGGAAGAGGTTTCCTATAAACTATTCCCTTTCAACTTTGAAAACTTGATATGCGATTGACATTTAAATTTAACCCTAGGTTCCATTTTTGTAGTCATTATTTTGCCCTCAATATTTCTTTCTAACCCCAAGTGCGACGGCCTATCATCCAACATACATTGGGCGCTCACCCAAGGCACGCGCAGGCGCCGAGCCCCTTCTTTATGTGAGCTTTGCAAGAGAGTTCTGCCATTAATGGAGGATTATTTGCAGAAACAGAAGTACATTCATCTACTTTAAAAAGGCAGAAGATATAACTAATAGATCTACACATTAATACATCACAAAAGCTAATAAACATTGTAAGAAGTACAAGAAACCAGATCTGAGTCATGATAAGCCAAATAACATGAGGGTTTACACCCATAAGCAAGTTGCAGAATAGATCCATGTATATTGATTTAACAGAGTTCTAGTAGCCATATTACATTCAAAAGGGTCATCTCAAACCATATTCATCAAATGACAGAGAGACTTAACTCCTACAAACCTATCTAATCAAAGATCCTAACTATGTTTTTCCCCATTATATCCCTTGTTACAGATCCCAATACCCATACATATGCTTAATGACATCCCTTACAACCCTCTAGCACTAAGTACTCTAAACCCTAACACCATGAACTCCAAACCCTTAGCATTTCCTAACATTTATGCAACACTTCGTTACTCTCCTTCTCTTTCTCTACTCCCCTTTTCACCCTGCACTTTGTACTCTGCACTCCTGTCCCAAGCACTCCTTTAAATAGGACCATCGTCCACCACCATGACTTCTCTCCTGAGCAGATCGCGTGTCAAGTGTCGATGTGGTCCTCCATTGGCGAATGCTTATCCTCTTTGTAAACCTTCCACTAACTGTAATGATGCCTCTGGGAATATTCCCTGCATGGAATATCCTTTTCTTGACCTCCAAGGTTCCAGGCTGGCACCTTATCCACTTATCACGCCTAGTCGGGTCCTCACGTTTTTCCTCAAGTGACTCCATGATGCCAAATATGGCTAAGTCCTTTAAACCCTTGTTTTGCCTCCCGCACGTGCCTTGGTTCCATTTAAACCCTTTTTTCTGCGCGCTTTTCCCAGAGCGCCCTTCTATCTACTGATCCTGTGCGCGCGCGCCTCTTGGTACTTAGCCAATATTTTAGGGTCCAACAATTTTTATTTGTAAGTTTGGTGATGCCATTGAGACCCTAGTATGTTCTTCAAACGATTCGGCCTTGTAAAAGGATAGAATAATGATCTTTTAAAAGCTTCAATGCAAGATTCCAAAGGATGTATAAAAGGATCCTTCAACATAGGCGCTCTACCTTGGCGATATGATATGAACTTGGATAACATAGATACCATGAACTCTATTTTCGTGATAAGGTACAAAGTTGACAATATGACCTACACATATGTTGACGCGATTTTGGACAAAAGGTAGTCATCACCTTTGAATCCAATTCCCATGCTCAACCCGATCCTATGCAAAGAATTATGCCCAATGTGAGGATCAATGCATCAAACGTTGTTCTCTTTTTCCCAACAACAATCTACTCACCTCAAGCAATCTCAATAATTAGAATGTAGGAACAATCTCTATAGTAACTCTTCAATTAAAAACGTGCATAAGGTAGTGTAAAAGTTGAGTAATGGTTTCATCAATCTTCCGAGAAGAGTAGGAGTGGAAACCCTAAAACAACTAATACGAACTACTCTTCCCAAAGAAACAATAAGACAAGGCAAAACAAAAATGATAAGAATCATGATCAAAGACCACCTTCCAACCCCACACTCACCATTAATTTGGCCGAAGTTTTCTTATCCAATCGGTGGAGTCCATCAAACAACTCAACATGGTGAAATTGGTTTTCTAGAGTTTTGCATTGCTTTTCATGTGTTTGTAAAAGAAAATGGAGAATTATGGATTCATTACCATGAGTTACAATGGGGCTAGTGCGAGGCTCTTCCACTAGCGCAAAAATTACTATGGTACTATAAACCATCTATTTCCCAAACAAAGAAGATATTGTTGAGGAAGTACATGCTTATCAACAATATAATAGTGGCTATGCATTAAGAAGCAACCATAAACTCCCACCACTTGTTTGAGGCACCCTAATAATAAAGCAACCCCCTGATCCGCAAGCTTCCAATAACTCTGTCACCAAACAAACTAGCATTCCTAATCAACAAAAGAAAATCACTCAAGAAGGGATTGTAAGGGCTATAACATAGAATAGTAAAAAGGTTCAAAAGTTCGGTAAGATCGAACATGTAAATGATTCGCCAAGGTTTAGAATTTCATAAAGGTTGGGAAAATTTGAAGCTACATAATTATGCATAATCACATATATAATATGAAAATGATCTACAAGAAAATATTTCAATGCTCAATATTCATAGCAATCCAAATTTTGATACATCACACATTCATTCAATATTTATAGAGAGGAGTTCACTCTATAGTCTCCATAGTCTAGGCGCTAGGGCCATTAGGGTCTACATTGATTGTTCAACATGTTAAAAATAAAACAACTACACAATCTAATTCATGATTAGTATCAACACAATTAGTATCAACGTCCTGATCCAATGCATTTGCACTACCACTACAATATTTACAATGTCCATCTATTTTTCAAGACAAGTGGGCTGGAAATTAGAGTGTATATGACGATAAATGAGGGTTGATGTCATGGTGAAAACATTGAATTGACACTAGTAGATTCGGTCCAATACATTTGTCCCTCTTTAAAATTTTGAGGTTCAGCAAAAATCCTAGAGGTTTGGTCAAATCTTGTTAACATGTAACATAGTTGAAGGTAGTGAATAAACTAAAGCCAATATTACAATGCACAAGTTAGCCTAGCTCACTGAGCAAAGAGATTTATTGATTAGATCCCTTGGAGGAAAAGGTAAGAATTCCCCAACTCGAACTAATGTGGGTTTCGTATAGGGGAGGGCAAAGTACCACTGTTTTTGCTTATTACATATTTCTTTAGTAGATTTTGGAGCTTTTGCTAATGTTATGTGTTATTCTCTTTGCAAAAGGTTACGTTTAATACATACTAAATCAACTAAAATAATGGTGCAATTGCACAAATATGATGTAAAAATGATTGTGAAATTAACCAATATTCATATACAATTGGGCTTCTTACCACCCTCATGCGCAGCAATTTAATGATATTTAAGAGGTGAACATGCCAAAACCTTTTAGATTGTTGTTAAGAAGAGACTAGTCAAAAGCCTTGAATGGGTATGTTTCCACTGACTTCTCTCACATGTGGATTCCTTGGAGGGCCACAGCAAATCAAATCAGAATTGAGAGAAGCTTGAATGGAACATACGACCACCAAATATCATCAGAAGAACGAAAACGTTACAGAAATAGCAACAGAGAACAGGATCTGTATATTGAATTTTCAAGATGGCATTGTTCATAAAATGAAGGAGCAATGTAGAGATGATTATGGCACCTACAGTTTGATGGTCCAAAGTATAAATAAGGATCTGGGGTAGGCACAGTTTTGATCAACCCCGAGGATAAGCAATTCCAAGATGCTTTCAAGTTATATTCCTGTACACCAACAACAAAGCTAACTACAAAGATTTAGGTTTGAAATTCAATTTGCAATAGAGTTTGAAGTAGGGATGTTAAAGGTAATTGGCGACTTTGAATTAATTGTATATTAGGTACGAAGTTGATTACAATACTTTCTGAATAAATCCAAATATAGTGTTTAAGATTCAATAGAATACTTTACTACCTTTAACATCGTCATCGTCCATAGAGAACAAAATAAAATAGCTTATTCAATGGCTATCTCTGCTGCCACCCTATCTCCCCTAGCTAAGACTTTCTTGACAAAGATCTCTATTGAAATGATTTCAAATCCACTTGTTTCTGATTATGTTGAAAAATTTCAAGTTTTTAATGCTTAGTAGAAGACTCTCTAGTTCATGCCAAGCACAAACATCTTTAAGTATCAAATCGACGATGAGAAGGAGCACAAAAAATCCCAAGAGAATGATAAAGAAGAAGGGATAATTACCCTCAAGGCCAAAATTCCCCCAAGCTTTGGTTTCTCTCAAAAATGTTTGACTTGAAAGCTCGATTTCTTAACCCCAAACCTGATGATAAAAGTGACTTCTACGCAGAAAAAGGATTATGATCAGATAAAATTTAGGTACAGAAGAAAATAACAAATTGGAAAAATTTAGGAACCACTTGTTCTCCCGAAGGAAGGCAGAAATTTATTCAATTGTTCATAGAATTCAATGATATATTTGCTTGAACTCATGAAGACCTCAAAAATTTTGATCCTAAAGATATGACACACTATTCTTTCGAAACTTGATGCATAATGCTTTAGGCAAAGACAAAGGCTAGTGAACCCGTTACTTCAACCCACTATTGATAAGGAAGTGCAAAAACTTGTCTATAATAATTACTTTTCCTATTAGGAATTCCATTTGGGTAGACAACCTTGTCCATGTTAGGAAAATGAATGGGGAGATACGGATATATGTAAATTTAGGAATTTGAATAGAACCTTGGAGAAGGATAACTACACACTGCCTTCCATTGAGAAATCTTACAATTGGTTATTGGGTCCAAGATATTTAAATGGGTTTTTTGGTTACAAACAAGTGATCATTAATCAGAAGCATAGGTTTAAAACTACTTTTACAGCGAAATAGGGTACCTTTTCTTATAAACATATGCCTTTCGGTTTAATTAATGATAGTGCTACCTTTCATAGGACTATAAATACTACATTTGAAGAATTTATTAACAAATACGTCATGATTTATATGAATGATGTAACTGTGTTCTCTAAATCCGGGATTAAACACTGGATCATCTATGAGGAGTTTTCACATGCTACGAACAATATGATATATTTTGAATCCCAAGAAGATTTTCTTTACACTCACCAAAGTAAGTATCTAGGTAGTCTCCTACGAAGGTGCGCATCTATTGGCCCTCAGAGAGTTGATGTTATTTCAAAATTTCCGCATGCAAATAGTAAGAAGGAATTAAAATATTTCTTTGGGGAAAAAATCTTGTGAGGAGATTTACTTCTGTCTTTTTCAATATGGTAAAACCATCAATACTATGTTGAAACAAGGAGCTAAAATCGCATCGAACCATCGTATGAAGATATGAACACACAGAATGAAAAGAAATGAGAAGGGCACATAGCACAAGACACACTACACACTTTGGGATGTGTGTGGTGCTTGTATTTATTATGATAGAAGAGGTTACAGTATGGTTGGACAATTAACAACTCAAAAGTTCTATAACTGCCATATGAAATATTATTTAACTACCCCCTGATAACTAAACCAAAGACAACTCCAAGTTTGTCCTGAAATTTTACAAACAAGATAGAACCAAGAAATTAAGTCATCAGATTTGCAAGTTAGTTCTTCGATTCACAAAAGTGAAGAGATATATCACTAGAATCAACCAACTGCCGAAAATAGTGATGATGAATCTCAAAGTGTTAAGTGTGAGCATGATAAACTAGATTCTTTACAAACTTCAATACATCCTAATTGTCGCAAAAGATAAAGAGTAGAATAGGTGTAGTCAAACCACTTCGCTACTGGCAGTGGCGGCTACCTTGTTTTATGCTACCATGGAAAATATAGCTACAATGTGCTAAAGCTTTTTCTGCCACAAAACAACTCATGAACCAAAGGTAAAGATGTACCTGATGGTAGATCTCTAACTATCCACTAAAACTCCCCAGTAAAAGTTTGTATAGCAGTCAAATTAATTTGTTATCTTTTCATATAGAATGCCAAAGTTGAGAGTTCCTTTGGCATATCTTCAAATCATTTTATTGTTTTCCAATAAATGATCTTCAGTCTAGATAAAAATCAAGAAAGATACCTAACAACAAAACATAGGTCTGGTTGTGTGGGGTTATGATATACCAAGCTACTAAAGGCAGATCTTCAAATGACAATAATTTAATAAATCAAGAGCTATATTATTACTTGCAACAGCCATATAAATAATACATCAAACTCCTAAATAATAGGGAAGCTGCAAACTAATTTCCCTAATAACGAGAGTGGTTCCAACCACCACTAATCTCGTAAAACCAAATAACCAAATAAATAACAACTTACGGAAGTTGTTATTTATTTAATATTCACACTAATATATTATTCCTAACATTCCCCCTTAGTGTGAATATGGAGGAGAAATATTACAATCACACACCTTAATATAAAAATCTTCATCACTCTGATTATCTGAGTTACCGTCATTTTTCTGGATATAGTCATCCTCTTCATCTGATTCTTCAACTGCCATTGCCATATTTGTCAATTTTCCATCAAGCAGATCTCATGCCCGTTTTTGCAATTTAGAAGCACATGCCCTTGCTTTTTACAATAAAAACATGTACCTTTAGTTTTTCCATGTTTAGAAGTGTTGGGCTTTGTCATTGTAGCCATTAATTTCTCTTGTTTCGACTCCATAGCTTTGTTCTTATTTCCTTCTTCAAGTAATGTAGAAATAATGTTTTCCAGAGAGGGATTTAACTTACTTAAAGTGAACACCACGTTTGACATACTATTGGGCATGTTGTTCAATAGTATTGCTTTTGCATCATTGTCTTTAATAGGTTCATTTATCCCTGCTAGTTGCATTATTAATGATCGGAACTTGCTGACATGGGCAACTATATCTTCTCCTTCTTCCATTTTCAACCCAAATAATTTTTGCTTCATAGTTATCTCTGCATTGTCAGTTTGTGAACCGAAGAGCATGTTCAATGTATCCCAAATATCTTTAGAAGATTTCTTTAGATCGATATGATGTAGATATGGCTTTGAAAGCCCTAAGCCAATGGTGGCTAATGCCTTTTTATCTTTGATCTTCCATTTGTTGAGCTCGTCACCACCAGTCGGTTGGGTAGCGGTGCCGTCAACAACATCCCAAAGATCTCTTTCAATTAGAATCAATTGAGTCTGAAGTTGCCAAGTATGAAAGTCATTTCCTTCGAACTTTTCAATGGAAATAGACTTTTCCATATTCTTCCCCCACAATTTTAACTGAATCGGTGGACGTCGGTTTCAACCGAGAATGCGTCCTTACAAAATTTGACACAACAAATTTATTTTTACGGAAATAACTTTTACACAAATGTTCGGATAGTAATAACTTGGCCAATACAATGAAGAAAGTAATATTTAATTACTTTCTAAAAACTTTAAATAATGTTTTAATGCGAATGAACAGACTTACAATTTCAATTTTACATACAGGCGGCTGCAGTCTGACAACGTTCACAAAGCTAGGGGTGATCTAGCACAGGCTTAGGCTCTTCACTTCAAAATAAATACTCATATATTTAACCGACTCATCGATAAAAAGAATCATAGTTTTAAAGCTTCAATCCAATATTGATCCAAAATTGATTGATCGATCCAACAAATAAACTCTTATAAAGATCTGAACATGAGCAGGTGCTTCGAATGGAGGATGAAATAGAACACACAAACCCTCAAGTGTAGCTTGCAACTCTGATAAATGTGATTCCCAATCAATCAACCCAAACTGAAATTGTTACGGCCAAATCTAAAATCAAAACACTTGCTTTTCAAAACAAAAAATTCAAACTCTTTCATCATGCATTCATTCTGACATTGAAGCAGTAGTACAGACTACGTGTATGTCAATGGAGGAGAGCAGCTTGGAGATAAACAATGGATGTGTCATGTTTGGAGAAGACATGCAGATAATGATTTTATCATTTCTCCCTATCCGTAATATGGGTTTTTCTAAAATTTGGACAGAATCTTCCCAGTATAAAAACGAACAAACCCAGTAAATATCTCAAGAACCCAGATCGTAAATTTTGAAATACAATTGATTTATCAGACATGTTTTTTTAATGAAAATTTGATGATAAAAACACAGCAGAATCATACGTGGTCCTCACTATTTTACTGTAATTACAATCAAAGATATGTGGGCCTATAGAAGGAGAGCTTCTGCACGTGGTCCTCACCGCTTGGCTCTAATGACAACTGATGGACAAGGCCAAAATAAAATTTCCAGAACGGTCACCCGCTCATGTACCAAATGAAGGCAGAGCTTCAAATGAAAATAATTTAATAAATCAAGAGTTATATTATTACTTGCAACAGCCATATAAATAATACATCAAACTCCTAAATAATAGGGAAGCTGCAAACTAATTTCCCTAATAACGAGAGTGGTTCCAACCACCACTAATCTCGTAAAACCAAATAACCAAATTAAAAACAACTTACGGAAGTTGTTATTTATTTAATACTCACACTAATACTTATTATTCCTAACAGCTACCAACCAACTATTTGTAGAGTGATTCATTGATCGAGGATGAATCATCATGGGCTGACAACTTCAGCCCAACCTCCATGGATATCTAAGAATGACTGCAATCAAACATCTTTAAGAAATTCATAGCATATTTGACCTAAGCTATAAAGATCGGATGGTCATGTTGCCAGGATTCTACACCTAAGCAAAAGTATAAGAGCCCATGTCAATCATGTCAAAAGCAGAACATAAATCTGATTTTACTCACTGAATAGCAGTGGTCCCACTACAAGTGATGGCAAGATCATCAACATAGACAAAAGTATCACAATGTCATCACCATCGCATTTGACATAAAGATTTGGTTCAAAAAGACTTTTCTAAATCTAGAATCTTGTAGATGTTCGTCAATTTTATATACGAGCCTCATGGAACTTGCTTCGGTTCATATCAGAACTAATCAATTGCAAACTAAATGATCACATCCAGATACCCAAAAACTTTAAGTTGCACCATATAGACATGCAATGGCATCAGCTATGAAAAACCAAACCCAACACCATCGTCCATGGACGATGACGTTGGTTTTGGGAGAACCCCAAGGACAAAAGGGTGAGAAACATGTGATGTGGAAGCCAAAAGATAAATAGAGGAAATGAAAGTCCAAGGTAGTTGAAAGTGAGGATAATAGTGTGCAATAAATATAAACAAGGACATATATTGAGACAACTAGACATAACGGGTGTAATGTGTGAACAAAGAGAAAAAAGGAGGCAAGGCTAGCGACGTTGCTCATATGTTGTGGTCTAGCCCATGTGACCAAGTTTGATCATACCCCAATCTCGACAGCCCTTTAAGGCACCCAATCAGGAGGAAAATGCATCAATAGCCCCTGCACAAGAGAAAAGGTTAGTAAATGTCAAAAATGAGGTGTATACATATGCCCTCCTTTAATAAGCAAACAAATTGTCTAAATTGACAATTTGTTTGCTTATTAAAGGAATATTAATATATATAGCGTGTAATTAATATATCTTTAACTCTATCTCTTTTCCAATCTTTTTGAAGATAATTGTTAAAAATGTAAATTAATTTACATTTTACTAAAAACCAAAAGAAAACAAGCACCAATTTATTATAAAATCTCTTTCACTTTGTTGCTAAATAGATAACCGAAGATCAATGCATGTCATAATAGTGAAACACGAAATGGTATTCGAAAAAAGATCTAATGCCTGAAATCGAAAGTATGGTAAGATAAGTGTTGTAAAGAAATAATGAACTCCACTAAAAGAAATATACCTAACTCATAATTATTTGTCGTTGTCGCTAGCCTTGCCTATAGAAGGTGCATTGACCGCTTGGAACCCTCAATAAGCAAGACTAAAAAAAACGCTAGAAGATAATTAGTAAAATAAGACAAATCACCAAGCTAGGAGGCCATCGAAGGGATGATGGTTGAGAGGCGGATAAAGAACGCTAAATAACACAAAAAACCAATGGATAGATGTTATAAAGATAGTAAAGTGTGATAAAAGGCACTAACCAAGACATGATATCGTGGAGTTAGCAAGGCTAATAGAGAAATAAATAAATAGATTACAAAAGTATCCAAAATAGGAAGCAATGGCCATAAAAACGCATAAACGGGATGAATGAGAGTAAAATAGTGGGTTGATGAAGTAGTTAATTTGGAGAATATTATACAAAGAGAATATTAATGAAGTAGTTAATTTGGAGAATATGAAGTAGTTAATAGCTGGTCTAAAGGATGTGTTTGTAGATAGGCGGTCAATAGGATAGACCGGTGTAAATGATATAGTAGAAACCAAGTTCTTGAATCCAAGTGGAGGAGAAGGTTATTGTTGTTGTTACTTCCTAAGTATTTGAAAATCAGCAAATGAGTCGGAGAAAACACTATGATGGAAAAAAAGTGTTGAGGATAGGAGGCAAAATGAGATGGTTGTTACTTTTGATTCTCACAAACTTTAGATTTTGCTTTCTTCATGTGTCACCAATATGCCCGATAGTCCTTTACATCATGCCTCAATGTCTTATGCCATGTCTAATAAGGAAAAGACTTGTCGAGGAGTGCAATCGTAGTGGGAGGAGGCGTGGGTGTAGGTGCAGAGGAAGGAAAGTGAATGTCTTGGATACTAGAGCTAACCGGAGGAACCAAACGTGTGTTGTGGCTCGGACACCAAGTCACATGGAGGATTGATAATGGGCAAGCTAGTCGCAGAACTAACAGAGATTGTAGTTTGGACTCGGGTCGCTTGGTGAAGGTAAGTCATAAAGCTCTCAACCCGAGATGGTGTCTCTAGGTGGGGAGATAGAATAACGAGAACATCCCACATGAAATCATTGGGTTCGGACTCAAAGTCTTTGTCCTTGAGGGCCAAAGGAGATGTGAGATGAATGGTTAAAAGATGATTGTAAGGATTTTGGGGAAGATGCGAAATCGCAAGTATCGAGAGAAAAGCATAATGATTGTGGGTATCGAAGGACGCCCGCATTCTTAGCTTGGGGATAGCCAAACAAAGAAGGGGTTGTCGAGCATGTAGCCATCGTCATACTTGACAAGACTAATACCAATCTTAAGGGCTGCAATGGCAACTTCACTAGATGGTAATGCAGAAGATCCTTGGTAGGAGGGGAGGAAGAAGATATAGTGATAGGAATTGCATCAATCGCCTTCTTATGAGAATGGGGTCACTAAGAAAGTGGCAATTAAGCAAGGACAAAATCAAGAAGGTCGATGTTTTTATCTTAAGGTTGATTTTGCCAAGCTCGCCATCATCCGAGTCAAGGAAGTTAGGTGTCATGTCCCCAACAAGCTCGGAGTGCTGCTACATCCTCGAAAGGAATCAATGATGTAGTTAAAGCGTTGATCTCTTGAAATGGGACACAAGGTAGTTCCTCAAGAGTGGGGATTTTATAGGCCTTTGCATTGTTGAAAGTATTCATAGTTCAAGGAGTTTGTGTCACCTTGAATCTTATACGGAAATCCTAGATAGGGAAACTCGAAGCATTGACAAGCGGTTGAGGCGATTCAGTGCGCATTTGATGTGCCCATGGTCCGCCGATGAATGTTATATGAAAGTGGACAGTTGAATATCATACTTTCATTCTAACATTGTGAGGAGGTACAATAATAGGTAGCTAAATGCAGCCCATGCAAGGCATTTACGTTTGGTTGTACCCTAGACACATGTTACGAGTAAATTTAAGCTTACCATAGAACAAGAAGTATTTGATGACTTTCAAAGAAGTAATACAAGTGCCTAAAATCTCATCGACAAGAGTTCATTTGACTTGTACATTGTCAATCTTCACGAAGATGAATAGAGGATCATATGCTTAGAATAGCAACTCATCTCGGGATCGTAGAATTGATTGGGAAGTGAATAGATAGCAATTGGTCTATAGTAAGATCCTTTTGGATTTAAAGTGCTTTGTATTACTAAAGTATACTCATCCGAAATATGCAAGACAAAATCTTGCCTCAAAGTTGGTGGTGAGGGAATATTCATATTGAAGAGGGCTGATATAAGTGGATTACAATGCTTAGGAGAAGTGTGGATTGGTTCGAAGAACTGAATTTGGCTTGGAAGGTTTGAGAGTTCAATGATTGGATCTCATTCCTCCAAGCTAGGTGATGAATTACTAGGGGCGGGGAGTTGACCATAGACTCGATTGCCATAGAAATCTATAGGGTGCAATTTCTATTCTAGCTAATTGTACCAGATCGGAATGCTAACTATTCCAGTCATATCTCGTCCCTATACTAGGTTGGACCGAGGAATCTCAATCAATTTGATCTAAAGATATTGAGAGCTCAAGTTAAGGGACAATTTTCTTTTTTTTTTTCCAAATTATACATCATCGAATGCAAGATGGTTGAGGCATCCCAAGCTGCAATATCAGCCCCAGATGTACAAATCGTCGATGCGATTGGGGATCACAGAACTTAAATGTACGGCATCACCATAATGGTTCGGGATGGTTAATGGCACTAAATTGGAAAGGTTTTTCGGAACTATGGTTTTCTAAATATGTTTTACGGTCGACATGGTGATGCAGAGCAAGGAATGTAGTATCAATAGTGGCAATTACATGTCTCATGCAACTCATGCTAACCACATTCTCAACAGTTCTAAGTCAAGATTATAAGTGGTTTCTATGGTCAGCCGGTAGAGGATGTTGCTTGTTGTTTCTCATTTCTATATGTTGGCTAGATTTTCTGCATAGCACAAAACCTAGGAAGTCATGAGATAAATCTCCCTCATTTACCGATGAGGCTCCCGTGTCAGATTTGTCAATTAAAGTATGCTAGTATCTATATGGGGTTTTACTTTAACTCATTCAAACTCATGGACCATAGTATGCGATTTGCAGCAAGTAAGCAAATTGTTTTAGAAAGGAAATATTTATAGAAGAAGGGAATTATATAAACACAAAGAAGAAATGGGGAAGATGTGCATCCCAATCAATAGATAACAGAGTTGATTACATGCACATAGAAGAAACCAATAGATATAAACACAGAATTATAAGCAAAGGCCGCTCTAGATCTAGATCTAAAATAACACAAAGTTCATTAAAAGATCTAAGAAATAAAAGCTAGAAACACAATACACCGTGACACAAAGTTATTAGGAAATTTGCTCCTGTATATTCCTTTGCTTCAAGTGGCTCTCAAGGGTTTCAGCACAAATTCTGGAACATAAAAATGCTGCTTACAAATTCTGATCATTAACCCGGAGGTTCTTCTACTTATAGAATGTAGAAGGGAAAGTACAAATGGGAAACTCAACTGAACTGAAACATAAACAAGTAAAGATGACATTTGGCAATCATCCTCCACTAACTTCTCCTTAAGTGACACATGTATCACTTAACTAATAGAATTGTTCCACATAACTTTAAGTAATGGTTTCAAAACCAATAACATTAAAGTTTTACAATTTCATCCAGAACGTGGAAAATAGAAGAAGAAAGAATAGAAGAAGTCAAGCCAACTGTAACATTTATGTCTTCTTTTTGTTCTGATATTGGATATACTTGTCGAACATGTAATTCAAAGCATCTTCCCATCTGTTTTAGCCACCGCTTCCTTTTCTGTCCTGAACTGCAGCAATCCTTCGTTCAACACCTTGATACACGCTTCCACATCCTCCAAGCTCGGCCCGAACCTCGCAATATCCGCCTGCAGTGCCACCAGTCTGCTAATGGAATTCATCGTGAAAGGTTTAGTAGCTCCATCAATTCTCTTTTGTACCATCAGAAGAGACCCTTCCAGGGAATTAGGCACTCTGCTAGGAATGATCCGCACGTATGAAGTAACATTTCCGACCACTTCCTCCTCAGTGAAAGCAATGATACTGTCTGGTAAGGATGATGTCTTACTCTCAAGTGCCTGCATCCTCTTCAACAAAACTCTGCAGATCTCCAAACGGAAAGATACTGCAAACTCCAGTTGCTTCCCCTTCTCAACTGATCCGTCAGTACAATCTGCTCTGCAACCAATACTTCTCTCGGCAGCTTGTTGATTTCGGCCAAAGTACTCAAGTTACTCTCAACAACTGTGTTCATATCTACTATGCTCATCACCAGTTGCTTCAGCTGATTTGTTGCATCATTCATAACCTTCAGGCGGGCTGGCACCTCTCCAAGTTGTACAGAAGCTTGACGAATAATCAGATTCTTCCATTCGTCAATAGCTTTCACCTGATTGCTTGCATCCTCCATCTCCTGCATAAGATGATCACTCACCTGCTCTGAAATGGGCTGAGTGGAAGATTTAGCAACCTTGGCTATGATCTCGCACAACTGAGATACCTGCTTCTGAAGCTCGTCTTTCTCCGCCTTTTCTCTGTCAAGCCTAAGGAATAGAGCATCTATCAATGTCTGTGTATCCTGCTTCAATCCTTCTGTGGTGGCTTGACCGATGGGTACTCTAGTTACTGTTACATCTTCTGTCGTGAGCTCATCCTCTTTCTTTCCTTCCGCCGGAACTGACATCTCAGCAAACTTTTGCCCGACTCCTCGATGATCAACCTTGAAGTTACCTTAGCAACTTTAGGTTTTCTGTCTTTTCCGCCTAGACTCGGAGTAGCTGCAAGTCGTGTTCCTCCAAGTTCATTTCCACTCTAGCTTCTGGAACCAACTGCGAAGCCAACCATTCTGAGAAGTTACTTCTCGGAGAATGAGAAGTTCTTGAGTGCACTACTATCTCCCGCTCTGTTTCCTCTCCATCAGAAACTGCTACAGTGTTATGGCTGCCATCTTCTGAATCATCCAAGGACAAAGCTCTTTCGAACTCTGTCATCTGCAAGCTTCAACGTCTCTTCTGGAACAGGTGTTGAATGGAGTGGCTGAGGAGAGAAGATGAATGTTGCCGGATTCAGTGGAGGCATGGAAGTGTCTGCTGAGGTGCAACAGTCGGTGAAGTACTGGATGCTGGAGAAGCCGGAACTAAAGTCATAGCCGTGGAAGTGATCTTCTCCTTTGATTGAGATCTTTTGTGCACTTTCATCTTCTCGGACCTTCTGCTGCTTTCTCCTCCGTGCTTCCTCTTGAGGGAATCTCTATGCCAAAGTTGCCGTGACTTGATTCATCAATGCTTCATCAAGGCAGTATCCCTTCGTCAGCAACCAGTTTGAAGTATTCACCAAAACAGCGCCAGACCTTTCCTCAATCGTATGGCAGCCCCCTACATTATCCTGAAGTACGGCTCTATCTCCTCCCATTTGATGGTAAGTGTCAAGTAACACATTTCCATCATCTCTAAGATCGCAAGTATCCGTGCTAGTCCAAAGTCGAACACTTGTTGTTCTGATAGCCTGCTAAAATCCTTCTTTCTAACCTCGTACTCACTTTTGCACTTCATCCAGAAATCCTCTAATGAAGGCACATGTGCATACTCCTGGGAGATCGTCTTCCTGGCTACTCCAAATGGATCGAAGTTCAGCCATGCCGGGAAGAACTCTTGCTCATACTCGGATAACATTTCCGCTTCCAATCCTCGGGCCTTATGAATGCTCTGGCAGCTATAATGTCCCACAGTGATCGGGAAGAAGCCCGTAGACTTGTGCCGTTTCGACTGAAGGTCGTGTATCTCCACAAGTTGTCTGCTCAACTCCATGGTGATCAATCTATCATTCGGATATCTGGGCAGCTTAACCGGTTCTCCAGAAAAGCCAGTAACCCTGAGGTATGTGAAATCTGCAAACTGAATGAATAGACTGCCAATTCTGGATACAACTTCCCACGCTTCCTTGCTTACCCTGTTGGCCTTTAGGTCCTATCTAGCCTACAAATGAATTCGTAGAAGAATCCATCGTTGACCACTTTGAAATCTTTTTCTTGCGTAGGTACAGTAAGCTGTGGGTAGCACTCGAAAATGGGGTCCTTAGAAAGAATGCCACATCTATCCAACTTGGAGAAGATGCCTTGTGAAGCTGCTGCATATACCAAATAGGAAGTCATTTTGAAGCTGAAAGTACGCTTCACGTTCGAGTTGCTCACCAATGTTGTCGCTAATGATTTCCGACCAATTGATTATGGAATCAACCTTGTTGACTTCAATGGTCCTGATGAAAGCATACATCCATGTACGGAAAGTGTGAGCGTTCGCCTCGCCATTTATCCTACATAACAATTTGGCAATATCATCTACCTCTGTACTAGATTGGACCGTGGAAGAGTTCTTGGGAACTTAGAAGGAGATCTGGGCTTCTTCATGTATCTGTTGTTCATTATGTTCACGCAGTCAACTCTATGCTTCTCCCACCTTGCCAGCATCCGAATGCTAATGGAAGTCACCACCTTTCGAGCGAATCTTCAAGCAATAATTGATGAACTCTGCATCCAACCAAATTATTGTTTTCCCGTAGCATCTCGCACTGATCTGGATGAAGGATGGTAAGACCTAGCACACTCCATAACAAACTCTGGCAACTGGGTTGTGTATGGAAAGGTCACGAACTGGAATAATTCACTTGCGTTTTTTAGCGCACGCATGAGTGAAGTCTTTTTCTGCTCTAGATCTATCAATCAATTCGGAAAGAGGTTCCGGACCTAGATCTATGTGTCTCCTATGCAAATTTGGAAGTGATGCATGACTCCGTTGTGCTTTCTTTTTCATCCCTCTTTGCCATGGCTTTGTCTATCTTTGTCTGAACAATTCTTTTTCTTCTTATTCGGCTGGAATTCTTCAAAACTAGTGCAGATCTGGATAATTCTTCAGATTCGGAGGATATATTCAATGTATTGGACATTGATTTAAGCTCCTTTCTTTTGTAAAGCACCTGTAATGAATTCCTGCAATTAATTCAAACAAAGATGGCAACCGAAACATGAACAGTGGATTTTAATCATAAAAATCTGCATAATTCAAGCCTGCTGCCCAAAAATTGATGTTTTATTTTCATGCAAAGCGAGCATAAATTTTACCAACTTCACCTAAGCACCTGTATCACTTATGCAAACAATTATCCAGACACAAATCAAGTTCCTTCAACCTATGCGCCAAAATTGGAAGCTTTTAGCATTAATTTCACCTTCTTTTGAGCAAAAATCCTCTTCAAATGGGGCGCACTTTTCCTCTAGGCTGCACTTCTTTGCCTGTGAATTAATTAATTCATCCTTATGGCAGCCCCTGCTTATATAATCCTTATGATTCTATAATTAATTAATGCATTTCCTATTAATGGCAATTAATTAATTAATTAATAAGCTTCACTCTTCAAATGGGGCGCCTATTTTGTGCATGCTTATGGCTGCCATTAAATAAATTAAATTTATTTAATTTTAGACTTCTGCTTCCAGTTAACTCAAGCCTCACAGTATGCTTTGACCTTAGCCACTGAAAATAGGAATTAATTTAATCATTTAATACTTTAAAAAGTATTATTTCTCTCCCAAAAGGGGCACACTTTTTGACATAAAGGGGTTGCATTAAATAAATATTATTTATTTAATTTTAGAACAGTCTATTTTCAACCACCTTTTGTCCTTTACCCTCTGTTGACTTTTCCACAAGCCTGGGCGCCAAAATTGGGTGAATAATTAATTAAATTAATTAATTTAAAGGCTGCCTTTCCTTCCCCAAAGGGGTCGCACTTTTTGGCATAAAGAATTCTATTTTTAAGAAACACATGACAATGGGATTATTTACCCTGCAAGGCAGCCCTGAAAATCCCATGATTCACTTAAGTCGTTTGACTTTCATAATGGGATTATTTACCCTGCAAGGCAAGCAATAAAATCCCATGATTCACTTAAGTGATTTTTCTTTTATTCCACAATGGGAATTTTTACCCTGCAAGGCAAGTAAGAAATTCCCACCTACCTACTGCCTCTAATTTTCCCATTGTCACTTAAGTGGCGTTGCTTCCATGGGAAAAAGTACTCTACTAAGCAGATACAAAATTCCCACCTGCCTACTGCTTCTAGTTTTTCCATGATCCACTTCAATTCTTCTTTTTCCAAAAATGCGGCCAGCCCAGAAGAGACTTTTTGGTGCACGACTTCGTCTTTTCCCAGAGAACCAGACCTCCGATGGCAACTTCCTTCTGGCATAACGTGCGTATATGATCTCCAGCTACTCCAGGCCAAGAATCAGGCCAAACCGGCAAAGGAATTGATCCAGAGAAATTTCACAGAAAACGAAGCGAGAAAAACACAAAAACACAACGTTGCCAGAAGTTACAAATAAAGCCCAAAATGCATTCCTGGTTAAAACCCTACTGGTATATAGGAATAACGATATGTACGATCACAACAGAGTTAAACCGGAGCGCAAATTGCCTCAAACGGGGCTCAAAATAATTAAATACAAATTTTCACAGACAAATCCCGACGACAGAATATAACAATTTTGGGCATCTGGGTATTTGGCGAAAATGGCTAATATGGCTCTTTGGGAATATCTTGACGCAATACAAGAACTTTCTGGCAATAAAAACACAAAACGACCCATTATTTTAAAAGTACGAAATTTTTTTGATAGGGTAGTCTCAAATTTCAGGGTGAAACTGGGACACCACTATATTAAGAAGTTGCCTCATTCTTCGAATCATTAGGCAAAAGATCGGTGTATACTTTAAGGAGTTCATTGGCTTGATTAATGGCATTATGATGGTCACACCATTGAGCATGGCCATGCACCAACGACTTTGTCAAGTCTCTTACGGACCATACTATCATGATTGGTGTAGGCACCGAGTGATAAACTATAGGTGAGTGAGTCAAGTGCTTTGCAGTTCTCATGTGAATGACCTCAATTGGCATGCCACTTATAAAATCGATTCTCATTGTACCGAGGGAGAGGGCAGCAGGTATCCATAGGTATTTTATATGGCCTAGGGAGACGCTTTCACAACTCTTCCATGGAGAGAGGTTCATGAAAATCTATATGGGAGGAAGAGGAAGGACGGTTGCCTCCATTGGATCACGGAGAAGTTGAATCAACATTGTGAGTGGTTTTATGGAAAGAACTACTAGGATTAGAAATCTTTGGTGACTCCATCATCCATAGCAATGATGCGATTCCTGAGTCTTGTCAAAATATGTAGATTCTTTTGAGCCTACAACCGAGATTGAATTTGCTTAGATTCAGTTTCTCAAATGTGCGAATAAAATAGTCTTACCTCTTAGGCTACTCGATGGCATCCTCCAAAGTGATACGAGAAAAGGACCTAACCTTGCATTGAAGGTGAGGTTCTAAGGCGTCGAGGAAGATTTAATAAAGAGTATCATTAGTAAATGTGTGATCGGTTTTGTTACAAAGGGTTTTCCATCGCTTAATGAAGGATTGGGCAATTTCATTCTCACCCTATTTACAATTGACAAAGATGTTCAAGTTGTTCTCGGGTAAATCTTGAGAATGAAATTCCTTGAGTAATTGCATTGACTAATCCCTCAAGTTCAACAATGCAGTTAACACGAAGAGTATGGTACCAATCCAAAGTGTTTCCTATAGAGTCTTAGCTAAGAGCTTGGTAGTGGCATAGAAGTTATCTTTAATCCAGTCATTTGTACACATTTCCAATTACCATAATGTGAAGATTAGGGTCATTTGACCCATTTCTAAAAAAGAAGGGCTGATAACTCCAATATCCATAGCACTTATATTGGGAGCCAAAGGTTCCTTTCGAAAAGATTGGAGCACCTTATTAGCTATGGGAGGTTGCGGAATTGGTATCCTATTGGGAGTGACAAGAGGAGTTGGGGATGGGCATTAATTCAACACACCCCGCTGAATTTGTTGAGATCTATTATTCAAAGCGAGCAAGATTCACCTACAATTGAAGAAATTGATTGTTACTAGCAGCTTGTTGTTGACTCATTTGGTTAATGAGTTGCAAAATGAGTTGAGTTAGATCATAAGGAGAAAGATTATAAGGGGATTAAGTGGAGGATTTTGTGGATTAGCTTGGGAAGGAGCATTGGTGGTAACACAGTCGGATGAGAGAAGTAGTATTAGAGGTATACGTAGGATAAGAAATGTTTTCGCTTTCCCCATCAGTTGAAGGGTTGGTCCAAACGGATCAATATTCCTCCATGCGTGCTTTGATAGCCTCGGAAGGTCATCCGAGAAAGTTTTGGATTAATTCTTGTATATTGGGAGTATAGTCAGCATAGATGTTTTCTACGTCGGGATCCCCATGCTTGGATTCTTCTTCTTGTAAGTTATTTAGATTAGATCTAGTGTTACTTTTATTGGTTGTAATTTGGGAAATATTTCTAGTAGAAATGCCAACCAATCCATGTAAAAGGCAGTTGCTTAAGGAACAAAATCCCTATCGATAGTTCAAGAGTCAACATTTCGTTGGGTATTTTTATAGTTAGGGAGATGAGTCATCTTAGGAGATTTTAAGAAACAATGGACAAGATTTTAAAAGATTTTGAAAGGATAACATAAATTTAGAAAGATATTGCAGGTTAAGATAAATGTGAAGAAGACTCGCTAAAAGGGTGGAGAAAGATTCAGGTCGGCTTCACTAGAATGTATGCAAGCTAAGAATGATCTAATAAAGTATCATCGAATGGTCTAATAGAATATCCTCTTTCTCTTCTTGATAATATAGATTAGGATAATGAGGGGACCATTCTAAGGCCACACACAAGAGGGTTGTAAGGTGCTAATGTCGTGGATCTAGAAGGCGATAGTCCACACTCTATCTAAAAGATGTAAAGCGATAAGGGTGACATCTTACTAGAATCTTGATTGTAGATTGATTGTATAAGGTTGTAACAAGATAGAGATACTTATGCTAGGGTTGTAAACATGGATTATAAGGATTGATAGATTGTAAAGCCCAAAGGGCAGATTGTAAGGTAAGGACTCGAAGATAATAATGCAATAGATTAAAAATATGCTACTCTATTCTAACCTATGCATGACCAATCAAATCTGAAATAACATAAAGGAAATGAGAGGTTAAAGATACTTACCTTTGTGCAAATACCATTGGCGCATTAACTTCCCATAGGGTTAGCAACACCTTATGAGAAAATCGATGTGGGGGCCCAAAACAAATAGAAGAAGACATAGAAAAGTCACTTGTGAAGACTCAAAGGCTAGGAAAATCATGACAAGTGCTTGTTTGTTGTGCTTGAGAATACTAAGGGCCCAATGCTTCAAGAGTAGACTCCAAAATATAAGCAATACTAACTTCAAGAACTTTATGACCTTAATATCATATTTACAACCACAAGAAAATTGAAAAACAAATGATGTTGTGATGAGAAAAGCACTCAAAAGCCACGTATACATAGGGGTCATGATTATACATTACAAAATTTTTTTCGGCGACAACATCGACCATGTTCAAGCGATAACCAACCAAAATAAAAGCCAAATTGTATCGATTATGGTCGATACCCTCAACTCGGGTAATGTGTCATCACATGCTCTTAAAAGGAAGTCTTGGGGGATGGAGGAAGACTTTAGAGCTTTTGAAAGGTGATATGATGGAGCTATAAGTGTGATGCAAGTAGATATGGAGGCAACCATAAGTGGATAACAAGGTGGTGTCGTAGGGAGATTGTAAAAGTGATGGCTATAAGGGTATAAAGGTATAAGGTATCATACCATGGACGCACATCAATCCTCTCTCACAAGTACCACCACTAACCATCCCATATAATTGTTTCGATTATCCCCACTCCAAATAATATCTTTGAGGACATTGCTCCGAGGAAATCAATAGGCCAATAGTGTTTGTGAAGAGCAAAATCTAGTTAGAGTGAAAAATAACGTGTATACAATTCTCTTGTTGCACCCTCCGACCCAACCTAGACAGCAAGGTCCACACTTCTTTTCATGTGGTTCTCTTACAACGCCCTCCGACCCAAACTAGTCAATAGGAACCAAAGTTCCTTCCTCTCGAAAGGAGATATGGTAATTGCTACCACCCCTTACTATGAGTGGAATAAGGTCCACCAATTCCAACTAAACCCCTTCTTGGTTTTGGCTCTGGTTTTGCCTATGACTATGTATGCTTCAACCTTGCCGGATGGGTTTTTTCCTCTTTTTGTAATTGGCTTCTTATCGCGGCCTTTATCATCTCTCATGTTGGTCTCCTCCCTAACTATGTCTCTCTTGTACCTTTGTTTACAAATCAATAGTGTTAATTATTGTTCATTTGTGTCCGTAGACACTCAAATTTGGTAATTTGCACTTTGGCAACCCTTGATTTGACTATGCACTCTTGCTATGATAAATGCTACTTCTCCATTCCCGCTTAGCACTTTCCGAGGTCCATTGTTTAGCTTGTTTATCCTTGCACATATACATGTCGACAAACTCGAAAATGCAAGGTACAAAATCCATAAACAAACATCAGTTGAAAAACTCAAAACTTCATTAGGCATGTTTTCTCGCCGTGGTCGTACAATGTGGTCAGGACCGTACCATCATCGGTCCCGATCTCTTTGTATGGTCTTGGAACGACATGTCTTACAATTGCACTTTCAAATTCACATCTTTCATTGGGTCTTATACTTCATCTAGGTCGACCTTTTTAGAAAAATCATCTACAAAACCCTATGTAAGCAAGTAAACACTACCTCGTATGCTAACCTGAAACTAAAGCACTCACTTCATACACTTGCAAAAGGCATCAAAAGCTCCCTAAATCTTGGAATTGCACATCTACAGTCATTAGGGAAGCACCCATATCAAGTCTGAAACTACAAACCAAGTCAAGGCAGCCATCTCATCTACAAGCATCCAAACATCCTCTCTCCAAGTGTTTTAGCAAGAGCCAAGTCAAAGAAAGCATGGTCAAAGCAATTGCCAAATCTAATTGATCTATCTAAATATCACATGCTAGGTAAAGAACGATGTGCAGTTTGAGGCCTCTTCGGAGTAGTGCCAACATCAATGGTGCACAAAGTGGTGACCACAACCCTTTTAATGTTTGTTTTGCAAGACTCTTCATCCATGGCTAGGAGTGAGGTGATATTAAGTCCATTCGGAGAGCCTAGTTACATGTGTGCAACTAAGGTTTGACAACGACAGACAAATCCAAGAAGGAAAGCAACCCTAAAAAATTGCAGAGGCAAATTCAGAGTAGGTCCAAGACCATACAGAAGGGGACAGACCGTACAGTACGGTCCTCTCCTGAAGGTACGGTCCTAACCCAGGTGCAGTCATAGTTCCAATCTAGGTTACAAGGGTTATTCAGGCTTTGATCTCCCTATTTCACTATTGCAGAGTCGCATATCTTTCCAGAAATCATTAGGAAGCAACTAAATGACTTCATACTTCATTTTGTGCTTTCAATTACATGTTACGTTGATTGGTGTGTGTTAATTCTTTCTATCTGATCCGAGTTGCAAATCTGAATTAGTGTTTGTGTTGTATCATCTTTGTTAGATTTGTAAATCAACTCTAATCTAATCTACACCTAATTAAATTGACCTAAAATTTAATTAAGGGTTAAATAGTGTCAGTTGTCTTCTTCATGAACTCTTTGTATTGTTGCGATATAGTTTCTCGTGTTTCACGCTTGTGTTCGGCACATATATATATAAGAAATTAATGGGGTACGTTATCATGCTTCTCTTTGAATCGACTTTAACTTGACCCACCATTCTTTGAGTAAAAGGCACCAAAATGTAGAGTGATTAATGTCTAAAAAGATATTAGGCTATCAATAACAGGATACGCAGAATAGTAATTGCATAACATACCATGGCAAAGCAAAGCATCTGAACAATAATAGCTGGTACTCATAAAAATGAGCCTTAATACAATTTTGCACAATACAAGGAAGACTCCGACAAAAGCGCTCCTCCCCACAAAGCATAATTTTCTATTTATAAGATAAATGACTTATGGTTGTTAGTTGACACAACTGTCAACACCCGTACATAACCAACAAGAGTCATTACAAACTAAAATATGTAATTACACTGATAACCATGACAATACTAATATGTCAGTCTACACCCTTCTCGTAGAGGCCTTTTCATATTATATGCACTTTCTTTTAGACTAACCTACATATAGCATTGCAATTTTTGGTAGTATTGCATTATTAGCGTCAACATACGCAGCTTTTGCACCCACCACGGTCAAGACAAAAGTCTATGCATGCCTGCACTTTCGCAAAAAGGTAAGAGCAGGTAAGTATATTTGAATATATGATTCAGCTTCTTTGTTATTTTATTACAATCATTTCCTTTGATTTTGGTATTGTTCGTTTCCTCAAATGTCATCCTATGTCACACTATTGTGACAAGTGATGAGCTTCACGTGGGGCATATGTATACACATTACTTTCACTTACCAGAGATTTCTTTTACAGAATTACAATTGGAGTCAGGGTAGGCCAACTTGTAGCATATCGTATGTGGCATTCCCACCATACACCACCTTATACCACCTTCTCATCAGCTTCAGCTATCCTTCTTAGCTTCCCATTCCTTCCAGTTGACTCTCTTCCTCCACTTTACAAGCATTTAGCAAATGTCATCAGTCAGGGCAATGACATCTTGCAAAACCAAAGAGGACCTTACATCAAGGAAGACAAGTTGAGGCATTGGGTCATTGAACATACCAAGAATAGGAGTTGAACCGGAAAATTCTACCTTAGACTTCGAGTCCCCAACTCGGTCTTCACTTAGGTCTTCTACCTATCCATCTTGCTCTACACACAACAATCTCTCACAAAGTGCTACAAGTCAAAGGGGGAGATTAATGTGCCAAGAAGTCAACCCCAAGTATGTATCCTTAACTCTAACCTCTTTCTTTTCTACTTTGGTTGAAGATTGTTATTTGTATCATGTAGCAATTAGCATAGGGTAGCATATACTTGTTCTCTTATTACTATCTTTACATTATTTTCATGTACTATTATAGCTCTTATGTTTTCTTGGTGGCATCAATTATACAATCTTAAGATCAAATAGAGCTTTCTTACCACATAATGGAAACTTATTACTTAATGCTCTTGCTTCAGCGTATAATGACACCCTAGATCTAGTTAGGTCTTACACTTATATATCCTTAGTGTTTAGACTCCCTTTTGTAATCCATTACAACGTCCCGTGCACATGATCCCTATCTATAGCCTCGGATTGCCTTGTGGACCGACCACCTATGTGTGTTGGCTCTAGACTGGTCTTCTACCTTTTATTAATATAGATGATCCTTTCTAGGTCACTCTGATCCTACATACAAAAACATGTCAAGTGATGTTCAACTCATCTAAGGGAAGGCCAAGTGAATTTTTTAATAGATAAATTAGGCAGATTCACTGCCAAATGAACCGTTTATGGCCATTGAAGATACCAACAAATAGAAGTTTAACCAACAAGGTCTACCTTGGTCTTTGGAGTCCCCTACTTGACATTTACTTAGGTCTTCTACCTATCCATCTTGGCTCTACCCACAACAATCTCTCACAAGGTGCTACAAGCCAAAGGAGGACATTAATGTGCCAACAAGTCGACCCCAAGTCAGTATCCCCAACTCTAACCTCTTTCTTTTCTACTTTGCTAATTATAATTATTATCATATATTAGATAGGATAGAGTAGCATACACTTGTTCTCTTATTACTATCTTTACATTCTTGTCATTTACTATCATTGCTCTTTCTTTTCCGTAGTAGCACACCTCATACAATCTTTAGATTAGATAGCTCATTCTTACTGTAATGGCAATTACCTACATCTCTTGCTTCACCATCTAACGGCACCACAGATCCAGTAAGATCCTAAACCTTGTATGTGCATAGTGATAGTGTTTAGAATCCTCTTTTAAATCAATTACAACCTCCAATGTACACGGCCCGTGTTTATAGTCCCAAACTGCTTTGCGGACCGGCAACTTGTGTGTGTTGGCTCTAGAATGGTCTTCTACAATCTCCTAATGTAGAGGATCCTTTGTACGTCATTCTCGGCCTACATACAAAAAACATGTCAAGTGATGTTCAACTCATATGTGAGAAGGCCGAATGAATACTTTTTAAAGATAAATCATGCAGATCAAATGCTAAATGAGTCATTTATGGCCATAGAGACTCTCTCGTGGGGTCAAACTGAAGGATGGACATCTTGAATGGAGTATAGTAGCTCTGCACAAAGCCGTACCTTAATCATCGTGTGTAGGACAAGAAAATGCATCTTACAGATACCAAATTTATGTATATATTATCCCTATATGAGGGCAATGTGACAGATGCTAATTAAACGATTTCTTACGATTTGATGAATCCATGCTTTGTAAATAGTAAATACTTGAGTAATATTTACAGTTATGGGTGCATGATGTGTAGGTAACAAAAATTGAGCCCCTGTTTACATACATTTTTTTTGTATGCCTATTGTTGGCACTTTATGAATATACTCTGGTCATGATTCAGTCAGCCCGCATGTTTCAAGCTAAGAAGAAAAAATATCTCTTTTTAAATATTTTGTAAATGTTGGTTATAAATTAATGTAAAATTCTTCACGTAACCTAAAGAAAGACAACACAGGAATAAAATAATGCTCGACAGTACCAGTTTTTACTAATTTTAGTAGTGGCATTTTCTGAATCCCACACTCGTTTTTCTGTATTAGGAAACTCAGACATGATACCTTCAATTCTTCAACAATAATTTTAGATATGGTCCTGGACTGAGGTTATGTTCAATAATTGAGGAATGAGTTCTATTATATGCAGTTGATTAGGCCGTTCAGATGCTCTTCAGATAAAAATTGATGTGCAATAGATGCCCGCCTATGGGTATGCAAAGGAAGTTATATAGTCACACTCATGATTATCAACTCAATTTTTCTTATTTACAAATGTAGTTTTATATATCAATGTCACTCACAGTAAGAATGCAGATTCACGTCATTGAGGAAAGGAAGATATCCAATGTTTGTAATTTATCACCCACATCTTTAGAAGTCTTCATTATTAGAATAGTCATCAATACATGCATGATAAAAAGTCATCTATTAGAGAAATCTTCTTACCTGGATACTGGCGGAAAAGAGCTCCACTATAATTCAAAACAAAAGGCGAAACTGCTACAGTCTACAAAAATGTGAGAAACAAGAAGATAGGAAAATTAGTCGAAATATAAAGTGAAGGAAATCAAGCTAGATAAATATATGCGCGTGCACAAACGCATGCACGCACGCACACACAGAATCATAAACTCAAAGGCTATTATGCAGTATTGCTCGGCAACTTTATCGCTACTTATAAAAACGTAAATTCATAAAATAAAGTTAAATAACATGTAATACATTGTTAAATGACATAAGAAATGAATATAGAGAATGTATAAGTATATTCAACGGTAAAACTTCAAAGCTAATCAGAATGCATGAGAAATGAGGACTACTTCAAAGTTCAAAGATAATCACACTGCATACATTTTTACTGTAGAGTCTAGATCATGGAATGAGACTTGAGGGACAAAAATGTAATATGCATTGTAAACACTGAACTGCATTTCATTTTCACGTTGGATTTCTTTCATATTCATGTATTCCTAAAACAAAATAATGAAAATGAATACCTGTAGGCTGTAGGCTGTATTATTCCCTGAGGTTTGAAAACCCTAGTTAATCATTTTATGTAATCCTTGAGGCTAGAAAACCCTAGACTTGTACCAATGTCATTCACAATGCCAAAGTTACACTCTAAAACCCTAGCTCCACTGTCACAATGACAGTATTCTCAGAGGAAAAACACAGAAAATGCAGCGCTGTTTTCTGGAATGAAATCATTTTTTTGTTTTGGGATTTTTATTGTATCACTGGCTGGGTGGTGGAGATTAATGGGTGATTTTGGCAGAGTAATTGTAGATATTACTCAGCAAAAATTGCCAATTAATTGTCACTAAACTTCTCGCACTTTTCTTATTGATTTCTCATTTTTTCTTCGACTCGTGATCAATCACAATTTATTGCCAATTTTTAGTAATTTTAAATTTATACTTCATATGAAGTACGAAAAGGATTCCAGTAAATAACATCATGAAATAATCTATAATATGAGTTAAACATATACTTTTTGATGTTATAAATGTAATAAGTTGATAGAAACCTTTCACATACCCTATCTTCCTTAGAATTAGTATGTTGTCATGAAAACTTCCTTAGAAGGGTTAGGTGTATTAAGATAACATCATGCTCTCATGGTTGTTTGCATGTAGGCAAGAGTAGGTAAGTACTGTAAAAACAAATAACATAAATGGCTTGAATATATTAATTAATTAAAAATTCCTTCTGCTCACCACACCCAAAGAATCAGGGACCCCTTTTAGATATGCAATAAAATTGGTAAAGCTGTGGATTTCATGCTTACTGAGTCAACTCCTCTTAAGCAAATCTCAGTGGCTTGGCAATTAGTTTATGTTTTCCTTCATTGACAGTTCGATGGCTGTTGGCATAAAACCAAATGGATTGGATTTCTATACCAACAGAAAATGTTTATTAGATAAACAAAGATAATAATCAATTAGCATAACATAACAGACTTAGAAGATTTTCTAGTGCATACTATACTTTAGCATCATAAACCACTTCAATACTTAATTATATTATCAATCCAAGAGCTCAATAAAGCAATACACCTCAAGAACTATCTCAGATCGGATCTTCTGTATTGCATTCCTTCTTATGCATATACTCTTCTTATTTTCACTACTACAGTAACTGTTCTGCAATCTCATATTTCTCTGTATTATAGATATTATATTGAATCATCTTCAGATATCTAATAGCCATGTCTCTGTCATGTCATCTTCCTCTATGACTCTTTGATTGTTGATGCATCTCCTCAACTGGTGAGACTCATGTGTCGTTACGATGCGTATCCAGTCTTCTTCCAAGGTCGGTGCCATTCCTTCAGCTTGTGCATCCACTCTAGTCACACTTTCCTTGACAATGAAATGTCCTTCTACATTTCCCCCAGACTTGAGCCTTGTCTTGTCTTGACAGAAATCAAAATGATGAAATGCCCCAAGTTTGACTAAGAAGGTAATTTTTGCATGTAGCTTAACAAAAACTAGGGGTACCCAAAGGTTTACATAGTTTTGGGGAAAGGACAGCTTGATTCCCCAGGTCTTAAAATCGACCCATCAGCCCAAGCCCCAAACTGCAAAATCTTCTTCTAAAAAGTTCTTCCCAGCTTGTGTAAATGTTGTAGTATGTCATCCTTCTACTGGTGGGAGTACAGATGCAAGTTAGCGTGACATCTTAAGCTAGAACTCCTTCCAATTGGCCAAACGTTTCTTCATAAGACCAATCTTTACTCTAAGCCAAGTCACCTCAACCACTGTCTCAGGGATGCTAGAGGGCTTTTCTCTTCTTTCGGCCTTATGTCCTGTCATGTAACCCCACATGTCAATGATGAATTAGTTAAGAGGGATTACATTAATTCTTCTAAATACAGGTCCCATTCCTCCTATGCTCTCTACATAATGAGCATTGCTCCTAGATTTTATACATCATGGGATATCATCATATCATAAGGATTATAGCTATATGAAGTAATTGTACTTGAGATTTGTATGAATATAAAAATAATTTGTAAGTACAACACATTGGTTTCGTGTAAGATAATATTTCATTCCGTCTTCTATACATTACGAAATTTAGATAATGTTAGTGTGAAACAAATAAAGGTTGTAATTAGTTGTCAACCAAACAACTCAGAGATATTAGTGGGATTGTGTGAGTTGTCCAGTGATAAGCTTTGACTCCTAAATATTAGGATCAAGCTTTTGTATAAAAGATCACTATCTATTGAATAAAATCATCCGGGAGTTATTTTGATCAATTATTTTGTCTCCTGTGTATTTTGTCTCAGCATATATTTGTTTGATTGCTCTGGTTATTCTCCATCATCTGGTATCAGAGCGTGGCTATTCTAGAGAGGTGGATAGAGATTTGAGGAAGAAATGGAGAAATTTTCAGACAAAGACATGTAGCAGGTTTGCTACTTGAAGCTTGACGCAGGTTATTAAAACTACGATATCTTTCGCGTTTCTTAATGAAATTGGGTGATTCAAAATGTTATGGAAAGCTAACATCATGTAGAACAAAACCCAGAAATATTTTTTGATATTGATTTACAGGTTGAGAGCAGTTTTCATTGGAAAATAGACGAATTTTGAGTGACGGGATTGGTATATCTCAGGATCCGTTTTGTAAATGATTTGATAGATCTGCGTGGAGTTAGTAGAAACTTCTGCATGCTACGCTGAGCAGAGAAGAGAGAAAACCCGCGTGAAAGGAGCAGTCTGAATTCATCTGCGTGGGAGGAGTGATTCAGGGACTCTGCGCGTGAAGGATTTTTTTTTACAAGAGCATCAACAACCAAAAAAAAAAACGTGGATCCTTGGATCAGTTCTAAACTGCGTTAATGTTTTGTTTTTGTTTTATATAGTCTGTTTTAAATTACTTTATTTTACTTTAATAAAGACAGTATTTATTTCTAATGTATAGCCTTCAGCTATATTAGAAATTAGAATAGAATATTGTCAAAATATCCATGTAAAATTTAAAAAGTAATTTGTTCTTATTACTTTTTAAATACATAGTATAAATCGGGAGCAATATCGGTTGAAACCGACTCCCATAAGAGTGCATTTTCGGTCGAAACCGACGCTCTAAGGTATAATGGACATTCCGCTAGACAAATTCAATGGATTAAACTTTCACACTTGGAAAGTTAAAATCCAAATGCAATTAATGCATAAAAACCTATGGGGGATTGTAAGCGGAAAAGAAACACAACCAACTGATGCTGCTAAATTACTAGAATGGCATAGCAGGGATGACAAGGCAAAATCCATTATTGGACTTGCTTTATCAGATACTGAATTACACTATGTGGATTTAGATAAATCATCACTAGAGATATGGGATCTTCTTAACAAAACATTTGGGTCAAAAGCAACAAATGCTAAATTTTCACTAAAATTGCAACTCTTTAAACTAAGGATGAGTGATAGTGTGACAATGTCAAGTCACATTAATGAACTAAGGTCCCTTTTGAGACAACTTGCAGAAGTAAAAGCTGTAATAGAAGATGAAGATGCTAAAGCCATACTTCTAAACAGTCTCCCACCAAAATACAGTAATGTTGTGTTCACTCTCGGACAGATGCCCACACAAACACTAGAAGACATAATATCTGCACTTCTAAGTGAAGAAAAGAGAACTAAAGAAGACAATCAGGAAGAGTCTGCTCTCTATGTCAAGAAAAAATTTGCAAAAACCTACAGGAACAAAGAGGAAGTAGAATGCTTCTACTGTAAACAAAAGGGACATAAGTCTCCATTCTGCAAAATCAGAGCAAAAGATGTCATCAGTGGGAAACTCAAAATGGATGAGGCCAATGTAGTTGTTGAAGAATTAGAATATGAAGAAGAACCAACACCAGAAGAACCTGATTACAACTCCGATGACTTTCTATTCTAAATAAAGTAATTGGAGGCAGGAGGCAAAGGAGGAGGAGGCAAATCTGCATCTCTTGTTAATCACCAACAAAGAGAATGTTGCATTGTATTGGTGATATTTATTTTCTGTTGTGTGTTTCATTTCTGGAAATAAACTTGTTAAATCAAGTACATGATTGTATCACCTGCATTAGTCAGGATGTGATGGGGGTTAAAGGGATACTGGCATTAAATGACATGGTTTTTGGTAAACCAGTAAAACCAATTGGTTGTAGGTAAACCATGGATAAACCTTCATCTGGTTTTATGGTAACCATGGAAAAACCATACTTAGGTTTGTGAATCCTTGGAAAATCACACAGTCATTGTTAGATGCAGTATAGGATGAAACCTTCCCCATGTTCACACTAAGGGGGTGAATGTTACGAAATTTAGATAATGTTAGTGTGAAACAAATAAAGGTTGTAATTAGTTGTCAACCAAACAACTCAGAGATATTAGTGGGATTGTGTGAGTTGTCCAGTGATAAGCTTTGACTCCTAAATATTAGGATCAAGCTTTTGTATAAAAGATCACTATCTATTGAATAAAATTATCCGGGAGTTATTTTGATCAATTATTTTGTCTCCTGTGTATTTTGTCTCAGCATATATTTGTTTGATTGCTCGGTTATTCTCCATCACTATCGATGTGATGTCTTATACTACAATGCCAAGTCACAAGGTTCGTGTTCGTGTTCGAGCTCGAGTTCGGCAAAGATATAATTCGGATTCGATTCGGAAAAAATACAAATTCAAAAAATATTCCTAATTAAATTCACCAATATATATTTTACTCGAATTAGTTACAATATAATTGAGGAGGTTAGAGTCAAGCATTAGTTAGAAGATAACTATTAGTTCAATAAGTATTAACCGGTGTTCCACAGAGTCTCAAACAGGGGGATGGCGTGTGAGGTCTCGGATATGGGGGACCAAGGGTTTAAGTTTGGGGATAACTTGGCGGGCCGACGGCGGGACAACGGCGAGGCGACATGACAGTGGCGCAAATATATATAGTACTCGAAAAATTAGTTTTAAAAAAATGTATAAGGAACAACAAATCAAACTTTGAAATACTAAACACATTGCATTGAACAGTGAAAATGACAAATATCAATATATTCATATTTATATTTAAAATGATGATTACATGAAAAATTCAAATATAATTGGCCAATGGCTCAATGTAATGAAGACTTGGCACTTGCTCCAACTCTTATTGTTACATGTTGCTAATGATGCCCCTCTTCCTTGCTAATGCTCTCACTCTTGCTTGCTAACGTTATTTCTTTCACTCTTGCTTTCTCTCGCTCTTGCTTGGTAATGCCCTCACCCTCTCACTCTTGCTTGTTAATGCTTTCACTCTTGCTTTGAATTTTTGGTTGTGATTTGGAGTGAGGGTGTAACTCTTATTTACAGTTTTTTTTTGGAGTGCTTAAGAGGTGGGTGGGGCCCATTGAGTGTTAGGGTTAGGTTTGGAGGCCAAAAATTATTTTAAAAAATAAATTTGTTTTTACAATTTTTGATCGCCTTATGCCTCCGGGGATGGTTGGGAGTCTTTCGGAGACAGTCGAGAGGGACGTTTGAGGCATGTCCCCAAAATTGGGGGACGTCATTGAGTGAAAGGTTTCGAGGATGTCCCCATACTGGTGGTGGCGGTGGCGGTGGCGGTGGCAGGGGACGGCGGGCGTTTCCCAGCCGTGCACCCAAGTACCAGAGGACGTCCCAAGTCTTCAAGACGTCAATTTCGCGAGGGGTGTGTCCCATGGAACACTAGTATTAACTAATATACCTAATGTATTTTGATACCTTGTAATGTCCCTTTTTCCACCTAAGAGCTAGAAATTGGTCTTCTTGCCATTCTTTATCCATAGGAAAGAAATGAAAAATGAAGGAGAAGACCCTTGAGCATCTTTATAATATATTTTATTTAATATTTTTATATTTCCTTTAGTGTTTTCTTGCATTATACAGGTCGGCCTTTTCTAATTGAGCATTGGCACCAAAAAGGAGGATATAAAAGGAGATTAGAGGCATCATTTGTATCTAGTCTTGGCGCATTTTGTTATACTTGGGCATAGAGAGCTAGTTGCTCCTTGTTCATCCACTTGAGGACGAAAACCCTCTTGTGAGGCCTCATTGAAGGACGAAAACCCTTCATGTGGCTTAGGTGAAGGATGAAAACCCTTCATCATTGTTTGGTCTTGATGTGAAGAGCTAATTTGAAGATCTATTTGTAATTTCCAGTTGATATTTGAATTATTTAGGGTGGAGCGACCTACCTTGGGTAGGGTTTGGAGACATTGGTGAAGAATTTGAGAAATTTGGTTTCATAATCTGATTTGTAATATTTTTAAAGGCTGGAATCTAAAGTTATATGAATTTAGAGGGTTTCTAGACCCATATTTCATATTTATCTTGTGGCTGCAATTTCCAATGCATATTTAATTTTCAGCAGAGTATTCTTCAGTGTTTCTTTGTTATTTTGGCTTCTAAAATTCCATAAAATATATATAAAATAGTGGCGAATTGATTGGTGGTGTTTTATGGTGATTTTGGCATTTTTTGGTGCAAGTACAAGTCGCTGATTTTATTCTTCAGTCTACTGCAATTTTATTTTCAGATCTGCATTTAGTGTGAAACCCTTGAAAGGGTTATTAGATACCCCCACCGACAAAACCGAGACAGCATATTTGTCCCCATATTTTACAAATACAATAAAACCAAGAAGTTTATGCATAAAATCTGCAAACTGATTCTTGGATATTACGTTGAAAGTTGCGGTCCTCTAATGTTTTGTTGTTCAATGTAGGAGCTTTGGTGTAGATAGAGACCAAAAAGAAAAATGACAGCAAAACAAATATCCGATTGTGTGGACGTAAGATATAGAAGGTTGTCACCCAACTATTCGTTGAACGATTCATTGGCCAATGATGAATCGTCATTGGCTGAGAAGTTCAGCCCAATCTCCATGATTCTAAAATCAGAATCTTTGAGATCTTGATTGGATAGAGTGTACTAGGCTTGTGGAGAGCATTGTGAGATACCCTTCAACCAAACTGAGTTGTTACAGAGACAAGCAGCCAAAAATTGACCATCTTCGTAGTAGGAGTAAAAACCAACTCCATGGTAGGATAGATATCCATTTCTTCCTATTTCCCAAGTATTCCCCCTATTGTGAAAAGCCTTTTGCAACAAGTTGAGAAAACTGAGCATGCAATTTTGACTTCCAAGCTAGTGACTTTGATTGAGTGATTGTTCCTATCATCTCAACATGAGAGGTGTTTCTTGCCATCTCGCCATGTGCCTCTTGCACAGACTGTAATCTAAACATTTCATCCACTCAGACCTAAATTATTTCAGCCTTCTATATACATTAGTGGATATTCCTTCCACAACTAATGAATGTAAGTTAACCAAAGTAGGGTCAACAAACCCATGAGGAATGGCATCCTCTAGCACATCCAATATGGTGGAGTCTCCCTCCACGTGTGCTTTTAATTTGACTGTAGCAAAGTCAACTAGCCTATACTAGCCACCTTGCCCAATGCCTAGGGCAATCACCCATCCTTGTTTCACATCTGACACAAGACACTTCTCCCTAGAGAAATTTACAACATATTGGGATTCTATGTTACTTTGGGAACAAAGAAGGGATTTTTATACAAGCTAGGAACATTCCTTACTAATAATTTTTGGAATTATTCAACACAATATGTATATCTCATATCCCATCTCTTTGCAAGTGACTATCCATCACCTAATACAATTGAATACGAACAATATGTATTTGCAATAAATGATACGTACCAGTCCCTTTGACATGAAAAATATATGGATACATCGGAATCAATGAGCCAGTAACTAGTAGCACTCTCGTTTGAGGATGATGTTATAAAAACATAAAGAGCGAATTCTTATTAAGAAGCCCTCTCATCTACAACTACTACAACATTTGCCTCATCCAGTTGCTTTTTGTTTTGTTGGAAAATATCATAGCGTCACTTTCAGCAATCCTTTTTGAGACATGCCCAACCTTATGACAATAATGGTATTTCACCTTGCATTTGGAGCATTCACCGGAGTGTCTTTTCCACTTCCCCTTTGACTGCGTAGTCAATGTACTTTTTGATTGCCCAAAACTCCACTCAATAGCTTGTTCCTACCTACATTCTTTTTACAGCAAATAGGAACACACCTAATCAAATGTCGTGGTCTGTCTTTGCGCCATAAAGTGTAAGGCCTCCACGAATGTCTCACAGGAAGGCAATAAATCATTCCAAAAAAGTAAAACAAGGTTCCCACAATCCACCTTTTTATTGATGGCACCAAACTGATCTAGGATATCTTTCATCTGAAGGTGTTCCGACAAGGACCCAACCTCCTGCAATTTTGTTGAAAATAGTAAATGTTTGAGCACAACGCCCAACTTTTCTATGAAGTGGGTACGTGCTCTTGATTGGTCCACAACACACTTGTCGCAATGGCATTCTAGTCCTCGGGTATCAACTCATCTGAAATTGACAGTTTCAACAACAAGATCTCCTTATGACTCTTGTCATAATCCAAGGTATAGTCCTTCAAATTTGTAATGGTAATAATTTTGTTACTCCGGACATTATAATTCTAACCTATCAACTTTTGTGTCTACTCCAAAACTTAATTTTGAATATTTGCCATTATTTGCACAAAATTTGAATTCTAACCCACAAATCAATGCAACCAAAAATTGCAATCTTGACAACAATCAAGTTGTAGAAAATAATTATTTCGTATGATCTCATACAATGATAAAGAGAATTAATGACATTTTTCATTGATTTTACTATTCAATGCCTTTGAAAATAACAAAAGAAATAAAATACCAAGCAACGACAAGATGAATTTCGCAACTCATGACTTGCATACTTGAGCCCTAGACAACCGCACTCATTTCTTTTTGCCTTCACCTATTAGGCATCCTTCTTCAAATCCGGCTTAATTGTGTCCTAGATGTCTTTGACAGAGATTAAAACACACAAAATGTGTGCCTTGCAACTACAAATCTTAACACCTTAATGCCACCTCCTTTTCGTAACGTCCCCTTTTTCAAATTCAGGCCAAAAAAACTTCTTGGCATTCTCTTCCGTGGCAAGAAGATTAAGTGAACAAGGGAAGTGAGCTTTCTTTCCGATTTCTTTGATTATTTTCAATCTTTTTCTTTAGTGTTTACCTCCTCCATGCAAGTCGGCTTGGATTATGAGTTTCCTAACAAATAATTAAAAGATAAAGGTAGGAACAAGGCCCTCTACTAGGAAAAGCGTTGTGGCAAGTTATGAGGAATACATGGCAGTTTCGAGGGAGATACGGAGGAAATTTCACTTGCCGAGTTCATTGGGGTAAGCAAAGGAAGGTCTAGGCGGAGCCAAGACAAAATGCGCCACCAAAAGAGGTACAAAATGTGTTGGGCAAGATGTCTTTCTCTACATTTGATGGCTCCAACAAAGGGACAACCGGAACATGGATGAAGATGTTAGGGTTAAACCCTAGACCACAAGAATTCGCCAAGGAGCCAAACCCAAAGGGGTTTCTCTTGAAAGAAGAAAAAGAAAAATCAGATCTGCAAGAGGGTTTTGAGGTGGAGTCCCAAGAAGACCACATTGAAGGACATGGAAAGGTGTTGCTAGATGAAGAACCAAAAAGGGTTTTTGATGCAGTAGAATTTCCAAAGAAAGAGGAAGAAGTCATGGAGCATGAGCCAAGGAAAGAAGGAAAATTCGATTTGCAAAATTGTGGAGAGAATTTGGTGGTTGAAGCCAAATCTCTGTTGATAATGATGATGTTCAACTTGCTGGAATTTTCAAAACAGCAGCTCCTAAGAGTCAAGTTGAGGGTGTTCATGGCTTTGGTAAGAACCACGAAGAGGCTCCATGCATGTGCCAACAAAATATGGACGAAGTCAAGGTGGGAAGAGCTTCACTAGTTGAATATGAAGAGATCTCAACCAAGCTTCATTCGGCAAAAGAAGATGGACAAGTTGAGGACAGCCCAAGGTATGATATTGAAAATCACATTTCAGTTTTTTGGTCTCCTCCTATGTCGCTGCCATACTTGTGTCATCATGGACAGCATAGTGGAAATGGTGATAAAGTGAAGAACACTCTAAGTGGCAAAGAGTACATAGATCCTTTGAGTTACAAAGAAGGTGAAGTCTTCAATGGGTTCCATGTTACTATGGCTAGTGAGTGCTTCATTTCGTGCATATGGTTAGAAAGAAATTTTATGAGAAATCATATGGAGTTTGTTGTGCATTCAAACTTCCTTGTGAAGGATGAGATGCTACAAGATGGCCTCATCATCCCTTGCACCAAGAGGTTCCAACCACTCAAGCTCACCTTGGGAAAGCACATGGTAAGTAATGATTTCTATGTTGTTGGTATTGAAGGTACGGATTTGATACTTGAGATTCAATGGTTGCATTCTTTGGGTGAATTTACCCAAAACTATCAAGCTAGGGAGTTGAGATTCAAACTTGGTGATCAAAAGGTTGTGCTTCAAGGCATGACAAGTGGAGCTCCTCAAGTTGCTACAACGAAGAGGATGGAAAGAATTACCAAAAGAAGGCAAAATCTATGGGCTGCACATGGTAAGATAACCACCACACTTTCAGTTTTAAAACAGTTGTCATATCATAGAGATTTTCAGCTCTTAATCCATGCACATACTCTTAGAAGAAGTCTTCCAATGGAAGTGGATGTTGATTTCATAAATTTTACATTTGGAAGTGAGCAAGATGGATGTTATCTTGCTGCCCCGCACATTGTAACCCAACTGGAAATGGGTGGTATGAATGTAAGTAGTAGAAATCATGTTTTATGGGTTTTAAGGCACGTTGTCATAAAAATTCATATTGTTGTTATCAACATTTTCAGTTTTCCCAACATTGCATTTGTAGCCATACAAGTAGCCTCAGCCATACATGGGAGTAATCTTCAATTTGTTGATGTTGTTGAAGCATTTTCAGTCCCCATATGGTTGATTTTTGTGAAGAATTTGAAGTATGACAGTTGTTATCCTATTATTTTTGCTGCTGTCTACATCAGAACCAGCCGGTTAACCCCTTTTATGATAGTCACCAAAGTGTTTTCAATCACAAGGGGGAAGGGTTTTCCACCTACCATCAATGAGGGATTGTTTGCCGCTGTTTTAGAAGAGTTTCGGCCACCATAATGCTAATTTTGAGCAAGAAATTGCAATGGTACAGCTACAGCCATACTTGGGACAGCGTGAATGGACCTTTAGGAGTCCATCATATGAAGGGGAATTTTGAGAAAAATGCAAGCAAAGGAAGAAAGTTAGTTCACATATCTATGAGGCATGAAGAAATGATATTGAGAGCTCTTGTTTCTTGTTTCTTGTTTCTTTTAATGTGCTTGCAAACTCTACAAAGCGTCCTAACATGGCTTAACTCAGCCCATATCAATAGATCACATTTCACATAATGGGTAGATAGGTGCCTTACGTCCTCATGCTCCCTTCTCTTAATAGAATTTGTAGTGATACAAGCGGCCGAATAATGATACCTTTGCAAGTAAAGATTCCTCATAATGCCTCAAATCGATTGATCTTCCCAACCGATTTGCAAGTAGTTTTCCATGAAATATCCTCCTAATCAAGCTCTACCAAGTTGCTTGGTTTTTCCTTGGGCATGAAAAATGGATTAAGACCCACATGTGCCTCCCCTAGTTGTATTGATGTTGACAGGAGGTTATGTTAGACGCAGATCAAATCCTAACAGCATAAGGTAGTGCTCCCACAAGATTTGCACAATTTTATGGCATAAGTGCTTGGTGGCATCCAGAATGCATCGCAACATCATGCATGGCTTGGCAGCTTTTTACGCAAGAAACAAGTGTTCCACGTTATGGGACAATGTCCCATGCTTTGGTGCAACGTTGTTAGGAATTCGTAGCACTTAGCGAGTTACGCATGGCATAGCTAGTGTTGTGTGGCATTTGCAATATTGTGTAGCTAAGTATAAGTCTACACAATTAGGGAAAGCCTTCACAACTAAGATATGATTCATGGCATGTACAAAAAAACAAAAAGGCTCCAAATTTGGCATAACATGCTCAAGAGTGGCGCAGCGGTATGCAAATCTTTATTCAACTAACTCTAATTTTTTGGGTGATGTAAGATTCGCAAGTGAACCCGGATGACAAAAACATTAAATTATGTCTTTCGGAAGCAAAGTTTACTTATAACAACTCCGCAAAGGAGCAATTAGAAGTCGCCTTTCGAGGATTTGTTTATGGGACAAGTCCCAAGGAGTTGTCGAGCTGCAAGAGTTCCTCCAAGAGGAAGGGAGAAGTGCGAAGCTAAAGACTTTGCACAAAACATGAAGGAGGTGCATGAACAAAAGTGCAAATAGCTAAACCAAAGCACCATGTAGTACTGATGAGAACACAAACTTGAGGAGAAGACACTTAGACTTTGAGGTAGTGTTTATCCACGGGCGTGTCCCCGTGAAAACTAGGTGTCAAAGGCGTCCTAGGGATGACGGGACGGGGTGGTGGAAGGGAACATCCCCACCAAATTTCCGAAAGCGGGAAAATAGGGAATGTCTCACGGGGCATCCATAAATATTAGAGGACGTTTTGGGACGTCCCCCTTTTTAGGGACGACGAGAATGTCGGTTGTTTTTGGAAAAATTTAATTAATTAATTTCTTTGTTATTTTCTCTTTAAAAACTGATTTTTAAATTGTATTCTTGTAGTATAAGATTGTTTTTGGAAGCCACTTATCTCTATTCGGAAAAAAAAAAGTTGTATGTATAAATCTGATTAAAATTCACTTTGGAAGCTCCAATAACTTAAAAAGTTTGTATGTATATTTCTATATGAAGAGAAAGGTTGTGTAGATGATAAAAGCAATAAGGCATAGATCAAAATGTTTATCGGTTAACCATAACCCAATTGTATTGTATTACAAAGACATTAAAAATCAAGAGTGATATATGAATTAAAAAAATTGAGCACAAATGCACGTGGTGGACTATTACAGATTGTTATTCATAAAAACTTAAAATTTATTTGTATATTTAATATATTTATAATTTTATATATTATTTTAATAGTTGCCCCCATGTTGTCCCCCGCCATCCCGAAATTTTGGAAACTTTTTGCCATCCTCGAAACTTTGTCCCCATGTCCCGCCATCCCGAAATCTTAGGTAACACTTTGCTTTGAGGTTGGATACTTAGTTCTTGACACCCGCGCAAAGAGAGGTTCACAATAAGAACATATGATAAACTCAAGTGGAAGAAGATTGGACCTAGCGTTGTCCTCAAGAAGTTTGTGAAGAATACATATGAGATAAAGATGTCCAAATGGATGGAAATTTTTCCTATCTTCAATGTAGTGGATCTATACCCATACTTTGAGGAACCTGAATAGTGTTGAGGCAAACCACGGAGAAGTAGATCGCAGACACCAACTACCGGATAAGAGACACAAAGGAGTTGAAAACATTCCGCATGACCGCATAGTTAGACTGCTGCGTAAAGGAGCATAAAGAATATTTGGTAAAATAGAGAGGCAAAGAAGTTGAAGATGTGTCTTGGCTTAGTGAAGCAGAGATTGCTAGACTTGTTTAATCCATTAAATACCTTGAAACACGCTGAGAAGGGGCTCGAGTTTCTTCTTACCTGAGTATGATGTAGGAGCATCCAGGTTCAATTGCAATCTTGTGTCACCCAAAAATACTTAAGAGATAGTTGAATAAAGACTTGCGCAATGTTGTGCCGCCCTCTATGCATTCCACACACAACTTGAATACTTGACTACTTTCCCGCATGCAACAAAATCCTATCTAAGTCACAAAGGCTTACCCTTGTGACGCAAACTTAATCATGCAACACTATTGATGCCACGAAACACTTACCTAAGCTGCAAAGTGCCACAAATGCCTAGTGAGGTCGTGCAAAACCATACAACCTTGTCATTTGCCGCAAAACACTTATTCCACAATGTACAAAGTTCGAAGCCTTACACAATGTCGCACAAGGCTTGTTAATGCCATGATGCATTTTGATGTCGCCAAGCCTTTGTTGATTACGTATACTGATTGTTAATGCCACGAGGTCTTGCATATCCTGTAGCACCACTACATTATGTTGCCATGATTGGATTTGTGTCTATGAGAATCTTATGTCAACATCGATACAATTACGGATAGTACACAAAGACCTTGATCCATTTTCTTTGCCCAAAAGCAAACCAATTAACATGGTAAAGCTTGATCTAACAAAGCATAATCTATGGGAAATCACTGCAAACCGATTAGGAGGATGGTATATTTACTTGCAAAGGTATTTGTATTCTCCCACTTAAGTCACTAAAATTCTATAAGTAGAAGGGAGTTGTTAATGTGTAAGGTATCATCAATTTGAGAGGAATAGAATTTTTCATTGGATTGGGATCGAGAGACTCTAGAGGTGGTGTTTCCTCTAACATAGGAACAAATTATTTTTCCATTCTAACAAAAAGTTAAAACTCTCATTGCTCAACTACTATAGTCTTTAAAATTGTAAAAAACATTTGGTGCTTGGTGTACTTCCAACTTGGATGCTTATCTTTAATCCTTGCTTGCAGAATCTAATATAGAAATAACAATCAAAAAAATTGAGCATTATATTGACCTTTGAATAGTCTCGAGTTCGAATGTAGAATGCAGGTAAAAACTGGGAAAGGAAACGATAATGAATGTCCTTCGTAGGAAATCCAAAAAGACCCAAGTCAGACCTGCCATAATCATATTTTGTTCTTAGCTTCCTATAGTTTTCATCAAATATCATCACTGTCACATATACAAAATCCAACAAAACAGTTATAAGAACATTTCTTAGGTTTCATCTCAAAAGATGTTACCTTAATGTATCAAGCTCCAAGTTGAAAAGGAGAGCTGGAGTGGATGTTGCAAATGTTTCCTGTGCATAGTAGACCACTCTTTAATTCAAATCTAGAACCTAGTCCAAAGCAAACAACAATATAGATTCAACACCAATTATTATGTTTCCTCTAATGATAGAAAACATGTGATACCAATCATAATTTCTTTCTCACATAATAATCAGCTGTCTCATAAAACAGTTACTTAAAATGAAGTATATGAATGCAAAATATTTCTTAACAAAATGATGAGATATTTCTTCCCTTATTTTGGTATATAAAATATTTAATTTATATAGACATATGCCTAAAAACCCTAAAGATTCAAAAACATGCTTCCCAAATGCTTTCCTCTGTTGTGTATAACTTAACATTACAAAATAACTTGAGAGATATGTTGTTAACTGTTTATTAAAAAATTTGCAAAGAGAAACATGGGCAAACACCAAGCTAGTTTAATCATTAAGCATGTAGCATGTCATTACTAAGGCGAAGAGGATGACTAATGCTTCTTCACACATCATAGATCTCTAAAAGGTAGTGCTGGGTCTCCAGAATGATAAGAGTCCTTGAATGCAAAGAATTGGAACACGTCACGGGGTTTATTTGCGTAAGGGTCATTGTTTGAAACAGTACAAGAGTAAGGCAAAAGTATTCTAGCTATGCTTATTCGTTGTACGAGATGACAAGATAATAAGGGAGATTCTATTGTACAGGGTAATGAATTAAAATTGAATGTGGATTCAGATTTATACAATATACAAAAGATGCTACCAAAGGAGCCAAGGCTCAAACCCCTCGGCAGTGACTTCGTAAAATATTATAATAATTTTGATAAATATATGCACGCTAATATACCCCAAAACCTCCTACATCTAATCCCCTGTCACCCATTAGAAAAAGGGTAACCAGACTCTGGGATGGCATTAGTAAAATGCTAAGTTTCAGGAGGAGGTTGCTGATATGCTGCTAGTAGAGGTTATCCTGCAGATGCTAAGTCCATCAATGTTGTTACTAATTAGTAGTTGATTGGCAGATACAATTGACGTACTGTATAGTGAAATTTATTCTGCTCTGTTTTGTATATCTTCGAAATAAAGCATAGCAAAGAAATCAATTGTATTGTCCTCCATCTCTAAAGATAGTAGTGGGCAGTGGAATCAAGCTGATACAGCGGTCCTTTCTTCTGGCTGCTTAAATTGATTCAATTCTTTATTTTTATTTTTATTTTTATTTTTCCATGATCTGCTGCTTTCCACCAGTTTTTGTTTATTTTATCCACGTTATCATAACTTCACTTCCACCAGTTATCGATGTCCGTGACCTCTGCCAATTGTTCCTTGGGACCTTCAGCTTCAACTGTCAAATTTTATTTTTCTTTTTGTGGTGCCTCAATTTTCTTGGAGCCTGTAATGTCCCCTTTTCCGGGCTAGTTCGATTTAGAGGACTTTTGAGCCGATTCCACTTCTGGGGGCAAGAAGGAAATGAGCAAGGGAAGTAATTGTCATTTTTCAGTTATTTTCGTGAGCATTTGCATTCTTCTTTAATAGTTTTCTACATAAGTCAGGTCGGCTGGGTTAAGAAGGTGAAAAGCCAAAAGGAAAATAAAAGAAAAGTATCCATTATGAGGTCGGTCTTTTTTGGAGGTTTTCTAATTGGTTTTGGCACCACAACAAGGTATAAAAGGGGTCGCTTGGCTCATTTGTGCATCATCATCTTGTCTAAAATTAACTTTGCATGGTTTTTGGGCTGATTGCTCAATTACTTCCACTTAAGGGCAAAAATCCTTTGGTGTGGCCAACAAGGAGGACGAAAACCTTCCTTGCTTGATTGAAGAACAAAAACTCTTCAATTTATTGAGAATTCTCCATCCCGGGGTTTCCAAAGTGCTTCAAGAAGATTGATGTTGCAAATTTTCAGCTAGGGTTTGAGTCTACAGTGATTTCCAGCCCCTCTCCTAGGGGAGCAACCCACCTTGGGGAAGAGTTAGGTGGTTTCTAGGGCATAGCAACTTCCAACTCAACCATCATTGCATTCTTCATATTTTTAGCAGCCGGAATCTATATTTGGACTTCATTTTTGGGCTTGGAATCATTCATTTCCAGCCACTTTGTAAGGGTGTTCTCTGCTGTCATTTATTTAATTTCCAGCTGGGGTTTGAAGGCTGATTTCTTGGTTATTATTGGTTCTAAAATATTTCTAAGTGTCCCTACATGTTTTGGATGGTGTGAATGGTGCAATTTTGAAGAGTTATTGCTTTTTCCTTGCTGCTGTTATAAAAATCAGACTGCTGTTTATTGCTGTTATAATTTTCAGTTAGCTGTCATAAAATTCAGTTCACTGTCTATTGGGGTTTGTGCTATTTCCCTTTGTTTTCAGTTTCAGCCTGGAAAGGGACATTACAGAGCCATTACTCATATTTAGTTTGCAGAAACTCATATAAATCAAATCATGGGATTCTGAGAATTTTTTCAGTCTTGTTACTAAATTTTGTAATTGAGTATCTTGTATATCCTCCATTGTCAAGGTTCCTTCAGTGGCTTCTCTAGAACTTCAAATCTTATTAATTTTCAATATCTTACTAGTGAGTCTGAATTTTTCCCTCCTATGCATGGCATTGTTTGATGCTCTACAGCAAACAATGTGCTCTATGATTCCATATATAAACATCTAAGTTTCAAGCCATAGACTAAATTTTTGGTTGAAGAAGTGAACTTAGCTGCCTAAGTAATAATTTCGTCAATCTCATAAAAACATTGAGTTCTCTGGACATTATGAAGTTGGAGAGGTGAGATTATAGGACACGTGTTGTTCAACCTTCACAAATCAAATATTCTAAATTGATAAATTGGCATTTTTGACGGCATATGTTGAGAGGATGGTAAGATGGATCGTAGGAGATTCTGCTTAAAGTAATAAATATTTTTGGTCAATTAACTGATTTGATTTGTCAAGATCAGTTCTTAATGTGATGGTGGCTTTTGGTGGCTAAACCTTAAGAAACATTAATAGAGGGGTTGTAAATTCTGCTTCTGGTGAAGAGAGATATTATGAAGTTGGAAAGGAGAGCTAATAGAACATGTGTTGCTCAACCTTTGATGTAGTAGTGTAACTTCAGGAGGCCATTAATTTTAATCCGGGAATCCGTATAAGTCCCTTTTTTTTAAACGAAGGTCTCGAAAAGTTCTATGCTTCCACGTGTAGTGCTAGCCGGATAGTCCCCATCTCAACAATATGTTTGAGCCCAAAATCCATCATTTGACAGCCAAAAATGCATTTTGATATTTTTTCAATATTTTGAGGATTTTAAAAATTCGATATCTTTGTATCCGGACAAAACGTGAGTTGAAATTCGGTCAAGGGCTTAATTTAGACATGTAGAGAATAAGGGTAAATATTAAACCCATCCAAGCTTGCATGTATTAGTTACTAAAAATAGCAAGTAAGGTTAGCTCTAATCAGCTTTAGATAGCTTTTTGCCTTAATTAGCTTAGGATTGCTTTTCACTTTATTTAGCTTTCGGGTTGGCTTCTTTAAGGACTCTTATGTAATGTTTATGATCAATGAAGATGAGATTTGCCTCTTTCTTGTCGAATTTTATTTGTATAATTTATTCTTCTTTGTTTTGCTGCAATTCCAGATTCATCATCTGGCATCAGAGCCAGGTTCCAATCTCGGAAGGAATAATTCAAGGTAATATTATTGGTGATTTCCATGAATATGCAAGAGTTGCAGAGAATAGTAAAACAGCTTACCAGTATTATTACATGACAAAGACAAAGGCATCCAAAAGACGAAACAGATGAAGAAAGAGAGAATGAAGAAAGGCAAATTTTAGATGGGGAAAGAGGAAGAAATTCAAGAAGAGGAGGAAAAACAAGAAGAATCAGAAACAATTGAAGATAGGCTGGTTAGAACCTTAGAAGGAAAGAATGATGGAATAAAGATTGAAGTTCTAGAATATCCCCAGCAGTTCAAAACCATAGGAGTTGATAGACTAGTTAAATAGCATGGAGAAGCTTTTTGAGTGGAAGAGTATGGCAGAGGAAAAGAAGGTGAAGTTTGCATGTACCAAATTGAAGAGTCAAGCAACTGAAACCGAGAACGCTTACAATGTCACTACAACTTATCTAAACTCCATCCTAGATGAATATAGATGGTCGAAGAAGATGTCTGCATATGATTTGGTGCAAAGGGCACAAACGGAGCATGCAAAGAAACAGTTGGAGTGTCAGGAGAATCATGTCTGAAAGAAACAATCTCAAGGTTCTCAATCCTAAGTGAAGGTGAAACAAATTTCTTGTGTTGCTCAATGTCCTCATGAAGAGGAGCAAATAAAAACTAGTTTTGAGCTGTCATCAAGTGATCCAAAGGAAGATGAAACACCTACTTCATAACCAAGGGTGTGGTGAGTATTCCAGTGAACAAACTGGATAGGAGCAGCAATGCCTTGTGTACGTATACCAAGACCTCCACCAAGCTGACACACGAAACAGAGTGTGCAAGAGCAGAAGGTAGTTGTATGCTTCTTAAAAGAACTAGGAAGATAGGCAAGCAAACCTAAAGTGGGATGTGCAAAACGTGCAACATTAGGAGCATTAGCTACAAAAAAGGAAATGCAACAGTTGGAACATCAGATATAGTAGAAAGCTTATATAGTGATGAATCAAGGTCAATGGGTGTAGGAGTAGTGATTGTGGGTGACCTATAATAGGGGAACATACATTCAATAGGTCAAGAGGATGCAACAAATATGAAATTTTCTTTTGCAATGAGAGTATGACGGTATCCTTGCTGACAACAAGCGAGCATAGATAGAAGAGAGTTTTACTTCTTCAGTTTCTTGTTCTCTTCTTCGTAATAAATTGAAGCCATTACAAAAGCAAGGAATAGAGGCCTTGGAATACACTCACAAAAGAAAAAGTTTATATGTGAGTGGGTTTAATTTCGTCAAACCGGGCCTCACTTTTGTGGTCTTCGACAACACGAAATGAAGTGCCCTCTCATGAACTAAAAAGGATCGAGGACAGGGGTCTAGGGGCAGTAGCCCATTGAGGGGTTTGGAGGCAGCACCCCGACGCCAAATAATTTGGAGCTTGCGCGGCCTTTGAAATGGCCAAGAAAACACCCTTTACAGAAAATAATGACTCTGCTTTAAAAATTATTGAACCTCGTAGTGTTAATAATACCACCCTCTCTTAAAAAGACTCCCTTTTAAAAAAATTGTGCCCCCATTTTACAAATATGTGCTCTAACAAAAAAAGGTGCCCCCACTCTTAACAAATTTTGCTACCTTGTAATAGTGTTGCCCCTCCTTTACAAAATAAAACATACCCATTTCATAAAAGTAAATCTCCCTTTTAAAAGACCTATTAAAAAAGAGTGGAGGGGACAATAGAACCCTTGACCTTTTCAGAGAATGGCTTTACCAAGAGTTTTGATTGCCAACGCACCAGGCAATGGTTCTAAGAACATAAATAGACAAATGTCTATTTAAATTTGGAAAACTTAAATTTTGAAAAAACCTTATTAAACATTGATGGCAGCAGTGGTGCTTGGTTCACCGGTGACAGTTGTGCAACATTGAGGGATCAAGTGATGAAACCAACGCCGTCAATGTAGGAGCAGACCATCTAGGGATGGCAACGGCCGCTGGTCGGCAGTTGGAGGTTGGCTGGCAGTAAGAGAATGTCGAGGGCTGTCAAATGTGATTTCTGTAACACAATCGAATAGCAATATGCCTTTCACCCACTTCCGAATAAAATCATTCAATGCCGGTGTAACAATACCAATGTCAAAAGCTCAAATGTCAACACAACACAGTCTATATGCAGATAGCCATAATAGCTGAGATGACAAAGCAACCAAAAGTGTTGCCTTTGGAAACAGTCAAAGCTGGTTTCAATATGCAGAGACGTATAGGCGGAGACGTCGGGTGAGTGACAAGACAGGTCAGACAATAAAATTTCCAGCGCTTTATTACCAATTCACTAACTTTCAATCATACAACACCAATGTGGATGTCAAAACAGCCAAAAACATGTTTCCAAGCCTGAGAGATGGTAGACACGTGGAGATTGTAGAGCTGCGTAAATAAAAAATCTGCAAACAGGAAGATCTCAAGTTATGTGGTGCAGGCTAGACGGGAAAAAATGATTTCCAATGCTTCATATAATACAACTATGAGGTGAAAGGCATTGGTGACTCCACTCAATGCTCAATGGAGATAGAGCTCGTTTCTCAGTATAGACAACAAGGCTAATGACCAGCATGGTGTGGTCCAATGGGAGTCAAGTGTCACAACCGGAGCTATGGTGCTAAAGAAGATACCACAAAAATGCCTCAATTTCAATGTCCAAGGCTCCAACAAATAAACAACACTGCTGTAGTAGAGAATATAAGGCAACAGGCTCTGCTCACCCAGTTGAGAAAAAGGGCACAGATGGCCAAGATAGCAGCAAGGCGATTTGGCCTATACGTTATTTTCTTTGTTTCTTTTAAAAAAAAGAAATGTTGTGTTGGTATCCAAATTGATTCTCCTGCGAGGGTTGAGCAGCATCACGAAACTGGCAGGATGCTTAGAGACAAACGAATCATGATATAATTCGTTTTGTAGCAGGGAGGATTCAACTAACTCTTTGTTACTTAGGCGTTGGAGAAATGGATAGCACCTCACTAAGGGTTTGATCTACCCTCACTACTTTAGGTTGTGCCTTCAACCAGGGTGAGAGGACCCGTTCTGTAACCCGTGTTGGTGAAGGATATCAAGAGATCCTTCTTTGCACAATCTTAATGAGAACCTTGAGAAAATATGATCAATACAACACAATCTAACTCTCACGAGTTGTCACACTAGAGAGTGGAGATGTTTCTGGACAAGGTTCAGGTTACTAAAGACAATAATTGAATCCTGATTGTTTCTACATATTTTGGCAGTGGAAATTGTTAAACCTTTGTGGATACATAGTACAAATAGGGGTAGTTCATGTAGGATTTATCATTTGAAATTTTTGGTGGGAAGTTAAGCAAGATAAAGTTGATTATACCAAATCTTTGAGAACCTTTACAAATATTGGAAAACTCATAGACAAAATGCTTCAAAATAGCCAAAATATTCCTTCAACCAGAAGGTGTGTATCAATGGAGGCCCAGAGATGCACGGTTTCATACACTCTTCAAGAATTCAACATAAAGGCTCATGCTAAAGACTCAATTAAACGTTGAAAGTCCCTGATTCGTCACACCTAAGATACACTCATAGACTTACAAACAATCTTTTTCAACCTAGTGAAAGTAGAGTGATTTTAAATTGTTTATTTCATTACAAGATGAAAGCTCTTCTCACAATGAAATTGCAAATGCCAGAATACTACCACAGGGATAAGATCTTGTGTGATTCAGAGGGATTTCAACATAAGATTGCAACAGGAACAAGAAAAACTATTTGAAAACATTCTGAAATAAGAGCAAACACAATTGTGCTCATGATCAACACAAATTCATTTCAAGGTTCATTAGATTCATCAAGAAGGAGAGTTTCTTTAACAATCTCAGAGCTTGTCAATGGCTGTACACTTGCAACCATCTTGACGTGATTAAATCTAAAACACAGGAAAATAAACAGGTTTCTCAAACGGTCTCTCGAGAAAATGGTTTTTCTCAAACTTTCTCAGAAAAGTTAAACCCCCTTTATGCAAGAGTATTCTCATTGCATTTATACAATTTCACTCACTCACTCATCCCAAATTTTCCCCCAAAAGTCTAAATCTTCAAGAGAATATTCCTCTTTACAACATACCGTTTAATCATGTTTATTCCCTTGAAAATATCTTACTTTCTATTGCTAGGTGGATAAATCATGAACTGATCACGTTTCTCAGTTCCTCAACTATGATTGGGATGCCATGTCATAACTTTTGACAGTCTTTTTAATCATTCTTTTATTTTGTCATGCAAGAAATCCCCTTTTTAATAATTCTTAGGTGGCTCCATATGGCTTGATCTGAAAAGCAATCCTTTTCACCTTTGAGAATACACCTTGAGGAATAGATACTCTGCATTCATGCCTCTCATAAATGAGTGTCCTCGCATGGATTATACCACATATCTGTGTTGCGAGTCCAAGTCGGCCAAGTGTAAAGAGGAGCAGCGGAAGCCTCCACGTGTCTCCTTGGCGCAACTGCAAAGGTGAAGTCCAGAGGCAGGTTCCCAAACAAGCGCGGGCCCTCCACGTGTTCAAAACCCGAGAGAGTTGCACCGGTCGCTGAAAAGTCCGAGCATGGGAAGGTCCAGTGGAAGCTTCCACGTGTCTGTTCGGCGCAACTTCAAAGATGAAGTCTAGAGGCGGGACCTCAAACGAGCGCAGGCTCTCCACGTGCCCTGGGCCCAAGAAAGTTGCCTTAGCCATTGAAAAGTCTCAGATAAAGAGGAGCCAACGGAAGCTTTCACGTGTCTCTTCAGCACACTTTTGATATAGTGCCCAAGAGCGGAGACCCCAAACAAGCGCGGGCTCTCCATGTGTCTCGGGCTTGGAAAAGTTGTACCGATTGTTGAAAAAGTTTAAGAACCAGCGGAAGGTGCCACGTGCGAAGGGTCCGAGAAAGTTGCATCGAACGCTTGAAAAGTCTAAGTATGGGAAGATCCAGTGGAAACCTCCACGTGTCTCCTTGGCGCACTTTCAAAACTAAAATTTAGGGGCAGGTCCCCAAACAAGTATGGGCCCTCCACGTGTCCCCGGCCTAAGAAAGTCGCTCCTGGCAAATTATTTGGAGTATTCCCTCCTGATTCTGAAAACATGACGCACACAAAAAAGAGGAAGAATGCGCGTAAGCCTGTTGATCATCCTTTGCGCCTGCAGCTTCCTTCTCTTCATCCTTTTCCTCTGCATCTTGCTCTGCTTCATCCTGGCGGTTTTCTGCAAGTGCCGGAGCAATTCTAATTCAAAACAACTTTCGCACTTCTCGAGTTCACAAATTGAGCTCCACAACAATTCCGATTGCACTTCACTGATAAAAACGACAAGAAACCATGAAATTAACAATAAAAGACGAAATGCATTCAAATCTCTTATGGTCTGGAGCGTTAATGGCGGCAGAACTAAATGCCTTGTATCATAGTCATTAACTTTGTCTTTCACAACTTCAAAATTGAGCCGTCCACGTGGAAAAGATCTTAGTTGAAGCGGGCCTTGGGGTACTTTTTGTATTTTGTAATACTTTAAGAAAATGTGTATTTTTGGACATTTTGGCCCACCCCTCCGCTTTTGATACGAGCTCAACACGTGGCTTTACCTGGGCAACAACGGGGTCATGACTCACTTTATAACTTTACTCCTTTCCAAAAAAGCCAAAATTCCCAAAGTGCTCGCGACCCACCTCCCCGCTTTGACTTTTCAATGCTGACTCAAACATGTGACATTATTTGGTCCCCAGTGGAATTGCGGCTCATTTTATAACTTTGCTCCTTTTCACAAAAAAGCCAAAATTCCCAAAGTGCTCCAGTGACCCGCCTCCCGCTTTGACTTTTCAATGCTGACTCAAACATGTGACATTATTTGGTCCCAGTAGAATCGCGGCTCATTTTATAACTTTGCTCCTTTTCACAAAAAGGCCAAAATCTTCAAAATGCTCGACGATCCGCCTCTCCGCCTTTGACTTTTCAAACCGCCATGTGTCCTTTTGCGGGCCTTAGGCATTCCTTTTATATTTTCATTCCTTTCACCATAATGCCTCAAAACACAAAAAGGGCCCGCCTTTCCGCAACCACTTGATTTATGACAAGTGTACATCTTCAGGGTCAAAGTAAGAATTTTGCTTCGCCGCTTCATATTGTTGAATAGCCAATTAGAAACTATCGGGGCCACAGGACCAATTTGGCATTTTTTACAATTGTGACAAAAGTGACAAGTTCACCAAATAGACTGGTCTCCGCTGCGTCCAATTAAAGACGACCACGTATCCACGGATGTTGGGATAGGATTTACAGAGGAGACACAATCGTGGAAGACGCCCAACAACAAAAATTTTCCCATGGAGAGAAGACTGTAAATAATACCAAGACTCAATGTGATCCATGACCCAAGGAAAAGACTGATAATGCATCTAAATGAAGGAGAAAGTTTTCACACATCCATACAGGGAGACAGAAAATACTTCTAACCAGGCAGGCTGGAAATTTTGAACAAACAGGGCGAGATTAAATTGAGCACCAACATGTTGTACAACACTATGGGATCTGAAAAAAATCAAAAAACAATTACTAATTAATGGATGCAAGAAGTTGTTATAATATCATTTAGGAGTAGAGAACACTCATCCAAAGCATCACTTGTGCATGTCATTACCTTAGTGAGCTAAGCCACACACACATAACCATAGATCTCAAGATCTTGCGCAACCAATTCCCGAGGATTGTGAATCTTTCATCTATGTATTAATTTTGCAATAGGTGTCCTATTATAAAAACCGGGTAAGTTTGTTTCATAACCAATTAGTTGTTCTAAACAAACTATTAGTTGGAGTGCCTATACATCACTAACAAAATAATCCGTGCATATGTCACTCAAAACAACTAAACAACCTCCCTAGATTGAATTTAACTTTTTTTAGTGTGAATCAATAGTTAAAGACAACTTCTAGCTTAGTGTGAAGACACCAACATATACGATTATGGCAAACGACATGATTCTTTTGTTTTAACATTGTAAAAGGTAGTTTTCATCTTTCAAGGCAAATTTCCATCCTAGTTATGAAGTATTCCTCCTATAATATCATCCAAGTAAGGAAATTTAGTGTTTATATGTGTGCAAAACAAGTGAGCTAACATAAATTTTGTCATCCTCTATCATTTTGTCATTGATTTTAAAGAATTGGATACCATTCTAATCCCTTGAACTTCATAATTTGTATAAAGTACATGGTATTGAGAAAAACTCCTAAAGGAAGAAATGAGCAATCCCAACACCAAGACAAATGCAAAAGGATTACATTAATTTCTGTTTTCAGCTCGATGAAATACAAAACTAACCTCACACCGAGATTACCCATGTTTGAGAAAGCATATTTACTCCAAAACTCCAAAGGAAGACTATCCATGTAGTTAATTCTATATTAAAGTATTTCCTTAATAAGGGGATTGGCGGGATAAAAAGGTAGATTGGAGGCTAAATAGGAACCTCCCCATTTAGTTGATTTAAGCTGAACTTTGATGAAGCTTGAATAGGTATGTGCACCTCTTTAGAATGGAGTGCTACAAAAGTTTGCGAGGTAGTTAAATGATTTTGATGAGGAAATTGTTTATTGCATACATTAAGTTATCACTTTTAGTTCTTTCAACGTTTATATTCAAGTGACTTGAAGATATCTATAACCAAGAGAAAATGTTTTTCATTTTATGAGATGACAATGAGAAAGTATGTCTAATAGTCTATTCACCATGCGGTGCATCACAAAAATGGTGATAAGACTTGTATCGATTGTCAATCGTCAAATTCTGATCTTGTATGGATATGATTCATTGGAATCTGTGAAGCCGGGAAATGCCAAGGGGGTCTTGTTTGGGCTTGAAACATTTCCAAAACGTGAAACGGGGAAATGTGCATGAAACGCCATAGAAACATCACATACGTTTCCGGAAACAATTGTTTCCGCCGCTTTTTCAAATTTTTAAGCATTATAACTTTAAAAATAAATAAAAATAACTTCATTTAATGAAGCTAAACCTAATCTACCTACCTAGACTTGCTAAAGACACTTCCTAAAAGCTATATAATGACATCTTGGGTTCATTCTAAATCACACTTTGGAATATTGATCTTGAGACTAGTGACTTTGATGCTTCGCTACAACTCTTAGCCAACTTTCACTGCTTGGTATTGATGAAGAAGAATTGGGATCTTTTGCACAAGGGATGGAGAGTGGAGCTAGTGGGAGTGGAGTTGTCGGTGCTAGTGGTGTTCATGGAGATGATTATGAGGAAAATCTAGATGATATATTCTAGAATCTAGATTATTATCATGTATATGTGAATCACTGAAATAGTAACCATGTTGGATAATGACTCTTTAGAAGTTCAAATTTCAATGAATACAAAATATTTCGAGTGCTTTATCAATTATCTCTTATGATATATTTTACGGACGTTTCGATAACGCGTTTCGTATCCAAGGTTTTTGAAAATTGTCGTTTCGCGTTTTGTACCCGTTTTCTTTTCCGTTTCCGCTTCTCGGCAACATAGCTTGGAACATGAAACTTAAGTAAGGTTTGTGAAACTTATGATATGTGACAAGTTCATTGCATATCTTAATGGGATTCATTTTTGTAAGGCAAGATACAAAGATAACACTCAATTATGTTAAAATTGTCAAATGGATTTTGTAAATGATATCAATTATGTGCTAAAACTGTAATGGAAATCATTCATGTTATAAATGTTGCGGAATTTTTAAATGATACACTTTTGTACTAAAACTGTAATGGATGTTGTTTTTCAATATTGTAAATGGTTATGCGATAATTTTAGGGCTCATTCCATTCATATTTGAATAGGCATATACACATCTATTTATAACGCAGTATTCTAGCAATTCTCTAAGTAGTTATAGGATTCAATAAGAAATTGTATATTGTATAAATGATGTGATCCTTTTAGTTATTAAGTATTTATAGGCTGTGGCTGAAGTTATTTTTAAACCCAAGATACAAACAACTGAAGGAAAGCCTTGTAGAGTTGGGTAAAATGGATTGTGATGTCCCTTTCTAGGGCTTATGCCGAAAATAAGGGTTCGGCCACAAACCCTAAGAATCAGATCTGAAAATACACCAACACCCAACTGAAAATTTATAACAGCAGATCCAACAATATTAGAAACCCTAGCAGCAAACTGGAAATTACACTTTTAGGGTATCAAAATCAGCTTAGAACATTAATTAATATCCCTCTAGGGCAGCAAACTGTACCAACACTTAGGAACAATCATTCACATGCAATATGGGCTGAAAATTAACATAGAAATATCCCAAATACTCACTAAATACAGCAAGACAAAATCTGGAGCAAATATGTATTTTGTAAATTTATTTCAAGTGCAAATACAGTTCAACCTTCAAAAATCCATAACTCCATCAATACTTGGAGTTTCAACACAAACTGATGCTCAAAATGATCTTGAAGAGACCAGTTATCCAATGAAAGTGAAATCAGAATTTTCCAACCATGAAAACCCACTAAAAAGTGATCCCGAAATCTCCAAATCAGTAGATCAAGCTGAAAATGAATGTGCTAACCCCAAAAGCATGCCCTAGCTAAAGTAGGAGTGCCCTAAGCATAGATAAACACCTTGTTGTTCCAAAATCTGTGAAGTAAGTCCACTTGTGACTCTCGTATGAAGTCATCAATGCAGCAAATGAGGGTTTTCATCCCTAAGTGTTGTGACAATTGAGGGTTTTGTCCCCAATAGGATCCAATGAGGGTTTTCATCCTCAAAGTTGAGCCACACCAAAGGTCTTTATCTTCAGTGGAGAGTAGGGCACATCGTGCACAAACCCAAGATATCAATCTTTGAAATAAACATGCATAACCTTTCTTAGGCCATTCAATCCACCTTTATATCCTCTTTTTGGCACCAAGGATGAATTAGAAGCCCAATGCACTTTTTAATCTTCCCTTAAGAAGACCAACCTCATAAGAGTATTTAAAAATACTTTTTATTTTATAATAATAATATGAAGTTGTCCCAAAATAAGAATTGGTTGGGCCCAACTTAAAATATTATTAATTATTTTTAATTTAGAAAAGGGGACATTAAAGGGATCATAAGGGATGAAAAAGGAAAAATGGTGGCAACCTTTGATCTTGACATTGAAATTGGAACCAAGCATTATTCATTACATAAAAATCACAGTTATTGAAGATGATTTCCATATCATAATTAATCAGTTGAAGGGATGAATACTGAATTGCAAGGTTAAAAGAATTCTCATAGTTGGTAACTTCGATAAGTTCTTCATCATTGATTGCTTGAGAGAGGCAAACAAAGTGGCAGATTATCTATTAAACGAGCGGACTATCTAAAGACATGATGTGGTCATAGTTTCTCACTTTACTCACATTTGGCCCCTACTAGAGGATCGCCTTTCCAAAGAGCCAGCGGAGCCCACCATTCGACACCTACCTCTAAATATTACTTTAAAGGCCCCTTCTTATGTAAAAATATATAACCATTGCCACATTTCAAATTAGAAGTACTTCATATATGCCATCCCCTTATGTTGGCACAAATGATTCAACATATCAATTCGAGCATGGGAATTGATAAAACTAAATGGGTTCTTTCAGACACCCCACCACATCTTTATTTTATCAGGTTGTTTGAGACACCTCACCACATCTTTATTTTTTCAGGTTCTTTGAGACACCCCACTACATCTTTATTTTATCACCATGCAATGCTTCTTTTTCATGATCATCTCTATTTCTGAAATAAGTCTACATGCCTGGGGGTTTTGTGGGGCTCTATTTGTGTGCTGCAACAATTCAGGCAGATAAGGAGTGGTCTCTGATGGTTTATAGTTTGCTTTTCACATCTCTTCCAAGGAGAGCCTCCAGTTTGAGAGATTTATCACGAGTCTCGATCAACTGGGAAAAAAATTACAGGAATCAAACATGATGAGCTCTCTTTGTGGAATGAATTTAAGACGAAATTAGTCTCAAAATTAAAAACCCAAAAAGGTGAGGCATGGATTCTAGACTCTGACGAAGAAAGTGTCCTTTCCTAACATTCGTTCTTCTGTTCTAGTAGCTATGGATGACGTGGCAGATTTGAAGACCAGATCAGAAATGGCTAGGCAAGAAATTGAGAAAGTACAGAAAATGCAACTACAACTCTACAAGTTAAATAAATTATTATAAAAATAGAAATCATTATTAATGTCCACAAATAATCCTAAAGGTTTATGTGACTGAAGATAAAGTCTAGTACAATAAGCCAAGAGAGATTGCCTATGCGCTTCTAAACAAACAAAAATGTATTGTACAGAAATTTGAACAACCAATCCCAAATTTAAAATCTAATTAGTTGCGAAAAATACATTTTATGAGTGCTTCTACCATGGTCCATATGTTGCACTGCACATCTTCTAGGTTTTGAAACCTTATGCTTCCTGCCACCTCTGTTTGAATGCATCCTTCTTGGACTAAGTCTAGTATGTAAAGAACTATCACATGCATGTTCGAAGCCACAAGAGCATTGGCTGGAACTAAGAAGCTGATCGTTCTACTTCTAATGTTAGCAGATGCACCAGTTTTTACCCCTTACTCCATTGATGACATCTATGCTCTTTTGGCATCTGGGTTTCATGCAGAACCCAGAAAGAGAAGAGGGGACATGATGACTGGGAGTATTTTGAACGAGAGATTTACCAGCTATGTGGATTGAGAGATTAGGAACCTGTGTATGCAGCTATGGGTTCAACACATGCGGCATGCAGCCAAGGAGAGAGATGATGTGGAGCTCACGGACATCAGCAAACTCATGAAGGAAATTATTATGGATCCAAATCAGTCAATTGGCAGGAAAAATATGTTTGAGGTTGCCCAGTCTCTCAGTTGTGCCAACATTATGTCAAATGCAGAAGGGAAACTTACCCTTCATGAGGACCATGTGGGAATTGAGTGTTCAGTCCAAGCGATGGGGGAAGATATTCTTCACCACTGGCACCTGATTTTGGGAGGTATTAAGGCCAACACCATTGGACAGGTTGTATTAGTTCGAAGGATGAAAGTGGAGCTTCCTCCCGATGACCATTATTGTTTTCATAATTAAAAGCAAGCCATCTCTTTACATAATATCCTCCTTCCTTCCGGATAACAACCGCTGCCTATCATTTGCTTTCTGATTGGTAGACTTTACAGGTGACAAGCAATAATCATTATGTATTAAACATGCAATAAACTGGAGAAGTTAGGAAACATTCTTTACAAAGCCTGACTAATCCCTTGATAATGCTATTAGTATTCTCAAACATTGCACTCAAATTACTATTGGTGTGGGGATCTGCTGGTTCCCATTTCAACTGATACAAAAATGATGTTCTAGATACTTAAAATGTGATATAAAACAAAAGAAATTTAATTTTGAATGAAGGTTAAGTAAAGAGCATACCACATACTTTTCAACTTGAGATAATTCACGAGTACTACAATTTATAAAAATAAACAAGGATGGTGCCTCAGTTGATTCCCATTTACCTGTCATAGTGATGACATTAAATCAATAAAGTTCAAGCTCGCAGAACAAGTATTTGTGTGGTGAACTTCAGCATCTATTAGAATACTTCCCATCTTAAAAATAGATACTTGAAAACAACAAATAGCTAAATAAAGTTATCTAATCCATGAGCAAATGCAAAAGTAATTTTTAAAAAAAGGTGTATACAAACCACCTACAATTCAAGCAAACATACTCGATAATTTTTACAATAAGGAAACAAAGCACAAAAGATACTAATATAATTCTTACAAGCACCTATCTTTACAATAGGGAGAAATAATTCTCCTAATATGGCAATCAAAATACTAACATAGACAGGATGAAAAAGATAGTATAAAACCATTGAACAGTTGTTCATTGTTTGGAACACTACAGAAGTCTTAGATTGTTTGTAGGAGCATTCTTCATATTTCAAAGTTATCATTCAGAACAATATAGAAGATGAAAAGGAAATAGAACAGATAAGTACACAGTTCATTCATACACAAACAATTTGTGCTGTATCCACCTAAATATATGGTAATGTAACTGCAATTGAAATGTAATTTGTATTATTCCTTCTGGAATAATATGTACATGGTGATCATTCTTTACTTAATATGGCTTCCTTAGAAACAAAAGGAACGTAACATCATTGGCAACAACACATAAGAGTGAGGACAATTGGAAGAGGATCACAACTAATAACAAGCTGCAAACAATCTCCTTCCTTAATTATTCGTAATAGTGTGGATATTACATTACATAATTCATCATCACAAATCTTAATAGTTCCCAATAGTACTAGATTGATAAACTTGATGTTTTCTTATGTATTTGCATAAAACAATCAACAATGTGAATAAAATGACTTTTTTAAGTTTTGTGAACTGAAAAGAAGTAACTGAACATGAAAGTAGAGCAAGAAACTACTGCAAAACAACAAGAATGGAACTCACAAAATTAGGTGTACCCTAGAGAAACCTAATGTGGGAAAAACTCTGGAAGAGTGAGGGATTCCCTCCTCTAGCCACTATATGTTTTTGTTCTTACCGATATACTGTCTTCTCAAGGCCTTCATGGACACTCTTTACAATATCAACATTTCTAAACACCCACAAGCTCTGCAACTGCTGAATTCCAAGAAGAAAGGACTGCTAGGAAATAATTTAATTGTCTTAAAATGACTACTTAAGGGTGTATTTTCACATCATAAGTAGCTTGAATGGGGAGACAGAAATACTCAAAAAAGGGAGAGAAGCCGTCTAAAGCCGTTACTCAACCTGTTTCTTGACTTCATGAAAAATTATGCTTTGAAAAACACCCTGCATATTTTTAAGAACACGCAATGTTAATTAGTTATCCATTTTTTTCAGCTTTGAATATATTAGAAACTCGTAGGAAAAAGTGTGTTTCAAGTTACATTCTTATTCCTCTTGAGAATAATGGCTTATTTAACTTATTTTGGAAACACTTCATGATCCAATTTGGATCGCACTCACCAATTAGGAGGCTTTTGGTCCCCAAATGCTTACAAATTCATGAAGGAAAATCGTTCCCCACTTCCTCCTTTGAATACCACGTGGATTTGTTTGGTACTTGTCCTTTGAACACAATTTGTCGATTTTCCTGCGCTGCCCTCCTTGATGTTCTTTCCTTCTTCTAGAAAACATCTTTATCCAACTCCTCTAGGACCAAGATCTTCAATGGAAGGTAGTAAAAAATTTCTTCTTCTTCATCTAGCATAATAGACTCAAAAAGACGTAAGTTTTCAACATTCATAATGGAATAAATCTTCATGTATGGAGGAAGATCTAACTTCAAAGCATTCTTTCCCACTTGCTCTAAAATCTCAAATGGACCATACCCTAGCTTAAGAGTCTTAGCTTTACCTTTGAGTCTCCTTTGCATCAATCACAGCCATGCCTTGTTTCTAACATGGAACTCATGCTCAACTTCTATGCTGATCATGTCTTGCCTTGTACTTCTCTTGAGACTCGCTTAACCTCGATTGCGTTTAGAGGTGTATTTGTAGTATCTTATCCACAAATTTCTCAGCTTTGTGAATTTTTGAGTCTACCTTTTCATTCTCCTTGTGTTGTTATTCTAACACAACATCAAATTGTTAGAAGCACAATGCACTGAGAGAGGGGGTGAATCAGTCCTACAAAACTTTCAATTCATTTACCATTCATCATTTGTTATCATTCATACAACCATTCATTCAACCATGAACCATATGTGTGTTTACTTAAGCATATAAACAACCATAAGCAAAATCAAGAGCAAGAGAGTACACAAGACACCAAATTTAAGTGGGAAACCCTCAAGGGGAAGAAAACCCACCGAAACATAAACATTATATTGCCATGTTTCAAATTTAGTGAGGCACCAACCCCACAAGGAGCACCAACCCCTAATTTATTGAAGCACCCACTCCACAAGGAGGCTCTGACCCCTAGGATGACCAAGTACCAACTAAGACACATGAAGAAGTTTAATCTTTAATATTGTTGTTGCCACAACTAATGGTGATCACTTATTCAGCTCACAAACCCTAGGTCATACCCTAGGTCTTCAATCTTGCTCTTTCTTCTTATTTTTCAACTTGCCATGGCTCTAAACTCTTGCTCTCATGTCTTCAATCAGTCCTCAACCTGTCATGCTCTTCCTCAACCTTCAAATCATGCACACATACCTGCAAATCACTCTCCTCTAGGTCGCACTTCTTCCCTCCAAGAGCACTAGTTCAAAAATGAACCCAAAACATCACTTTTATACCTTTTTCTTTCTTCCAACCCAAAGGAGGTCGGTCCTACACCTTTGGTTCGACCAATGCATCATTAAAAACATCCCATAACTTTATCACAATAGTCACAAGTGACCCAAGTAGGTTGGCCTAGCCAAAAACCACTTTTCATGCACCAAAAATGTTCAAATCCTCATGGGCACAAAGAAAAAAAGCCTAACATCAAAACCATACTTAGTCATGACCCATAAATCACCACACATGTTTAAATTAACATTTAAACATCATACATGGTCACAATTTAGCTCAACCAATCAAATTATTTCATTTAATGGGCCCAGTGTTCTTTGTACTTCTCAAAACAGTTGTTTCTTACACCCTTCAAGACCCTGAAAAACTTCTTTATGCCACTATATCACTTCAAAACATCCAAACTATGTCATGTGACCACTCAATAGAAATGGTAGAGCCTGTAGAACACTTCTAACCAAGTTCAAGCCTTACAACAATCACCTATTAAAACCTCAGTCACTTTTGTCTTCACCAAATCAACCTGCCCAAAAAGTTGTTTTCAAAGATCAGTTGGTTAACACCTTTCTAGGAACATTCAAGACCTCCAAATGGATTCATTGGATGCCAAATTCATCCCTCTTCACATTCCAGGTGATAGCAAGCATCACCTAATCCATATCATGCTCCAAACAACTCAAAACTTTCGGCAAATCATGTTTTGTCTGCGCCACAAAAATCTTTTTGTCCTAAAACCGACTTGGAAACCTTAACAAATCTAATCATCATGAGACAAACTTTATATCACTGGAAAGCTCTTTGAATACTCTTTCCATTTTTAGATGGGGCCCTTATCTTTGTCACATGCTCTATCACACATTTCTGGAAAGTTGGAAGAGTCATCTACAACATCCAATCATCACTTTTGCACTAGCTTGATAAAAATTGAGTGCAATACAAGCACTTTTCTGCAAAGCTGCTCCTAGCTAGGGTTTAGCTAGGGTTTCAAACCACTTTAGCTTCTTAATGATCGTTCATAAAAACATGACGATCAAACCACCTCATTTTTTTGTGAAACCTTCATAACTGACCTAAGAAGATATGCCAAAGAGCTTAAGTCCCCGTGCAAAGCATTAGAAGGTCCAACTTTGCTTGAAAATCACATTGTTACTTACGGTTTCACCAAAACTTGCATATCTTCAAAAATCTTCAACACTTTGACTTGAAACTTAGCATAAAGCACCATGACAACATCCTTTAACCGCTCAAACTCACCATCTAACCCAGATATGCCTCAAACTCTCCAACCATAGCGACTTGCCTATGTGTTGCCGATTTCTCACCTATAGCTTCCCAAGGACCCCAAATATGCATCTAACCTCTGAATTCTAACCTTAAACTTGTCACACACCTCAGGAACATTGTCAATATGTTGCTACCATGCTTCAACAGGGATCATCAGCTCCGAATCTCATGTCTCTACCTCATTTTTCTTGCTCCAGGGCAAGAAACATGTCTGAAATGACCTAACTCAACCATGAACTAACCATGTTGACTCAAACGAGACACATGTACACTCATGACACATCATATGGACCATGGATGACCTCATCCGTGACTTGGCATACTCAATCATGCACTAGGACACTGTTGAACTCACCAAAACTTGACACTACCATTCAACCTTCATGTTTGACCACTGAATAACATCACATCGAGACTCATACTACATCATAACACCCTTTGCCATCAATGGGGATTGACATCAATGACAACAAAACCACACAATGGCCAACAATATCCCCCTTTGTCATTGATGGCAACCATCATTCGAAACATTGATGGCAACCAACAAGACAAACACACCTACATGACTCAATCCCATGTTTTTGATGCCTCTTTCCCCCTTTTCCATTTATGACAAAGGCTACATTGACTCCTAGATATGAGAAATGACAACACAATGACAAAAATGCACAAAAATTGACTTACTTGCCCAAAATGCTCCTCGTGGGACTGAAATCTCTCTTCTTTGAGTCCAACAGCAGCATACAAAGATCTTATGTACCTGATATGAGCTAAAAATAGCTCCCCCTCAGCTGATACTTCTCCTATTTTGTCTTTCAATCATGCAATACCTCTCTTACTAGACCTTGTTTCAAGCCCAAAAACAACACAAATTTGCCTCCAAACCATCATTTTGACCTTTTAGGACCACGTCCCTAAACAACATTCTCAATGAATTTTGATCAAACTTCACACAGCTCTATAAGCTCAAATACAACATGTCAAGCACATTCAAGGCTGCCCCTAAACTCATTGCATCAGACTCTAACTGGAAAATGCAAAACTAGTTTTCTTACCTTGTTTTCATGGCTTGGGGATGGATCAGTCATTTTGCTTCACTCCTAAAACATTTTCTCAGACTTTTCTGCCTTTTCTTCATCATGAAACACATATTGGGATTTTTAACAGTATCCCCCTAAATGTAATGTCTTACACTCATCAGATTGACTCGCAAAGACTTGTTTCTTACCTTCTTAAGAGCTTAAGCTTGCTCCCCCTGATTCATAGCACTGATACAGACCAGTAGGCTTAAGTTTCCTTAGTGTCTTCAACATTCTGTACTTGACTGTGACAGTACCAACTTTACAACCTTATTGAACTCAGACATAGCACAAAAACTTCTTCAGACCTCTGTAGATGGGTTTCACTTATACCTGGACACCACAGAACTTAATCTCATGGATTTTGAGAGACAAGGAGAGATACAATACAGTTACAGACCTTATGCTCCATGGTTATATCAATACTTCTTCCTTCAAGACCTTCATACTCACTCAAACCTTAAGCTAGTGATCAGAGAACCTTGACACTAAGCATACATTCCCTGATATCCTTTTGACATTTCTCATATCACTTCTTTGTCTTGCACATTCAACCATACCAAATTCAGACTTTAGAGCACCTTGAACACTGTAACACAGACTTCTTGACTTGGCAATCACCAACAACCTTGGATGAGTATTCCTTTAGGTCTTGAACCTTATTACCTTACTGTACCTTGGCACTTTTTGAGCAATTTATATTCAGTACAGGCTTCACATCACTTTCACAGTGCTATGCTTTCATTTCAAACCTAATCACCATTTATGCTTACCTGAGATCATCATACTTCAGGCATCAGCTTCCCTTGAATTAGTACTACTGTAATAGGCTATATCTTCCTCGCAGATTATCATGCTCTGCCATCTATGACCCATTACCACCAAGACCACCATTGTGACATTAATCACCCCAGATTTTTTATACCAAAAGGTTTTAACTAGTACCACTCAGTTAATATGACCACTGTGACAGACCTACAAAGAAAATTTTTGAACCTGTAGGTTAATATTTTCATCAAAAGCTTGAATCAACCTCACTGTACAGCTCCTGAGAACACATATACTCATGACCTTCATGTTGTGAATCCAACTTTTCTCTTGATCAATAGGCTTCTAAGCCTCCCCTGTCTTCAACATGCTTCACACACTGTTCCACAGAACTCTTAAGGTCTTCATAGAACTTGTTATACTTGATTAGGCTTCTTTTAATATGTCTCAAGAACATTGTCAATATATTGCTACCATGTTTTAACAAGAATCATCAGCTCCAAATCTCATGTCTCTACCTCATTCTACTTGCTCCAGGGCTAGAAACATGCCTGGAATGACCTGACTCAACCATGAACTAACCATGTTGACTCAATGCAGACCCATGTACACTCATGACACATCATATGGACCATGTATGACCTCATGACACACTCCAACCAGCTTGGGAGACCTCATACTATGACTCAACATACTCAACCATGCACCAGGACACTGCTGAACTCACCAAAACTTGACACTACCAATCAACCTTCATGTTTGACCACTGAATAACATCACATGGAGACTCATACTACATCATGACACCCTTTTCCATCAATGGGGTTGACATCAATGACAACACAACCACACAATGGCCAACACAAATAAACTTGGAGGTAAGTAACCAAAACATGCCTTAAATGGAGAAATGATAATACAAAAATGAATTTCCTCATTATAAGAATGTCGAATATAAGTCAAATTTTCATAAAAATCTTAGGATGCTTCAAGAGTTATACCAATGTCTTGTTAATCGCTTGAATTTGTGGATTAAAAGTTGTGGATCTCTTTTGTCCATCTTCTCCCACAATGTGCTCTAACATGTTTCGTAAAACTTCAAATCCCTATCTGAAATGGAAAAACTTGTCAAACTAAATTGAATCCAAACATTGGTAAAGAAAAATTTGGATGCATCATTGCCCTTAAGGATTTTCTTGCATGGAATGAGGAAACACATCCTGTTAAATCAGTCTACAACAACAAACTAGTAGTCATGCTCTTTCTTTGACAAAGATATCCCTCTTACGAAATCCATTGAAGAGTGTTCCCATAGCTTAGAAGGAACCAGAAATGGCATATATAAACCCAACTTTCCATTACTAGGCCAGCTTTTGCTACATAACACATTCCCTCGTGAACTTTTCAACATCGATTTGTATGTTTGGCCCAGAAATGCACCTTTGCAAATGTGCTACTTTCCTTTTCACATAGAAATGAACTAGAACTTTCTAAGTATGAACTTCTCTCATTAGCTGAACCCTTTCTTGCACACAAAACTTTGCCAACTTATAAAGCAGTCCCTTGTAATGTCCCCTTTTCCGAATTAATTGATTCGGATACCCAAAACCTATTCTTTTAATTTTCCGTAGGCTAAGGGGAATTAAAGAGAAAAATAAATTAATTTACGTGGTCCAAGGGTAATTTTATATTTTATTTGGAAAAAGGACACTTGAATTATATTTTAAACCAAAAGCAAAAGTGGAATAAAATAATAATAAAATAAAGAACTATTTTTAGGAACGTCGAGGATAGAATAATATTTAAATAAAGCATTCTATTATGGGGCGCCAAAGATAGAATGGGCTGCATGAGCATCAAGATCTTATTTGCAAGATGGAGAAAGGATAAAACAATTTTATATTGTTATTCCTATTTTTAGGAGGGGGCGCCAACTTTGGAGAGGGCCTTGGAAGTTATAAATGCAGATTTGGGGTTTATTATTCATACATCTTGGAAATTTATCAACTACTTCATTGTCTACAAGTAGCTTCTACTTCTACATCAGAATTAGAGGACTAAAATCCCCATTTGCATACAGATTTTGAGGACGGTCCCTCGTATCTAAGCTTGGCAATTCCATTCAGGGATTGCAATGACCATTCAAGGTACAAGTGTTCATCCAGTTCGGCTAGGGCACACTTTTTAGGCTTAATTCTACATCCAGAACAACAAGTACAACTAGGGCTTCAGTATCTGGGGGCAGATTTCAGTCAAAACAGTTTGCATGCTCTTATCTTTCATCTATCTTTCATTTAAAATATCAATTGTAAGAAAATAAGTGTGTTCAGAGACACTGGTATTTTGTATTGTAGCTGATTTAAGATCAATGAATAAAAAAATTTTTATGGCACACTGGGATTGCTGTTTTTTAATTAAAACATCGGATTGTCATTGTCATAGAAGTCAATTTTTATATTGATTCCCTAGGATTTTGACAAAAATATCCAAGTTTATCTAAAGTATTTTTCAGGGATATTACATCCCTCTTGAAGATAGTAGGGTGATGGTAGGCCTCCTTGGGCTCAAAAATGGAACTTTTTGTCATATATGCTTTGTTAAAATGCTTCCCGAAAGTCTATATCGTGCTCATATTCTTCAACATGTGCTTCTTGCACAAAAGCCTCAAGCTGAGTTATAGTGCCCAAAGCTGAAATCAAGGGAGGTCTAGAAAACATATCAGCCAACTTGGTCATATCTCTTTTGTACTTAGTAACAAATGGAAACTATGGCAAGAAACGCGTCCATTTATAATGGCATACTTGCTACAATTTTGATTGGGCTTGCAAATATTGGAGGGGTTGATGATCCATATGAATAAAGGTTTATTTTCTTATTAGATATTGTTTCCATCTTTTAACCGCTTGAACAAGAACATACAATTCTTTATCATACATGGGATGATTACACATCGAAGCATAACATATTGTATTACCTCCTCACAAAATGATTGCCACAACAACATAATCACTTGCATCTGTTCCACCTCAAAAGTAGATGCAAATAAGGCATGGTTAGAATCGATGCATTGCTAATCCTTTGTTGTATCTTATCCAAATAAAAGACTCGCCACCTATTGTTATGGGATGCAAAGTTGTTGCTATGATAGACAAAGTTCTGATAAATCTTTCTTATCTACTGAATTGTAGATACAAAGCTCCTTGTCTCAGTCACATTGGAAGGTTTGGGACATTTCAAAATTGCTTCTATTTTTTCCCAATCAATTCTTAACTCTCCATTTTCAATCATATGTCCCAAATAGATAAGGGATTGTTGTGCAAACTCATTTTTCTTAAGATTTACGAGCAGCCTGTTCTCCTTCAACATTTACAAAACTTATTTCAAATGCATTAAATGCTAATTAAAAGTTTTGCTAAAACCAATATATCATCCCGATAAACAAAGAAATGAGCCAATGAATGGCCTCAAAACATCATTCTGCAACTCATTAAATTAACAACAGAATTACACAATCCAAATGGAAGTACAAGTCACACATACAAACCTTGCCTTGTTTTGAACGTTATTTTCAAGATATCCTCCTTTATTCTTACTTGGGGATACCCGCATTTCAAATCGAACTTGGTGAAATAATTAGCATGCTAAAGTTGATCCAAAAGATCATCAATCCATGAAAGAGGGTACATGTTCTTCATCTTTATTTTGTTCAAAGATCTATAATCAATACACATTCTCCACGAACCATCTTTCTTATGCACAATCTTAATAAGAGAATCACATGAAAAAGCACTAGAACGGGTTACACTTTGATCTAACAAAGACTGCAATTTCTTTCTTACCTCATTTGCTTCGATCACTAATTGTCAATAACGATCAATGTTAGGATAAGACAATCCATTGGCAATTGTATCTAATAGTTGATTTCCACTCCCGATGGCATACAAATGCGCTCTTGGAAAACTTCCTAAATTTCTGCAAAACTCTTACCATTTGTGTATACTCTTTTTTAATCGGCATGCTACGAAAATTCTTGTATTCTACTAATACATTTTTTTAATCTCTTAAAAGAAGCAAAGAAATTGATGCAGGAGCATCCTCCCTAACTTGTAAATAAGACTTGTAATTATCAATTTTGGTTTGTTACTGAGTTTATAGGGTCATGAGGTCAATAGGAGTCTTCTAGGAAGGTTAGTATGGTCCAAGTCCGTTACAATTTTGAAATTTTCCTTTTCCCTCCAAGTGCAAAATTTCAAATTTGAAGGCTTTTTGGCTTGAATTAGGAAGATTAAGGTATTTTCTTGTACATTCATGGTTTCTCATGTTTGTGTCAGGTCTTTACAGGTTTAGAAGACATGTTGTGAGTTCTTAGTGGTCTTACACTTCTTGAACCTTTGTCAAAGCTCCTTTTTGTAAAGGATATCCTCCATGTGACTTGCTCATGAGACCATGGCAGTCAGTTATGAACAACAACTTGAGTCAGGAGGTATATAGAACATTGTGTAACTGATTCCATTCACCATTCGAATGGTCAAGCTAATGGAAATGGGAGCTCCAAGTTCGAGAAAGACAGGAATATTGTCTTTATAAAATAAGACAGATTTGTAGCAGGGTAAAGACATACAGTTTGTTTGATTTGTCATTTGTCTTGCACAGAAGTAATAATGGTTCTTGTGTAACCTTCTATTGAATCTTGAATGCATACATGTATATGATGTTATTATGAAGGATCAGGAGCATTGGTTAGGTATTCCTTGAATTCACTGTGAGAGTCTAATTAAGATCTACAAAGGACTGTAACAACTAGAAACAGAGCATGTGGTACAATTTAATCTAATCAGGAATCAAGTGTGAAAGTGTTGTGTTGCAGGAGGTTGGACAGTTTTGACATAGTACATATACACCCATTAACCCCTAAGTGCTTTAACAGTGGCATTAAAGTTGTAGTTGGATTGAAAGAAACCCTGGGAACAAGTATATACTGCCCCAGGAACCAGAGGTTGAGGAAATTTGTTTGTTCCACAGTTTGGAGGAATCAAGGAGCTCACTGACAAAGAAACCATGAACGAGAGGTAATGTAAAATCTATAGTGAAAGTTTCAGGCTTTGAAAATTGTGTATAAACATTTTATAGTATTTTATTATCGTTTGGGTCGACACCGACTGTTAAAAACCCAGAATTAGGGCATCGTTGGAGGAAAATATATTATCTCGAAACTTGACCGATGAAAAATTCTAAAAATTGGTAGAAATGTCTGTAGATGGGTCATGATCAAGTTGCAAAAGGAATGAGGCTGGGTCTCTTCGTGGTTCAAGAGAATTTCGTGACAGTTTTCCAAGATAGTCGAGCAGGGTTTTAATAAACTGAGTATGGTTAAGCAAATGCAATTTTGATAACTTTCAAGCCTAAAACTCATAAGATATAACCTTGACACACTTCTTATCAAGATTTAGGAAGGATTTTACATTTACAAGTTGTCAAGAGGAAGGAATAGGAATTCATGACAGTTAGGACTGAGACAAAACAGACATATCTAAGAAATCCAATTTCAGAAAATGGAGACAAGGAATAGTGTCAATGATTGAAAGTTTGAAATCAAGAATTTGACTCCTTTCCTTTATAAGATTTTTAAAGTTTCGTGTCCCGAGACATCATTATTGTCCTTGATTCTTGACAGTTTAGAACCTAGCACAGATATTACTAAGAATGCCTAATTTGGAAGTAGAAAAGAGAGATTTGGAAGAAATTTTGTTAAGAAGTTCTCATTGAAACTTTTCAAACCAGAAGTAAGGCTAAAGGGGCATCACAAACTGTGACTAGTCTGAGACTTGATGACCTATAGCAAATGATAGGTGTGGAAGACCTCATAATCAGGACTAGTATAGTATAGGACTAGTATAGTATAAAGGAACTAGGGAAAAGGAGGTTCTAATCAAAACAATGGAACACAAAATTTTGTACACATCTCAAAAGGAAAGAAAGGTAATGAGAAGGATGATTGGGTTGCTCTGGGCAGTTATAGAATGCTACACACTGAAATCACCAAGTGAAGTTGCTTAGGAAGGCTAAAGGACAGTTTAGCAGCTAGGTAAGATTTTGATCTTTTTGACTAATCTGACTCATGTGAAGGTTGAAATAGCATGGAATGACGCGTCTTAATGCAGGGTTCATGTTTTGGTTGAGTGCCATAAGGCTATAAGTGAAGAAATTGCATAGTTAGGGGTGAATGTGGACTTGTTAAGAAACTAGTCTTAAAGAGTTAGAGAGCAACATTGAATTCTAGGGTGATTATTAAGGTTGTGAGTTGTCTGTGATTGAATAAGGCTCTGTATCAGAAAACCACCCTCTAGCATTGATCAATCTTCTAAATTAAGTGGCCCTTACCAAGGATAATTTGTATTTGCCCTCATAGGGTTTAAATATGGAGCTTTATCCATCCTTGTCCAAAGGATATTTGTTAGCCCTTCTCATGATATTAGTATCTGTAACATACATGTATTATCCCAAACTTGACTTTGCATTGTTTGGTTACTTCTATTTCTAATCCTTTCTTTACGCAACCTAGAGAATAAGAAATAGGTTTCCAAACCAAGTTTGTCTACCAACTCCTTGGAAAATAAATTTGCTTAAGAACAGAAATGAGAAATCAAATCAAGTCAAATTAGTTGTCTTCTTAATTTGAATTTTGATATGGAAAAGTTTATTAATTTCACATTTTTCTTGAGCGTCATTGCTAATCAAACATACCCCTCTACAAGTGGAGGCACAAGAAAATTCTCTCATCCACATTGGAGTTACACCCAACCTCTTTTCCTTGAACCAAAATCACCTTATTTTTCTTGTTTAAGAAAGAATGCAATTCTAGATGTGATTTGCAACAAGTTTCTCATGTACCCATGGTGCCTTTTAGAATACTTCTAAGAAAAAGTAGTGGTAGTAGTAAAGTTGCAAAACTCGCCCAATCCTCGGTGATTTCCCAAGTACTTCCAAGAATTTTTGAAAATCAAGTATTTTCTAGATATACTCGCCACAAGTTTGTGACAAGTTTTGGGACAGTACTCGACAAGTTTGTGCCCAATAATAATGAAATGCTAAAAGGTGGGGGACACATCACAGAGCCTATCATTTTAGATAAGATTGATCCCCACAAGGATTGGGACATTGCTAAGAAGAGGAGATCCCCATGTTCACAAAGGACGAGATTGTTGATTTCGAGAGGCAAGCTATGGAGGGTGTAGGTTCAACAGAAGCAAGAGAGATTGGATTGAATGACATCATTGTAGATGATGTCAAACATGAGACAGAGTCACTTCCATCTAGTACTAGGGAAAATCCAGATTCGCGTCCTTCAGGAGGAGCGAGGAGCCACAATGAGTGCAAGGACAAGTCACTAGACCCTCTCCCCAATTTTTCACTAGAACGGAGAAGAGGAAATTGTAAATTCTTGTAATTTGTAACTTGCATGGATATGCAATTTATGATGATGATTTTCAATGACAACCATCATAAATTCATAAGAATTATCAGTTGGTTGTATTCACATGATGATACAATTTTGTACACTTTATCGGTATTCAAATCTAATAGAAAACACTTTCCCAACATTTTATAGACCCATTCGATACATTTTGTAACTACATTTTCTTTAAGATTTATGTTTTCTAAAAAGATTTAAGTATTTTTAAATTTATGTTTGATTTGCCAAGTATATTTGAAGTATGTGAACTATGGGTAATATTATGCTTACATTTCCATTTTCCTTTCACTTTTGGCTTGGAACTACCTTGCTACTTTAGAGCTCGTGAAGAGGAAGATGAATCTTATTCTTGTCCATCTCAAGGTAATGGGCTTGAGCACAAGCCTCATTTGTTTCTTTAGGCATAGCCAAAAGAGCATGCCTCCTTAGATGACTATAAAGCCCAACAAAATACTTCATCAAGATGTCACAGTGGTACATATCTTTGCCCATTTGAACCACTTTCTTTAGAATTTGATTGTATAATCTTGCATACTTTGGCCTTGCTTTTTCTTGAAATATTGCCAATTAAAAGACCTTTCCTCTTCATAAGAAATGGGATAACATTGTCTTTTAATCAACATTTTAAATTCGTTTCATTTAGAAATCGGGGGTTACCTCTATATGCAAAAAAACAGCCCAATAAAAGATCCTCTTTGTCTCTATAAAGGGTGATCAACACTAGGATAGTGTTGGTGAAATAATTTGTCGTGTTGCAAATTATGTGTTTCCACCAACGGTCACAGGGCTAAGCCCCTCCTTCTTGTGTATGGGGAGGCTCCCATTATTGAATGTAAACTATCCTAAATTTGTGGGGTGGCCAATAGGCCGGGATCACATAGGAACACTCCACTAAACCTGTGGCAAAGTGCTTGTACGGGGTACAAGGGAGGAATTTGCAGTGATGAGGGGTAAAGGAGAGAAATTAGGAAAGAGAGGGTTATTGTTGTGAGTAGGCACTAACAGAGTTCACACACAATAACCAGAGTAGGTCCACATTCAATTAGAAGAAAACAACAATGTAAGCAATTAACAAGACTAACAAACTAGAGACACATAGTTCTTTAGATTCATCAATCAAGGACACAAAGTTCCTTCTTGGTTATTCAAGATCACTATGCTTGCAAAGTTGCAGAATAGAGAGAGAATAGAGGAAAACATAAGCAAAAGAAATGGAAGAAATGCAACTCTTATTTCTTGTGTAGTGGTGATACAAAGCTCAACAACCTACAACAATCCACAATTGCTACTAGAAAACAAGCTTCTTTAGAATGGAGAATCCATTCCAATTTATAGCATTGCAAATTGTCCTCTCATATACCCCCACATGACCTTTCAAGTTCCTATTCCACTTGTGACCTTTCATCTTCCTAGGAAGTGAGTAAATAAGTCCCATTTTTATAAATCAAAAGGGACTTTTACAATGCAACATTAGAGAGTCACTTAAGTGAAAAAGACGAAAAATCATGATTACATACAATGAGGAATTAGAAAGGGGAGAGAAGAAAGAGAGAGAAGAGAGAGAGGAAACGAGAAGAAGAAGGGAGTTGACTAACTGTTGAAGATGAAGCCCTGTATGATGGAGAACTTGTTTATCATGATCCCTGAGCGAGAGTTCCCGGAACGGTCTCCTGACACTTGAATTCATTACTAAACCGAGCTACGGCAGTGCCACCTTATTCTACCTCGGAATGCAAACATCACTAATATCCTTGCACTGATTAGACCATTCTTTGTGATCTCTTGCAATATCGGAAATAGATCCTCTGATGTTGGCAAGGGACTCTAAGGTATCTTCATTGAAGGAAAGAGGATCCCCTGCCTCTATCTTGACCAACTCCTGAAAGGAGACAATGAGTTCTTCGATGATGAATTCTCAGTGAGTGGAGGGAATCCAAGTCTCTCAAAACAGTTGTAGACCTCATTCAAAATCTCTAAAGCATTTTCCCCACAAAAGTCAAGTTCGAAGATGGCATCCTCGATCATACCATATCTAGCCTTCATGATACGGACCCAAACTGGAGACAAATTCTCAGCAGCTGATGCAAACACATTTTTGCTCACGAGGGTGTGAGAGTCGAGGGAGCTCATCTTGGACACAAGTGGGAACACCTCATCTAAATAAATCTTCTTTTTTCAATCTCCTCCCTTGCTTTCTTCACTTCCAACAAAGTGGCAAGAATATACTTGATTAGAGAGAGGACCTCTGGAAACAATGTCTTTCCTTTCTTGATGATCTTCTCAATCCATTTCTCATTAGCCTTCCCTTGCATCATATAACTTTGTGCTTTCTTGATCACATCAAGGTCAAAGCTACTAATTGGAGGAATGTCTTCCACAGGAAGAGGAGGTGTTGAATCGGGCTCCAAGAAAGGTTGAATGTGAGCACTGAGAGTTTTTACATGTTCCTCCAATTGCTCAATTGTTCGCTTGTACTCTTCATTCCGAGTAAGGAGGTGGGCAGAGGATTCCTTGAAAAAATGAGAATCACCCTCATGCGAAGCTTGACCCAATGAGATGTGGATCAACTCATAAGTCGACGGAGTCATCTCCTCAATAGGCTTTACATTCTTAGGCCTAACAACTTCTACATATTGGTTTCTGAGGCACCACTGAAGAAGCGGGAAGTTGTCTGGGCCTTCTTCCTTTTCTTGGATTTCAAGGTTCTTGTGATAGCTCCAAGGTCAGGCATTGCAGCTTGTTGTGTTGTTCTTGGTTCACTTTCGAGCAATTCTTGAATCCATGGGAATGGCTCTTTAGGATTTGACATGATGTTGGTCACGGGAGCATTTTCAAGAGCTTGATGTAGGATCACATCTTGTTCATTACAAGGAAGCTCTGCCATTGGCGAAGACATGCTTGGATTATCTTGAAGAGAAGGAGGTTGCGATGGATCACTCTTGCTTGACTCAAGAGATTCTATGGGATCTACGGTGAACTTTACCTTCTTATGAATCTTCTGGAATATGAGAACATTGTGCGTCCTCTTCTCATTATCTTCCCTTTTAAGCCTCATGTTTGATGGCTCTTGGTTGCACTTGCAATGTTTCACCACTTGAGGATTGACCACACCACCAGGTATTTGATTGAGTGTTTAAGAACATTGTTATGCCAATGTCATCAAATGAAGCATGGATGGCTTGAATACCCAGATGACATGACTAGTTCACTTTGATTTGCTTCTCGGGGAGAGACGATGGATTTGACACACGATGTTTCCAACTTGCCCGATGAGTTACGATGACCTCCTTTAATGGATTGATCATGCTACCAAGTGTTTGATTAAGTGTTTAAGAACACTATGGCATCAAATGAAATTGGGATGATTCCTTGTTTTTGCATTCATTATGCCACACATCAAGATCAGCTCTTTAGCATTTATTCGCAAAGTATTTGAATGAGATCAAATTTGGGATGATTGCATACCTTCGTGCTCAAATGCTTCCGATGAGTTCCTCGTTTTACTTATGATTATGATCACATCCTTTAATGATCTTGGATTTCAATGGGGTTCTTGACACTTTTCAAATTGTTTCTAGTTGCACAATGTCCTTGACTTTCACCTGTTGCGCCTCGATATGTTCTATCTCGCTCCTTGACACAATTGTGATCAGAATGATGCTTTAGGATCCTTGTGGAGGGTGTATTTTCTTGTTTGAGCTACGAGACAACCTTACAACCATGTGAGGATGGCAAAAAGCAGCGAGATGAGTGAAAATGGAGCCAACTACAATTTACTACATCAAAACTCTGGAACTTTTTATTTTTGGCGAGGTGGGACCAGGAGCTAATATTTTGGGATTTTTTTCTTTTTGTTCAAATTTGCTCTGAAGCTCCTAGCACACTTAATTCACCTCCATTGATGATGTTTTACCATTTTTAGGAAGTTTCTATTTTTAGAAAGTTGCTTTTTTTAGAACCTGCTATTTTGGGAAAATTGTCTATTTGCTTTGCTTGTTGTTCCTCATTGTTTCTAGATGTTCTAAGTGATCAAAGCTTGCAATTTTGAGAGGTTTACTATTTTTAGCATGTGAGTGTACAGAGCATATGCTATTTTTGGAAACTAGTCATACTCGTGTCGGTTTGAAGCGAAAACACCATTGTTGGATTCACTTTGCACTATGATCTCGTGCTCCAATTTTTTTCATGTTTAAATCGTCTGCTAGAACTCTTGCAAATCAAAACGGCAATTTTTGGGATTAAGGGTTTCGAGTGTTTATCTTTGTATAAATTGAGGGCATCATTTACTTTGTAGCAATGGAGATCACAAATGTGTCAGGACGATGATCTTATGTGAAAACCTTGGTGCAATCAGTTTTCTGGCTAGCAAGTTATGAGAAAAGCTCTGTTTCTGCAGTCATGGCTGATCCGATCAATAATCTCCCAAAAGGGACCATATCGACGATATCCCCCGTAATAGTTTTGGATAGACTCTTTGGCGCTATCCATGGCCTCATAAATATACCCCATAGGGTTTTGCCCCCATCAACCAAACACAAAGCCTCACCAACAGCGGCTCGACACCTACACACAAATTAAAATGTAAGGTTACAAACTTACAAATGAAGTAAAAAAGTAAAAACAATATATTTATAATTTAACAAATTAAAATAAAGGAATGAAATATAAATCGAAGTTTGAAATTACCTTGATGGTCTTTATAGCTCTCTTTGAAAATATATCATCAAAAACTATCTACGCAACCCTTTCTCCATCAACTTTCTTTGAATATTACGAGTCTAGCCATGTTTGCCTCACAAACATTTGCTTCAAAGATGTCAACAAACTAGAAATACTTTGCAACGTCAAGAAGTTAGTTGCAAACCTTGTGACACTGACTCGAACAAGCTTTTTCCCCTTTGTGTGTTCTCTCTTCATGCTCAAAACCCAAGGGTGATTATATATGTACTTTGTTATGTTTTTTGCATCTTCTACAACCGGCCTCACCCAATCAATTATGCCTATGTACTTCAAAAGAAGGTCAAGGCAATGAGCTGCATAAGGAGTCCAAAACATTGATGGATGTCTCTCTGTAGTAGTCTCCCCAAATGCCACATATGTTTCTTTGCATTATCTATGACAACTTGCACAACATTCTTGTATACCAACCTCTAATACAACCGTCTTTAACATAACACTCAAATTCTCTGCATTTTTACTATGTTAGAGGCATCAAAAGACTTCAAAAATACCATCTCACCATTTGAAGCCGCTAAAAATTAATGAGGGTGCGGTTCCTTCCATCCGTCCACCCATCTGAAAGAATGGTGCATTTGTATTTGTTCCATTGTTTCTTTTGCTCTTCTAGAATTGTAGTGGCATCTGCAACTGCACCCTAGAGCAATTTCCCACTCAAATCTTTTGGAGAGGGTGCCTTGTACCCTTTCCCTGCAACTGTCAACGTTGTCACCAAGTACTCCCAGTATGGGCTCTTTGCCACATTGAATGGAAGGTTGTTGTAGTACCAGAAATTCGCACATGCTTTATCCGCTTCCTCATGCATATCCTTGTTCCAAATTGTACCTTGCAATGAAGGTTGTGCTCCAGGTGTGTTCCTTGGCACAAAAAGCTTTGTACGCCTTTGCTCGAACTCGATGAAGATGTGCCTCTTCGGCTCTTCGGTTCGTATGCGTGGACCACAAGTAGAGCCCACAATTGTTGTTGCATCATCCTCTGAATCCTCTGTCATTGCAGCCCCAGGTCTAATAGCTTGTGCTATGGCTGCCTGCACCCTTTCCCTCTCTAGTTTCTTCTCCTCTAGCTCTGTCACTCTGCTCTCATCTCTCGCTTTGCCTCTTCCGTAACATTGGGGCAAACCACAACATCCTCAAGAAACAATAGATGCAAGGTGATACTTAAAACAATTGACGCCTCCAGACATTGTTCTGCCACAAAAATTGCAAATAACTGCTCCTACAGCTGCTCCACGTACACCATACTTCCAAGCTTGGGTACGGGCATTCGCAGGAACGGTTCCTGCTAGTGATGCTGACCCAGATGCCGAACCTGATGTCGAGCCTGATGTCATTGTTAAGCTCTAATCTGCAACACAGTGCACATTTAAAAAATTTAAAAAGCATAAGCTTAGTTAAATTTAAAAAAAAATGCCCTGAATAACCATATTTCACCATAATTTAATAAAAATGATACACCTACAATTGCAATTGAGTATTAATAATTTAAAATGATTCGCAATCACATTGAACGCATTTAAAATTACAAAATATATTCAATGAAGCGATTATAATACGCATACATAAAATTTAAATAGTTTAGAACAAATTTGCGTAAAAAAAATACATACCTCTGGCTGCAAATGACTATAAAAAAATTACAAGCATTCGATTTTACATTACATGTATTTAGAATTACAATATGAATCGATTACAATACGCATACATAAAATTTAAATAGTTTAGAATGAATTTGCGTAAAAAAAAAAATACATACCTCTGGCTGCAAATGACTATAAAAAAATTACAAGCATTTGATTTTACATTACATGTATTTAGAATTACAATATGAATCTATAAAACATAAATAATATACACAAAATTTGAAAAAACTTGAAAGAATTTTTAAAAAAACTTACCTCCAAATGCAATTCTCCAAATTCTCTCTTCGAATTCACTCCAAAATCCATTCAACACAAGCAATGCAAGCTCAAATGGTTGTGTGAGTGAAAATGATGTAGTGTAGGGCCTTAAAAAGGGAAAAATCCATGTTTTTCAACGTTTTATTAGTGTGTTGGACGCATTTACGCGCGTATAGGCAGCGTCAGGAGCATTAAACACGGACTCGCCGAGTTTTGGCGAGTAAAAATGGCGAGTTTTTATGGCAATTACTCGTTTCACAAACGGTTGGCAAGTACTCACCAAGTTTTCTTAATATGGGCGCAAAGAATGGAGGATGGATGAACAATGCAAAGGAGATAGCTTAAAAATGAGTTTACTTTGTTTGCTTGACCTCCTACTAACTACAGCTTGACCGTGGATGAGAGAAAGTTGAGTATGGTTGAAACTATGGTTTGATGGCTTGCTCTTGGGCGCATTTTTGTGTCCCCTCTGTCCCCTTGGGAAAAGGGACAGGAGGGGCACAAAAATGCGCTTTGAGCAAGATGTTGGCACTTGTCATCTTGTAGTGCGAGGAGAGGGAGATTGAAAAAGCATGCCTCGGCACTGGGGGCTAAAGCTGGTCATATGAGGGACCCTGGAAGGGGTTGAGCATGGGCGCATTTTTGTGTCCCCTTTGTCCCCTTAGCAAAGGAACAAGAGGGACAAGAAAATGCGCTTGAGCAAGATTGTGCCACTTCGCAGGATCTAGTGCGGGCTTGGGGAGATGGGCTTAGCCGATTAAGCACTCCGTCGGGATGCGGAGGGTTGCATGGGAGACAAGAGAGGGAAAGGGAAAAAAGGGACACAAAAGTGCGCCATGGATCCAGAAGCTGACATGTGGCACTTCAAAATCTGGCTAAGTATGAGAAGCACACCATACATTAGAGAGGATTTGAACACACAATTCTCGAAGCTCCATATGGTCTTTTTATATGGTTTTGACTCCCAAGACCATTTCAATATCAATGGAATAGATTTCAGACTTCAATTCTGCTGCAACTCCAAAACAAATGGCTCATTTTCCTTCGGGACAACAGGGTGTGCCTACAAATATTGAGCTGCCTTGAGAAACAATTAGGTCTTGTGAAAAATGTGATGATTCCACCATGTAGAGAATTCCTTCAGCTTTCCAATGCCTATTTGTTTTCCTTCCAACTCCTTACGAAGCTCCCGGAATCTTTCGCGAAGTTCGAAGTTCAAATTTTAACCACTTACTCACACTTGAAAAACCCTCTTTTGCACAATTTGTCTCTAAACCACCAAATATTCACTAAATCTTCCTAAATCACTTGAACACCTTCTTGGCTCTCCAATACCACCTCCGGATGATTATGAGCCTTTGGAACCTTCCCAAAGGATGCACACCTACCTTGAAATGGCCAAAATTGACCTTTCTAGGCCTGTCGGATAACTAATCTTCAATTGCTCTTTCTTGAATGGAATTTTTGACCTTGAAACATCACTTCAAACACTTTCACATGCTTGTTCAACATATTGGGAGGACCTACAAGGTTGGGATGAACATGATACAGAAAACAAATTGACCTGGAGAGGGGTTTTCAAATGAGGATTAGGTTGTCATGACAAAAATTTTGAATTTTGCATGACAACAAATAGTGAAGGGGGCCAAACTAAAAATGCACATCTTGAAGTTGTAATTTGCTAAACACGTGGAACTAGGAATACGATAGTCCACACTCTATGGGAGATATAGGGTTCCAAATCCTAAATCTAGAATAGGGTAGTGGCATCAAACTAGCTACCGATAGTAACGTTATAATCGGATCACAAGTCAGTTGTAACAAGATAAGGATTGTAAAGATAGGTTGTATGAGGTTATAAGTCCTAATATAGGGATTGTAAGGCAAGAACCGATAGATAAATAATGCAATAGATAAAGAATATGCTGCCCTACTCTAACCTATGCATGACCACATCAAACAAACATTCAAATCTAAAATGAAATAAAGGACAAGAGAGGTTAGAGATACTTACTTGCTTGAAGACACCATTAGCACCTAATGAAAGAGTTGATGTTGGGGACCACAAATGAAGAAGAAGACCTAGGAAAACCTCTAGTTAAAGACTCCAAAGACAAGACAAATCATGGCAGGTGCAAGCTCCTATGCTTGAAGATCCTAAGTACCCAATGCTCCAAGCATAGACTCTAATGAAGACAAATAAGACCAACTTCAAGGCTTGTAAGGCTTTAAGGGCATATTGGTGAGTGACAATAGACCAAATGAGTGATGAAGATCTATTTGGAATGATGTACATTAGCGGATTTAAATAAGGCTCCAACCAAAAGTGAGTACTCTTCCTTAGCTGATTGACTTTGTCCTTGGTTAATATTGGTGGCTAAGAAAAAGTGCAAAACAAATTGCATCAGTTGTGCTAGCCCACAATCTCGACCATGGCTGATACCGTCAGCTCAAAATAGGGTATCACTAAAAGCTCATAGCTTTTGATCTACTTGTAGGAATAAGGATTTCTTATACTCATTAGAAAGCTCTTGAAATGGGCTTTATAACAAATAACTTTTGTAGAGGTTTAAAGGAGGGAAGACACTTGGAAAGGCAAGATGGTGATAAGTGGTTATAGAGTGATGTAGCTGAGTGTGTCAAGTGGTCATAGAAAAGATAGTAAGTAGGTATAAAAGGAGATAGTAAGGGGGTAGTAAATAGGTGCAAAAACATCTAAAGTATAATGTAATTGGACTACACATCAAGACCCTCTCATAAGTACTATTATCAATCAATCCAATGCAGCAAGTGAAGGTTGCACAACCATTTTCAGTTACTCCCGGCTCCCAAAATGTCCTTGACGACACCTCTCGGGAAGCCGATGCACCAATAGTGCTCGCAAAGAGCCAAATTCAGTATACAACTTCCTCACAACCAATGAATGAACATAACTCTCAAACCAAGTTAAAGCATGACTAGCTAGCTTCAATCTTGCAATGGAAATGTGTTTCTCTTCATTAATTTGATGTAATCATAAATATACCTCTAATTAGGCTAACTAATGATCGGGTTTTCAACAACTACTTTTCCTTTAAAAGGCTGAATTTCTAACTTGGCCACCGATTTGAATGGAGGTTGAGTTTGGTTGCAACAACACTGCTCCTCACGGTCTCTAGTCTTTAACTCTTCATTTTCTTTTAAGAACTTCATAGAAGCTCCCAACTTCCCTATTAAAGCATCCATGATCTTCTGCAACTTATTAAGTTTCCCAAAGGATTGAGAGATATTTGCAATATCCTCTTCCAATTGTTGAATCTCTCTTCATCATCTTGAGGTATTCTCTCATCTTCACGAGTCGTGCCTCTAACTTCTCTATTCCAATTTCTTGTGGGTATCTCTTGCTACAAAGGAATCCAAATACCTTCTCCACTATCACTATCTATTTTGGTAATGGACATAAATCTGCAAGATGGTCACACCACACAATAAGGAACAAATTCTACTCTTATACCAATTTGATCCATAATTACTAAGGATATTTAATTGCTTCATTCAACATAAATCTTATATTTTTCCAACAATACTTGATTGATTAATTTGTTGTCTTCTCATATGTTTACATAAAGCAGTCAACAATGTGCATGGAATGGAATTGGTAAAGTGTTGTAAACTGAAAGGAAAGAACTGTACATTAAATTAGAGCAAGAAATTGCAAGACGAAAGGAGCTGCACAGGAGAATGTTCATCCCAGAGAAAACCCATGTGGGAAAAACTCTAGACGCAGTGAGGAAATTAGAAAGGAATTATATTAATGTCCCCAAATGACCAAAAGTAGGTCAATGGGACTCATGGATACAGCAGTTAACAATAGAAAGTTCTAGGAAGAGAGAATCCTACAAGCAAAATAAAGGACTAAAAGTACATTAAAAAAATAAAGCAGTGGGCCATAAACACAAGTGAGAATGAAACTAATACAAATCGGAATGAAAGGAAAACAAGAGCCCTAAAAGCATGTATCGATGAAGAGTGGAAAGAAATCTCATCGAAAATCTCTATCTGTGCCTGAAGTGGAGGAGTCGCCTAAGCCAACAACAATCATTTTGAAAGATTTGATATGCTCACCAAGGACTCTCCACGGTCAAAGAGGCTAGGTTGGGAGACCCTAGAAGGAAGCAAAGGGCTTCCTCTAGGATCTCCCCTAACATCCAAGGCTAGTGTAGATCCAAAGTAGAAAAGAAACTCATAATATGAGTCTGCTCCTATGGTCTGGGGGTGGACAGTTTGTAGTGGGGGATTTCCTTCTCTTGTCGCTATCTCTTTTGTTGTTACAAGGATACCATAAAATAAGGGGCATACGACATCATCCAAGCAGTCAGCCCCACTGCTTTACATCTGGATCTTCTATCTTAGCTCAACATGTCTGACGTTGTCAACATGAACCACCTCAAATTGTAGGATCCATCTTGCTTTGAGAAGGTTTTCATCACTCGTCCTAAGGTTAATATTCCATGTTTTCAACTTGCTTTAGCTGAGGATACTTTGCTTCGTACTTGGACTCACACCAATTGATAGAAGAAAACAACTACCTACTTGGTACACCACAAAGACACCGTGCCAAAACAGGCCAAGTGGTGCTCCTAAACAATTTTTCAGGAAATATTTCTCCATTTACAGCCGAAGCTGACAACTTCATCTATGAAGGAAGAAAAATTTTAAACTCCTAATCACCCATGATCCAGTTGTCGAGCACCCTACATGTTCTTTGTTTTATCAAGCAAACACCAAGATTCTTTTGTGTTATCTATTTAAATCCTCTAATGAATCATGTATTGATACAATGTTTGCTGATCTCCCTTGCGAATTTCTGTTTTCATGTATTAGCATATATCATATAATTTCATTCCTTTTCATTTTATCACATTTGAGTCCTTAGATGGCAAATAATTCTAGTAATCTAAACTTAGCTGAACAGGACTAGAAAACTCCTAAGGGTCACGGGATGTTTGACAGCTGCATGATCAACAGTACATTTTAACATGTAAAACATTTTATCAGGAAGTTCTTTCAAGTGTGGTACAACACCACCAATAGAATCATATCAAGTAAAAACTTCATACAAACTGGAATAGGAAATTATTCCAAAATATACAGAAATATTAAGTTAGTGAAAACTAGCAAAGGTAAATGCTACATCAAATGCTGCAAATTCTAAACCAATTTCCATAAGTTTTTGCACATTTTTACCCAATAAAACAAATGTCCACTAAAGAGAGCAACAAAGAAGGCAAATGGAGAAGAACGTCTAGTATCAGATATTGATCCAAGCCAATGATGAGAACCAACCTTCATTGCTTTCCTCAAAATCGAAGTCTAATGCATCCCTTATGGAGCTAAATAAATTGTTCACAGCTCCACCTTGAACATCGTCCAAGCTTCCAAGGCTTATTCCATTGATCTGAAAACAAATCAGTGAACATGTTGAAATTCATGTCCAATGACTTTTGGATTCTTTGCAGAAAGTTTTGCTTTTAAACTAGAAAATATTCAAGTTCATGACCTTGCAACTCAAGTCGAACAACATAGAATATATTATCCTAGCAACATGGCCCAATGCTAAATCACATGTATCCCGTACCATTTAGCAGAAAGACCAATCATAAACAAAGCATCCTTCCCATCAGAAACAACAGAAGGGAAAAATAGAATCTGAAAAAAAAGCCGATTTAAGTATGAGATTTACAACACTCGTGACAATTTATTTCAGTCACTTTAGACAAAGAAATGAGGATAGAGCATCATAGAATGAGATACTGTTGACAGAAGTTTATCACTTAAAACTGGTGTTCTCGTTCAAAAGTTATGTTTTCACTTAAAAAGTTAAAAGTCGTATTAGCAGATTACCATGCATCTCAGACAATTTAGGAGTGCATACCGTTGGTCAGAACAATGCTTATCAGACTATTATAGACAGTAACAACATGATATACTTGACTAAAAAGAAAACAGAAAACTTCCCTTGCACCGTTCATGACTTCTTTGCTTCTAGTATGACATATGTTAGCACAAATGTCCAAGCCATGGTCTCTAGAAATAGAGTTGTGGGCCACAAGTTACAACAATGTTTCAAAACGAGGGTAGATCACTTTTCAAAATGGCTCTAATTTGATTGAATTTGAAGTCAAAGAGGTATAAAATTCCTGCCTCTGTATGAATGCCAGAACTGTAATTCATAAAATATATTGGGTTGATCCATCCTCAATGGGCACAAGACAGGCTGAACAAGTATGGAAAGATATGGATAAATATATAGAGTTATGAGTTTGAATTGCAAGGAATAATTTTTACTTTCATATAGTTTCTTTCTTTCCTTCATATTAATTTTAAGGATTTAGATGATCTCATATATTCTTTACTGGAAAGACGCCAACATGGGCAACATTGTTTACTCCTTTGAGTTCTGGTCAAGTATATTTTTGGGTAAGGTCTCCATATCTTCCACATGAATTCCAAACTAAGGAGGTTTTCAAAATACTGGATACATTTTTGGCGAAGTGATTAAACTCAATCCCCATAATTTCTTGGATCAAATGATGTCTGGTGAGAATATGTTTAGAAAGGAATTTGCAGGAGAACAATCTGCTGGACCATAGTTTACTCAAAGTTTGGAATTGCATTCCTTTCAGCAAAGCTGATTATAATAATAAATATGTCACAGCTGTTAAAGAGGAATTATCACAACATCAACAAGAGCATCATATGAAGTTGAGAGACAGTACGAACCAAAGGGCACTAACAACTGGTGGCAGTTGAAATGACCACAGTGTTCATGTACATCATATGCCATCTTGGCAGAAAAGCTCCTACATTGGAAACGGGTTAGAGGATCCGGAAAGGGGCAACAGAATTGCATTTCTCAGCTAAGAATGCTCTGTGAAAATCAAACTCGGGAAAGGAAAATGCAGAGAGGAGATCAGGCAATGTATGTGGCGGGTTAAGGCCCTAAGAAACATGAATTACGGAGTAAATAAGTAAATAGGGATGACATTATGATTGAAGCTCCACCTAGGGCTATGCTTGTGTTTGAAGCTTGGAAACTATTTTGAGTATGTTGGACTCCCAAGAGCAAGACATTACTCTATCCCAGACATTAGCAGAAACAAAAACTCGGAACCTTCACAAAATGAACATTTTTTCCAATGGAAGAAAAATAACATATTATATAGAAGAAAGTTACAGCAGAATCCTGAGGTCAGTTGGTTACAAAAGCTGACCGGTTAGGAAGAGAATCAATACATATCACGCAAATACACCATGAGTAAAAGATTACCTATTCAGAACAAGAGTCGATCCAAAACCTTTCCTAGAGGATAGAGAAGACATAAATAAAACTATATAAGCAAGCAATAGAGCAATGAAGTGGAAAGCATGCAGAGAACTCCAACAGAAATACACCGGGAACCAAGTATTCAAGCTGTTTGATTTGTGAGTGGCTTCATTTGAACAGATTATTTGAACAAAGTCGAAACATGTGCCTGCTTCCTTCATGAGGTCCTGATTGCTGAGTTTGGATGGTTTTGACCCACGCCAAAGTCATCAGTAGGGATTTGGCAACAGCCAAATTTATTCTTAACCCGAGAAAATGTAAATCTGATGTATTTCTAGAAGGCATTTTGATTTGGGGGTCCTAATTTCTGAGCTTGGAAAGTTTCAACATACGAGGAATTCATCGGGGGTTTGGCAGCAGCTGAATTCTTTTGATGTTGTTGCAGTCTTTTCTTTGGACTTTTCTGGCTGTTTGGATTGTCTGTAAGTAATTTAGCTGCATTGACTTGTTTTGCAGTGTCATTCATGTCTTTGTCATATCAAAAGTAGAGTGTCAAGTCAATGGATAGTTCTCATGCTATTTAGATGGGCCAATGTTTCATCATAATTGTTGCCTTGAAAATTGATTCATTTCTTGTACCATTCTATTGGATAGGTTGCGCTAATGGTCAAGAAATAGATCATTATTCGTTTTTGGATGAGTGTTGGCTCCGTTTACAGCTTTAATTTTGACTTGTGCACCTGAATTAGCTTTGGCCTGGAGGTGGGTTATTTTTATCTCTCTTACTATGGTTTCAGTGTAATTTTTTAAAGAAGGGTGATATTCAAAAAGAAAACATTTCAAGTCTCTGCATGTTTCCGTTGCATGTATGTAAGTTCCATGTCACCAACAATATTTGTCTTCATCAAATCACAAAGGTTTAGCTTTGGTTGGTTTGAAAACTTGGATTCTTGTCTGAAGTAAGCCTACTTGTAATTCATATATCGTCCGAGGTTGTTGTAATTCATATATTGTCAGAGGTTGATGTCCTTAGTTTGCATTGTTTGACTGGGTTGTGATTGTTGCATATGTAATAGTGGCTATTCAGGGGTTGTTCCCCTAAGTTATGCGCTTCAAGGGCATTAACTTTTCTTTGGTCTTGAAATGTCTATGACACCATCATTGTGTGCATATTGATTTTGGGTCTTGTGTTTTCTTTAGGAGCTTCTGGCATGTTATATGTTATCAATGATCATGAATCAATCTTATTTCTCGGCCATTCTATGATTTCATCAAATATCTTAAGGCTGAATTTCTAAACTTCATATTGTAATTTGGGTCTTAAAGCAAGTTGAAAATGGTTGAAGAGCGCCGCACCATCTAAGTGATGTCAAGCTTTGTTGTTAAGATATTTCCAGCTCTTGATGAACTTGGTCCTTATTGTTTGGCATTTATGAATTCTCTCATGGCATCTTCTAGTACGTGGTGATTTTGATGTTCACGTTCAAAGGCTGAAATTAAATCATTTACAAAGAGAATAGATCCGTGTTTCAATTGATTACACCATTCTAAAACATTTCCTGTGAGCGATTTGTAGAAACAAGTTTTTGCCCCATTCTAATTTTGATTAATCCAAATCTTGTAGACAAAACATAAGTGTGTTGGACATGTATGCTTGAACCACCCTTACAATCGAAGGTCATGGTAGGGACCTAATCCAATGTCAATGATGGCTATGTGAAGTGCTAAAAGCTCACTTGGGAGTGTTTGAATAATCTTATTGTCAATAATTGACGCTCGATATCAGTGTCCTGCGTTCCATTCAGTGGAGATGGTGGCAGGACACAATTCCCTGGAGGAATTGCCCCACACATTTCATAATAAGACAGTTGCTGGAGTATATATTTCTGAAAGTTGTTTTTCATGTTCGAAACCCAATTTTGCTTTCCAGCTCTAGAAGTGGGTGTTTGTTTTCGTACCATTTGGTTCGTCATTTGTGTCACAAGACCTTGTAGTTGTACATCTTCTGGTGTCAGATATTTATTCTGCTTAAAAGACTGGTTTTAGTGTTTTCATGGGTTATGGTTGGCTATGGGCTGACTTCAAATGTGATTCTGACCAAAGTTGCCATGGGTATTTTTGACTTGGTCAAGAACAAGGGTTAACAACAGCAGTATTGGTAACAAGTTCAGTAGCTCCCAAATTTAACAAGGAAGTTTCAGTTAGCTTGGAAAAAGGTGGGTGTAATTGACTCCCAAGCTGAATAGTGACTGACTGCCTCAGTTCCTATCATAGTCATCAAATTGTCATGAATGTCATGTCATATGCCTCTTAGTTCGGGTAATGGATTTCTGGAGCATTCAAGACACAATCTTATCAGTCAGAAAAATCTTTATAGGTATGTCCAACATTGCTCTAGGCTCAGATGGGTGAGATTGAAATGATGGATTAGTATGAGTCATAATGATTTCTTCCTCACCTAAGTCTTCCCAATGGTTTTAATTATTAAGATTTTCATCTTCAGTATTGGCAACATATTTGGTTCTCACCAAATTCGTTGCAACATTTTTGTCAAGTGGAAAAATTGTCACAGTAGTGTAATGACCTTGTTTTCTAGATTTTAACATTGTAAATGGAAATTGTCTTGTGCCAACATTGATGCCTTTGTTTGTCCTATGACCAATATCGACCACATTAATGTGAAGAGCATGATATTCAAAGTTTTCCATTGCAGAAAACTATGGATGTTTTGAATAGCTTTGATTGTCTTACAAACACTATCTAACATGTTGATGTGAAGTGCATGATGTTCACAGTTTTCCATTGCAGAAGACAGGATATTTTGAATAATGTAAGGACAAAAGAAAATGGTTGAAGAGATTCCGTGAAACAACCAAAATGAAAATTCCCCACTAAGTTCACAAAAATGTATGCACTAAGGTGGTCCCTCTTATCAAGTAATTTTAGTTTGTTGAAAAGAGGGACCTATCTGAATCACATAATAAAGACCTAACCTTTGTAAAGTAATCTAAAAGATGAAAGCACAAAGATTGGGATTCAAGAAAGTGTATTGGTTTGGCTTAATGGTGATCTACAATAATCTATGTTGCACGATTTAAACGGAAACGGAAACGAATACGAGTCATGAAACAGCAATTTTCAAAAAACCTTGGATACGAAACGTTACCGGAAACGTTTGTACAATATATTATTAAAATATATATATATATATATATATGCATAATACTCATTTTATAATTGTAAATTTGTAGACCATAAGAGATAATTGATAAAGCACTCAAAATATTGTCTCTTCCTTCAAGCTGCACCTTGATGTCTCTTTGCTCTTCACAATGCTAAATGTTAGTTTAGTGAAAACTGAATTTAGCAAGAGAGAAAATGAGAGTGTGATTTAGAATGGACCCAAGAGGTCATTATATAGCTTTTAGGAAGTGTCTTTAGCAAGTCTAGGTAGGTAGATTAGGGTTAGGTGTATTAAATGTTTTTATTTTTTTATTCTTTTAAAAGTTTTGATGCTTAAAACTTAGAAAAATCGGCAGAAACGTTTCCGGAAACGTCTAGCATGTTTCAGGCACGTTTCGTACGTGTTTCGCGTTTCGGAAATGTTTCCCCATGGATATGGGACCCTCGGGAGGCGTTTGGTGCTTCTAAGACAATAATGGTTGGTGCATACAAGACAAACAAGTATAATGAAAATAATATTGCAATAAGGTACACCTATGAAGACTTGATTGGTGCATAGATCTCCCCTATTAGAACAGAACTGTGTTTAAGTTGAAGGTGACAAGTTGATTTCAAGGAAAGAGGTATATGCCCAAAGTAGAAAAGGTAAGTTGGCTGCTTGGTCTTGATATGCCACTAGAATATCCTCTCCTATAAATGGTCATGCTATGGCCGTGAGTATCGACAAGAAGTGCATGCCTTTAAGCTTTATGAAGAATGCAAGGGCAAACAAAATACACAAGTAGAGCATGCAATGATTAATTATGGTTTCACAAAGGTGTGTATTGCTCTTACATATATACACGAGCATATAAGCCTTCCAAATTTGGCAAATTGGATATAACAAAGCTAACAAACTCAAAAGTTGTAGAAACCATTGAATAAAGCTATATTGAGTCCAATAAAAGGGATAGGTTCTAAGGCTACACAAATGATGAATTCGGCATATGCCTTAAATATATATGAAAGTTGCCAAATTCATCGCAAAAGATGGTGGACCTGATCGTGTAACGGTGGATTAAGTGACCTAAGAACTATATCTAATGGACCAAAGGCATTGGGGTTGCGGCTAGCTAAATGCGGTCCAATTCCACGCCAAGCCCACCCCAATCCCATCAATAATTGGAATTTGGTTATGACCAAAGTGACCGTGCGAGGTTTTGACTTGGTTGAGGACTAGGCTTAACGATAACAATATTGGCAATGAGCTTAGTAGCAACCAAATTTGTCAAAGTAGCTTCGATTAGCATGGAAAAGGTGGGGAAAGCGAATCCGGTGAATCAAGATTCAGCGGGTCCTAGGGAACTCGCTGATCGATCTTGAGGCAACCCCACGAAACCTTCACCAAATGTTTGGCAAACTTACCAATTCCAGAGTGAGTCTTTCCAAACTCACGAGTCCCACACACTGGACTCAACAATCTATGAATTTTTTTAGACATTAAAAAGAACTCTTTAAAAAATCAAAGACACAAACCTAAACCTAAAAGCGACTCTAACACACTCAAACACTAATTCACTCATTTAAAACTTATTTTCATGAACCCGTTCAACATTTCACGTTCCTCACTCTCACAAACTCATTCTTATTTTATGTTTTTCCTTGAAATGAGCTGATTGTTTGTGTGCAAGGATTGAATAAGAGGTCATTACCATCGATTATGTGCTTTGGTGGAGTTGATGGAAGGAATTGGCTCTTTTATTAAAAAAATTCAAGCATCTACACAAGGTAAATGAATCAAAACTTCCACATCTCTCACTTTCTTTCTCTCATTTTTCAACCATTTACTCTTCCTTTTCATTCAAGACGACAAAATTTGGCAATGACAACTTTGGCTTTGCACCTTGTCCATGACTTGCATGCACATTCCAAACCCAAGTGTTTTATCCTTATCTTCCTTTCGTGACTTGTTTATCTATGCACATTGCTCATTCGTTCATAGAATCAATCACATCAAGCCACAACGGTGTAGTCTCTACAGGTATCTCACCTAGAAACTTGTATAGTCCCCTAAATTGTTTGTCAGGGACCCTACGGTTGTGACCAAACCAACCCACGATTTGGTCCCAGGCCAAACGAACCCATATCCTACCACCCAACAATCATCTTTCTAATTTGATATCTTTTCTTGGGTTTATTCATATCTCATAGGTCAGCCTTAATGCGACATTTAACTTGTGAAAGCCTCTATAAGCAAGTCTAATGCACTTATTAACTCACCTAGCACTTTCAAGAGCACTCATTGCAAAATACATTCCTAAAGCACTACAAGCTCTCCTAAATTCCTTCAAAATAGCAACACAACCTAGGAGCAACCCATACACAAGTCCGAAACTAGCCAAACTGTAATATCCCTTTCAAGGGCTGAAATTGAAAAAGAAGGAAACCACACAAACCCAAGTGAAGTAAAATCTGATTTTTATAACAGCAGTTGTAATATTCTTTAAAACCCTAGTAGCGAACTGTATAGGAGCTTAAATTCACCAAATAACCTTGCTGTGATTAAAAAATACTTCGAATAATTATTTCATTTACAACAACCAATATCCATCCAATTAAATGGAGAAAATCAGCTATGATACACTGTTGTAATTAAATGTGTGACAGCAGCAAGGCAGTCACAAACAAGGGTTGAAAACAATGGCCAAATTATGGATTCTGGTTTATAAATTATGGAGAATCAGAATATAAAATAATATATGAATTATGTGTCCTAGAAGGCACCAAACCAACACCAAACCCTAGTCACTCCCCTAAGGAAGAGCTCTAAAAATCATGCAAAGCATTTGTAATCCTTCTTCTTAATGTTCCTAATCCAAATCAGCAAACAAGTCTTCAAGAGATGTCTTCAATGAACCACCATGGAGAGTTTTCGTTCTCCACCAAGCCACAAGGAAGGTTTTCGTCTTCCTTGAATGCCACACAAGAGGGTTTTCGTCCTCAAGTGGAATGGTATTGAGCAACTAGCCCAACAAACCAAATGTAGATGTAAAATGCGTCAAAGATCATTTGCAAATGATGTCATACAATCCCTTTTATACTCCTTGTTTGGTGCCAAAGGCCAATTAAATGACGACCGACCTCTTAAGCTTCACCCAACCAACCTGCTTCCTAAAGGAAAAACACTCAAAAAGAACATTAAATTTAATAAAAGAAAACTGAAATGAAGTGCAATTCCTTCCCTTGTTCACTTATTCTTCTTCGCCACGGAAAGGGAGTGGCAAGAAGTCTTCATTTGGTATTAATTCGAAAAAGGGGACATTACAGTCCTCCCTTCCCGAATTTGCTTGCCCTCAAGCAAATGCAAGCTTGGCTGATCTGAAACCTTAGTCTCCTTCATCTTCTCAATATGTAGGGCAATATCATCCCAAGAGAAAGGAAGTGGCTTCCTTGACAAATCATCTACCACCTTATTATTTTTATACACCCTTTTGAAGGATAATTCGTTTCCATATGGGCTGAAAGCAAAAAGATGTGCATATCTTTTTATATCAAATGTACAAGCCTCCCATCTTGGAACCAAGAGTGTGAGCAAGCATTTCAAATGCCCTTCTTTCCAAGGTTTGAAAATTTCCATAACACATACCTTCTCAAGATGATCTTCCTTAATGATGTTGTAATTTGTTCCTTCCAAGAAAATACACAAATCATCTTGTGTGCAAATAGAAAACAAAGTATGGTAGTCATGAATCACCTGATTTTCCACCCAACTTGGAGCTATGTTGGTTGAAGTAGTTGTTTCCTCCAGCTGAAACCATTTACCACTATTTTCCCATGATTTAATGGCTTCATAATGAACACTCTTATAGCTGTTCGAATCTGGAAACAACTCATAATCTGATTGTATCAAAATCAGCAATTTAAATTCTCCTATAAACTTATTGGGTGACTGAATTTGTGCATGCCCAACTATAATTATGTTCTTCCAAGGAGCTGATATATGAAGAAGAGAACCATAATGAAATTTTCCCAAAAACTGAAACCATTGCATCCCGCAAACAACAGTCACTACAGCTGGCTTAATTTCAAGAAAAACATTACATACCTTGCACCTTCCCATGAAATTTGACAGTTGTACTATGTTCTTTTTGCAAGGCATGAAAATACTATTGACATTGGTGACCTTGAAGCCTCCAAAGTTAATCATGCTCAGCCCATGCTTAACTGTAAGTTCTCCTCTAATTAATTTATGAGTGGTGCCATTATCTACGAGCATTACTATTCCATGGCCAAATAAGAAACCAATTACCTGGGAAAGTTGGTATGTATGAGAGCTGAACCAAAATGCAAAGGTGTGAGTCATTCCCAGACACTCAAAGATGAGATTATAAATCAAATTGATCTTGCAATCAGACCTCTTCCCTTTTGAGGCCCACAATGGTACCAACCCCACATATGCTAAAGCAAATTTGGTATTGCACCCATGCATCCTTGCCCCCTTTGCTACACCATTCACTTCTTACCTTCTTTCTACTTGGCACAAGCTGATCATGAGAGTAAAAACACAGCAGTATCATGGAGTGGAGCAATGCAACATAGTCATTATACCTGCCCGATTGTGCATAGTGAAAACCAAACTGTTTTGGCATGTTGGTAAGCAATGAAACTGAAATCTTTTTGGGCCATGAGCTGTCCCTAACCTTCTTACAACTCAGAATTTCTGAGTTAGAATCAGCACTCAAAAAATATTTCAAAGACACCTTACCTCCATGGACTTGCTCTTCCCTAGTGTCATTCTTGAGGGTTCCTTGCAAAACTGATTGGTCTTGCGGATTGTGGAGGTGAAAACATGGCAGCGACATAAGAAAGAGTACATAGTTATCATTTCTTCCCAGTTGTTCATGATATCCATAATTTTGACATGGTACAATGATAGGCAATAAATCTGAATTGTCTCTAGGTCCAAGGCTGCTTACCTTCACTTTATCATTTAGCTTCTTCAAGCTAGTAATGGTACTCATGCACGGAACTTTATTATGGCTGAATATATTGGTAATTCTCCACGTTTGACTGTTGTTGATAACAGTCCAGCAACTTCACCCATTGCTATCCTTGATCCCTCATGGAGAATTTCTTCCTCTCCTTGGCCTTATCAATTTTGTTGAGTTACCCTCAATGCATTCACCATTGTGACCCCAAAATTCTTCTCTATACACATGCGTATCAGTTGAGATATAATCCAAATGGAAAAAGAATTGGTTACCTTTACAAGCATACCATGGTCTTTGGAAGGGGGTAACTTCTCACCAATTCCATCTTGGCCCATGTACATAAAGTGGTCTTCACACAGTTCGGAGGTTGTTTGAGAGGGTGTATGTGCTCTTTGCCATTTAGTGAGCTTCCCCTACTACCCCTTGGACTGTCATCACATCTATTTGGGAAAGGGTTTCCAACCATCCCTTTCTCTTCACCCTCTTGCTCATCATGCCTCCTTTCAACCCTGAATTCATCACATGCTAAAATAACATCAGTATTAACCTCTATATTAAAAACCATGATTTATCGCCCATTTATCGTCGTTTATCATTTAGGGTATAGAAAACGATTTATCTTTAAGAAAATAAAATCGTGATTTGGAAGTGCCAATAAATCGGCGATTTCCGATGAGAAAAACCCCAAAAAAAGATGGAAAATGCTCGAGAAAACCGTGGAAAATCGCGCGGGATAGGTATTAAAGCAAAAAAATGACCAAAGCGAAAAAAAAGTGCCCGTCTGGAACCATTTCGTGGCTTTTTTATCCTACACGAATCGTGTTTTCTCCTGTAACCATTTCATGGCTGGTTTCGACCAGGGTTGGTACTAGGTAATCGTCCTTCATTTTTATTTATTTTCATTGATTATTCATTTTTTTAAAGATTTTGTAGGTTTATGAGTTTATTGATAATGTCATTGCGTATATATTGTATAGTATACACACAGCTACATTATCAATAAACTCATAAACACTATACATTATAATAGTATACAATATAATAAGTTATTAATATCTATTAAGTTATCAAGTTAATAATATCTATTAAGTTGTCTATATAGTACTATACTGTACAGTATTAAGTTATCAAGTTAATAATATCTATACAATATATTGTACAATATATCGTATTTCATAATATCTATTATCAACATCCATGAATAATGTCATTGTGTGCCTGTGGCATTGCATAAGGATTTTCGGGCTTTAGGAATAAGTTGATAAACACCAAGCTATCAAAAAATTGAGAGAAATTTCAAGATGATGCATAAATTTCAACACCCTATCTTATTTAGAATCATACATTTTCAATATAGCTTCATGCAATAGCAATATTATTCTTAATTTCGTCATACAATTTTATTTCTATAAGGCTTGTAAATCTAAGTCAATTGTTTTGTTTTGTTTTTGGAATGACATTGGCATCCGGTTTAGGTTCACCACACCGCTCTTAGTAAGCCTAACTCAAAAGACCCCTCTTGGAAGCGTTGTGAATGAGCAGAAGGCAATTGTGTTATATGCAATTATTGTGGAATGAAGATGAGTGGAAGTGTCTATCACCTTGAGTTCCACATTGCACGGATACTTGGGAATAAAGTGGCATTGTGCAATCAAGCACCATCTAAGGCTCAAAGAGAGTTGTCTTCTTTCCTTGCAGCTTATGCAGAGAAAAAGATAAAAAGAAGAGGAAAGTTGATGCACTTGCAGCCCTAGTAAATAGAAGGGCAGCGAGAGGAGGATTTTGACATTGGGAATCTTCTATTGCCCCAACTCCACGAGGTCAGACACTAGGACGGGGCTCATCCACTGAAAGTAGTTCAGCGATGTTTTTTGTTCCTCGAAGTAGTCCTAGTTCACAACCTTCACTCGAAGGTACCGCTTGGAATAAAGAAATGCACAATGAAGCAAGAATAATTGCGACAAACTTTTGGTACTACAACAACATTCCTTTCAATGTGGCAAAAATCCATATTGGGAGAATTTGGTCACTACATTGATCGTTGTCGGGAAGGGGTTCAAGGCTCCTACTCCCCATGATTTGAGTGGCCCATTGTTGGAGGATTCCGTCATACATACCGAAACTCCTATAGAAGATCAAAAAAAGGTATCGCTAAAAAAATGATGCACCATTTTGTCTAATGGGTGGACGAGATGGGAAAAACCGCACATTGATTAACTTCCTAATGGCATCAAGTGGGCAATTGGTCTTCTTGAAATCAATTGATGCCTCCCACCAAGTGAAAAATGCAAGCACTTTGTGTGATATGTTAGATGAGGTGGTGAAGGAGGTGGGTGTGGAGAATGTCATCCAAGTTGTGACAAACAATGCAACAACATATGTAGCAGCAAGGAGACTTCTTGAGGAGAGGCACCCTACACTTTTTGGACCCCTTGTGCAGCCCATTGCTTGGATCTCTTATTGGAGGACATAGGAAAACTCTCATGGGTGAAAAATGTGGTTGAAGACACAAGAAATATTACAAAGTTCATCTACAATCACACTTGGGTGCTAAACTTGATGAGAGAGCACACCAATGGAAAGGAGCTTGTGCGATCAAGGGTCACACGATTTGCCACAAACTTCATTACATTGCAGAGCATTGCAGCCTCATTAACATCCCTTAAGCAGATGTTTGTGAGCACACGATGGTTGGAGTCTCCCTATGCTAGAAAGACCGAAGGGGAAAGGGTCGTGAAGACCATTTTTGATGATATGTTTGCAAAGCAAATGGAAGAAATCATGAAGGTAACCTAAACTTGAATATTTGTTTATTTATCATTTATTTGTTATATAATTTTTTATTAATTTTGATTTTAAATTTATATGTTATTTTGTTTTAGGTGTTAGAGCCTTTGGTTCGAGTTCTACAAATGGTGGATGGGGAGAAAAACCCAATGGGTTATTTGTATGAGGCTATGGATGTGGTCAAGGAGGCCATAGCTAAATATTATGGGCACGATCAGCGAAAATATGAATCCATTTAACACATACTTGATTGGAGATGGAACAAGACACTCCATCAACATTACATGTAGCGGCGTACTACCTAAACCCTAAGTTTTTCTATTCACCATCGTTAAAGTTGATGAGAAGGTTATGGATGGCCTTAATACATACATAGAGAGGATGGTATTTGACAAAGATATTAGAGATGCAAATGTTGACGAGCTACAAATTTGCAAGACTGCAAAGGGGAGGCTCTTTTCTTCCGCTCTATGTGTGAAAATAACAAACACTTCTCAGTCAAGTAAAAAACAAATTGAGTCATTTGTATTTAGTCTCGTTACACGTAGAACTAGATACTAGAAGTCTAGAATTCTTTTATTTATTCAAGCCTAGTTAATTTGCAGATTTGTGGTGGAAAGATTATGGTGCAAAAACACCAAATCTTCAGAAGCTGGCCATTTGCATTTTGTGTCAGCCATGCAGTGCTTCTGCATAGGAACATAATTGGAGCATGTTCGAAGTTGTTCACACAAAGAAGCGCAACAACTTGACAACACAACGCCTCAATGACCTTGTCTTCGTGCGATACAATCTTCGTCTTCGTGTGAGACAAGTGGAGGGGGCACAGAGTTATGATGCAATTGACTTGGCTAACATTTATCCATATGATGACTGGATTGTTGATGATGTGGAGCTTATGTTTACTACAAAGGAGATACCAATTTTGGAGAGAGATTGAAGAAGCAATAACATTAGGGACATTAGGAGTTGGTGACGATCCAAATGATATGTTTGTAGATGACAATGTTGGTGTTGCAGAGGAGGAATATTTACCTTCCACTTCCACAAGGCAGACCGCAATAGACTTATTTTAGGCGTGTTTGATGAAATGGAATATTATTGATACTTCAAAAGTCACATGACTCTATGAGCATTGTTGTTTGCAAACTTTGTACTCTTTTTTGGTCAAAAATTAATCGAAAAATATGCATATGGGCCTATGGCATTCTATAGAGTCACGTATCGCATCATTTAACAATGTTTTCACATTTAATTTAAGTTTATTTTATGAATTTAAATGTTTTTAAAAGTAGCGATAAAGTTGTCGATTAATGCCAATAAATTGCCAATTCCCGATTTTCAAATCAAAATTTGGCCTGCCGATAACGATTTTTGAACTATGGTATTAACCGAACAATGATCATTAATTACCTCATAATGTTGTTCCTCCAGAACAATCATGGGAGTTAGGGTTGAATCTTCATCAAGCTTTGTAACCTCTTCTTGCCTTGCCAACATGAAAGGGCCCTTCTCCTTCATCTTAGTTTCAACAAGTGAAACTCTTTCCGCCCTACCTTCATCGATATTTTGTTGACACATGCTCGGGACATCTTCATGGTTCTTGCCGAAGTCATGTGTTCCATCAACTTGCCTTTGATTGACTGTTGTTCCTAAAAAATCCAGGAAGCGAATTGTCAATATTATCATCCGGAAATGGGGCTCTATCCACCAATTCTTTTCCACAATGTGGTGTATCATATTTCCCTTCTTCTTTGGGCTCATGCTCCATGGTCTCTTCCCCAAACACATGTCCATTTACCCGGCTGTCCTGAAAATCAGTCAATGGTTCATCCTTAGGAAAAATGGTAGGTATTTCTACCTCTTTCTTTGGCGATTCCACCTCAAAGCCCTCTTGCAGATCTGATTTTTCTTTTTCTTCTTTCAAGAGAAACCCCTTTGGGTTTGGCTCTTTGGCACTTTCTTGTGGTCTAGGGTTAAACCCTAGCATCTTCTTCCATGCTCTAGTTGTCCCATTGTTGGAATCATCAAATGTGGAGAGTGTCACCATCCCCAAGGCATGTTGAAGACCCTCCTGTGGTACTCGAGGTCTAGGCTTGGGCCCACACCTACCCTTGCTTACCCCTATAAATTCGGCAAGCGAGATAGCATCACGGATCTCCTTCGAAAGAACCCTATATTCTTCATAGATAGCCACAATGTTGTGACCCACTGGATGTCGTGTTTCCACCTCCAAAATGACTTCTTTCTTTGGTAAGAACCTAGGTCGCCATTCCATGTTTGTATTGTCACTGCCTTGCACGAATACCCTCAGGCTGGGAAGACCAAATCTCTGATACCACTGTAATATCCCTTTCAAGGGCTGAAACTGAAAAAGAAGGAAACCACACAAACCCAAGTGAAGTAAAATCTGATTTTTATAACAGCAGCTGTAATATTCTTTAAAACCCTAGCAGCGAACTGTATAGGAACTTAAATTCACCAAATAACCATGCACAATAGCTGAAAAATACTTCTAAATAATTATTTCAACTATGGCAACCAATATCCATCCAATTTGCAACAAATAAATGGAGAAAATCAGCAATGATACACTGTTGTAATTAAATTTGTGACAGCAGCAAGGCAGCCACAAACAAGGGCTGAAAACAATAGATAAACCCTCCAAAAATAGCCAAATTATGGATTTCGGCCTTATAAATTATGGAGAATCAAAATATAAAATAATATATGAATTATGTGCCCTAGAAGGCACCGAACCAGCACCAAACCCTAGTCGCTCCCCTAGGGAAGAGCTCCAAAAATCATGCAAAGCTTTTGTAATCCTTCTTCTTGATGTCTCTGATCCAAATCAGCAAGCAAGTCTTCAAGAGATGTCTTCAATGAACCACCATGGAGAGTTTTCGTTCTCCACCAAGCCACAAGGAAGGTTTTCGTCCTCCTTGGATGCCACACAAGAGGGTTTTCGTCCTCAAGTGGAATGGTATTGAGCAACTAGCCCAACAAACCAAATGTAGATGTAAAATGCGCCAAAGATGATTTGCAAATGAAGTCATACAATCCTTTTATACTCCTTGCTTGGCGCCAAAGGCCAATTAGATGAGGACCAACCTCTTAAGCTTCACTTTATCTTTTAATTGCCTCTTTAATTCCTCCAAACCCAACCGACCTACCTCCTAAAGGAAAAACACTAAAAGAAAACATTAAATCTAATAAAAGAAAATTGAAATGAAGTGCAATTCCTTCCCTTGTTCACTTATTCTTCTTCGCCACGGAAAGGGAGTGGCAAGAAGTCTTCATTTGGTATTAATTCGAAAAAGGGGACATTACAAAACCAGGTTCAAGAGACATGCCTTTCATTCTATAGACCTCCCAAGTCCAGCCATGGCATAGTAAGGTCAAGTTGATACAAAGCATAGCCAAAGTTTCTAAGGGTCAAGGAAATCAATCTAGCATTTGCAAGCATAACACGTTTTATCACAATTGTGAAGGGCACATTCTGTGTTATCTATAGTTACTCCCAATATCGTTGTGTCAAGAGACACAGGGGCAATATAGGGGGTTGGCTTAGATGTGCATACACAATTGCAAATACATTAGGAGAACTACATTGAGTTTACTGGACTACCTTCGAAGGGATGTAGTGCAGTGCTTGGACCAAAGCAACAAGGGTTGACCACCAAGGTCAATCCAACTCCACCATACATATATTTATCTCCTTTTGTTATATAGTCGTGTTCATAAAGTGTTAATGCAAGGATCTAGGGTATTCATCTATTAAAAGTCACTACATGAGGTGTCGCACATTTGTGAACCTAACATCAAATGGTGAAGTACACTTCCAGGGAAGGCAAGCATCGGGCTCACGAGCAACATCGTATCCTGTTCAAAACCGTACACCTCAAAGACCAGACCATGCCACACTCTGAAATAGGTCGTAAAGTTTCATACCAACTCAGCTTGCAGTCTTAGTTCCAAAGACAAACCACCTCTTGGTCATTTCAAGTCTTCTTATTCACTCAACACTCCCAGATAAAACCATTGCTTCTATAATCAGCTAAGTACTCCTCCCTTCTCATGTTTTGAGCAATCATTTCTATCAGTATATCTTGCAAGTTGCTTTGGGAGGTTTATTTTGTTTTGCACATTAATGTTTATTCATTAATCAAAATATACAACCTATACTCCCCTTACGCTTTTAAATAAATACGAAACTAGTTTATACACCAACTCTTGCAACACCACGTGGCACCCCTATTACCAATGAGTACATTACGGTGTTGTTTTTCCTTCGAAAGGCTGGTCACTTTAATACACATTGCCTTGGCGACTATATCACTTGTTGATCCCTGAACCAGCTATGCTTGACCCGATGAGGATTTGATGGCTTAGTCAAACACCTTATTACTATTATTTCAAAATACAACACTCAAATAATCAAATAAATACAAAAACATTCAAATATTTATAAAAATATAAAATCATGACCTATATATGGCTTGATTTTCTAGCTTGTTACTTTAAATATGTTGTTTTTGGACATTTTGATAGCATATTATATTTTCTATATACAATTTACACACGTACATTCACAAGGTATTTTGGGCTTGATGTAGGACACACACAGGGTTATACACGATGATAGGTGTTGGCCTAAGTCCATCCGTGGCTTCACTACTCTAGGGGCATCTCCTACACTACTCGGGTGTTTGTACTTCAATATAGTTGTTTTCATTTTCTCATTATGCTCAATTTCTTATATTGTGCAATAAGTTATTTTTCAAACTAATACGGCTTACACATGTGCCTTGTGTACCGCTAGCTTATCTTGAGCAATGTGCCTCTAGGCTATTGTTTGCTATTGTATTCACTTGCTTGATTACTTGTTTGCTTGCTTCTATGTATGTGGCCTATGGCCTTTCCTATGCATGTCTTATGACACTTTGTTGTCCCTTGTTTGGCGTGTCTTACCTTTGATGTGACTAACATATGTGTCATTGCGTGTGTACATGTATGTTAGATTACTTGTATGATTGCTTTTATCTATGAGGCCTATGGCCTTTACTTTGTGTCTTATGACACTTTGGTGTCTCTTGTTTGTAGCTTCTTGTCTTTGATGTGGCTACCATATGTGACATTGCTTGTGATCTTGTATGCTAGATTCCTTGTATGCTTGATTGCCTCTGCCCTTGTTTATAACTATACGTGATTGCTTCTTGTGATTGTTGTTTGTTGCTTGTTTTATATCTTTGTGTGCCATGGTCTCTACCATGCACACCCTTGCAAAACAGGATCTCAATGGCGCCCCACCCAAGACAACCTCCATGTAATCCGATGCGAGACTATCGATACATTCAACATGGATACACATATTTTCTTTTGAGTCGAGTTTTCTATTTGCACATCTCACTTGCCTCAAAAAAGGAGGCATTCAAATGGGTTTTATCACACGGATATCTATAAACATCAAGCACACAACCAAAATTTAGACTACAAATACTAAATAACACAAGGTATAGATACTCAAGAACAGATTCAAACACATAACAGGAACAGATTTTACACAAGTATATAACCGTCCACAAGGATGAAACCGCCAAACATTATGGTCAAGGAGAGACATTTCCATGTTGGGGGAAATTTTCAAGAAAATTACAAAATTCTCAAATTTTTAGACAGATACAGAGTTTTGGTATAAGCTTCGGGGACAAATTACACAATTCAGAGCAGGGTTTACAGCATTTCGATATAGAATGTGGGGAGTTTGAATATTACATTCCTTTTTCGACACTACATGACTCGGGCACAATTTCAAATACAAGGGGGCATGAGAACAGTCATTCCATTTCAACTTTATGTTATTTTACACGTGGGCCTAGATTCGTTTGCAACGGTGTGGTCCATGGAATTTGAAGATATCAAGATGACCAAGAAACTTTGTGGCATCCTTTGTCTCACTCTTATTGGAAGATATCAAGGTGACTAGAAGCAGTCTTCCTTCTTTTCAGGTTCTTGGGACAAAAGTCCTATGGCGCCTCTCCAATCTTTGGTGTTGGGTCAAACAACACTCAACTCTAGTTGGACTCCAGCATTTCCTTCAACACAATTGGGGGTTAATCACCCCCAATCCTTCAACATCTCAATACAAATTAAAATCTCCAAGTACAACAAATACGAGAACTCCCTTGGCAAAGAGAACAGTGTATTGTTTCCATAGTTTTGTCTCTTTACTTTACTAACAAATGCAATTTTTAAAGTTATACAAATATGTTAATCAATGTTGAGTTACAGTTCAATTTCTTTTATGGACATTGACTTCACTCGTGTTGCAGAGTTTCATCATGGAGCGAGCCAACACCCAAGCAAAATTGTGAACTTCAAGTGAAAACAAAGTGTGTGTGTACAAACTTAGGTATCTTTTCCTTTAAGCATGCAATTTTCATTTCATATTTAAAGGAAGGGAAAATATAGACACCTAAATTTGGCAATGACTACTTTGGCTTTGCACCTTGAGCATGACTTGTGCACACATTCCAAATCCAAGTGTCTTATCCTTATTTTCCACTTGTGACTTGCTTATCTTAGCACACTTTGCTCAGTTGTTCATAGAACCTATAACATCCATCCACAACAGTGCACTCTCTCGTAGGCATCTCGCTCAAAATCTTGTGCAATCCCCTAAATTTCCTATCTGGGACCATACAGCTGGGACCAAACCATCCCACGGTTTGGTCCTAGGCCAAACAATCCCATATCCCGCCACCCAACAATCACCTTTTGTAATGTCCCTTTCTAGGGCTGAAACTGAAAAATAGGAAACAACACCAATCCCACTTGAGAGTAATCTGATTTTTATAACAGCAGATCTAAAAAATATCAGAAACCCTAGCAACGAACTGTATAGGGACTTCAACTCATCATACAACCATGTAATAACCGCTGAAAATGCTTCTAAATAATTAATCCAATCATGGCAACATTTATCAATCCAATTTACATCAAAGAAATGGAGAAAACAAGTGATTACACCCAACTGCAATTAATTTTATGACAGCAGCAGTGCAGCCACAACCAAGGGCTGGAAATAGCTCTTAGACAACTCCTAAAATCATAAAAATGTAGATTTCAGCCTTATAAAATATGAGGAATTGAATGATGCAAACCAAACATGGAGAAACCCTTCAAATCAATGCAAACCCCACTCCTATGCAATTCGCCCACTTGGAAAAGCTGAATTATTGGCTCAATATGCAAAGAAATGATTGCTTCCACCTTTAGAAATTAGTACAAGTCCATCCATGCAAGAATCAAACCATACATCCATCAAAACACCTCCAAAATGCTCATGATGCAAGTCGCCTAGGGCTAGATAAAAAGATATCAGCTCCAAATACCTTAAGATATTCAATGATTCCAAATATCCTTGCTTGAGGGTTTTTGTCCCCAAGGCAAGTTCCACCATCAAGGGTTTTCATCCTTGAAGGGATCTCAAACAAGGGTTTTCATCCTTGATGAGAGAGAAAGGAAAGGTACAACCTTTACCAAGAAGAAATAATAAGATTCAACATAACATCATAATGGCCAAGCATCCTCCTTTTATAACATAAGGGGTGCTACATCATAACTTATGGCCGACCTTATAATATTAAAGTCTATTTCTAATTTGAGCATATATGCTCACCAAACAACTAATTAAGTAATTTATTTCATCTATTGGAGCACTAGGCATCCAATAGGAATACAACATAAAATAGTGCAATATTTCCTAAAACTAATCCAGATATCTTCAAACAACTTTCCTCTAGCTCCAAATCCTTAGTCCCACGAGGAAGGATGGGATAAGGTCTTCCATAGCAACTAGCTTCGAAACAGAGCACATTACACCTTTCCAATTTGATATCTTTTCTTGGGTTTATTCATATCCTATAGGTCATTCTTAATGCAACATGTAACTGTGAAAGCCTATATAAGCAAGTCTAATGCATTTATTAACTCACTGGCACTTCTAAGAGACTCATTGGGAAATACAATCCTAAAGCACTACAAGCTCTTCTAAATTCCTTCAAAGCAACAACACAACCTAGGAGCAGCCATTAGATATGTCCAAGCCAACCAAACCAAGTTCAAGAACCATGTTTTTCATTCTATAGACCTCCCAAGTCAAGCCATGTAATAATAAGGTCAAGCTAATACAAAGCATTGCCAAAGTTTCTAAGGATCAAGGGAATCAATCTAGCATTTGCAAGCATGACACGTTATATCACAATTGCGAAGGGTACATTCTATTTTATCTATAGTTACTCCCATTATCTTTGTGTCAAGAGACACAGGGGCAAGGTAGGGGGTTGGCTTAGATGTGCATACACAATTGCACATACATTAGGAGAACTACATGGAGTTTACTCCGCCTTCGAAGGGATGTAGTGCAACACTTGGACCGGAGCAACAAGGGTTGACCACCAGAATCAGTCCAACTCCACCACACACAAATCTATCTCCTTTGTTATCTAATCATGTTCATGAAGTGTTAGTGTAAGGATTTAGGGTTTTCATATATTGCAGATCACTACAAAAGGTGTCATACATTTGAGAACCCTAACATCGGATGGCGAAGTACACTTCCGGGCCAGCGACGACCATCAAAACTTACAAGGCACCATCATATCCATGTCCAAAACAGTACAACTCAAGACCATAATGTACCACTCTCTAAGAGACAAAGCACCTCCACTTGCACTCTTAGACAAAGCACCTCCACGTCATTTCCACTCTTCTCAGTCACTCAACACTCCCGAATCACACATTTGCGTCTCGTAATGAATTAAGTACTATTTCCTTCTTGTGTTTTAAGCAATCGCTTTTATAGGTATATCTTACAATTTGTTTTGGGAGCTATATTTTGTATTGCACATTAATGTTCATAAATTAATCGAATATACAACCTGTACTACCCCGATGCCTTTAAATAAATAAGAAACTAATCTATACGCCAACCCTCATTTATTTATCTAGGGTGTAAACACATTCAATCATCTTCGTTCTTTCTATTTAACTTTTAGAATCAAATTTAAAATCTAAAATCTAAAACAAAAATAAATAAAAACCCTAGGTTTTTAAATTGTTTCCTTCTTTGTTTTTCATTTTGTATAGTATTACGAACCACGGTTACAAGGATGACAATCCAATGATTATAAAGGACCATGCATGGCTTCATCAAGTTGATTGCAAGGTGGAGCTTTTAGCATTAAGGAGGAGGAGCAAGTGCATACATCTAAGACTAAAAATCAATGTTACACAAGGGTGTGCACCCCATCTCAACCCGTCCCAAACGCGTTTGGCTGCTTGGGGACGGGGACGAAATTCCATAGTTACCAAGTTCGGAAATCCGATTAAATTCGGAAGGGCAAAAAAATCCGAAAATACGGAGTTCTCGAAAAAATACGGAAAAATCCGGTTCGGAATATATATACTTATATTATTATAAATTTATATTATTGTATACTTATATCATTATATATAGACAAATCATACAAAAAAGCATCCATCTACCATAATCATCATCATCATAATGATTCTTTCAAAAGATTGCAAGAAGTTGCTTGGTCCAAAAAGGTGCAAAAATGGATTTTATGAAAATAAGAAAAATATTGCCATCAATGCGTAGAGCTCAAGAAAATATACACTTTTAGAGAAGACAACACCTGAAACGGAGCCACATAATGAAAGTTATGGCTCATGCAAGTTTTTCTTTGCTACATCTTCCGGACCCTTTCCAAAAATGGCAAATTTTTTTCTTTCCTTGTGAAAAAATCCCAAAAAAAAAAAAAAGAACCGAACCGCATTTATTCGGTTGCTTCAAAAATACGATTTGAACCGGATTTCATACAAATCCGGCCGAACACTGTAACTATGCGAAATTCCCTCCCCCTATGCACCCCAAACGCAAAATGCAAGAAACATCCTAAGTACATTCCTTGTCTTTATAGAATGTTTTGTGTGCTTGAGACCTTTGGGTCTTTGTGGGGGCATCCCGAAGTCCCAGTAAAATAAGCCCTCAAAATATTAAAAAACACGTTAAAAAGATTTAAAACATACAACATTATGACTCTAAAAAGGGGAAAATGAAAACTAGTACGTTATGCAGTGATACTAGATGTAAATCCTTTTCCCATGCAAAGTTACCTTCCCAAGAAATGGACTTTTGCTGTTTTATGTAAGTTGTGAAGATATTCTAGCAAGAGGTTGCTGCTCTTTTACATGAATATAAAAGCAAATCTTATTTAAAATCATGCCTCGAGTTTCAAATTTAATAGTTCAACTTTGAAAATTTGATATCGCATTATTTACTTTTCCTTTGTGTATACGTGTATGTTAGATGTCATTGATTAGTTACAACTGTATTTCAAGTTGACTTGATATGGAATGCAGTTTAATAGTTTTTCCCTAAAATTCTCTATTTTTTTATAATTTTTGAAATTTGCTGGGTCTTGGCCAATTTTTGGTGACAAGTTCGAATTAAAAATCAGATTGCCAAAATTTTGCAGAGTTCAAGTCTCATTCCCATGATTGAATCCCAAGCTGATTAGTGACCTTGTTAGTTCCTATCATGGTCATTGAATTGTAAAGAATGTCATGTTGTATGTGGCTAGTTTGCAACTCTCCATACTCAATCAGCACACAACTCTTCTTGTGACCTAAATTCAGATAGGCAAGAAGAGGTAGCAAACAAATGGCTTGAAGAGTATCTTCTTTGCTTTGACTCTAATAAATAATCTCGGTGGGCACAATGGTTACCTCCGGATGGATGGAGGTACAACACTTCTTTGAAAAGGCTCTTCTACATTTTCTACTAGGAACCTTTTTGTCAAGCATTTTGAGCAAGGTAACTCATCATCGCGGAAGTTTCCATGCAAGAAAACCTAGAAGAGCTTTCACAAATATTTCTTTCCACAAAAATCTTCAGTCTAAAAACAATACTCTTCACACAACAACCAAAATGGTCACCCTTTTGAGGCATTGTACAAATATCTCTCAGCATCCACTACTTTATATCTGCATAATCACTGGGGGTCCAAACAGTAAAGGATCGCATTGCACAACAAGAAGTCGGGCTACAAATTTTAAGGGATAACTTAGTCCTGGCACATAATAGAATGATACCAAGCAGATCAGCATGAACGCAAGCATCATTTTAAGGAAGAGGATTCGGTTTTCTCCATCTGAAACCATAAAAACAGATCTATCTGTGGCAGCAAAAAAGAAACAATTGGATCCTAAGTTTATGGGCCTTACAAGGTACTTTCCAAGCTTGGCAGCCTCCTTTATAAGTTGAAGCCACCTCCATCCTCAAGTATCCATCCAGTTTTTCATGTGTCTTGCTTGGAGAAAGCAATTGATCACAAAATATCCTTTTACAAAAAGAGCTACCAGAGTGACATGATGAGGTTCAAATCATATTGAAACTAGAAGTAGTGAATGACAGACAATTCAAGCAGTTGTGTAGAAAATCTATCACAGAATATCTTATCTAGTGGAAGAATTTTCCAATCAAAGGTGCAATATGGGAGGACGAATATTTCATGTGAAAGCACCCACAGCAAGCAAGCATGGAGGGCAACGCTTTTCTGAAGAGGGCATGTTATGATCCTAGTTGTACACATATAATATGTATGGATGGTTACGAAGTAGCCTGTGTGGCATGCATAACCCTTTTTCTTAATGAAGTAGAAGTTTCTAGATTATAGTAGTCAACATCAAGAGAGTAGGGATCAGATATTCAATTGTCATATTAAGCTGTGTGAATTCATCTTTCGTTAGATCATTTAGGAAGTTTCCCCTCAAGATGGCATGACTTTCTTGTTCTGTTATAAAGTAATTTTGGGCTCTAATTCTACAATTCTACACATCCCTACTTCATTTCATGCATCTGTGAAATGTTATTGCGGTATCTTTGTGGATGTGTAGTATTTCTTGCACTACTATCCTAACAGTGCATGTACTGATTTCTAGATTGAGAGTACAAAAGATAAAATTTTATTACATTATTGAGCAACTATGTAGGAACCCTATTATGACGGCTCATACACCTTCCCTTTATGAGCTTACGTTCGTCTTTTTCTTTTTGATTTTTTAAGATTCTATACTGAATGCAATGCTTCACACATAGCAAAGGAATCGTAATCAAATTTCATCATAACTGGTTTACGTTAAACATTGTGATGTTTGTGTTAGTCTTTTTCTTTTTGAGTTTTTTCAGATTCTATATTGAATGGAAAGCCTTCACACATAGCAAAGGAATTGTAATCAAATTTCATTATCACGTTTACATTAAACATTGTGATGTGGGTCTGTGTGAGGTAAAATCAGAATCATATCAGTGAAACAAAATTGATTTTAATGCTTGTTTCAAATTTGACAAGATCAATCTATTAGCAAGAGAAGACAAGATTATGTACATTTCATTTATGCGGGCCCAAGTTTACAGAACACTCGTTGAATTAATAGGAAAAAGTAAACGCGCAAGTATCCAACTTCCACTGCAAAACTGTGATCGCATAAAAATTATGAACACGCATCAAACTACTACAAATTTATTAAATTATATGTGCCTTACAAGTTCAAGGGCTGTTTGAAACCCTCGAGAAGCCCGACGTTTTTCTGGCTTATCAGGAAACACCTGCAGCAAATGAAAAATTGTGTGCATCAGATATCCATAGAATCCAGATCATGTGAAATGCAGTGTTTGACTTATCAGCCTTTTCTTTGAGATCACATTTTATTTACCTTGCATATACAATTTTCCTTTTCGTTAAAAAAACACATCCTGAAAATAGATAAAACTTCAATCCATTGTGATTTTAGAAAGGGAAAATAACCAAAAATTAAGTCAAAATACACTGTAATTTTGCTTTACTAGGAAAAAGCAGAAAATAATTTCAATCTGTTGTAGTGCAAAGGATCTTACTAGGCAAGATGCAATTCCCCTTGCTTCATTCAACTTTCTAACCAGTGCTAATACAAGCTGGATGTTAGCATCAATAAATTCATCTGAGGATCCCTACACAAAACAGATATCAACCAGCATTGATTGGAATTCCCTAACGATAAAGAATTTAGCAATTCTCTAAGCCATTTAAAATCAGTAAAATTAATATTGAATTAGTTTGGTATCGAAAATGGATATACTTCACAAGGAACTCATGAAAAGGAAATATTAGGAGTTCAATCATAAGTTCTCCACTCAACTTAGGAAGCTAAGATATAGAAAGAGAAGATGAAAAAGTATTTTCAATATTAGGAGTTTGACTAGAGTAAAAGAGAAGGATTAATGTGGACTTCAAAGGATTATCAACCAAGACTAGTGAGCTTCAATTTTCAAAGCTAAGAAGTGCAAGAAACACACATATACAAGAATGGCATCTAACATGCAGGAAATTAAATTGTAGGAATGTAAATTCCAGGGATTAAAAAGCTATATTATGAAAGCAAGGAAAAATCTAATGAATGGGTGAGCCACCAGCCACCTGTGATGGTGAATGGGACCCCACCTCCCATCAACCCATCCGAGTGTCTCCTAATGGGCCAAACATCTCCCCTTTACAATGGTCTTCTTTTCGGAAAACTTTTGCCTCTTATTATTTCAAAAAATAGGAATGTACAATGGAGCAAACTATGATTCTATGATCGAATGATCATCCTTCTTTACACTTGAACACAAATTGGGAGCTACGACTGTTTCTTTTACCACCTATACCTAACTACTTTAACCCCTTTATTACTTAATTATTTATTTATAGGCTTTATTTAATGAATCTTGTTGGGGCCTCTAATAACAACTCGAGAACCCCCATACCTCTGCTTTATTACATGGCCGATACAACTGTAACTTAAATATGTTACATTATAATTACATAGGTATATGTGCAATCCCTTTAATAATCAAATAGTTTTGGCTTAGATTGGAAATGAGTGCCATCAACTGTTCCATCAGTAGATACTCATCCTGGCAGTCACCTCTCTTTTGATTTTTCATCTTACACGCACTTTCATGTAAGTCTGCTAAGCGCAAGTAAGGATTCTTATTGGCACTTTAATGTAGAATTGCTGAGTGCGGGTAAGGACTCTAGTGTTAGACAATCCTTCATTTTAGCCCAATCGAATCGGATGTAGCTAGAATATAACTTTCTATGACTCATTTAGACTATGTTCAAAGAAAGTAAGGTTTTTCATGTTATACTCCAGATAGGCTAAATAACCATCAAAAGATCACTAATGACTATCAAAATATATTAGACAAGTCCATTAATCTGCTCAAAACTAAGCATAAAATATGCCATAAAATTCTCATCATACCCCCAACTTTGAGAGTTGTTGGTCTCTGCAGCAACACATTTGGTTCTGGCTGAAAAAAATCATCATTCTTGTACAGCATAATTACAGACACAGACATTAATGGCTGACAAATATTTGTGTAAAAACTTCCATGCTTCACCATAATACTGTCAAAAGAACCAATCTAGACTGTGCGTAATCAGTGCATCACCTGTTCAAAAATAATGTTGAGCTTTACAAAAACATTCACCAAACCACCCAATCAGGTTTTCAGTCTAGTGTTTCATTAGACCATCGTATCTGGTTTAAAACTGATGGAACTGCTATCAGACTGCCATTTTTGGTTTTCCATTTAATAGCAAAAATGCTTTGCAGCTCACATGTCCTCTTTAATTCACCCAGAAATCAATATGGAGATGCCAACCAATTCATCACATGTTTTCCCAACCATCCTTCACATATTTTGCAGATACAATTTCACTCAAGTGCATTTTAAAAATATTATTTTGTGATAATTCTGCAAACGTGCACACAATCATCACTTATGTTTTTTTCCATAAGATTTCCTATGAAATCACATTTTTTCTGCAAATCCGTCTCATGTATTCATATAAAGATAAGAGTAATGAGGATCACTCAGCTCGGTGTGGGCTAAGAGAATCTCAAAACTCGAGCACCACTCCAACTTCAAAAATTCCAAATCCCACATTCAGACACAAGAACAAACTGCTTTCCTTCACATATTTCTAGGATACCAACTTTAGGCTTCTGTTCTCCTACCCCCAAACTGCAAATCATTAAGCCACAATGACAACTCTTGTGGATAGACAAAGCAATCATTGCTGAATCTGATGAAACAATACATTGTACTAGAAAATGTATTGCATTAATTCTTCTATGTCAGCACAGAAATCATCTTTTTGAAAATCTACCATCTGAAAATATTGTGTAAATATAGAAAAATCTATATTGGCATCATAAAGCAAAAAAGGCAGGTCTATATTTGTCTCAAGAAAACATCATTGATTATAGGAGCACGTTTGACAGGACTTGATTCTACCAAGGCCTCTGCTGAGGTTATTCTAAGTTCAAAATTTCTGGACATCTGACTCTGAGTCATTTGCAGAGGTTCTGAGCAAGAATTTATGTTTGTTTCTAGTTTCCTTTCTTGAAATCTTCCTTCTCCCCCAACTTTTATGTTGCTGGCCCATCAATGACTAAGAAAAATTTAAAAACATAGAGGATTGTTCATCTCCAAGTTGTCATCAATATTTTTCCTACAATTCATCTATGTCAACAAAAATTGAAATGCTGAAGTACTGAGAAAGATTCCTAGCTCGGGCAGGCCATGAAAGTTTCCAAAGAGTTGGGTGCCTAATCTGGATTTCAGAAACAAATCTGCATTCTGCAACTGATTGTTTGAAAGATGCAGCACATCAGAACACTCCAAGACAATTAGAAAGTACCATTGACATTTTTTTGTTGCATTCTTCTCTCCCTGACTACGAAGAAATTTGGGAGAGATTTACAAATTGATAAACATACATATGCAGCGAGTAAGAACTATTAATAACAAACTGCATTCTACTGTGCAGGTTAGAATATTTACACATCTTGATCCCTATTCCTGCACTCACGACATCCATATTGAGATTTACGGATGACAACGTATAAATCAACATATTGTCAGCCAAATGTTCATAAAATAGGGAAACACTTTGTTTATTGGGCTGCAACATAAAATCTGAATTTCTATACCTTACCTTGTGCATCAATCCTTCAGCATAAATTTGTCCATTTTCAGATGCTACATGCAGCATTTTAATTCCCAAGGTATATTTGAGCATTGTAAACTTTTCTTCAGATTGGCTTTCAATATTGGTCTTATTTATGTACATGGTATTGATCCTTTATGCCTTGCATATCTGAAAGAAAAGTTTAAGAATTGATTCTACAATGAAGAAAGAGAACCTGCTCATCTTTGTACATTTAATATTCTTCCTTTATGCCTTGCATATCTGAAGGAAAAGTTTAAGAATTGGTTCTACAAGGAAGAAAGAGAACTTGTTCATCTTTGAGCCATAAAAAGGAATAGTAAGAAGGCAGGCATCATCTGGGCGATCTGTCCTGTAGCATACTTGCTAAATTGAGCCAAGGAATAGTAGTGTGGAGCTCCAATGACTAAAGGGGCCACGTTTGGTTCTGTAGAAGCCTTGCAGAGTCAGCAAGCTTAGCTAGGATAGGTCGCAGGACTGAAATTCTCAGAAATTTATGCAGTGTCTTTATCTAAGACTGTAAAAGGTGTGAAATGTCATTTTTAACAAAGTCTGTAATCTTTCCTCATAATCAATAAAAGAAGATTTTATTGTTTCTTGTTATGTTGTGCTTGAGAACTTGCTTCGGTGAGATCTGACTCTAAAATTGTGGGTTGTGTCGCTGAAATTGTGGACCCCTAATTGCAAGTTTGCAACTGCATCAATTGGTATTGGAGCAAAGATTTTAAGCCCTGTGAGTGTGTATGTGTGAATTCCCAGATTTGTTGCTTTCCATAGGCATGTGTGTGGTTAGAAAGTAGTTGCAAACATCTTCCAACATTCACATTGTTGGGTAGAAGGTGTAGGTCACAGAGTCTAGTTGTGGATTAATTGTGAGGAAATTGAAATGGCACAAAGTAGAACTTTCTACAAGAACAGCTAGAGCGCTGAGACTGGCAGATTTGGCAGATATGATGGGAGGAGTATGGGCCTGTTTGGAGGCCATGGAAACCGGTCAAGGTAGAGTACTGGCGGTGGATGATGATGTGAGTGATAATGAGAATGCAGAAAGAGCAACTGAGGGCCAGTTTCCTGAAGCAGAGCGTGTCAACACACTGGACAATAGATTCTTGAGTGCAATCACGAGAATTAGCAGCAAGCCAAAGATGAATGTTCCTAGTTACTCTGGGAGCATAATTCTGAAAGAATTTGTTGATTGGATCGGAGAAACGGACAAATACCTTGAGTATGCAGCACAGAGGACCTTGATTATGAAGCTATAGAGGACCCCAAGAAGGTAAGACTCAACTATACTAAGTTATACTATGTTAAACAGTCACACGTCTTTGTTGTGGGAACATGTGAAAACCAAAAGAGTGGGTCGAGGCAAAGAGAAGGTAAGGAGTTTGAGTAAACTCATAGCAAAATTGAAGGCTAAGTTCGAGCTTGTGGATTACCAATCATATTTGTTCAAGCAACTACATTTGCATCAAAGGGCACAGAGTGTGAAGAAATACACGGAAGATTTTTACAGGCTCACAATCAGAGAGGGTCATGTGGAGGATGAAGCAGAGACGATATCCAGGTATGTTAATGGTTTGTGTACTTCTATACAAGATGAGTTTAGCATGATCAGGTTGAAATCTATGGAGAAGCCCTATTAGTTTGCGCTAAAGGTGAAAGAAAAATTGTTGCACGAACAACAAGGCAGTCCAAGAGGGAAGGGGAAGTTCCACACGAAAGTGGAGGTTTGTACAATAATAGGAAAAATCTTGTCCACGAAGAAGAGACGAGTTCCCCGCATGATCAAAGCCATGTGCAAAGAGGCGGAAGAAAATCTTCTTTCAAAGGACGTAGAAGAGGAAAAGGATTCAGCAGAACTTGTTTCAGTTGTGGAGTTATTAGATATCACGCATTCAAATGTCCATAAGCCGCACAAAGTAGTGGCATGCGGAGAAATGATGCTAGCAACCGTGTTATGCAACATACGGATGCAGAGAGTACTGCATCAAATACTTGCATAGAGGAGCCAGAGTGCAGAGAAGCTCTCATGATCAAGAGTGTGTTGCTAAAGCCAGCAAAGGTGGAGAATGCACCCGCGCAAAGGAAGAAGCTATTTAAAAAAAAATTGCAAGTCCGCGGATAAGTACTACAAAGTTATTATTGATAGTGGTAGCACAAATAATTGTGTTTCTAATGAGATGGTCAAAAAGCTTGGTATGAAGAGAACTGCGCGTCCAAATCTATGTAGGGTATCCTTGCTATTGAAGGGGTATCAGTTGTTTGTGAATAAGCAATGCAATGTGCACATAAAGATTGGCACATATGAAGATGAAGTATTGTGTGATATAATGCCCATGGACGTGTGTCATGTGTTGTTGGGTCAACCTTAACAATTTGATGGCAAAGTACTACATGATGGCCGCACTAATACTTTCGTAAAGGAGGGACAAAAGTACACTTTAATCCCTTGAAGGATACAAGTGTAGAATTGGAGAAGAGTCTACAAAAATTGCTGATTTCAGGGAAAGAATTCCTTACCAAAGTGAAAGGGTATAATGACTATTTGAGTGCATTTTGAAGCTTGTGCAAAAAGCAGGGGAAAGCTTAGCTACACAACTAGAGAAGAACCTGCTAGAATTGAAGGAGATGCTAGGTGAGTTCGTGGATATCATGTCACAAGATATTTCAAATGGTTTAGCACCTACACACAGTATAAATCATCTGATGGATTCGATACCAAGGTCTAACTTACCAAGCAAAGCCACATATAAGTTAACACCTATGGAGAATGAGGAGATGGGATGAAAGCGCAAGAATTGCTTGAGAAGGGATTGATCTAAGAATCTCTCATCCCATGCTTCCAGAACTTGCAATGTTAGCACTAAAGAAGGGAGGTGAATGGAGAATGTGCAATGATTCCAGAACATCAACAAAATTACTATCGAGTACAAGTTTCCAATGATTTGATGGACTGTTTGAGTGGAGTAAACTACTTCACAAAATTGATTTGAAGAGTGGGTTCACCAAATCAAGATAAGTGAAGGTGGTGAGTGAAAGACTCGCCTTCAAAACGCAACATGGTTTGCATGAATGATTAGTCATGCCATTGGGCTTAACCAACATCCCAAGCACGTTCATGTGCTTGATGAACAAAGTGATGAAGCCCTTTTAGGCAAATTTGTCATTGTACGGCCCATCTATATAGAAGAGAGAGAGGCATCGTCGTTCCGTCTATTCGACGCGCCGCCTTACGCCTTGGGAGTGGCTTCGGTATCGGGCCCGGTGTACGAGTGGTCACAGGGCGGCATACTCGCTCGACACGACATTTTGATTTTCAGAAAGACGAAGGAAGAACACTTGATCCATTTGCAGAAAGTAATGCAACGTTTGCATAAAGAGATGTTCCTCATCAATTTGAAGAAATGCGTTTCATGGCAGTGTTGACCTTACCTAATTTTAATAAGGTATTTCAAGTTGATTGTGATGCAAGTAGAATAGCTATTGGAGATGTGTTGACTCGAGAGGGAAGACCTATCACAAAGTTCGAAAGAAATTGAATGATGTGAGGAGATCTTCAATTTATGAGCAAGAGTTCTACACCATGGTGTAGACTTTGAAGAAGTGGAGGCACTACTTGTTGCCCAAAGAGTTTGTGTTGTACACAAACCACCAAGCACTACAATTCATCAATAGTCAAGGTAAGTTAAATCAAAGACACATGAAATGGGTTGAATTCTTGTTGAGTTACTCATTTGTCTTGACACACGAAAAGTGGGAAATCAAACACAAATGCGGATGCATTGGGTAGAAGACACGTCTTGTTACATGAAATGTGTGGAAGTAGTAGGATTCAGGGCCATGGAGGAACTCTCATGAGAAGATGGAGACTTTGGAGAAGCATGGAGAGCATGTGCAAAACTAGCAAACATCAACCAAATATCGTGGTTGGATAATTTGGTGTAAGGATTGTTATTCAAGGAGTGCAATGATGTGTATTGCGAGGATCGATGAGGGAGAATTTGATCCAAGAGAAGCATTAGGAGGATTAGCAAGTCACTTTGGAATAGATAGGACATTAGCACATATAAGAGAGATATACTTTTAGCAAATGCGAATGGCTACAGGTGTGTGCAATTATGTGCAAAGGTGTAGAGTATGTTGATTAGCAATGGAAAAGAATCAAAAAATGGGGTTATATCAACCACTACCAGAACTTAAGAAACCTTGGGAGCATCTAAGTATGGATTTTGTTTTGGGATTGCCCAAAATGCAAAAGGGTCATGATTCTATCTTTTTTGTTGTAGATAGATTCTCAAAAATGGCTCATTTTATTGCTTGTAAGAAGACAATGACGCTAACCATATAACTAACTTATTTTTCAAAGAAGTGAGACTACATGGATTGTCGTGCAGTATTGTGTCTTAACAATGATACTAAGTTTGTGGTTTATTGTTGGCGCACATTGTGGACAAAGTTGAACACATGAAGCTTGCAATTTAGTTCTATATATGCCCCCGCAAGACGGTGCACAAACAAAAGTTGTCGGCTAAAATGTTGGCAATTTGTTGTGATGTTTGGTTGGAGAGAAGGCACGGACATGGGATTATGTCCTTGTGCGAGGAGAGTTTGCTTAAAACAACTTTGTGAATAGGAGCAAAGAGAGTTTGCTTATAACAACTCTACGAACAAGAGCATTGGAAGTCACCTTTCTAAATTGTTTATGGGATAAGTCCGAGAAGAGTTGTGGAGTTGTGAGACTTACCGTAAAAGAAAGGAAGGAGTGCAAAAGCCAAAGATTTTGCACATATATGAGGGAGGTGCATGAGCAAGCACACAAACAAATGGAGCAAAGTAATACTCAATATAAACAATGTGCAGATTTGAAAATGAGAGAACATGCAGATTTGAGGAGAGAATTGAAGTTAGAGGTTGGAGATATGATTCTTGTGAACCTTCCGAAGAAGAGATTACCGAAAGGAACTTATGATAAACTCAAGTGAGAGAAGACTGGACCATGGAGAGTCTGAAGAAGTTTGTAAAGAATGCATACAAGATAGAGTTGCCAGAGGGAATAGGCATTTCACCTAATTCCAATGTGGCGGTACTTTGAAGGGAAAACTAGTCAAGACACAAGCCGTGCAGAAATTGACTATAGATTTCATTCGCCATTGCAACAACGCAAAGAAATTGAATATATTATGGAAGAACGCGTAGTAAAGGCAACACGTAGTAAGAAGCACAAAGAATATCTAGTAAAATGGAGGTGTAGAGAAGTTGAGGATGTGTCTTGGCTTAGCAAAGTGGAGATTGCTATACTTTGTCATTCCATTGGACCTTAAGAAACACTGCTTGAGTGGAGCGGGTTTCTTGCAAACCTACCCCAAGAGAAATTCCCAAAAGGAGCTTATGATAAACTCAAGTCAAAGAAGAATGGACTACGTAGAGTCTGAAGAAGCTTGCAAAGAATGCATATAAGATAAAGTTGTTAGAGGGAATCAACATTTCACCCATTTCCAATGTAGAGGATCTATACCCATACTTTTAAGGGCAAACAAGTCATGAAGCAAGCGGCTTGAAATAGACAGGACATTTCACGCGCAGAGCAACAACGCGAAGAAATTGAATATATTATGGAAGGATGTGTAGCAAAGGCAAACACCTAGAAAGAAGCACAAAGAATATCTAGTGGAGGGGCAGAGAGAAGTTGGGAATGTGTCTTAGCTTAGCAAAGCGAGATATTGCTAAACTTTGTCGTCGCATTCTAGACATTAATAAACTCGTTCGAGCAAGAGTTCAAGTTTTCTTCTTACCCAAGGTGTACAATGCAAGAGCATCTAGTTCACGCGCAATCCTACATCGACTAAAAACAATTTGAGTTAGAAAATAAAGAATTACAAACTCGCACTTTCATCTCTGACCTCGCACCACTTTGTTGAGTTTTTCACATGATACCTCAAAGGACTATCAATGTTGCGCAATACCACGAAGCCTTGTCCCATGCCACGCAATGCCTACTCCATGTTGCGCGATGTCGTGAAGCCTTATCCAATGTTGTGCAATGCCGCAACACTATCTTTAACCTTGCAAGTACCATGCAAACAATACTCTACGCATGACCCCTTGCCTAGCTCTTACACCACTGATATTTTGTAGAAGTCTTGCACTACCCCATTCCGTCATGTGAAACTCATACCTTATGCAACTGAATTCCATTCCGCAAAGATCTTGCATGATGTTGCAAAGCCATGACTGATGCCACAAAGCCTTATGTGTTACCACAAGTACTATGGGACCTCTAGTTTATGCCACCATGTTGGAGATTTATGTCTTGTGAATATGGGAGCTTGCGGGATCTCTTGTCAACATCGATACAGTTAGGAGAAGCACATGTGCGCCTTGATATGTTTCCTTTGCCCAAGGACAAACCAGGCAAGTTGGTTAACCTTGATTTAACATATATGATTTCATAGGAGGCTGCCTACAAACTAGTTGATGAAATCAATCTAGGCGTACACAAGAATCCTTGCGAGGATATCTTAACTTGCAAAGGCATCTTTATTCTCAACCTAAATCTATAAATAGAAGGGAAAAGTAAGCAAGTGTCATTTGAGCGATTTATCCTCTATCATACTAATTGAGTCAAGGAATAGTAGTGTGGAGCTCCATTATCCGATGAGCCAAATCTAGTTTTGTAGAAGCCTTGTAAAGTCTATATGCTCAGCTAGGATACGTCATAAGACTAAAATTCTCGAGAGAATTTCAGCGAGTCTTTATCTAAGACTCTAACGGGTATGAAATGCCATTTGTGCCAAAGTCTGTAATCTTTCCTCATAATCAATAAAATAAGTTTTTATTGTTTCTTGTTATGTTGTACATGAGATCTTACTTTGGTGAGATCTAACTCTAAAATTGTGGGCTCCATGGCCTAAGGCATCCCTTCATCGGGACCCTTTACATTACTACAACATTATGCTTGTAAGCACAACGAAAGAAAAGAGGACAAAAAATCAGCTTGTTTCACTCTATCCAAAAAAATGGCATAATAAGAGCAAGATGGTTGACACCCAAAAGCAACTTGAGGCAGCACGTGACGTCCAAAAGTTATTTAAGAATGCACTGGAAGTACAATCCACTCGATCTCTTTGTTCAATTTTGCAAGTTGATGTTGCAGCTCAACCAAAGAAGCCCATCCTCTTCCTTCTCGCAGCTCGCTCACCAACGGTATCAATATCACATACCTTTCAAGGTCCAAGTGAATCTCAACATCTCGGTGTTTGAAGGCAAGATTGATGCCGCAAACATTGGATACATGGGTTCTCCAACTTGAGGCCTACTTCTCCATCAAACAGTTCCATGACGGAGAGAAGATCACCTTGAATCATTCGGGCAATGACCATTTGATGTCCGGTAGTGCAAAATGTACAGCACATTAAGTGAGAAAGCATTTGAGTCCATTCAAACTTGGGGTGACTTTTCAATGCTTCGCAAAGTAATTCTACCCCCTCAAACCTATGAGGATGAGTACATGATGTTCTTACGGTGGACAACAACGTAAGGCACACCTGATCGGTAGACTACACCAATGAGTTGCATGCCTATGTGGGGGCTCATGAAGCAACACGAGGCACCCGAAATACATCGGTGGACTTTCACCTTATATTCGTGCAAAGTGGAGTTCTTGACTTCCAACTCTTTGGGGCAAGCATATCGCAACGTCGCCAAGGCAAGGCAAAGGCAAAGTTGAATTAGTGTTTCCCCTCTTAATCCTAAGCCCACGCACAACACACCATCTCAACCCCCTTTGCAGAAGCAAAAAACACATCACAAGGCGAGACCGGTCTAGGGTGGCCACACAACATCAAAAGGCTCCTATACCTTCTACCTTAGATAAAGGTAAGAAGAAACAAGGTGAAAAGTCGTATCACCAAAGACATCGCTCCCACACCCCTGATGGTTATGAATGCCACACCTAGTAATCTTTGCTTGTACAATCTACATTAGGTCCCTGACCATGGACTACACTAATCCAAATAGTTCTTATCTAAGCATCGACCCATGGCCATCGACACTTTAAACGAACATGAGCATCTCTTCCACGCAAAGTTTTGGTTCAAACAACAACTTCTCCATGTCATCATCGAAATCGAAAGACAAAAGAACATCATTTTGCAAGATGCGGCTCAATGCCTTGCGTTTCCTACTTTCTCAAATCTTTGCCCACATTCACTTGGATGGCTCCGGTCTAAGAAAAGATATATAAGTCCGACAACAATGTACAATCCGGTAAAAAGCCAAGCCAATGGACGATAATGTCACTTGCGACATCGCACCTCTTGAGGTCTACACCATCGCTACGAAGACCATACTTGTATGACCATGATGCTACATATCGGGCCAAGCCATAAAAATGGACTATTCATGTCAAAGACTAGCTTTTCAATCTCTTTGAATCATAACCAATGACCAAAATCACATTGGTCTTTACCAAACAATGCCACAAACTCATCTCACACATGAAGAAGTTCGTGTTACTCATGGCTTTCCTAAGACACTGCGCATAGAATACCAAGAAAGCATTGGCATTGTGCAATGCTTAATCATCGTTGTAGCAAAAGTCACAACTCGACAAGTTACTAAAACATAGCGAAGCCTTCCTATAGCCGAAAGGCCTCCCGATGCACCACGAAAGAACGCATCACATCAATTTGGTTCCCTAATCTCCTCTCCCAAACACCCTAATGTACTTCAAATCAATTTGGGAGAATGATAAAGTCCGACACCAAATACAAGATCTTTGAGATCAAGGCAAGATCAAGCCTAGCCCTTCGTCATGCGAGACTCTAATGGTAATTGCTGCCAAGAAAAATGGGACTTAGTGCATTTGCATAAACTATTGTGTACTCAACAATATCACGATGAAGAGTCGGTATCCTTTGTTATGCATTGATGAACTCTTGAACCAATTCCAAGGTGCCCAATACTTCATTAAGATAGCTTTCAAGACACAAGAGGGATTGTACAAATGGTTGGGAGAGGTCCATAGGTTGTGAGCATCGCCTAGGTAGACGTTGCCTTAACTCTTCCCTTATGTGATTGATGGCAATCCCTTGGTGGGGTGGGTGAGGAAAGGAACCTCCTTTAGGTTGAGGAAGGGTTGAGTCAATGTTAACAAAGGTTGTATTGGAAGCATTGGTATGATTGTGAGTGTTTGTAAATCCATCATTAGTGGTGTTGTGGTTCCAGGTCTCATAAGTACTTGGAGGGTTTTTGTAATTATTGTTTAGGTTGAGGTTTTTCAAACTTGCACGTGAGGAAGTTTTGCCTTTTAGCTTGCTTGGGGGCTTCCTCGAAGTGGATGGAGAGAAAGACCAAAACTTGTATTGAAGGAGAGATACAAAGTAGTGGGGAATAGTTGAAAAAGACTCTCGTTAGATGTGTTATGTTTGGCTTTATTTGCCAAGGTTTTCCATCACTCTATAAAGACTTGAGCCATTTCATGTTCGACTTGTTTGCGATTGTGAAGGCATTAATGTTGTTTTAAGGTGGGTTGTGATAGTGAAACTCTTCTACTAAACATTGACTAAACCTTCAAGTTCAACAATAGAGTTAGCTGGAAGGGAATGGTACCAATTTAAAGCATTGTTCGTAAAGGTTTAAGCAAAGACTTTAGTAGTTGCATAAGAGTTAGTTTTGATCCAATTCTTATAGACATTTCCGAAGTCTTCATGTGAAGAGGGATCGATGGATCCGCCATAGATGATGGTTGGATTGATTCCTCCAATGCCCACTGCAGCAATTTAAGGAGCTAAAGGTTCTCTTTGAATTGACTAGAGAACCTTGTTCGAAATGCATGATTGTGGGATTAGAATCCCATTAGGGCCAAGAAGGGGGGTGGAGGACATTGATTTGGCGCACCCAAGTGAATATGTTGTGGTCTATTATTCATTTGAGCCAAGTTAGTTTGCATTTGATGGAATTGGTTGTTAATAGCGATTTGTTGTTAACTCATTTTGTCTATTGTTGTGAGGTTAGTTGGGTTGAATCCATAGTTGGTTTGATTAGTGTTGTTAGGTTGAGGAGGTGCATTGTTAAGAGTAGAATCTGTCATAGTTGCAGAAGGATGAGAATGAGATGCAAAGAGAGGGCAAGACATGCTTTGGTTTGCCCCAATATTTGAAAAGATGTTATTAATAAGATTGTGTTGATTAATATACTCGTTGATACATTGTTTGATGGATTACGAAGCATCTCTAGCAAATTTTGGATAGCTTTGGACAAATTTTTACTTGGCGGTGTGTATTTGGGATAGATTTTATCCTCCCTCCGCTTTAATTCTTCCTCGAGTATAGGTTTGTTTAAATGGGATCTAGTGGAAATCCTATTGATAGATGATTAGGCAAGAGCTTATTAGAGTTAGTACCGATCCACAATACAATCTACACAAAGGGTCATAATTGAGGGAAAGAGGTCCAATTGGTATTTTTGAGTGTTATAGAGATGCTCCATAGTACGAGGCTTAAAAAATGAAGAGAATCAAGGTGAACTTGGGAAATTTGTAAGAAGCTAAGAAACTACGATGAAAATATAGTAGGTAAGGAGATAAAAAAATGAATATGAATATGATTCAATCAACAATAGAGTACGATTCACCTTGGGTTCACCAAAATGTATGCGGGCTAAGATGGTCAATATGATTATCCTCTTTCTCTTCTCAACAATATAGATTAGGATATAAGTAGAAGACCAATCTAGGGCCAACACAAATGCCAAGATAGAATACCAAGTGGTGTAAGAGTCATGGATCTATAAGACAATAATCCACACTATCAAATATGTAGGGTTCCAAAGCTTGTGTCTAGGATAGGCGATGGCGTCTTGCTAGAATCTAAGGTTGTAAGGATAAACAAGGGCAATAAGAAAGTGTTACAAGGTATCTAGACTAGGGTTGTAAAGCCATGTGGCGGATATAGGCAAGGGCCAATAATAAGAATAATGCAATAGACAAGAATATGCTACTCTATCCTAGTCTAATACATGATACATCAAACATAATCAATCAAACCAAACATAAAGGAAAATGAAGGGTTAGGAATACTTACCTTTGTGAAGACATTGTTGGCGCGCAATAAATCCCTCGGTGTTAGTAAAACCTCATAAAAAAATTGTTGTGGGTGGATCACATGAGGTAGAAGACCTAAGTAGGCCAAAGTTGGGGACTCTAAAGACCGATAAGCCTTGTTGGTGCAACTCATATTCTTGTTTTTCCAGTAACCCAATGCTCCAAAGTAGACCTCCAGTATATGCTCCATTAAACCTTAAACCTCATAAACCTTTAAAGGCAAATTTGCGAGTGCAAGAAGAGCAGACTATATAATGTTTTTTGAGAAATGACAACAATGACACCTATTTATAAGAGAACATAACCTGAAGTTATAAACTCTTTAAGACAACGACATCATTGTAGTTGATACGGGTTGGCTAGAAAAAAACTTACTAGATAGCATCAACTAGGGTCGATGCCATCGCCACAAACAATCCAACATAGAGATCAAAGGGAAAGCGCGTGGAAGTAAAGTAGATGCTAGGAGGCGAGATATGAAGGTGTTGTAAGTAGTGTGAGGGCAATAAAATTGAAGAGGTAATAAGGTGATTGTAAGAAGGTAGTAAGAGGTAGTAAGGGGTAGAAGAAAGGTAGTAAGGGGGTAGAAAGAGGGTAATAAAAGCGGTAAGAAGGCATGCTAGAGAAAGCTAGGCGATAACACGCACAACAACTCCCTCACTAAATATTGCTAACCAGCCCACTCATCTCCCGATGATGCCCCTTAAGGCACGTGTTCAAGGAGATTAAAGGCCCGATAACTTGTAAATAAAATCATGAGTATGATGAAAAATAAGGTCTATCCGATAATGCCCCTTGAGTGATTATTTGTTTGTTGGATCATCTCAATCAACGCGATGATCGACAAGGAAATGGTATCTTTATTGTATAGGGATCTTTATTTTCATTTAGTGGTCTGCAATAATGTAATGTCCCCTTTTCCAACTTGAGAGCATGATTTTGGATTTCTTGTCATCCCCTTTTCCATGGCAAAGAAGTGGAGTGAGCTGGAAAAGGAAGTGAACTCTCATTGCACTTTTATTTTCTAATTTTTAATGTTTTCTTTTAGTGTGTTCTTCTTTTTAGCAGGTCGGCTGGGTTTGGTGCATTAATGAAGCCAATTAAAAGATTAAAAGAGCTCTTTATGGGTCGGCCTTGTCCTTTTTGGGCCTTGGCGCCAAAGTTGGGTTATAAAAGGAGACAAAGGACTTCATTTGGGCATTCACTTTTGCTGCATTTACTCTAATTAGACTTTTGGGTTGTTGCTCATTGTTCTTTCCACTCTTGGGAGGAAATCCAAGTGTGTGGCTCTTCCAAGAAGGACGAAAACCGTTCTTGTGGCTGGTTGGGGTCCTTGTGTGAATTGAAGGGAAATTGCAGATTTGGAGGAAGAGGACATTTTCAGATTCTTCATGCATTGTTGGGTCTCTCCTAGGTGGAGCGACTTACCCTAGTGTGGAGTTTGGTGCCTTCTAGGGCACAGAAATCTGATTTGTTTTCATATTTGGCTTTCTCATAATTTATAAGGCCAGAATCTACTATTCTTTGTGAAGTTTGGGGTTTGTAAACCCTCATTTCATAATTTTATGCGGAGCTGTAGTTCACTGACTTATAGATAATTTCCAGCGGTGTTTTCCATCTGATTTCATGTTGAAAATTACTTTGGTTGATGCCTAAAATACATTTTAATATTTTGGCAAGGTTATTTGAAGAGTTTCAAGTGTTTTTCATCCATTTTTACACTGTTGTTCGGAAAATCTGATCACTGTTTTGATCTGGGTTTAAATTTCAGTTTGCTGGTCTGAAATTCATATTTGAATTAATTGGGATTTACGCTAATTCCTTGTTCTTTAGTTTTCCCCCAAAAAAGGCATTACAAATAAATAGGAGGATCGAAGAACTTGAGACATGGTTTAGAGCCAAAGGAAAACTTGGGGAAAGAGAGTTTGGGGTGGGGGTGGGGACGGGTGGGGGTGAGCGGGATTTGATGTTCAACTTAAAGAAGAGCCAAGTCTAATTCAACAAAAACTTGCGAGCTTGTACGTCTAGTTAATATTTAAAGTCCTAAAAGTGCATCTAATTGAGAACTGCTGCATTAGTTCCTTCAAGACTGTAATAAGATTATAATGCGTTGTGCCAGTGTGTATAATGTTCCTCACTAGTTAATTAAAAAAAAATTGTTTCGTGTTGCATGTGGATCTCTCTTTGTTTGAGTCCATTGTGTGTGTAAATTTGTGGGCTGTGTGGTCTACATAGTCCTTCATTGGACTCTCTCGTCACAATTGTATCGATAGAGATATCATAAGCCAACCACAAGGTAGTGTGAGAATTAAACATATAGAATTATGACACCTATATGTTAGAGAGATCATAGATTGCTAATTAGTGTTGGAACTTTAGAATATTGAAAAAATAGGCTGACATGCTAACAAAAGGCATTCCAAGGATAAAACAAAGGTCATACAAGAAAAGTATTAAAGTAGTGATGAATCAAATAGTGGAGATTTGATAAGTAGGATATTAGAATGAAATAGTGTCCTATACACAAATACACAAGATCTAGCTGACCATATTTTTATAATAGCATGCAAGGTCTATGTACATGATTCTAGTGAAGATTGTTTCGATAAAATGTGAAAATATGGATCCCTAGTAGGCCAAGGTCAAGTGGTAAGGCAAATCGATTTCCTTGATGATGACCCTTGCTCAAGTCTTGTTGATCGTGTTTCCACTATTGGAGGAAGTTGGGCTCCCTAGATTAATGATAGAAATGAAAGGTATCATTTTATGCATTCCATTTTGTGTCTCCTATGTTATGCAAGTGACTTTTCACCTTGAACTTGGGCGTCTTACATAGACGCCTGAGCCTGACAAGCTCGAAGCTCCTAAAGAGGTCACTTTAGGTACCCATTCCTTGCTTTCAGATCCTCTATGGATCAGGAAAATGTGGGTTGCCTCATGCGGTGTGTGCAAGAGCCCCTTTCCTACTTCGCCTCATTGATATTAATATTAATATTAATAGGCCACCCTCATAGCTTCTCAACGGATACCCTGATCTCTCAAAGAGAGAGATAAACAATGGCATTTGTAATGATATTTATAGAGCCTACCTTAAGTCCACATGATCTCAGCCTAAGGAATCGATCGCCTCAAAACCTCAACACTACTCAGACGTATATCTCGAATTCATTAATGAGTTCAACCAGCCCCAGGGTATACAAAACTACACGGAGTTACCTTACAGCTTGAGGTTTCCTTTGCTCAATTCGGAGAGTTCCCATCAAGTTCCTTTGAGATAGACCACCTTATCCTTCGGGAGCATCGTATTTGTCAATTCTCTTTGGTGCCAGAAATCGTGGACCATTTCGTTTTCAGATATTCTCCTTATTACAAGATAAGGGGGCAGTTCTTTGCCTCTTTAGAGATTCTATTGGATCAATTCAAACATTCATCACTTATGAAGGTCAAAGATGCTTAGCCCTCTTAATTCGGGAGATGTTCAACCTTCGGCAATGAATTTTCATATACAAGTCTCCAATGGGGCTCTACACCCAGTTAATCACGTCTTACTTCTAAGAGTCTCACATCATTAGTAGGGAGAGGCCTTGTGGCCATCTTCAAAAAAGATATGGTAGAACAATGAGATGTTGCAAAGACGGTGATTCACAAAGCTTGCACCCATCATTTACTTCTTCACCACCATGAGTATCAAAAGTGTTTCTCTAGAGCAGCAAGATTCATTCCACCACACAAGGCCCTCCTCTTTTTGACCCTATACTCTGTTGGGTTCTTGCTTTCCATTTACTCATTTTAATTTTTTTCTTTTACAATTTTTAAAATGTACCTCCCTTATCTTCTTTACATTGTGTCTTTTGCAGTCCCAGAGGCCAATCTTGGCCTTTAATGGGCATTAATATATAGACTGAAACCACCTTAAAATCAAAATCAAAACTAGCCAGCTTCATACTTATAAGAAGTAATAAATGTACGATCCTAATACTTTAGCCGAAAATGGGTAAAATACCTTACCTTATACGAAGAAATACTGCTTGGCAACGGACTGAGTGATTTGTCGAATCAAAGGAAACCCAAAACCATAAAAACATTTTTTTAAATCAGAGAAATGTAAGAGTATGGGCAGCTAAATTAAAATCGAAAGAATGAATAAATGCAGTACATACAGGAATTCTATTTCAAGGCGTGTTTTTGCATCGTCGAGAGCATAAAGGAGGGCTTTGGCTGCGTCAGCAATGGGCTCTTCATAAGATTTGGGATTGTACAAAGGAACCCCGATTTTTGGGTCCACCGCTGACGCATCTCGTCCGCTGCCTCGAATCCTTGTTGTTGATGATGATAACTGGCTCATGCCCCACCTCCTTCCGTTCGGCTTGATTGGCCTTTTTGCACAGCACAATATAAAAGCAGGCCTTGTTATGTTTGTCGAAGCAAGACCCAGGGAAATTCCTAGAGCCATTACTGCTCTCCCTACTTCCTTCTGTAACGCGACCCTTGCTCCTCGCCCCACAAAGCTATGCCACACTTCACAGGAGATAATGTTCCATATCCAAGATAATACAATTTTGCTAAATGAATAATGATGGATTTTTAACGAGAATGTCAAGTACGTAATTGGTTAATTTCAAAAGTGCTTAATCCGTATTGTGTTTTAAAAATAGTTGACAGATTATTCAACCTTAATGGTTATGGGGTATATATATAGTATAAGTGTTTTGTCCCATAGGCTGTTTTTGTAGCCTCTTCATGTTCTTCTTTGACACAAGAATGTATTAGAAAGATATTGATTTGGCATTTTAAAAAAATTATTTTCATAAATTATTTGCTTGTATAATTTTTATTGGTATTTTTAGATTTTATATTAAATACATTGGTAAATTTTAGTTTTCAGTTTGTTATAATTAACTCTCTTTTTTATCAATTTTATTGTATACGCACTAAAAAAATTATAATAGAAATATAGAACTTTGTGATCAAGATTAATGTATGTTAAAAAAATTATTATTTTATTAAATAAGACTTTCAATTGTTATTGTTTAAATATTGTGTTTAAATATTTTTCCCTTTAATATAATAAAATATGCATTATACTAGTACAAATATCTTAAATACATCTATTTGAAAAATGTCGATAGATATCAATTTCATGGTTCATATCTTGAATTTCTCAAAATTATAAAAAAACTTATAAGTGACACTTTAATGGATGTCAAAATTAATATACACGATAAAATTGTACATGGTCACACCATTAAATCTATAAACATAAAGACATTGAGCTAATCATACAAAATATAATATATATGAAAAAAAAAAAAATTAATTTCTCCTTAAAAGTGTACAAATTAAAAGATCAATGTATGCATATACCACATTGATTAATAATTTTATTACATTCTCTATATATTTTCCATTGGTGTGTGACAAACAAATATTTCTCGAATAACAAGGTCCCAAACTCTACCATATGGTCAAAGATATTACTTTTTATTTGTTTTCGGACTTATCAAAAAAATTTAATGAGCGTCAAATTTAATACCGAAAATAGAACTTTCATGAGTCACCTTTATTAGATTCTACTTCTTTTTGGAATAATAATTTTGTTTTTATAATTACAAATAATATAAAAAATTACAAATTTGCAACCAAGAATATATATTTTTGATTCAAGGGTAAACTTGAGGGTTTTGAAAGGAGTCTTCTCCCTTTTTACAGGCAACATCATTGAGTATCATCAACCATGTATGTATGATGGTGGTTAATAATAGTCAATGATCTTAGTTTTAAAAAGACCTTTCAAACCCCTCAAGATTATCCTTAAATCAACTTTATATATTCTTATTTACAAATTTGTAATAGTTAAATTATTTATAGTTATAACAATAAAATTATTATTCTAAATATGAGTCAAAATAAGCTTCACTCGCAAATGACACCACAATCATTTGACACTTGAAATGAAAATTATAATAGCGGTTATTCCTTAGGGGCACAGGAAGTGCGTCATGCGATTAATGACTTATGTCATTAATTGGGTATTATGCAGCAATAGCTATGTTGCAATAGTTCGTCAAGTTCCGCTAAACGGAACATCGAATCTTAACAAGTTAATTAGTTTAATTAATTCCCAACTTGTCAATCCTTATCAACCCATGTTACTCTCGACGATAGGTGTCATACCTAAGGATCTACGAGGGTCGTATATGACCTTCCCTTAATTAGGGATAACATAGCATGATTTAATAGTTTACAAGGTGCAAATTTAATTCCACATAATGCATTATCATGAAAACATACCTTGTTCTTTATTTAGGTATAAACGAGTAGTAGGGTGCCCTTCTTTTTAGTTGTGTTAATGTGGTAACAACAATCATACATTATTATATATACACACATATGCCCCTTAGGAACAATTGTGTTTATACATAAATATCATTCTTGTGTATGTTTTCATTCTTGAGTAAGTAAACATAATTAACTAAAGCATTTTGCACTTAGCTTAAGTTTCAAGTCATCTTTAGCGATCCATTTTAAATATCAATTATATATCCTTATAATAGGCACTATCGTTATCCATATAATTCATTCCTTATTATATTTATAACTTCAAGACGTGTTTTAATAGGTAATAGTTGTTGTTCAAGTAAAACAGTCACCAATATCACATATAGATGACATCCAAAAGGTAACCTATTAATATGCTAAGTATGTCTTGCATTCATACTTATATTACTACATTATATACTTCCAACTTAATTACAAGTCCTAAAACACTTAGTAATCAACTTTCTTTTCACTGAGTAAGGTTATATGGTACACCAAATACACTTAGTATCATCTCCTTTTCCTTTACTTAAATTTAATCCCAACATCATATACTTATCATATTTTAGTATAAGCTTGTTTTTAGCATAATTAGAAAAGATCAAATTTCACAAATATCTCTTTCATATCCGACAATTTATAGAATGAAGAATGGATAAACCTTTTTATTTATTACTTAAAGCATGCAAAACAAAATTATAGAATTACATCAAGGTAGATTATGTTTAGCCAATTCTCTTTTGAAAGCGATACATTAAATAGGCCACTAGCCTTTTATTTCTGAAATACTTAAGTACATCATTTAATGATTAATACAATCAAGTTACACAAAATCATCTTTCTTCAATCAATAGAACAAATGTAAACTTTTAAACTTCTTCCTTCTTTCACCTTTCATGAAGTCCATCTACAAAATTGTTAACAACTGTCGAGTTCATACAAACTAGCATGATAAGATCTAAATCTCCTGAACAACTTGCACTATTTAATAATTTCATAAAAGAAATGTTGTTATAAGTTGAAATCACATTAGGCACCAAAAAGGACACACATCATTTTTAACATCCCAAAAAGGTGTTTGATCATAATAAATACTAACCTTATGAATACATAGTAACTTAAATACATCATTCAGGTATGATCCATATAGACAATATCTTATACAACATTCAAGTATAAGCTATACAACAATAACTTGATCAAACGGTTATGGCTCTAAGATAGCTTTTAGTATAGATTAAAACTCAAGCAATAACCTTTACCATAGTCCTTTCCCATCTATCATATAGGTATTCTAGGTAGTATAATTATTTATTTGATTAAAGAATATAAATGTAAAAGTGAACAGAGAACTACCATACAATCTAACATATAGGTAGATAAGTTTCAGACCATCATCCAAACCGAAGCATATCATCCAAAAACTTAACCCCATTACCTGTAGCTTTAAGGTCGATTCAGGATTAACTGAATTTGACTGATCAATAAAACAATTCATTATAATGTTATCAATTCACTTCCTAATTCTCTTCGAGCTTAACAACTTGGTAAATCTTAACAATGTATTCTCTTAGAGAGTGCCTACGAAGAATCAAAACACAAGATATAGTCACAAAGAAACATAATAGCAAACTCGGGTCTATCATTCGGCCTTCATAGATCGGTTGAACCATTAATGGTGGTATCTGAAAAACATATCTACCATGCGTTTATCTAAACTTATATGTGACAAGAGACTAAGTCTCTAATCTAACATAACTGGAATGTAAGCACAAACTGATAACCAAGGCTATTTCATCACTTATAGAAGGTAAGATTTGTAGGACGAAGTGGAAGGACTTCATTTTAATCATTCAACAATAATAACTCCATAATGATTTGAAACTAAGCTCGACATGATAATTTAGAACAAGAAACCAACCGTAGCCATGTCAATACCTAGGTTGCTAGCCTAGGGTTTATATACTTTTCAAATGTCTAAACAATTATCTCATATGGGTATCGAACCTACCCTGATAAATTGCTAATATCATGCAAGCAAGTAATAGAAGCATAAATTTGATGTCATCATGCCTAATCTCCAACACTTCTACGAGTGTTATATATCATTCGGTTTATTAGAAATCGTAAGAAAGATATACCGGACCTTATTACAGGTCAAGAAACCATATGAATCGAAATGCATGTATATAACTACCCTGAACTTTACCATTCTCTTAAAAATAAGCTTTCATATATATTATTGTTTATGTATAGACCAGGTCAAGAAAGTTCATGTATACATTTTCACAGTCATAGAATACTAGACCCAAATTTGCAAAAATGCAAAAACATAATAAATTTCCAAGGTTTGAATCACTCAACAAAAACTCAAAACCTTAAAAATGCATTTCAAACTGAGAGCAAAGTTCCTTTCATGAAAATATTATCTAGAGCGATATATTAAGAAGAGTTAGAGCCTATCATGCCTGGTAGAGCTCCTCTTATTTCCTTCAAGCTCCTCAAGTTCCTTTCTGCAAGCCCGAATGCTAATAACTTCACAGAAAATCAAAATTGGTTCACAAAAAAACCCCAAACTCTTCCATTGCACCAACTCCTCTTATTTATTAATCAAATCCAATAACAACTTCCACAAATTTCTCCATTCATTCACAAAATAACTCATGCAAGATTCAAAAATAGACCATGTAATGAAAATAGGAAATTGATATGCAGAGCTCCACGAGCTCAATATGCAAACAACACAATGAAACCAACCTTTCATTTTTCCCCCAAAAACCATTGTCACCTTCTCCAAGGCAGTAATGGATTGAGTACGAGGCCATTGATGTTGGGAAGGACTATCAGTCCTTACCCTATCTTCCCACCAACTAACTTTGCCAAGTTTAATTTTAGAGATGATCAACCAGTTAACCAAACCTTCACTACTTCCTTTTAGCCAAAGCCATGGTTGTGTCCACTAACTTGACTGAGTTCTCTCGATAATAGTTGGAAGTAGAAATTAAATGTTATGCCATAAATACAAGTAGTACATGTTGCTAGAATGCCGGTAACATCAATTCCACCCTTAAACCATGTCTTACCCTAAACATAATAATACTTAGGTTAGATTTTAGGGCTTCAAAATAGGGTAAAGATAATCGTAGGTTGTCATAGGTTTAGATTTAATAATTCACTTTCACATAACCATTCATAATAGGCCCCTTGCATTTATGCAACAAGACTTAGCTTTAAATAAGGTAAGGCTTCCATTAAGAACCTTAGATTAGATTAATATTAGGTTTCATGATTCATTTAATCCCAAATGAATATATGTTTGGGTTAGCACACCCGTTGTACAAATACTATATCATATCTAAGCATACATGCAAATAAAAGTGGATATTCTACCAAAAGAAATATACATAACAAGAGATATAAATCAACACCAAATTTAACATGGTTCACCTAGTGTGGGCTATGTCCACCAAGAAATAATCCAATCTATTATCCAAAGCTTTGACAAGATATACAATTGAAGATTTACAATCTTCCACACCTCTCAGGTGTACAATATTGTCTTATTCTCAAGCTTTTGCTTCTTCTCCAAGAATTCTCTCTCTCACATGATAATCATCAACTTTTTCAAGTTCTTAATTCTTACTTCTAAACCCTAGCTTTCGTTCTTATATAGGCGTATACAAACTTATGGCACTTAGCCATGCAATTCTGATAAATAGATCTCGCTTTAATACTAAAATTAGAGCTAATTCCTAGAGTTAAATAAAACACTCCCTTACAGTAACAAGACACCAGGTTAGCCCTAACCAATGTTGGTTCCTCCTTCGCTGACCGATGTTGATCATAGGTGACCGATGTCGGTCCCTCCATAACCGATGACAATTACTGTGTTTTCCAAGTAAGTTTCATATTTCATGTTAATCTGAAGTAATTGAGCTCCACAACTCAACAATCTTCCACTTGGAGATTAATTACTAGACCATACATGTACAATATCATTCTTAGATCCTTCCTTGCATTTGTTTCTTCCTCAAGTCTCAAACTCGAAGACCAATAGAAGTGGAGTGTAGCTCCAACTTCTCCTTTGTTAATGGCTTTATTAGCATATCTGCAGGGTTCTCGCTCGTATGAATCTTTTCCAAATTCAATTGTCCATCCTCCAATACCTATCGTATGAAGTGATACCTCAATTGAATGTGTTTCGTTCTTGAATGAAACATGAGTTGAGTTCTTTGCCAAATGAATTGCACTCTCATTTGTCCTTTGAACAATTTACAATTATCTTGCTCCTTTCCCAACTCTTTCATGAACCTACTCATCCATATCATCTCTTGCTAGCCTCTGTAGGCTGCAACATACTCTGCCTCATAGTAGACAAATCCACTGACCTTACGCAATCTTGAAATCCAGCTAACTATCGTCCCACCTACTATGAAAATATATCTAGTAGTGCTCCTTCTACCATCCAGATCTCCACCATATATCGAATCAACATAGCCACATAATGAAATATTCGAACCTCCATAGCATAACTGCATGCTAGATGTCCCTTTCAAATACCCGAGTATCCATTGGATTACTTTCAATGCTCTTTACTGGATTGGCCATATATCTACTCATAACTCCCCTTTCGCATGTGCAATGTACAGTGCAGTATAAACCATAACATACATGAGATTTCCAATTCTTGAAGCATATGGCATTCGTGTCATGTATTTGACCTCCTCATGATGAAGGACATTGATCTTTGCTCAATTTGAAGTGCCCGACCATAGGTGTACTAACGGTTTTACATCTTGCATCTTGAACCTTTCTAACACCATGTAGATATAATCTTCCGAGAGACAAATACAATTTCTTGTTCTTCATGTCTCTGTGTATTTGTATGCCAAGGATTCGTTTTGCAGCTCATAAATCCTTCATAGCAAATGTGTGAGCTAACTTTCCCTTAAGCTCACCAATGTCACCGCATACTAGATTTTGCAATAAGCATATCATCCATATACATTAACAAAATAATATAGCTCCCATTTTCAAGCTTCTTAAAATACACATAATGGTCGATTCACATCTCAAGTAACCATGCTCATGTATAAAACTATCAAACCTCATGTACCATTGCCTTGGAGCTTGTTTGAGCCCATATAGGCTCTTTTTCAACCTACACACTAATTTCTCCTTACCCTTGACTTAATACCCAAGCAACTGCTGCATATAAATCTTTTCATCCAAATCACCATGAAGGAAAGTCGTCTTCACATCTAGTTGCTCTAAATTCAAATCCTCTACTACAACTAAACTCAATACAATACGAATAGAAGTCATCTTTACAATATGAGAAAATATTTCACCAAAGTCAATACTTGCTTTCTATGTAAATCCCTTTACTACAAGCCTTCCTTGTACCTTTTCTATCCACCCTCTTCTTCCTTGATCTTGTAAACCCACTTGTTTTGTAATGTCTCTTACCTACTGACAACTTAACCAAATTCCAAGTTTGGTTTTGTTCTAAGGAGTTCATCTCCTCATCCATGCCATGCTCCCACTAGACATGGGTCTTATCCTGCATTACTTCTTCAAAAAAATTGGTTCACCATTATCAGTCAATAATAAATAAAATAGAGAAGGTGTAAATCTTTCTAAAGGTTTACTTACCCTTTGTGACCTTCTCATAGAGTTTGGGGTACCAGAGGCTCCTTCTGGACCTCCTGGACATTTGTATTCAAATTTTTTGTGGCCGAGCACCGATCACTTGTAACCGACGTCAATTTTGCTCACCGATGTCAGTTTGGCTCTTCTGTAACCGATACCGATTTTGTTAACCGATGTCAGTCAGAGGTCAACCGACACCAATTACTGTGTAACCCTTTCAATATTAATTTTAAATCGAGAGTTTATTTTCATTCATAAACCTTCTCAATTCGTCCTTGGGTACCACAACTTGATCCTGTACATTCTCTTTTCATTCCATTCAATATCATGATTCCTAATAATTTTTGAATTTTCTAAATCCCAAAAAGGGATTACGAAATCACAGATCCATAACCAATGAAAGTGCATCTCTTGGATTTTACATCTAACTTTTTCCTATTTTCCTTATCAATATGCACAAAAGCTCTGAACCAAAAACTTTAAGAAAAGAAAGATCTACCTCTTTTCTTGTCAAGCTTTTCTCTTGTATTCCTCCATCTAGTGAACTTAAAGGCCACGCTGTTAATCAAATAAACTGATGAATCATCAACTTCGCCCCAAAGCTGCGCAATGGCAATCTAAAATGTATCCTTATACTTATAGTACATTCCATGATGATTGTCTCATTCATTCTCTCTGCAACACCATTATCTGTGGTGTTCTTGGGCTATTCTTTCTCTATGTATCGCATTCTTGAACAATAATCATTGAAATCTTTGCTATAGTATTCACCACCAATGTGGGATCTAAGGCACTTTAACTTTTAATTTGATTCATTCTCAACAAGGACTTTCCATATTTTAAAAGTCTCAAAAACATCATATTTATATTTAATACAATAAACCCATACCTTTCTTGTAGCATCATCAATGAAAGTAACATAATATTGGGATCCTCCATGAGAAGCTACCTGAGTTAGTCCCCACACATCTAAGTGTACAAGCTCTAATTTCTGCTCCTTCTTAGTTACCCCAACTTTGAGAAATCTCACTCTCTTTTGCTTTCCAAAGACACAATGCTCATAGAAATCAAGATCTAAATCTTTCAAATATGATAACTTACCCTTAGCCTTTAAGATTTACATTCCTTTTTGACTCATATGGCCCAACCGATTATGTCACATGCATGCATCATTGAATCTGAAGTAGATAATGCAAAAAAAGAATCAATGACACAGGTAGATAAATATAATGTTCCTACCTTCTTACCTCTTGCCACAACAAAAGCATCCTTGGCGATTTTCCAAGAGTCTCCTATAAAAGTAGCCATGCAACCATATTCACCTAGTTTTCTTGCAAAAATAAGATTCCTCTTGAGGCTTGACACATGTCTCACATCTTTCAATACCCATGTATTTTCGTTTTGTAATTTTAGATGAACTTCCCCTTTACCAGGAATACAACAAAGTTTATCATCACCCAAATAAACATGCCCAAAATTGCCCTGGACATAATTTCTGAAATAACTCTTATTAGGGGTTGCATGGAAAGAAGCTCTTGAATCTAAAACCCATGATTCAATTCTATTATCTAAAGAAATAATAAGAGCATCTTGCATTACCTCTGTTGTAGTAAGATTTTCTTCTTTACCTTTGTCTGGTTGTTGGTTCTCTTTATCCTTTGACCAACAATATTTCTTTGCATGTCCTTTCTTTCCACATTTCCAACAAGTAATTCCCTTACCTCTTGATTTATATCTACTATCCCTTGACTTTGATTTCCCATTACTCTTACTCTTGGATCTCTCCTTCTGCCTACCCATGCTTTCTACATTCAAAGCATTTCCAGATGATGATTCTTCTGTACTCTTCCTACGAATTTCTTCATTTAATATTATACTAACCACATCATCAAACTTCAAAATATTATTAGCAAATGTTGTATTACTAACAACCATTACCACGTTATCCCAACTATCAGGACAAATAACATAAGAATAAAATTACTTTCACTTCATCATCAAATGGTATATGAACCGATTTTAACTGATTTACAATAGATCAAAAATCATTCAAATGACTAGATGCAAATCCACCTTCATGCATCTTAGAACTAAATAGTTTCTTCATTAAATAAACTTTATTTGAAGCACTAGGTTTTACATATAAATTAGCAAGAGATTTCATTAACCCTACCATAGAAGTTGCTTCTATAATATTGGAAGCCACAGATGTTCATCAAGCTCAATCTTATAGATCCCAAAGCCTTTCTGTCAAGAATCTTCCATTCTTCATCAGTCATCTTCGTAGGTCTTGACTTCTCATCCAATAGTAAATACAAATCTTTTTGATACAGATAATCTTCAATCTGCATCTTCCATAATTGATAATTTCGGTTGTCAAACTTCTCTACCTTGTATTTGTTTTCTTATGCCATTGTTGTAGTTCCCACTCAATCAGAAAACCCTCTATGAGTAAATCTGTCAACACACAAAACCCTCAAACAAAGCTCTGATACCAGTTGTTGGGGTTAGCACATTGGTTGTACAGATAATATATCAGATCTAAGCATACATGTAAATAAAAGTGGATATTCTACCAAAAGAAATATACAAAACAAGAGATATAAATCAACACCAAATTTAACGTGGTTCACCTAGTGTGGGCTACGTCCACCAAGAAACAATCAATCTATTATCCAAAGCTTTGACAAGATATACAATTGAAGATTTATAATCTTCCACACCTCTCAGGTGTACAGTATTGTCTTACTCTCAAGCTTTTGCTTCTTCTCTAAGAATTCTCTTTCTCACAATAATCATCAACTTTTGCAAGTTCTTCTTAATTCTTACTTCTAAACCCTAGCTTTTATGCTTATATAGGTGTATACAAACTTAGGGCACTTAGTCATGCAATTACAATCAATAGATATGCTTTAATAATAAAATTAGATCTAATTCCCAAGAGTTAAATGAAACATCGCATAGATAGCTGATGCCAGTTAGCCCTAACCGATGTCGATTCCTCCTTGCATGACCGATGTCGGTCATAGGTGACCGATGTCGGTCCTTCCATAACCAATGATGGTTCTTGTTTCTAAAGCAAGTTTCATATTTCATGCTAATCCAAATTAATTGAGCTCCACAACTTAACAATATAATCATCCAACTTTAGCCTCAAATGACCATGAATATGTACAAAGGGTTAGATTTAAAATAGATTAAAGCATTCATAATGAACAATGTAACCAAAACATAGACTTAGGTTAGATTTCATTATCAACCTTATGCCTAACCAAAATAACAATCAAGAACCTTATAGAAGTTCAGTATGTTAGCTTATACAGTCCAAAAGACTATGACGATTCAGGATAATAGTCTAGATCACTGAAATTGATCCAGGGTGTTATTATGAATCACCATATTGATAATATAGTCTAATAAAAGTAGATAAATAGAAGTAAAAATTCATATTACCCCATCAAAGTTATCACTTCTTTGTTCCTTGAACCCATATTATACTATCCAAGAGCTAGAGTCACTAAGCTCATCAAAGTGTTCAACAAACAGAAAGGTAAGCATAACAATAATTCCCTCAAATCATTAAGTACAGATTCTATCAATAAAGATGTGCAAGTCTTCCAGATCATCAAGTAAATAATGTTATCTCAGAAAACATTCACATATAGTCCAGTGGTGATCATTAAATAGAGTAAAATCCCATAATAAATGTATGCCAACCAATCACAAAATTCAAGTACAACTATTAGAATAACATGGGTATTACATACCTCCTCCTTAAAGCATCATCATCCCCGATGATTAACTTTAATCATAACAAAATTTAAGTAAACATGTAATAAATAAATTATTAAACCATCAATTACTCAAACAATATAGTATAAACTTGCAAAAATTCAAGTTTCAAGAATTTATAACAACATCATAATGGTTGTAATAACATTTATTTAAGTTTTTGCTCAAAAACAACAAGATGTAAAGGTAGTTTTTAAATCAAAATATATCAAGTATCATAGAAAACTGAAATTTTTCTACTAAAACAAATGTGGAAAAGCAATTTTCATGTCTTCCAAATTCTCCTAAGTTGCACTTTCTTCATTAAATGGTCCCACTAGACCTTGCATTAACTTATTTCTCATTCGTAAGTGACTTGCAAGTTTCGAGCACCCTTGTGGGTTCAACCACAAATATTCATAGGTCTTGGACTGCAAAAATTTTAGTTTAACGCATGCGACAAATTTGAAACATACTTTTTATACGGGAAATATGAAAAACATCATGCATCGTGTCGTGAAGGTAATGTTAATCGGAGATCACCTTAACAATTTCAAATGGTCCTACGTATAAGGTGTTAATCGAGGCTTATTAAAAGACTTTTTCACCAAAAATTTCTTGTTGAACTTTTACCTATCGGTAGCTTCCTTTAATCATTCATGGATTAATTTTACTTGTTATTCCATTTGAGTCTATTACCTCTCTGCCTCTTTCTATAATTTCATTATCATTCGAGCATTTGAGTCTTATTATATGGTTCGAGGTTGCCCCTCGAAGTGGCGAAGCTATTCTAATTGCATATTGAGATCATTATTCTGAAATATTGTGTTATTTGGTGTTCTATTGTTGCTCTTAATCTGAATTATACAAGTAATTTCATTACAAGTGGTATCAGAGTTGCGATCTGGGCCAAAATTAGGGCAAAAACCCTAATTTTTTTGTTTCCACCACATATTGCGAACCAGAGTGAATTGGTGGGAGATATTTTTACCAAAGTTGTGAAACATTTCAAGTAAGGTTCCCTGAAAATTTTAGACTTTTTTGATTTATTTTGCAAAAGTTATTACAAATTTAGGGTTTTTCATAAAATCACTCCCTAGGGTGCAAATTGTGGAAAATTTTCAAGTTCTTTACATTTTCGGAAATCTCTCAAAAAAATAGTATTAGTATCTTTCTCGTGTTTTTTCCTGTTCGGCCGAAATTGTATCAAAACCCTAAACCCTAAGGTTTGACATCATGGCATGGGGCCTTCCACAAGAGCAAAAAGAATCCAGTTACTTCGGGTAAAACCCCATATAAAGATGGGGTAGTGATCAAGAGATGGAGTCGAAGGGGTAAATACAGATTCCTCAACACTAGGGTTTACCTCAGTTTGATCATAAGGTGAGCCAACTTGAGTATGAGTTGCGAAATGTACAATCTGAGATGGCCTCTAAAGGAGACATAGCCCAAATCAATCATCGGTTGGATGATATCATGCAACATGTAAAGGGTAACCAGTATGGCCCAAATCCAGCCCATATCAACCAAGGAGGACCTTCAGTTCAAAATCATGGACAAACTAACCATATTGGATCACTTTTCCAGTCCCATCAGAATCAAACTTATTCGCAACCACGAAACATGATGCCAAAAGTGGATATGCAAATTTGATGGTAAGGATCCCCGAATCGATAAATCAAATGGAGAACTTCTTTGAGTTACATCAAACACCATCAGACAAAAGGTGACATGGCATCCCTATATCTTGAACCCACCAATTTGTTTGGTATCGATGGTTATGTGCTCAGAGGCGTAAGAATGGTCTAGGTGTCACTGGACAATTTTTACCGAGGAGTTGCAACCGCACTATAGTTCCAAAGTGTTTCGAGAACTACTTTAGTCAATTAGCAAAGTTACGAAAAACAGATCACCAAAGATTATGTGCATCAATTCCAAAACCTATCCTTAAGGGTGGAGAATATTCCAGTAAGAGAATCAATGACTGCTTTTGGGGGTCTTCTTAAGGACCACATCGAGCATGAGGTACGTATGTTTAATCCAATCAAGCTTTTCGATTCTATTATCATGGCACGCGTCGTGTAGAGGAAAAAGTTCTTTCAGTAGTAGGAGGCCACCTTTCATTAACACCAGAGACAGTAGATCTCTTCCCCTTCATTTGCTAGGCCAATTAGACTCGACTCCTCAACAAATGGAAGAAAAGAGAGCAAAAGGATTATGTTTTAACCGTGATAAAAATATGGACCGGGACATAAATGTGCCGAGAAGAAGTTGTTCTATATGATGGAGGTAATGAGGATGATGAGGAAGCTGAAATTATAGGAGAGGCCGAGGAACCAAGAGAAGATGAAGTAGAGGATCACCAACCTACAATTTCTTCGCCATGCATTGTCGTGTATTAGTACTCCTCAAACACTCAAGGTTATTGGCTATCTAAAAAAATAGAAGGTGACGGTGTTGATTGACTCGGGGAGTACTCATAACTTCATAAATAATAAGTTAGTTGCCCGCCTCAATTGTTTTATTTACCCAGCTCCAGAAATGCAAGTTATGATTATGGATGGTGGGACAATCAAGTGCACAGGAAAGTGCCATAATATCAAGCTTTCCATGGGAGACTACATGTTAGACTCACCTATGTTTGCTATTTCTATGGGAGGGGCAGATATTGTTTTGGGGGTCCAATGGCTCACAACCTTAGGTACTATAGAGATGAATTTCCAAGAATTGTTCATGCGATTTCATTCAGATGGAAGGACAATACAATTGAATGGGATGGTAGCTAAGTCTCCACAGATTATTAGCTCTCATCAGATGCAGAAGGTTCTCAGAAAAGGAGTGGATGGCTTTATAACAAAGCTATTTTCCATAGAAGTACAAAATACAGAGTCTTCAATGCCACCCGATCTTAAGATTGTGGATGCTCACTCATCTATTTTGATGCAATTCCAAAGGGACTACCACCAGCTAGGGATCATGATCATGCCATTCAGCTTGATTCCAGGAGCCAAACACCTAACATCGACTACATACAGATACCCATATTCCCTTAAAAGTGAGATCGAGAAAATGGTGGAGGAAATGTCAAAGGTGTATCATCGTGCATAGCCAGAGTGCATATTCTTCACCAAAGGGTCATGGTACGTAAGAAGGATGAAACATGGAGGATGTGTCCAGATTACCGAGAACTCAACAAGTACACCATCAAAGATAAGTTTCCTATTCCAAGAATTGATGATTTACTTGATGAATCGTGCATGGTGTCTATTTATTTCACAAAATTAGATCTTCTCGGGTACCATCAAATTAGGATAAAAGAGGAAGATGTTCATAAAACGGCTTTCGTGACTCATGAGGGCCATTATGAGTTTTTCGTAATGCCTTTGGTCTTACAAATGCGCCTCAACCTTTCAAAGCTTGATGAACACTATTTTTAGGCCATTTTTAAGGAAATTTGTATTAGTTTTTTTCTTTGATGACATATTGATTTACAAGAAGACATGGGAAGAACACTTACAACATGTAAATAAAGTGTCGAAGTTTTGGAGAAACATACTCTGTATGCAAAGCCATCCAAATGTTCTTTTGGTGTACAAGAGGTAGAGTACTTGGGTCATATCAGATCCCATGAAGGCGTCAAAGTTGATCCTCGAAGATCAAAGCTATGGTGGAATGGCCAAGGCCCAAAATCTCAAAAATCTTCGTGGGTTCCTAGGACTAACAGTGGTACTACGTAAGATTTGTGTGGGGATATGGTAGAATAACAACCCCACTCACCGCATTGCTAAAGAAGGATGCCTTCCATCGGGATGATGTAGCCACTAAATCCTTTGAGCAAGCACCAAGGAAGCCATGTGCAAGACCCAGTTTTGGCTACTCCCAACTTCTCAAAACCTTCATTGTTGAATGTGACGCTTCAGATCGTGGATCGGGAGCAGTTCTAATGCAGAAGGAAGACCAATTGCATTTGAGAGTCACCAATTCAAAGGAAAAGATCTGCTCAAACCTGTCTATGAGAAAGAAATGATGGCTATTCTTCATGTGGTCAAGCAATGGAGGCCCTATCTCATGGGTAGACACTTCAAGGTAAAAACTGATCATGATAGTCTCAAATACTTTTGGAGCAAAGGTTATCATCTGAGGAACAACAAAAGTGGGTAATAAAATGTTGGGTTATGATTTTGAAATCATATACAAAAAGGGTAAAGAAAATGTAGTAGCTGATGCGTTGTCCAGAAGGGATACATCCGCAGATGCCTTACTATGTGGAATGTCCATGTTGACGGCCGATTGGGTGGATGAAGCAAGATTGGAATGGAATCAAGATAAGGATACACAATCTCTAATACAGAATATCAAGCAAGGATCTATGACATCTAACAAATTTGAGTGGAAAGGTAATGCCCTATGGTATAAGGATAGGTTATACTTGAGTAAAGATTTGAGTCAAGCATAAGATTCTGCAGAGCTACATGCCTCACCTGTTGGAGGACACTCTGGGTTTTTGAAGACATATCATAGAATAAAAAGAGAATTCTTTTGGGAAGGACTCAAGGGGATGTACAAAAGTTTGTATCAGAGTGTTTAGTGTGCCAACAGAACAAAGGGGAAACAATTAAGACACTAGGTCTGTTGCAACCCTTACCAATTCCTAGCCAGAGATGGGAGGAGGTCTCCATGGATTTCATCACCGGATTGCCTTGTTCAGAGGGTAAGAATGTTATTTTCGTGATTGTGGATAGGCTCACAAAATATGCCCATTTTTGTGCCCTATCACATCCATTTGCAGCCAATACAGTCGCAACTATTTTTTTGGAGACAGTTCAAAGGCTACATGGAACCCCAAAGATAATTGTAAGTGATCGTGATCCTATTTTCACAAGTAATTTTTTGACGGAATTATTTTCATGTTTGGGTACTCACTAGCTCAGCTTCATCTTATCATCCTCAAACCGATGGGCAAACAGAAGTGGTCAACAAATGCTTAGAGGGGTATTTACGTTGTTTTGTATCGTATAAAGAAAGGTGGATTAAATGGCTACCACCGCGTAATGGTGGTATAACACATCTTTTCATACCTCTTCTCAAATGACCCCATTTTTAGCATTATATGGTTACCATCCACCTTCTATCACTTCCTCCTTGAGGGTGCAAACTAAGGTCAGAGATGTTGAGGAACACATTCAACATCAACAACAAGTTTTGGCTAGTTTGAAGGAGAATTTAGCATTAGCACAAAACAGGATGAAACAACAAGTAGATCAACACCGTAGTGAAAGACATTTTGAAATTGGTGACTGGGTTTTTTCAGACGCTCTCCCTTACAAAAATGATGTCCCTAAAGCAAACAAAAAAGGAAAACAAACTTGCTCCTAAATATTATGGCCCTTATCAAAGTTCTACATGTAAAATGGTAGTGTTGCTTATAAACTAGAGTTGCCTCCATCTTCACACATACACCCAAGATTCCATGTTTCATGCCCGAAGAAGGTTATCGACAGAAATTTGAAGCCCTGACAGAGTTACCGTAACTTGACGAGGAAGGAAGAATCATTTTGGAGCCGAGAAGATTCTCGCAAACACGTACTAAGAGGTCGAGAACTAGAGACATTAAGGAATATCTCGATCAAGTGGAAGAATCGAGCATAGAAGATGCCACCCGGGAGGATGAAGGTTTTTCGCAAAGAACATCCAGATTATTCAACGTTGAGGACAACGTTGGTTTCAAGGGGAAGGGCATGCTACGCCCTTAACCTATTGCTTGTATTAGGATATGAGTAGCCGACTTGTGGCTTACCATATCATTTTATTATATCATTTATACTTTCTCATGCTTAATAGGTCGGCCTGGTGATGGCCATGAAAGATATGAATAGTATATATAGGGATTATAGGTAGTATTTCATTATCATTTGAGCATTTGAGTCTTATTATATGGTTCGATGAATTTTCATCGCCCATCGGTTTTCAGGATGGTATCGGAACTAAAATTTAATTTTGATAAATAGTTTATTTTTTGTCAAGACAATTGATCTAAATATTTCAAACTCTTTCGAGAATAAGTGAGTCATCTTTTAGACTTAAGATAAAATGAGCTATTTTTGTTAACCCTGACTAACAAAATCCATGCTTATCACTTTCCATGCTTATCACTTTATATCTTGTGAAATGCTATGAGGGTACAATAATCTAGATGGGTGCATATGTTCAGCCTTAACACGCTAACATTCTAAGCAATGTGACACATAGTCAAGTATATCCTTCTTCATCCCTTTCAAAAAATATTGTTGTTTTACATTAGCAAGAATTTTGTCACTCCAGGATGTCCAGAGTAAGGTGCATTGTGAAATTCAGTCATCACTTTCTTCCTTAACTCATTTTCCAAGGGTACATACACCCAATTTTCATACCTTAGGATTCCTTCGTTATCGAATTTGAATCCTTTATATCTCTTATCATTGGAATCTGTAATAAGTGTTGTTTTTACTTGCTGATAATATGAATATGTTATCATTGCTTTCTTTACCTCATCTTTAAACTAAGTTCTCAAGGTTACAAGGGCGGAAATGTGCTTCCTATGACTTAGCACATTTGTCACTCTATTTTCTTTGCCTTTAATATAAATGATAACAAAATCATAACGAGACAAAAATTCCAACCATCTTCACTTCCTAGCTTTCATTAGGCTGTGTGAAGATGTATTTCAGCCCAAGGTGATTTGTTTTCATCTCAAAGGGATTCCCTAAAAGATAATGTCTCCAAATTTGTAATGCATGTATAATGGCAACAAGCTCTAGGTCATGGGGAGCATAGTTTAGCTCGTGTAACTTGATATTTTTACTTTCATATGATATTACATGATCATTTTGTAGTAATATGCCCCCTAATCCATCTTTGGAAGTGTCTGTTACAACCGTGAAGCTTCCATTTGGATCTGGGATAGTTAAAACAGGTGTTGTTAATTTTTCCTTTAATGTTTTAAATTCGAGTCTTGCATTTATCATTCCAAACGAAGTAATTGGAGCAACAATCTTAGAGAAGTCTTTTACAAACTTTCTATAGTATCCTACAAGCCCCATGAAACTTCTAACTTCATGCACATTTTTTGGTGTTGGCCACTCAATTATGGCTACAATCTTTGATTCCATCCTTATTTATCATATGGCCTAAGTATTGTACTTCAGTTTCATAAAATGAACATTTTGACAACTTTCCATACAATTTTCTCTTTCTTAAAACTTCAAGTACAATCCTTAGATGTTCGTTGTGTTCCTCCATGCTTTTTGAATAGATAAGAATATCATCCAAGAATACAAGCACAATTTTTTCCAAGTATTCTTGAAAAACATTATTCATCAAATTCATAAAAGTTACAGGTGCATTAGTTAAACCGAAAGGTAAGACAATGAACTCATAGTGCCCATATCTCATCCTAAAGTTTGTTTTATGTATTTATTCTTCTTTTTTCTTAGCTGATTGTACCCAAATCACAAATCAATCTTGGAATAAACTGATGCACCGCATATCTAATCAAACATATCATCAATCCTGGGAAGAGGGTACCTATTCTTGATTGTTTCTTTATTCAACATTCTGTAGTCAATACACAATCTAAGTGTTCCATCTTTCTTTTTGACAAATATAATTGGTGCTCCCAAGGTGAGACACTCGGTCTTATCAATCCCTTTGATAAGAGTTCATGCAACTATACCTTAAGTTCAACTAGTTTTGTTGTAGTCATGCAATATGGTGCCTTAGAAATGGGTTTAGTTCCAAGCTTGATATCAATGGTGAAGTCAAACTCTCGCCGGTGGAAGACTGGGTAGTTCTTCTAGAAACACTTATGACACATTAACCCTTACAATATACTATTCTCATGCCTATCTATCAATACAACCTCAACACCATAACAACACATACTCTTTGCGCATATTCAACACAACGTACATGCTTACTACACGATCAACACTTTCACAACATACCCCTCTTACATCACATGACACATCTTTCTTACACATAATCAACACACACAACTTACACACTCTACATATCCACAACACATATTTCTCAACACACAACATTGCACACTCAATGTGCCCACAATCAATTTCTATTTACCAATAGTGACATATTCATGACATCCTTCTCTAATGCACACATAACACATTACACACCTTCCACAACACGCATTATACACATTCAACATCATCCTACCACAAACATCGCCACACACTCCACGCATTATGCATCTTACTCATCTATCTTGATGTGTTGCACTCACTACCCTATGACGCATTCTTGTTTCATGGTTCATACGCAACCTGTTGAGGGTTTCAATCTAAAATGAACCTCACCACACTCATTCAACCAATCACTCACACACTTACACTATATGCTTTGCATTTTGACGATCACATCTTTCTATTACACATAATTCAAACAATTTTTGGATGACGCACTCTCGTTTTACAATTCATTCTTGGATCATGTTAAAGAGGGCATGTACAAATGAATCTCATCTCATATATACACATCCACTCAGGGGGCACGCTGCTTCTATCATTCACTCTACATTCCATTCCACCTCATCCACATCATACTACATATCTTGGTTGCATTTACTCTTTTTTACTTATGCTTACATGTTCACTTTATTACACATGTTAGATATATATCTTGTATGTCATTATCTTTAGCATATACACATGCACATTCACTTACCTTTCTAGTTGTGATCGCAAATTATACAGATTTATTACACACAACATGGATGCCTTGTGCAATACCTATTACCATCCCAAAGCGACTCTCGGGGCATCCACTTTTGTACACTACAAGTGTTATTATTTCATTTTTCATAACATATTTATATACTAGCTTATACATGTTTTTACATCCTTTTTATCTTTCTAACATTCTAATGGGTGCTTCATGTGCAACATTTGTTATGTAGGTCTATTTGCATCTATGTTTGTCTGTTACATTTCTTGTCATTGTTTGGTCTTTGTATGACATTGTTTGGGCTTTGCCCTTTTTCTTGTTTACACACTGTCTATTTTTGGCTCCATCAGCCTTGATTGTCTTGCAACATCATGAGTGGTGTCCCATGTTCGTAACCCATTTTTCTGATCTATATTGTCTTTTTGCGTGTTTCATTATCTTCTTACGTCTTAGCTTACTCATTATATGCTTAGCTTATATTTTGTCTTCTACATGTGTGTTTGTTGTTGCTTGTAATAACACTTGTCTCCTATCCACTTTGTTTGCACATGCCTTGGTTTCTACCAAGCACACTTCATTCCCCCTGTAGGGCACAATTTTAGCATAATAATGGTCCTCCTTTGGGTTGCATACTCCTTCAACGATGTTGCATCCACCCAAACGAGGGGGCATCGGTTGGGTGAATCAGTCAACCCATACAACGTCAGACAGACATACCACAATTCAACACAACATAGTACCGGTATAACACAGTGAGTCGTGATCAAGCAGGCTCGAGAATCAAACTTGGGTCCTTAGCATGACATAAACACTAGCACTCATACCAAGACAGTAGTGCATGGGTAACTCTAACCCTTCCTGGATGCTTATGACCAGGGGGTAGTTACAAAACATTTAGCGATTCAACACAACCTATGACCTATAGAACTCCACACAACAGCTTTCACAGGGCACACAATCCTTAATACTAGGTATGTATGCACTACACAACACTTTTACTATCATGTTGGATCGAATTGTTTGAATTTTTACACACCATATGCTGTGGTGTTCTACATTGTGAGAAATAGTTAAAGGTTGGAGGATAGCACCAGACTTTTCTCCTTACACTTCTTCCATGATTTGGCATGAGATCGCCCCAAAAAATCACGGTCGGTGCAATCGGCATGAGATTTCTGAAAAAATTGTTCATCTACAATATCTTCAGGATCCTTTCTACACCCTTTTTCTCATCACGAATCAGGTGCACGTCTACCTTTTTCATTTTCTTTACGTACTTTATTTACATACTTTGATCATATACATGCATATTTGACTACTTGTTTGTTCTTCTCTTTTGTAGGTATGTCCTTACAAAAAGCGATAGTCACTTCATAACATCAACAAATAACAATCACATCACAACATCAACAACACTAATCACGTCGACATCGACATCAACAACAAGCATGATCGTGACATCTACACATGTGTTTATGCCCTAGGGTCATTTTCATCGTCACTTTTTGCACTTTCTCCTCCTTAAAATCCACACTTCACATTTTTTTAATCACTCCACACTTTTTTCTTGTCCCTCGCCATGCTCTAATCATCGATCTACATGGCTATTAGGTACAAATCTCTTATCTACTTTATGTTATCAAGATTTTTCTCAACAACATAAAGTGAGGGCATATGTAGACACATAATCACACACTTTGGGTATCTATTTAGTCATGATCACATACTACTATTCATATGATTTATGAGTAAGAAAATTACTAATTAACTCATGTCCTTTATCACCTTTCTTTGATTTTTGTTGCCTTACAACCTTACTTTCTAAGTATACCTTTTTATACCTTGACATTTATCATCTTAGACACCAACACCCATCCAGGACATCAGCGCTTAGGTGCCTCGCACCCTCAAGCTGCTCCCGACCTCAATATACTTTATTCACACTTTTCAGGTCCTTTCTAGCCATTTGAGCATCTTATCATTTTGGTAGTTGGCCTTTTAGGGGTTACTTACGAAATTCAAGCAAATGAATCATATAAATATAAAGCGATGCGATCATAATAAGGACCAATCACTAAGCATTAGTTATTACCACCTAAGGTTGCATCAATCAAACATCTAAGAGCTCCATTGCATACATCTAGCATCATCTAAGAGAAACAAGGGTTGTTTATTATACATACACTTCATAGGAGGGAAGTTCATTCTATTCCATGCACACATCTATTACATTTCTTTACATCTAGATACTTACTCACTATTAAGTGTAACACGCACAAGAGCCACCTAGGGCATAATTCCGCACACACACACGAACTACATTGGGTATGAGATGTAGTGTAACACTTAGTCATAAGATCACCATTGTGACAATTGAGGACAATTTGACCCCTCATTCTACATATTTCTTTTTAGGATTTGATGTCTCTTTGAGGGTTTTGTAGGTCATTATTTCATTATAGGTTTACCTGCAACTTCGGCGATCATCGTGCGACCCCAAAGTGACCAAAGGCAAATAACATCAAATACCTTATGACTACTCAGAGAAGGTTTTCTAAGAATTTCCACAGATCCAAGTGCCTAGAAATAGGTCTAGGGTGCTCACAAGCACCCTTGTCCCTCTCCAGGTGCCCTAGTCCAAGAATATCATCAACTCACACACTTTTTTGAGGTTCTGTGTGACACTTCTCTCTCTGTTCATCTAGTCAACACTTCGGCATAGTCCAACAATAATTACGAAAACAACTAAGTCATCTTTCCTCTTCTTTGCACTTACGGTTTCATATATTTTGGCTTAGTTTATTTAGGTTAATTTATGTATTTAATTGATTATTCATTTACTACTAAAATAACAATCAGATTAGGCATATATTTTTGTATTTAGCTTAATTAGCTATTTCTAAATTCCATCTCACGTATTTATCTCAGGATAAAAGTAGTTGTAGCCTATTATCTTGGTGTGACTGGCATAAGGATAGCACGGCTTCAAGGGACACAATTCAATCACACACACACACACACACACGCGAACTATATAGATTCTAAAATGTAGTGCAAAGGTCTTAGTGATAATCACATTGGGGTGACCTTTGAGGTTAGTTTGACTCAAGCATATGCATTATTTATTTCATCTAATGTTTATTTGAGCCTTGTGCATGTAGTTAGGGTTTGTTTTGTAGGTTTAGGTGTGACACATGAACCCTATAGTAAAGTGGATGTGATAAAGAGAGAAAGGAAGAAGACAATCTCATACCGTAAAACGATCAAAAGTAGAGTTGTTGTCAAGACACTAGCGCCAGTTTAGACACTAGCACTCGGGCAGTTATGTCCTCATCTAAGCGGTCCTATGTGAAGAGGTTTTAGATCCCAGGTTTCTCGGATGGAGCATACATATTTTAGATCCAACCTTCTCAACCTGTTTCCCACCCGATATCTCTAGATAAAATATAATTCATTCTTATCTCACTATTTCTTAAACTTGTTTGTTTCTTGCATAATAGATCTTGTTTGTCACTATTGTATTCATTTGATATCAGTCCTTTGATAAACATTTGATATTACATTAAATTATTTGGTGAACACATTTGTTAATTGAACCTAGGATCCCTTATTTTGTGTATTCCTCATGGCTTATCAAAAAGTGTTACGAAACCATCATCCTAAACCTCCTTCCCCAAGTATGAACCTATTCCTATGACTGGTCTTCAACCTATTTTTGCAAATTCCCAAGAGGAAGTGGCCTTCTATTGTAAGTCACATATTACTACTACATGTCATCCCAAAATTCCTCTTGTCTTTATAAAGCTTTTCAACCTGGTTTTAATGTTGTATTAGACCCTATTAAAGCTACTAGCTCTTGTGAGTTTGATAGTGATGTTACTTCTCTTACAAATGATATATGTGTGTAGACACAATATCATGCACTTTGGGTAATTATCTAGTCTTGATTACATACTACTATTCATATGATTCCTAAGTAAGAATGGTACTAATCAACCCATGTCTTTGGCCACCTTTCTTTGCTTTATGTTGCTACTTTGGTCTTACACCCTTACTTGCTTAGTCTTCCTTTTCTAGTCTTTGGCATTTGTCATCCTAGACACTGACACCTAGACGGGACATCGGCGCCAGGCACCCTCGTCCAATCTGGGCGCCCTTGTCCTCTTTGTACTTTTTTCACACTTTTTGGGTCCTTTCTAGCCGTTTTAACATCTTATCTTTTTGGTAGTCAGCCTTTTTCAGGGTTAATTATGAAATTCAAGAAAGGGAATCATATATATATAAGTTATGTGATCATAATAAGGGATGAAACACTAAGCATCTACTATCTCCACCTAAGATTGCATCTATCAAAGGCATCTAAGAGCTCCATTACATCCATCTAGCTCCATCACAATAAGGGATGAAACACTAAGCATCTACTATCTCCACCTAAGATTGCATCTATCAAAGGCATCTAAGAGCTCCATTACATCCATCTAGCTCCATCACAAGGGACACAAGGGTTGGTTCATCTACATACACTTCATAGGAGGGAAGTTCATTCTATTCCATGCACACATTTATTACATTCTACATCTAGCTACTTTCTCATTATCTAAGTGCGATTGACACAAAAGAAACCTAAGGCAAAATTACACACACACAAAACTACATTGGGTCTGAGATGTAGTGCATCACTCAGTTGTAAGCCCACCATTGTGGTGGAAGAAGACATTTTGAACCCTCATTTTTCATCTTTCTTTTTTGGGATTTGATGTCTATTTGAGGGTTTTACAGGTCTATTCTTCATTGCAGGTTTATCATGACCTTGGTGATCATTATGTGAATTCTTAGTGACAAAAGGATAAAGCATCAACGAATATCTTGTGACCCTGAGAATTAGTGTTTCTAAGCATTTCGCAGACCCAGGCACCCAAAATTAGTACCCTAGGTTACCAACGGACGCCTCTGTCTCCTCTCTAAGTGCCCTAGTCCACTTATTTGTCTAGATCTACATTTTCATGTGCTTTAGTGTGACAGTTAGTGCTTCATATTTCTTTAGTTTTTCATCTTGTACACCTTCAACAACACTATGAATTAGCTAAGGCATCTTACCCTTCTTTGCACATTAGGGTTTTATTATTTATTGCTTAGCTTACTTTGGTATATTTTTGTATTTCATTATTGCATTTATTTACTGCTACTATAACATTAGATTAGGCTTGTGTATTTAAATTTTAGATCATTTTGGTGAACCCGAATCAATCTACATGTTATTAGGATATTTCTTGTTTTCTCATCATGAGTATCTCCATTAATGAATTCTTTGCTTGCCAATCCCGAAATGTGACATAGAGTCCAACATCTCCTCGCTACTACTCGCATTCCTATTAATATGCATCCAGATTCAGTCTATCATTCATTTGTCGATGTATTTTCCCAACATATAGCTTTCCCATCTAATCCTCATGCCGATCTTTCAATTTTTGACAATGATCCACCTTTGCATATCATGATTCACATTTATAATATGGGTATCAAGCATACTTTAATCGATAATGAATCTGAACTCAATCTATGGTATATGTCATTCCTTGAAAAGATAGGTCTTTCTGTTGTTAATGTTTGTCCATTGTATCTTTCTCTTTGTGCATATGATGGTTATGTCCATCCATGTGTAGGTCATATTGTTTTACCTATCACTGTAGGGCCACAAAATATCAACACAATATTATTTATCATTAACTCTCTAGTTTCATACTAACTGCTTACTTGGTAGGCCATGGATCCATGCCATGCAAGTTGTTGCCTCTACAGTGCATCATTGTGTCAAATTTCTACATGAGGGTGTCAAGTATACTATTCTTCGTGACTATCATCCATACAAATATTGCAACCATGATCCAAATACTACACTTCCTATTCCAAGAATTGACACTACTGATGACCCACAACCCATAGATGAGCTACCACATTTACCACCACTTGAAGGTGCCATTTGCATAGTAGATTTGGTCCAAGCTACATCTCCACCTTCCCCTACTAATACTTTTTCTATGGTTCTTTATCAAGGGTTTCTTCCTACATTGGACATCATACCACCTTCGTACCTTCTCATACACAATTGATGTCTACACCACCTCCCTTTACATGTACACTTTTCATGAATGATTCTTATTGGGAGCACATTCCATTTGATCCTACTTACGATGTCACTATATGTTCACATGATGGTTTGACTTGGCTAGGATTTGATTTGAGGATCTTTATCCTCCAACTCATGATCCTTATCTCTATTATGGATTCATCACTATCACTGCTACTTATGGTCTACGTGTCTTTCATCTCACCGTCTACCTTTTCGCGATCCCTTGCTCTTCTCCACTTACATTAGGACAATCTTGGCTTGCTTACATCGGGGGCATGTTAGACCCTGATCACACTGATATATCATTTCCTATGCCATTTGGTCACATTTTCATTTGTAATGATTCATTCCTTGGTTATTCACCTAATATGACTTAGTGGTATGCACATGGGTATCCACTACCTACTTTCACTAACGAAGATTATGCTACATGGGCATGTATGAATTACACTTAGATGATGCTTTACACGACCAACCCGACACTATAGCTTATTAGGTCTCAAATGCCTCACCATATGATTTTGACCATGACAATGATGACCTTTTAGATGACTTCACTTGATCACCTTTACTATTACATGCTTAGGGGCATCACACTCCCCCACCACCTCCACACATTTTTCACCTTATCAACTACCATACATCTTAGACACATCACATCTATTCTTTTACATTCATCCTATATCTCTACATACATTTGCATCGACATTTCCCTATGACGCACTCTTGTGCTATGGTTAACACTTGACTATTGAGGGCATCCTATATACATGAACCTCACACACTGCATCATCAACAATACACATCACATCTTCACACATCATGCACTTTCATAAATATACATCATAATCATCTTCCATCTACTATACATCATCCTCACTTTTTGATTTACATACATCATACACCTTCTACACACTACATTATTATACATTTTACATCACACTCACTTTTGCACTTCCACACTTATATAATCTACACATTGTACCCCACACATTCACCATTACACATTACACGTTTTACATGTCACATACCTATGAAATTTTCTCATCCACACATCTAGTACACATTACAAATTTTACTCACCCACTTCTATGCGCTACACTCACTACCCGACGATGCACTCTAGTTTCATGGTTCATACTTGACTGCTGAGGGTCTAAATAAAAATTGAACCTCACATCATCATACTTAGTCAATCAATCCTTCTCACACATTATGAGACATTCTTATCCACCACCTTTTTCATACATTTTATGATATACACTTTGTACTACATCATCACGTTTTCTATCATCTCATTCATACAATTCATGATATACGCTTTGTGTTACATCATCATGTTTTCTATTATCTCATTAATATAGTTCATGATATACATTTTGTGCTACATCATCACGTTTTCTATCATCTCATTAATATATTTCTTGATATACGCTTTTTGCTACATCATCACATTTTCTACCATCTTATTCATACATTTCGTGATATACGTTTTAGGCTACATCATCACGCTTTTTAACATCTTCTTCACATGTTTAGTGATATACGCTTTAGGATAAATCATCACACATTCTACCACCTCATCAATTTTACTTTATCACATCCAATCCCACACATTATAAGACAACTTGCAATCACCATCTTTCTTTCGCACACATAATTCGGACCATTTCCCGATGACGCACTATCATTTACGGTTCATTCTTGACTACCGAGGGGACATGAATAAATGACTCTCATTGCATACAATTCCATCCACTTCAAGGGGCACGCTACTCTAATCATTCACACTACATTCCAAAGATGTACCATCCACAACATACTGCATATCTTGGTTACATTTACTCTTGCTTACTTATGCTTTTACATGTTCATCTTATTACACATGCTAGATAGATATATTGTATGTCATTATATTTATCATACACACATGCACATTCACTTTCCTTTCTAGTTGTGATCACATATTCTATAGATCTATTACACGCAACATGGATGCTTGACACAATACCTATTACTAGTCTAACAACATGCTGACTACTAAGGGCATCCACTTTTGTACACTACAAGTGTTATTGTTTCATTTTGTACTTAACACTTTACATTATCAGATTATACATGCTTTGACATACTTTTTTATCTTTCTAACATGCTAACAAGTGCTTCATGTGTAACATTTGTTATGCAGGAATATTTGCTTCCATAGTTATCTGTACATTACATTGTTTGTCATTACTTGTCATTGTATGCTCTTGCTTTGGGCTTTGCCCTTTGTATTGTGTGCACATTTTTCTATTTGCGTCCATTACATTACTTGAGCTTGTCTTACTGACATCATGAGTGATGTTCCATGTTTACAACCCACTTTTCGTGATATACATTGTCTTCTTGTGTGTTTACACATTGTCTGTGTAGCTTACATTTCATCTTATACATGAGTATTTGTCTTTGATTATACTAACACTTGTTTTTCCTAGCCACTTATTTGTGTGTGCCTTGGTTTCTACCAAGCACATTACCTTCCCCTGCAAGGCATAATTTAGGATAATGGTTGGTCCTCTTTAGGATGCATATACCTTATGTGATGGCGCATGCACCCCAAACAAGGGGGCATCATATGGGTGAATTAATCACCCTATACAAAGTTATAGATAACATGGTACCGATATAACACAGTTTCAGTTTCAGACGGGGCTCAAATTCAAACTTGGGTGCTTAGTACACAACGACCTTCCTGGAGTGCCAGTAATAGGGGGCAATTACAACAGAGGCTTTTGACAAGGCGAGAGAGTACTTTAACGCTGGGCATTTGCAGAAACAGATTTTATATGACAAAGAGTCCTTAACACATGCACACCATCTACATGGGTGTTTTACATAGTGGGAAGTAGTTAAAGGTTGGAGGATGACACCAAATAGTTCTCCCTACATTTATTCCATCACATTGGTGTGAGATCACTTGAAAAACTTGCGTGTCGACATCATGTTCATGATCCTTTCTACACTCTTTTTCTCATCATGGATCAGTGCACATGTTCCTTTTTCACACTTTTTCATTTTACATACTTTCCTTACACACTTTTTACATATTTTGATCATATACATGCATATTTGACTACTTTTCAACTTCTCTTTTGTAGGTCCATTTGTATGGGAAGTGGTAGTCAACATCACAACAACCACAACAAAAACATCACACACATCGACATCAACAATAGGTACATCATGACATCTACACATGTGTTTTCTACCCTAGGTTCATTTTCATCACTTTTTGCACTTTCTCCTCCTTAGCATCCACGCTTCACATTTTTATCACTCCACACTTTGTCTAGTCCCTCGACACGTCTCCTACATCGATCTACATGGATATCATGTACGCATCTCTATCTACTTTATATTACCGAGCTTTCTAATCACCAACATAAAGTGGGGGCAAATGTATACACAAAATCATGCACTTTAGGTAATTATCTAGTCCTTATTACATACTATTATTCATATGATTCCTAAGTAACAACGATACTAATTAAATCATGTCTTTTTCCACCTTTATTTACTTTGTTGTTACTTTTGGGTCTTACACCCTTACTTGCTCAGTCTACCTTTTCAGTCTTCGACATTTGTCATCCTAAACACCAGTGCCTAGACCAAGACGCCAACGCCAGTGCCCTCGTCCAATCTGGGCACCCCTATCCTCTTTGTACTTTACTCACACTTTTTGGGTCCTTTTTAGCTATTTGAGCATATTATCTTTTTGGTATTCGACCTTTTTGAGGTTAATTATGAAATTCAAGCAAGGGAATCATATAAATATAAATTTATGTGATCATAATAAGGACCAAACACTAAACATCTACTATCTCCACCTAAGGTTGCATCCATCAAAGGCATCTAAGAGCTCTATTGCATCCATCTAGCTCCATCACAAGGGACATAAGGGTTGGTTCATCTACATACACTTCATAGGAGGGAAGTTCATTTTATTCCATGCACACATTTATTACATTCTACATCTAGTTACTTGCTTGCTATCCAAGTGTGATTAGAACAAGAGCAACCTAGGGCACAATTTCACGCACACACACGCACATAACTACATTGGGTTTGAGATGTAGTGTAATGCTTAGTTGTAAGTCTACCATTATGGTGGCTAAGGATAGTCCAACCCCTCATTTTGCATCTTTCTTTTTTGGGATTTGATGTCTATTTGAGTGTTTTACAGGTCTATTCTTCATTGCAGGTTTATTGCGACCTCGACGATCATTGTGTTAATCATTGCGACAAAAGATGAACATCAATGAACATCTCACGACCACGAGAATTAGGATTTTTGAGCATTTCCGTATACCCAAGTGCCCAAAATCGTACCTGGCTGCCCACGAGCACCCTTTTCCTTCTCCAGGTGCCCTAGTCCAACTTATCTTTCCAAATATGCATTTTCCTATGCTCTAGTGCAATGGTCAGTGCTTCGTATTTCTTCAGTTGCCATTCCAAGTACACCTTTGACAACACGTGAATCGCCTAAGGCATCATACCCTTCTTTGCACATCAGGGTTTTATTATATATTGCTTAGCTTGCTTTGGTGTATTTCCATATTTCATTATTACATTTATTTACTATTACTATAGAATCAGGTTAGGCATGTGTATTTACATTTGAACTTAATCAATGTGTTGAGGATTTAGTTAACTTTTCAGATGAGGAAGGTCTTGTTAAATAACAAATATATCGAGTGTCAATCAAACTTATATTTAAGTCTGATTATCCCCACCGAATTTCATATAGGAATAAGGCTATCTATAGCCCAATTCGTAGTTATTCCCATTAGAGAAAAAACCCAACCCTCACAACTAACTTTAGAGGGAAAGCGGGAGAGTTGATGGTGGCTCTACCGATTAAATATTGATCTCGTCAGCCCCATATCTTGAACTCTAGATAGGGGAGGGAGAGGTTGTGAACCCACTCTCGGTAGAGGGTGTTGACCGCTCACTCTATTGCTAGATGGTGTATCTATAGTTGGGGCAATCTATAAAGAATGGATGGATGATAAATAGGATATAACTAGTTCATGGCTCTACCCCATAGTTTCGCTTCTAATAACTGTACTTCTTTTGATGTTGTAGATGTCCTACATGGCCCTCTCCCTACTACTTCTTCTCCCCCATTTACATATGAACAAATCATTATATATGATCCTATTGTTATTGATATTGATATTCATACCCCATCATCTTCTTCTCAACTAAGTTCTTATTACTTGAATCTTATGTCTCAAAATTCATATCTTTCTTCCTCCACCTCTTGTGTGCTTCCTAATGATGTTAGTGCTAATTTTCCTTCTCATAATGTGTTAAAATATACAAAATTTAATAATGCATGTGTTTTTACTCTTGATATTTCCAAAGATAATGTACATAATGATGATCATAAGGATAATATGCATGTTGTTTATGTTCCTTCTCCTACTGAGCTTGTTGATAAAAGTGTGCAAACTTCTTTTCCTATTAATTCTTCTTCCCATGTTCCTATTCTTAGTTTTCCATTTGTTGATCCAAAAGTTAAATTTTAACCCAATAGTGTACCTATGTGTACTTATAATGGCAAGATTCAACCCCTTAATGAACCCCTTAATGGCAACATTCCTCCCCAAGAAGTTCTTTCTCTTATGCATGTTGTAGGTGATTTGAAAAATAAGATCCATACCCTTACCCTTGAGAGTAGGGCCTATTATGTTAGCATTGATAATAATTCTCTTCATGGCAATCCTATTCCTAAAAATATTTACAATTCAACTTTTCCTAAGGGTTTTACTCGCCTACTTTTACACTTTTTATGGAATGGGTAATCTTTATATGTATCTTAAGGATTTTAGATTAGCTATGGCTTCACATTATAATGATATATTACTTCTCAAAGCATTTCCTAGTAGTCATACTAATATTTCTTCTTATTAGTTTCATCATTTTCCTAATGGATCTATTAGTACTTATCTCGATATAGAAGAAGCATTTCTTGGATGTTTTATTTCTAACAATGATCCTAAAGTCACATTTGAGTGTTTTCCTTCTTTGCATCAAGGAAAGAATGAACTTGTTAATGATTATATTTTATGTTTCAAATCTTGCATGCATCATTTAATTTTTCATCCCACTGATCCATAAATGTAATATATCTTTTGTTGTGGCTTTATTCTTCCTTTGAAAGAAAAATTATTATATGATACTGTGATTCTTATACAATTCTTTTCTTTAAGGTTGTAGCTTTAGAACAAGATATGCTTAATGAACATACTATTGCCCATGCTTCTAGTTCTTATACCACTTCTCCACCTCGCATCTTCTCTTCCTCATATTGCACCACCCTTACATTCTCTATCTCCTACTAGACATACTCATGATCATCCACCACATTTTCGTAGAACTCCACCATATTCCACTCCCCTCCTAAGTGGGTGTAGACACCTAAAATATGCTTACGTAGTTTTAATGCAAAAGTGGTACCAATTATCCTCTATCTCATCATTTTTGTTATAATTAGTGATTTCCACTAATTAACTAATGTTTCCCTCTATTTTGGTCAATTAATGACACTTCGTTAATTAACTAGCCTTTATCACATTCTGGATGCCAATTAACAACACTTCGTTAGTTATAATCCTCTTCCGATCAAACATATAGCTATTATTAGCTAATTAAGCCTTGTTAACATTGTATTTAATTATGGCATTGGCTAATTATGTCATTAATGTTAACCATATTGTTTGGGATAATAACAACATTCCTAAACAACTTCAAAACAACATTCAAGTGGATATCTATGTTCATGCAAATTCATGATTTGAGATATGAGCATTGGGAGTGGATTTGTATTATTAAAACTCCCACACGTGCTGACTTTAAAACAACAATTATACATATCTTGGCGGACAAGCAAAATTGTATGAAGCATAATGGGAAATTCAAGTGGATTTATATGGAAATGAAAGTCACACATGCGGGCAATATTGGGCTCTTAATAACTTGTACACAAGGCTTTACGGATTCCCAAGACAAGAAATAAAGATAATGATGATCTGGAGTGGGCTAGCAAAAGGACTGTAGCTCTCACATGCGGACTTTCACAGGGTCATAACAATAGTCACTCAGGTATTTGTGGGAAAAGCAACGGCTATTCTAATCAGCATTCTCACTGCGCGGATAATAATAGTGAAAGGCAGACTATTATTAGCACTCTAAAGGATTCTGAAATTTCTATTGGCAAGCAATTAAACACGGTGAGAATGGGGGGAACCCCTTGCCAGATTGAGCCCAGCGTGGATCCGGATTGGAAGGAGAATGTAGAACTTTGGAATCTTCTCAGCCAGGGTGGCATCACCAACTTTATGGAGAAGATTCAGGGCCACGAGAGTATTTCGGTGCGATTTGTGAAGGATTGGAAGGATCACACTGTGGATTACGGTGGACAGAAGATTCCTATCAATGAGGAGTTAATTGCTGAAGTGACTGGCCTGGGCATGGAGGGGTACCATTTTTTCAATAAAAGGGTGGACAGAGAAGCTGAGGAGAGGAAATTTGTTGAGGGAACTGAGAAGTTGGTCTTTGTCACTACGGGCCTGCAAGTTAGTTCGATCCCTTCGCCCTTTGACGAGGTTACCCGTATGATGGTGTGTTTCATTTCTTTGGAGGGGAGGTTCGTCACTGTGCCCGCTAAACATCTTGTTTTCCTCAACCACTTCCATAGGATTCACATGGTATGTTTCCCCCACTATCTGCTAAACTCTCTTGAGTGCTCCATTTTGGAGTTTCAAAAGCATGCTCATGTTGTTCCTTTGCACTAGGGACTCATCTTTTTGTTGCATAAACTGTGTCTTCTTCGTTCTCCCAGTTTCCCTTCCTCCCCTGGCTCTGTTCCTCCTCTGCCCGGTGCCGCTGTCGCTAGCCCCTTCTCTCGCCTTCTGTCCCCGCCACTACTGTTGTCACCCCTTTGCCGGGATTCTTAGCTCCATCTTCCATTCCCCTCACCTCTGCTCCCAACCCCTACGCCTCCACTTCGGCCAGACCAGTTACCAGATCCTCTAGAAGGCTGAAACTTGATACCCCTACTGTGGGGAAGGATCCTCAAGAGATTGAAATTGCCCATAACCTCCTGCATATTAGTAGTGCTAGTTCTTAGGAAGCACATGTTGAGAGCTCCACAAAAAGGCTGGAAGCCTTAGAAGCTGATATGAAGCTGTTGAAGGAAGAGGTTAAAAACTTGGCTAAGCAAAAAGGAAAGAGAAAGAAGGAGGAGGAGGTGGCTATGGATAATAGCCAGGTTGAAGATATATACAAGAAGCTGAACTCCTTAGACTCCCATTTAGGGAAGGCCAAGACTCGCCATGATTATAATATGGCCATTTTTAATGCAATTGAAGAGTTTATTGAACAACATGTCCGCAACGTCTCCAATCTCAAAGCAGAGTTCGACAACCCTTTAGGGCACTGATAAGGAAAGCAAAAGGACCATTGAACAGCTGGATGTTACTGATTCTACCCATATGAAGACATTGGCTATGTTCACCTCTAGGCAGAATATCAAATCCAACATTGACAAAGTAGCCAAGAAGTAATTGTGGGTGCTTTTACTGCACTTCTTTGTATTTATTGCTATTTTTTTGTTGTCTTTTTTCGCTTTTCTGCGCGGTGCTCGTGCTATTTTTGTTTCGATAGGGTAGCTGCTCTTGGGCTACTATGGTTTTCATTGTCACATTTAGATCTTGATCCTTTTTGTTTTGATTCTCATTCCTATTCGGGCTTCTAGGCCCTCTTTTGTTCTCAAGGGTATAGTCCCTTTCAAAAAACTATTTGCCAATAATAAAAAAAAATTGTATTTAATTAATAAATCCTTTTATTGGCTAAATCCCACTTTCTAATGCTTCAAATCATATCGAATTCCTCCTAAATCATCTCCAAAGGCTTTACAAACTTATCCTAGCCTAAGTTAATCCAATTTGATTAATTAAAGCACCCCCAAATCCCATGAGTTGCTAACTCACTAGTTAAATCATCTAATCATGGTTAATTAGTCTAAATCTACTTTATCCTTTATCCCACATTCATTGGGATTCAAGCCTTTCCTAAATGGAAAGATATAAAAAAGACTAAGCTCCTACTTTCACAACAAACACCTTTACAAACACCATAATTTGAATAGTATCTCATATCAAACATATGATCAAGAGCCTTACTCCATTAATGGAATAGGTTGTACCATCCTTTTCATACATTTCTTCATGCTTGGTTAATAAGAGAAGATATAAACATGGCCTTGTAGCCATTTTAGCGAGATCTCTTCACCATACCGAACTAGAAACATGTATTTTGATTGTTTGTGATTTTCTTAGGTACATTTTTAGAATGTAGTCATATACTAATTAGAAATGTTAAAATTAGATGAATAGTTTCATGTTAATTCATTGTAGGCATTTCAATAAGCTATAATCTTGATGGCTTTATGATAAATTTGAACTAGCTCTAGACTACTAGGTGTTAGTATATTTTAGTTAACTATCGTAAAAGTTTCACATATTCACATTTGGCACACCTTAGTACATATTCCATTGTCCTTTTCATTCATTTTCAAGATTTTTAGATTAGTTTCAAAGTTTTGATTTACCAACCCTCTTTTGCATTTTTAGATAAATATGAAGTTTCTTAACTAGTTTAGTTAGGATTGTTTTGTTTTTGTGCTCTTTGCAAGATCAAAGGAGGTGAGGTCTTTGTCAAATTTGGATCAAAATGACAAAGTTTTGAGCTTTTTGATGATTTTTTTGTCAAAATTCCCATGTTTTGATCATCTAAAGGAATCCCACGCTAGTGTTATGTTACCTCACGTTACTATTGTAAGTCACATGTTCTTGTTGGAGGGGCCACGCCGGTGTCACTAGGGCTGCATTGGTGTTACTAGGGCTGTGTTGGTGTCACTAGGGCCATGTTATTGATTCTCTAGACATGTAACCGTTGCACTATTTTTTCTATCTCTCTCGTGTCCTATCGCCAGTCTACGTTGGTGTCACTAGGGCCACTTAGGTGTCTCTCTCGGTCGCATATATGTTGAATTGTCTGCTATCAATCTATGTTTTGTATCAAATCCGCACTACCGTGTTGAGGGTTGCGTACTTATCACTAGAGGTGCACTATTATTCTACTAGCCATGTTACTATCAAAAGGGTCGCGCTACCATGATTTGTCAAAATTTGGGGCTCTATTTTCGAGGTTGTAGTTTTTGATTTTTTGTGTTTCTGTTGATTGCAGGTTTTTCTAACTATTTTCTACAGGTTTTTAACATTTCTAATCATACTTTTAACAAATTTTCTTAAGTTTTCATGGATGCTTTTGTTTCCATGATTTATACAAGTTAGGCTAAAAGTTTTTGTATGCTCTTCTCTTGCAACTTAGGCTGATCTTGACAATCAAAAGTAGATTTTAGTTTTCATTTTGGTTAAATTGGAAACTTAATCTTTCATTTTTGGCTTAAGGGAAGGAACAATTTATCAAGATTTGTTTAAAGTTAATTTTATTTAAAGTTTTCCTTTACATTTATCTAGTTGAATCAAATCATTATGTATGCTCTTCTCTTACGTCCTTGGATGATCTTGAGAATCAAAAGTAACTTTGGTTCACTTTCTATTGGAAATTACTAAAATCATTTGTGCACAAGACCTAAATGTTTGTCAAAGAATTGGGATCTAAACAAACTCTAACTACACATGTGTTGCAGGTTGCTAATGGTGTACTAAACCTCATTTCTTAATCCGAAAGATAAAAAACACACCACTTTATTCAACACAATGTATTTACAAGTTTCAGTTAAGAGCTATGACTCGTCCGCTTTGAACTAGGGGAAGTATCTTAGCATAATCCATAAAAATCATTGTGAGGATTACCCAGAACCCTAAAGTAGTTCACACCTTTAGAGAAATGGTGAACGAAATAGGAAGTGCTCTGTTATCCAACCGACTAGCTTGACTTTGTGAGATTAGCATCAAAATTATCTTCACGTGACCCCAATGAGATATAATTAAACGCAATTTATTGCTCATTGTATTGAAGGGGGTAAAGTAAATCTAGGATACTCCTTGATTAATCAGTGTGATTTTCTTGGAAAACCACACTCGTAAAGATAGTTTGTGACATGTAGAGAGTGAACTAATAGGAAGCTTTTGGCTTGGAGCCAACTTAACTTTATCCATCATGTTCCAAAGTGGTCTTACAATGTGATAATTTTTTTGGATTCAAAAACTTGTTATTCGAACAAGGGGAGAGTACATTTAAGTTAAAATCACATGTTATTTTGTGATGCCCATTAAAACAACCCACTTGGGACCCAAGAAACAACCTAGGATTAGTCAGAAAAATTATGGAATAATTTTTTTGATTAGAAGTGTCTACAACCAGGTTGCAAGGCAAAAATTGTCACTAACAGGTTCCTAAACATGTCTAAAATTACTAGAACATACTTTTCATTGATTAACAATTTCTAGAGGTCACAAGGTCAGATTTTAGGGTTAAGGGTTTCACTTAGGTTCAGGGGGTAAAATATCATCATACCCACTCTCTAACAGGCTTAGAGTTTCAATTGAATTTTCTCACACTTAATGCATTCAAAATTTCCCTAAACCATTTCCATTGGATAGGAAATTTTCTCACCTTTCCAACAATATAAAGAAGTCCTCCTAACTCCTTGTAGAACTCCAAATATGGATAGGCGGACTGAGGGGTCAAATTTTCCCTCAAGGGGACACGTGTCGAGCTAGGGAGAAAGGAAAATTTTGGGTTGGCGGGTCGTGGGGTGGCATTTGAAATTTTTCCTTGCATAGGAGAAAATGTAACTTTGCTCCCGCACTCCACGTGTCGCCAGGGGACACGTTTTGGGATCCGAGCCATTGCGGGAGAAACGAGGGAAGGGTGGGGCGGTGGAGGTTAAATGGAAATTTTGCCAAAGGGAAAGAAAAAGCCAATTGGCATCCCACGCTCGCGGGTCCACCCAGGCATGTGGAACTCTACAATTTTTCGTGGGGAGAAGGGAGAGGGAGACAGTGAGCGATGGCGGGGGATTTGTCGAATTTCGCCAAAGGGAGGAGATAAGGGGAAAGTTAGGTGCGCGGGTCTGCTCATTCGCGGAAGGATTTCAAAAGGGCAAGGGCGGGAGTGTAGGGTCGTGGGAAATTTTAGGAAAAATTTCCAACTTTTTTTTTTTCTAAAGATAAAGTTCACAAAGGTTCCGCCTCCGCTATGCCATGTGGCGATCTGTGATTGGTCATGGATTTGGTGGGGAAAGTTAAGAAATTTTTCCAAAATTTTCAAAAAGTGCTAAGGAAAAAAGGTGTCGTGCCTCCGCCGTTACCTCGTGAGGCCACGTGGAAGCTTCGATTTGTTGCAGGTAGGCTAGGTGGAGGGGAAAATGTTAAAACTTTTCTCAAAAAATTTTCCAACATTTTTCTAAGTTTTCAAAGGGAAATTTTTGGGCCGTGGGCTCCGCCAGGGAAAATTTTCCCTCCAAGGAAGGAAAACTTCAGAGGGCCATAACTTGAGCTAGAAATCTCAGTTTTGGGAAAACAAGGACTTTCTGGAAATTTCTTAACGTCCTCTTTGCATAGGAATCATAAATTTTACTTTTTGATAAAGTTTAAAGGGTAAATTTTACAAAAATGATCTACATGATTTTAAATAGCAAACTAGTAATTTCCAACTTAAAAATTTGATTCAATTTGATCACCTCCCTCACTCAACATGTTGAAAATTCATGGAGGATTACTCTAGGAAGGATTTAGAATGTTTTAGGAAGGTAAATTTGCTCAATTGATTCTAATTTGAATTTTGTCCAACAATTGATGAAAACGGCTGTGAAAGGGATTGGGCTCGATTTTGTAATGTTTAAATTGTTTTCTTAAGTTTTCTTTGTCAATTTGAGTTCATTGATGTCTTAGCATGCTAAATTATATCATTTTCAAGTTGATTATAATGTGCAGGCCGAAATGCACATTTTGAATAAATTTATTGCCACTTTTATATTTACAATAGAGGTCTAATTCTTTTAAAACTGTATATCAATTTTATCATTCAAGTGTGGCATTTAATTTCTAAACTAATCCAATACATTCAGTTGTTTAACTTGCAAAGCATGATTTCCAATCTTAATATATTTCCAAGGATACAAAATGCAAAGCATTAATTCCACGTACATTTTCTTTTCTTTTCAAAAAGAGATCTAACTATCTCTTTTGCCATACAATAAAACATTGAATTCAATCCAACAATGCATAGGAGAGAAGATCTTTCAATTCTTTATTAATTCCAATTATATACTTTACATACTTCAATGTTTGAAAGCAATAACACATTTCTATTTCTTTCTTTCCAATGTACAAAGCAGAATGTAAATGTCTTTCACAATTCGAATATCCACTTTCATAATCAATTACAACATCATTTCTTTACAAATATACATTACAATTTCATCCACATCAAGTGGGAAAGGATTACAAATGAGTATGTTTCACAAGGGACTGTCAAGACTGTATTTTCCTTTGCTCCAGAACAACATCATGCAAGTTTCCTTTTCACCAAGTTGATCACAACAAAAGTGGGGAAAGGCAACGCTCTCCACCCAACCAAGACATCCAATGAAAGGAGAAGCCTTCCTTCATCATTGGCCCCTAAGCCCCAACCAAAACACAATAAGAGGTGTGATTCAACCCATGGAAATAATTGGCTTCCACTACACACATCATTATTTCAACACGCACATTTCAAATTAAAACACAATTCCACACAAAACAACAGTTCACAGCTACATTTGAAGACATTCTAAAATAGAATTCAGGCTTGAACATGCAAGCCAAAGGAATAAAAAATATGGGGAAGCTACTTATGCCTCCCAATGGGAATTAGGCATCCACCAGAACAAACCGCCAATAAATTTCACCACATATATCCTTATGCCCCCACAAATCCCTCCTTATGCCCCCCACAAAGTAAGAAATGCAAGCTATTTATTTTCCATGGTGGATCCCAAACTCAAGCTCCCTCCAAAATTTTTGATGTCAATGACATTCCCTTATGCCCCCACATGGATTCCCCATAGCCTTCTCGTACACCATTCCTATGGCAGTCTACCCAACCAACCAACAAATAAATCAAAACATGGATCATTCATTCATACACAAAAGAAGAGCTAAGCTCCTACCTTTCCATGGTAGCTTTTGTTTCCAAACAACAAGCTTCAATGCCCAAAACACAGTCCTAAAACAACAATCTCTCAAGCATGCAAAGCTTCTCCAAGCTCCTTCCAAAAGCAAGAGCTCCCCAAAGAAGTTGTAAAAATGATTCAACAACCCAAAACAAGCAAAGAGTTTGAATTTTATAGAAGAGGGAAGAGAAGAGGATGATGTGGATCCATGTAGGATGCCACATCACACATCCTCAAATTCAAACACAAAAGACAAAATTTCATTCTCCCAAGCACAATAAAGAGGTGGGTGAAAATATGACAAATTACTTGCACACTCCAAAAGCCCACACCCCAAAGGACTGCAAATTAAATAAAATGTAAGAGAGTGCAATCAAAACTTGCAACATGATTAATAAAATGCATTATAAAAGTCTAAAATCACCTCTCTAACCATAAGTATGGTTGGTAAATTAAATTGAGAGGTATGGGACAAGTTTTACTTGTCCCACAAGCCTCCAAAAATAGTCCCCAAGGAAAATTGAATTTCCATGGAGGTGGAGTGTTTCATACTCCAAAATTTGACTTACACACTCTTACACAAACTTACACATCCCTTACATATTTAATACAAGGAACCAACAACTTTTGTTATTACTTTCCCATATCCCAATTTAATTTATTTAAATTTTAATCATATGATTTCCCACATTAATCTATCAAAATTTTAATTAAATAAAATAAAGGCACACATCTCTAATAAAATACATAATACCCATGGTCACATGTAAAGGTAATCCCCCCCATGGGAATCCCTAACAAAACAACACAAAACATAATAAAATAAGTTGCCATGGTGACCTTGTCGAATTCACTTAGAATTCCATTGTGGTTGGTCTCCGATCCCCCGATGTTTTGTTGTGATATTTTAACCTGCAAAATACAAATACCTCCTTCAGCCTCGTGGCCATATCAGAACATCTAATATGATACTAATAAAATTACAAAATCATCTAAGTATGTGAACCATAACAACATTAAGGCAATTTAACATTATCACATACAATTTATATCAATAACTATGTCATCATCATATAATATCCATTTTCTAGATCTACTCATAATATCCAAAATCACATGTTCGAACAACATCCATAAAACATCCATGTCAAATAGTATATCATCATCCACATATGAGTGTCTCTAATAATCATCATGCATCATAACCAAATCAAGATCAACAATAATCCATGATCAAATGTCTAACAACATACTAAATCAAAGCATAATAATGTCCATAACGTAATCAACAATATCAGAATAAGCATCAAAAGGTGTCAAAGGGAAGTGGGCACTACATATTTCATCACGAAATTTACAAAGTGTTACTTTGTCCTAGTTTTTCACTTGTCTTAAGACAAGGAAAAACTTTGCCAAAGTTACACCAAGTAATTTTCATCACCACTTGGTCTACTCCTTTGTTTTCTTGTTGCCCATTTTGGGACAAAAGAGAACATACATACGTAGTGCTATCAAATATTGTGTCCACCACTTTTGCACCCACTTACATCCTTCCTTATTGCGACTACGATAGTAAGTGTTGAAAGTGTGTTGGTATGTCTTTTTATCTTGGTATCCATCATCTCGATACCCATATCAAGACTTCATTGTAGTTAGGTTGTCTCATCATTGACTTCCTTTGAGTTGTTACACTGCCCGTATCATATCAATACAATTTTGATACTTACATCTTGTTTCCTTTGTGAAACTTGATCTAAGTCTCTAAGTTGTATTGTTACGTTGCTTGCATAAATAACTTCTTGTTATACTTAGACTTGGTTTTGATCCCAACATTACCTTAAGTTTCGAAAAGTGTAGTTACTCTACTCGCATTGAGGTAACATCATTTTGATGCTAAAATCTTTCTTTTTCCAAAAAGCTTGATTATTGTGTTCAAATAGTGTTATTGTCTTGCTCGCCTTTGTGGCCTCCTTTTTCAAGACTTGGACTTTGTTTGTATATAAACCTTTTTTAGTATACCTTGTTAGGAGATTGTGTCAACACCTTCTTAGTATTTAGGTCTTGTTTTTTAAAACTTGACCGAAGTGGTGATATTGTGTTGTCACTATTTGTACTAAACATATACTTGAAAAACGTAGGGAGTAACTATTCTTGTGATTAGATCATAGTCTTGTACTTGATCATTATGTCCTAGATACTTGTTAATATGCATAGCTTTAGTCGGCGTGCATTCTTTTTTTCATTGGTGTACTTAGTGCATATTGCCTTTGGAATTGTTGTCATTCTTTATTTGACATTCTTTGTGATGACTTGATGTCATAACGCTGCTTGGTTTATTCTAGGGTCCATTTTAAACAACCTTAGAGAAACCTTGTTTATTTATGCCCCCTATCACAAGGATAGGGTATCGAAAGTTAGGGTCCAATCCCTTTGTTTTTACCTAGGTTCATTATAGTACATATATAAATGTTTCAAACCTTTCAAAAAAATTTCCTATTAAGCAACTCTTAAATCGAATTGAACATTGGAAAAGTTTCCTTTATATCCTTTGTGTTGCTAAATTTTATCAACCATTTTGACATTTACACTTCCAAACTTGTTGTCCAAACCTTGTTGGATTGTCAAAATTGTGTCATTACGATGTTTGTTTTCCTTAGATTACCTTTGGAAAATCATACAAGCATCCCCATATGTGCAAAATGTCTAGTTGGTTTCCGTTATCGCCTAAATCGACATGGAAATTCCTTCCACTTGAAGGAGTTCAATCACACTAGCAAGATTTAGGCATTTGTACCCAATGATGCCAAAAATGACCAACTATCACATGGTTTCTCACATTTACAAAAATAGGGAACCTAGGTTTTGACATTTGTTGGGCCCTAAAATATTGGCTAAGTACCAAAGGGCGCGCACACAGGACCAGTGAGAAGAAGGGCACTCAAGGGAAAGTGCGCATGAAAAATCGGTTTAAGAAGGGTTTAAGTGAAATCGGGGCACATGCGGGAAATAGAGCATGAGTTCAAAATATTATCCATATTTGGGATTTTAGAGGCACTCTAAGAAAATCATGAAGACCCGACTAGGTGTGATGAATGGATAAGGTGCCAACCTGGAACCTTGGAGGTCAAGAAAAGGATATTCCATGCATGGAATATTCGAGAAGACATCATTGCAGAGAGTGAAGTGTTTACAAAGGGATAATTATTCACTAATGGAGGACCACATCGACACTTGACACATGATCTGTCCAAGAGAGAAGGCATGGAGGTGGGTGTTGATCTTATAAAGAGAGATGCTTGGGGTAAAGACAACAAAAAGACATAGAGAGGATGATAGATGAGAAGATAGAAGAGGGACAAAGAAATAGAAAAAGATAGAATGTAAGAGATGATGGGAGATGGGGGAACACATAAAGAATAAGAAGCAAAGTAACAATGTGTTGCAGTAATGCTAGGGTTTAGAGCACGTAGTGCTAAGGGTTGTAAGGGATGCCATAAACCTCTATATGGAACTAGGATCTGTAATAAGGGTTAAAATGGGAAAAGTATAGTTTGGATCTCATATGGGGAAGGACTTGTGAGAGTTAGGTCCCTGTCATTTATTGTATATGGTCTGAGATGACCCTTTTGACTATAATGTGGCTACCTGAACTATGCTAAATCAATATATCTTTGGGTTCAATATGTATATTTTGCTTAAGGGTGTAAAACCTCGTGTCATTTGACTTATCATGGCTTAGATCCAATTTATTATGCTTCTTGCAATGTTCTTTAGCTTTTGTGATGCACTAATGTTAGATCTTTTAGTTGCATTTTATACCTCTTTAAATAAGTGAATGTACTTATGCTTCTGTAAATCATCCTCCATTAATGGTAGAATCTTCTCACAAATCTCACGTAAAGGAGGGGTATCGGCACCCGCGCATGCCTCTAGTGAGCACCCAATACCAGTTGGGTGATAGGCTGATGCGCTTGGGGTTAGTAAAGTTATTAAGGGTAAATAAATGACTACATCTTGGTTCCATTGCCGGGACCTCTTTTCAAAGTTGTTATGACAATGGTGCGCGATAATAGAGTGCTTGACCTTGGACAATGTCGAAGCATGGCTTAAAATCACAGAGGATGAGTTTTCTCAGAGATTTAGTACTAGACCTGAGTTTGATGCATGTAAATGGGTAGAAGAGCATTTGTATCATGAGATGTATGAGCTTTCCAGTGGAGTTGTATGAATGGATTTTGGCGTATGCATCTAGATCGAGTGGTACTATAGACCTCTTGTATGGACCTAAGATGAGTATTAGAGGTTGCATGATGTTGATCTGACTTGGACACATGTTGTTGATCATTGGTGGAGTAGAGTGTTGATGAGTTACACCTTAGAGTACGTAATTTCTATGTATTCCTATCTAGAGATTATTGTTGAGTTTGAGTTTTTAAGAGAGCCAAGAGGATCATTCTTACGTGTTATACCTTTATCTATAAAGATCCTGATCATTACATTGAGTTTGGAAGCATTTCCATATGGTGACTAAGCTTCTTCTAAGTGTTGGGCGAGGAAGCTAGGGTGGAGAAAGATGACGGACCTTGTGGTTGAAAAGGAGAGGGAAGAGAGACGACTCAAGTATAATGAAGCTTGTGAGAGGGAGTTAGATAGACAATGCAAAGTTACATGAGTGATGGATTTATGGAGGCAGACGTTGTGGGAAGGAATTGAGGTTCATGTAGAGGACGTGGAGCACCGAGCAGTCTGTGCTACCCCATCTTGGCAAGCACGGAAGAGAAACCCCTTCAATTTCTGATGAGAGCTCATCTCTTGGAGAAAGGAGAGTCATCACGTGCATCCAAATCCACATGGTGACCAAACCCTAGTGCTTAGTTTCCCAAATCTAGAGATAAGTATTACTAACCCAATTGGTATTGGTGGAAGTGACCGATCAACACTAAGGAGGTATAAATTTTCATTTGGCACATCTATGGCTACATAATAATTTCTTGTGTTTGGAGGTATATTGTCTGAAATGACATTTGGGTAAAGTATGGGTACACAAAGCTTGGGTATCGCATCTGGAAGTGGTGTGGGACACACATTTGGTAGTGGTGTAATATCATAGATTGTTGGTCGCAGTTCAAGCACACAGTGGGGACATAAGTCACAACCACTTTAGGACCCTTGTTAGCTACGGGAGGTGGATCTGGTGGAATAGGAACTAGCATGGACCTGGTGGACCTATTAGATCGGAGGATCTGGTGGATCAGGAGGGACATGCGTTGGTGGATCTAGTGGATCTAGTGGTATAGGTAACACGAGAAGAAATTAAGATTTTGGATCGGGCGGAAAAGGGCCTCAACCACCTCAACAAGTATTTTTCAAAATGTATTTACACATACTAGACTATAAAGGTGTTGAGGATGTTGCAGAGCATGTACACAAGTGTGAGCTGCTATGGTGTGCAAAGGGGATCACTACCCAGAACGGAAAGCAAGTCAGTTTGCAACAACATTGCAGGGATGCACACATAGTTAGTACCAGAAGTTTTACCCCCACTAGACAGTGGTAGATTACAAAGTGTTGTGTAATGTGTTCTTAGCTGAGTTTCATATTCCTAAGTTCAAATAGAAGAGCATTAACGCACTGAAGGAAATTCATCAAGGTATGAAAGAGAGTGTGCGGGAGTATAATGCGCATTTTAAGACTCTCTTGTCAAAACTATTGTGTGACATTCATCTTTCTCAACATGCTTAATGGTTTTTAGAGGGTTGATAACACCTTTTAGGAGAGCACTTTCATAGATCCGTAGGAGGCCTTGGAGGTTGCCCCGCGCGTTGAGGCTGTAGGAAGTGGATACGATGTTAGCCCTTTTCTTGAAGCTCGATTACTATAATGGAAAATTAGCCGAGAAGCTATCTATGAACTCGGTCCATGAGACTCACAGTGGCCTATGGTGTACAAATTGTGAGGTAGAGGGGCACACAAAGGACAGTTGTCCTCGGAGATCAGTGTGCACCATGGCAGTAGAGACTATGCCGATTTTCCATGAAGATCATGATGCAAGTAGGTGCCCGCTACTACAATGCGGGATCCGTAAAATGTGTCTTCTACTTTTGTAAGATTTGAACCTCTACTACTCATGAAACTAAGGATTGTAGATTGATTGACCAGATACATGATGCCATTAATATTGGTGTGTGCTAGACCGATATTACAAATAATTCCAAGGACGGTGGTCACCACTATGAAAGACGTGCGAGATGGAGGAGCTCATGGAAGAGGCTTTCGTGGAGGATTTAGAGGCTATGGAAACCACGAGGGCGGAAGAAGTGAGTTCTTGTGTAGAACTTGTTACAATTGTGGGTCTACATAGCACTATAAGCGCGAATGTCTTGACATACTACAATGCTATTGGTGTGGAAAGAAGCACACATATGAGGAATGCCTAAAGCTATTTGAACATATGAGCCAACACTAGTGGAAGGATAAAGGCACTAGGATGGTAAGCATTAAGAAAGAAGACTCACAGTGGATGCCAAGAGTGGCTCGTGAGGTAGAATTAGAATGTGTACTGGTGATGACATGAGTTGAGGCTACGCGTGCCAGGGAGATACCAAGGCAGAGACTATTGATTACGAGGGAAGAAGTGGTGTATGGGAAGTATCTAGACCCTACCCATTAGAAGGAAGTTAATGAAGAGACCATGGACGTAATCATGAGTCTTCAAGGGGAAATTCAATGTCTAAAGGAGCAATCTCAAAAGTTAGAGTAGAAGAAGAGTGCTAAGGCTCCAAAAAGGATCTAAATGATATCAAGGAGGTATGTAAAATGTTGAGGCAAAAAATTATAATTCCTTTGTTAGGAGAATGGTTAAGGAATAAAATACCAAGCGTAGGAGCAGAGCACGAGAGGCAGGTTTTGCATACTAACCTTCCCCCCACAACATTGAATATGAAAAGGAGATTACCTTGAATTCAATTGTTGATGGATGGCTCCTAAGAGCAAAATTTGATTAACATGGGTGTGGAAGTCAATTTTCTCACCCTGGACACTTGGAATCAAATGGGAAGGCCCCTATTACAACCATCTTGAAATGTGTTGGATATGGCCAGCAAGACAAAGGCGATGGCCATTGGTGTTTTAAAGGATGTTGCTATCACTATCCAAGGGCGAAATTCGGTGGGACTTTGAAGTCTTAGCACTTGCTTTGAGGCAGCAAATTTCTAGTATTACTTGGGCACCCGGTGCTATAAGAACAATACTAACTTGCATTTTAATAAGGGGTACATAAGCTTTGAGAAAAAAGAGGAAAAATTTATCATTCCTTTGATAGATGGGAAGTCAAGTGCACTAGATTGAGAATTTAAGAGAAGAGGGCCTAGACATAATTTACATGTGCACTATCCGGGACCCTAAAGTTGTACAACCAACCAAGGAGGGTGTTATTCAATGGGAAGACACTCAATATATAAGTGATACAACTAGTGTGACATGTGATAATTGGATGCACATGACATATGAGTTAGTAGGAAGGCAATTGAGAGGCTCTGTGACAAGGGCAGCAAAAGCGCGCTCAATCAAGCACCTAGGATGAAAGAAGTTGCCAAGTTATTCTGGAGGAGCTAACCATGCTGTTTTCCTATGAGAAATAGAGACCCAATGGGAAAGTGAGACCAAACGGAGAAAGATGCTCAGTTATACCTTCTGGGACTACAACATGTTAGTCGGTGACCCATCGCGATAGCCTTCTAGAGTGGCGTGAAGTGAGAATCATGTTCTCTATTAGGTTTTCCCAGCAATGCACCTACTATCATACGAGATTATCATGGGAAGGAGCCTACCTCGTTTCATGTCCAAGCATGTGAGAAGGCCTGGATGGAGGGCATGGAAGCATTTCCACCTTCTTTATGGATGAATAAGTTGTACTCCACTTTACAAGGTTGTGCGTATGTATGGTACATTCACTCAGAGATGCACCGTCAGATAGGAAATTGGCAGGAGTTGATGGCTGACCTCCTTCAAGCTTTTGAATATCGAGCACTAAGCCATCGGTGGATGAGGTGTTGTAGGTTTTTAAACACCTAACGATGGGATATAATGCCCTGGAGATGGATAAAATATTGGAATTATTGAGTGAACCTGGTTTAGAAGCATGCTTTGATGAAGAAGAATTAGAGGAGATACAACTTGAGCGTGCGCATGCATGGAGAAAGAGAAAGGAAGATTGGTCTATGTGATCGATGGTGAAGAAGTGGAGAATTTGGATGTTAACCATATATTAGGTACGCACGTTGAGGTAATTGATTGTGTTGATGAGAAAACACGCGCCTACAATGAACCACTCAAGACAAAGAAAGTTAACATTGGCTCATAAATGGAACCTAAGGATGCCACCATTGGGGACTATTGGTCAGAGAAGGAGGTTTCAAGATCATTGATATATTGTGCGAGTTTCAAGATTTATTTCCACGTGGGTACCATAAGCTAAAAGGAGATCACCACTCCTTGGGGAAAATGAAACTTAGGCTAAAATAAGGAGAGCACCCAATTTGGAAGAGACCTTATCGAATGAAACTAAATCTTCACATCAAAGTCAAGGAGGAGATTGACAAGATGATCGCATCAGGCATCATTGAGGCTATCGAGGAATCATAATGGATAAGTCCAATGGTCATTAACATTAAAAAGGATGTGAGGATAAAGATTTGTGTTGATTATAGGGATTTGAATGCGGTATGTTTTATTGACCCTTTCTAACCCCCTTCACTAAGAAATCCTAAAAGGAGTAGCGGGTGTGAGATCTATTCCTTCACGGATGGATTCTCAGGGTATCATCATGTTATAATTGCAAAATAGGACCAAGAAAAGATAACTTTCACCACTGAATGGGGAAGTTTTGCCTACATGGTCATGCCTTTTGGAATGAAGAACACACCTACTATGTTTTCACGCATTGTGATGCAGGCATTTCATGATTTTATCCATAAGTTCCTTTTGGTATACCTTGATGATTGGATGATATATGGATTAGTGAGGGATCATTGTGACAATTTGTGGTTGATGTTCAAGAGATGCTGATAGTTGTGCATATCCCTCAACATCAAGAAATGTCTCTTCGCTACTCCATTTGGAACCCTATTGGGGCATATCATATATAAGGAAGGTTTTTGGTGGATCCTGCCAAAGTTGTCATTATTGTGGGATTTGGGTAGCCTACCAGCCAAGAGCGTAGTGTGTGTATTCCTTGGGCATATGGGGTATTACCTAAAATTTATTAAGGGGTATGCCAAAATTGCCGCACCACTGGAGAAATTGTTGAATCACAAATGTACATTCCATTGGGGAGAAACACAATAGATGACGTTTGATACATTGAAGAATAAACTTATCACTGTGCCCATATTATGCTTTCCTTCTTAGGACAAGCCATTCCATGTACATGTTGATGCTTTGGGGATGGAGATTGGGGCAATCTTAACAAAACCTGGAGAAGGAATTGTTGACTACCCCTTGTGTTTTTCTAGTATTAAGTTAACACTAGCAGAATAGAACTATACTACTACTGAGCGCAAAGCATTGTCCATGATCTATGCATTGCACAAATTTAGGAAGTATCTATTAGCAATTCCCTTTATCTTCTACACGGACCACATGGCATGGAAGTACTTGGTAAACAAACTTGTTTTACAAGGGCGCATATGTCGGTGGGTCTTTTTGTTCCAAGAATTCGAGTTTACGATAGTATTGAAAATGAGTAAGAGTAATTTGGGACTTGACCACTTATCAAGGATTGACTCAGGGGAGGACACACAGAGCATTAAGGATATAATGCTAGATGTGTAACTATTTAAATTGTAGCGAGTGACCTATGAATTGGAAGATATAACTATGTTTCTCAAAATGGGTGTGACATTGGAAGGAATGAAGACTTTGGAAAGAAAGTAGTTAGTGATATGTGTCGTTCCCTACATGTTAATTGGTGGAGACTTATAAAAGCTAGGCCATGATAAGGTTTTGCGCCAGTGTGTGTTAGAGCATGAATGCATTACAATCATGGAGGAATCACATGGTGGGATTACATGAGGGAACTGTGCAAGGAATGCAACCACACACAAGATCCTTCTCGAGGGCTTTGATAGGAAATCATCTACCAGATTGTATTGAGTTTTGTAAGGCCGTGACCATTTATAAGCCTGGAAAACCAAGAAGAGATGAGATGCCCTTGAGACCGATAACTAGCGCAAAACCATTTGAGAAATGGGTGATTGGTTTTGTAGGACAAATTTCACCACCACGTGAAAGGACCGGTTTGTTCTATATCATTACATGCACGTATTATCTTACGAGGTGGGTAGAAGTGGCACCTAAAAGGGATTACACAATGGCAACATCAACTAGGTTATTGTGGAAAAATATAATCAGCAGATTTGGATGTGCATTGAGTTTAATAAGGGATAGGGTACTCATTTCTTGAATGAGACAATTACAATCTTATTGACAAAATTCATGGTAGCCCACCACAAGACTACCCCTTATCACCCCCAAGCTAATAAAACTACCGAGGTATTTAATAAGATATCGAGTCACATGCCGATAAAATTTTTTGATGTGGGAAGAAAGGATTGGGATGATAAAGTTTCTGTTGTGTTATGGTCATACCTAAATAATTTTAAAAGAGTGAATAAGGCCACACCTTTTCAACTGGTGTTTGGCGCAGAAGCTATTTTACCCATTGAATTCATGTTACCATCACTATGTATAACACGTGCAGGAGGATTAGATGATGAAAACGTGCTTGAGGAAAGGATTGGTAAGTTAATGCAGTTAAATGAGAGGTGAGCCATTGCTCATTGGAGTCAACACAAAAAAATCCAGAAGAATTCATGGCATGATAGACACATCAAGAACAAAAAATTTGAGGTTGGGCAGATGGTTTTGTTATATGATTCAAAGTTTCTGTGCCACCTTGGGAAATTCAAAATCCATTGGATGGGCCCGTACATTGTATCCTATATACTTGATTCAGAACCTCGCTAGTTATAAGCCTGGATGGAACAAGATTACCAAGCTATTTCAATGGGAGTAGGTGAAGCCCTACTATAAATAAGTCTTCCTTGTGTTTGTAAATAAGGCAATATTGCCATTTAGCCTAGGATTTCCTTTAATGCATTTCCTTTCTTTGTGTTTCCCTTTCTCGTTGCTTGTTCCCTTTCTTTTTGTGTGTGTGTGCATTGGTAGCCACTTATTATTTTCAAAAGTTTTCTATGCGCAGAGGACCACACATCCATTTTTGTGTGGGGTGGAGTGATGCAAAAAGTACTAGAAGCTAGTAGAGAAGAGAAGTGTTTTCAATGGTCAGGTTGAAGGATCAAAAGTGCGTAGTTTGGAAGAGCATGCGTAGAAAAGGTGAACATAAGGAGTTTGTGTCAGGAAGGCTTTACAAAAACCACGTATAAGGGTGAGAAGTGCAGGAACAACATGAGGTAGGCAATATAAGAAATCGGGGTAATGATGGGAAGAAGCGCCTTCGACACTGCAAGCACACACCTAAGGATCTTTGGTCAGTAAGGGTTTTTACATGCCAGAAGGTTATATAAGTTCTCACACAGATTGGGCATGGGGGTAAAAGCGTTGAAAGTTGGCTTTAGAATAAAAATCTTCCTTTATTGTAAAGGTACGTTAGTAGGTGACATGACATTATTGCGGAAAAAGGCAAAAAACTATAAGTAGAAGGTTGAGGTACATTGTTATTTACCTTGCAATTTGTGATATCGAAGAGATCTTGTGAACTAGGGCATCCTTATGAAGAAAATTTGCATGAAAAAGAGTTGTGAAGATTTGAGTGCATAACCAATTTAAATAGCAAACTAGAGTGGAAAAGAGTACGCAAGCGTGAGGGAGAGGGTCATAGAAGTTTTTGAATCTCATAAGTGAATACGCCGTCTTGTGTAAAGAAGAGTTTTCCAGGTTAGGGTTCCACAACTAGGGCACATGATTAAAGGGATTTTCGCGAAAGGGTAAAGCCACGAGAATTGAGCACGCGTCCAGGATCGAAGGAAGAAAGAACTTTTAGTGACCTGACAGAGAAATGAAACCAAGGAAAGCAACAACCGTTTCACCAAAGAAGGGAAAGGAAAAGGGAAACAAGCTATTTCCACCAGTTTCAATGAAGAATGGTACACGAGAGATGCAATATCCAGATGACATGTTGCTTGGAAAAGAATGGGTGTCTCATGTTAGAAAGATGGCCGTAAGTGACTACAACCATGGATGAGCACCATAGAGAATGAGATGGCATTAGAATTGGTTCACCTTACAGACAAAAGGACACCAGATGGAATGCCTATCTATGATGATGAGGTAAAGGTGAATATGGAGAAGGCCGGGTTATTACAACTCTATGAGTTTCCCTATTTTAGCAAGCTTTGAGGTCTTTGTACCAAAGTGGTCAATGTTGCACGTACATAAAGATCACTTCTACTTCATAGGATGTAGGATGAGATAAATCCCCAACTGATCTCTAAATTTACTGGTCTTACTTGTGAAGGAGAATCATTTTATGATGACTTGGATGATAAGGAGGCCATCAAGAAGACTGTTGAAGCCTATGACTACAAGAAGGGGTCGTGATATTTCAACATATTTTCAATTTTTGACCCTATAATGAGGATGGCCGCGCACTTGGTCACAAAACTAAATGGGCAAGAGAGATGGACATGGATATAAAAGGCTTGGTTGAACTTTTTTTGGAAGATATAAGAGGGGACCATATATAACCTCTCGGCATTCATAGCAAAATAAATCATTAGTGCCACGCACGTGATGGAGAAAAGATCATGTTTGGTAATGTCCTCCTTACCATTGTCTTTTTGGAGATTGGAGTTCTTAGATGGGCCAGATAAATTTGTGTGGGAGTACCTAGATGAGAACCCCTCCCCGCCAAAATATTTTAGAAGTACACTTGTGACACCATGACGGCTGCCCACAAGGCGTGCCTAGAAAAATGGTATAAATGGATGCATGACACATTCAACACAGAGTGGAGGATATCTGAGAAGTTACTTGTTTTATTGCAAGGTGAAGATGAATTCTTCATGTACCAATATTTTTGTATTGACAAGTTTACTCTAGCAGATGGCGCTAAGGGTCCCTGTTGCAAATTTCCATTCTCCTTCACAACACAATACTTCCAAGCCAGAGTCAATAGATTCAAAGAGGAAAAGAAACAAAGGTTTGACATTAACATTGTAGACAAGGATTATTGTGAGTTGCACAGGACATTGATATATCCAAAGAAGTGTACCTATGTGGAGAAGTATGTCTCCCATACATGTACATATGGTGAAGCTAGTAACATTGTTGTTGGGAGGACCGCAACAAGGCTATACCTATACATAAGGATGAAGTATGAGAAGGGTGCTTATGTTGAAAATGATGTCTCTATCCTAGAAGACCCCACCATAAGGAAGAAGGTTGCGCCAAGGAAAAGGGAGAGAGAGGAGGCCCTTGAGAAAAAGGCACCAAGTACACAGACAATGCAATCTATAGGCATGCATGAGTGAGTGTGCAAGGCCAAGCACTTATGCATGGAGGAATAATTCCCCCACAAAAGATAAAGAGAAGACACCTAAGGAAGAGGTGCCAAAGAAAGAGAAGCCCCCTAAAAAATAAGAGTCACTGGAAAGAGAGGAGTCACCTAGAGAGGAAGAAAAAGAAGAGTCTCCTATATTGGAATCACCAATTAGGAAGAAACAAAGGGTAACAGAAAAGGTGGACTCGGAAGAAACAAAGAGCATGGAGGATGACAAGGGTGATGGGGATAATGAAGAGCATGGTGAGGCTCAGGACCATCCTGTGTATGATGTACATGAGTCAGAAGAGGAGGGAAATGAAGAGAAGGATGAGGATGAAGGAGGCACTCTCACGGAAAAGGGGGAAGTGAGGAAGTCAACATGAAGGATCAAAGGACTCCAATCCTGACCAAGGAGTAGATAGAGGATTCCGTAGAAAGGGAGGTAACATGCATCATAAAAGACTTGGTGGATCAAGAGGTGGAGTTCAACATCGAAGAAGTTCTCAAGGAGACGGATGGAATCGAGAGCATAGAAAAGGAGTATGGAAGCATGGGTGGAGATCCCAACCTGATGGTAAGCTTCCCAAAGGCTCACGCACACGGGGAGGAAAGGGTATGGTAATGGTGCGGGAATAAGGGATAACCTACATCAATGATCCAAGTAAGGTACTGCGTGCACATTTCCAAAGTACTAGTGCCTTCAAAACAACTCTTTGTATGGTCTTCTTTTGATGAAGATGGTGTGTACCCTCGCACAAGGAAGATGTTGTCTTGAGATTTTAGTCCCACATTGATGAGCTTGAATTCAAGGTCAACCGTGAGGCGTTGATGAAGATATCTAGATACCAAGTGAGTAAACCCTCTGGTGAATGCTCAACAACTATCAGATGAGCAAGTGTGTAACACACTCAACAAGGTATTGGTGGAGGTTGAGGTGAGGCTCTTCGGGAGGAATGAAAGAGTAAGGGTCTGGAAGAAGATATTGAAAAGAAAAATGAAGATATCATTGAAAATGACAAGGAGCTAAAGCAGGAGGAGCTGATCAACACAATTAAGGTGTAAATTAAGGGAGGAAAAGGAAAAGGTGCAAGAGATCCATAAGAAGATAGAGACTATTTTAGACACCATAATCTTAAAGCACCCAGACCTAGCCTTGCCTAAGAAAAAAATATGATTCTACCATGCAATACTTGGAAGACCTAACCTACATCCTCACCATGGAGAGGTAACCGCTCACATTGGAATCAACATAAGAGGAATTAGCGCGGTGCGGTAGAAGGAGGAAGAGAAATTGAAGATTAAGGAGACAATTACTCGGTATTCTAAGCTCCTTGCTACTATGAAGACCGCCGTGTAAATGGATGAGGTTGTTTATGATAATTACACTAATAGAGATAGGGTAGCAAGTATAGTAGTTACTACGCATGAGGTGGATTTGAAGGAGTTTTAAGAAAAGAACAAAGGAAACAGGGTGGAGCGGGATAAGATCCTAGCAGAAATTGAGAAAAAGTTGAAAGCAATCGATACCTTTAGGGGTTCGATTAAGAATAATCTTAAGGAACTATATTCGCAAGTCACCCATAGAGTGGATGCACTGGACGATATTAACAGGCAACTAGAAGGAATTGTAGACACACTGAATGCTAAGAGCAACGTATTGAGTTTTGATGAGGTAAGCACTTGTAGTGAGTGTGACCTAATTTAGCATGCACAGAGTGAGGTAGATGCATGGGAAAATATTGAAGCAACAGTAAAGAAAGAATTCCCACTCCTCCTACAATAGTAGCAAATTATTCCATTCTTTCATTCTTTATTCAGATTGTCCCTGTCCCTACTATTCTTTATTCTTTGAAAAAAGCTAGATGTTTCCAAGGATGAAGAACATGCTTAGTGTGGGGTGATGTTGGGCCCTGAAATATTGGCTAAGTACTAAAGGGTGTCGGTGTAGGACCAGTGAGAAGAAGAGCACTTAGGGAAAGTGTGTAGGGCAAAGGTATTTAAGAAGGGTAAGTTAAACAGGGGCACGTGCGAAAGCAGAGAAACGATTTCAAAAGACTTAGCCATATTTGGAATTCTAGAGACACTTGAGGAAAAATGTGAAGACCCGACTAGGCATGATGAATGGATAAGGTGCTAGCCTGGAACCTTGGAGGTCAAGAAAAGGATATTCCACGTAGGGAATATTCCTAGAAGACATCATTGTGAGAGAGTGGAAGGTTTGTAAAGGGATAAGTATTCACCAATGGAGGACCACATCGACACTTGACACATGATCTATCCAGGGAGAGAATACATGGCGTGGGTGCGATCCTATAAAGAGAGATGCTTAGGCTATAGAAATTAGGAGACACAAAGTGGATGATAGAGGAGAAGATAGAAGAGGGATGAAGAAATAGAAAAGATAGAATGCAAGAGATGATGGGAGACAAAGGGAACACATAAAGAATAAGAAGCAAAGTAACAATGTGTTGCAAGTAATGCTAGGGTTTAGAACACGTAGTGCTAAGGGTTGTAAGGGATGCCATAAACCTCGTATGGCACTAGGATTTGTAATAAGGGTTAAAATGGGAAAATTATAGTTTGGATCTCATATGGGGAAGGACTTACGAGAGTTAGGTCCCTATTATTTACTATATATAGTATGAGATAACCTGTTTGACTGTAATGTGGCTACTTGAACTATGTTAAATCAATATATCTTTGGGTTCAATCTGTATATTTTGCTTAAGGGTGTAAATCTTCGTGTCATTTGACTTATGATGGCTTAGATCCAGTTTATTATGCTTCTTGTAATGTTCTTTAAATTTTTTGATTCACTAATGTTAGGTCTACTAGTTTCATTTTCTACCTCTTTAAATAAGTGAATGTACTCTTGCTTTTGTAAATCATCCTCCATTAATGGTGGAACCTTCTCATAAAGCTCACATAAAGGAGGGCTTGGCACCCATGCATGCCTCGGTTGAGTGCCTATTTCCGCTTTGGGTGATAGGCCGACGTGCTTGGAGTTAGTAAAGTTATTAAGGGTAAATACATGACTACAACATTCCCATCAAAGATTGCCTATCAAAACCAAACCTCATTTGGTTATTCACGCTACAAAAACCCTTCAGTTACCCCTTTCCCCACCTTCATCTCATAGTTGGTGGTATGATTATGATGATTCCAATCCAAACTATTCTTTTGATTCCCCTCGGTCTTCTAAAGATTCTAATATGAGCTATTCCTCTAATTCAAATCCTAAGTCGTGGTCCTCCCTTTTGTTCATAGGACCCCATTTATCAATCACCTCAACAACATCTTCTTCCTTTGAAGATTTGTGTGACTCAAAGTCCTTCTAATCAATCATCCAAGTCGACTCCTACGTTGCAATCTATTGGCTTTCTACATGATCCTCTTTTTTCTCAAGACTATGTCATCTTCTAGGAAATCTAATACCAACCAATTTCAAATCTACATCTTCTTCCACTCACGAGACATATGAATCCAAATCTACTTCATCTTTGAAGTTGTCATCTTATAAATCTTCCACACTAGTTGGACCCCTTTCTTCTAATCAACCTATTATGATTAAAGAAAAACAATCCATACCGATTGACTTCTTTTAGAATGAAGAAGCGATTGGAGAATTCATGGAGCCACGCAAGGCCATTCCTCAGAGGATTACAAGCAAGGTTTCTCTTTATAATTCGATCGGTTTGCATATTGTGGGGAAGAGGTTGATTCCTTTTATCAGAAATAGAGGAAGAACCTAAGATCATCACAATTTATACTCCTCTTATTATTCCATCTTCACATTCTTCATACATGCTTTGAAACACTTGGGTCTCAGCATTGATCTACGTCATATATTTTCATCACCCAATAATTATTTATCTATCATGATTCCTCAATCACAATCTCACCTTGGGTCACCTCCGGGTAGTCCATCATCTTCTTCTATATGTGGGCAACCTCCAAGTAGCCCTTCATCATCTATTTGTAGGTCACCTCCTAGTAGCCTATTATCTTCTATTCTAGGGCCACGTCCTAGTAGCCCTCCATCTTCTATTGGTGGGTCCACTATGGGTAGCCCTTTATCTTCTATTCTTGGGCCATTTCTAGTAGCCCATCATATTCTATATATGGGACACCTCTAGGTAGTCCTTCATCTTCCATCTTAGGGAAACATCCTAGTAGCCCATCCCAATAAATTCTTAGATCGTATCCTTTTCGTACATCACGTTATTCTTCTATCAATGATTGTGGCAAGCCCATCGTCATTTCTCAAATGAATCATTTTTGTCTACTTTCGTCTCCCACTTCTTGGGATTAGACAAGTCACGTATTAACTTATAGGAAACCTAAACAATTTCTTTATCAAGCTAAGCTCAAAAATTCCAAAAGCTCCAAAGCTCCCAACAAATAAAACGATCATAAAGTTAAGAATCCAATGCAGTTCAAGAATGCACACCAATGCAACCATCAAATATGACACAAAGTGCATAAACCTATGGATAGGGAACTTAACCTCCCACATACAAAATCGATGTTTCAAGATAAGTCAATAATTTATTGAGTATGAGCTCACCATGATCATTAAGATTGGGGATAATATGAATCTTGATAAAAAAACACACCTAGTTTTCCTTATCAAGGAAATTGCAAACATTGTTGATGGATCTTATCACGTCGAGTGACATTGTTGGTCCCAATTTCAAAAAAATAAAAAAATACAAAAAAGTGAAAAAAAAATCAAAGCTATAAAGATCAAACATTGCAATCAGGTATTACATACACGTGGATGTTATTTCTTCCCTTTGTTGTTATTCCTCTGCAAGTCTTCCACCATTTTCATCCCTTTGATGATATTTTGGTTAGTCTATTCACACACATTTTGTGACATTTATCTCTATGGTATCCTTTTGACCTTGGTCTTTCATCACCTTGGCAAATTAAATAACGACTAACCTCTTAGAGATCCTCTCACTATTTATATCTAATAAAATTTTTGTGAAGAACTTTTGGATGTATTAGTTGACACTAGCCAATGTCATCACAATCATTTCGATATCCTTCCATTAGGCCATCAATGGTTCTTAATACCTTGTTAAAACAAATCGAGAGAGATGAAATAAATTTTAAAGAAAAAACAAATCAATCAAAAATTAAAAACAAAAAGAAAATTGATATATAAATAAAGGCTATGGACACTTTGGTTGGCACTAGAGCAATGTCGTGAGTAGAATCAAATACATCTCCATCGGGCTATGGATTCTGGCTAGTAGTGGAGCAATGTATGAATATCCTTCCAATTTCATTCACAAATCGACTTTGAAAATAAATCATTTATATACATTGGCTAGGGTGTCTTCACTTGTTGTCTATCAAATCTTCCCTCCAAGAGGTAATAAATCTCCATGTGCACACACTAGATCTCGATGAAAAAACATGATTAGTATGTTACCAATTGTCTTTTTTGGACCTTGTTGAAACTCTTACTTTAGTCTATATCTTATCTCACTGTAGTCTCTATTTACCTCTAGCTTCTCTTCAAACCCTAAGCACGCTGACATATCACCTAGCTTTGACTGGGAGCTAACTTGAGGCATGCGTAGACATTGAGCCCCTCATTTATATGAGCTGCATGAGAATTTTCTCCATTAACAAAAAGGTGTTTGCACATATAAAAATTGGTTACATTCATTCTTACAATCCAGATAAAGAACTAGATCTAGGTTTGGGTGCACCACATATGGAAGTAAACATGATCACATGATAATAATATCATAGATAAACCCTAAAAATACCAAGAACACAAGGGTTTGAATTTACAGACAACAAAGAAAACAAATGCATCAAGATCCATAACACAAATGTTCAAAACCATTCTATTGTATTAATCCATTAAATTACAACATCCAAAAATAAATTATAGATTCCATGGATGGAGATAAATACAACAACAAAGGCTCAACCTATTTTCTATGATAGATTCATTACGTAACTTACAATCTCATACTACACTCTCTATTCCTCTCTCTATCTCAATCTCTATGCATATGCATACCTATCCATTCTTTTCTATATATCTCATTTTCTCTGTTTCTCTTTGTATACACACACTTCTCCTCTTCTCTCCGCCAAGTCATCATTACGAGAAAAGGCCTGAAGGAATATTCTATGATCACCTAACCAATACCCAAGAAAATGCCAAATATCATCATGCATTTCCCTAATCGAGTATTTGTAGCATGTAAGTACCAGACTAATCCATAAAAAACTTGGCTCCTTATCTTGTTATGATAACCGTAATGATGCCCTGGAATATGCTTTTCTTGAGTTACAAGTCTCCATAGCTTAACGTTATCCATAATTGTATCTAGTCACCTTTCCATTTGTTCCCTTAACGTGACTTTACTCATAGTCCAAAAATGACTAAGTCTTGAATCCATCCTACCTAGGTGTGAGCCTTCGCGCATCCCCAAAAGTTACTTCTGCGTGTTCCTTTATGCCCTATTCTTATGTGCCATAACCATTCATGCCTCAGTACTTGGTCATTTTAGGGGCTCAACATCACCCCACACCAATTTGATTTCCACCCCGATAATCCTTCGTGCTTCCTAAACAAAATTTCAACAACCAAAAATCTCCTAAGGCAAAAATGCTGCATGGTTCAACCATTGAGAAACTAACTGGAGGAGTTCAGGGAACTCCATGTCTATTTCATCCATTATCTTCCCCTGTGCCTTCAATTATGCTAAAGCATTTTCTACGCCTCTCCTATGTCTTTGGGCACTTGGTTTGGGATGACTTCCTCCACTTTCCCCTTGAGCTTATTTATGGATACCAACAGCTCCACGTAGATACCTTCGAACTCATCCATCTACTTAGTGATGGAGTCTCGGAGTTCACCAATCCTAAAATCCATTTTCTCACACTTTATTTTTATCTTATCTTTCTGAGTTGTGGTATCAACAATCAACTACACACGCTCAGACTTGTTAGTTGGGATCTTCTCCTACAAGGCCTTGAGGGCGGCCTCCTCATCTATTACTCACGCGTCAATGATGGGCTCGCACTTCTTGCAACTGTTGAAGCCCCTATCCACCAATATGTTTGCTTCCTTGAGTTGAGTAAGTAAATCCTCCAACTTAGTGATCCAAGCTTCAACGATGACTTTGTTCTATTCTCTTTCCTTAGAAGCTTTATAGTACATCGACCCATGCCATCCTTGATGTTTACAAGTAACATCCCTACAAGGTCCTCAAGATACTCCATCTCATCCCCATAATTTTTCCTAGCCTTGCTCACCAATGCTAGAAATTGTCCCAAAATCCACTTAACGAGGGCTCCGGTTCGATAATAGGCCTCCCTTGGTTTGCACTGCTACCCTTCAGTCCTTGGCGCAATCTCTCTACCTCCTTTTCTTTTTCCTTTCTGCAGAGCATTACATGCCTACTAATCTGTGAGGTGGTTAGGATCCACCACTTTGTATGTCTCTCCTCCCTTCTTCTTAGATGAATGGTCTTGATCGCATGATCGTTGACCTCAAATTTAGGCTCTTCAGAATGGCAATGCAGGTTCCAGCTTAGCATTTTCCTAGTTCTTGGCATGCCCCACTACTTCCTTGGCACGTGTAATATTTTATCTTTAAGGAGGTGTCCAACTTCCTCTCACTCTCTTCTTCTTCTACTACTACTTCCTCATCTACATGAACCACTTTCATAGGTCATTGTATTGGTGCTTCTTGTGGCATGGGGAAGAGGGTGTCTCTAACTTCCATCTCAACTCCTCCCTGCATCTTGGGGCACAACTACATCAACACCATGTGGATGTATCCCTTGATAATAACACTGATATGTGGATGTATATCTAAGAAATATGGTTCCAGTGGTCTCCACGCACCCTTACCTTGAGTTGTATCTCGTAAGTCATGCGCAATGTGTGAATAATTACATCTACCTTATCTACATCGAAGGTCAACAATTGTGAGTCCATCAACTAGTTGATGGCACACTTCAAGTACTTAGTGGTGAATGTAAATGGGAGTTTGCACCACAACCCTTTCTCTCCTTTGGCCATCACAAACCATGTTAGACTAAAATGTTGCATGATTGTAAATTAAACTTGGTTCCCAATGACATGTGGAAGCTCTTACGGGATGCACCATTTATTTTCAAAAGCTTCTCATAGTCTCTCATACCATTTTTTCATCTGCGCCTTGTACACATTAGATATAATCTTGTCACAAGTGAATTATTTGAATTATATTGTAGGAGACAAGTGTACCGCGGCTAGACCCACATATAGATCTAGTCGGGACACTCATGCTTATAATGTTATATAGATCCACGGTTGTAATAGGTCACATGGGAAATTCACTCCTTCCTTTGTGGTTACCGCGGCCTCTAAATCCACCTTGAAAGCCTCATCCTTGACCTCCTCCATCGTGCGACCTTCATAGTGATGACCCTCATCCTTGGAACTACTTGCAAAATTGGTCTAGTGCACACTAGTATCGGTGAAATCATGTATCTGGTCAATCAATCTACAATCCTTTATGTCATGAGTAGTAGAGGTGAAAATCTTGCAATAACAAGATACATTCTTCCAAATCACGTGCGTTGCAACAATAGACACCTACTTGCATCATGATCTTCATAGAAAATCTCATAGTCCACCGACATGGCACACACTGACCTTTGTGGGCAACTGTCCTTTGTATGTCGCTCTACTTCATAGTTCATGCACCATAGCCCACTACGAGTCTCATGAGCCCAATTTGCAGACAATTTCTTCGGCTAGTTTTCCATGGCAGCAATTTGGGCTTTAAGAAATGGACTAAATTTGGTATCAACGCTTCCCATGGCCTCAGCACGTAAGGCAATCTCCAGGGTGTTGCATGGATATGTGAAGGTATTATTTGAAAGCACCCTCCTGAATGGTGTGATCAGCCCTCCGAGGAACCACTGAGCATGTTGTGAAGGATGAATGTCATAAGACAACTTAGATAGGAGAGTCTTGAAACACACATCATACTCCCACACACTCTCCACCATTCCTTGTTAAATCTCCTTCAGAGTGCTGATGCTCTTTTGTTCAAACTTAGGAATGTGGAACTCTGTAAAAATGCATCACACAACGCGATGTAATCCACCACCGTTTAGTGCGGATCATACTTCTTGTACTAACTATGCGCACGCCCTTACAATATGGTTATAAACTATCTCACCTTCCGCTCTAGTAAGGCGGTGATACCCTTCATGCACCATAGCAACTCATATTTTTGCACATGCTCTGCAACATCTTCCACACCCTTGTAATCAAGAAAATGTAAAGACATCTCTCTTACTCTTATTACGGGTAAGGGGCCTAATGTAGTTGTGCCCCTGTGAACCCACCTTTGTGCTAAATTATGGGTGACAATTTACGAAGTTAACCCACTCCTAGATGTGACACTCAAGTCTTGCACACCCCCACCTTGCCCAAATTTTTTACCAAACAAGATCCCTCGTAACACGGGAAATGACTATGTGACCGTAGATGTACCAAATGAAAAATTATACTCCTAGGTGTCTCCCCACCACAAATGCCAAGATGAATCGGGTTAACAATGCTTATCTTCGGATCTAGAAAGCTAAGTGTAGGGTTTAGTCACTAGGTGGGCTTGGATGTGTGCCTACAAATCTCCTTTCTCCAAATGACAAACTCTCACCGAAGCCAAGGGGTCTCTCTCCGGTGATTGCTAAGATGGGGTAGACTGATCGCTTAGATTCGACCCCTCTACGTGAAACTCAAATCCTTCCCACAATGTCTACCTCCATAAATACATCACTCCAACAACCTTACATTGTCTCACCAACTCCCTATCTCGAGCTTCATTATACTTGAACCGTCTTTCCTCTCTTTCTATTCAATCTACAAGGTCTCCGCCATCTTCTACCATGCCAACTTTCTCACCCCATGCCTAGTAGGAGTTTAGCTAGCCATGGGGAAGGCTTCCAAACTCAAAGTAATAACTAGGATCTTGATAGCTAGTGGAATAACACACAAGAATGATCCTCTAGGATCCCTTAAGAATTCAAACTCAGCAACCTTCAGGTAGGAATATGTAGAAATTACGTATTCTAGGGTATAACTCATCAACACTCTACTCCACCAGTGATCAACAACATGAGTCCAGGTTAGATCGACATCATGGAGCCTCTAATACTCATCTTGGGTCCATACACAAGGTCTATAATACCAACTTGACCTTGATGTATATGCTGATAGCCATTCATACAAATCCACAGGGAAATAACAAAAAAATGTTTCATACAGGTCATCATATAGGTGTTCTTCTACCCATTTACGTGCATCAAACTTAGGTTCGGTGTTAAATATCTGAGAAAAATCATTCTCCGTGATTTTACACCATGATTCAACACTTGTCCAAGGTCAAATTATTTGTCATTACACATCATTCACACAATAATTTCAAAAGAGGTATCAATAATGAAACGAAAATGTAGTCTCTGTTTACCTTTAACTTCTCTTCAATCCCTAAATATCTTTGGCATATTACCTAGCCTAATGGGAGCTCACCCAAGGTGTGTGTAGGCATTGAGCCCCTCCTTTATATGAGATTCATGAGAATGTTATCCATTAATGAAAAGGTGTTTACACAAGATAGAAACTAGTTACATTCATTCTTACAATTTAGATCAAGAACTAGATCTAGGTTCAGGGCACACCACATATGGAAGTAAACATGATCACATTACAACAATATCATAGATAAAACCTAAAAATATCGAACACAAGGGTTTGAATTCATAGATAATAAATAAAGCACATGCATCAAGATCCATAACATAGATGTTCATAACCACTCCATTGTATTAATTCATCACATTACAGTAGCCAAAAATACATTAAAGATTCCATGGATGGAGATAATACAAAAACAAAGCCTCAACATGTTTTCTATGATAGCTTCATTAAAAAGATTATAATCACGTACTACAATCTCTATTCCTCTCTCTATCCCTCTCTCTTTCCATATGCATACATATCCATTCTTTTCTATATATCTCATTTTTCTTTGTTTCTCTATGTATACGCACACTTCCCCTCTTCTCCACGAAGTCATCATTATCAGAAAAGGCCTAAAGGAATATTTCATGATCGTGTAACCACTACCTAAGAACATGTCAAATGTCATCATGTATTTCCCTAATTGAGTATCCTTAGCATGTAAGTTCTAGCTAATCCATAACAAACTTGGCTCCTTATCCTGTTATGATAACCGTAATGATGCCCTGGAATATGCTTTTCTTGAGCTGCAAGTCTCCATAGCTTAATGTTATCCATAATTGTATCTGGTCACCTTTCCATTTGTTCCCTTAACGTGAATTTACTCATAGTCTAAAAATGACTAAGTCTTGAATCCATCATGTCCGGGCATGAGCCTTCGTGCATCCACAAAAGTTACTTCCGTGCATGCCTTCGCATCCTATTCCTACATACCATAACCCTTCGTGCCTTGGGTACTTGGTCATTTTAGGGGCTTAACACTCATGATGTGTGCCTTTGGATAATCAATTTTTCATTGCAAGTATTCTAGAAACATTTTCCACGTCCTTCCATAACATTCATGTTGTTCTTACGCTTTGTTCGGAGAACATGCATGTGTATAAGATTTCCTATTTAACATGTTTGCGGGAACCTTTGTCCCATTTCAATAAGAAAATCTTATATTTATTCTTTCTTTCATGTGTTTCTTGGTCATCTTACATTGGGGGCATGCTTGCTCCTTGTTATCTCTTCATTGACTTGTGTTCATCATCACGTTGAATCTATCTATCTTGGCCTTGATCCTACTTCTTTACGCAGAGTTTCCCTTTGTACATTCCCATATAATGTTGGGGAAACTTTGTATCATCAATTCTTGAAAATATGCATGGCATTCTACCCTTGTACATCCCATCTATCATTGGGGACATTCACGTTTATTCATTTTCTTACATATAGCTTCAGAAAAGCTTCTAGAAAATCATAAAAACATGCGTATAAATTTTAAAAAATACCAAAACATTCAAATATGTTAGTTGGAAAAATCAAAACATTAAAAATACGAGTAGTATAAAATTCAAAAACAATAGAACATTGTCTCGAGATAATACCAAAAACAACGTAAAACGTTTCAAAACTATCCCAAAAACAAAGTAGTAGTTTTCTTACTTTAGTTGTTTGATTATACATAGTTTTGTTGCGTTGCTTCTTTGTATTGTGTGTTGTAAATTGGATTCATTTTCTTCCTTAGATTAAGTGTTACTTTAATCTGTTATGAAGTGCATTGAGTTCATTTTTATCTTGCATACTTGTACATAGTTGTGTTGCTTTGATTAGATTTGATTAACTTGTGCTTGTTGTTTGCTTGTACATTTTGTTGTCATCTCATCATCATATCATCTATCATCACATCTATACATCATATATCAATAAATGCTAAGCTACATCATCATGAAACTGAAAATTAAACATGTATGCTAAGCTAACATCATATGATATCACCAAGAGGGGCAAGAGGGATCACCTTCTATCCCCCCTCAAACATAGACCATAATAAAAATGTGGACTAAACATGTTATCTCATAACACAAAATGTGATAAAATAAACACAGTCCATCATCATCATATATCCATATCAAATATAAATTTCCATGTACAAAACAATGTGTCTTGATAATACATCAGATATAATAAGCCATCATGGGCATGGATAAAAAATGTTCCTTCCTATCGAGATATAACCAAAAACAATACATAGTACATCCATACAAAAATGTGCCTTCATCACAAGGCACATATATAAAATATACATCTAACATAATACAATGAGTCGGAGCACGACTCTCTCCTTTTCCCAGAATGATTGGCTTGGTGCTAGGTGGAGGCATCTAATAAGATGGTCTTCAGGTGGCACTACACCGAGCCTTATTGTCTTGATCCTCTATGGTGAGGAGATGGTTGTTGTACCCATCTCATAGATCGTGATGTCCTATGAGAGATAGATCTAGACCTATTGCTAACTAGCTAGTTGAATAGAATAACTCTTATTCCCTCTAGAACAACCACATGGTATAAGGCCCGTAGTATGTAGCCTCTCCGGTAGCTACAACCAAATCCATAACTAATTCCTGTGTACCTAATGTCATGGAAGCATGTTGTAGAGAATCACACTCTCCTATAAGACTTTCTATATTAGCATGGGACTATGTCCACTCTACCATCCACTGTAATCTCTTGACAACTAGTTGATCCCTCTCAAAAGTGACCTAATCCCAATATGTTGTCACCTATTGTAATTACTGCATTAAGGCGGCTAGATCACTCGAACTTTGAGCAACTGTCTTGGTAGAGATCCTGTGGAAACATGCATCTACCCTCTATCCTCCCCCATTAGAGTGTGTGGTGGGGATCCCTATCCATCCCAAGCATCTCCATCTCCCCATATCCTCCATCCCATCCATCCCATCCCTCAAAGGATTTGTGTGGTGGACTCAATACTGTAGAGGTGATAATGGTACTTATAATGGAACACGGGGCACCTATGGTACCTATCCCTATGGAAGACCACGATGTGGCACTGTATATCTAAACCCAATCTCTCTTCGCCATGTGCTTGAGGATATTCTTGTGCATGTTCCGTGCCTATGCTCTAAGAGTCATTCCCGTAAGCCCTATATTGCTAATGTAATCCCGACCTATATAGTTTCTTGTGGTATAGTGAGCTGCTATGGTAACATTATTACATACCATGTTGCGTAATCTCTAGTCCCCCGAGATCCACTAGCGTGGCTGCGTAAGCCAAGGATGTGGGACCACACTGTCGAAGCTATCCCAAGCTCATCGTAGTCTAATCCATGGGCCAATGTCGAAGGTCTCCTTAGATCTATGCCCATACCACATCTCATCTCCAGGAATCCCTTGGATATGGCCTAATTCTCTCTAGACTCTATCGAATTTATACCCCTCAATAATATAGTCCTTGCTACAACATCCTCTCTTGGGCTAAGCTCTACAACATCCTCGGGCCATTGATATAATCTATACGAGTGTCATGTAACCATCGCAAAGTGTATATAATAAAACACCGATTATAATATGTTGTTTCCTCGGTATGGTAGTGAATGCCATCACCAATTGACACTTAACCCAAAATAGATGGCTCATCTGGAGCCCTAACTCACAACACTCCTAATGGGTGCCTTATGACAATATGATCCATGCCCATATCTATAATAATGTAGTGAACCCATGGCCTTTTGACCATGCAATATGCAATCAAATGTAGATCTGAATACAAGTGGGCTAGTAAGAACTGGCCCCAACAATAAACCTCTCCACTGATGAGACCATGAATAACCCCGATCGGACCTGGGAAAAGTGCTTGCTAGTTTTGTCGGGCGGCAGGATTCCAGCGACAAGAGCCATCGTGTACACCAGTACCCATGTGTCTTTGGCGATTAGCGAAACATCTATACAATTCAAATGAAATTCCCGACGAGGTATGTATACTAAGCCAAACATATCCATAATACACTATAAATAATGGCCGCAGATCACCATCATATGTTATCAATGGCCCTAGATAGGAAATATTAATATGCGCCAAACATCCTCCAATGCAATGCTCATCTCGCTTGATAAAAATCTGAAGGTCCGACTCTCGCTAGGCCACCTCTCTACTAAGGCCATGAGAAGGCTATTATCTAGTGCAATCTATGGCTGATGAAATACCCATGACATCTAGAGTCATCTCCAAGAAGATACGCTCATGATGTGAAAAAGTATCCTCATAGGCTTACTACTGACCATGCCACTCGCGTGTTTCCAATGTGTAAGCTAATCTACAAGATTAGGAAAACCACTTATTAACATCATTTTTAGAGCACATCATCTAATTTCCTCAATTTAGCACTATCTTATTCTACAAATCTCCTAAATTATTCTAAAATTCAGACAAAATTGACCATTCATGCTAGCTAACTAACTCATCATGAAATTTAACAAGTGTTACTTTGTCCTAGTTTTCACTTGTCTTAAGGAAAAGGAAAACTATGACAAAGTTAGACCATGTATTTTTCATCACCACTTGGTCTACTTCTTTGTTTTCTTGTCTCCCATTTTGGGATAAAAGAGAACATACACACATAGTTCTATTAAAGATCATGTCCACCACTTTTGCACTTGCTTACGTCCTTCCTTATTGTGACTGCGATAGTAAGTGTTAAAAGTGTGTTGGTACGTCTTTGTATCTTGGTAGCCATCATCTCGATACCCATATCGAGACTTCATTATAGTTAGGTTGTCTCATCATTGAATTCCTTTTGTTACGCTACTCATATCATATCAATACAGTTTTGATACTTACGTCTTATTTCCTTTGTGAAACTTGATCTAAGTCTCTAAGTTGTATTGTTATGTTGCTCGCATAAATAACAACTTCTTGTTATACTTAGACTTGGTTTTGATCCCAACATTGCCTTGAGTTTTGAAAAATGTCATTACTCTACTCACATTGTGGTAACATCATTTTGATACTAAAATATTGCTTTTTCATAAATATTGATTAATGTGTCTAAATAGTGTTGTTGTGCTGCTTGCATTTATAGCCTCCATTTTCAAGACTTGGACTTTATTTGTGTCTAAAACTTGTTTTAGTATACCTTGTTGGGAGATCACGTCAACACTTTTTTAGTATTTAGGTCTTTTTTATTTTAAACTTGACCTAAGTGGTGATATTGTGTTGTCACTATTTTCACTAAACATATACTTGAAAAACATAGGGAGTAACTATTCTTGTGATTGGATCATAGTCTTGTACTTGATTGTTGTGTCCTAGATACTTGTTGCTACATATACCTTATTCAGTGTGTCATTATTTATTCTTTGGTGTCCTTGGTTCATATTGCCTTTGGACTTATTACCATTATTTGATTGACATTCTTTGTGATAATTTGACATCGTTACGCTGCTTGGTTTTACCTAGGGTCCATTTTAAATCAACCTTAGAGAGACCTTGTTTATTTACACCTCCTATCACAAAGATAGAGTATCGAAAGTTAGGGTTCATGTAACACCCTCGATAACTGATATATTCCTCTTTGCATTCAAGTGTTGACATGTGATTTTATGGATAAAGATGTGTACTTTTGACTGTTAAAGATCATGCTTGATTGGGATAAATCTTTTTTGTTCTTAAAAATTATTAGACTGAAATTATATGGTTGTCAAGAATCCATTTTCACTTCGGAAAGATGAGCTGCAATCTGGTATTAAGAGTTGCAGACTTATTTATTATTTTGACTCATCCTTGGATCAATTTCAGTGATCTTAGGAATGTTTTAAGTCTTCTTCATAAACCTGAATGGTAAAATTGATATTCAGTAGCTTAAGGAACATAAAAGACTAAATTTTGCATGATACTAATTCTTGGCCTTGTTGCAATGTGTTTTTGTTTGATTGTATTTTTGTGCGAGTCTTGATGATTGATCTTGGTGGGACATTAAGGACTTGAGAAAAATTCAATTCTCTCTGTGGAGAAGTTCGAGTCCTAAAATCTAAGGACTATCCTAACGGTAACCTACACTAGGTGAGAACAACTAAATTCTAGCTATGTTTACTTATGTGTATCTTGTTCTAACCTAAGTCTCTTATTCTATTATGGGGTTGGCATCCTAACCCAAGTGTTATGCTAAGAAAATTAAGGAAGAGTTACTAAGGGGGATACTAAGCTATTTTAACCACTACCTATAATGAAGGGTTGTGATTTGAACCTAACCTAAGGTGGGAATTCTAATGGCTAATGTTCTAAGACCTATGTTGGTAATTTTAAAACTAACCTAAGTTCTATTTGAATCTAACCTAAACTAAGGGAACCTAAAGGGGTCACATGACATATAGGCGATGGTTCCAATGGCTTTTAAATGATTTGAAAGTGGTTTTAAATGATAAGGTATAGCCAAATTTGGCGAGAGGGCCAATGAACTTGGTGGAAGCCTACGTGGAAACTCCACTAACGGATGGAATTGTGTCTTTGTGTTGAAATGGAATTCACCAAATTTAAGTGGCGGTGGCAAGGAAAAGTAAGTGAGAATTTTGGTTTAAGCGGCATTTATGACATTTATGAGCCTCGGTCTTCACGTGTAAACCGTCTTAGAAACATAGAAGGCGGGTTTGTAGGAGGTCATTTGGTTTTTCTTGCATGGTGGATTTTTCTTAACATGGAGCTAACTGGTTCTTTGAACTAGCAGTTTGACCTTCAGTTCAAAACTATTTTTGGTTTTTACAATTTTTTTTGATTGAAGGGAAGTATATGAAGCTTGGAAGGAAAATATGTTTCGTTGTTGATCTTTCTTGGAGGAGAAAAAGAGTTGGAAGCTTGCCTGGAAGTCTCCTTCGAGTTGGTGGAAGCGCTATCAGGCATGATAGGCTCTAACTATTAAAATTATTTGTGTTCTTCTAAATGATTCATTAGAACAACTCTGCTCTCATGAGATTCTTGTTTTCTTGTCTATCTGGTTATTTTACTTATTGGGTTTTATAGATACTTGTGTGTTTGATTTAAATCCATGGCAAAAAAGTATTATTTGGAAACTGTCTCTCTGTGCAAGTTTTATGACTGCATGCAAGTGAAATTGGTATGTGGAATGTGTTATGTATCTTTGCTTTGCAATATTGATCTTGTATTTGAGGTTAGGGAGCTTGATTTGATTGTCGTGAAATTATATGGATTGGAATTTAAGGAAAACTTCAGTTCTATTTTATATTGCTTCTTGGTTGCGATCTTTGGATGCAGACTCGAGTGGAGCTTTGTGTTTGTTTAAGCTTGTGTTTAGCTTTGTTTGAACGAAACCACTATTTTGGAAATGTATGCATTACTGAACTGTTGAATGGAGTTTTTAACGTTGTACGTGAAGCTTGGGTTCGGAACTGAAATTTGATTTAACACTTGAGTGTTAAGAGATTTTATTTTGATCAATACATATTTCTATTATGTATAGGCATTTTTGGTATTGGATATTATTTTGTTAAAATTTTAGCTTATAACTCTTATTTTACAACTCACTTACTAGGAGACTGGGTGAAACTTGTTTGAGTTGTTTAAATTGTTTGGGTTTTAAAACTATAAACGTCTCGAAGGAATGTTGAACTTCTACCTTATTTTTGATTGTATCGACTCCTTGAGATGGTCTTGGTGTAAGAATATAACGAGAATTTCTTTTCCGCGCGGATTAGGAGAAATCCGCGTTACAGTTGACTATATATTTGGCACTAAGTCACCACTGTTTCTATTCGTGGTTGTGAAGTTTTTTTCTTTTACTCCGTTCCTATTGTTTTGGAACTATGAGTGAAACATCTTTTGTATCTAGCCTTTGGGGTTTTTTCCTCCCTCGTGGATGTCTCTTTTAATTAATTGTGGGTCTTTTTGAAGGATTGTGATATTACCTTGGACACTGAAAGAATAGGAAGGATTCCTTCTCTGTTCAGTTGTATTAAGTTGATTCTTTGAATCATGAACCATTTACCCTTTTGGTATTTAATAGTGAAGTCTTTGTGAGTCTTTAGTTTTGGTTTCATGGGTAATTCTGAACTTATCATTTATTGTTTGGAATGTCACTCTTGACTGACTCAGTGATTGAGTCTTGGGCTTCTTTCGAGAATGAAATTTTATATTCTTACTCTTTGAGATCTTTTTATATCGTTCTGGGTCTGCAGTATGTTGTCATCCTGAATCAGTCTAATTTGGAACTTCTTGTTCAGTTGAACAAAATGATCTATCATTGGTTCTTTCCTTATTATGATTACTTCTTTTTTGCCCTTGGATAGGCTCAATGTTCAAACTTTTCTTTACTCAAATCCAATTCGAAATTGTGATTTCTCTTGACCTGTTGGTCTACCTTGTTCGAATCATTGATGAAAGTAGTGTTGAGAGCTAGTAGCTAGTAATGTTTTGCTATTAAGTTCATCGATACTTATAGTTTGATTGTTGTTGACTAGTCTTGTTTGGTTTATATAGAAAATTGTTGCTTTGACTCTTGTACTCTTTATCTTTTGTGAGGATTATGAGTAGAGAATAATTCCTCTTGAAGCTACTTGTTTGTGAACATTGTTGTTTGATTTGATTGAAGTTTCTAACATGAATAGTTGGAATTGGAAGTGTAGATGGCCTATTTTGATTTTATGTACCTTCATGTTTGGTTATGGAATTCTATTTGAGGTATATTCTAAGGATGAATGTGCAACATTGTTATCGAGAAAGGAACATGTGAATCATCCTTAAAGGAACCACGATGTTTACATTTATTTTATCTCTTAGAATATGTAAATGTGGTATTCTATTAGGATAGAATTAAGAAATAATGGGATGGCAAGATTGATTGTTGTTTACAAGCCATTGATAGAATTAATAGAACTTGAGATTTTAGGTAGATATTGTTTATTATATTCTGTTCTTCTTTTTAATGTTGATCTAAGTTTATTAATGTACTTCCTTTCTTTTGTTATCATTATATGCTGATTTTATGATGACTTAATTATCTCATTAAAACAATGTTGCTTTAATGAAACGATTAGAGGAATGCACTTCGTTTTAATGATTAGTGCTTATCATGCTCAGTTCATTGAACTGCCCGTGCTAGCTATTTTTGTAGATGGACGACTTAAGTGGTAAAAGAAGGCAAAAACTTACATGATGCATTGGATGATATATATGTAATTCTTAGTAAAGAATTTGATTCATTCTTTTGTTGAATTGTGAAAGAAAGTTGTATACTTTATTGTATAAGGCTATTGTTATGCAATTTCCTAAAGAGCATAGTCACGTAAGTTTTATAAATTATAATGATGAATTGCGAGTTGTGTTTATTTGCATGCGTTGTGAATATTATCTCGTCTTATTTTAAAGAAGATGAAAATTCCATCTTGTTGTTATTATTTATAGTATGTTATTCTTACTTTGTTATCTTGTTTAAATATGGATAATGGGAATTAGTTCAATTTCCTCTATAATGAAGCAACTTGTTGAGTTGCATAATATGTCGTGTTTTCTAAATTTTTTTAACATAATAAGGTGATGCATAATGAACATGCATTAAGAAATATAGACATTGGGAATGATATATGCTAATAGTTAAACATGTAGAGAAAGATTCTTTCTCTCTCTCAATTGAATATAAACCTAAAAGGTTTGGATGTATGATTACTATTTATTAGACTTCATTTAGTATGAATTCTACTTTAATTAGTTACATGTGATTGATAAACCTTCCTGAAAGTTATTGAACACTTAAAAGAAACTTATGATAACGCTGTCCTGATTTAGTTAATTGCCGGTTTAACTAAGAAATCAAACATTAAAGGCAACCATAAGTTTAATGAAGTTCTTCATGGACTAAATGAAACAAATTTTGGAAGGAACTTATTAAGTGTTGGATTAGGGTTTAGCAGGGTTTTTGTAATCAAGAAATAATCCAAACTAACAACGTATTAACAATCTGCTTGGGGTTTATACATCTCGATGAGGGAGTTTCTATCGGATGTTGGCACACGCCAATTGCATGGTTGTACTTTTGAGAAGACTTGGGTCTTTTGGAGAATATAGTGTTGTAGTTGACATGTGGCATCACCCTTCCACATTGATCATCCAAATGTACACACAATAGGAACTCGGACTTGAACTTAGTTTATCTCTAGGTTAGGATAAGAGCATATTTAGGATAGGAATTAGCTTCCAATGGCTCGAGAGTACGTTGGCACATCTCGGTTGAATTAGGTCAACCGAGTATGCCCATTTACCCTAAGCCATTGTGAGCATCTTCCTATAATAAGTTATGTTTCTATCTAGGGCTAGGGTTAAACCTAAGACAAGTTGATTGACGGTAGTCATTAAAGACTAATCATGATAATAGAAGAGTGAGGTGAAGGATGTATTCCAATATGGCGAGTATGCCATCTAGGAATAGTGACATACTCGGTATGTTGTAAATCTTTGGCCAAAGTATCATAAGCTACCGATTGCGTTGTCCTATGTCACCAAGTTTAAAACAACGTGATATAAGAAGAATATGGGTAACCGATATTTAGATATGTTCTTTAAACAAATCACTCAAGGTACCTGTGTAGGCGGGAAGACCAAGTATACAAAGTATACAATATGTATTCAATACATATGATAACATAAATAGATCGGTAACTTATTGAGTTATGGAATGAATAGATCAATGAATCACCAAGTCATCACAACTGCATATGGTTATCTAATTGAATTCGATTGGCATGAAATTTTTGTTCTAAATAATGATTTATTTAGAATAGTGAACATTATATTTTTAAAAAAACTTTTTCCCTTATTTCTAAAGTCTTAAAATGGGAATTTTACATCTTGGTATCGAGTTGAAGGTTGCAACTCTTGGACCTATTGTGTCCATAATTTGATGAAACTTAAATATTATCAGAATGAGAAAATGGTGAGAACAAGAGGAAATGTTGCAAATAACCCTCCGCTTTGAGAAAGGAGAAACAAGCGCGAAACTTGATGAGATACTTACTTCCTTGTTAGACACTAGGGATCATTTGGCTGTTCTTGAATAATAAGTAATGGGTAATGAGGAGGAAGAAGAAGCTAATAACAATAATCAGCCACCTCGGGGACAACACCAATGTGGGTGTTAATAATAACAATGTTAACATACATGTTAAGCCCGAGAACAAAAAGGCCAAAGCAAGCAACAGAATTCACTAATAACATAAAAAGGATAAGTCCACCCAAGTTTGATGGCACCACATTAGGAGATGGAGTGAGAAATGGCTAAGTGAAATGGAGAAATACTTTTGCAATAAGAAATTTCTCAGAAGAAACAAAGGTGATATGGGGAGCATATCAGCTTTCTCATGAAGCATCTTCGTGGTGGGACAACCACAAGGATGAGTTAAACATTGATGAATCTAATATCACATGGGACCAATTTAAAGGTTACTTTAGGAAACAATGGCTGCCACAACTCTACTATGATTAGAAAATGACTGAATTTTAGAACTTAGCTCAAGGAAAGCTAACTGTAATTGAGTATTGGGAGCGATTTACAAAAATCCTTAAGTATGTGCCTCAGTACCAAAATGATGAGAAGTTCAGGATACGAAAATTCATCATGGGATTGAATCCCATTATAGGGGGAGAGGTGGATGTTCATAGCCCAACCATGATGGAAGGGGTTGTTGAAAAATCCGTAAGGTAGAAACAAAAATTAAAGGCAATTTCGCACACAAGGAGGAAGTAAGGAAGAAAAATCCCAACTCCTCTTCATCATATCTTGCACCCAAGAAAGGACAATGGAAGAAATTCGGAATGAAAAGTAAGTTTTAATCTGATACAAACAAGAAAGAAGCAACAAATAAGTTTCTTTGTAATGCACGGAACAACTTTGCAAGAACAACAATAAGATGCATGTGAAGCCCTCTGGGGGTCAGAATGATAACTCTAAGGCTGAAAATAAACCTGAGCCTAGGAAGGGACCTGTAAGAGGCTGTTATAATTGTGGAAAAGATCATTATGTGAATCAATGTCCTTTGAAGAAGGATGATCACAATCAACAACACAAGATACACACTGCAGTAGATGACAAGCAAGCTGAGAAACATGCCACACCCATAGAAGTTTTGAGTAAGTTATTTGGCTTACCTATAACTATTATTTTTGATACCAGAGCTATTGAATGTTTTATTTATAGTAAATTAACATCAAAATTAAAAAGAAAAGCTGGAAACATGGATAAAACATGGATTGTATAGTATGGGAATAATGTTGTTCATATGGTTAGTATGTGTCTTTTTGGAGCAGTCCTTGATTTACCTAACTTTTCCACTAAGGTTGATCTTTATGTGGCACCTGTTATCCAAAATTCACCCCCCCAGGGTAATTTTGATAACATGCATCAGAATATTCAAGTCCCAGGCAAGTAGGTTGATCCAGGAAAAATCGTGAAAATTGGCTAAGTCCTGCTCAAGGTCGCCTTTGGGACGTGTGGGACAAAAAGACACGGATCAGCCGAAAAGCCTCCAGGCGGCCCGCTAAGCATTTGGGACAATCGGGCCAGAAGTACGCGGCGGGCGCGAGAAGCCGATCCGGCCGAAAGAGGAAGAAAAATTGGCTAACTGCTGAGCGGGACAAAAGGGCCCGAACCGGCCGGATCGGCCGAAATGAGAACAGACGGTCCTAAAGCATTTGGGACATCTGGGACAAAAAGGCGTGAACCGGCCGAGCCCGGGTGAAAAGAGTCAAATCAGTCAAAACAAAGTTGGGCCTTTGGGATGCGTGGGACGCGAAAAGGCGGTTGAGCAAAGGAAAGGAAAATCGAACTATTTCTCGGGGATTGGAACAAAAAAAGGGGAATCGGCCGGATCGGCCGAAATGAGCACAAACAATTGGGGAAAACAAAGTGGGAAAAATGGGACATAGGGACACGCGAGGCGTGGATCACCGAAAGGGCCGAGAACCAACAGATCACGACACGTGCTCACGAGAGAAAAGTCAAAAGGTCAAAGGGGTGAGTTTTCGAGCTTTGAACCGAACAATTGGATAGTGCCACGTGTCCCGAGGGGCCTGAGGAAATTTCAAAGAAATCCCGCCGAAAGGTAGAGGAGAGAGAATCACGCGACCAATCAATGCGTGCCACGTGTCATCCAGGTGGCGAAGCGTGGGAAATATTTCAAAATTCGTCTTGGTCTGTTCCGTGCCCTAAATCTTCAGATGTCATATCTTTTGATCGAGCTCGGATTTGCACGTTCCTTATATCAAGCGGAAAGCTTGTGAGATTCTCTACATGATTCAGAGTCAATCTTGCATTTTGGTTCAGTTTGAGAGAGAAAATCAAGAAACACCTCTGGTGTGAAATAACAAGCGAAGTAATGCTTCAACTAAGAATTTTAATGCGTGACGGTTCGCCATACACATTAGGCAGCCCGCCCTTTTCCGAGGATCCGCCGCTTACCATGATGAGATGAATTGAATGCAACACTGGAGGTGGTTGGGGTAGTTTTGGTTTTCCCTTCTCTCTTTCCTCTCTCATTCTTTCTATATATTGTAAAGAGGAGCTTCTTTTCAAGGTCGAACATTTTTTTGTTTTGCTCCTCCCTTTTTTCTCTATCAGGTGAATTTGTGGAGTTCGAACCTCTCATTTGAAGCGTAATACGACTCGCCTCTGGCATCTGCTGTAGTGTATTGTATCAATCTTTGGAGCAAGTAATACATGTACTGTGGATGATTCTCAACCCTCTCTGTGTTCATCTTGCATCCTCCTGGTCTTTCACTACAAGTTTTGTTATCGTGCATGATCTTATATCACATTTGAATGGTACATGTTTCTTTGGAAAAATAGGTGTTCTTCATTCCTCGGTGCATCACCTCTATTAGCTTAGATTTATTTTATGCATCTTCTTACCTTGTCTCCTTGGCAGATTAGATTAGGTTTTGAGAAAACCCTCTGCATATTTTGTGTGCATACGAGCAGAGGAATAGGAACCGACCTTCTCTGGAGAATCCTTTCTCATTTTTTCAAGTCCCACACTTAGAGAAAGGATTGATGTTATGCAATCACCTGGATGCCTAGGTGATCAACCTAGAAACTTGATCTGCATCCGGGGGTCTTTGTGATTTTGCACTAACAGTTTTGGCATGCCCGGTGGGACCTAGAGGTCTCATTTTTATTGCAGCAAAGTTGATGTGCATCTGCTGCAATTTTCTTGCTTGAAAAGAGCTATTATTTGCATATCTGGTGACTCAGGGGAAGAATCAAGCTGGTTTCAGTGATCACGGGTTTGAAAGCTTATGAGAAGAATCATGAGGTCAAGAGTTGGAGAAGAGGAAGTCTTTGTTTGAATACTGCAATTATCTCGAGAGAAGGCAAAGAGGAAGGAGGATTCAAAGGTCTCCATCTCCACCAAGCATGAGAACTCTCTCAACTCCTCCACTTGCTCGGCCTTTCATTCGGTATTCAAGAGTCCTTGACCAATCGAAATGGCGCGACCAGCAAATCCCTTTGTCAATTTCACGCGGCGTGACCCACTTGCCCGATACACGAGAATCCAGTTCAATCGCAGCGTTGAAGAACATTCCATTTTTTCTTGGAGAAAATCATACCACTCTGGTGATCATGTCAAAGACATTGCTAACATCTGTGCAATCCATGAGATAAATGAAATGGATGTGGTGTCAAATTCTTTGGCATCATCATTCAAAGGGAAGGCATTGCGATGGTTTAGAAGCCTTGAAGTGGTTTTATCACAAAGCTGGAATCAATTTGTGTATTGCACTTCATGATCAATTTGGAGAGAAAGGAGACAACTTGTCTCTTTTGGAGGAGGTGACAACTATCAAGAGAGCCCTCAACAGCAGCGGTGGCTGATTTCAACTTTAGATTTCAAAGGTCTTGGGATAGGATTCGATGGCGAGTCCAAAGCCAATGCAGAAGGTGCTTTTCTATATTACCTTAAAGCTTTAAATTCTGATATTTCTATGTTGGTTCAATCTATGGGAGGCACAACTATCCCTGCTGCTTATAGTATTGCCATTAGAGCTGAAAATTGTCGATTGGTGGCAAGCTAGCTCTGAGCCTCAATGCCATTATATCCAAGTTTAGAGAGCCCAAGTGCTAGTCAAGCACCTGTCTTAGCTCCTATTCCCACTCCTAGAAATCAGAGTTCAAATGAAGCCTCCACTTCATCTCCAAGTGCCCCAAATGAGCTTCAAGAGGTCATGAAGCAATTGCAAAATCTAGGCAATGAGCTGGTCACTCTCAAAAGACAGCAAGCTCAAGGTTTTAGACCTTCATATCAGCCTCAAGCTCAACCTAATAGGCAGCCATATCAGCCTCAAAGGCCACCCAATCCAGCTGCAAATCTGAATCAAACAAGGCCTCCTGCCAATAGACCATTCCAGCCCTATAATCCAAATGCCATATCTGCCTCTAAGGCATTAGTACCAGCACAAAACAACATTGCCCAGGAGTATGATTGGTGTTTTCCATGTAATGAACCTCATAATCAATCCATGTGCTCAATGGTGCTTTAACTCAAGCTTTAATGATAACTCTACGGTGTGGAGGTGAGAAGCGATCAAGAAAACAGCCAACAACAAGAAACATTCCAACAGCAATCAGCCCCAAATGACACCACATTGGTAAATTGGCAAGCAGAGGATTTTGTGGCATGAACCAGGTAGTTTCTCAAGGTGTTGCAGCAAACACAAGGTCAAAAAGGAGAAATTTGGGTGAAGAGCAGCCATTAGCCCCAGCCAATCCACAACCTTCCATGGCTCCACAAATGATTGGCGGGCAAAGTCCCGTTCCAAATGCACTGAGGGCAGCCAAGAACAGCCCCTAGGCAACTCAAATGCCATTGCTGCGCCACATACAAGGAATAAATGTGCAAACCAAAGGACAGCAGAGAGATCCTTCATCACCATTCAGTATCATTGATCAGATGAAGAAGACAAACGTCAATATATCTATGTGGGAATCCCTATCCATCCCAGGCCAAAGAAATCTGCTGCAAGCTGCCATGAAGGATTGGCCAACTTCGAATCAGCAGGTCCAAATGCAAGAGAAGGTACTCACAAATGCTGCCTAGCCTGAAGGAAATCATGGAGCACAACAAGGTAAAATGCTGAAGCCTCCCCCTTTTTATGTTTCGTTAATCATTGGAAATCAGCTAGTGCATAATTGCATGATAGATTCCGGGGCAAGTAGCTCAGTAATGCCTAAACAGATAGCTGATCAGTTAGGGCTCCAGTATGAAATAACATCTAAGGGAGTAGTGCAGCTGGATGGGACAGCAATAGCAACAGTTGGGGTGATTAGAAATTTGAGTCTTACCTTGCATGCATGTCCAAATGTTGTTGTCTTACAAGATATATCAGTCATAGACCTTCCACCACTCTTTGCCCTATGTTTATCAAGGGACTTCACTGCCAAAATTGGGGGATATTTGTCTGCTGATTGGTCTCACATGCTATTCAGAACAAGGTATGGAACTAAGGCTACAATTAGGTCAGAACCTATTGCAAACTTCCACATTGAGCCCTACTCTCAAGTCAGATTAATGCCAATTGCTCAGCATTTGATCAAGAAGATCACCCAAGCACGGATGAAACTGACACTAAAGTTGGAAACATCCCAGATCTAACTCTTGATGAATGGGCAAACAAGGTGCATGCTTTTGATCCTTATCAAGGAATAGAAGAATCTAAGCTAGGAGTCTATTGTATACACGAAGAAAGTCAACCTATTCCTAGCATCACCAAGCCAAACCACAAGGATGACAATGAGGTATGGCATTTATTTTTTGATGGATCAAGGAGTAGACAAGGCGCAGGAGGTGGAGCCATGCTTATTTCACCTCAAGGAGTAAAGTATTATTCAGCTTTTAGATTTCAATTTGCATGCTCAATAACACTGCTGAATATGAAGCCTTGGTGCGAGGATGCATTGGGCAATCAAGAGAAAAATAAAGAACTTTGCAAGTCTTTGGGGACGAGTGAGCTGATTGTAAATCAGGTCAAAGGACAACATGCGCAAAAATGATCTACTCGGGTGCTACTGAACAGGGTGTGGGACCTCATGGAAGATTTTGAGGGTTTGGCATCAAAGCCATCCCTAGGAAAGAGAATCAAGCTGGCGAGCGAGGCTTGCGGCGGATAGGGCAGCCTTTGACATTGTAGAAAACATTCAACAAGATAAAGTACTGACCAAACATCCACGTGATTGTGAGGCCTTGGTGCCGGATAACAATGTCGGTTGGTAGGTATTTGAGAATGACCAGAAAATCATCCACTTCTTGCTTGAGAAGAAGAAGTGAGTTCTCGGCTAAGAATCAAGAAAAGTTGGAACAACAATATGGTGACCAAGTGATACGGTGAGAAGCGACAAGCTGCCCGAGGACTTATCACTTTGGAGTCCATTTTCAACCCCAATGATCAGTTTAGAAAGGAGAAAGCAAACATTGAGTCAAGAGAAGATTCGGTATCCATCTTGGTAGAAGAGAACAAGCCATTGCAAATTGGAAAGATGACAATGAGCGAAAAGGTGTGAGTTCATACTGACTATGTCAAGAATTCCTGACGTGTTTGCTTGGAGCTATGAAGACTTGAAAGGTTTCAATCAACTTAGCTCGGCACACTATCGGGTGGATCCAAATACTAAGCACGTCAGGCGAAAGCGAGAGACCAGTCAATCCACACATGGAGCCTCTCATGAGGAAAGAATTGGACAAGCTGATTGAATCAAGAATCATATTCCCAATCAAGCATTCTAGTTGGGTTGCCAACTTAGTTCCAGTCAGGAAGAAGAGTGGAGAGATCAGGCTGTGTGTTGACTTCAGAGATTTGAATAGAGCCTCTCTCAAAGACCATTATCCACTCCCTTCCATGGAGCAAATATTGCAGGTCGTAGCTGGTTCAGAAAGGTTTTCACTACTTGATGGTTACTCAGGCTTCAATCAGATTATGGTAAAGGAGGAAGACCAGTTCAAGACAACCTTCACAACCAAATGGGGCACATATGCTTACAAGAAGATGCCATTTGGACTGTCGAACGCCGGAGCAACATTCCAGTGAGCTATGGATATGGCATTCAAAGGCTTGATCAACAAGATAGTGCTGGTATACCTAGATGATATTACTGTCTTCTCAAAGAATGCAGCAGACCATTTCTTTCACCTCAGGCAAGTGTTTCAGAGGTGTAGAAAATTCGGAGTATCCTTAAATCCTAAGAAGTGCATCTTTCTTGCACATGAAGGGAAGCTCCTTGGCCATATTGTCTCCAAGGAAGGATTAGCAATTGATCCAGAGAGGGTTGAAGCCATAAGAGCTCTACCATTGCCAAGCCACAAGAAAGCCCTTCAGAGTTTCCTGGGAAGGATAAACTTTGTTCGAAGGTTTGTCCCAGATTTTGCAGCCCTTGTCAAGCCCATCACCAAAATGTTAAAGAGAAGCATGGCTTTCAAATGGATGGCAGAAGGCAAGGAGAGTTTTGAAGCAATCAAAGAAGCCATCTCCCAGGCACCCACTCTCATCAACCCAGACTTTTCCAAGGATTTCATCCTCTATGCATTTGGAGGTGATGACACTATTTCTGCCATTCTGGTACAACAGAACAAAGATAATGATGAGCAGCCGATTGCCTTCTTCAGCCAGAGCCTAGGTGACTGCGAAGTGAGGTACTCTTTTATTGAAAAGCATGTGCTTGCAGTAATCAGAAGCTTGAAGAAATTCAAGCATTTAGTCTCAAACAACAAGGTCCGAGTTCTTTAGTCTCACATCTTTGGGGTTAAGGATTTCCTCCTCAACAAGGATTTGAATGAGAAAAGGGTAGGATGGATCACCCGTGTCATGGAGTATGACATTGAGATCAAGATCACCAAGTGGTAAGAGGCAAAGGTTTGTGTGAGCAGCTGCTTCCATCCAACGACAGACAACCCGAGAAGATGAAGAAGACGTTGTCCTGCTTTATTACAAGATGATCAAAATAGGAAAATGATGATGTGTCCACTCCTTGCTGGACCCAAGGCATTATGCACTTCCTACAAAAGCAGGCCTATGCCCTCGAGAATTGAGCAAAGCAAAGAGGAGATACTTGGGTTGCGAGGCTGTTCCATATACCATCATTGATGGAGTTTTGTTCAAGAAGGATGTGAATGGAGTCTTTCTTGAGATGCATTAACTGAAGTCAGATCAAAGGGTATTAAAAGAGTTTCATGATGGACCGGTGGTGGCCATTTTGCACCAAGAGTGATGACTCTAAAAATCATGAAGGCTGGTTATTATTGGCCTAAAATCTTTAGTGATTGCTATGCATGGATCAAGAGATGTAAGAATTGTGTATTCTTCACGGGAAAGAGAGACTCGCTGCCCTTCCATTACATCCAATCTCATTTGACCAGCCATTCATGCAATGGGGTTTAGACTTCATTGGAGCCATCAATCCCAATTCAAGCCAAGGGCACAAATGGATTTTGTGCCATGAGACTACTTCACCGGATGGGATGAGCGTAGCACTCAAAGAGGCGAATGAGTCTAGCATCTTGGACTTTACGAGGGGATAACTACGATTTGGTGTACTGCTACAATAATCTACGATAATGCATTGGCATTCATTGGATCTAAAGTGGTGAGTGGGCTGTCAAGAGCGGGATCTACGAGCACTTCATCAAACTATTACCCTCGAGGTAATGGCCGGGCCGAGTCTCAAACAAGAACTGCTTTGAGGATCATTAGGAGGACTCTTGATGAGAATCGAGAGGGCTTGGCATACCAAAGCTGAAATCAGCCTTATGGGCTGATAGGATCACTCCCAAAAGATCCACAGGTAATTCTCCATTTAAGCATCACATGGAAGAGAGGCAATCTTGCCCATGTCACTTGAGTTGCCAACATTGGAACTCATGAAGTGGCTAGAGTTGCTTGAATTTGAGCCTATGGAGGTGAGATATGCGTAGAGGCTGATGGAGCTGCAAGAGATCGAAATCGAGGCATCCCAAGCAATGGAAAAGGATCAAGCTTTGATCAAGAAGACCTTTGACAGAAAGGCCAAGGATAGATCTTTTCAAGTTGGAGATCTAGTGTTGAAATGGGATGCAGATCGGGCAAAACCAGGAAGGCATTTCAAATTTGATGCCATTTGGAGTGGCCCATACATGGTCACGAAGCGCAAGAGCAGCAATGCCTTCCAATTGGCCTCATTGGATGGTGAAGAACTGCAGATTCCAGTGAATGGAATCTACCTCAAGCGTTGCCTCTAGAGGGAAGTTCACTACCTTGTAAATATTAATTAGATTTTCATTCCTCCAAGTGCTTGTGCACATTGTCCTGTTGTAGTTAGGTTCAGTTTTCCTAAGTGCTTTGGCACGAGTTTTGCTGCTCTCGGGTTGTTTTTTCTGATTGAGTGTTGTTGGAAAGGAAGTTGCAGTATCAGGCTCGGGATTAGATATCAGGCTCGTTTCAGGTTATTGCTTATGACTCCATGCCCAATGGATTCACTAAAAGGCCATGCGATCTTTTCATCTAGTAGGCGGGTGACCCCCCATTGAGTCGCCAAATTGTTATCCAAAATTCACCCCAGGGTAATTTTGATAACATGCATCAGAATATTCAAGTCCCAGGCAAGTAGGTTGATCCAGGAAAAATCGTGAAAATTGGCTAAGTCCTGCTCAAGGTCGCCTTTGGGACGTGTGGGACAGAAAGACGCGGATCGGCCGAAAAGCCTCCAGGCGGCCCGCTAAGCATTTGGGACAATCGGGCCAGAAGTACGCGGCGGGCGCGAGAAGCCGATCCGGCCGAAAGAAGAAGAAAAATTGGCTAAGCTTTGGCAGGGGGACAGATTCGGGACAAAGAAGGCCCGAACCGGCGGATCGGCGAAATGAAAGCGAGACGGTCCTAAAGCATTTGGGACATCTGGGACAAAAAGGTGTGAACCGGCCGAACCAGGCGAAAAGAGTCAAATCAGTCCGAAAGCAGTTGGGCCTTTGGGACGCGTGGGACGTGAAAAGGTGGTTCGGCCGAAGGAAAGGAAAAAAATCAAAGCTTTTGCATGGCGAAACGGGACAGTTGGAACAAAAAGACCCGAACCGGCCGGATCGGCTGAAATGAGCACAAAGCAGTCCAAAACAAAGTGGGAAAAATGGGACATAGGGGACGCGCGAGGCGCGGATCGCCGAAAGGGCCGAGAACCAACCAGATCACGACACGTGTCACGAGGAGAAAAGTCAAAGGTCAAAGGGGCGAGTTTTCGAGCAGAACCGAACCAATGGGATAGTGCCACGTGTCCCAGCGAGGGCCTGAGGAAATTTCAAAGAAAGCCCGCCGAAAGGTAGAGGAGAGAGAATCACGTGACCAATCAATGCGTGCCACGTGTCATCAGGTGGCGAAGCGTGGGAAATATTTCAAAATCGTCTTGTACATTAGTGCCTAAATCTTGAGATTGTCATATCTTTTGATCGAGCTCGGATTTGCGTTCTTATATCAACGGAAAGCTTGTGAGATTCTCTACATGATTCAGGGTCAATCTTACATTTTGGTTCAGTTTGAGAGAGAAAATCAAGAAACACCTCTGGCGTGAAATAACAAGCAAAAGTAATGCTTGCTTCAACTAACAATTTTAATGCGTGAGACGGTTCGCGCTTACATTAGGCGCCCGCCGTTTTGCAGGATCCGCCGCTTCTACCATGATGAGATGAATTGAATGCAACCTGGAGGTGGTTGGGGTAGATTTGGTTTTCCCTTCTCTCTTTCCTCTCTCATTCTTTCTATATATTGTAAAGAGGAGCTTCTTTTCAAGGTCGAACATTTTTTGTTTTGCTCCTCCCTTCTTCTCCTATCAGGCAAATTTGTGGAGTTCGAACCTCTCATTTGAAACTGTAATATGACTCTGCCTCTTGGCATTCTGCAGTGTATTGTATCAATCTTTGGAGCAAGTAATACATGTCTGTGGATGATTCTCAACCCTCTCTGTGTTCATCTTGCATCCTCCTGGTCTTTCACTACAAGTTTTGTTATCTGTGCATGATCTTATATCACATTTGAATGGTCTGTGTTCACTGGAAAAATAGGTGTTCTTCATTCCTCGGTGCATCACCTCTATTAGCTTAGATTTATTTTATGCATCTTCTTACCTTGTCTCCTTGGCAGATTAGATTAGGTTTTGAGAAAACCCTCTGCATATTTGTGTGCATCCGAGCAGGAGGAATAGGAACCAGCTTCTCTGGAGAATCCTTTCTCATTTTTTCAAGTCCCACACTTGGAGAAAGGATTGATGTTATGCAATCTGCTGGATGCCGGGTGATCAACCTAGAAACTTGATGAACGATATCCACTATTACGAGACTTGGTGACGTATTTCCGAGAAGAATTACTAGGTCTTTCACCTAAAATTGAATTCGATTTCACGATTAAGATCAAGTTTGGGAACCGAACCTATTTATAAAGCACCATATCGAATGACTACTACGAGAATTAGTAGAGCTTAAGGCTCGGTTGCATGAAATTTTGTCTCAAGGTTTGATTAGACCAAGTGTTTCACCTTGGGAGTACCCGTAATTTTTGTGAAAAGAAAGATGGAACACTTAGATTGTGCATTGATTACATAATGTTAAACAAGACAATAATCAAGAATAGATATCCACTCCTAGGATTGATGATTTATTTGACCGGATGCGTGAAGCATCGGTATATTCCAATATAGATCTTTGATCTGGATATCATCAATTGCGAATTAAGGAGGAGGATATTCATAAAACAACTTTCGAACAATGTATGGACATTATGAGTTTACGGTTTTACCTTTTGGATTAACAAATGCACCTACAACATTTATGAATTTAATGAATAATATCTTTCAAGAATACTTGGACAAATTTTTTCTCATATTCTTGATGACATTCTCATATATTTAAAAAGTATTGAGGAAGACCATGAGCATTTGAAGATAGTTTTGGGAATATTAAGAAAGAGACAGTTATTTGGTAAACTTGTCTAAATGTTCTTTCTATGAGAAAAGTATACTATTTGGGACATTTAATAAGTAAATATGGAATTGCTTGTAGATCCTTCAAAAATTGTAGCTATAACAGAGTGTCCTATGCCTAAGAATGTACATGAAGTTAGAAGCTTCATGGGATTTCTTGCTACTCTATAGGAAATTTGTAAGAGATTTTTTTAAGATAGCCGCACCAATAAATTCCTTATAGAAGAAAGATAAAAAGTTTTTTTGGAGTGAGAAATGTTAAATTGCATTTAAAACCTTGAAGGAACAATTAACGAGTACCCATTCTTGCGAGATCAGATCCTAATGGAGATTTTATTGTGGTAACTCGATGCATCGGTGAAGGTCTAGGAGGTATTTTGTTACAAAATGGTCATGTCATAGCATATGAAAGCAGAAAACTAAAGTTACATGAGTTGAATTATGATCCACATGATTTAGAGCTTTCTGCCATTGTTCATACACTACAAGTTTGGAGACATTACCTACTTGGTAAGCCTTTTGAATTGAAAACTGATCACCTTGGACTGAAGTATATCTTCACTCAGCCAAATCTTAATGCAAGACAATGAAGGTGGTTAGAGTTTTTGTCTCAATATGATTTTGACATTAGTTATATAAAGGGTAAAGAAAATAGAGTGGCTAATGCTCTAAGTCGTAGGAAGCACATTTCTACTCTTATAACGTTAAGAACTTAGTTTAAGGATGAAGTAAAAAGTGTTATGGAATCTGACTCTTACTTTCAACAAGTAAAAGCAACACACTTTGCAGATTCAAATGATTTGAGGTATAAAGGTTTTCACTTTGATAAAGAAGGAATCTTACGATTTAAAAATAGAGTCTATGTACCTTCACTAAATGATTTGAGAAAGAAATTGTTATGAGAATTTCAAAATTCACCTTTTCTCGGACACCTTAGAATTACAAAAATGGTTGATGGTATAAAACAACAATATTTCTAGAAAGGAATTAAAAAGGATGTTCTAGACTTTGTGACACATTGCCTTGAATGTCAATGTGTTAAGGCGGAACATATGTACCACCGATTTGTTGTATCCTCGTAGCATACCACAGTATAAATGACAAGTAATAAGCATGGATTTTGTACAACGGTTACCTATGTTGAGAAATAAGCATGATGTTATTTTAGTAGTTGTGGATAAACTAACAAAGGTAGCAAATTTTATTGCTGAGAATCTGAAGGATGATTATCCTATTTTGGAAAGAAGATTTGTACAAGAAATTTTCAGATTACATGGAGTACCCTGAATTAATAATTTTAGATAGAGATCCTAGAATGACATCAAGATTTTGGCAAATGCTTAATGTAGCTCTAGGAACTAAGCTGAATTTCGAGTTCGCATATCATCCAGAAGCAGATGGGCGGCATGAAAGAGTAAATCAAGTTTTGGGAGATATGTTGAGATGTATTGCATGGATCAATAGTATAAGTGGGAAGAGTACCCTACATTAGTTGAATTCACATACAATAATACATATCATGCTTCTCTTAAGATGACACCTTTCGAGGCACTATATGGAAGAAAATGCGGAACCCCCGTTAGTTGGGATAGCATAGAGGATAGAGAGATAAGCTGGACCTGAAATTCTTACCTGAAATGGAACAATTTAAATTGATTCATGAACACTTGAAAGAAGCGGTAGATAGGAAAAAGAGTTATGCTTTGACTTAAAGAGGGTTGATAGGAAATTTGAACTTGGTGAGAAAGTCTTTCTTCGAGTTAAACCGAAAAAGAGTTCTATAACTTTTGGCAAGGCTACCAAGTTATCACCTTGTTATGTTGGACCTTTTGAGATAGTTGAAGTAATCAACCCTGTAGCTTATCGTTTAGCATTACCTCCGCTTTGTCACGAATGCATGACATTTTCCATATTTCTTTGCTTAAGAAATAAGTTTGATTTATTACACGTGTTAAATTGGAATTCCTCACAGTCTAGGACCCGGGAATAATCGTGGTTAAACCCATACGAGTACTTGAAACTCACTAGTTGCATTTGGGAAATCATGAGATAAGTCAATGCAAGGTCCAATGGGACCAATTTAATGAAGAAATTGTAACTTGGGAAAACCTTGAGGATATGAAAACTGCATTTCCATATCTATTTGAATAGGATTGAATCGATTGGTGATAAAAACATGTGATTTTATCTTTGTAACACAATAAGTATGCCGGTTTAGGGAAGATATTTATTTATTTTGAATAGACAACCATATAATGCTGATTTTTGGAACTTAATTAATGCTGAAATGTTTTGAAATAAGATGATTTTTCCTTTATGCAATCTGTTAAAAATGAGATAATCATTGGGATGATGATTCTTTTTAGGAGGGAAGCATGTAACACCCTCGACAACCGATATATTCCTCTTTGCATTCAAATATTGACATGTGATTTTCTAGATAAAGATGTATTCTTTTGACTGTTAAAGATCATGATTGATTGGGATAAATCTTTTCTGTTCTTAAAAATTATTAGACTAAAATTAGATGGCATCAAGAATCCATTTTCACTTGAGAAAGATGAGCTGCAATTTGGTATTAAGAGTTGCAGACTTATTTCTTCTTCGACTCATCCTTGGATCAATTTCGGTGATCAAGGAATGTTTCAAGTCTTCTTCATAAACCTGAATGGTAAAATTGATATTGGTAGCTTAAGAAACATAGAAGACTGAATTTTACATGATACTATTTCTTGGCCTTGTTGCAAAGTATTTTTTTAGTTGTATGTTTGTGCTCAGATCTTTGGTGATTGATCTTGGTGGGACATTAAGGACTCGAGAAAATTCAATTCTCCATGGAGAAGTTCGGAGTCCTAAAAATCTAAGGACTATCCTAACGGTAACTTACACTAGGTGAGAACAGCTAAGTTCTAGCTATGTTTACTTATGTGTATACTGTTCTAACCTAAGTCTCTTATTCTATTATGGGGTCGACATCCTAACCTAAGTGTTATGCTAAAAAAATTAAGGAAGAGTTACTAAGGGGGATACTAAGCTATTTTAACCACTACCTATAACTAAAGGGTTATGATTTGAACCTAACCTAAGGTGGGAATTCTAATGGCTAATGTTCTAAGACCTATGTTGGTAATTTTTAAACTAACCTAGGTTCTATTTGAATCTAACCTAAAGTAAGGGGAACCTAAAGGGGTCACATGACATATGGGTGATGGTTCCAATGACTTTTAAATGATTTGAAAGGGGGTTTAAATGATAAGGTACTACCAGATTTGTTAGAGGGCCAATGAACTTGGTGGAAGCCTACGTGGAAAATCCAATAACGAGATGGAATTGTGTTTTTGTGTTGAAATGGAATTCACCAAATTTAAGTGTTGGTGGCAAGGAAAAGTAAGCGGGAATTTTGGTTTAACTGGCATTTATGACATATATGAGCCTTGGTCTTCACGTGCAAACTGTCTTGGAAACATAGGAGGTGGGTTTGTAGGAGGTCATTAGGTTTTTCTTGCATGGCAGATTTTTGTCTACATGGAGCTAACTGGTTCTTCAAACCAGCAGTTCGACCTTTAGTTCAAAACTATTTTTGGTTTTTACGATCTATTTTTGATCGAAGGAAAGTATATGAAGCTTGGAAGGAAAAGATGTTTCATTGTTGATCTATCTTGGAGGAGAAAAAGAGTTGGAAGCTCGCTGGAAGTCTCCTTCAAGTTGGTGGAAGCGCTATCAAGCATGATAGGCTCTAACTATTAAAATTCTTTACATTCTTCTAAATGATTCATTAGAACAACTCTGATCTCATGAGATTCTTGTTTTCTTGTCTATCTGGTTATTTTTCTTATTGGGTTTTATAGATCCTTGTGTGTTTGATTTAAATCCATGGCAAAATAGTATTGTTTGGAAACTATCTCTCTGTGCAAGTTTTATGACTGCATGCAAGTGAAATTGGTATGCAAAATGTGTTATGTATCTCTGCTTTACAATATTGATCTTGTATTCAAGGTTAGGGAGCTTGATTTGATTTTCGTGAAATTATATGGATTAGAATTTAAGGAAAACTTCAGTTCTATTTTATATTACTTTTGGGTTGCGATCTTTGGATGTAGACTCGAGTGGAACTTTGTGTTTGTTTAAACTGTGTTGAGCTTTGTTTGAATGAAACCAATTTTTGGAAACATATGCATTCTTGAAGCATTGCATGGAGTTTGCGTTCATCACTGTGTTCACATTATTTTGCTTGAAGTTTTGAAGCGTTGTGCGTGAAACTTGGGTTCGGCAGTGAACTTTGTTTTAACACTTGAGTGTTAAGAGATTTTATTTTGATCAATACATATTTCTATTATGTATAGGAATTTTGGTATTGGATATTATTTTGTTAAAATTTTAGCTTATAACTCTTATTTTGCAACTCACTCACCAGGAGACTGGGTGAAACTTGTTTGAGTTGTTTAAATTGTTTGGGTTTTAAAACTATAAACGTCTGAAGGAATGTTGAACTTCTACCTTATTTTTCACTGTATCGACTCCCTTGAGATGGCAATGGTGTAAGAATAGAATGGGAATTTCTTTTCCCATGGATTGGGAGAAACCCTTGTTCTGGTTGATTGTATATTTGGTACTAAGTCACCACTTTGTCTCTATTTGTGGTTGTGAAGTTTTTTTTCTCTTACTCGTTCTATTGTTTGAACTATGACTGAAACATATTTTGTATCGGCCTTTGGGGTTTTTACCTCCCTCGTGGCTGTCTCTTTTAATTAATTGTGGGTCTTTTTGAAGGATTGTGATATTACCTTAGACAATGAAAGAATAGGAAGGATTCCTTCTCTGTTCGGATTGTATTAAGTTGATTCTTTGAATCACGAACCGTTTACCCTTTTTGGTATTTAAGAGTGAAGTCTTTATGAGTCTTTAGTTTTGGTTTTCGTGGGTAATTATGAACTTATCATTTGTTGTTTGGAATGTCACTCTCGAATGACTCGGTGATTAAGTCTTGGGCTTCTTTCGAGAATGAAATTTTATATTCTTACTCTTTGAGATCTTTGTATATCGTTCGGGTCCGGTATCTTTGTCATCACGAATCGGTCTAATTTGGAACTTCTTGTTCGGGATTAAACAAAATGATCTATCATTGGTTCTTTCCTTATTATGATTACTTCTTTTTCTACTCAATGTTCAAACTTTTCTTTACTAGAATCCAATTTAAAATTGTGATTTCTCTTGACTGTTGGTCTACCTTGTTCGAATCATTGATGGAAGTAGTGTTGAGAGCTAGTAGCTAGTAAGGTTTTTCTATTAAGTTCATTGATACTTATAGTTTGATTTGTTGTTGACTAGTCTTGTTTGGTTTATATAGAAAAGTGTTGTTTTGAATCTTGTACTCTTTATCTTTTGTGAGGATTATGAGTAGAGAATAACTCCTCCTTGAAGCTGCTTGTTTGTGAACATTGTTGTTTGATTTGATTGAAGTTTCTATCATGAATAGTTGGAATTGGAAGTGTAGATGGCACATTACGATTTTACGTACCTTCATGTTTGGTTATGGAATTCTATTTGAGGTATATTCTAAGGATGAATGTGCAACACTTTGTTATCCCGAGAAAGGAGCAGTGAATTATCCTTAAAGGAACCATGATTTTTACATTTATTTTGTCTCTTAGAAAATATAAATGTGGTATTCTATTAGGATAGAATTAAGAAATAATGGGATGACAAGATTATTGTTGTTTACAAGCCATTGATAGAATTAATAGAACTTAAGATTTTAGGTAGATATTGTTTATTATATTTTTCTTCTTTTTAAAGTTGATCTAAGTTTATTAATGTACTTCCTTTCTTTTGTTATCATTTATGCTGATTTTATGATGACTTAATTATCTCATTAAAACAATGTTGCTTTAATGAAACAATTAGTGGAATGCACTTTGTTTTAATGATTAGTGCTTATCATGCTCAGTTCATCAAACTGACCCATGCTAGCTATTTTTGTAGATGGACGACTTAAGTGGTAAAAGAAGGCAAAAACTTATATGATGCATTGGATGATATATATGTAATTCTTAGTAAAGAATTTGATTCATTCTTTTGTTGAATTGTGAAAGAAATTTGTATACTTTATTGTATAAGGTGTTGTTATGCAATTTCCTAAAGAGCATAGTCACATAAATTTTATAAGTTATAATGATGAATTGAAAGTTGTGTTTATTTGCATGCGTTGTGAATATTATCTCGTACTATTTTAAAGAAGATGAAAATTCCATCATGCGTTGTGAATATTATCTCGTACTATTTTAAAGAAGATGAAAATTCCATCTTGTTGTTATTATTTATAGTATGTTATTCTTACTTTGTTATCTTGTTTAAATATGGATAATGGGAATTAGTTCAATTTCCTCTATAATGAAGCAACTTGTTGAGTTGCGTATAATATGTTGTGTTTTCTAAATTTTTTAACATAATAAGGTGATGCATAATTAACATGCATTAAGAAATATGGACATTGGGAATGATATATGTTAATAGTTAAACATGTAGAGAAAGATTCTTTCTCTCTCTCAATTGAATATAAACCTAAAAGGTTTGGATGTATGATTACTATTTATTAGACTTCATTTAGTATGAATTCTTCTACTTTAATTAGTTACATGCGATTGATAAACGTTCTGAAAGTTATTGAACACTTAAAAGAAACTTATGATAACGCTGTCCCGATTTAGTTAATTACCGATTTAAGCGAGAAATCAAACATTAAAGGCAACCATAAGTTTAATGAAGTTCTTCATGGACTAAATGAAACAAATTTAGGAACTTATCGAGTGTTAGATTAGGGTTTAGCAGGGTTGTTGTAATCAAGAAATAATCCAAACTAACAATGCATTAACAATTTCCTTGGGGTTTATACATCTCGATGAGGGAGTTTCTATCGGATGTTGGTACATGCCACTCGAGGGCTGTACTTTCAAGAAGACTTGGGTCTTCTTGAGAATATAGTGTTGTAGTTGACATGTGGCATCACCCTTCCACATTGATCATCCAAATGTACACACAATAGGAACTCAGACTTGAACTTAGTTTGTCTCTAGGTCAGGATAGGAGCATATTTAAGATAGGAATTAGCTTCCAATGGCTCGGGGTACATTGGCACATCCGGTTTACTTAGGTCAATTGAGTATGCCCATTTACCCTAAGCCATTGTGAGCATCTTCCTATAATAAGTTATGTTTCTATCTAGGGCTAGGGTTAAACCTAAGACAAGTTGATTGGATTTGGTAGTCATTAAAGACTAATCATGATAATAGAAGAGTGAGGTGAAGGATGTATTCCAATATGACGAGTATGCCATCTAGGAATAGTGACATACTCGGTATGTTGTAAATCTTTGGCCAAAGTATCGTAAGCTATTGATTGCGTTGTCTATGTCACCAAGTTTAAAACAACATGATATAAGAAGAATATGGGTAATAGATATTTAGATATGTTCTTTAAATGCAGATCACTCAAGACTGGTGTAGGGCGGGAGGACCAAGTATACGAAGTATACAATATGTATTCAATACATATGATAACATAAATAGATCGGTAACTTATTGAGTTATGGAATGAATAGATCAATGAATCACCAAGTCATCACAATCGCATATGGTTATCTAATTGAATTTGATTGGCATGAAATTTTTGTTCTAAATAATGATTTATTTAGAATAGTGAACATTATTTATATAAATTTTTTTTTCCCTTGTTTATAAAGTCTTAAAATTGGAATGTTACGTTTAATCCTTTTGTTTTTAACTAGGTTCATTGTAGTACATATATACATGTTTCAAACCTTTACAAAAAATTTCCTATCAAGTAACTCTTAAATCAAATTGAACATTGGAAAAGATTCCTTTGTATCATTTATGTTGCTAAATTTTTATCAACCATTTTGACATTTAAACTTCCAAAGTTGTTATCTATAACTTTTGGATTGTCAAAATTGTGTTATTACGATGTTTGTTTTCCTTATATTACCTTTGTAAAATCAAAAAAGCATCCCGATATGCACAAAATGTCTAGTTGCTCGTTGTTATGCTGCCCGAATCGACATGGAACTTCCTTCCATTTGAGGGAGTTTAATCACACTATCTAGGTCTAGGCATTTGGAAGAAACGATGCCGAAAATGATGAAATATCATATGGTTCCTCACATTTACGAATATAGGGAACCTAGGTTTCTACATTCCCATTAAAGGATTCCCATCAAAACTAAACCTTATTTGGTTATTCATGCTAGAGAAACTATTTAGTTACCCCTTTCCCCACCTTCATCTCATAGTCGGTGGTATGATTATGATGATCGCAATCCAAACTATTATTTTGATTTTCCTCGGTCATATAAAGATTATAATATGAGATTTTCCTCTAATTCAACTCCCAAGTTGTGATCCTCCCTTTCTTCACGGGACCCCTTTATTAGTCACCTCAACAACATTTGTGTCCTTTGAAGATTTGTGTGACTCAAAGTCCTCCTAATCAATTATCCAAGTCTAATGCTACATTGTAATCTACAGAATTTTGAATCAATCCTATTTGTTTTCTAACACCATTTCATCTTCTAGGAAAGCCAATACCAACCAGTTTCAAATCCACGTCTTCTTACACTCACGAGACATTTGAATTTGAATCTACTTCATCTCTTGAGTCATCTTCTAAATCTTCCACACCAGTTAGACCCCTTTCTTTTAATAAACCTACTATGTTAGAAGAACAACAACCCATACCAATCGATTTATTTTAGAATGTATAAGCGATTGAAGAATTTATGGGGCCACATGATGACATTACCCTAGGGGATTATAAACAAGGATTCTCTTTAGACTTCGATACGTTCACGTATTGTGGGGAAGAGGTTGATTCCTTTCGTCAAGAAACATATTAAGTTCCTAGGATCATCACACTTGATACTCCTCTAGTGCATGATGAAATCCTAGTTCTAGCATTGATCAATGGCCTATATTTTCATCAACCAATCAATCTTTATCCTGTCACGATTCCTCAATCACAATCTCACTTTGGGTCACCACCTAGTAGCCCATCGTCTTCTTCTATATTGTAGCCACCTCCAAGTAGCCCTTCATTATCTATTTGTGGGTCACCTCCTGGTAGCCCATTATCTTCTATTCTTCGGCCACATCCTAATAGCTCTCCATCTTCTATTGGAGGGTCTTCTCTGGGTATCCCTTTATCCTCTATTCTTGGGACACATCCTAGTGTCCCTTCATCATCTTCTATTTATGGGACACTGCTAGGTAGTCCTTCATCTTCCATCTTAGGGCCACATCCTAGTATCACTTCATCTTTAGTCTATGTGACACCTCCTGGTAGCCCATTCTCTTCAATTCTTGGACCGTATCCTTTTTTTCCATCACAATATATTTCTATGAATTATTTTGGAAAGCTCATCATCATTTCTCATATCAATCCTAAACATCCGCTTTATTCTCCTACTTCTCGGGATAAGACAAGTCATGTTTTAGATTATAGGAAACTAAACAGTTTCTTTATCAAGCTAAGATAAAAAATTCCAAGAGCTCCAATGCTCTCAATAATTTAAACAATCATAAAATTCAGAATCAAACACGATTCAAGAATGCACACCAATGTAACCATTAAGTATGGCGCAAAGTGTAGAAACCTATGGATAGGGAACTCAAGCTCTTGATATGAAATCCATGTTTCAAGATAAATCATAGTCATTTGTTGAGTATGAGATCACCACGATCATCGAGACCAAGGAAAATATCACTCTTGATAAAAAAACATGTCTAGTCTCCTTATAAAGGAAATCAAAAACATTTTTGTTGGATCTTATCATGTAGAGTGACATTGTTGGTCCTAATAGAAAAATACAAAAAAATGAGAAAACAAAAAAATCAAAGTGTAAAGATCAAACATTGCAATCGGTATGTGCATACACATGGATGTTATTCCTTCCCTTTTTGTTATTCCTCTGCAAGTCTTCCACCATTTTCATCCCTTCGATGATATTTTGGTTAGTTTATTTGCACACATTTTGTGAAATTTATCTCTATGGTATCCATTTGACCTTGGTATTTCATCACCTTGGTAAGTTAAAGAACGAATGATAATCGAGAGAGCTGAAATAAATTTTAGAAAGCAAAAAAACAATCAATAAAATAATCAAACGTTGTAACATTCCCATTTTAAGACTTTAGAAACAAATTTTTTTTTACATAATGTTCTCTGTTATAAATTAACATAATTTAGAACACACACTACCATCCATTCTATCTCATAATAGAAACCATATGCAACTTTAAATGACTTGGTGAGCTACCGATCTCTCATTTCGTGACTCAGCATCATCCCGATCTCTCATGTTAACTTAGTGATTTGTATACAATGTATACTTGGTTCCTTTACACTTTTTGGGGTATTAAGTGTTTTGTTTAATAGGCCTATCTGAATATCTATTACCGATATTCATTTGAAATCCCTCTTCTTAAACTAGGTGACATAGGACAACGCAACCAATAGCTTGTGATACTTTGGCCAAAGATTTTAAACATATTGTTCATGTTTATACTCCTAGATGACATACTTGTTATACAGAATACATCCTTCACCCCACTTCATTTGTTATCTAGAATGGTCTTTACTGACTCTTGTCAGTCCTCTTGTTTAAGGTTTAACCCTAACCAAGGTTAGCAACATAGTCTAGTGTGGAGGACTTTGCATCATGTTACTAAGGGTACATAGACATACTCAATCGACCTAAGTTAATTACATGTGTCTAGTTATCCTAAGTCATTGTGAGTTGACCTTGACACTAGTTCATGCCCCTAACTCTACCTAGGGTAGAACTATGATCAAGTCAGAGTTTATGTAGATCTAGATGATTAAACTTTGAAGGGTGTTGCAACATGTCAACTGTAACACAATATCCTCATGAAGACCCAAGTCTTCATGAAGGTATTGTACTACAGTTGGCGTGTGCCAACATTTGATTGAGTTCACCTCATTTGGATGAACATACCTTAGAAAGAAGTTAATGATTTAATAATTTTCTTTTATTTTTTAATGGTTAATTGCATCGGTCCTATAGTACAACTAGGTTCGTTAACCATTAAGGTTACAAGTAAAAACTACAATTAGAGTTGGTATGCAGATACATCTGTTTCCTAACCATTTCATAAGTTTTTATTTTTAATCCATTAAAATTTTAATTTATGTTTCACATAACAGTTTCAGCAAACATAACAATGTTGTTATTTACTCACCTACTCAAGCCTTAGTTTACATAAGTTCGAGATCAAGTTCTTTTATATTAGACTTCAATAGAATGAAGTCTAATCCTTTTTAATTCCCTTTCTCTACATTCCTAATCTAGTTAAGGAACTCTTCAAGAGAAAGCACACCATCAACTAACCAAGGATAACATTCAAATTTAATTCCATGAGATCATAAAACAATCATTTATTCATTACATGGAAGTTTTCTTCCCTATTTCTTATACAGGGTTAATAATTATTCATAACCCCTTAGCATGTTATAAGTTATCATCATAGTTATCTCCACCTATAACATTTGCTTTAAATATAGTTAAAGTGAAATAATTGAGTATCCATGCAAGAATGTCAACTTAATAAGTTGCAATTTCACTAGAGAGGGTAGTACATCTAGTACCCCCTATCTCTATCCATTATATTCCAAGCCATAAAAGAGAGTTACTGTCATAGAAGTAGAAAATTACTTAACATTTCCACTTACTGAATTTAAAAGGAAATACATCATATGCAACAAATTTCACATATCTTTTATTCACCCAGAAGACTCTTACGTTTACAAGTCCAAACACAACAAACATTACTAATGTCAAACAACAATGCTTGAATCAAATTCAAATACAATTTTATTTTCCATAGAATACATTTCAATCATGAACCATATTTCATCATAAAAATATCTAGTCTCTTGATAAACAAATGTAAGTTCCTAAAGATCTTTTCTCCTTTCATCACTTACAAATTCCATCTGTAAAAATTGCTAGCACAGTCAGTTCATTGAACTGAGCATGATAAGCACTTAGCATTAAAAATATGTGCTTTTAGCTAACTGTTTCATAAAGAGAACTCTATTGTTATGAAACAGTTTAAGCATTACAGAAATACATACTCAAGGAAATTACTAGTCATAAATGAGAGAGAGAGAGGTAAGATGATAAACCATATCAAACTTAAGAATAGGTCATGATATAAACAACTTCAACTTTCATACTATTGTTTTACATAAAAAGAATTAAAGCATTAACCCCGGTAAGTACTATTTCATCAAATCACAATTTGCCTTTCATATATTATTATACATGATTCACTTCTCGGTTAATCCTATTTAACATGAGAAGATAACTATCCCTACTATCTCTTAGGAATAGATAAGCATTAGATAGTACAATAGTACTTTCATCTCAACATTTATTTCACCTAATTCCATCCAAAAATATAAGATGCCAAGATCAAATTAAAAATAGGATTAGGTTTAGGATGGACCAAACAACATATTTAGAAAAGAGTTTCTAATTTAAGAATCCTTTAACTCAATTTCAGAATTAGAAATTAATCTAAGTTCAAGTTCAACACTAAACAATTTTAAATAAAGATTGAGATCAACTTAACATGTAATTGGAACTAAGCACACTATCCCTCAGCAATACATCAATTTCTATGCTAAGGAAAAATAGTAGAATGGAGGGATCTAACAATCAACTTCAGCTCCTTCAACCATTCAATTAATTTTCACCAAATAAAAAGACTTCACAGAATATTTTCAACCAACACACAATCCTCCTAATTAACCTCTACTTCAGCTAACTATTCAATCACAACTGGACTTAATTCTACAAACAAGTCCCAGTGAAGGTTCAATGAAACAGACCCACTGGACAGCTCCCTTATCAAGAATGAAATAGAATGAAAATCAAAGGAGAGAGAGATTGAATATTCAATGTTTTAAGCATGATAAAAAGAGCACACTATATTCAAGAACATAAACAAGTAAGTCCATTTTCTATTGTCTTTAACTGTAATTCCCAAAATAGAGAACAAATAGAGATCGGTTTAGATGACTACAGTCCCAAAGAAGAGAATAAAATATGAACCAAAAACATCCAATACCTTTCATTATTCAAAGGGACAATAATGATAACACCAAAATCTAGAAGACAACAAGTAAACATCTCCATGGACACGGTGGAGAAGGAAGAGACTTTTTAGAAGAGTAATTCTTCACAGTCCTTCTACACCCAAATGATGAAAGAAAAATACAATCGAATATGATAATGCTAAGCCCCAAAACATGCATTACTTATACAGAGATACTGTGCAAGTTGTTAGAAAAAGATCCAAAATAATTTTGATGACTGAAGACCAAGAAAAAGACTAACCCAATACAACCATTAATGTCCAATGAACTATTCAGACTCACAAATCGATAACAACAACTGTAACATAATGAGCTTAAACCAAAGATAATTTCCCCTTCAAAGCATCAATTACATCAAATTCAGAGGTTACCCAAGTTCTCAAAAGAATAGAAGATAAAATAACACTTCTTTTAAGTTACCCTTTCCCAAGCAATAATTCCTTTCAAAATGCTAACACGGATAATCGTTCCAATACCTCTATTGAACAAAAAAGCTATAACAAGTCTTTAACAGATGAAAGATTCTTTCAAATCCAAATTCAAAACAATGCATCTTCCTCATTACCACTGGAACAAATGACTGAAACAAGAAGGTTAAAACAAAACCCAAAATCATAACCATAGAGTGATAAAAGAAACATCAGCATGATCTCAAGTTTTGTGCACCCAATCAAACTCGAGAAGATTATGCTAAACCCAGAGATGCAAAAGTCTATTTCCCTCAAGGATTCATTCAAGCTCAAACATTAGTTGAGTTACTCTATAGTTTATATATGAAGTATTCTCATAGAGGTGATACAAGATCCCATCAAACAAGTTCCAAAAATTAAGAAAATGAGTTACTCATGAGTTTAACACACTCAACAAAAGTACAAACAGTTACAACCTCATCTCAAGATCCAATTAGAAGTTAAGCATAACTCATTAATTCCAAACAAGGGAATCATAACCTAGAACAGATCATCCATAATAATAGTGAAGTCAAATAGTAAAACACAATAAATAATACAAGCATCAAAAGAAAGATCATAACATTTAACAAAAACCCATTTATTCCCAAGAGTAGAGTTCTTTTAATGAAAACATTTAAGTAAAAGCAAAACAACTTAATGGGAAGAGCCTATCATGCCTAATAGCACTTCTCCTTTTCTGATTCATAGGAGATCTCCAAGAAAAATTCAATAGCTTCTTCCTTGCCAAAAATGTCAACAGAAACTTCAACACTTTCCCATTCCTTTTATAGTTTCCATAGTGCCCATTAAAATTCCAATGCCATGCAAAAATTACAATCATGTAAGAATCAAACTAGAGGTTTGAAGAGTAGGAACAATCTCATGTAGAGCTCAGTTTGCAAATGAACCAAAAGATCAAAAACAACCAAAACCCCTCATGCATTTTCCTAGGTGTTTTTTCACCAAATTCAAAAACATTAAATGCAAAGGACTATTAGTTCCCTCCATTTTCCATGCCACCACCATCTCCACTTTTGGCGAAGACTACATTAAAATTTGCATGCAACTAAATTCGGTGGAGATGCCAACTCATCTTTCCCCAACTTTTCCAATGCCCATGCCAAAGTTGGCAGTAGGAAAGGATAAGAATGAATTAAATCTCATTTAATTACCTTGAAACCGATGCCACCAACCACCCAATGTCCATGTGTTCCATAGGCCCCCTCTAGGTTAGCCACATTTTAGTTAGGTTAACATAAGTTTAGGAAATCAACATAGGTCTATAGGTAGGTTTCTAGGTTAAGTCACAACATCCTAATTTCAAAAGATCAAAGAGACATAGGTTAGGCTTAGTTCTAGGACATAGTCACTTAGCATTAAACATATAGTTAAAAATAGGTTATCATTCAAGAAAGCATTGCAATCCATTAAACGAAGAACCAACCATGACATCAATATTCAACATACTGTAGGGTCTGAAGACTTTATTAATTCTCTAGCATAGTTTGAATCTAAAGCAATCAACTGATCTAACAAACTTGGTCGTTATGATCACAAAATTATGAATTAAAAGCATACCTTGGATCAATGGAATTGATCCAAGGTAATGTTGTTATGAAGGAAGATTTTTATAAAAACTAAAACCGAATCCAAAAATCAAGTAGCGAACTAATTCTATATAAGGAGGTGGGTTGTTCCGATCTCATATAACACAAAATGTGATAAATAGACACAATCCATTATCATCATATATCCATATCAAATATCAAATGTCCATATACAAAACAATGTGTCTTGATAATACATTAGATACAATAATCCCTTATGGGCATAGATAAAAAATGTGCCTTCATCACGAGGCATACATAAAAAATATGCATCCAGTACAATATAATGAGTTAGCCATGACTCTCTCCTATGTCCGAATACCTAGCCTAGCACCAGGTGGAGGCATCTACTAAGATGGTATTGTAGGTGATGCTGCACTTCGATGCAATAAGCCTTCGCCGCACTAGTCCTCCATGGTGAGGTGATGGATACTGAACCTATCTAACACATCATGATGTCCTATGAGATCTAAATCTAGACCTATTGCCAGCTAGTTGGCTGATGGAATGGCTCTCTGTCCCTCTGAAACAACCCCATGATGTAAATCCCTATAGTACGCGGCCTCACCGCTAAAGCGTAATCAAATTCATAACTAAATCTCGTGCACTGATGCCATGACAACATGCTTTAGAACATCACACTCTCTTGTAATCCTAGATATATCGGCTTGGGGACTCGTGTTCACTCTATGTACCCACTGTAATCTCTTAAGTAACTAGTTGATACCTCTCAATAGTGACTTGATCCCATTGTGTTGTCACCTATTATAATTTTTACATCAAGGAAACTAGATTGTTTGAACTCGAGCTATCTATCTGGAAGAGATCCCTATGGAAACATGTAGTCTTTCCTCCATCCCACCATTGGACTATGTGGTGGGGACCCCCATCCATCCCTACCATCTCCATCTCCCACATTTTCTCCACCCCATCCATCCCTAGGAGGATTGTGTGGTGGACTTAATACATGTAGAAGTGATAATGGTACCTATAATGGAACTTGTTGTAATGGTACTTGTAATAGAACCTAGGGCATTTGTGGTACTTGTCCCTATGGAAGACCCTGTTGTGGCACATGTATATCTACACCCGATCAACCCTAGCCCCACACCGAGGATCTTCCCCTGTGCTTGTGTATGTACTTGTGTTCTAAGAGCCCTACCTTGTAAGCCCTATGTTCTGCTACAATCCCGACATGTATGAATGTCCATGGTATAATGAGATGCTTTGTGGTAACACTATCACGTATCAGGATGCATAATCTCTAGTGTCCCTAGGATCCATTATTTATGGTCTGTACAACCCAAGGATGTGGGACCACAGTCGAAATCATCCCGAGATCATCATGGTCTAATGCATGGGCCAATGTTGAAGGTTTCCCGACCTATGCCCATATTACATCTCATCTCTAGGAATCCCTTGGATATGGCCTAATTGTCTCGGACTTTATAACACTCAATAATATAGTCTCTTGCTACCAATGATAAAGTGGTTAACGTCTCGCTATGCTTTGAGTGAGCTCTACAACATCCTTAGGCCACTGATATAATCTGTATGGGCATCATGTAACCATGCAGAGATATATATCATCAAATAATCACCTATAATATGATGTGTCCCCGTATGTCCATGAATTTCATCACAAATCAAAACCCAAACCATAACATATGTATCATCTAGAGCCCGACTCGCAACACTCCTAATGGGTTCCCTATGGAAATATGATCCCATACCCATATCTGTAATAATGTAGTTGGGTCCTTGGTCTTCCGACCGTGGTATGCTATCAAATGCGAGTCCGAGTACAAGTGGGATAATAAGCATTGACCCCAACAATAAACCTCTCCACTAATGAGACAATGTATTACCCCGATCGAGACCCGGAGAAAAGTGCACACCAATCTTTTCAGCAAACAGGATGCCACCGATAAGAGCCATCGGGGACACCGGTACTCGTGCGGGACGAAGATAAACAAAATATCTATATAAGTCAATTGACATGCCCCGATGAGGTATGTCATCTAAGCCGAACATGTCCATAACACACTAAAGAATATGGCCGATGTTGCCATCATATGTAATCGGGATAGGAAATATCAAGTATGCGCCAAACATAGTCCAATGTGATGCTCATCTCACTAGTCACAATTCGAAGGTTTGAATCTCACTCTACCATCTCTACTAAGGCCATGAGAAGGTTGTGATCTAGTGTAATTTGTGGCATACGAGCCACATGAGTGAGACCCATGACATCTAGAGTAATCTCCAAGAAGATACACTTATAGCATGAAAAAGTAGGCTCATAGGCTCGCAACTGAGCATGCTGCTCGTGTGTCTCCAATCTTGGTTAGCTATTGCAAAATTTTAACATGTTCACATTTACAAACAATAATGACAACAACTCACAATAAGTTATAATAGAATAAGGTGGTACTTATTTAAATGAAGTGGGGTGGTGGATTTGGTGAGGAGAAGTGTTAGTGCTCACCTTTCTATCTTGTTGCTTCTAAAATGTAGAAGGAAAAAAATGAAGAAAACATAAATTTGAATGGGGCATTTACATTCATTGATACCAAAATAATGCGAGACACTACCACATAATATTTGATATCTCTGTAATCAACTAATTTTAAATTGGAAAAATTATTAAATATTTCAATTTTTTTGAAATTTTCTAAGCATGTTTTATCTGTCAAAAGTTTATTCATTTTTTTCATCTTGACATCCTGAGAAAATCCCTTTTCGTTTCATCCCATTCCAATGAATAATTCATTTTTATGCTCAATTCAAGTTCAAGATTAATTAATTAATATTTTAATTAATTTCCTCCTATTTTCAAAAACAAATGAATTAATTTAATTTGGGGAAAATTAATTATTTATTTAAAATATTAATTAATATTTTAAAAATCAAAAGGAAAAGCTTCCCAATTTTTGTTGTGAATGACAAATTAGCTCTCCCCTTCCTTTTTCTCCCTTTTCTAGAAAAGCTTTCATTTTCCCCCACTTGTGGGAAATTCCCTTGTTATTTGCTAGCACAACCAGATATCATATGAAAAAATATCTCCCATTTTCCCATGTGGAGAAATGGAGGGGATTTACTAAAAAAATTTGTCATTGTCATGGGTTAACGGTTAAATTCTCCCCTATTCTCTTGACAATTAATGCCCACTACCTAAAGAAATTTGAGATTGGTTATAACGGGAAGAAGGAAGAAGCGAGCATACAAATCAAGAAAGATTCTCGGGATATTCATCAAGAAGGATTTTTATTAGGATCTTAAGGCTTATATGTTTTCAAGATTTTTTTTTCCAATGAAGAAAGAATAGACCATGTATTAGATAGAGGGAGATGTACACGTAGGTCCATTAACAAAGCTCACGTAAAGAAAAAGTGGGAAGAGGCCATGAAGGTCAAAGATTGTCCACACAAGTGAAGGAAGGACCATGTACTAGCTACTTGTATTGATCACGTAGTGGCCACACAAGGGATATGTAGAAATAGCATTGACCACACATGTTTAAGAATAACGAGCCTAAGATAATATCCACCATGAGAGTCATGAAAGGAAGAGTCCACACATCCATTTAAATAGCCCACACATGCCACACAAAGGGAGAAGAAAGGCATATAGCTCCTACACAGTCCAAACAACCTATGCACAATGGTTAAGGGAGAAAGCAAAAGTCCATGCAAATCCAAACATATCACACAAGAGTAAAGGGAGTACAAAAAAACATCACTCCAAACATAGCTCCCATACAACCAAAAGTAGCTATCACATAGACCCATCAAGAAACTATCCACGTAGGGTAAAGAGAAGATGTTTTCACATACAAAGAAAAGAAGAAAGAAAATCATGCATGCTCAAAAGATCCCACGTTGGCGGTTGAGGAGCATACTTGATCTACATACAAAAATAAGGGGCCCAAATTGGTTTGAAAGCTCAGTTCATGGTGGCACCAAGATATTAAAGACCACACAAATGCGGAAGAAGGAAATACATATGTCAGAAATATAAAAAATAATAATAATAAATAAAGAGCCATATTTTTCCTTGCGGTTACGGTGGTTTGGAGACTAAGACCCGACACCGTTTTGCGTGCTTGATTTGTTTTTAATTCAAAATTCATAATGCCCGGGAAATCTAACAAATATATGGTAAATTCAAAGAAACCCATAGAAAGGTCAAACAATTTTGCACTCAAATATGAATTCCAAGGGATCATTCCTCCCACTTCTATCAAATCTGCATATGACAATATCACCGACACCGATCTTGGACATGTCAACGTAACGCAATTTTGTGATCGGTGAAATCCAGGAGAACTATCTTTTCGGGATTGACTCTATCATATTGGTCTACCTCAAGAAACAACTTTTCTTGTTTTAGTGCAATGTCTTGAGCTAGTCATTGCCTACGCAAAACATTATGATCCCGAAAGGTGAGGAATCTTCAAGGATAATCGTGAGCCTTTCCTTTTGATCACACAAAAGTACATAGAAGAATTTCTTAACATCTCTCGATTTCTCCGAGAATGATGACATCACTCAATAGTATGCATAGGAGTTTTGGGATGAAGAACCCCTCAGGTGGACCAAGATGCTCAACAATAGTTGGTTAGTGACCAAGAGGACTCGTGTTGATTGGTTTCCTAAGGAATTGTACCGCATTGAATTTTTGGAGGAAATCGATGATATGATCACTCTTCTGAGTTGAGTTTTCAGTCTCCCCTCTGCCAGGATTTTTCACCCATGGATGTATCAGTTCATCTACATCATCCTTGCAAAGAGAGAATTTGTAGATTGGGCCACCATCATTAGTGACACTCTCCATAAGTAGTTGATCAAGGTGAAGATGACTGGGCATTTCTACATGACATCATACCTAACCTATGCAGTGGCAAAAGGAATTTGTTTTCGGGGTTAGAGATGAAAGGCATCATGGGTCCTTCAAATAGTGTTTTCCACTATTATCCACAATTGAGTTTCAAGAATATATCTCATCACTTCAGGAGATTTAATGATGCTTTCATCTTTTGCGTGATCAGAACACTGAATAGGAATCCAAAAGAAATATTCTCTAAGGATGTCATGGCGGTCATTTCTCAGTGGGGAACATGGTTCATTCAGTTCCCATCCTTTTCCTACATTTACGTGAGCGGATTTGTAGGCACTCCATGGAATATTCCTAAGTATGTCAATGATAAGTGGGCATTTAATGGAGCTTATGTGAAAATTTTACAAGTTCATTATCTTCTCAATGACAAACACCGTTCAGGCATCCACTTCCCAATCCAAATTGGGGAATACCAATGCCTGAATCTCTTCAGTGCACAACTCATGGAGAAGGAGTTTTATCTCATTACCATACATCCATTTGTGAAGAGATCCCAATTTGACATCAATGGATTCATGCAAAAGGCTCTTAAAGTAAAGTACCAACACAATCCCACCATGGAAGACTTCTGGTCTTCCTACTCAGATGAACACAAAGTAAGAAGGTGAGAATTCTCCCACTTGACCCTTGCTCAAATCAAGGCCTTATGCATCAGAGATCCTCTAGATTCATTAGTAGATGATGGTGACAATTTTGATTGATCCCTCATATGATGTTGTTTCCTTCACTCCATTTCCCTAAGTTGATTGGACCAAGAGAGATGAATTTTCTCTTGATGGCAAGAATCAACTAATTCTAGAAAGGAGCATAGCCTGGTATGAATGAGAACTTGTAAAGTTACCATCCATCCAAGTTCATACCTCGTAATCACAAAAATTTCCAACATGAGGAGGTATCCAATTGAATAAAACCTCTTCTTAGTCAACCTCTGTGCCATCAACCCATACACATCAAGTAAGGAGAGAATGGTTTCCCAAATCCACTTCTCCAAAGAAGATGTCGCAAGGAGAAACATCCAAGGGTCTTGGCCCTATTGAAGGAAGAGAATGTATCTTGGGGTTTCCACTTCGAGTAGAGACTCATCTACTCACATTACTGATAGTTCAAGGAATCTCATCATAAAAACTACTCAACCATGTCATGCACAAGAGTCTACTCAAGTACAAGTGGTCCAAATATCAAATGCTCATGAACCCCTAGTTCATGAAGAGGTTTTTCAAGGTTTCCTTGAGGTTCAGGAGGTCGATGTCAAAGTTATTTCCCAAGCATTGAAGTCATGGAAAGAACTCTTGTAGAATCCAATGATGTCAAGAATGGTGTGAATGTTGCTTCAGACTCCAGGATTTTGTGTGTAGAATTGGTCAAGGAGACCCCTTCTTGGGTTGATTGTGAAGTCAAGAAAAGAAAGAGGGTTGTCAAGGTGATCAATATTGACTTTGATGCCCTTTCCAAGCTTTCAAATGATGTCATCCCCAAGAAGCCTAAAGTGTTCTCAAGAATAATGGTGGATGGAGATGGAAATTTTTTGTAGACCTTACCATTCCATAAGTCAAGAAAGAGGGTAATGCCATGACACTTGCTAATGATGAAGTATTCAGGCTTGGGCTTGGGAAGTCTACATTAGAAAGCAACATGATAATGACTCGAGATTCCATGGATATTGTGTTAAGAAGGCTTGAGAAATATAAATCTCAGAATTCTCAACTCAAGGCCGAAAAGAATCAGTTGGTGAATTATGTTCAACATTTGATAAATCCAATATCCTCCACTTTTCCAGTACTTGATGCAATGGCTTCCCCTAACGAAGAAACACTCAATCTGTTGAAGGAGGTAAACACTTTAGGCCATGTCACTAAATCCTAGCTTTGAAATTCTCATTTTTGGGAGAAAGACAATCGAGAGGCCGTGTAAAGCTCCATGAAGACATTAGTGCATACCTAGATCCAATCCTTTCTTTTAAGGAATATTTTTCTTCTAGCATATCAAATCTAGATGAGGTATTTCCTAGTTTACAAGAGATGACGAGAATGAAATCTATAATTCTAGCCATTGAGGGATCCTTGAATTTGAATGTCGAGGGACATATTTTCTTTGGTGTCTACATCTTAAGTTATGGAAGACGCTTCTCGAAGATTCCATGATTCATTACGAGCATATGTAATGAAGATTTCACTTCACTCACCTCAATTCATGAGTTCATAGCTGAAATCCCTTGTGATTTTGTGGATGAGCATAATCAAAGGCATTCATTAGAACATGTTGAGGAAAAATTATCACAATTGTTTAAGGACATGTACATTCCTACCATCAACTTCTCCTCTACTTCAATGGAACATTGTATCAAATTGAGGAACCTGTTTGAGGATGCTCAATTGAAAATGGTCAACCTGCATAATATGTTAGGTAGGATTTTGGAATTACAGGTGTTCTGCGAGGTTGTGCTTCAACCGAGTGAACCTCCTGAAGAAGAGAAGATGTTTGAGACATTGGAAAGGTTCAAATCTTTTCAATTGGCAAAGGCGGCAGATCCTAATTTCACCAATGGGTGAGGAGATAGCATTCTGGTATCTAACAAAGTGGGAGATTCCATTTCTCATATGATTGAGATAGGTGGACCCCACTTTAATGGATAAGGCATTGGGTCTTGTTTTATGTTTTAAAATGATATTTTAAAGTGATGTTATTGTTAAACTCATTTTTAGCAGAATTTTGATCACTTAAGTGATTTCTAATTTCAAGTTACTTTTTAAAAGTTAGTTGAAAAAGTAAAATTCACTTAAGGTTCCCTAATTTAATGTTCATGTAAACCCTAACTACCTTGTAACTAACTTTTGGGTTATAAAAGGAAGTTAGGGGCTCATTTGTAAGGGTGACTTTGAGAGAGGAGAAGAATACTTTTGTGCAAGATTTGTTTGAAGAAATAAACTTTGTGTTCTTTTGTGAAGACATTTTGGAGAGTTAATGAAATATGAACTTTGTGTCCCATTCATTATCTCTTGTAGCATTTGATGTTCTTGTGTTAATTAGATGTTAGTGTTTAAATCTTGCATGCAAATACTATATTTGATCTCATTGTTAACATTATTAATATTTTGTTCTTGTTCATAATGATTAAGCTCTGATATCTACTTACTCATGTGTGTTCCTTTCATTTATTCTTGTTTAGCTGATTCAAACTCCATTTTATTTGAGTTATTTATTCCTTGTTCTTCTTCTTCTCTATGCACTCTATTTTTACCTAACTATTGTATGCTCCTTCCATCCATTCCTTTCCTTCATTCCATTCCATTTACCTTATTCACAATTCTTTCCATTTGATGTCCCAAAACACCCCCTCACATACAATTTTAAATGTATAAATGTAAATATAGTTTTGGTTTTCAATAAAGGTGACCTCACCTTTATTAAGGAGGGAATTTGTCCTCGATGCATTGCATGTAATTTGCATGCATGCAAATCCATTTGCTAACAATTTTTTTCGACCCTACTAGGGATTAAAGAACTGTTAACCAAAGTGCTTGGTTAAATCTTTATGACTTTCCCCTCTGCATAAGATCTAGTTCTTCAATCAAATCTTGTGCCCAATGAATATTTAAAAGGATAAATTACTGCTAACCTTCGGATAGTAGCTTGGGAAAACCGCAAAATCTTGAAAAAATTTGTGGTAGTTGATAGAGTCATTGAAAGATAAATTTACACTAAAGACCTTAGAATAAGAGCACCCACACTTGTTGCTAGAAGACCTCCTGGACACATATTGATCATTGGTCATCGATGCGGTCATCTTCCACCAAGGCATTAATTTGTATGACTATTATAGATAACTCACATATCTTGTAACCAAATATTTTTTTATAGATATTCATGAATACATATCATTAGATTTGAGGTAAACTATTTGGGAAAAGTGCATGAACAACTATAATTTTCATCGTGTTGCACCAATATTGGATAATTTAGAAAATCAAGTTGCAAGAGTTGCTAGAGTCATTCAGGTGCAAAGAGATCAAGAAAGAGAGCAAAGAGAAAAGGCTAGCAGTGTTCAAAAATTTCCAGTGATCCTTTCATAGTAAAGTTTAAAATTGATAGGAAGGAGGTTTACGTGAGGAGAAAAAACAAAATGTCAATCTGATCTAATTTTTGATTTTCAAGGAAATTTTGGTTTCAAGTTATCTCCTCCAAGGAGGAACACTCTTCATAAATACGCAAGCCTTACATTGAGTCCTAAGAAATAAGGGAGGAATCACTACAAGTCAAACACTTGTTCTTTCTCATGTTGTTTTACCCTCACATACAACCTTTCCCAGGATGGTGTTAAGATACCATGGGGAAATGCCATAGGCCCATTGGACTTACCAACTCGACATGACCTTCCAAAATGATCGATGAAGATTATTCCTAAGTTTAATGGAGATGGGATGAATTCACCTGATGACCACATTTTTGCCTTCTTTGTTGCATGTGCAGTTTTGTCAGTGGAATATGAAGATGTTGTTGTTAACCTTTTCATTGAAAAATTGTAGGAAATTGTTACGGATTGGTTTCATCATCTCCCAAATGGATGCATTACAAACTGGAATGATATGAAAATTAAGTTTGAAGACATGTTCAAAATGGTAGACGATGAACATGCCCTTATAGTCTAACTATCTCAGGTGAATAAAGAGCGAACATAACCTATGAGGAATTTTGTGGCTAAGTTCAAAAAAATGGTGAACAAAGTTCCTATCGAATACATCCGAACCTTGACAGATAAAAATGTTTCTTTATTAATGAAAAACAACCAAAAGTGTGCTATCAACTGAGATGGGCTAGAGTGGCTACTTTGGAAATTTCTCAATCCATGTAAATAGAAATTTAGGATGACCTTATCATGACAGGAAACTTCAAGAAAAAATTCCTCAAGGGAAAGATTCAAGAAACCCCTAATGGTTATGAGACCATACTCACTAAGTTGGCTAATGATATGATAGATTTAAAAAATATAGTTTCTCAAAGTAGTAAACCTACTACTTACAAAGGTGTATCAAGAAAATGCTACTTTGCCAACAAATCTAGAATTACGGGCACTCGACGAGGCTTGCTATTGAAGCATCTCCCACAACTAACTCAAAGTGTGATGTCTTTGAGGAAAGTGATGATGAAGTTGAGATTTTCGAGGTTGATGAAGAAGATCCAGGACACGGGTCCATATGAACTGAAGTCAAAAAGCCTGAAGAGGAAAGTAATAATCATCTATTTGAGTACAATTTAGAAGAAGAAGATGAATACAATTTTTTTAGAAGATATGAATAGTCAATCCTTCACGGTCTTCACACACTCTCAGAAAAAGGAGCAAAGTATCACTTAGGTGGAAGATAAAAAAGCTCTAGGGAAGTTCTTAAAGAATCTAAAATGACCGAGATTCCTAAAGAGTCCAAGATGACTGAAGTTTCCAAGGTCAAATCTATCTCAAAGAAAGGAGAACCTTTGCCAAGTCAATCAGTTGATAAATCAGCTACGAAGAAAGTTTCTTCTTCCACATTAGTATCAACTAAGCCCAAAACAAAGGTCAAAAGTGAGCCATCACCAAGTTTGAAAGAACATGTATCTGAGACATCAAGTACAATCATTTTTCCCAAATTTGATATTATTGATCATATCAATAAAAAAATTCCCATGTCACAAGCTGAGTACTTGAAGTCCAATAAGGATCAACTCAAGAAATTGGTCCAATTTATCAAAGGTGACTCTACTATTCATTCCTCAAAAGGAATTCTGAAAACTCCCAAAGATGGGAAGAATCAAAATATTATGGTAACCAATACACCTTAAAATGAAAAGGTTGAACCTTTCTTTATGTCCTTTCTGATCAATGATGCAAATTAAGTAATTACATTATAGATTCTAGAGCTTCAGATAATGTGATGCCTACAAAATTAGCACATGCTCTTGGTTTGACTTGTACAAAAACACTCGGATCTTGTTACTCCATGGAGACAAAACAAGTTCCTCTGATTGGGCAGATTAAAGACACTCAAATGGCTTTAGCTCAATTTCCTCAAAAGTGAGTTAAGGTAACCATTCTAGTTGTTGACATTCCCACTTCATATGGTATGTTGTTAAGCAGGAAATTTTGTAGAGATCTGGGTGGTGAGATTCAAATGGACTGGTCTCATGTTATGATCCCTATCAAGGGAGAAATGAAGAAGTTAATACCAGAGACTTAGGAAAAGTTCACGGTAACAAAAATCGAAGATCCTCGCACACAGGTCTTGTTTAAAAAATCCAATATGGGTAATTATATGATGACCATAGAGTTTCATGTGCCTGAGGTCACTTGGTAGGATCCCAATGAGATATGGAATCTTGAGTTCGATGGAAGCTATTGTTCAACAAGATCCAGCGCAGGTGTGGTGCTTATATCTCCAAATGGTAAGCTATTTCCTTTTTCTTACAAATTCTAATTTTCAAATACCAACAACACTATAGAATATGAGGTGTTAATCCTTGGCCTCCAAGTTACAGAAGAAAAGGTGATCAAAATTTTGAAAGCCTTGGGAGATGCAGAGTTGATCGTGAAGCAAGTAAAAAATTAGTTTCAAGTAAAAAATGATCACTTGAGACACTACAGAAATAAAGTGTGGGATGCGATTGAAGCCTTCGATGATTTTTCCATAAAATCCATCCCTCATGAAAATAATGAAAAAGAAGATTCTCTAGCAGTCTCAGCTTCATTAATGAACCCTCATTTAGATTTTGATAAAGAAAACTACGCCATTGAAATGATTTTTAGGCCAAGTGTCCCCAAAAATGTAGAAAATTGGCAATCCTTTAATGATGATTGATAAATTATTGCGTTATTAGAAAAAAGGGATAATTTTGAATAGTTGTACTTTAAAGGAAGTTATTCCGCATTTCACAAATCGATGAAATCACCCATTTAAGAAAGAGTTGAGAGCAAGGATCACGCGATGACATCATTCAACCTGAAAGGAAATAAAATTCCAAAAGGATTGGTTTCACTTGAATAAATTTTTGATAAACATGACACATTTATTAAAGAGAGAGAGAAAATAGGACCTTGAAATTCTCGCCGACTATGAGGAAGTTGACATTAGTCTTAAGGACAAACCTCACCTGGTCAACCTTGGTAAGTGTTGTTCACCTGAGGGGTGTAAGAAATTTGTAGTTCTCACCAAATATTCTGATGTCTTGGCTTATTCATATAAAGAATTGAAATCTTTTCAACCTAGGGAAATGGAGCATGCGATACCTTTGAAACCTAGTGTAGCTCCATTTAGGCAGAAGCAAAGACAATATAACCCCAAAATTACAGGAACAATACTCCATGAGGTTCAAAAGATGTTGGATGCATGAATAGTGTTTCCTATTCGACATTCAACTTGGATAGCTAATATTGTCCCGGTTTGCAAGAAAAATGGAGAAATTAGGATTTGCGTGGATTTTTACAATCTTAATCAAGCTTCCTTAAAGGATAACTATCCGATTCTGGTCACGGACCATATTCTATAGGTAGTAATTAGATCAGAAATGCTATCAATGCTAGATGGTTTCTTTGGTTATAAGCAGATTGAAGTAGCCAGTGAAGATCAACATAAAACTACGTTCACCACTCCTTATGGTACATTTGTGTATAGAAGAATGCCTTTTGGTGTGATCAATTCCGTGCAACCTTTCAAAGGGTTATGGACATGGAATTCACATATTATAAAAATGAGATCATCTGATATACCTAGATGACTTGATGGTTTTCTCAAAGAAGCAAGAAGATCATCTAAGAGATTTGGAGAAAATATTACAAAGATGCAGAATTCATAGAATCTTCCTGAATCCTAAGAATTCCATGTTCAGAGTTACGGAAGGGAAATTCCTAGGTCATATTGTCTCTAAAGAAGGAACCAAGATCGATATTAAACACGTTTAATGTATCAAGAATCTTTCCTTACCTACAAGTAAGCCTGGAGTCCACTCATTCTTTGGGAAGGTGAAATTTTTGAGAAGGTTCATGCCATATTTTGCCAAGCTAACCAAAGAAATTTATGACATGATGAAAGGAAAAGAATCCTTCAAATGATTGAAGGAAGGTAGGGGAGAATTTGAACAAATCAAGGGTGTTATTGCAAAAGGGAGGCTAGGCACGCGAAGGAGAAAGCATAAAGGGAGGGTAGGTACAAGTAGAAGAGACTAGAATTCATTCACACAATCGATTCCATAAGACACAACAAGAAAATGGAAGCGCAAGGGAAAACAAGCACACAATACAAATGAAAGGAAAAAAGAAGGATACAAACACGTTAAGGTAGAGAATAGCCACAAAACAATGCTTCTATTACTTCAAAAAATGCACAATTGATTATAATGGCGTCTAAAGGCCGATATCCACATGCAAGAACTAGATCTAGGGTCTTGCAACTCAAAATGCAAAGATATAGAATCCTTAGCAAATGTTAGAGGATCCAAAATGTCCAACCCTTTACAATGAGCCATGCTCTTACATTTATAGATGAATCGGTGAGAGAAGAAGAGGAGAAGGAGGAAAAATCAAATTTGAATCACAACCACCAACAACAAATATTCAATGCCAATAAATCGCCAATAAATTTTCCAAATGCACTTCTCTAAGTCTTTTTGGCGTGTAGAAGAAGAAAGGAGGGAAAATCGGATCAAATCTGGGTGGTTGGAGTAATCAGATATGTTCATTAATGGCCAGAAAGATGTTTCCTATTTCTCACCTACCAAATCCCACTGAAATTTGAATTTGAATGGTCTAGAGTGTAGCCCACATTAGCATATTTCAAATGAGATTGGGAATGTGTGTGTGGAATCCACTGTAGTTGAAGTTACAAATTTAAGAAGTTGTCGAGTGCAAAATAAACACACAAGACACATGTTGTGCACTAATTGATGAAAGATCGACCAATTGTGCATATATTTTTTCATTTCTACCACATGTCACACTTTGGTTTATTACAAGGATTCAATGCCCAGTTGGTGAGCTTTTTTTGATTATGTGTAGCACACTCAATGTCGACATATATCACATGGAATATAAGGGTGTAAAGGAATGCACATATAAGAGTGAGGCACAAGAGGAAAATAGAGGAAGGGCATGCGTGAAGGTGACATGCATGGGAGAAATGGGAGGAATACCTAAGGGAGAAATGTATGGAAGAGGAAAAATCATTACAAAATGATGTGTGACAATAAGGAAGGGGCGCGTGGAGAATGCTAGGGACTTAGCTAATTTTGGGAAGCATGTCTAAGGTGTGTACGAAGGATGCATGAATTGCTGGGAAGAAGGTGAATGCGTAGAGGGTGTGTGTGAGGGAAAAATGGAACAAAGAGGAAAAGGAAAAGGAGAGGTGAAGGAAAGGAGGAGCATGCTAGAGTGCAAAAATAATCCACAAACAAGGGATTGTGCGAAAGGAGAAAATGAAGTACACGTAACTTGAAATGTAAAACCTCAGAGCCAGAATGGAAATATAAGCTATCCAAATAACTAGGGGAGTTAATTTAGATAATAGTGTGCCATGTTAGAATAGTTTTGGATCATGATTGAGTGTGAATAAGTGCAAAATATTCCTTTTGCAAAAAATGGCCGTTTGTGTTTTTTTCCATATCACCACTATATGTGCACTCCTAGGGAGAGTTTGTTACCCATTTCCATCATTTGATTTGATTCTTTCACTTGGAAGAATGATGAATAGAAAAGAATAAATAATGAGGATGAAGAATAATGAATGAATAAAGTGTTTAAGATAGGTCGATGTCTATTTATTCACCTTTTGCATTCTTTTCTAGTTTATTCCTATATGCATCAAGGCATTCAAACATCCCCAAAATGGGGTCTTCATCTAGCCCCACATGATAGAGAGATGATTTCTTGTTTAGACAAGACATTGTAAATTTTGGTAGAAATAGATTTCTTCATTTTGACTCTTGGCCAATTTATTAATGTAACTCTCCAAATGAACAAATTTATGAATGAAATAATATTTGAAATCTATTGTAGCTTCTAACTCTCATGCAACACATGATAGTAGAATTTCAATTAGCTTTTCTACATATTCATGGAGTGCATACACTGTGAGGGGAGTATTTTTAATTTTTGACTCAATATCATCTACATATTCTCTTGATTTCTCCCTCATATCCTGGAGTTGGCCTATACCCCCCGAAAGTGTTCATCATCAGTTTAATAACTCCCTCATACTCATATTGTATTCCTTATTAGTCTAAGGGTATTATTCCTTCCTTTTATACCACCTCATCATCCATGGTAGTGATGGTCTAAAGCTTAGGAAACAAGTCATCCCAATACTCCACCTCATCTTGATATTTTGTAATTAATGCTCTATCTGCGTCCGTTTTCTTAGAAACATGGTTATAACATTTAATTACTTATTTAAGGACTTAATTTGTCTCTACTTACCAACTCCTCTTCCCATTTCTTGGTGGCCTCCCCTGCTATTCAAATCATTAACATTTTTGATAAATTCGGGGGTGATAATAGTTGTAATTTCTTGGATTTCCATAGAAGTTTGCAACCATTTTTGTAATTTTACACTTGTTGTTTGTAAAAGTATAGAAATGGTTGTCACTAAGAGACACTTGGTAAAACTAGTTCTTATGATTTGGAGGGTGTGAGGTTGAATTCACGAACCTAATTTGTGGTATTTCCATAATTTCAATTAATTGTACCAAGGTTTCCTCCTCCTCTACCCCTTTATCTTTTACTTCTCTTATATGAGTTGAAGGGTGTGTGGCACTTGCATATGTTGGTTTTGTTGGAGATCAATATCGCACCTTACCCTGAGTCATGGAAAACTCAAGATTTTGAGGCAACATGAGATTGTCTCCAAGTTGTGGGACCTTGCAAACTAAGATAGACCTCCATAGAAGGCTGGTTCCTCCACCTATTGCTAATGCTAAACTACTCCTAGGAAGGAAATGAAACTACCTAACTCTACTCCATCATTCTAAGGGACTAGGGAGAGAGAAAAATGCATGAAAATGATAAATCCTAAGATAAAGAGAGGTGATAGCACTAAGAAAAGGGTGGAGAGACACCCTAAGATGAGGGAAAATGGGAGAGAAATGAGAAAAGAGCTTGGGCGAGTCTTGAGTGCCACAATACAAAACATCATTCAAATAACCATTTTTATGGAGCATAACAAATTCAAACCATCCAAGGAGAATATGAGATGCACAATATACTTACATATGAAATGAAAGGAAAGAAAATGTAATAAAAAACAAGCTAGGACAAATCAATAGCCACAAAACAAGTAATTTGTTGCTTCAAATATGCATAATCCAATACATTGAAGGAAAAGGGCAAGGAGCACCATGCAAGATGTCCAAATCGAGGCCTATAACTCAAAATACAAAACACAACACAACTGGGAGAAGGGTGCACTAGCATTACAAGATTGCCCAACCCTTATAAATGAGCATCACTTTATATATATTATAGAGAATCGAAAGAGAGAGAGAGAGAGAGAAGGGAAAATAAAGGGAACTCAAATTTATACCTTCACCCACTAACAACCTACATTAAATGTTTGAAAAGGGCCATGGGCAGCCTACCAAGGACATTTCTCCATGATGTCTTACTTGTGGAGGAAGAAATGGGCACCATACCTCATTAATTTCATTTGTTTAACTACTTGGAACTACATACTTTAATAATGAGAATGTTTTCTTATTTTTCTCCCACCTACTCTCACATAACTCAAGATTTTTAGGTTGCATGGTGAAGGACACAAAAATATTTCCAAAAAGTCTCATTTTTTCAAATTTGGAAATCCTGGGTGAAAGTTATGGCCATACGAGGTCTAAGGGGGTTGAGGAAGAACATGGGTTCCCGTGTTGGATGAGCAGTCTACAATTAACTCATTTTTTCCTTTTTCCTCCTTTTTGTGCGGGTAATTTAGGTTTTCGGGAACTTTGGGAAATGCTGGAACCCGTTCCATTTATGCCTTTATTTTCCACCTTTCTTGCATTTCTTGGGGTTTATGTTCAATTCAGAGAATCAGGTCTCGGATGGGCTGTGGAATAGTTCCATCTAGGCTATTGGTTCCCGTATTGGGTACATTCCACCCGCAACACACTCTACCCTAAATTGACTTAACTCCTCATCCCTTTTTTATCATCTTGGCCTTAATTGTGGGGAATGAGTTCCCTGATGGAACTTGTTCTACTTGATATTCATTCTCTTAAAACTTTATCTACCTGTAATACCAACTCCTTTTACATTGCGACCCTCTCACCTTTGGGGAACTAGGTCCCCCATTCCTCCATCCTCCCAAATCTCTGTAATACTCCAACCTAAAGCCCAAAATACTTTGTATTATGGGAGATAAATATTTTGGGGAACTTGTGACTTATGGGAACCATTTTGTTTATTTGTGGTTCTTTTGTAGTGCCTAAGGTCCACATTACTCCACTTCCACTTCAATCCTTTATTTATCATCTTGGGTGCCAATGCAGGAACTCTTTTCCTCGTCAAATTTTTCCCGAAATATCCGCCCCATCCATATTGCACCATTTTCTTTGTCTTATGGGTGAGAATTTAATGTGGAGAACCTTAGTCCCTAGGGAACTAGTTACACCCGAACACCAAAAGTATGCAATACACTATAAAACCCCATATTTCTAAATTTTCTCCAAAATTTTCTAAGTTTTTTGGCTAATTATGGAGTTGAGGGGTATGCAAAGGAGAGTAGAGTTATGAAAATCCAATTTTCTCCAATTTTATTAGTTTTTACCCTTTTCCATGTCCAAATAATTACTACAATTATCAAAATACCTGAAAGTGGTAATTTTTGATAATAGGTTCAACAATTTCAATTCTAACCCTCTCCTCCCTAGATGGATAAGACTCATGTTGTCAATTTCAAATGCACCCTTGAATAAAAGTGTGACCAATCTCCTTTCAATTGACAAAATGGAAACACTCCTAGGTTGTGGGTGACTTATATATTGGAGTGAATCTTTAGAGAGGGTTGGTTCCCCTAGTGCAATCACCTAAACTATTTATATCTCCTAAGGATAACTCTACTCTACCAAAACCAACAAGGAAAAGGGAGAAGGAAGGAAGGAAAAATTGAAAAAGATGGTGATACACCATAATGTTTTGAGGATCTCATACTTATTTGGATCACACAGATGAAGCATGGGAGCTACACACACCATACACTAACCACAATTGACTGTATCAAAGAAAAAGTGATTCATATAAAGGTTTGGAATGAGTTTTCACAAGACAAGAAGGGGTGGTAGATTGCTCCATAACAAGATCCTGCAAACAACTTGTAAACACAATCTACAACTTGCAAATTGACACAAAACAATATGAAGGTTAAATTGATAAAAACAAGGATAAACATATATCACAATATAAAAATTAGGATAAAACAAATTATACACTAGAAATAGATTGTAGGAAGGTAAAAATGGTTCCTTTATTACTCCAAGAGGTAGAAAAAGTACAAAATATCACTCCGACCCTTGCTTTCTCACCCAAAAGATCGAATTTATCTAGAAACGTGAATGAGGAGGCAAAGATTGTTATTACAATGTGTTTTGAAGATTTATAGAGAATCTAAGAGAGGTGAGAGAATGAAAGAAAGCAAACATGAAAGTTTGAGTTTTTTTAAAATAGGAAAAGCATGTGTATTTTTCTTTGTTTCCTTTGTTTTATCTTTCTATTCTTAAAAATAGCTTCTCGGTTTGATTAATCAAATTTTGCATTTAAAATAAGATGCGCACCTTACTCGCCATTATCACGGACTGACGATTTATTAAATTTAAGCTGATTCCACAACCTTAACTTCTATGGAACCCAAATGCATTATGATCTCAAGGAAATGTGACGCGTGTCCTTCTTCGACCATTCATATTGTGTCATGTGTCTATTCTAAACCTCATCACATGTACCATTAACCTTTCAAACTACTTCGTTGTTTGACTTAGTTTACCTTATGGATTTCATGTTCATTAGAAGCATTTGTAATGAGGAATGCCAAAATGGTGACACATAACCCCGTCCCTTGACTTAGATCCCTAAATCGCTGCCATTTGAATTTCGTAACATTTTAAAACTAGACCCATAAATGCTTTGTCTGTATATTTTTAAATTTTAATAGCCAAGTCCCTTATGTTTCTTAAAATTGATGGTTAAATGTATGTCATAGGTATTTTTACATGGAAAAGTCCATTTTACGAGGAAAATTATCCAAATTATCTCGGGTTAATTTAGGGCAACAACTCCTTGATTTCCTCAATTTGTTGTTCTACTTGATCTTGAGACTCTAATTTTGCAGCTTTGTTTACAACTTCATGATTTTCAATCAATGTTTCCCACTATTTATAAAGTTTATTGAAAAGGATCCATGGTTTTGGTCTTTTAACCTCTATTAACGAAACCTCTTCCCCACTTGGTTACTCTATTTTTTTCATTGTTGTTTCTTCGTGGTGAATTTCTCATGTTATGTTAGACCTTCTTCCTCTACTTAAATTAGTATAACTTGAGCATATATAACTTGAACATTCTCGAGTGAAGGTCGACTCCAACATATTGACCCAATCCATAAAAAAACTAGTAAAGACTTGTTCATGAGATGGATCTTGCACTTCTTGTCTCACAAATCTAATTGATGTAACTTGTTCTTCATGAATAGGGGATGAGATAGGAATTTCAAATGACACAAGAGGTGGGCTAGTATTAACTACCTCAGGATCCTCTAAAACTTGGGAAAATACCTCAAGGTCTCGGGTAACTCCTTGTATGGGTGTACTTTACTACAAGTGTTACCACCTTCACTCTTTACCCTCATAAAGTGCTTAGTTACTAGTTCCTCCTCCACTTCATCAAGAATGGGATCTGATGTTAGAATCATCTTGGTTTGCCTTGGTGAAACACCTCCCCTCATCTTCTTCCCTTTTCTAGGTGATCCTTCTAGATATGAGGATCATGTATCGCATTGTTGGCGAGCAAATTTTTAGGTGGAAAAATATGTGGATTTCTTACCAACAATTTGGGAATTAAAGTCCCTCTACTTAAATAGTGTAACTTCTATATTTTCATGCACATGAATAGGTGGATTTACCTTGTGGCCTTGAGGTTAGGGATCCACGGGGGCACTCCAATGACCCTACGGAAAAGCTATCAATTTCTTGCTAGAGAGGAATTTTTTTGTAAAGTGGGAAAGAGGAGTGAGAAATGAGATAGGAGAACTAATGTTACAGGTAGAAAACTAGAGTCTTGCACACACTAGTTAGAAATTTCAACACATGCATTTATGAGAAGAAACAAATCTGCAAACAACAAAAATACTGATCAGAATTTATGAGCACAAAGTATCAATAAATACCTCAATCAAAAAAGGCTAGAAACTCCTTCTTCTTGTATTGATGCTTAAACAAAAGTTGTACATAGTGTGGGAATGGAGGAAAAATTGTGAGGGGAAAATGGAAGAAAATGGCTATCTCCTTTGTTCTCTCTAAGTACAATGCACTCTTGAGTTTACAAAATCAATCACCAACCCTTTGAAATGGGAATGGATTTACAATTTATAGGAAGAGAAAAGACTCTTCATATAACCCCCAATAACTCTTCGTATGTCTCGACATGACTTAAGACTCTTCACCTTCTTAGGAAAACATTAAGTCCCTTTTTATAACATAAAGGTGACTTATTACATTAGGAATATTAAGACATATGAAAAATTACAACCCCAATGCAAAATTAGAACATTGAGAAGAGAGAGAGAGAGAGAGAGAGAGAGAGAGAGAGAGAGAGAGAGAGAGAGAGAGAGAGAGAGAGAGAGAGAGAGAGAGAGAGAGAGAGAGAGAGAGAGAGAGAGAGAGAGAGAGAGAGAGAGAGAGAGAGAGAGAGAGAGAGAGAGAGAGAGAGAGAGAGAGAGAGAGAGAGAGAGAGAGAGAGAGAGAGAGAGAGAGAGAGAGAGAGAGAGAGAGAGAGAGAGAGAGAGAGAGAGAGAGAGAGAGAGAGAGAGAGAGAGAGAGAGAGAGAGAGAGAGAGAGAGAGAGAGAGAGAGAGCAATGCTGATGAATAACTTTCCTCCAAAAAGTCCATTGATCCTTCTAGATGACTCGATGGAATGCTCTAATGTGATGAACTCTGAATCCCTGAACTCTTTCCACCCTGAGAAACTCCTTCAAATGACTTATAGACACCTTGGGTTAAGTGTTTAAGAACATTGTTGAATGACATCATAATGACCACAAACATGACTCACGAAGATCCCTTCCGAAGAGATAGGAGTTCAGAACTGATATTGCCAAGTTGAATGAACTATTTTTTTCTTGTCTGCAACTTCTACCCAACACATGATACTCCTGCAACTTGAGCCATGAAGTGAGTGTCAAGAGACACTGTCAAGTTCCCTAAGATGGATCTCAAATTCCCTGTGAAAAATTCCCATGGATGATCCCAAATGATGATGTTAACATGAGTAATCATCCCTTTATGTCCCTTTATGCCAAAACTACCCTTTGAGTGTAACTTACTATTAATAGTAAGTGCCCGGATGGAAGACTTACTATTTTCGGAAGAAGTGATTTTTGCCTCTTTTTGATCATCCACGATGTGATGAACCCCTCATTCACTTCTTTGCACACCTTGTCCTCGCCTTGACCATTTCTTGGGGTGACTTACTATTTTTAGTTAACACTCATATAGGGGCTTACTATTTTTAGAATCTGTTCATTTTCACTGTTTTATGCTCTAAACACTCATTTTGATTTCCTGGTGACTTTCGATGCACATTATATTTTCTAAGAGTCACTTTTGATGAAGACTTACCAAAGATAACAAGCCTATGTAGGAATGCTTACTATTTTAGAAAGTAGCTTTATGGTGCTCGGTTTGTGATGGAACATATTTTTTGGACTCGGCTCATCGTTGTGGTCACGTCGTTTGAATTTCACTTGATTTTGTCATTTGGAATGCTTGGAAATAAAATTTAACTTTTTTCTGGTAGTGGCTTCGAGCACGGAGCTGCCATGGTGGTCATTAATGGAGCTTGAAATTTTTAGGTCATGTGTTTGTCTCCGATCATGGTGATATCAACTCCATTGTGATATGTTTTTCATTTGGAGTCCGTGTGTAAGTTTTTAGCTTGTTTCTATCACTGAATTGATGGGAAATCCGACGAATGTGAGCTAGGGCACGAAATGGGATTTTGGAACAAATGATTTAGGAGCCATTCAAAATCTTGTTTATTACATCTTGATCATCTTGAAAAATGGGGAAGTCTACATTTTTTTAATCTAAGACCTATGTATTTTCATGGAGTGGAGGATTTTGTTTCCATGGTAGAGCTGGTTTGGAGCAACAATGGTGGAATGGGTGTCTGGAAAAACATGAACAAAGCTATGGCAGGGTGTGAAGTTGTGAAGAAGAAATGGGGGAAATGGCTAAGTGTTGAATTTAAAGAAATTCAAAAACACATACAAGGGGGTGGGGTGAATTTTTGTGTCCTTGATGTCCCTTAATCATTAAGGGATGAAAGGGACATCAATTTTCACAATGCGCCTCCATGTGACACTTGGGAAATCTGACGGTTGAACATTTGGCTCCACTAGCTCCGGGGCTGGAAATTTACACTGAAGAGGGTCACATGGATGACCTGAGGGATTCAAGGGTATGGGAAAATTTTATTTTCCCTCATGTACCTTTGGAAAATGGGAAAAATGGGACATCAGTTTGCACATCGTGCCTCCATGTGACACTTGGCGATCATCCGTGTAGTGAGAGGTAAGGCTCCAACTAGCTCCCAGGGCTTAACTGACAATGTGGGAGGTCATATTAGGGTCCAAGAGGATAAAAAGGTTTGGATGCATTTTTATTCCCCTATTTCACTTTTATAAAGGTAAAAAAGGGACATGAAATCCCATCAGGCTCTTGGTGCTGACATGTGTCCTCTTGAAAAATTGGCTAAGTGTCGAACCTTGAGAGTGAACTTGTGAAGGCCGTATCTAGAGTTCCCGATGGAGTTTTTGGTGAAATTTTATATGAAATTGAATTAAAATGGACTTATGAATCCAATGGTGGGGGTATTAGCTCTTTATTCCTCTATTTAAGCCCTTAAAAGTGGAGTTTTGATCTGTATCCCTAGTCGATTATGGAAAAACTAGATATAAACCTATTGCTCCAAAGTGTTGTGAAAGATATGATTTCACCATATTGTATGTATTTGAATTAAATTTCTGAAGATGTCTTGTTTGACTCATAACTCCAACCAAATCTCCGAGAATCACTTCCCGAAGTTTAGTATATTTTTTGGCCTTGTGCACTACTAGGTCTCTCGAACATTACTTTTGATGAATCTACCAGAAGACCTCCAAATATTTCCGAATCTTCAAATATAATTTCCTTGATGTTATTAGACCTTTGATTCATCTCCATGTTGTATTTTTCTCCTCTGTTCCACTCTAGGGGTTGCACCAGTCCTGGGAAGGCCAGTGGTAGCCCTTCCCAACACTACCCAAAATTGGCATTCTTCGAGATCTCCTAAAAATCACCTAAGGGAATTGAATTTGATTTCCTAAATCACCTAGGGGATTGGATGGAAATAAAATTGAATACCATTAGATGGAATGAGTACGGCTTGGTACTAAGGACGGAGTAGACTAGGGGTGTCTTGGAAAGGTAAAATTTGAAAATTTTGACACATGGGTATCGTTGTCATGCTTAAAAATTGGAAATTTTCTTGTTATACATTTTCATGAAAACATGTACTTACTTGTGATTTCCTATGAGAAAAAACTATGTTGGGTCCTGAAATTAGATGAGGCACAACTTAGATTCTCGCTTTGCAATCTTATTGCCAAAACACATGCAAATCACTCTTATTCTTCCCAATTCCATTATAACTAGTGTTCTTTGCTAATTAACTAGTGTTTCTCACCACTTTGGTTGGTTTAAAATAAATTCTTTGATCACCAAACCTCTTTTGCATTCAAGATGCCACTTTACGACGAATCGTAAGTCAAAAACCTTTTCAAAATAGACAATTAGCGATTATAGGCTAATTAAGCCTATTTTGCCCTTGATTTGGTCGATATACCCTAGTATTGACTCAAACCCCTCTTCCAACCACTCAAAATCACCCCATTCAACTCCATAATGCCTCAACAAGCTTCAAAATCTTATCCTAGCCTCCTAGTTAACCCTAAGCGGTTGATCAAGGCACCATACCTCTTAATCACTTGGTAATTCACTAATTGTGATTAGAATGGCCTAATCATGATTAACAGTTCTAATATAATTTGGGGATTTTAGTATCACATGCACCAAAATAAAAGTTTCTCCCAAAAGGAAAACTATAAAAGGGTGTTCCTCATTCCTTTATACTTTACACCATGCTTTGATTTGCATCTCATATAATAAATATGATATATAACCAAGTTCAATCCTTGCTTAAAGCCTTCAATGTGGTTAGTAGATGGATATCCATAATGACCAAGTAGTCATTTGGAGAGGCCATTTCACCTTTTTTGGAGTAGCAACCATAACCATTCGATTGCCCTCTTAGGTCTATTTAGGCCCATGTTAGGTAATTCAAGCATATTAGTAGGCATGTTTAGTTAGATTTTGTATTGTTTTCATACTAGTTAAGCATTCTTTTAAGCTTCTATCTTAATGTTACATTCCTAGACTTAGAACCTTAGCTATTAGGTGGAAATGGTGTTAGCCTTCCTTGTTTAGCTTTGTAATTTGATTATGAAAGTTTAGGGTGTCATCATTTGGCATGCCCGATGGGACAATACCCCATTGCATTCACTTTTTAAAGCTTTTAAACTTAGTTTCAAAGTTTTTCATTTCAAGTTTTTAGATTAGTTTCAAGTTTCCTAGATTAATTTCAAGTTTTCTAGTTTAAATTTAAAGCTTTCTAGAGTACTTTTAAATATTTTTAGATTAGTTTCTCAAGATTTTTAGATTAATTTCAAAGTTTTAGAGTATTTTTCAAAGTTTTAGATCATTTTTTCAAGCTAGGTAGTTGTTTCAACTAGATTAGTGGTAGAAGTTGTGTTTTTATGTTCCTTACATGATTTAAGGAGGTAAAGCCCTATGAAAATTGCACGAGAAATCCCAAATCTTGGACCTTTTTCAATAAATTTGCTTCAAAACGTGTATTTTGACCACTTCCAGGTGGAAGGGTGAGTAGACACTAAAACGGGAGCGCAGGCATTGAATTAGGCACGTAAACGTCGAATTGGGAGTGCGAGGCATTGAAATAGGGATGCCCTTTCTTCTCTGGAAGTGCACACATAACTCACTTTTTTCAGCTGTCGATTACTTTTTACATAGGGGTGTGTATGCATCGAAAAAAGTGTACATGCATTGAAATAGCACGTACACATTGAAAAGGGTGCACAAGTGTGTCTATATAAAGTTTTCCTACAAACTCAAAATTTCCATTTTTGGTTTTTAGGATTTACTTTTCAAAGGTTTTTAGATGCCATTTTTGTCAATTTCATAGATTTAGAGTAAGTTTTCTTATAAAATCACTTAGGGTTTGAAGGAATTAATCTTGTTTCCATGATTTGTATGAGTTTGGGTTAAGGTGTGTATGCTCTTCTCTTGCACTTCATGTGATCTAGAGAATCAAAAGTAATCTTATACCTTCTTTTTCTATCATTAGAGTAAGTAGGAAAGTTTATTGATCATCTTTTAGTTTAAATGCTTTTCACTTGCTAAATAACGAAGGCTAGAATTTGTGTATGCTCTTCCCTTACACCTAGTGTGATCTTGGGAATCAAAAGAAATTTTATTATTTTCATTAAAAAGCACTTGGATGAATTGGGAATAAACCTTGTTTTTACAAAATTTGATGGTAGCTAGTTGATTTACAATCATTTTTCATTGCTATTTTCTTATGATATTGTGAATCTATTTTGAAACTACTAAGCATTTTATGAAGGACCTAACACTAGTCAAAGAAAGGAGGACGTAAATTTTTTTCTAACTACAAGTGTGATTGTAAGTTGCCAAAAGGAGTACAAAAAAACAACATTAAGTCTGAAATATAAAAAATACACCACAATCATCACATTTTATTTACAGGTTTCGGTTAAGAGCTACGGCTCATCCGCTCAACTATGACATAACCGATTTGACATAAGCCTTAAGCTATAACAATGGGGGTGTTCCTAGGAACCCTAAAGTATTTCACACAAGAGGGAACCTTGTGAATGAAAGAAGAAAGTTCTCCACACTACCGACTTGTCTAGTACACCTTGGTGAGATTAGCGTAAAATATATCCATATCGCAACCCCAGTGAAAGTATAACTGAATGCACTTCGGTGATCATTATAATGAAGGGGTAAAGTAAAGCCGAGATACTCCTTGGGAAACCTTGGTAAATCAAGATCACTCTAGATATATTGTGACACCTAGAGAGAGAACCACCTAGGAAGATTACCAACTTGGAGCCATTGTTTTTGTCTTAGATAGTATAATTGAGAGCTCTCACAGAGTGAAAATTTTTTTATATTCAAACTCTTGTTTTTCAAACAAGGGAAAGAATCTCTTAAAGTTGAAACCATGTGACATTTCATCACGAAATCTACTTAGTGTCATTTTGTCCTAGTTTTTCACTTGTCTTAAGACAAGGTGAAACTCTGCCAAAATAACACAAAGTTTATTTCAACACCACTTGGTCTACACCATTGTTTTCTTGTTGCCCATTTTTGGAAAAAAGGAAACAACATATACGCATACCGCTAGATATCATGTGTCCACCACTTTTGTATTCTACTTGCATGAATAGGTTGCAATGTTGGAGCGCAAGTTTTGAAAGTGTGCATGGTACATAATCATGATCTAGTAGGTCCCCTTGTCTCAAAACCCATATTTGAGAATTATTATCATCGTAGTTAGGTGAATTCATCCTTGTCTTCTATTGAGTTGTTACGTTGTCCACATTATAGCCATATAATTGAGATATTTACATCTTGTTTCCATTGTGAAATTAGGCCTAAATCTCTATATTGTAGAGTTCCATTGTTTGCACGCATAATAATTTCATGTTATACTTAGAAATAGTTTTTACATCCTAACTTTATCTCGAGTTTTGTGAGTGTTGAGGATACATTGTTAGCATCACAATAACATCATTTAGACACTAGATATATTTATTTCCCAAAATCTTGGTTCAAGTGTCCAAATAGTGTTGTTACACTACACACATTGTTATCATCCATTTTTTGAGACTTGGAATTTGTTAGTGTTTATAAACTAGTTTTTAGTATATCTTGTTATAATATTGCATCAACAATTTAGGCCTTGTTTGTTGCAAACTTGGCCTAACTGGTGATGTTGTGTTGTCACTATTTGGTTGCAAACCTATCTAGATGAAATCTTAGAGAATAAAATATTTGGTGTAACTAAATTTTGAGCGTTGTACGTCATTGTATTATTCTAAGGAAAACTTGTGTCATATATTACCTTCTAAGGTATCTTATTCTTTAATTCTTAGGTTCACATTGACCTATTGAATTTGTGGCTATTTTATAGTCACCATTGTTTTTAATGACTTAGGTCGTTATGTTGCACAAATTTGACTAGGGTCCCTTGTTAATAAACCTTAGTGGAAATATTTCATGTTGTACCTTCTATTCTAAGTAATTCCTACTATGAGAATGGGGTCATGAAAATTAGAAGACAATATATTTGGAGGTGACAACCCTATTTTGGAGGATAATCTCATGGTTGACCATAGTGGTGGAGAGGAAGATTCTCCTCTTGTGGATGCAGAGATTCATTCCACCCATTTTGACAACTACATTTTCATAAAAACATGAAGTTCTTATGCGGGTTGTGGAACTAAGGGAAAAATTACCTTCCATGGTAGACCCTTCTCTTATCACCAACATGGTTCAGGGGAGACAAAGAAGTAGATAGCCCTCATCACACTCTTAATGACATATTGAACCTAGGTCATACCTCTATTTCTGGACAATGAAATAATGAGGAAATACCTTTTGAAAATGACAGGAACTATCATATACCTATAGTTAGGGTTCATTGTGAAGATGATGAAGACTATGTTCATCATGGAGAACCTCCTCCTAATGAAGATCGTCATGAAATACCTATTAAAGAGGTTAGATTAGAACAACAAGTCCAAGCCCTCACTCGTCAATTGACAAGTTTGGATTCACATAAATAAAAGAAACAACCAAAAGTTATGAAACAAGCTATACCAATAGTGAAACCTAAAGCTTTGTTTTACGAATTCATAATAAACACTCCTTGTGGGAGGCACAGAGAGATTCTTATGAAGAGATTCTCACAATAAATCGGGGTGGGTATACACCTAGGCTTAATCCTTTGTATAGACATATGCCACATATGCAAGATACACTTTTTAATCAAGAGTGGTCAACTATGAAGAATGCCCTTCAAACATTATAAGAGGGCCAAACCGATAACAATAAAAAGAAATACCGGTTTGATGAGTTATGTCCCTACCCTTTTGACAAAACCATGCTATAATTACCTTTACCAAGACATTTTGATTTTCCAAAATTTGATAAATATAAGGGAAAGGCGACCCTCATGATCATATAAAATACTTTTATATGGCATGTTAAGAGGTGGCATTCAACGATAATTATCTTATGTGTTTATTTCCACGAAGTTTAGGAACAATGACACTAGAATGGTTTGTGCATATCCCTAAGGGATCCATATCAACATGGACATAACTAGCAGAGATTTTTTTACAACACTTATTTTTCAATATAGAAAAAACGCGTTCCCATGTTAGATCTCTCGTAATTGCAAGCAACGAAACAACGAAAACTTTGCTACATTTTTACAAAAATGGAGAGAGTTAGCTAGTCGCTTTCCTTACTCCCTACCCAAAAAGCAATTGATAGGCACATTTTTTCCCAACCTCTATCTAGACATTACATTCCACTTGCAAATGCATTGTGGTAATGCGTCTAAGAGGTAATAGAAAAAGGGAGTCAAATTAAAAGGAATTGTTAACTAGGGGGAATATTAAACCTTTCTTTCACAAACACAATGATTCTAAATCTAATGATAAAATGAATTTTGTTCCAAATAGAAACAAAAATAACATTAGTGATGGGATAGTAGACTCTAAATGGGTGCAATCCATGTAGAACCACACACCTTTAAAACTTACGCAAAGGGTAATCCACCTAACGAGTATAAACACAGTACTTTTACTCCTCTATCTGATCCATATCATCTATACTAAAATAGTTAGAGGCCTTTAACATGGTTAAATACCTTGAAATTCAACCCTACTAGGATGATACATCTAAACCATCATGGTTTAGGGAGAATGAATTTTGTGAGTTCCATCGTGTAAAAGGTCACAAAATGGACAAGTTTTTAAGATTAAAACACTATAGTCAAGACCTAGTCAACAAAAGTGATATTAAAGTAGATTCTGTTGTAGTTGCAAAATCTCTAAATGAAAAATTAGGGATCTTCAAAAAGCCTTTTCCCAATCACAAGGAAAATAAAAAGTTGGATCAAGGACTATCATCTCATAATAGGAATGATAACTATATGTCAAAAAAAGACCATTTCGATGCCTTGATAGGTTATGTTGACCCCTTCATTGAGAAAATCAATACAGTTAGAATCAAGAAAAGAGAGTGACCCATGGCAACATGGTGGGCTCACCTCCTTATAAATTTTGAAACTACTCCCCTCCTCCTCAAGAGAGTCACTATGATGTGTTAGAACAACTAGAAAAAACAACGGCTAAGATTTCCATCTTAGACCTTATAAATATCTCTAGCATCCATAAGGATATACTTTACAAAACCTTACAGGGATCAGGAGTATCCATTGGTGTTGACCCAACACATTTGCAAGCCATGGTAGCATAACTTGTTCCTTTAGAACACATAAAATTTAGCACTAAATAAGCCTTAGTTAAAGATCCTTCACATAACCTACCATTACATATTGAGGTTATCATCAAACGTAAGAAGGTTAAAAGAGTTATTATGGATGATGGATTGGGTCTTAACATATGTATTCTCAAACTAGTCTGCCAACTAGGCTATATAGAAGCTGATATGGAAATAAAGGTCATCACCATTAAGGCATATAACAATGAAGAACAACAATCAGTTGGAATGATCACTTTCTCATTAGAAGTGGGTCCCATAACAAACGATAAAAGTTCCATATCTTGGACTTGGAACTCCATTATAATATCTTGTTTAGTCACCCATGGATTCATGCCATGTAGGGCATGTCATTAATGTATCATCAATGTTTAAATTTGCAATATGAGGGACAAACACTTACCATACATGGGGACCCTCAACCTTTTTCTCATTGTAGAGAATTGTCGGGATTTTTTCCTACAATCTATGAGTGTCCATCTACAGAGATTGCTATTCCTATCTAGTCAGAGGCCCTCGCTTGACAAGTGGATCCAGATACCCTGTCTACCAATGAAAATGATGCTTCTACCTCAGAAAATCCTTTTTCTACATTGGAGATGAAGGTCAAACCAAGCGGTTGTGGAGAGTATGATCTACAACAATCCTTAATGGTTCACAATGGTCCACTATCAGCCCAAGCACATGGTAGGCCATGTTTCAAAGTTCAGAGATCAAGAGAGGCTTTCCCTTTCAATAATTTTACTCAGGACGGCTTACTAGAAGAAATAATGTTTCCTATGGACATTGTATTCTATCCAGATGATGATGACTTGCGCACATGCTATAAATCACCTAAGTATCCCATTCCTAATTGGATAATGCTTACCATGGGGTATAAAGGACATTACCGTAACTTGTTGCCAAGAACAAGGCCCATTAGAAGCTCTTGCAATACCTCGGCGTATAGTAGGTAAATCAGGTATAGGCATCCATTTATATGAGTCTCACTCTTCAGATGATGAGTATGCTTCTTCTGAGAGTGAGGATAGTTTTTCTAGAAATGAAAGTGAAACAGATTCCTGATGTAGTCTTTATAAAGACCTTGCCTCTACGAACCTATTCGCCAATATGGATATCCTTACTATAACCCCTATTATACCCACCATATCCCCTATAACTCAACCATTAACCCTCACCTACCCATCACTCATGAATTGGGATCAATAACAACACATACCTATTGACGTGTTTCAGAATGATGAGGCCATTAGTGAGTTCCTAGGAATTAGAGACAACATTCTAAGAAATGATTACAAGAAGGGGTTCTCCATTTAGCTTAATGCATGTGCATAATTTAGATAAGAAGTAGAGTTTTGTGGGCATTTAAGAAAAAAGTAAGGGAAAAACTTCCAAAGAAAATCCTTGTGGAAATAAAAGGGGAAATCCTATAAAGAAATACATATTTGAGGAACTTGTGGAAAAACATGCGAGAATAACCTATGGAAAAGATAATGTACCCACTTCAAGATGAAGAACTTCATGAGCCACCTGTGATAGAGGAGGATCTCAATCTCCCTCCCCTACACACATGGGGGATGAATCAAATTTATTAGTGGAAGATACAATAGATGTTAATATTGGGCAGAGGAATTGCCACGAGATAGTTTAGTTGGGAGCTTCGCTCTCACCAAAGGACAAAAACATTCATAGGACTCTTAAGAGAGTATGCAGACATCTTCACTTGGTCTTATGATGACATGTGAGGAATTGATCCTACACTAGTGGTGCACAATCTTATGGTACACCCAGATGCCAAGCCCATCAAACCAAAGCTCCGAAAGATGAATTCTCACGTCACCTTATTGGTAAAGGTAGAGCTAGAAAGGTTACTAGAAATAGAATTTATTAGGCCTATCGACTACTTAGAATGGATCTCCAATGTGGTCCCGGTTTCAAAAGAAGCCGGTTGGTATTAGATTGTCTACGAATTTCGAGGATATAAAAAAGATTGTCCTAAGGATGATTTTCCTCTTCCAAACATCAACATGATTGTCAATTTGCAATATGATATGAGATGATTTCACTCATGGATGGATTCTCAGGTTATAATCAGATAAATATTACGAAGAATATCAACACAAGATGACTTTCACAACCCCATGGGGGACGTTTTGTTACCAAGTCATGCCTTTCGGCCTTAAAAATGTAGGTGCTACATATCAAATGGCGATGATTGTAATTTTTCATGATATGATAAGTGAAATCATGGAAAATTATGTAGATGATATCTTTGGATAAATATAAAACCCGTGAGGAACACCCATAAATTTTACGACGTATCTTTCAACGCCTAAGGGATTACAAAGTCTGACTTAACCCAAAGAAGTGTGTATTCGGTGTGCTATCTGGGAAATTACTAGGATTCATTGTGTCATGGAGAGGAATAGAAGTGGACCTTGCAAAGGTTATGAGTATCACAAAAAGTCCTCCCCTAAGAATATTAGATAGCTATGTATCTTACAAGGGAAAATTTAGGCCATCAAAAGGTTTATTTCACAACTAGTAGACAAGTGTCATGTATTTACACATCTTCTTAAGAAGGATGTTAATTTCACCTGGGGACCGAACAATATCAATTGTTTGCTTTGTGAAAAGAATATGGGCCAAATCCCTATTCTCATGCCACCCATGACAGAGAACCCTTGTTACTTTATATCTCTGCTACACATTTTACAATTGGACCACTATTGGCCCAGTATGACAAAGAACAAAGAGAAAAAGGTTGCATACTATTTGAGCAGGACATTGGTAGCATATGCGCTAAATTATTCACAAATCGAGAAAGCTTGCATAGCCATGGTGTATTATTTTAAGCTACATCATTATATGCTTAAAAATAAAATCAAACTTATTTCAAAGGTCAAACCTTTGAAGTATTTATTACCAAACCAACACTAATTGGAAATATGGCTAATTGGATCATATTATTAAATGAGTTTGACATTGAGTACACTCATCAAAATTCAAGTAAAAGGATAGGTGTTAGCAGATCAACTGGCGAAGCTAAGCTACCAAGTGTTGAACCCTTGAGTCTAGAACTACCAGATGCATCCATTATGTACCTTGAAGAATATACAGTTTGGAAAATGTACTTCGATGGCTCTTTTACCTTTCATGGTTCAAAGTGCTTTAGAGTTGTGCTAATCAATCCCACAAGAGAATTGATTCGTAGGCATTTAGAATTAGATTCCCTTCCACAAAAAATATAGCGGAATATAAATATCTCATTTCAAGAATGAATATGTCCATCAAATGGGATATTAGACAAGTAAAATGTATTGGTGATTCAATGCTTATTATCAAACAGGTCATAGATGAATATAAAGTTAAAGATGAAAAGTTACTTCGATATAAAAGAATGGTCAATTCCTTGAAATAATTCTTTGAGCAAATAACATTTGAGAAAATACCAAGAGATTAGAACAGGAAGTAAACACCATGGCTATGGTAGGATATATGTTGAACATTCCTTTGGAGAGAAATGATATGTCATTCTTTATTGAAAATCTAAGAACAATGACATACGACATACCAAAATCTTGTTTAGTGTGTGAAGTTGTTGGTCCCTTTTCACCATGGTACGCTGAAATATTTAATTATCTCCATGATGGAACCTTCCCTATGAAAATTTCCCATGCTGAAAAGCACAACCTCATCCAACGTATATCCCGCTATACCCTACTTAGGGGCACCCTCTTCTACCGAGGCTACGATGGGAATCTATTGTGTTGTTTAAATTATGACAAATCTATCCAAGAAATCAAGGAGGTGCATGAGGGAATTTGTGGAGCTCATACTAATGGGATTGTCCTTGCAAAGAAGATACTTAGAGTAGGTTACTATTGGCCTACCATGGAACATGACTGTTGTTAACATGTAAAGAAGTGTGTAGATTGTCAAAAGTATGGCAATTTGATACATGTACCGACAAAATCCTTGCAACCAATCACGACACCCTGAACATTCTCAAAGTGGGGTCTCGATCTAAAAGGGAAACTTAATCCTATCTCCTCAGATGGCTACAAGTTCATTATAACGGCCACTGAGTACTTTAAAAAATGGGTAGAGGCAGTTCCTCTTACTTATACAGAAGGTCCCCAAATTTCAAAGTTTATAATGAATCATATCATCTCGTAGATATGGTATCCCTTCTTCCATTATCACCGATAATGGTAAATCATTCAAAAATAAAAATTTGAAAGCACTCTATAAACACTTTTAAATTTCCTAAAGTTTTCAACCCCGTATTACACTCAAGGTAATGGCAGGTCGAAGCTTCCAACAAAACCTTAATTCACATTATGGAGACAACAAAGTGAATACCACAGCCATAACTAACATCTACAAATTCACCCCACCCTTTGGGAATTCAAAATTCTATCCACACCTATACAGGTGCAACTCCATATTCTTTAGTATTTGATTCCAAAGCCACCTTACCTTTAGAGATAAAGATCCCTTCTTTACGTATTGAGCTAAGGGATTACCTGAATGAAGAGGAGGAATATAGAGTAGCTTGATTTGGTAGAGTTAGAGCTATTAGATGAGAAATTACTTCACGCCTCAATCACCTAAAAGTGTATCATGACCAAGTATCATGGAGCTATAAAAATAGGGTCATACCTCATCGTTCAAGCTAGGATACATGGTGTTAAAAGAGAATCATAAGATCACCAATAAAGATAAAGAAAAGAAAGGGAAATTTGAGTCTAATCGGCTAGGACCATACATTGCGGTTGCCAAGTTTGGTTGAGGTGCCTATAAGCTGGCCTATTCAAATGGCCAAGAGCTTTGAGAACCCATGAAAATAATGCATCTTAAGCACTTATATGCTTAAGTATGGGGTCTCTGTAAAATGCCAAGAAAAGAAACAAAGTATGAACATAGAAAAAGAAAAGAAAAATAAACAGGTGTGTCCAATAGTGAAAACCACACAATGGTGACACTTTGGACAAGTCCTTTGTGAAAATTTTCTTCCAATGCTAAGGGAGGGTCCATTGTTCATAAGCAGTCTAGGTTTAAGGAGTACAATAAATTTTCCCTAAGTTAATCTTTACCTTCATCTAATCCCCTTGTGATCCTATCCTTCTTTGCCCTAATTTGAATAATCTAACCTTTTGAGTGCAAATAATTTAACATTGAATGAACCCATCTAACATTGGGGAAGCTTGAGAGTGTCACTTCTAGCATATACCATGTGGCATTTTTCCTTGTACATCCCATCTAACGCTGGGGGCATCCATGTTTCTTTATTTCCTTGCACGTTTGCTTTAGAAAACTGTTGAGAAAACGTAAAAAACATTGGTATAACTTTTGAAAATCCAAAAACATACAAATATGTTCCTAAGAAAAAAATTAAAACATTCAAAAATGTTTTGTAGAAAAATCCAAAACAATAGAAAATTATCTTAGAGATAAATACCAAAAACAACGAAAAACATCCCAAAACTGTCCACAAAAACAAAGTAGTGGTTCACTTACTTTTAGTTGTTGGTTTGTATGGTTTTGGTTGCATTAATTTTTCATATTATATGATTTAAATTGGATTCACTTGATTACTTAGATTGAATATCACTTTAATATGTAGTGTATTGCATTGACTCAATTTTGTATTGCATACTTGTAAATAAATGTGTTGCTTTGATTAGATTTGTTTACATTTGTGTTTATTCATTTGTACTTATACATTGTGTTATCATTTCATCATCATATCACACATATCCATCACATCTATACATCATATATCAAAAAAATATGCTAATTATACATCACACATGTATACTAAAAGCTAATCATCAAATATTGTATCACCAATGGGGCAAGAGGGGTTGCACATGATCACAAATATATCCCCCACACCAATATCAAAAATATAAACATGTTGCTCAAAGGTATCTCATCAAACATACAAGTATGATATCAGCTAAATCTATCTCATAATCTAACAAGGTGATACAAAACATATAACAATCAAAATTATTTAAAAAATAATAAAAAAATTCATAAAATCATTAAAAATTCAAAAAATTGCAAAACTTCAAAATTTTACAAAAAAATGGTAAAAAACATATACATAGCTAAATCCTGTGTCAATTACATCATCCTCAAATGTTGAAATATGTCTTACAAAAGTGTCTTTCTATGGTTCTTACTTGTTCTAGTCTCAAACAACTTACAAATCATTGTGATCTACCTTCATTAACAAAAGCTTGGCTGCATACTATGTCGGTACTCTGTAAATGTGAGTTTCTAGAGACTGTGTTATAGTGCACGAAGGTTTTTCCATAGGACTACTTGTGTCCTCCATTTTTCCCTTGCATGTGTTATTTCTTGGGGCATCATTTTTAACCCTTGTTGTTACAACACAAACATTTGGGAACTACAACTTGATAACAAAAACATGGGTGCAACACGTTATTTTCTTGAATATGTTTAATTGTACTAGTTTCTTTGTTACACGAGAGATAAATATCATTTTACTTTATCATATTGCATTGTGTAATGTATGTTGTATGGAGATAAATATCATTTTACTTTCTCATATTACATTACATAATGTATATTGTATGGAGTTACGTATTTTTAGTAGTAAACAATTGTTAGTAATTTAGCTTTTAATGTTATATTACACTTTTGTTTATTTTAAATAAAGGATGATGATGTAGACCTAGGGGAAAAATGATATAAACAGGTTGCTTATTGAAAGGTTGGATGTAAATATTGGGATTTTCCTATATTCTCCATTAATCATTTCTTATCACTGCTAATTTTTCTTCTAAAAACCACCCGTGGCAATAAAAAACCACATTTATCCCTATTATAATTCCTTCTCAATACCCGAGGATTTCACACCCGTTCTAACCTATTTTATTCTATCCATTTTGATCATATTTTCAATCGTCGATTGACTTATTCAATCACCCCATCGACACTCGAGGGGGCATCCTTCATCCTGCTAATTTTTCTTCAAAATCTATCTGTTTATGCTTGTCTACTATGTTTGAAGTGAAGTCATTAACTTCACCTCAAACAGGGACAAATGTAGACACCTAAATTCTCGCTTTTGCAATCTTATTGCCAAAATGCATGCAAATCATTCTTATTCTTCCCAATTCCATTATAATCGGTGCTCTTTGATAATTACCTAATGTTTCTCACCACTTTGGTTGGTTAACAAGCACTTTATTGATCACCAAACCTCTTTCACATTCAAGATGCCACTTTATGATGAATAGTAAGTCAAAAACCTCTTTAAAACAAACAATTAGTAATTATAGGCTTATTAAGCCTATTTTACCCTTGATTTGGTCAATATACCCTATTATTGACTCAAACCCCTCTTCCAACCACTCAAAATCACCCCATTCACCTCCATAACGTCTCAACAAGCTTCAAAATCTTATCCTAGACTCCTAGTTAACCCTAAGCGGTTGATTAAGGCTCCATACCGCTTAATCACTTGGTAATTCACTAATTGTGATTAGCAAGGCCTAATCACGATTAAAAATTCTAATCTAATTTGGGGCTTTTAGTCCCACATGCACAAACATTCAATTTTATCCAAAACGAAAACTATAAAAAGGGTGTACCTCATTCCTTTATACTTTACACCATGCTTTGATTTGCATCTCATATAATAAATATGATATATAACCAAGTTTAATCCTTGCTTAAAGCCTTCAATGGGGTTAGTAGATGGATATAAAAAATGACCACGTAGTCATTTGGAGAGGCCATTTCACCTTGTTTAGAGTAGGAACCATAACCATTTGATTTCCCTCTTAGGTATATTTAGGCCCATGTTAGGTAATTCAAACATATTATTAGGCATGTTTAGTTAGATTTTGTATTGTTTTCATACTAGTTAAGCATTCTTTTAAGATTCTATCTTAATGTTACATTCCTAGACTTAGAACCTTAGATATTAGGTGGAAATGGTGTTAGCTTTCTTTGTTTAGCTTTGCAATTTGATTATGAAATTTTAGGGTGTCATCAGAGTGTCTTGAGTAATTGGGACATCCTTCATTGGTTTCTTTAGTATCTCCCTAACTTTTTTGTCAATTCAGACATAGAGGCCCCATTTTTACACTCAAATCTTCCAAAGTTTTTTAAATTTTTTCCTTTGATGGAAATCTATGGATAATTTCCCTTCAATGGATTCAAACTTGTTACTCCCTTCTTTAAAGGTGGGAGCACATCCTTGACTACATTAACGTCTCTGTATTCCCTCAAAATTGCAGTGTTTTGAAGGGATAAGTGAATTCCTTTGCTTATCAGCCAAGAGAGAGTTCTCCAAATGATGTGAGTTGTCCTCTCATGTAATTATATTGGATTTTACATAGTCCAATCAAGGGGCAACACTCTTGGTTGAGCTGTAATGTTCTTATCTATATAGAATTTTATCACACGACTTTTATCATCTACTAAACCCTCAAGGACAACTACAACTTTGTAATCAATTACCCGAGAGAGAGTCATTATAGAAAAATAATTGAGTTTAAACTCTTCCTCATCTCTTTAGTCCATCCGGTAGTTCTCATAATTAGGCTCATACTTATATTCATTTCCGTGGCTCCTTGCACTATCCATTTGATATCATAATTTGGTTTGTCTTGAAACTTCTACATGATAACTCCATTCATTTTAGCTTCTAGGAGTCTGGATTTGACCACTGTGGGGCATGTATATCTCCCAATAGTGATTGGGAACTTGAAATTGGTTTTATGCTTCCTTGTAATGAGCTTATGGACATCCACAAGCTGTCTTGACAATTCAAGTAGTTCCCATTTATCATCCAAGTACTCACAAAACATATATGGTGTTCCTTGAAAGCCACTTACCCTGATGTAGGTGAAGAATTTGAATTAGATGAAATAACATCCATATTCATTGATCACCTCTTTGGCCTTGTATGACATCCTATATTGTTCCCATTCAATATTGAACAAACAAATGATGGGCAAAGAAGGCATCACGAAGTTATACTTTTGATTATCTAGGTTGAGCTATGGGTATACATCATATACCTTATATTGAGAAAACTCCTTGGACCTTACCAACTTGGGGAATGACCTATGGCATGTAATTTTGTAAACTAGGTATGAAGTCATGTAGAATTCACATTTGTGTTTAGACCCCTCCTGAATTTACACTGTCATTTTGATAAGTTGTTGATGGATGGAGTCACTTATCAACTCCCCTAGTGGATATGTTCCTTATGACTCAGAATGAGTTGGATAAACCTAAACATCTAATCATGGTAATGATATGTAGACTCATTCCCCACAATCATGTTCAATAGGGTGATGAGGTCTCCAATCTCTTCAATAAAGTCAACTTTACTCAACCTCTTAGGGATTTGAGTGGTAGAGATTCTTGGCTTCTCAAGCCATTGATTGTTTAATACTTTGGAATACTTGGCACTATTGGTAGTCCAAAATTTATCTTCCTTATCAATTATAATGTCAGCCACTTCATCAACATCTAGGAGTCCCAATATTTCATCTGAAGCATTTGGAGGTAGGGATAAGACCAAAACACCACTCCCATCTCTAAATGTAGACATGAAAGTTAGGTCATACTACCCTTATAACCTTGTTAATTAAATTAACCATACCTTACCTATTCATATCCAATAGTACACATGATTAATTGAATTAATTGATTTAATTAACATCCTCACTTGACCACCTCACCCGGCTAACTCACCTAGCCACCTCACTTCGCATGACCCACTCAAAACCCATTAATGACCTAAGACCAAGTTTAAGCCTATCCTAAATAACTAGGACTTAGTATGAACCCAGACTTAACTCCTATTAAATAACCTAAGAGGACTCTTACTTATTCTTCGGGACCTATCACTCGAGACTCGGATGAAGATTGAAGACCACACCAAAAATAGCAACAATCAGGCTATTTTTGGCCAACCTAGATATTCTCACCTTAACCGATGCCAATTATACCTCAACCAAAGTTGGTCCCCTAACCGTCATTGGTCAGGTTAAATACATTTCCAAAAGCCTTTTCTGAGGTTGGTCATTTGATTCAGGATCTCATATAAATAGAGACTTGGAGCAATCAGATTTTTGAAGCACTCAGGAAAAGGAAAACACATGGGAACACTACCAACAACCATTGACATCCATCATATTATTCACAATAAAAAATTCTCATAGAGAAGCACAAAGTTTCAAACTCTTGTGACACAAACGCAACTTATCTTCTCTCTGGATCTCCTCCATCATAGTCCTTATCACCCGCAATCTCTAGACCCATTCTTGAAGAAGTACAACATCTCTTCATTTATCTCTATTTTCTTTCAATAAGATTTATTATTCATCTCAATAATTTATTCTTCGTACATCCGTACACCTCCCTTCCTATTAACAACTTATTACCCTACCATACCTAGACCTTCCACATGTCTTCCCCTATCCTAATAATCTCTGAACCTTTTAGACCATTCCACGACCTCACCCCACCATTTCTAGCCTCGTGTAATCATAAAGAGTCTGAAGACCATTTCTAAGAGATTTTTACTAACTACCCCTACCGATGCCAGTTAGCCAACCGATGTCGGTCATCCTGCAAAACCAATATTGGTCTCATAACCGACGTTGGTTATTGTGTTTGGCAACATACCTCAGACTAGTGAGCTCATACCCATTCCCTAACAACCCAAAATCACTCCTAATCTTTACCAGACCTTACCCAGAGCCTGTACTAGACCTACAACCCAATACCAACCCATCACCTAACCCATTTTGACCTCAATCACCTTTTATCTGACCTTTCTTATTTGTTTTGTATGAGATACCTAAATCGTTTCAATTCCAATAAGATTGTTATTTCATGTTTATTTTGGATAACATTAATATTGTTATTTAAAAAGTGGATTGATATCTTGTTCAGAAGCATCATGCTTCCGGATCTAGCTTTTGCTAGGAAGTCCACTTGTTTTATTTAACTCTATCTGGTGGTATTGTTTTGCATTTTATAGGTAGTTCCTCCTAGCCAAAAGGGAGTATTCGTAATCAACATTGGATCAGGAAATTAGAACACGTGCACAACCTTCAACCGACATCAAAAACATGTATTCCTCCTTGGCCTATCACCCTCTATATGTTTCATTAATTTATCAAGAATCCGGTGAAACACTAACTTCCCTCTATGTCAAAGTTATATTTCTCTACACAAGACCATGAAAATTCTGGGTACTAAGATGAGGGTGGAAATGTAGCTACTAAGGATATGGTACTTATGTAAATTTTTTTCTATAACTTCACTCATGTAAGCTACATACAACCTTTGGAGGAAATAATTAGAATATGTATTGCCTAGGTTTACATAAGTTCTCTTATCCAAGTCGAAACAAGGTGGGATGATGTTGGGCTTCGATCAATTAGATCTTCATTGTTTTAGGGAAAGAGGGAATACACTCTTTTGAGGGGTGGAATGAGAGAAAATAAGGACCTATGAGAAATTCCCTTACTACCTAACATAATCTTGTAATACCATATAATAAAGAGATGCCACATTCAAGAACTTACCCACACACCAAGGTAGCTACATATCCTTCTCTTTGAACCAACAAGAGCCTTCAAACATCATTAAAGCTTCAAACACAACCTTCACACAACTTAATAAAATAAATTAGGGCTCTTTCTTGTTCTAGGGCTCCAGAGTACTCAATAAATTCAAAATTTAAATGTAAAGTGTGGGACTTATCCTAGATTTGTAATCATATAGCTCTTCGTATGCTCCCATTAATGGAAGCCACATCCTCTCAAATTTTTCATATTTGTGTTCGTTGATCTTATAATATTTTTTTGAATATGAGGCTTATATGTGGAAAAATTTGCCACATCGATTTATTTAAATGACATCTCATCTTCTTAGTAGCTCCAAGATGCTTAAAAATTTCACTAATTTGCTTCTCATAAGCTGCAAAATAGTGGCACACATCCATTCTTCCGGGTGGCGGGGATAGAGAGAAGTTAACAATTTCGTAAAAATTGTGAAATGACCAACCGCAAGAATGAAAAGTTTCCTCGCCACATGATTCACCCATACTACATCATGTGTCTTATCTATTGGGAATTTGGGGATAGAAAAGCAATTTGTAACATTGCAAAAAATATGAAATTGCCAACTATAAAACTACAAAAATGCTCCACCTTGAGGTTTCATCATATATCACCACGTGTCCCTCCCATCGGGCCTGAGAAATGGAAGTGCAATCACTAGCATTGAAAATACTAAAGAACCACCAACTTTAAGACTACAAAGATGCTCCCTCACCCAACTACTCCTAGATCATGCCACATGTTCCTTACCATTGCACTTTGGAGATGTGCGGTCTTCGCAACAACTACGAAGTTGTAAACTACAAAACTATAAAGTTACTTTTTGCCTTATATCGTTAGGATTCTTCAAATATTCCTTATGTTGGGTTGTAGGGACAAAATTACAATCTATATATCCACGTCAACTTTGAATTTGTAGAAAAGTCAGCAGAAAAGGAATATTTATAGGATATTCATTTCTAGGGCTCGGAATTGTAATTATTGTTTGTAACTTTGCAAATAATGTAAGGTTTCTCTTAAGGCCTACATACCTCTAGATGCTCCAACTATTCCTTTTTTCGTGCCTCGAGGGTGAAATTACAAGTTGTAAAATTACATAAATGCAAACTTGTAGAATCACAGAGAAATCAATTCCAAAAGAAAGGAGTCTTATTTCAAAGGATTGATCATACAACTAAGGCCATAAAACCTCACACACACCCCTCAAAATTATAAACCATTAAATTAACAAGAAACATATGAAATATTAAGACATTAATAAAATGTGAGCAATTGAACGGGATCATGGTATGGTTTAATCAACTTGAAGCTCAGGGGAACACTAAAAATCTTGAGAGGTCATATAGATAAATAAATTCAAAAGACATACCAACTTCTTTGGGATGAATACAAAACATGCCATGATATTTGAAAGGATCAAATCATGTACCGATACATCTCTCAAAAGTTTCATAATATAAAATCAAGGGTCAATTCCCACTACAACATATGTCATACATCCTCCTCACTATTTTTAGAGGCTATTAATAGAGATATCGAACTTGAAGCCTTGCTTCTCGATCTTCACCTCTATGCTTGGGCCCACTACTCTTCTAATTGTGCACGTAGTGAAGCCGCCTCAACCATCGCATCTCGCATATGAGATATGGGGCTTTACGTATCTCTCACATATGATCCATGTTACACCATCTTATCCAACTACCTCTCTCACCCATGCTAGCTCTATCCTAGCCTCATCTTGCTCGAATGTAGAACTATACACATGGTTATTACCACCACCACATGATCAAATAAGTGAACATGCTCTCCAAAAAGTGATCCACCCTCTCTAAGAGTCCTCCTCCATGGAGACATCTGGGGGCACATTGTGTTTCAATGTATGTATAGTTGTATTTATAGTCACACTCCAATACTCATCACCTACAAGACCTACACCATATTAGTACCTCATCACCACATTACATACTCAATACAAATCACACTATCAAATACAAATCACAATATATATTAGTTACATCGTGAAAATATTGTTACCATCGCATTACCCTCAAGGACATGTGCCTAACCTCCTGGTAGTGATCCCCTACCTATGCACCTAGTGGCTCTCTCATTGTATTCACCATTGTAAGAAACAATAACACACATTGGTGCTCCACCCGCCACCGTGCATAGGATGGTGTACATCCCGTGCTATCTACTTAAATCGATACTATATCCACATCTACCTCATCTCGCACATGATGGTTACAATTGGGATACTTTGGAATGTAGCCTATCCTCTACTCTCCTCATGACATGAATCAATCTCTCTCGTGATACATATGGTTATGGAGGCACATCATGGGCAATCCCACCTATAGTGCCACACGCTTATACCAAAATAACTCAACCACTCTTAAAAATATGTCCTTTAACCACATACTACGTTATATGCATTGTAGCTCCACAAGGTCCTTGGCCCAACCACCATAGTATTTATAAGGTCTCTAAATCACTACACTAGGAACCATCATTTCTAAAATATATTTATATGTTATGGTATTAAACCCACGAATCATTGGTCTAACCCATCTCGCTATAAAAATATTCAGTCATGCCCAATCCATTTGTGGACCACTCAATGTCCTTACTAGTGCTATGTGCTCATAAGCCCATACATGTAACAATGTAGTAGCACCATTCCCTCCACCATGATCCTCATGTGTGAAATTGTACAAATCTCTAAATGAGTGAGCCAACATTCAACGACTACAAATATACCATTTCCCATGATGCTCTATACTCATACAAATATTGTGCATCCTATATGATATGGAAACACCTACTCTGTTAATAAAAACACAAGAAGCCACTACAATCGTAATAAATTTCTGCAACTGCAGTAATCCCGATCTCAATATGTCATCAATAAATAATCGATGAATCTACCCGTGTCTCGAGACCTGTAAAATAATACCTAACATCTCTTTATTGCCATCATGTATCACTTGGGGACATAACCTGAAACCATCCTCCCACTACTAGAAAATAAAATATCCTATATACATCCTCTAGTGGTCAATGTCATCTCTCTAATAGGTAACCAAAATATACATGTATCTACACACCATCTCTTGCAAAATGTAATAATCAAATGCATATTATGGGGCACCTCTCCCAATCTAGTGATGTGCTATATCTCAAAACGGTCTAATATATCCCACCGATCCTCCTCAAATCCTAAGGACAATAGGGTAGAAAATACCTTCCGCACCGAAGTCCCATAAATATATATCACTCTACACAACATAAACACACACAAAAACCACATGTTAGATATTTAGTCATGTAAACACATTATAAAAACTTCATATAGAACTCTGGAAAAAATGCTCATTAGCTCGGACACTATTGCCTAGTACATGGATGATAACGCCTAGAATTTGATGGTACCATCTAATGGACAAAACCGCCCCATTGGCTCTGTCTTGGATAGAAACATCTCAATTCATAAAAATTGAAAAATGCAAAAATGGATAAAAATTGCTACAATAATGCCTAGTCTACTTAAAAAACACAATACTTACTAGTTGATCTATCGTCTAGGTGGATATGGCCTCTATGATCCTCTCAAACATCGTCATAATTGACTCTTGTGCACACGACATCATTGCATTCTAGAGCTCAAAATCACACTAAGTCAAGTCACAAATGAAATTACTATTGACTTTTCAAACCTTACTATTTATAGTAAAATTTTCTTTCTACTACTATAATTCTTCTCACGACAACTAATTCACTAATATTATTTTCGTCATATCTTGAGTTGTTTGTTCATTTTCATTGTGCCAATGACCTTAGAACCCCCGTCTTCAATGTCCAATGCATTTACAATTGAATAACACACTTTATATAATTTGTGACATGTTGTGCTTCTATATTCACTTGTCACTACCTATTCTATTTTATACGAATTTAAATCCTCTACAAACAATCTCTATACTTTTCTTCTGGCTCACGGTTCACTATCTCTTTTCTCACCCATCACGCAATGGGGGAAATTATTCAGAGTTCTCCTTTTACCCCTCTTACAATGATTTAAGAAAATTTCAAATGTGAAACATATAACCACACCGCGCATTACCACACTATTTTTAATTGATTGCAAAGCAATATTCAAATCCTATAAAACCCTAACTCAAAATCTCAAAGTTCAATCTATTCTAAACAAAAAAATATCTCGATTCTCACAATTTCTCACATTCTCATAATTTTATCCCCAAATGACCTAATGGAGGTAATTCATCTTTCTAAATTTGATTCATATCAGTCACATACTACATTACAATTGACTCACAATCGAATGATTAATCTATTTCAAGCGTAAAATTATCTTAGATTCTCACAATTTCTCAACTTCTCATAACTTTCCTTTCAAATGACCTAATTTGGGGGTAATTCAACTCTTCAAAAAATTTCCAAATCCTAGTTCCACCAGATCAATATCCCCCCCGGATGACGTAACTTGGGATCCGATCAAGTTCAAGAACTTTTCTATTTGGGTTAGTTTACACAATTACATCATAAAGTGGGGAAATGAGACGTCATTTCCTATCCTTGTCAACTTCACGAGGGTTTTTCTGTGACTAGTAGGCAAGTAACATTTTATTAATTTCTATATGCAGTGGTGGAAGCTATTTTGTGGAAGTGTCATGCAAGAGAGAAAAGCTAATCACTCTCCCAACACACTTTATCTAGCAACATGAAACTCAAATATGTAGAGTTTTCACATTGGTTTAGGAATCAATCACTCCTAACCCTTTCTTTAATCTCTAAGTTTCAAAGTCTCATATATCTCCATAGTACATTTTTATCCAACAAATCATTTTGCAAATACACATTCACCCCATATGGATCAAAATGGTGATCCATGGTTCACCACACTACGATTCTTATTATTAATGCACCTTGGCTATGACTCCTTTGACCCTTTATATGTATGTTCTTCTTATATCCTTTATATTATTGAATTTCATCCAAACAACATAAAGGGGGAAAATGTAGAAAAAAATGCACTGATTATGAGTACATCATACCTCTAGTATGTTGTTAAGTACATGATTTATAAGTATGAATACTAGACACTTTGGTGACACCTTTTCCTAGTCCTTCTATTGATTTTGATTTTGAAATTGACTTATACTCTCGTATTTACACTTTTTGTCGCATCACAGGGATCCTTGTCCCATTCTTGCTCATGTTTTTATTTCTTTGCTTTGGGAAAATATTACCCATCAAGGACATTGATGCCCAGGATCTAGTGTTCATAATAGGAATTATTTTCCATTCTATTTGGTTTTCTAAATTACTGCTTGACACTTAAATTTGGGTCTTTTCTAATTATTTGGGTTGGCCTTTGGTGTCACTAAGTATCAAAATTCAAATAAGGAAGTCATATATATACACAACTTACTCACTATTATTAGGGGTTGGACAACTTGGGCTAATACTTATTATCTACTACTTGGGAAAAGAGAAAATTCAAGGACTTCATTTAGGCTGCATTATTCACTGCATAAAAGGGGCTATTTCTGAATTCCATCTTGCATATTCATCTTGGGAGAAAAGTAGTTGTGTCCCACTATCTTGGTGGGAATTACACAAGGGAAACCTATCTTTAAGGGACATGATGCAATGACACACACACACACACACACAAACACACTAGAACTACATAGATTTTGAAATATAGTGCAATGTTTGGTGACAATCACATTGGGGTGACCACTAAGGTCATCCCAACTCAAGCATATGCATTATTTATTTCATCTAATGTTTTTATCATTATACATGTAGTTAGTTTTGGTTTTGGAGGTTCAAGTGTGACACAAGGACCTTACAATGAAGTGGATATGGTAGAGAGAAAAAGGAAGAAGAAAATTCAAACACCGACAAGAGCAAAAGTGGAGTTAGTTCTAGGACACTAGCACCTAGTTTAGACACCAAACACCGAATATTCCTATCCTTATCTAGGTGGTCCTATCTCGAAGAGGTTCTAGATCCCACTTTCTTAGACAGAGCATACACAATTAAGATCCATCCTTCTCATCTTGTTTCCTAGCTTAAAATCAGCATAGATCTCCATATAAAAGCTAATTCATTCTTATCTCACTATTGCTTACACTTGATTATTTCTTGCATGATAGTTCTTACTTGTCACTATTGTATTCATTTGATCTCAGTCCTTTGATAAAAATGTCCATTAAATCAAAAGCCTCCAAAATAATTATCCACACACTTTAGTGTAGACACAAAATACATGCACTTAGGTACATTTCTAGGTCATAAAACATACTAATGTATACATGATTCCTAAGAAAGAAAACGAGTGCTTAGAACTCATTTTTTCCTTTTGGTTTCTTTATCTCTTAAAATTTATTGGATTTAAACATATTACAATTCTACCGACAGTTGAATGATTTAATTTTTGATGGCCTCGAACACTAGCACCTAGTTGGGGCAAAAGTGCCCATGTGTTCTTGTCCTTCTTGGGTGCTGTAGTGCCCACTTCCCTTTGACACCTTTGGATGTTTATTTTGATATGGTTGATTTCATTATGGACATTATTATGTTTTGATTTAGTATGATGTTAGACATTTGATCATGGATTATTGTTGATCTTGATTTGGTTATGATGCATGATGATTATTAGAGACACTTCATATGTGGATGATGATATACTATTTGACATGGATATAGTTTGAATGTTGTTTAGGCATGTGATTTTTGGATATTGTGAGTAGACTTAGAAATGGACATTATATGATGATGATATAGTTGTTACTTTGATGTTGTTGATATAAATTGTAAGTGATTTTGTTAAATTGCTTTGATGTTGTTGTGATTCACATATTTAGATGATTTTGTGATTATATTTATATCATGTTGGATGTTCTGATATGGCCACGAGGCTGAAGGAGGTATTTTTGTTTTGCAGGTTAAATATCACAACAAACATTGGGGGATTGGAGACCAACCACAATGGAATTCTAGGTGAATTCGACAAGGTCACCATGACAACATGTTTTGTGTGTTTGTGTGTGTTGTATTTTGTTAGGGATTCCCATGGGGGGATTACCTCTAAATGTGACCATGGGTTTTTGCATTTTATTATTATTTGTATGTATTTTATTAGTGAAATGTTCCCTTATTTTATTTAATAAATTTTTGAAGAATTAATGTGAGAAATCATATGGTTAAAATTTAAATAAATTGAATTGGGATATGGGAAAGTAATAATGGAAGTTGTTGGCTCTTTGTATTAAATATGTAAGGGATGTGAGAGTTGTGTAAGTTAGATTTTGGAGTACGAAACACCCCATCTCCTTGGAAATTCAAAATTGTCCTTGGGGGCTGTTTTTGGAGGCTTGTGGGACAAGTAAAACTTGTCCCATACCTCTAAATTTAATTTACCAACCATACTTATGGTTAGAGGGGTGATTTTAGAATTTTTAAATGCATCTTATTAATCATGTTGCAAGTTTTGATTGCACTCTCTTACATTTTATTTATTTTGCAGTCCTTTGGGGTGTGGGCTTTTTGGAGTGTGCAAGTAAATTGTCATATTTTTACCCACCTCTTTATTGTGCTTGGGAGAATGAAATTTTGTCTTTTGTGTTTGATTTTGAGGATGTGTGATGTGGCATCATACATGGATCCACATCATCCTCTTCTCTTCCCTCTTCTATAAAATTCAAACTCTTTACTTGTTTTGGGTTGTTGAATCATTTGGAAAACTTCTTTGGGGGCGTATTTTCTTGTGTTTAGAGCTCTTGCTTTTGGAAGGAGTTGGAGAAACTTTGCATGCTTGGATATTGTTTTTTTGGGACTGTGTTTTTGGCATTTAAAGCTTGCTGTTGGAAACAAAAGTTACCATGGAGAGGTAGGAGTTTAACTCTTCTTTTATGCTATTATTTTCCCTGTCATGTTGTGTGAATGGTAGCCTACCATAGGGATGGTGTAGGAGAAGGCTATGGGGAATCCATGTGGGGGCCATAAGGGAATGCCTTTGGCATCAGAATTTTGTGGAGGGAGTTTGGGTTTGGGATCCACCATGGAAAAGAAATAGCTTGCATTTCTTACTTTGTGGGGGCATAAGGAAATCTATGGGGGGCATAAGAAGGGATTTGTGGGGGGCATAAGGATTTGTGTGTGATGAATTATTTTGGTGGTTTGTTCTGGTGGATGCCCAGTTCCCATTGGGAGGCATAAGTAGATTCCCCCATAGTCCTTGCTCCTTTGGCTTGCTTTATCAAGCTCAAGTTTCTATTTGAATGTTTTCAATTGTAGTTCTAAAATACTTTTGTTTTGTGTTGAACTATGTTTTATATCGAATTATGCATGCTGAAATAATGTTGTGTGTTTGTGGAATCCATTTGTTGCCATGGGTTGAATTAAACCTCTTATTGTATTATGGTTGGGGCTCGGGGACAATGATGAAGGATGGATTCTCCTTTCATTGGATGTCTTGGTTGGGTGGAAAGCATTGCTTTCCCCCAATTTTGTTGTGATCAATTGGAAGAAAAATGAAGCTTACATGTTGCTGTTATGGAGCAAAGGAAAATGAAGTTTCGACAGTCCCTTGTGAAATTTATTTCATTGTAACCTTTCCCGCTATGATGTGGATGAAAATTGTAATGTATACTTGTGAAGAAAAGATGTATGTAATTGATTATGAAAATGTATATTTGAAATGTGAAAGACATTTACATTCTGCACCGTATACATTGGAGAGAAAGAAATAGAATGTTGTTATTGCTTTCAAACATTGAAAGATGTAAAGTTTTATAATTGAATTCAATAAAGGATTGCAAAATCTTCTCTTATTTTCATTGTTGTGATGAATTGGAATATCAAATTGTGATTGAAAGCTTTGTTTAGAAAAAAGAAAAAAAAAGAAAAAAAGAAATACGTATGAAGGAATTATATTGCTTTGTCTTTTTTTTGAAATATATTAAATTGGTGATCGACCTTACAATTTAGCTTGAAATTATTTGTTTGTAAATAAATAAATGGCTTGGACTATATTATAAATTAAATACCACACTTAAATGATGAAATTGATATGCATATTTTCCTAGAAATGGATCTCTCGTTATAAATATAAATATGGCAAAAAAATCTAATAAAAATGTACGATTCGAGCCTCGCACATAATAATTAACTTGAAAATGATATAATTTAGCATGCTAAGACATCAATGAACTCAAATTGACAAAGAAAACTTAAGAAAACTATTTAAAACATTGCAAAATTGAGCCCAATCCCTTTCACAGTCATTTTCTATCAATTATTGGAAAAAAATTAAAATTGGAATAAATTGAGCAAATTTACCTTCCTAAAACATTCTAAATCCTTCCTGGAGTAATCCTCCATGTCTGTTCAACATGTTGAGTGAAGGAGGTGATCAAATTGAATCAAATTTATAAGTTGGAAATTACCAGTTTGCTATTTAAAATCCTGTAGATCATTTTTATAAAATTGACCCTTCAAAATTTATCAAAAAGTAAAATTTATGATTATTGTGCAAAGAGGGGATTGAGAGCTTTTTAGAAAGTCCTTTTTTGTAAAAATTGAGCTTTCTAGAAAAAGTTATGGCCTCTCGAAGTTTTCTTGCCTTAGCAGGAAAATTAAAGAAAATTTCCCTAGCTGGCCCACGACCCAAAAAATTTCCCATTGAATTATCCTTATAATTTTTTTTTTTGAAAAAAAAAAATCTTGGGAAAATTGTTGAAATTTCTCCGTTGGCCCATTGCCCAATTAGAGGTCACCATGTGTCCTCATGGGGAAATGGCAGAGGTGCGGCATCATTTTTGTCCTTGGGCCTTTTTAAAATTTTGGGAAATTTTTTTATCTTTCTCCCCACTAGCTCGTGGCCTATCATAGGCGCCACGTGGCAACTATTATCCAAAATAAGCCCCTTTCTTATTTTGACTAACTTTCTTTCATTCATTCCTTCCTTGTGCCTCAGTCGATTTTTTTTCACTTTTTAGGCACTCAAAATTATCTAGAAATGGCTTCATCAGATTGAGAATTTTCTCACCTTTCCAGAAAGGTAAAATTTTCCTTCTAACTCCTTGTATTTTGCAAGTTATGGCTCAGTGGAGTTTTTGAGGGAAATTTTCCCTAGGAAGGTCCACGCTAATGAGGAGGCACCACGTGGCAGCAGAATGGTAGGTCGGTGGAGGTAAGTTAGAAAAATTAAAGGGTTTTTCAGGGGTGTAAAGAAAATTTTGGCCGATGCCCCGCAAACCAATAGGAGGCCACCACATCTCCATAAGGGCCAAGGAGTCGAGAGGCAGAGTGATATTTGGATTTTTGCTAAAATTTGTAAAAAGTGAAAAGGAGAGAATTGGCCCGCATGCCCGCCAAGGAGGAAAGAAAAATTTGGACAACCCCATGGACTAATCAATGTGTGACACGTGTCCTGTTCGCGTTAGAGGTCAGGGCGTGGGGGGAATTTGACAATTTTGCCAAAGTGTTACAAAGGGTGAAAGGGAAAATTTGGCCCTTGCAGCCCATGCAAAGGAGAAAATGAAAATTTTGGTTAGGTCCCCACGGAGTAATCAAAGTGTGCCACATGTCCTACTCTCAATGGAGGTCAAGGGCATGGGTAGAACTTTATTTTTTTGCAAAAATGGTCAGCAGCGCAAGGGAAAATTTGGAGTGCCCCCACACGGGCGAATAGGAGGATGACACATGGTGGCGGAGAATGACATGTTCAACAGAGGAATTTTGGAAAATTTTCCAAAATTCAAAAAGGTATAAAATGGCCATTAAAGCCCATAAACCAATGGGAATGTGTCATGTGGTAGTGGAGTGGCGGAGGGTGAAAATTTTAGGAATTTTTCCCAAATCCAAAAAGGGGGAAAATTTTTGGGTTTGGTCCATCGCCCAATTTTTGCCCCTTTTTTCCCTAAATCTTCAGAGGGGCATATCTTTAAATCTAAAGTTTGGTTTTTCTCGATTTTGGTGTCATTGGAAAGCTATTGAAGTCCTCTACACGATGGAATCTTCAATTTTGTTTTTTGGTGGAGTTTAGTGAAAGAAAAATGAGAAAATGCCTCTGGCATGGGGAAAAGAGCAGAATTGACATTTAACCACCATTTTTAATGAGTATGGCTTCCATTCTTCTCCAACATGGTCAAAAATCTTGGGGAATGGACTTTTAAGGGTACCCAAGCTATTTTAATGGATCTAGTCAGTGGTTAAATGATTCTTTTCATTTTTCCCGTGTTTCTCCTTCTTGGCTCAGGTTTTCATTGTTAAAATCCATTTTTGGGCTCATTTGTAAGGGGTAGGGCATTTTTTTTATGTTGCATAGATCCCTCCTTCACCCTGGCAAGTGAATTTGTGGAATATTAGACCTTTTTAGGACTGCAACATGTTTTCTACCTCTTTTCATTTGTAATGCACTCGTATTTAAAAATGGAAATGACAATGCAAGGTCTGGAATGAATTTTCAATCCTTTCTTGTGTTGTTTGCTCTATCCCTGATCCTTCATTACATTTTTAGCAATTTGTACATGATCAGTGTTACATTTTTATATCTGTGTCAATTTGCAGAAGTAGATGTTCACCACTCCTTTGGTGTATCACCTTGTTAGTTTAGTTTTATCTTCTTTTTTCTCTTCTATCCTTGTCTCCTTAGCAGAATTAGAGTAGGATTTTGAGTTAAACCTTTGTATTTTCATGTATACATCTAATCAGAGGAGTAGAGGAACCAAACTTTAATCTGAGAGTTTTTTTTTCCATTTTTGCAAGTCCCACACTTGGGGAAAAGATTCAATGTTGTGCAATCACACTAAATGACCCATTTCTCACTTGCAGATCTGAAGGTCATTTAGGGGGTGCTACTGATTTGCACTAATAGTTTTGGCATGCCCGGTGGGACCTTAGAGGTCTTCATCTTCATTACAAAAAAGTTGATGTGCATTTTTTGTAAGTTTCTTGCTTAAAAAGAGCCCTGATTTGCACATCTGGCGACTCCAAAGAGATAAATCAATTGGTTTCAGCAGTCCAAGTCTGAAGATTCATGAGAAGGATCTAAACAAGGTCAAGGGCTAGAGAAGAGGGATTTTTGAGTATCTGTAGTTATCCCCAGGAAGAAGAGAGAGGGGAAGAAGAATTCAAAGGTCTCCATCTCCACCAAACAGAACTCTATCAAATCCTCCTCTTAGTAGACCTTTCACCCAATCAACAAGGGTTCTCAGGCCAATAAGAATGACACAACACAACCCTTATGTCAACTTCATTGGCAACAACCCACTTGATCTCAATGCATAAAACCCAGTTCTAGTTGCAGCATTAAAGAACATCCCATACTTTACTAGAGAAAATCAGACCACTCCGGTGATCATGTCAAAGACATTGCTAATGTTTGTGTAATCTATGAGATTGTTGAGATGTAAATTGCTGTCAAATTATTGGCATCTTCATTCAAAGGGAAAGCCTTGCAATGGTTCAAGAGCCTTGGGGCAGGCTCTATCCAAAATTGGAACCAATTGTGCATAACTCTCCATGAGTAGTTTGGAGAAAAGGGAGATAATTTGTCTTTTTGGAACAACTAAAAATATCAAGAGAGATCCCAATGAGCAGGTGACAGACTTCAATTTCAGATTTCAAAGGACTTGGGATAGAATTTCAAAGCTTGACAAGAAGGCCAACAGCAGAAGGTGCTTTCTTATACTATCTCAAAGCTTTAAATTCTAATATTTCCATGTTAATCCAATCCATGGGAGGTGCCAATATACTTGTAGCTTATAGCATTTCCATTAGGGCTAAGAATTGTTTGATCCAGGCTAGTAAATTGGCTCCTAGCCTCCCATGCCCTTATATCCAAACTTGGAAAGCCCAACACTAGTCAAACACCTACTTTAGCTCCTATTCCCACTCCTAGAAATCAGAGTTCAAATGAAACTTCTACTTCATCCTCTAGTGCCTCAAATGAACTTGAAGAAGTCATGAAACAATTACAAAATTTAGGCAATGAGCTGGTTACACTCAAGAGGAAGCAAGCCCAAAGTTTTATACCTTCTTATCAGTCTCAAACTTAGCCTAATAGGAAACCATATTAGCCTAATAGGCCACCCAATCCAGCTGTAAATAAAAATCAAGTAAGGCCTCCTACTAATAGACCATTTTAGCCCTACAACCCCAATGCTACATGTCTACCTCTAAAGCCTTAGTGCCAGTGTAAAATAATATAGCTCAAGAGTATGATTGGTGTTTCCCATGCAATGAACCCCAAAACCAATATATGTGCTTCAATGGTGGTTTAAACCAAGCTTTGATGGTGACAACAACTGGCGTAGAGAGTGAGGTGAGTCAAGAAACAAACTAACAACAAGGAACATCTCAGCAAAATACAACTCCAAATGAGACTACACTTGTGAATTGGCAGACTAAAGATTTTTGTGGTATGAATCAAACAATTTCCCAAAATGTGGCAGCTAAGACATAGTCAAAGAAGATGAATATTGGTGAAGGGAAGCCATTAGCTCTAGGTGATCCACAACCTTCCATCACTCCACAAAGTGTTGGCAAGCAAAATGCAGTTCCAAATGTGTAAGGACAACCCAAGCCACCTTCTAGACCAGCCCAAATGCCGGCTATTGCAGCCCATGTATAAGAAAAGAGTGTGTAGGCTAAGGGTAGAAAAGATATGTTTCATCCCCATTTAGCATCATTGAACAAATGAAGAAGACAAATGTGAATATATCTATGTGGGAATCACTATCCATCCCAGGCCAAAGGGATCTACTACAAGCTGCCATGAAGAATTGGTCAACTTCAAATCAACAAGCTCATATGCAAGAGAAGGTGTTCACAAATGCTGCTCAGCTTGAGGGGAAGCTTTGAGGATAGTAAGGTAAAGTTTTGAAGCCCCCTCCATTCTATGTTTCATTGATCATTGGGGATAAACTAGTACATAATTATATGATTGATTATGGGGCAAGTAGTTCTGTGATGCTCAAGCAAATAGTTGATCAGTTGGGCCTCCAATATGAAGTCATATCCAAAGGGGTAGTGCAACTAGATGGGACAACAATAAAACTGTAGGGGTAATTAAATATTTGAGCCTCACTTTGTATGCATGCCCCAATGTCACTATTTTATAAGATGTCTCAGTGATAGATTTACCACCACTTTTTGCCCTATGTTTGTCAAGGGATTTCATAGCTAGAATTAGAGGCTATTTATCTACTGATTGGTCACACATGTTGTTTCAGACCAGATATGGAACTAAGGCCACAATCAGGTCTGAACCTATTGTAAACTTTCACATTGAGCCTCATACTCCAAGCCCAATGAATGCCAATTGTTCAACATTTGATCAAGAGGATTATCCAGGCATAGATGAAGCTGACACAAAAGTTAGAGGCATCCCAGCTTTGAATCTTGATGAATGGGAAAGCAAGGTACATGATTTTGATCCCTACAAGGAAATAGAGGAATTTTAACTAGGAGTTTATTGCATGCATGAAGAAAATCAACCTATTCCTAGCATCACCAAGCCAGACCATAAAGATGATAATGAGGTATGGTAGCTGTTCTTTGATGGATCAAGAAGTAGAAAAGGTGTAGGGGAGCTATGCTTATTTCACCTCAAGGCATCAAGTATTATTCAACTTTTAAATTTTAGTTTGCATGTTCTAACAACATGCTTTGAATATGAATCTTTGATACAAAGATTGCATTGGTTAAGAAAGAGAGGTATAAAAAACTTACAAGTCTTTGGTGACAGTGAGTTGATTGTTAATCAAGTTAAAGGGCAGCATGCTGCCAAAAATGACCTGCTCAAGTGTTATAAGAATATGGTGTGGGACCTCATTGAGGATTTTGAAGGCTTTGACATCAACTCCATCCCTAGGAAAGAAAACCAAGCTGTTGATAGACTTGTAATAGTTAGAACAACCTTTGATGTTGTGGAGAGTATCAAGGAGGATAAAGTGTAGCAAAAATTCATGTGATTATAAGGCCATCCATGCTAGACAATAATGTAAGTTGGTAAGTGTTTGAAAGCGACCAACAAATCATCAATTTCTTGTAAGAAGAAGCCGAGTTCTCATCCAAAATCGGAGAAGTTAGAACAACAATATGGTGATCAAGTGGTAAGACTAAAAACCAACAAAGCGCCAAAAGGACTTGTCACTTTAGATTCCATCTTTAATCCTAATGATCAATTTAGGAAGGAGAAAGCAAACATCCAAGTCAAGGGAGAAGATTCAGTGCCCATCTCGGTGGGAGAAGAAAATCACTTCCAATTGGTAAAGTGATAACCAAGCAAGAAAAGTATGAGTTCATGCAACTTTTCCAAGAGTTCCCTGATATATTTGCTTGGAGGTATGACGATTTGAGAGGTTTCAATCCCAAGCTATCCCAACACACAATTGAATTAGATCCAAGTAATAAACCCATCGGGTAAAAACAAAGCCCGGTCTAATCCACACATGGAGCCTCTCATGAAGAAGGAATTGAATAATTTAGTTGAGGCAAGTATCATATTTCCTATCAAGCATTCAAGTGGGTTTCAAACTCGGTTATAGTTAGAAATAAGAGTGGAGAAATCAGATTGTGTGTAGACTTTAGAGATTTGAATAGAGCATCCTCAAGGATCATTACCCACTTCCTTCTATGGAGCAGATTTTGCAAGTTGTTGCTAGCTCGAGAGGTTTTCATTGCTAGATGGTTATTCAGGGTATAATTAGATTATGGTAAAGGAGGATGATAAGTTCATAACAGCCTTCACCACCAAATGGGGAACCTATGCATATAGGAAAATGCCATTTGGGCTGTCTAACACCTGGAGCCACCTTCCAAAGGGCAATGGATATGGTGTTCAAGGGATTGATTAATGAAATAGTGTTGATATACCTAGATGACATTACTGTATTATCTAAAAGTACAAAAATCATCTCTTTCATTTGAGACAAGTGTTCCAAAGATGTAGAAGATTTGGGGTATCCTTAAATCCCAAAAAATGTATTTTCCTAGCTCATGAAGGAAAGCTCCTAGGCCACATTGTTTCCAAAGAGATATTAACAATTGATCTAGAGAGGGTTAAAGCAATAAAAGAACCGCCATTACCAAGACACAAGAAGGCCCTTCAAAGTTTCTTGGGAAGAATCAATTTTTTTCGAAGGTTTTTTCTAGACTTTCCAGCCCTAATCAAGCCAATAACTATGATGTTGAAGAAAAGTATGGCTTTCAAATGGATAGCTGAAGGTAAGGAAAGTTTTGAGGCAATCAAGGAGGCTATCTCACAAGCTTCGACTCTCATTAACCCTGATTTCTCTAAGGATTTTATCCTTTATGCATTTTGTGGTGATGATACAATTTCTACAATTTTAGTACAAATGAACAAAGAAAATGCAGAAAGCGACCAATTGCTTCTTTAGCCAAAGCTTGGAGGACTATAAGGTGAGGTATTCCTTCATTGAGAAGCATGTTCTTATGGATTACTCATTAAGGACTTCCTCCTCAACAAATATCTAAATGAAAATGTGTAGGGTGGATTACTCATGTCATGGAGTATGACATTGAGATCAAAGTCACCAAGTGGTATGAGGAAAGGGATTGTGTGAGCAGCTAGTCTTGAGTAAATCAATGGAAGTAATTAATGGGAAGGATGTTGTTTTGGAATTGCAAGACAAACAAGAACAAAGAGGTGTTCAAGAAGAGAATGGTGGTATGCTCACTCCTTGCTGGACCTAAGATGTAATGAACTTATTACAAATAGGCCTATGCCCTCGGGAGATGAACAAAACCAAGAGAAGACATTTCAGATTGTAGGCTGTCCCATATGAACTTGTTGATGGTGTCTTGTTCAAAAAGGATATAAATGGAGTATTGCTGAGATGCAATGGGACAAATCAAATTAAGAGAATGTTAGAAGAGTTCCATGGTGGATCAGTGGGGTTCATTTTTCTCTAAGAGTGACAGTCCTCAAGATTATGAAGGTTGGCTATTATTGGCCCAAGGTGTTTAGTGATTGTTATGCATGGATCAAGAGGTGAAAAAATTGTGCATTCTTCACAGTGCAACAAGATAATAGTAGCCTTTCCATTGTACCCAATTTCAGCTGATCAACCATTCATGCAATGGGGTTTGGACTTCATTGGAGTCATTAACCCAAACTCAAGCCAAGGACACAAGTGGATTCTAATAGCAATAGCCTACTTCACCAAATGGGACCAAGCGGTGGCACTCAAAGAGGTAAATGAATCTAGCATTCTAGACTTCTATGAGGGGATAGTAACCATATTTGGTATACTTGATCGAGATAATGCATTGGCATTCATAGGATCAAAGGTAACTCGAATGGGCTGTTAAGAATGAGATCTACCGAGCACTTCATCAAATTATTACCCTCAAGGTAATGGTAAAGCTAAGTCTACTAACAAGAACCTATTAAAGATCATCAAGAGGACTCTTGATGAAAATCGAGGACTTGGCATACTAAACTGAAATTTGCCTTATGGGATGATAGGATAACTCCCAAGAGATCCTTTGGTAGCTCTCCATTCAGACTTATTTATGTAAGAGAGGCAATCTTACCTATGTCACTTGAGTTTCCAATGTTGGAACTCATGAAGCAATTGGAATTGTTGGAGTTTGAACCCATGGAGGTTAGATATGCAGAATTGATGGAACTCCAAGAAATTAGAGAGCATGCAGCCCAAACAATGGAGAAGGACCAAGCCTTGATCAAGAGAACCTTTGATAGGAAAGCTAAGGCTAGAACCTTCCAAGTTGGAGATTTAGTGTTGAAATGGGATGCAAACTGAGAAAAGCCAGGAAGGCATTCAAAGTTTGATGCCATTTGGAGTGGCCCCTACATGGTCACAAAATGTAAGAACAACAATGCCTTCCAATTATCTACATTGGATGGTGAAGAACTATAGATTCCAATTAATGGAATCCATCTAAAGCATTGCTACTAGAAGGAAAATCTTCACCTTGTACATATTAGCTTAGATTTTCATTCCTCCAAGTGCTTGTGCACATTGGTTTGTTGTAGCTTAGTTTTACATTTCCCTAAGTGCTTTGGCACAAGCTTTCTTGTCCCAAGAATGCATCTTTGTAGGTCATGTTACCAGATCAAGTGATGTTCTACTCTCACAATCTTCTTTCTAGAAATTTTCTAATGAGTTGAGAGTACCAAGTAGTTAAGTTGATGACTCCATGCCCAATGGATTGCTTTAGGTAGCTGGTCACTTCATCCAACAGGCAGATGACCCCTCTGAGTCGCCAAAATTGTTATCCAAAATAAGCCCCTTGCTTATTTTGACTAACTTTCTTTCATTCCTTCCTTCCTTGTGCCCAGTAAATTTTTTTCACTTTTTAGGCACTCAAAATTATCTAGAAATGGCTTCATCAGATAGAGAATTTTCTCACCTTTCCAGAAAGGTAAAATTTTCCTTCTAACTCCTTATATTTTACAAGTTATGGCTTGGTGGAGTTTTTGAGGGAAATTTTCTTTGGGAAAGTCCGCACCAATGAGGAGGCGCCACGTGGCGGCGGAATGGCAGGTCGGCGGAGGTAAGTTAGAAAAATTTCCAAAGGGTTTGATGGGGGCACAAAGAAATTTTTGGCCCGATGCCCCGTGAACCAAGAGGAGGCCGCCACGTGTCCATAAGGGCCGGCGAGAGTTGGAGGGGTGGAGTGATTTTTGGCTTTTGCCAAAATTTGTAAAAAGCGCAAAGGAGAGAATTGGCCGCAGGCCTGCCAAGGAGGAAAGAAAAATTTGGAGTGCCCCATGGACTAATCAAAGTGTGACATGTGTCCTATTCACGTCAGAGGTCAGGGGCGTGGGGGGAATTTGACAATTTTGCCAAAGTGTTACAAAGGGCAAAAGGGAAAAATTTGGCCCACAGGCTCGCAAAGGAGAAAATGAAAATTTTGGTTAGGTCCCCATGGAATAATCAAAGTGTGTCACGTGTCTTACTCTTAATGGAGGTCGGGGGCATGGGGATAACTTTATTTTTTTTCCAAAATGGTCGGCAGCGCAAGGGAAAATTTTAGAGCGCGCCCCCGCGGGTGAATAGGAGGATGACATGTGGCGCATAACGGAGGGTTAGTGGAGGAATTTTGGAAAATTTTCCAAAATTCAAAAAGGTGTAAAATGCCATTAAAGCCCATGAACCAATAGGAACATGCCATATGGCAGTAGAGTGGTGGAGGGTGGAGATTTTTGGGAAATATTTCCCAAATCCAAAAAGGGGGAAAATTTTTGGGTTTCGGCCCGACCCAATTTTTGCCCCTGTTTTTCCCTAAATCTTAAGAGGGGAATATCTTTCGATCTAGAGCTTTGTTTTTCTTGATTTTAGTGTCATTGGAAAGCTATTGAAGTCATATACATGATGGAATCTTTAATTTTGTTTTTTGGTGGAGTTTAGTGAGAGAAAAATGAGAAAACACCTCTGGCATGGGAAAAGAGCAGAACCAACATTCAACCACCATTTTTAATGTAGAATGGCTTCCATTCATCTCTAGCATGGTCGAAAATCTTGGGGAATGGACTTTTAAGGGTACCCATGCTATTTTAATGGATATAGTTGATTGTTGAATGACTCTTTTCATTTTTCCGGTGTTTCTCCTTCTTGGCTTAGGTTTTCATTGTTAAACGCCATTTTAGGCTCCCTCCTTCACCCTGACAAGTGAATTTGTGGAATATTAGACCTTTTTAGGACTGCAACATGTTTTCTACCTCCTTACTATTGTAATGCACTGTATTTAAAAATGGAAATGACAATGCAAGCTCTGTGAATGAATTTTCAATCCTTTCTTGTGTTGTTTTCTCTATCCTAATCCTTCATTACATTTTTAGCAATTTGTGCATGATTTGTGTTGCATTTTTACAATTTGTGTCAATTTTTAGAAGTATATGTTCACCACTCCTTTGGTGTATCACCTTGTTAGTTTAGTTTTATCTTCTTTTTCTCTTCAATCCTTGTCTCCTTGGCAGAATTAGAGTAGGATTTTGAGTTAAACCTCTGCAATTTTCATGTATACATCTGATCAGAGGAGTAGAGGAACTAGCCTTTAATTTGGAGAGTTTTTTTCCATTTTTGCAAGTCCCACACTTGGGGAAAAGATTCAATGTTGTGCAATCACACTAAATGACCCATTTCTCACTTGCAGATCTAAAGGTCATTTAGGGGGTGCTGTTGATTTGCACTCAAACAAAGAAGACGACGTGTTAGTGGAGGGTGGAACCCTCATGACCTTGTTGGCTTCTGGAAAATTTTACATATTTCCCCCCATCCCCGCACTTCCGCCCTCACCTCGGTGTTATCCCTCCGTGGATGTGCGGACTGTGCACACCTTTATCCATTTTATCTCCCCTTAGTTGAAATTTCCACTCAAACTCTACCACCCTGCACCTTCCTCGTTTTCTTCCCCACATCGGCTTATTGAGTGCCATGTGTCCCTGGTGTAACCACGGGTGCGTGGGGTGCTAGTTGTATTTTCTTTCCTTGGGCGGATCTCCGTAATTTTCTCTGCCACCCGTCCTTCCCTCTCCCTTTCTCCCAAAGAATGGCTCGAAGCTCGACACGTGTCCCCTCGACGGCATAATAGAGTGTGGGCACAAATGGAAATTTTTTCCTGTGAGAGAAAAATTTCAAATGCCGCCCCTTGACCTGCCAACCAAAAAATTTATTTTCACCCATGCTCGACACGTGTCCCCTTGGGGAAAAATTTGACCCCTAAGGTTCGCTGGTCCATATATGGAGTTTTACAAGGAGTTAGGAGGAATTCTTTATATTGTTGGAAAGGTGAGAAAATTTATTATCAAATGGAAATGATTTAAAGAAATTTTGAGTGCATTATGGGTGAGAAAATCAAGTTGAAACTCTGAGCATGTTAAAGAATGGGTATGGTGATATTTTACCCCCGAACCTAATTGAAACTTCTAACCCTAAAATTTGGACCTTGTGACCTCTGATAATTGTTAATAAATGTAAAGTATGTTCTAGTAATTTTAGAATTGTTTTGAACTTGATAGTGTCAATTGTTGTCTTGTAACTTGGTTGTGGACACTTCTAATAAAAAAATTATTCCATAATTTTCCTGACTAACCCTAGGTTGTTTCTTGGGTCTCAAGTGGGTTGTTTTAACGAGCATCACACTTGGTATTAGAGTAGTGGTTCAAAAGCTTGGACCATTGGGCACACTAGAAAACTTAGGACATGAAACTTAAACCTAACACATTTTTTTAAATCTAGAAAAGACAAATTAGTTTAGAAATTGTATATTGTAGTAAACATGGAGAATTGAATAAAAATTAGAAAATGAACTAACTCTCACTTTGGTCTATGCAGGAGGTGTAGATGGGGCAAGGGGAATTTACAAAGAGACTCAAACTTACCACCACCACCACCACCACTAGATCAGGGTGTAGCAGATATCCTACCCCAGATCTTGCAGACCCTTTAGGATGTCAATGCCACTCTACACGGAGGATTAGGAGGAGGAAATGCATCTAGTCATGATAAAGACCCTTCTATTAAGGGTCAGGTATCTCCTCAACCTAGTGAGGAGAATAGAGGAGAGAAATCCCATGCAGATTCAGCCCAGAGTAGAGTCACCAGGGGACAGGGTGACAAAGTTCCAGAGCATAGAGAGAGGTCTCAGAGCCCTAGGCTTAGGGATGAGTGTGCAGAGAGACCTAGAGGCCATCAAAACACATTTGTAGATCACATTAGTTAGATCACGAAGTTTGACCCTCACCTTACTCGGGTGACATGGGTGGATTTTAGGAAGAGGACTCGGCTAGTGAGCTTGAGTGGTTGCTTCAAGATTTGTCCTTGTTCTAGCAAGATGAAAGTTCATGTTGCGATCCATATACCGAGGGATGGAGCGAGAATGTTAGGTTGTGGAGTCTATTTTCATGTGTGAAAGTGTTGAAGATTGTACACTAAGAGTACTGTACACTTTCCATGTTGTCTTGCCAGGGTTTGGGGCCGGGTGGGCCCTAGCGGTAGCCCTTGTAATAGGGGTTCGAGGGTGCAGCCCCCAATTTTTTTGGGCCTTAAAACGTGCTTGATATATTGGGAAACATGATTTTCACATATGGGTGGGATTTTGACCCATAGGTTTATGAGACAGTTTTTTCCCATGGTTTTGATACCCACTGAGTTTTGTAAAACTACTTAAGCAATTGTATATTTATATGGTTTTATGCATATGATAGAAGTATGAAAAACATTGCAGATGTGCTTTGAATTCAGGTGTGAATTTTGTAGAGTTTGTTGAGCATAGCTCCAAATAGATCTGGGTATTGTATTGAGAGAGTGGTGGCTTGTAATAAAATCTGAGCAAGTGATTCTTGGTGGACGTAGCCAAAATTGGGTGAACCGCGTTAAATACTGTCTCTTTATGTTGTGTTATTTTATTCTGCACTTTTATTTGAGATTTGTAATATTTTTACGTATAATAGTTTCTCTTTGTTGCGATTTCGTAAGGGATTATTCCACATATTTTATCCCTTATTTCCTAACAATTGGTATCAGAGCCTAGTTTGGTTTGTTGAAGTGTTGAATTGTAGGGAAAGTTTTATCTTGAGTGGGAGCTATGACAGATGATGGAAGATCTAGGGTTGATAAATTCAACGGGTAGAATTTCAGTCTTTGGAAGATGCAGATGGAAGATTACCTTTATCAGAAGGATCTTTATACTCTGTTTTCTCGAAAAGGTGAACAAAACCTTGAGCATGACAGATGTGGAATGGGATTTTCTAGATAGGAAGGCACTTGGGACAATCCGGTTGTGTCTTGTATCTTTGATATTATTTAATGTTTCAAAGGAAAATACTACAAAAGAACTAATGGATGCATTAGGGAAGTTGTATGAAAAACCCTCTTCCTCTAATAAGATATTTTTAATGAAAAAGTTGTTTAATATGAAGATTTTTGAGAATGGTTCAGTAGTAGATCATCTAAATGATTTTAATATGGTTGTAAATATGCTAGCTTTGGTTACAATAGAATTTGATGAAGAAGTTAGGGCTTTATTAGTTCTGTGCTCTTTACCTAAGAGTTGGAATAGCCTGGTAATGGTGGTAAGCAACTCGGTTCCTGCTAACTCAAAGTTGAAGTTTGAGGATGTTGTAGGGGTGATTCTAAGCGAGGAAATGTGAAGAAAAAGCTCTGGTGAATCTTCTACTTCAGGGAATTCTTTGACAGTGGAAACTAGAGGGAGACAGAAGAATAGAGGAAACCATGGAAAATCAAAGGATTGGGCAAGGTCAAAATCCAAAAGCAAGATAGTATGTTGGCACTGTGGAAAGTCTGGGCATGCAAAGAAGGACTGTTGGGAGCTTCGAGACAAGAAGAAAACAAGGAGGCAAATGTGGCAACGGGTAATGTATGTCAGGATGCTTTGATTCTTTCTTTGCACAATATTACTAAATCTTGGGTTTTAGATTTGGGGCTTATTTCCACGCTTCTTCACATAGGCATTATTTTGTTGATTATGTTCAAGGAGATTTTGGGCATGTTTTTATTGGTGATGATGAGCCTTGCAATATAGTTGGAAAATGTTCTATTCAGGTTAAGATGTAGAATGAGAATACTTGGCTATTGAAGGATGTCAAACATGTGCCTACATTAAGATGAAATTTGATATCGGCGCAGGAAGTTGGGAAGTGATGCTTTCTTGTGATATTTTTACAACGGACTCTTGGAAGGTTGCTAATGGTGCTCTTGTGGTGGTAAGAGATAAGAAGGTTGGAACTTTGTATTTAACCACTTATAGCACTAATGTTTGTAATCTTGTGGCTTCAGTAGTATACAACATTATGGCACTATAGGCTCGGTCATATGAGCCATAAGGGCATAGAGATCATAAAGAAGGATTTTCCTAGATATACAGAAATAGGTTTGGAGTTCTATGAGGACTGCATATATGGGAAACAAAAGTGAGTAAGGTTTCTCAAGGTTGGACCTACAAAAAAAGAGAGTAAGTTAGAGATGGTGCATTCTGATGTGTGGGGCGGCTCAGGTATCATCTCTTAGGGGTTCAAGTTATTATGTTACTTTTATTGATGATGTAACAAGGAAAGTTTGGGTTTATTGTATTAGAAACAAATATGATGTATTTGACACTTTTTTTAAATGGAAAGCCTTGGTAGAGAATGAAATAGGTCTTAAGCTAAAATGTCTCAGGTCAAATAATGGAGGGGAGTATTGCAGCAATGAATTTGATGATTATTGTTCTAAGAATGGAATCCATAGGAAAAAGATGGTTCCAAGAACTCTGCAGTAGAATGGGGTGTTAGAAAGGATGAACAGAACAATAATGGAACTGCTTAGGAGCATGAGGTTACATGTAGGAATGCCTCTTTCTTTTTGGGCAGAAGCGGTGAGCACAACTGTGTACTTGATAAACATAGGACCCTCAAGTGCCTTGGATGGAGGCATACTTGAGGAGGCTTGGTATGGTAAGAAAGTTGATTATTCATTTCTTAGAGTCTTTGGATGTGAGGTGTTTGTTCATATAGACAAGGATGATATGACCAAGCTAGAGGCTAAGTCAGAAAAATGTACTTTCATTGGCTATGATGGTGATGACTTTGGATATAAATGTTGAAGTATTAAGGACAAGAAAATCATTCGATCTAGGGATGTGGTCTTTAATGAGAAAGTCATGTATAAGCAGTAATTGTAGGAAAACAAGGAAGAATCCAAGAAAGAATATGCAGTGGTAGAGGATCTTCCAGATGGAAAAGTGACACATGAATCAGTTCAGGAACCTCCTCAATAGGAATCCCAAACTCCTATATTGAGGAGGTCTTCTAGGGTAAGAAGAGAACCTAAACATTTTTCTCCTTCTCTTTATTATTTATTACTCACTGATAGTGGAGAGCCGAGAGATTTGATGAAGCAATACAAGTATATGCTAGGAAGAAGTGGGAGCAAGCCATGGATGAGGAGCATCAGGCTCTCATGGAGAACTAGACATGGGATTTGGTGAAGCTACCCGAAGGTAAAAGAGCATTACAGAACAAGTGGGTGTTCAAATTCAAAGAGGAAGAATGAGGAAAGAAAAGATACAAGGCCCAATTGGTGGTCAAGGGGTTTGCATAGAAAAAATGTATAGATTTTAATGATATTTTTTCTCCTGTAGTAAAAATGACTTCTATTAAAACTATTCTTGGAATAGTTGCGGTAGAATAATTTCACTTAGAGTAGATTGATGTAAAAACTACATTTCTCCATGGTGATTTAGAGGAGGAACTATATATGCAAAGTGACAGAGGGCTATGAGGTCAAAGGTAAAGAGGAGATGGTGTGCTGGCGAAGAAGAGTTTGTATGGATTGAAACAATCTCCACGTCAATGGTATAAGAAATTTGATAGTTTCATGATGGAGCAAGGTTATATTAGATGTCATTTTGACCATTTCATGTATACAAAGAAATTTGAGGATGACAGTTATATTATCTTGTGTCTATATGTGGATGACATGTTGGTTGTAGGTAAAAACATGCAGGAAATAAAAGTACTCAAGAAGCAGCTAAGTGAATCCTTTGTTATGAAGGATTTGAGGGTAGCCAAAAAATCCTTAGTATGAGGATATCTCAGGGGTAGGAAGGAATGAAATATAACTTTATCTCGGGAAGAGTACCTTAAGAAAGTCTTAGAGAGGTTTAATATGCGGGATTCTAAACCGGTTGGGACTCTTTTGGCGAGGCCATTTCAAGTTATCAAAGGAGTAGTGTCCCAAGATAGAGCAGGAGAGAAACCAAATGTCTAAGGTACTTTACTCATCAGTAGTTGATAGTTTGATGTATGCTATGGTGTGTACCAGGCCTTATATTTCCCATGCGGTGGGAGCGGTGAGTATATTTATGAGTGATCTAGGTAGAGATCACTGGCAAACAGTAAAGTGGATCCTTCGGTATTTGAGAGGGACCATGGGGACAATTTTGTGCTACAGTGGATTAGACACCACTTTGTGTGGTTATGTAGATTTAGATATGGATGGAGATGTAGATAGTAGGAGGAGCATGATAGGTTATGTTTACACTGTATGTGGGACAACAGTGAGCTGGATTTCAAGACTATAGAAGCTGGTGGCTTTTTTAACCACAGAGGCTAAGTATGTTGCTGCCATAGAGGAAAACAAAGAAATGATTTGGTTACAACAATTTCTTGAGGAGTTGGGGCATAAGCAAGAGGAAGGAAAGCTACATAGTGATAGTTAGAGTGCTATACACCTAGCTAAGAACTTTGCTTTCCACTCTAGGATGAAGCATATATAGTTAAGGTACCATTTCATCAGGACAACTTTAGAGGAAGAGAAGTTAAAGCTGGAGAAGATTCATACTAGTCAGAATCTTGCAGACATGATGACCAAGGTGGTCACAAGGGAAAAATTGAAGTTGTGTTCAACTTTGGTTGGCCTTCGCGAAAACTAGTGAAGGGTTGAGAAGCTTGCTTAGAGGAAAAGTAGTCTCCAAGTGGGAGATTGTTAGGTTGTGGATCCTATTTTCATGTGTGAAAGTGTTGAAGACTATACACTAAGAGTAATGTACACTTTCCATGTTGTCTAGCCAGGGCTCAGGGTCAAGCCGGAAGCCTCGGTAGCGAGGGGTTCGGGGCGTAGTCCCAAATTTTTTTTTCGGGCATTAAAATGTGCCCAATATATCGGGAAACATGATTTTCTCATATGGGTAGAAATTTGACCCATAGGTTTATGGGATGATTTTTACCCATGGTTTTGATACCCATGGTTTTGTAAAACTACTTAAGCAATTGTCTATTTATATGGTTTTATGTATATGATAGAAGTATGAACAACATTGTAGATGTGCTTTGAATTCGGGTGTGAATTCTGTAGAGTTTGTTGAGCATAGCTACAAACAGATCATGTATTGTATTGAGAGAGCGATGGCTTGTAATAAAATCTGAGCAAGTGATTCTTAGTGGATGTAGCCCAAATTGGGTGAACCACGTTAAATAATATCTCTTTGTGTTGTGTTATTTTATTCTGCACTTTTATTTGAGATCTGTAATATTTTTTGCATATTAGTTTCTCTTTTATACGTTACGATTTCATGAGGGATTATTCCACATATTTTATCCCTTATTTCCTAACATAGGAGTATGGTGGAGGACAGAGGAGTAGAAGCTCCATGTAGATTATGAGACAATGACCTGAGAGCTATTTGAGGAGATATTCAGGAGCAAATATTTGTCATAGAGGTTCATACAGTAGAGGATCGATGAGTTCCATGACCTCCGATAGGCATCTCTTTCAGTAGTAGAGTATGAGAGTAGATTTTTAGATCTACTCCAGTATGTTGAGTATATGTAGGATGAGCAGTGTGGATTCACAGGTTCATTCAGGGCTTGAATTTAGATATTGGAGGTGTAGTGCGGATCCACTACCCATAGACATTAGCTGAGGCCGTCGAGAAGGCCTATATTGCAGAGGAGACTCAGGGAAAGACCCAACAGGCTAGAGACCGAGTCCAGAGCTACATACAATAGATGTAGGATGGTAGATCGAGGGGGTCAGTACCTCTTCCTCATGGTGGACAAGGTTCAAAGCATAGTCATCCTATATGCCACAATCATAGCAAAAAGTAACAAAGCATTCCCGCCCACCTCATAGACCTCCACAAAGAGCTGATGCACGAGAGGTCGGAGTATGGGGCCTCCTCTTAGGGGTCCCATCAGGACACATGGTGGACCTAGAGCTCAGTCAGTGGGAGCTCACCAGCAGAGACCTCAGTAGACCACAGATGGATCATTGGGATCCACGCCATAGACTTCCAGGGCACCTACTAGAGGTGCTACTCATTGGGGAGGATCAAGAGGGTGTTTTTTTGTGGAGTTACTGGACACTTTTGGAGAGATTTCCCATAGAACCCTAATAACAAGGTAAGACAGATCTCAGAGCTGACTGTTGGTGACATGGGGCGTAACCACATGATTTATACAGTGGTTGAGAACTGCTAGGTAGAGCATCAGAGCATAGTCATTGAGGCCACATGTAGCATTGGTGGTATTTCTACCTCTGTATTGTTTGATTTTGGTTCTTCTGATTCTTTCATTGCACCATCCTTAGTAGAGTGATGTAGGCTAGTGGTAGTTAGAAAGGGTCTTAATTGGGATGTTGAGATGGCTTTTAAAGCCAAAATCTCTTTAGACTCCTCGGTTAAGGAGTATGTAGTGGATTTGGGACCTTTCACCACTACCTTAGATCTCTGTATCCTTCCTTTGGGATCGTATGGAATCATTTTGGGTATGGATTGGTTATCTGCACACAGGGCCAGGATGGATTGTTATCATAAGACTATATCTTGTGTAGATGATTTGGGAGTTGAGTTGGTGATTTCAGGGGTTAGGAGACCCGTTTCTATTCACACCATCTCCGCTATGCAGCTTAAGTGGTGTGTGTGACGGGGTTGTCAGATGTATATTGTTATAGTTAGTGACATATCAGAGGATGGGTCTAGTGGACCATCGCTAGATGATCATCCCATTTTGAGAGATTTTGCATATATCTTTCTAGGGGAGCTACGGGGGTTACCACCCCACGTGAGATTGATTTTCATATAGATCTAGTTCCTGGAGTAGATCCTATCTCACAAGAACCTTATCGAGATGACCACCCTGAGCTTTGTGAGATGAAGTTGCAGCTTGAGGGCCTTTTGGAGAAAGGCCTTATCCGTCCTAGTGTATCCTCTTGGGGTGCACCGGTGATCTTTATGAAGAAGGATGGATCATTACGGTTATGTATTGATTACCGCTTGACTAAACAAGGTAATGATCAAGAATCATTATCCTCTTCCTTGTATTGATGACTTGTTTGATCGGATGAAGGGAGCCATAGTTTTCTAGGATTGATCTTAAGTCAGGCCACCATCAGTGAGGATTTCAGAGGTGACATTTATAAGACCACCTTCCACGAGATATGGGCACTATGATTTCACAGTGGTGCCTTTTGGTTTGACGAATGCCCCCACAATGTTCATGAGTTTGATGAATGGGGTATTCAAGATATTCTTAGATCACTTCATGCTCGTCTTTGTAGATGACATTTTATATACTCACGTACACATGAGGAGCATGAGGGGCACCCTTCGCTCGCCCGAGTTCTTTAGTGTTTTCATGAGAAACAAATTTACGGGAACTTGGAGAAGTGTGCATTATTTTAGATAGAGGTACAATATTTGGGTCATATCATTTCTGGGGAAGGTATCACCATCGATCCTTCCAAGATTAGAGCCATTATGGATTGACCAACATCTACTACAGTGATTGAGGTGTGCAGCTTCATGGGATTAGCAAGTTACTACTAGAGGTTTATTTAGGACTTCTCTCGAATTGTGCACCCTATCACTTCCCTTCAGAGGAAAGGGAAGAAGTTTGTTTGGTCAGAAAAATGCAAGTAGGTCTTCAAGACACTGAAGGAGTGCCTCACTACAACACCTATTCTTGTAGTGCCGGATCCACAAGGTGAGTTCTTTGTTTGCATGGATGCTTCTTTAGCAGGGCTTGGAGGTGTGTTGATGTAGGAGGGTAGAGTAGTGGCTTTTGAGTCTTACAAACTCAAAGATCATGAGCTTAACTATCTAACCCATGATCTTGAGCTTGTGGTAGTTATGCATGCCTTGGTTTGATGGAGGAACTTTCTTCTTGGCAGGAGATTCACACTCAGGATAGATCATTTGAGTCTTTGCCACCTCTTCACGCAACCCAATCTCAATGCTCGTCAGTGGAATTGGATGGAGTTTCTTTGTGAGTATGATATGGAGATCGAGCATGTGAAGGGGAAGGAGAATGTGTTAGCATATTCTCTTAGCAAGTGAAGACATATGGCTATGGCCACCGTAGTGAGTCTGATTTACGGAGTAGGATTCTTCAATGCCTTCCTCTTGACAACTTCAACATTACTGAAGACGAGCATAAATTGAGTCACAAATATCCCTTGAGGGAAAGTTTGATGGTTTTTCCTTAGAGATAGATGGTCTTCTTAGGAACAGAGGTTGGATATATGTTCTTAGAGATGGAGGCCGAGGTAGGACATCTTGGTAGAAGCACATCGTGCACCCTATTCATCCATCCCAGGGTGAAGAAGATGCATACCACCTTTAGATAGTTGTATCATTGGAGAGGACTTTAGAGAGACATGGCCCAGTTCATGTCACGATGTTTAGAGTGCTAGAGAGTTAAGGCTGAGCATCAACATCAAAGAGCCTTATTTTTCTCCATGTTATACCGGAATGGAAGTGGGACACCATTTCCATGGATTTCATTGTTGGGCTACCGATGTCGAGATATCACCATGATGCCATCATGGTCATGGTTGATAAATTGAAAAAAGTGGCTCACTTTTCTCTAGTGAAGACCACTTATACACTAGAGCAGTGGCACGAGTATATCTAGATGAGATTTTCAAAGTTGCATAGGATTCCGCAGAAAATAATTTGTGACCACGATCCTTTATACACTTTACATTTATGGACTACCATGCAATATGTACTCGAGACGAGAATCAAATTCAATACAACATATCACCATGAGACAGATGGACAGATTGAGCGGGTGAATCATATTTTAGAGGACATGCTCAGGATGTATGTGATGGATCAGTAGTCTAAATGGGAGGAGTACCTGTACTTAGTGGAGTTTTCCTACAATAATAGTTTTCAGAGTTCCATAGGCATGGATCCTTTTTAGGATTTTTATGGTAGAGAGTGCATGACACCTCTTAGTTGGGATAGGCTAGAGGATAGAGTATCTCTTGGACCAGCTCTTCTACAAGACATGGAGCAGCAGGTGGTGTTGATCAGGTAGAGATTGCAGGAGGCACAAGACATGTAGAAGAAGTATGTAGATCAACATAGGATCGACCGTAGTTTTGATGTGGGCATGAAGGTGTTCCTTTGTGTCAGGACACACAAGATCCCTATCTGTTATGGAAAATGTTCTAAGTTAGCTCCTAGATTCATTGGTCCTTTTGAGATCTTGGAGCATATCATCCCTTTGGCCTACCGTCTAGCATTGCCACCCAACTTGTCTCACATACATGATGTTTTTCATGTTTCAGTTCTCAGGAGATATATTACAGACCCTTCTCATGTGTTAGATTAGACATCATTACAGGTGTAGGATCAGGGATAGGTGATGGTGGAGCCCATTCACATCCTAGATCGTAGGACCCTGGGCCTTCAAGGTAGAGAGGTTGATTAGGTTTGGGTGCAGTGGGACAGATATGATGAGACTGTAGCTACATGGGAGGATGCTACTTCATTACGAGTTTAGTTTCCACATTTTTTCCAATGACTTCTAGGAGGAAGTCGAGTCTAAGGGGATGGGGATGTAGTGCCCACTTCCCTTTGACACCTTTGGATGTTTATTTTGATACGTTTGATTTCATTATGGACATTATTATGTTTTGATTTAGTATGATGTTAGACATTTGATCATGGATTATTATTGATCTTGATTTGGTTATGATGCATGATGATTATTAAAGACACTTCATATGTGGATGATGATATACTATTTGACATGGATATAGTTTGAATGTTGTTAGGGATGTGATTTTTGATATTGTGAGTAGAATTAGAAATGGACATTACATGATGATGATATAGTTATTACTTTGATGTTGTTGATATAAATTGTAAGTGATTTTGTTAAAATTGCTTTGATGTTGTTGTGATTCACATATTTAGATGATTTTGTGATTATTCATGTTGTATGTTCGATATGGCCATGAGGTGAAGGAGGAATTTATGTTTTACGGGTTAAATATCACTAAAAACATCAGAGGATCGGAGACCAACCACAATGGAAATCTAGGTGAATTCGACAAGGTCACCATGGCAACATGTTTTTGTGTGTAATGTATTTTGTTAAGGATTCCCATGGGGGATTACCTCTAAATGTGACCATGGGTTTGTGAATTTTATTAATGTGGTTAAATTTTATTATTGTTTGTATGTATTTTATTATTGAAATGTTCCCTTATTTTATTTAATAAAATTTTGAAGAATTAATGTGAGAAATCATATGGTTCAAATTTAAATAAATTGGATTGGGATACGGAAAGTAATAATGGAAGTTGTTGGCTCTTTGTATTAAATATGTAAGGGATGTGTAAGTTGTGTAAGTCTGATTTTGGAGTATGAAACACCCCACCTCCTTGGAGATTCGAATTTGTCCTTGGGGGCTGTTTTTGAGGCTTGTGGGACAAGTAAAACTTGTCCCCTCTAAATTTAATTTACCAACCATAATTATGGTTGGAGGGGTGATTTTAGACTTTTAAATGCATCTTATTAATCATGTTAAGTTTTGATTGCACTCTCTTACATTTTATTTATTTTATAAATCCTTTGGGGTGTGGGCTTTTTGGAGTGTGTAAGTAAATTGTCATATTTTCACCCACCTCTTTATTGTGCTTGGGAGAATGAAATTTTGTCTTTTGTGTTTGATTTTGAGGATGTGTGATGTGGCATCCTACATAGATCCACATCATCATCTTCTCTTCCTCTCTATAAAATTCAAACTCTTTACTTGTTTTGGGTTGTTGAATCATTTGGAAAACTTTCGGGGGCGTATTTTCTTGTGTTTGGAGCTCTTACTTTTGGAAGGAGTTGGAGAAACTTTGCATGCTTGGATATTGTTGTTTTAAGACTGTGTTTTTGGCATTTAAAGCTTTTGTTGGAAACAAAAGTTACCATGGAGATATGTGTTATTTTCTTGTTGTATTGTGTGAATGGTGCATGTTTTGATTTATTTATTCGCTGGTTGGGTAGACTGTTGCCATAGGGATGGTGTAGGAGAAGGCTATGGGAAATACATGTGGGGGTATACATGGAATTCCTTTGGCATCATAATTTTTGGAAGGAGTTTGGGTCCTGAATCCACCATGGAAAAGAATTAGGTTGCATTTCTTACTTTGGGGGGGGCATAAAGAAATCTGTGGGGGCATAAGAAGGGATTTGTGGGGGCATAAGGATGTGTGTGATGAATTATTTTGGTGGTTTGTTCGGTGGATGCCCAATTCCCATTGGGAGGCATAAGTAGCTTCCCCATAGTCCTTGCTCCTTTGGCTTGCATGATCAAGCCTGAGTTTTGATTTGAATGTTTTCAATTGTAGTTGTAAACTACTATTTTGTGTTGAACTATGTTTTATATTGAATTATGCATGTTGAAAGAATGTGTGTTTGTGGAAGCTAGTTGTTGCCATGGGTTGAATTACACCTCTTATTGTATTATGGTTGGGGCTCGGGGGCCAATGATGAAGGATGGATTCTCCTTTCATTAGATGTCTTGGTTGGGTGGAGAGCGTTGCCTTTCCCCACTTTTGTTGTGATCAATTGGAAGAAAAATGAAGCTTGCATGTTGCTATTCTGGAGCAAAGGAAAATGTAGTTTTGATAGTCCCTTGTGAAATTTATTTCATTGTAACCTTTCCCACTATGTTGTGGATGAAAATTGTAATGTATAATTGTGAAGAAAAGATGTATGTAATTGATTATGAAAGTGTATATTCGAAATGTGAAAGACATTTACATTCTACTGTACATTGGAAAGAAAGAAATAGAATTCTATTATTGCTTTCAAACATTGAAAGATGTAAAGTTTTATAATTGAAGTCAATAAAGGATTGCAAGATCTTCTCTCATTTGCATTGTTGTGATGAATTGGAATATCAAATTGTGATTGGAATCTCTGTTTAGAAAAAGGAAAAAGAAAAAAGAAATACGTATGAAGGAATTATATTGCTTTGTCTTTTTTTTGAAATATATTAAATTGGTGATCAGACCTTACAATTTAGCTTGAAATGATTTGTTTTTAAATAACTAAATGCCTTGGACTATATTAGAAATTAAATACCACACTTGAATGATGAAATTGATATACAAATTTTCCTAGAAATGGATCTCTGTTGTAAATATAAATCTGGCAAACAAATTTAATAAAAATGTATAGTTCGGGCCTACACATAATAATCAACTTGAAAATGATATAATTTAGCATGCTAAGACATCAATGAACTCAAATTGACAAATAAAACTTAAGAAAACTATTTAAAACATTGCAAAATCGAGCCCAATCCCTTTCACAGTCGTTTTTCTGTCAATTGTTGGAAAAAAATTTAAATTGGAATAAATTGAGCAAATTTACCTTCCTAAAAATTCTAAATCCTTCCTAGAGTAATCCTCCATGTTTGTTTGACATGTTGAGTGAAGGAGGTGATCAAATTGAATCAAATTTATAAGTTGGAAATTACTAGTTTGCTATTTAAAAGCCTGCAGATCGTTTTTGTAAAATTTACCCTTTAAAATTTATCAAAAAGTAAAATTTATGATTCCTGTACAAAGAGGGCATCGAGAGATTTCTAGAAAGTCCTTGTTTGTTAAAAAATGAGTTTTTTATCAAAATTTATGGCCCTCTGAAGTTTTCCTTCCTTGGTGGGCCCGCGGCCAGAAAATTTCTCGTTGAATTATCCTTAGAATTTTTTTGTTTGAAAAAAAAAAATTATTATGGAAAATTGTTGAAATTTCCTCCACCGTTCCGCTCAAGTGCCAATCGAGGCCACAACGTGTCCTCACGAGGGAAATGGTAGAGGTGTGGCATCATTTTTTTCCTTGGGCCTTTTTAAAATTTGGGAAATTTTTTATCTTTCTCCCCGACGGCCCGCGGCCTATCACAGGCTGCCACGTGGTAGCATGGCATGTTAGTGGAGGCGGAATCTCTTGCGATCTTGTTGTATTTTGGTAAATTTTACATATTTCCCCCTCAGCCCCACACTCTTCCCCTCGCCTCGGTGTTATCCCTATGTAGATGAGCGGACTTGCGCGCACCTTTTATCCTTTTTCTCTCCCCTTGGGTGAAATTTCCACTCAAACTCCGCCACCCCATGCCTTCCTCATTTTCTTCTCCACGTCAGCTTTTTGAGCACCATGTGTCCCTGGTGTACCCGCAGTGTGTGGGGTGTTAGTTGTCTTTTCTTCCCTTGGGCGGATCTCCCCAATTTTCTCTCTGCCCGTCCTTCCCTCTCCCTTTCTCCCGGCGATGGCTCGGAGCTCGACACATGTCCCTAGTGGCATAGTGGAGGTGGGGGTGAAAATGGGAATTTTCTCCCATGCAAAAAAATTTCAAATGCTGCCCCATAACTTGCCAACCCAAAAATTGCTTTTCACCCTACTCGACACGTGTCCCATTGGGGGAAAATTTGACCCCTAAGGTCAGTTGGTCCATATTTGGAGTTTTACAAGGAGTTAGGAGGACTTCTTTATATCATTGGAAAGGTGAGAAAATTTACTATCCAATGGAAATGATTTAGGAAAATTTTGAGTATTTTATGGTTTAGAAAAATCAAGTTGAAACTATGATCCTGTTAGAGGATGGGTATGGTGATATTTTACCCCCTGAACCTAACTGAAACTTCTAACCCTAAAATTTTGACCTTGTGACCTCTGATAATTGTTAATAAATGTAAAGTATGTTCTAGTAATTTTTGACTTGTTTGGAACTTGATAGTGTCAACTGTTGTCTTGCAACCTGGTTGTGGACACTCCTAATAAAAAAAATTATTCCATAATTTTCCTGACTAACCCGAGGTTGTTTCTTGGGTCTCAAGTAGGTTGTTTTAATGGGCATCACATGTTCTCTTGTCACTCTCTTTCTTATTCTTAATCTTTTAAGTCCCTTTAGCTTCTTGGTCAACTTTTAGTAGTTTGGTTAAGCCTTTCGGTTTCAAATACAAAATTCAAACAAGGGAATCATATATGTACTTAGTTACTTCTTTCAAATAAGGGTGAAGCACTCTAATCATTATCTATCACCACCTAAGCTTGCACAAAGAAAAAGAGCATGAAAAGGTACGTATCTATTACATTGATACAAGGAAAAGGGATGCGGTGATATGTATACACTACATTATAGGGGAGTTCATTTTATTCCATCACACACATTTTACATATTTGAGACAATCTAGATCTAGCCTGCTTTATCATCGTGTAACTTGCATAAGGGAAAACTAGGGCACAAAACACAATCCCACACAAGGGATAAAATATGCGAGAACAATCCCACACAAAATCACAATAATAGAAACTAATATGCGAGAATAATATCACAGATCTGAAAAATAAAGGTGTAGAAATTAAAAGAACACAACCAAAAGACAATATTTAATATGGTTCACCTAATTTGGGCTACGTCCACCAAGAATCACCTGCTTATATTTTATTAAAAGCCACCTCTCACTCAATACAATACCCAGATCTATTTGAGCTATGCTAAAAAAACTCTCTTGAATTCACACCTGAATTCTCACATCTATAATGTTACATCAACCCTACCATATGCAATAAACCACATAAATAGGAAACTACTTAAGTAGTTTTTACAATACCGTAAGTACCAAAACCATGGGCCAAAACTACCCATAAACCTATGAGTCAAAAATCCTGCCCATATGAGAAGAGAATGTTTTATGAGATATCAAACATTTTTTTCAAGGCCAATTTGTTTTCTCTGGGGTTACACCCATGAAACCTCACTCGGGGCCTAACTCGACCTCAAACTCTAACGAGAAAACTATGGATAGTGTACAATACTTTTAGTGTATAATCTTCAACACTTCTACCCATGAAAATATGATCCAATACATAAAAATACCCCCTTGGAGACTATTTTTCCTCCGAGTAAGATTCTCAACCACTTCATTGTCATCCATGAAGGCCAACCAAAGTGAACACAATTTCAATTCATCCCTTGTGACCACCTTTGTCATCATATCTATAGGATTTTGACTATTATGAATCTTATCTAGATTTAACTTCTCTTCCTCCAAATATTTCCTAATGAAATGGTACCTTAATCGTATATGCATCGTTCTAGAGTGGAAAGTAGATTTATTAGCTAGGTGTATAAAAATTTGACTATCACTATGCATCTTACCTTCATCTTGCTCATGCCCCAATTCCTCAAGAAATTTCTCTAGCAAAATCATTCTCTTTGCTTGCCTCTGTGGAAACAACATACTGGGCCTCTATGGTTGACAAAGTCACCAACTTCGTAGTCTTGAAATGTAGCTCACCACTATCCCACCTACAATGAAAATATAACCTATCACACTCTTGCTATATACATATCCAGCCATATATGAACCTACATAACAACGCAAAGTGGTGTCTCGATCCATTATAGCACAAAAGCTGTCCCCATGGCCCTCTAAAATACCGAAGGATCCACTTTATCGGCCGCCAATGCTCTTTACTTGGATCACTCATAAATCTACTCACTACTCCCATTACATGTGCAATATTAGGCCTATTTCACACCATTGCATACATCAAACTACCAACTACCGATGAGTAAGATATCTTGGACATCGGTTTCTCTCCTACCTGTCTTGGGACACAACTCCTTTGATAACTTGAAATGGCCACAAAGGAGTCCCAACTGGTTTAACATTTTGCATATTAAACCTTTCCAAGAACCTCTTAATGTAATCTTCCTTAGATAAATTCAGCTTCTGTTCTTTCCTATCCCTAAATATACTCATACCAAGGATTTGTTTGGATGCCCCCAAATCCTTTATATCAAAGGAGTCACTTAGTTGCTTCTTGAGTAATTTTATTTCTTACATGTTTTTACCTACAACAAACATGTCATCCACATACAGACACATGATAATATAAATTCCATCTTGAATTTTTTCTATACGTGCAATGGTCCTAATGACATCTAATATAACCTTGCTCCATCATGAAGCTATCAAATTTATTATACCATTGACGTGGAGCTTGTTTTAGTCCATACAAGCTCTTCTTCAATTTTCACACCATCTCCTCTTTACCTTTGACCTCATAGCCCTCATGCTGCTACATATATAGCTCCTCCTCCAAATCACCATAGAGAAATGTAGTCTTTACATTTAGTTGCTCTAAGTGTAAGTCTTCTACCGCCACTATTCCAAGAATAGTTCTAATAGAAGTCATTTTATTAAGGAGAAAAAATCTCATCAAAATCTATACCTTTTTCTATGAAAACCCCTTGACCAACAACCTAGCCTTTTATAGTTTTTTTCCTCCTTCCTCTTTAACTTTTACACCCACTTGTTTTGCAATGCTCTTTTTCCATCAGTTAGTTTCACCAAATCCCAAGTTTGGTTCTGCATGAGAGACTAATGCAACTCATTCATGGCTTGCTCCCACTTCTTCTTAACATCTACCTACATTTCTTCATCAAAGCTCTCGGCTCTCCATTGTCAAGTGAGTAATAAATAATAAAGAGAAGGAGAAAAACATTCTAGTTCTCTTCTTACCATAGAAGAGCTCCCAAATACATGACTTTGGGGTTACTTATTGAGTAGGTTCCTGAACTAATTCATGTGTCACTTTCCCATCTAGAAGATCCTCTACTACTACATATTCTTTCTTGGATTCTTCCCTGTTTTCTTGCAATTGTTGTTTATACATAACTTTCTCATTAAAGACCACATCCTTAGATTGAATGATTTTCTTATCCTTAATTCTCCAAAGCATTTAAGTCCAAATTCGTCACCACCATAACCAATGAAAGTTCATTTTTTCTAATTTAGCCTCTAGCTTGGTCATATAATCCTTGTCAATATGAACAAACACCTCACATCTAAAGACTCTAAGAAATGAGTAATCAAATTTCTTACAATACCAAGCCTCCTCAGGTATGCCTCCATCCAAGGTACTTAAGGGTCTCCTATTTATCAAGTACACAACTATGCTCACCGCTTCTACCCAAAAAGAAAGAGGTAGTCTTTCATGTAACCTCATGCTCCTAGCTCATTCCATCATTGTCATGTTCATCCTTTCTCGACACCCCATTCTCGCTACGGAGTTCCCGGAGCTATATTTTACCTCTAGATTCCAATCTTATAACAATAATCATCAAACTCATTGCTGCAATACTCCCCTCTATTATCTGACATGAGAAATTTTAGCTTAAGACCCATTTCATTCTCTACCAAAGCTTTCCATTTAAAAAAGTGTCAAAAACATCATATTTATTTCTAATATAATATACCCAAAATTTCCTTGTTGCATCATCAATAAAATTAACATAATAATTTGAACCCCAAGAGATGATACCGAGTTGCCCCTCACACATCAAAATTGCACAAAATCTAACTTACGCTCTTTTTTGTAGGTCTAACCTTGAGAAACCTTACTTGCTTCTATTTCCCATATACAAAATTCTCACATAAATCCAAACCTATTTCTATATATCGGGAAAATTCTTATTTATGATCTCCATACCCTTATGAATCATATGACTGAGCCTATAGTTCCAAAATGTTGTATCTACATTTCAATCCAAAATATTACAAACATTAGTTCTATCAATGGTTAAATACAAGGTTCCAACCTTCTTGCCACCACAAGAGAACCATTGGTAACCTTCCAAGACTATGTTGTAAATATCACATTACAACAACCACTTCCCAACTTCTCCACCGATATCAAATTTCATCTTAATGTAGGCACATGTCTAACATCCTTCAATAGCCATGTATTCCCATTCTGAATCTTAACTTGAACAAAACCTTTTCTAGTTATTATGCAAGGCTCATCATCACCTCGAAAAAAATCATAAAATCCCCTTCAAAATAATCAACAAAATAATTCCTATGTGGAGTTTCATGGAAAGAAGCCCATAAATCTAAAACCTAAGATTCAAAAATATTATGCAAAGTAAGAATCAAAACATCCGACATACATTACTCGGCGCCACATTTACCTCCTTGTTTTCTTCCTATTGTTTATTCTTATCCTGAAGCTCTAATAGTTCTTCTTTTCTTTCCCAAACTTTCCATAGTGCCAACATACCATCTTGATTTTGGATTTTGACCTTTCCTAATCTTTCAATTTTCCATGGCTTCCTCTATTATTTTGTCTCCCTCTAGTCTCCTGTCAAAGCATTCCTTGAAGTAGAATATTCCCTAGGATTTTTCTTCCCATTTCCTCACTTAGAATAACCCCTACAACATCCTCAAAGTTCAACTTTGAGTTATCTAAAACCAAGCTTCTTACCATCATTACCAAGCTATTCAAAATATCAGTTAAAGAGCACATAATTAATAAATCCCTAACTTCTTAATCAAATTCTATTATAACTAAAGCTAGCATATTTACAACCATATTAAAATTATTTAAATGATCTATTACAGAACCATTCTCATACATCTTCATATTAAATAACTTTTTCATTAAAAACATCTTGTTAGAGGCAGAGGGTTTTTATACAACTTCCCTAATGCATCCATAATTTCTTTTGTAGTCTTTTCCTTTGAAACATTAAATAATACCGAATATGCAAGACAACTAGATTTTCCCAAGTGCCTTCCTATCAAGAATATCCCATTCCACATCCATCATGTTCAAGGGTTTGGTCCCTTTTTTCGATGGTGGAATATAAAGGTCCTTTTGATAAAGGTGATCTTCCATCTGCATCTTCCAAAGACTAAAATTCTACCCGTTGAATTTATCAACCCTTTATCTTCCATCATCTGCAATAGCTCCCATTTAAGCTAAAATTTTCCGTGTGATTCAACACTTTAGAAAACTAAACTAAGATTTGATAGCAATTTTTAGGAAATAAGGGATAAAATATGCAGAACAATCCACACCAAATCGTAATAGTATAAACTAATATATAGAATAATACCATAGATCTGAAAAATAAAGGTGCAAAAATTAAAATAACACAACAAAAAGACAATATTTAAGGTGGTTCACCCAATTGGGCTACGTCCACTAAGAATCACTTACTTAGGTTTTTATTACTAGCCACCTCTCTCTGAATACAATATCCATATCTGCATTTGGAGCTATGCTCAACAAAATCTCTTGAATTCACACCTGAATTTTGACATCTACATTGTTACATCAACCCTACAATATGCAAAAACCACATAAATAGGAAACTTCTTAAGTACTTTTACAATACCGTTGGTACCAAAACTGCCCATAAACTTGTGTTAAAAATCCCATAAATATGAGAAGAGAACTTTTCTTGAGATATCGATACATTTTTGAGGCCATTTTTTTCTTAGGGCTATGCCCCGAACCCCACTCTTGGGGGCTACCACCCCCGACCCCCACTTGAGGCTAGGTCCTACCCGAACCTCGGAAAAAAACTATAGATAGTGTACAATATTCAACACTTCCACAGATGAAAATAGGCTTCAACACATAACAATTCACTCTTTAGGTGACTACAAGGGTCATCGACTCTGCATTCTGCATATTTTTTATTAGATTTGATGTGGTTTATGGGCATGTGTAGGTATTAATTTGTTTTCTAGGTTACAAGGGTGACCAATGACCTAACAACAAAACCAAAGCAATAAAGAGTGAGTAAAAACAAAGACCTTTTAACCCAAGAAAGGCCAATTTCGATCATTTTAGTTGACACAAGCACTCGAGATCGGTTGTAACACCCCACCTAATTATAATTTATTTTGCGTTCATTTCTTTGGTAAGGATTATTTCATTCTTGCTATGGATGATGTTTTTGTCTTACCATTTGGTTATATTTCTATGTTGGTATGCTAATTTGGGATATCCTTGTTAGTGGTTGAAATTTGGGTATTAAAATTACAAGATAATTAGGAGTCAATTTCCATAATCTTTGACTAACTAGATTTTGAATGCCATGCGTCAACTAAGCTAAGTTGATGTGATTTTACAGGAAAAAGTGGTGATGGTGGAAATCCTAAAACTTGTACTTGGTGGGTCAAGCATTTCATGACATTAATGACATATGGAATCCTAAAACTTCCCTTGGAAGCTAATCATATGCATGAAGGGTTATCATTGTTATTGTTTGGTGATTGTCTTTGGAGTTTTTTTCCCCTTGTGAGTCTGTATTCTCACCTTTACATGTGCATGCAAATTTTAGAATAGCTGTTGAGGTTGTAGTAGATTTGTTAATGGTGATGAGAAATATTCAATCCCTATGCTATTATTAAGGCTGTGATGTTATTTATTAGTTTTGAGTTGCTCGATTTAGAGGTTTGGTTGCCAAAACTTGGGAAAGGACTTCTTGATAGGATCAACTACTAGAAAATCATATAGAAGTAACAAGAAAGTTTTAGATGCCTCTTCTCGGGCATGAAATCATTAACTCTCTCTCCTATGTTGTTATTGTCTTATTTTATGTATGTTGAATGTTCCTATTGATGATAAATGAGGGTTAGGGAATGGTCTTGTGGGAAGTCTCGGACTAGGGTTGATTTAGTCTAAGCAGATCTATTTCTTCACCCCTCTTGGTTTTTTGAGTAACGTGGTTTCATCGTATTAGGATGATTAAATAAAAATGTGGATTTTAGAGTTAATATAAACTAGGAATAGAAATGAAATAACTGATATAGAGTGAAATATGAATGATAAGTAATTTTATTTGACATTTAATTGAAATTAAATAATTGAAATAGGAGGGATAAGTTACTAACCTTAAAATGAATTACCTCGCTATGATTCTAGATTGAACATGATGATGTGTGGATGGAGCATAGTATGATGGTACAACCCAAGAAATTGTAGTAGATGAAGATGCAACCATACTTTGGGGCACATGGAAGAGGATCAAGGCATCTGTGGGCATCTTAGTTTGCAATACGGGTGTTCTAGTCTCGTAGAAAAGCTCAAGACCTAAATCTGGAAGTGTTACTAGATCTTCACAATGTCTTGATCTCTTTCATGTGATTGTCATAGTAACTTCTCTTATGTCTCTCGTAAACTCTGTAAAGAATATCTACCCGCAAAACCCCATATAAAGCATCAAATCCCATAAAAATAAATATGCATATAAAGGGGTCAGACCAACCTTAGCTACCATAATGGTGGACTTACAACTAAGCATTGCACTACATTCTAGACCTAATGTAGTTCTACTTTCTCGTGTGTGCAATTGTGTGCCTAGGGTGCCCTAGCACCAATGACGTAGAGATAGGGGAAATAACTAGATGTAAAATGAAAATGGTGGATGGAATAGAATGAATACAACCCTTCCTATATAGTGTGTGTGATGTAATGATGCCCAAATGTAGTCCCTTACCTTAGTAGATAGCTATCCCTTAATATTATATAGTCCGCCCATAAGATAATAAATATGTTATGTTTATATAGGGATTTATTTCTCAAATTTGACTCTAATGACCCTACATCTTGACTAATACCTAGGGAATGAGATGAAAAATTTTAAATACCGACTGTAGACACCAAATTTGTGTCTTACGACACCCTGTGCCCCGCATCTCATTTCACAACCTAACCTCACCACCTAAACCTTACACAATTATTTATTAATTACCTTATAATTAATAAATCCACATCTCCAAACCTGCCACCTCATTTCGCCACCTCATCATGACCTAGCCCTAACCCTAAACTAACCTAATTAATACCTATAACTTGGTCTACATCCACACCCATGACTAATTACTCCTCACCCCAAAAAACCAACCTAATAATGACTTGACCAAGCCCACAACTAATCCCTCGGGAGAAAAGGAGGGAAAGTTGACTATTTTACTAAAAATAGCCCACTTTGACTTAACCGAGTTTCTACTCGGCCCTACTCGACCGCCATCGGTTCCCTGTAAATGACCTCCCCCAACCAAAAAGAAAGGATCAAAATTCATTTGAAAGATCCAGAATTCACTTGGCAGAGCAGAGACAAGTGAAGGAAAGAGAAGAGTTTGCAGAGAAGGACATCGAGCCCAAGACTGCAACTGAGTAACTAGAGCACAGTGACACTCGTCCAAGCATTGGGAGAGAAGATAGCTCACTTTTGATTGTCGGATCATCCCACCTGAGCCTTTCCTTCGTCATCACAGTCCTTGAACCTGTATCTTCATCAGGAACTAGTAAGTGGTGTCTTGTACGTTTTTAAATACCATTTCTTGAACTTCTGATTCATAGTAATTATAAGCTCACTCCTAGATCTACTACCCGATAGCACCCTACATCTAACTTTCATTCCTCTACCCTTACATTTCCCCAAGAACAGCTCCCACACTCTCTGAGTCTTCTCCATCACCCTATTGCCTACCCCTAATCATTTACCAACCTTATAAACACCATAACCGCCTTACAGCCAACCTTCATTGAAAGCCCCTAAATCACTGCCCCTACCGATATGGTTATCAGCAACCAATACCGGTTATACATTGACCGGCATCGGTCACTGTGACTCAAACCAAAACCAACCTTTCCTCAATTGCCTTTTAACGAGGTAACTAAATTGTGATTTCGCAATAACTTCTTTGTTAGCATTTGTGTTAATTCGTATTAAAAGGGGAACTGACCACCTTCGAAAGGAAGTCTAATATTTCCTGGGCCCAAGGCAGTTCCCTCATTTATTGTCTAACTATAATCTGGTGGTCTTGCATTCTTATTCACAGGTAGTCCTTCCCAGACAAAAAGGAGTTCTTCGCAATTAATCTGATCTCTCTCTACGGTACGCGCACACCCTCCCAACACCCAACAGGTATTCCTCCTAGCCCTAACCTTTATCTGTTTCTCAAGGGAATGAAAGGATAGAAGCAACTCTATTCTAAGAATGGAAACATTCTATGCGAAACATTTTGGCACGCCGGTGGGACCCTTCTCGGGTTTCTTTCTTTCTTGCTTGCTTTAATATAGGGAGCACACTTGCTATTTTCTTCTTCTAAATATTCACAAGATATTTTGTTATTTTGGTAAAAGAATTTGTTTTTCTTCCTCATCTTTGCTTTAGTGAAAGTCATCTCCTTTGCTTCATCGAATATCATTTTTGATTTGGGTTTAAAACATGTGCATCACATGTTTGCTTGCTATTTTTAATTCTAGTGAACGTAGATTAAGTAACAGGTCGTACACATGGGGGTGATATCCATGGTATTGACGAGAAATTAATCTTACTTTCACTACACAACACATACCAAATCACATCATAATCAACACAACAACTCAAACATCCCCCTTTTCTGCGGTATTCCTCCGCCCGATTGAGGTAACCTTATAAGCCAAAACAAACTTGACATTTCCCTTAGGTCTTTTGTTTAGGATTGACATCATCTTGCGTCTAAGGCATAAGCCCACAATAATTAAAACTAATCCTAGGGTTAGTCTCTTGATTTGCTTGTGCATCTTGCTTGTTTTTAGTTCTGTTTCTCTGTCATACACTATTTCAGTGATCACTTCAGAATAGTTTTGTGGGTATACTAAGCATTGTTAATCCCAAACCAGCAGCTTCTTACATCTTCTCTTTGCTTTCACAGTGACTGACACCGGTCCTATTCTACCGACATCGGTTAACTGACCGACGTCGGCTCTAATCGACCGACATCGGTTATTCGACCGATATCGGTTACTATTTTTCACAGTTCCCGACAAACCAGCAACCTACCAATTCTAACATTTTGTTGTTTTTCTGTTCCTAATAGATTGAATCCTTGTTGTGTACTCTTGTCCATGGTTGTTATCACTTGGAAACAAGCCGCAGCCATGGTTTCACATGCCTGTTCCATGCCTTTTCCTGAATCACCCCCTTCACATCCTATGGGGAATCCTACCGACACCAGTGATGTTCCCAAGATCCCTGTAGGAGATAAGGACTTTGCCAAATTTTTGGATGCTAATCCTAGTGCCGTACAGTACTATTTGTCCCATACCCCTGACCGTACGCCTGACGGTCAACTTCTCATTGGTATGCCTATTAGTATAGCTGCTCACTTAGCTCCTTCCCCACCTAATAACTCCACCTTACCTTCTTCATCCTTAGCCCCGTCTCCCAACTCAGTGGCTTCGGGGTTCATACGGCATGATTGGCTTTCCTTTGGTTAATCTGGGGCCCCACATATCATTACCGCCAACTGCTCCTACCTCGTCTCTCTCGCAGACTGCCCCTTTCATAACTTGCTCTCTGCCACCTATCCACATGAGCTTTCCTTCTCAAGCTCCGCCCACCTTTTCATTTCCACACACTTATCCGGTGGCTTCAACATCTTATATAGGACATCCCTATTCGGTCGCCTCAACATATTCGTCATCAATACCTTATCAACATTTAACCCCACCATTGTCTAGTAGTGGCTCTTGGCCCAATCCACCTCGTTTACAACAACCGCACCATCATCTTACCCAACCACTGATTTAATCAAACAAATGATGGACAAGATGCAAAATCTGGAGGCTTCTATTTCAGGAAGCCATAGCACCCTGACATACGAGCAAGTTTTTGGGAGCCTATTCATCCTTTTTCCCCCTTCATTCATATCCTCCTCAATGGGAATTACCAAAATTTACTCGTTTTAATAGTAAGGAGGATCCTCAACAACACTTGTGATCATTTAGACATGCCTGCTATCTGATTGCTCATGACGATGCCTTACTACTCCGCACCTTTCCCATGTCCTTATCAGGACCCACTTGGAGTGGTACAGTGCTTTAACCCAGCACTCAATCTTCTCTTTTAATCAATTAGCCCAATCTTTCTTGGATCATTTCTCCATTAATATTGCCAAGAAAGTATCCATCACCGACCTCTATGCCATCCGACAATTTGAAGATGAATCTATCGTAGATTTCATTGGACGATGGGGGGCCTCATCAAGCAACTCACTTATGCCTTACCTCAGGCTGAACTCATCGAAATCTTTACGCGGGCCTGCGCTAAGCACATTTCTCCCACCCTCCAAATTCAAACTTTCCACACCTTTGATGAGGCCTTTACTATGGCTCAGAAACTAGAGATTCGAGCCTTAGAGGAAGAGAAATTGCGGTTGCACAACAAAAACCCTAATTTCGAACCCAAGACTCCACCAACAAACCCAACACCACCAATTCTCACGCATCGACTGCTTCGAAATCAAAAGGAGCTGTACATGCGGTAATGGTCAAATCCCAAGCACCGTCTAGTACCCCGCCAAAAACCACCTATAAGTATAAAGCCGAGCCCATCAATTACACTCCCTTGGGAGAAACTTATGGTATGATTTTGGACAAATTACTCAAAGCAGGAGCTATCACCTTGCCTCCTGTTAAACCTCACTCCGGGTTTGATTCCACCCGCGCTATACCTTCTTGGTACAAAGAAAATGACTTCTGTAACTTCCACCGCGTGAAGGGACACAGTCACGAAAACTACAAGATGTTGAAAAACATAGTGTAGGAAATGGTTGATGCAGGGGATATAACCCTCGATAATCCTAATGCCCCTGCTAACCGAAATTTGAAAATCTTCAACAAACCATTCCCAAACCACTCATCTAACAGTAACATAAACCAAGATATCTTAGCCGAGGAGAGTGTTCATGAAATCCATGTAGTTTTGACTCCCAACCAAAAGCTTCTATCGAGGAAATTCTGAATCAAGCCTCTTCACTAACGTAAGGAGCCACCCCCTTCACCACCATCAAGACAAAACGATAATCTTGCCATTCCTTTACCCATAAAGGAATTAACCACCCAGAGTTCTCTTCTCACGAATGAGTCTTCTTACACCACATCCCTGCAAGATTGTGAGCGGATGTTATCTAACTTATCTATTTCCCAAACATCTCCTTCCATCACTCTTGCTGTAAAAGAAGAAGGCTCGCCACTGTTTCTGTCATCCTTAGAAGAGAAACCTCTCGAACCAACATCACCAAACTCCTTAATCATGATGGATCCCCTCAAACATGCTCTCCTACCTATTAGTTCTTCATCACCTAAATCTTTTCAGTGACCGGTTGACCTCTTAACACCCATTGATACAATGACTCATTTACCCCCTGTATCACACCCACAGTGGACCGAGAATCACAACCCACCTCTCTTCCATATCAAAGTTCCTATTCACACGTGAAGATTGTCATCCCTCAGAAGATAGACGAGTCCTATGGGAGCGTTTGAGTACACCATGCTCTACTCAAATGCAGATGACCGATCCAGACACCTCTACCATATACCCGAGGTGTTTACAAAAGCTCAAAATGCCTATGTCCTCATCTTCACCCCCTCATCTCTACCGAATACCTCATCCACCTCTATTAACCTAACCAAACCTTCCCCTACGCTTGGAACTTCACCAATACCCAGCCTAACACACCCACCTAAACGGTTAGATTTATCCAAAAATAAAGCCATCCATCCACCTAGGAGACAAACCCAATCTCCTCAAGTTCAATCTATGCCTCTGTCACAACTAAAACCCTCGCCGTCACACCTACCTTCTATATTGGGACCTCACCCCTCCACCTTGCCTCAATTCATCATACCTCCTACGTTTTCTTTAAAACGACCTGCACCCTCTACACCCATACAGAGATCCATGGGTGTATCAACACCGTCACCCCAAGTATCCTGTCCACCTATCAACCCTAAACAAACTCCATCATCAAAGGATTTGTTTTCTGACACTCCTCTTTCTCCGTGGTTGTTTCCTGCCACCACGCCATCTGTGGCCTCATCATCTAACCAGCTAAACATAACTTCTGCGCCGACGAAGCCACGTTTAGTTAAATCCAATTATCGAAACCCCTTGTCTAAACCACCACCCATTCGAACCAACCATACCCAACCATTACCAAAACCCACCCAATCAATAGCCTCATCTTTGTCTGACTTTGACCCGCTCAAAGGATCTTACGCCAAGATCCTTGATATGTTGGTAGAGAATGCGACCATTTCCCTACCCCCACTTAGACCCTATGATCCATCTAAACCTCGACCTATAGGTTATGATGAGTCTAAAATCTGCGCTTACCACCGCACACTAGGACATGATGTAGAGGGATGCAAAGCTTTGAAAGCCATCCTTCGTCAGTCACCTCTCTCGGATAGAAAGGTTAAGAAAGACAACTTACGAAGGGAAAAACCTTTAGCTTCAATCCCCTCTCCTATACCACCTATCCCCGCCTCACCAAAATCTATCATTATTACAACCCCACCTCTCGAAGAAAATGACTTATCCCTACCATCTTCCTCCTCTCGTGTTCACGAGATCAACATGATTAGTATTGCTACTCGAGGGCAGAAAAATAATGGGAAAGCTAAAGAAAGCACACCTGTGGCCTCTCTTCCTCCGTCCGCCATCCCGATCACACCACCACCTAAAGTGGTTATTCATGGACCTACCTACCCCATCTCTGATGGAGTTGCCCACCGTACCATGATCAAACAACTTCACCAATCACCTGTAAAAATGACATTGTATGATCTCATTCAAACCTCTGAATCTCATCGACAAGCTCTCGTTGAAATCCTTCAAGGGATAGAGGTCCTACCTAACGAAACCTTTCCGTTGCCTCCATCTTAACACCCAACCACATTGCTTCTCTCACCAAACAATCTACCACTACCGTCCCCGCATACAACAAGCCGCTCTTTGTCGGTTTCTCCGAAAGAAATGACTTTGGTGTAGAAGATCCTGACCCCGCTCTTTTCATCTCGGCTTACATCCGGGACATCCACGTACGTCGTGTTATGATCAACGGGGGTGCTAGCTTAAACATCATCTCTTCCAAAGCCTTCCAACAAATGAATATTCCTTCTAGCTGCATGTGTGCCAACCCCACCATGTTGCGTTCATTCAATGATGCTATTACTTCTACCTTAGGCACCGTGATCCTTAACATTCGTGTAGGGCCACGTACTTTACCTGAACTCTTCTATGTCCTTGAGGGAGAATTCCAATACAACATGTTGTTAGGCCACCCTTGGATCCGGGCTATGGGATGCGTTCCCTCCACCTTACATAGATGCATAAAATTTGAGTATGAGGGGAAGTCCTACACCGTAAAAGCTGATGCTCCCCCCTTCAAAACCTGCAATATGTTATATCGCCCTAATGATGTGCTTGTACCAGTCAAGGCACCCATTCATCTAACCCAACCATCTACTTCGACCACACCTCCACCATCCACCTTAGCCGCACCTACACCTTCAACCAATGAAACCGCCGCCGCAAATACCACTTCCTTCCCCGCGAACAACATCCCAACCTCAGATCCTTTGGTAGATGTTTTTCAATGCCTTACGCTGGGGGAGTATCGCCTATATAATGTTAGCACTTTCCATACCCCACAGGAGTATGGACGATAGTTACATGCGCATCCTACCTACGACCGTCGTGTGGGGGAAGTAATCCCCTACGGACCACCTAATTGCTGCACCAACCTAACGTATGGGGGTGTCGATACATCCTCTGTCACCCCTGAACCTCCCCTTGGTGTGGTTCCCTTCCAATCTGATTTTCAATATCTAACTAATCATCATTTTCCCTCACCTTCCTGACGCGTTGTGCTTGGAAGGGCTTCGGTTTCGGTCTTTATGAACAAGGCCGACATACGATCATTCCCGTGACTACACACAAACACAAAGATCGTCGTGGTCTTGGATTCTCTGAACCACCTACACCGATGACACCACATAGCCATTGTATCAGGAAGATGATGAAGTCACCCCTTCCAAACCATCATCACCCATTTTTCCATCGTCACCCCTGAGTCGATAGACCGGAATCTATCCCTCCTAACTTTTTTTTTTCATAAACACTATCTTCCTGGGTCCTCTCACTTATCAACACGATAATGAAGACCCATCTTCTCTTCCCCTTCTGTATCCAGACATGATTGAAGAAGACTCACCTTCAATTAATGTTGTTGAGTGCCAGGATGATGACTCCATCCTCACTTATCTTGGTGCGGACGACTCTTATATTCAACGTGCCTTACCATCTGAAACTCAAACCATGTTGAATGAGTCGACTATAGAAATCAACATCCACACAGAGGACGATCCTCACATTGTGAAGATCGGACAATCTCTTAACGCATCAGAACAAACTACCTTCACTACCTTCCTCCGTGCCGCAACCAAGCTTTCGCTTGGTCCTACGCTGACATGCCAGGAATCGATCCTGACATTGCTGTCCATAACATTACCCTAAAACCGACTCCAAACCAGTTAAATAGAAACTGAGAAAAATGCATCCACGCATTGCCCTCTTGGTCAAAGAAGAGCTTCAATGACTCCTTTCTATTTCCTTCATCTTACCTATTGACTATCCTCAATGGATTTCTAACATTGTACCTATTACTAAAGCAACGGGGGGACTTCGGATATGTACGGATTTCGGGACCTTAACCTCACTTGCCCAAAGGATGACTTCCCCCTACCAAGTATTGATCAACTTGTTGATCTCACTATGGGCCATGAGATGCTTTCTCTCATGGATGGCTTCTCGGGATACAATCAAATTTTGGTAGCCCCGACCGATCAACATAAAACCACCTTCATAACTCCTTGGGGAACCTTCTGCTATCGTGTCATGCCGTTTGGCCTTAAGAATGCTGGTGTGACCTATCAGTGGCTATGACTTACATTTTTCATGACATTATGCACACTATCCTTGAGGATTATGTCGATGATCTTCTTGGCAAATCTAAACATCGCAGTGAACATCTCGATGTTTTAACCATTATTTTCGATCCTATTACAATACTATTGTGTTCATCTTCAACCAAAGAAATGTGTCTTTGGTGTCCTTTCAGGAAAACTCCTTGGTTTTATTGTCTCTTTGCGTGGCATCGAGGTCGATCTAGCTAAAGTCAAAGCTATCCTAGAAATGCCCCCACCCACTAACCTCAAACAATTACGTAGTTTGTAGGGAAAACTCCAATCTATCCGGCATTTCATCTCACAACTCTCGGATCGATGTCAACCTTTCCATCATCTCCTTAAAAAGGACATTGTCTTTCAATGGAGCGAAGAGTGCCACCAAGCCTTTGAGGCTCTTAAAGCCTATCTCTTGCAGCCACCCATGCTTATCCCACCTCAGGACGATCACCCTTTCTACCTTTACCTTTCCGCCACCGACCATGTTGTAGGAGCCATGCTCACACATCGTGACTCGAGCATCGAGAACAAGCCATTTATTACATAAGTCATACTCTTGTGGATTACGAGACTAGGTATACACATGTAGAAAAGTTGTGCCTAGCCCTATCATTCGTGGCCACCAAACTCTGACACTACCTCCTGAATCAAAATTTTTGTCATCACCATCGCATACCCCATCCATTATATGTACACCAAACCTCATCTAAACCAACGCATCGCTCGATGGCTTATGCTCCTCGCCGACCTCGACCTTGAGTTTGTACACCAGAAATCAGTCAAAGGACAAACTATCACAGACCAACTCGTGGAAGCCCCTTTACCTAGGGAACAATTTACCAATTTTACTTTCCCTGACGAACTCATCGCCACTCTTTCACTCAGTGAGGAGTCATATCCAATGACCCTCTTCTTGATGGATCCAAATGCCAGCGTGGCGGAGGGGCTGGTGTTGTTCTCATTCCTCTGGATCGTTGAACCTATGCCTCTTTCATTCCGGCTCGATTTCCCCTGCACTAATAATACAGCGGAATATGAGGCCCTTGTTTTGGGTCTCCAGGTTGCGTTACACTTAGGTGTAAAATCTATTAACATTTTTGGTGACTCTCAACTGGTAGTCAATCAAGTTACGGGCATCTACCAATGTAAAAATGAGGAACTTCAAAAGTACAAACATTACGTGGACTCACTTTTGACCTTATTTACTCATTATTCTATCCAAACCATTCCCCGCTCAACTAATAAATTTGCGGATACTATGGCTTGCTTGGCCTCGCAAATTCCTGCCTCACCAACTGACTCTGACATATTTGTCTTGGTCCAACAACTCTTTGCCCCATCTTACTCAGTCCCGGATGTTTGTATGGTAAATAATGTATCTGCTAATTCACAGGATACCTGGTATCACCAATTTCACGACTACCTTACAACCTCTGTTCTCCCACCTGACCTTACTAGTAATGGCAAACGTGCTTTTCTTAAAAGTGTTTCTCATTATGTCATCATGGGGGGACTCCTCTATAAATGTGGCTTTGATGGCATCCTCCTTCGATGTCTAACGGCGCATGGAGGTCACCTATACCATCCAACAAGTCCATGACGGAATTTGTGGTGGACATTTTAGTGGCCTTGCTGTGGCCAAATGGATCCTTCGCCTAGGCTATTATTGGCCTACTCTTAATAATGACTGCTACGAATATGTTAAGCATTGTATTATGTGTCAACAACATGCCAACCTTCAACATACTCCTAGCCATCCGCTACAGGTCGCATGAGATCTTTGGCCTTTCTCACAATGGGGTTTAGACCTTATTGGTGAGATTCACCCGCCCTCTTCGCAACGTCACCATTGGATAATCACAAGCAATGAATATTACACTAAATGGGTGGAGGCCATTCCACTCATTTCAACCAAAAAAGAAAAAATCGTAGAATTCATTAACCATCACATTATCTGTCGTTTTGGTGTTCCTCATTGCCTGATAACAGATAATGGAAAATCTTTCAAAAATAAGTTGTTACAAGACCTTTGTGACAACTTTGGTATCAAACTTAGTTTCTCATCACCTTACTATCCACAAGCAAATGGTCAAGCCAAATCTTCTAACAAAACCCTAACCAAAATTCTCATGAAAGTCGTTAACGATTCTGGAAGCAATTGGCCTGATCACATCCCCTTTGCCCTTTGGGCTTATCATACCAGCATTCGTACCTCCACTAATGCCACACCATTTTCTTTGGTATATGGTACCAAGGCTGTCTTGCCTCTCGAAATACAAATACCCTCCCTAAGAATATCTCTCCAGGATATTCTCACCAATGATGATTTCCGCCAAGAGCGATTAGCCCAATTGGAGCTTCTTGACGAGCGTCGTCTTACAGCTCTTGACCACCTTCAAATCTATCAAAAGCGCATCAAGCGTGCTTATGATAAGTGACTTCATGAGCGTACCTTTAAGGTTGGTGATCTTGTCCTCAAAGAGAATCAACATGTAACCAAACTAGAGAAGAGAAAACGTGGAAAATTTGCTCCAAATTAGATTGGGCCTTATATTATCACTCACACTTATGGATCAGGCACTTATCGTTTAGCTTCGCTTAATGGTAAGCCTGAGCCTGAACCCCTTAATGCCTTGCATCTCCGACCATTCTACTGTTGAATTTAGTGTTATATCACTTTTTATCTACCTTGCGCTCATCCCTTGAGCTCATTTACCACCTCATACACTTTGTTTCATGCATCTCAAAATAGAATCAAGCTCACATGGTTTGGTCATCACCTCCTCTTAAAGATGCCTCCCCCTTTTTAGTCTGGTCCATGACTTAAAAGTATCAAAATAACACGTTCTCAATTATACAATTATGGGATATTCTTGAGTCAAACTTCCTACAAAACTAGATGCTTCATGCCAAACAGACATCTAGACCTCAAAGTTATACATAGACTGCTCCCTTGAAGGACAGCTATGTGCAAAGCCACATCTGCTATTATAAGTAGACTGCTCCCCCGAAGGACAGCTATACACAAAAGCCGCATCTGCTACTATAAATAGACTGCTCCCTTGAAGGACAACTATACAAAGTCAGCCTTTATCAGAAGCTTCTCGCATTGATCAGCTTCGTGAAGAGCTCAAGAACAACAAAATGCATATCCCATATGGACTTCCCGCATCGATCAGTCTATATCCAGAAAAATAAAAGCAGTATTCAAAAGCACTTTTGAGTCATGGACTTGTCTATTTTGGTTTGGTTCTCTTTCGTCAGAATAATCACTTTATAACAAGTTCTCTGCACCCCAGCTATACCATCCACCTCATCTCACCATTCTTCAAAACCACAAAACTCAAGGGACATGACGTATATCCGATATATTGTGATTATACAACTCTTTTCACCTATCGACTTCTCGCCTATGCAAGGTACCTAGGGATTCAAGTTCATCCTCCGATAATACATGGTTTGTTTAGCTCTTTCCAACTATGGGACACTTTTCCCTCTTTTACCCGAATCTAGGATTATGTGTTGACCTTAATCAGGACATGGTTCCCTAATACTTGGGTAAGCTAACCTTCACTTCACCTATACCTACACTAATACCACCAATACCTTACCAACACCAACAACATTACCCTACCAATATCAATATTTTTACCAACCAACAAATTGCCTAACCACAACCAAATTACCTGAATTCACCTCTCCCTAGTCCTAAGGGAGAACTACATCGGTCTGAGGCCCCTCCTTGCTTTGTGCAATGGGCTATGTAGGTAGCACTTAGGAGACATGGGGTCTCCCAAGGTTAGCTCGACCATCCCCTACCATAACCTATCATGTGTTGTTAAAATATAAATGATTTCGCATATTTATATTGATAACACTCACCTTGGTATTTTATCAATTCAAAACATTCAAAACACAAATATTCTCATTATTATCATAAACTCAAATCAACATACATATTCAGTTTTATTTAGATGTTAAACAAATACATCTTCTCCAAATCTCCTTAGCAGGGTCCTCAACCAATCAAATATTCTTCTACCCCATGATCTAGACCCTGGGGCCTACCAATAACTTCCTCCCCCACTCAACTAGTGCCAACTTAGCTCAAAATTTTAACCCAACTAATTCACACCTTAGATAAGACAAAATTAGGCGCTCAAATTCACAAAGTGACAATGACATGTTGTATTTTTCTTTTTATAGGATTTGACCTATAACCGATACTGGTTATTTCGTGCCCTAGAATACCGGTATCGGTCTTGTAACCGATATCGGTCACACATAACCGATATCGGTTACCTACTTCCTTCACCTAACTCCCACCTTTATCCAGCAATCTCCACTTTTTCCCGCATCACCTACCCCCGGCTTTGCTGACTAGCCTTATTTTGACTTCAATCGGCCCGACCCAAGCCCACAACCAACCAATCCGGCCTGACCCACGGCCGCAACCAACCAATCCGCCCCTAACCCATGGCTGCAACCAACCAATCCGGCCTGACCCACGGCGCAACCAACCAATCAGGCTCCCCAAGCCCGCAACCAACCAATCCGGCCCGACCCACGGCCGCAACCAACCAACCAGGCCCGACCCAAGGTCGCAACCAACCAATCCGGCCCGACCCAAGGCCGCACCCAACCAATCAGGCTGGACCCACGGCCACAACTAATCAATCGGCCCAACCCAAGGCCGCACCCAACCAATCAGGCCCGACCCAAGGCCCTCACCAATCAATTGGCCCGACCAATTAAGTACCTCGACCAAGACCCGTAAATTACAATTTTATCCACCCATCATGTAGCCTTTTGTTCAATCGAGCTCACTGTTCGTGTTTTAGCATGATTAGGATACTTGACTTGATCAGTCGACTAACTTTTCCTAGACCGAGACCGTGACATTTATCTCAACCAAACCAACCATTTGGTACTGCCGAACATACCTAAATGTTCTTGTACCTTACCCGTTATATCCCCTGGAGCTACTTCCTATGCCTTGGATACCAGGATTATATCAACCTTGTTTGGATAAACTATCGACCTTTTCCTATGTATTGCTTGTTTGCTCTTCAAATCGTGTACCCTGGTCGCACTACTACATTTCAACGTGCGTCTGCTTCCTTGAACTTACCCCACCCATCTTACCATCATCTCATCATCATTCACCCTTTATCAACCCTATCCCTGATTTCACGTCGCCTCAATCTATGATAGATTTGAGGGGGATTACCTATACCCTTAACGGGAGTAACCACTTCTTATTATTGTCAGTGCAGCTTTACAAGACAAGCTACACGACAACAAGGGGCTAATGTAGACACCAAATTTGTGTCTTACGACACCCTGTGCCCCGCATCTCATTTCACAACCTAACCTCACCACCTAAACCTTACACAATTATTTATTAATTACCTTATAATTAATAAATCCACATCTCCAAACCTGCCACCTCATTTTGCCACCTCATCATGACCTAGCCCTAACCCTAAACTAACCTAATTAAGACCTATAACTTGGTCTACATCCACACCCATGACTAATTACTCCTCACCCGCACCAAAACCAACCTAATAATGACTTGACCAAGCCCACAACTAATCCCTCGGGAGAAAAGGAGGGAAAGTTGGCTATTTTACTAAAAATATCCCACTTTGACTTAACTCGACATCGGTTCCTACTCGACCGCCGTCGGTTACGTAACCGCCATCGGTTCCCTATAAATGACCTCCCCCAACCAAAAAGAAAGGATCGGAATTCATTTGAAAGATCCAGAATTCACTTGGAGAGAAAGAGACAAGTGAAGGAAAGAGAAGAGTTTATAGAGAAGGACATCGAGCCCAAGACTGCAACTGAGTAACTAGAGCATAGTGACACTCGTCCAAGCATTGGGAGAGAAGATAGCTCACTTTTGATTGTTGGATCATCCCACCTGAGCCTTGCCTTCGTCATCACAGTCCTTGAACCTGTATCTTCATCAGGAACTAGTAAGTGGTGTCTTGTACATTTTTAAATACCATTTCTTGAACTTCTGATTCATAGTAATTATAAGCTCACTCCTAGATCTACTACCCGATAGCACCCTACATCTAACTTTCATTCCTCTACCCTTACATTGCCCCAAGAATAGCTCCCACACTCTCTGAGTCTTCTCCATCACCCTATTGCCTACCCCTAATCATTTACCAACCTTATAAACACCATAACCGCCTTACAGCCAACCTTCATTGAAAGCCCCTAAATCACTGCCCCTACCGATATCGGTTATCAGCAACCGGTACCGGTTATACATTGACCGACATCGGTCACTGTGACTCAAACCAAAACCAGCCTTTCCTCAATTGCCTTTTAACGAGGTAACTAAATTGTGATTTTGCAATAACTTCTTTGTTAGCATTTGTGTTAATTTGTATTAAAAGGGGAACTGACCACCTTCGAAAGGAAGTCTAATATTTCCTGGGCCCAAGGTAGTTCCCTCATTTATTGTCTAACTATAATCTGGTGGTCTTGTATTCTTATTCATAGAGTAGTCCTTCCGAGATAAAAAGGAGTTCTTCGCAATTGATCGATCTCTCTCTCTACGGTACGCGCACACCCTCCCAACACCTAATGTATTCCTCCTATCCCTAACCTTTATCTCTGTTTCTCAAGGGAATGAAAGGATAGAAGCAACTCTATTCTAAGAACGGAAACATTCATGTGAAACACCGACCTCAAAACTTTTAATTCAACCCAAGTGTTTCAGGGACCAAGGTGCCTAAAAATAAGGACCGGGGCTCCCATGGGCACCGTAGTTTTATCTTAGGTGCCCTAGTCAAAATCTGGAGATGAAAAATGACCAAATAATGACACCTAAGAATCCCTAAAAGACGACCAAAATCGTGTACACAACTGATTAATATGCAAGATAAATAAATATGAAACTGTTTAGTGATGATAGGACTAGGGGATGGGTCATTAGTGCATAATTTTCTTACGTAAGATCAATATATAAAATAATATGTTTTAGCGGTATAAATGTAAAAGTAAGTGTGTGATTTTGTGACTACATTTTCCCCCACTTTATGTTGGTGAGTGGAAATCTTGGTAACATAAAGTAGATAGAGATGTGTACCTGAGAGAAATACAGATAATCCCATGCTTTGTAGTAGAGCATGCAGATGTGGTAATAAAAGCGTGTCAAACCATGGATCAATAGGTTGATCCATGCAACGAGCAAAAATGTACTAGTATGATGAAGTGAACTAAATGAGAGTGGTGATTGTAATGTATGATGATTTTTGAATGTGTATAATGTTGATAAGATGAATAAGGGAGTGATAAGTTCCGACTTGAACATGTGTAAATGAATGATCAACTAGAGGATTTGGGTGTCCTGCTGCTAGAGGAAGAGTGTAGGGAGAAAAGTGTGTTATTCTATAATCTCTAACTACATCCTCAAGATCTTGCTACTACAGATGGAATCAGATAAAATATTTTTGGTTTTGGATCCAAATAATTTCAATCAAATAGTTGAACCATATAAGAGTGGTATAGGGAAGGAACTCTTTCACCCACTCCATGGGTGTCACCATAAGGTGATAGCTTCTAAGTTAGGTCCACTGGAAGTAAGCACAAAATGTATGATGGCTTCCAAGTTAGGTCATATGGAAGCAAACATGAAATAGATATAATAAATTCCCAAGTTAGGTCATCTAGGAAAGTAATGCATGTAACTCCAAAGTTAGGTCATCTGGGAGGCCAATTGTGTTATATTGTATTGATTGAGTGATGTGGTTTTAATCGTTAGAAATTTGAACACGTTAATTGATTCAATTTATTACTCATAGAGAGATTTTGTGCTAGTTGCCCCCAGGTTAGGTCATTAGGGGGAATAGATAGAAATTAGATAATGATTGCATGGACGGATTTTTAATCGCTCGTTGCCCCCAAGTTAGGTAATTAGGGAAAAGTAATGAAATTGTGTATAGAAAAATTGTGCATTTTTGCCCCCGATTAGGTCATTAGGGGGAATTAATGAAATGCCGTATAGAAAAATTGTTTGTTTATTTCCCAAGATTAGGTCATTAGGGGAATTAATGAAATGCCATATAGAAGAATTATTTGTTTGTTGCCTCAGATTAGGTCATTAGGGGAAATAATAACGAGATGTCACGTGGTGAATTAGTAAATGTTTAAATATGACAAGATGATAGTGTTGATTAATTGTATGGTAATGTAAGGGGATTATAGGATGACCCCAATGATATGCCCCCTTTCGGTGAAAGGGGAAGTGATGAAAAGAACGAACGCTAAGCCAAAAGTACGCACAAAATAGATAGAAAGTGATAGAAATCATAAAATTGTGTATGAATTGGATGGAAAACAAAGTAAAGGATAGATAATGCATGTGTAATGTGTATGTTACGTGGTATATAGAATTATAAAAAAACATTCCACAAACAGGGTGTAAATTGGAGTAAAAGCACTCAGGATAGGACAAAAATGATGTGGTGTGTATTAGTTGTGTGAATAAGCGCGAAATAATGACTATAGTAAAGTAGGTGAAAAAGTAACTATAAGTAGTGAAGTGAAAAAGTGTTTAGTCACTTCATTTGTTGTTTGCATGATTTTGAGATTGAGCATGAAGTGAGTGAAAATGCTGCAAGTGAGAGTAATATGTCCTAGTTGGTTTGAGAGGGTGGCGACTACCATAACGTCAAGCATGACCGTAGAGTTGGTAAGTGTAGTGTTTTTAAAAAATGTATAGTGTAGGAGTCATTCGTATTGATTTTTTTGGGAAATTTGAGAATTCTAATGTTTTTAGTGTTTTAGACTGGACAATAGCGGTGAGGGCACTAGTGACCCTTGGGATAGAAGCACCCATATTTGGGCGCTAGTGTCCCGCTCCTGGGTGCCCCAATCCTGCATCTAGGTGCCCTAGTCTAGAGTATGTGTATTTGGTGTATAATGATGAAAAATTAAATTTCTAGTGTAAATGAATGTAAGAAGCTAGTTTATTTATACTGGTAAGGTGTTCTAACACTATGTTTTTTGTCATTTTGTGGTGTGCAGAGGGATATTCACTCAAGGGAGTTCCGTGGTGGGCGTCATTTGAGTACTTTTCTTGGGTTAGGCATGTCGATGATGAGTGGGATGTGATTGATCATGCCAGCCTACAAAACATAACATAGATGGGGATGCGCCCTTAATATAACTATGTTAAATGCACTATGCGAGAGATGGTGTGTGGTTACGTGAACGTTTTGGTTTCCTACGAGTGAGATGACAGATTACTCTAAAGGATGTGTATCGTGATATCTGCAGGTTGCCAATTTTGAAGAGAGAGTACATGTTATACCATTGGAAAATATGGAGAGGTAGATGTAAGTGTTAGACAATATTTTTGGGGGCTCGAGTACTGCCAAGGCCTATATAATCTTGGATACTATTATGAGTTCTAGTGTTCGTGCTTACAGAAGTTCATTTTTGTGGTGATTAATTCATATATCAAGTGGAGGGAGGGGGTGTAGGAATATTATATAAGATGCATGATATATGATGGCGTATAGAGGAGGAGAGTAATAGATATGTGTGGGCATGGTGTGTGTTGGCTCACTTATACAAAGATCTATACCGATTTACTCATGATGATCACGGAGGTGGGATAGGAGATACATCGTTACTACATGTATGGGCGTATGAGAACATACTAGTATTGAGACCCATTGGTTGTCCACGAGGAGAATGGGCTAAGCCAAAGATGTATGCAAGGAGATGGATTAATATTTGTGGGCATAGAATGGGGCTGAGGTAGTTATATGGAGGCCATATAGTGATTATGGGGAAAACCTAAGGATGTTGTAGAGTTGAAGTGTATTCGGAGGACGATGTGCTTAGAGGATCAATTCCCAGTGTGGCTGAGATTTTTCAGTGGAGAGAGCATCACGGAATTTTGGCATGGCTTAGGATGTTCCCTAAGAGCCATATATATGGTTGAGAGCTATAAGATCACTAAGGAGGGTCGGGGCTAGACCAAGGATGACAACATAGTAGCTAACACCTCTTGGGCCAAACGAGGTAGATGCGGGGATAGTGACGGTAGAAGCGAGATGATGTGGGCTGCATAGAGGGGTGCTAAGCATGGTGGGTAACACAATGATGGGTATTATTGTTTATGTTATTTGAGACATAGTAGGGTTACCACAAAGAGGATTAGGAGAGGGGAGGCACATGCCCTTGAAAATGTGGAAATGATCTGAGCGAAGGGTAAGTATTTATATATAGTTATGTTGTGTATTTTTGTTGTCTTATAGATTAGTAATGGTTATTTAATGCATTGTGTGATTTTGTTTGTTGGTGATGTGTATTGGTCCTTGATAGTAGACACATCCATCCACACATTGACATAGAATGTTCTTATCGATTTACTTGGTGGAGGGATACTTGAGTGAGTGGATGATATAGCGGGTGAACATGCCCATTTGTTTGAGCTAGTGTCCATAGTAGCCATGACATGCACTATATTGTTGAGTGAGAGGAAAGTGGCACGTGAGGAGATTTGATGAGCCTGAGAGACTTTGGGTGGTGGTCCCTTAGCACAGGATGTGTTCACATGATATGTGGATTTTCAGCAGTAGTTCTCCGATCAGTCTATGGGGAACACCTTATTTCATAGGTAAGTGGAAAGGTATCGGGGCCACGAACAATGACGTTGGGTTAGTGGTGAGGCATCTAGTTCTAGGGCTCTCATAGTACTCGAGAGTGATAGTGATGATAAGGTTTGATTGGGATTATTGTATATGATGTAGGGAGTTTCCCCCCAGTGATGATTGTATTCATTATATATGTATGGACACATGTGATTTATATATGATAAGATTATTTTGTGGTGTATTGATGTTGTAATGTGATCGATGATGTATGATGGGGTGATTAGTGTTGGAATTTATGTGATGTTTTTGTATATTGTTAATGTTTATTAAATGGATTTTGTAACACATAGTTAGTATGATGATGATAATATAATGAATGTAAAAAGAGATGATGTATGATGATCAAACTAGCACATTATGATGAATGTGTGTCTTAATAATGTACTTGTAAGCATTATATGTTAGTGTGACAAGTGGGGGGAGAAATGAGTGATGCCCCCCTAAGTGTATGATTGATTAGGTTCATTGAATTAAGACTCCTTAGTAGTAAGGAACGAACCATGGAAATAAATAGTGCATCATCGGGAAATGATTGGGTGCGCTAGATGAATGATGGAACACGTGATGAAAGGTTCTCAGAGAAAAACCCTCAATAGTCGTGTAAGAAACTTAAGAACAAAAGTGCATCATTAGGGGTAAGGTGATAGTAATCACCTACCAAAGGCCAAGGTAGCGCAAAGTGGTGGAAGCATGTGGGATGAAAGCAAGTATGAGTGTATGAATTGATCGAATGTCATATGAAGTTGTGGTGGTATGGGTGAAGGTGGTAGGCTGTGGATGCCAATGTGAAGGAGTAGCGTGATGTGGTGAATAACATGAATGTGATGGATAAGATGATTGAAGTGAACACAATGGATATGATTATGTAGTGGTGTATGGATGTGGTGGAGAGCATGTAAGAGTAACGAGTTGCGGTTGTGGATAGAGTACTAGATAGAGGAGATGACTCAATTGTAGTATAAATTTTCAGATGAGGTAGAGGAGAAATAGATCAATCATGTGAACAAGATCCAAACAAGATGATTCCCTTATCCTCTTATTGTTACAATCTATCATAAATGCAATGGCTCACATGACATAGATGGGGTGGAAGGATAAGTGGTTTGTTGTAGAGAAGGAGAAGAAGTATGCTATGGTGGTGGAGTAGGTTGAGCCTGTTTACCTTGCATATATGAGGCAAAGGTAGAGACTATGTAGGATTCTCAACCGATGTCAATGGAGGAGAACTAGATGAGCCAACAATAGTGGATATGTGTGGAAGATCTATGCTATGTACTGAGAGAAGATCTTGTTCTAGGTCAATAAATTTGTAGCATAGAAGAATGAATGAATTACATGTATCGAACTATAATCTTTGCTTGAGTGCATGAATTAGACCATGATAGAAAATGAATTGTTTCTCTAGATATATAGGTTGGAAAATTAATTGATGTATACAAACATTGAACCGTAAAATATAATCCTTGATAGGTTCGGATGAGCCACGATGTAGAGTTTGTAAGTGGTCATAAGTAACTTTAGGGCTGCTTTTGATGATAAACTCATGGAGAAAAGCATCCTCCATGTCATAGAAATTACTAAACCTAAATGGAAGATGAGTGTACCATTGTAATGCCTCATCAATAAGAATGTATTGAAAGGTCTTAAGTAATAATATATCATTAGAATAAGAATACATAAGCATGTGGCGGTGTAGAAGATGACCATGAGGGTCACAGTACCATCAAAACATGTAAATGTAGGCATGATAAAGTCCTTTGAAAATGCAAAATTATGAATCTTCTTAGAGACATGGTTACCATGTTATGAGTTGTTATCAATAGAAGCATAAAAGGCCCTACTTATAGAGCAATATATTGAACTTGAGATTTTACTTGACCCATGACATGCATGAGAGAGATGATATCCTGTGAAGGAATAGTGGAAGATGGCAATAATGTATTAAGAGGTTATAATTTTCCATTATGAGTGATCATAAGAATATCAAGAGGTGATAAGGGATATTCTGATGCTAAGGGCACACTAAGAGTAGGTGCCGAGGAAGCTATAGTAGATGATATAGATGGAATATCCATAGCAATGGTAGGAGTAACATTAGAAACATCCCTAGGAGGTAAAGTGACTGAGGGAGAGACATCTATAGGAGAAGATGAACTAATAGGCATAGATGATGTGATAAGAGGAGATGAAATGGTAGGGGAAGAAGAAGTGATATATGGAGGTGACTCATATATGGTGTTAGATGTAATATCTGGTGAAGGTAATGATGGAAGAAGAGATTCACACTCAACAATATGAAAAGAAGGAGAACCTTGGTTATCAACCACCTCATCAATATCAGATAGAGATTCAAAATGAGAATTTTGCTAAGGATGTTATCAATAGGATCATCAACATAACATGAAGGAGTAAGTAAGATAGCATGATATGTATCATGAGAAGAAATATCAAAAGTAGGATTATCATGAGAAGGAAATGTAGTAGTGACTGACTAGGAGAAGAATCAAGTATGCATATGTGAACTTTTTCATTACCCTGTAAAGTAATCGATAAGAGAATCATCTGAAATTTCCTTATAAAGGACAAAAGGAGGATTACAAGTAGCCATATAACATGGTGTACAATTAATGAATGTTATCAGATCCTAGAAAATACTAATGCCAATGGGAGAATCTTTGAATTGAGTAGGCACATATTGTTGACCATTTAGAAGTCATTGTATCGATATGATCGATATAGGAGTAGGATTACCATAGAGAATCGTAAGCTAAGAAATGGTAGCCTCATCATAGAAAGGGTTACCATTGAAGTGAGACATGATGGGAAAATAAGATGAACTATGCTTAGCTATTAGGTTTTGAAACAGATCTTAGGGAAAAATATTCTAAATTACGGGTTCACCAAAATGATTAACTAAAAATGTGGATTTTAGAGTTAATCTAAACTAGGAACATAAATGAAATAACTGATATAGAGCGAAATATGAATTCTAAGTAATTTTATTTGATATTTAAATGAAATGAAATAATTTAAATAGGAGAGATAAGGTACTAACCTGAAAATGACTTACCTCACTGTGATTCTAGACTGAACAAGATGATGTGCGGATGAAGCAGAGTATGATGGTATAACCCAAAAAATTTGTAACAAATGAAGATGTAATTGGAATAGGGCACTTGGAAGAGGATCACGGATCTTGTGGGCACCCTAGTTTGTAGTATGGGTGCTCTAGTCTCATGCAGAAAATCTCAGGACTGAATCTAGAAGTGTCACTAGATCTTTACAATGTTTTGATCTTTGTCATGTGATTGTCATAGTAACTTCACTTATGTCACCATAAATATGTAATGAAGATATACCTATAAAACCCCATACAAAGAATTAAATCCCTAAAAATAAAGATGCATATGAAGGGGTTGGACTGACGTTATCTGCCATAATGGTGGACTTCCAACTAAGCACTACACTACATACTAGACCCAATATAGTTTTGTGTGATTGTGTGTGTAATTGTGTGTGTAATTGTGTGCCTAAGGTGTCCTAGCACAAATGATTTAGAGATATGGGGCAATAGCTAGATGTAAAATGCAAATGGTGGATGGAATAGAATGAATACAACTCTTCCTAATTAGTGTGTGTGATGCAATGATGCCCAAATGCACTCCCTTGCCTTATTAGATAGATAACCCTTGATAGTAAATAGTCTAACCATAAGATAGTAAATATGTTATGTTTATATAGGGATCTCTTGCTAAAGTTTCAAAACTAATGACCTAACACACCGATTAGTACCTAGGGGAATCATAGTGAAAATTATAAAGAAAGACCTTGAAAATCTAAATTAGACCCAATTGTTTCGGGACCAAGACACCTAAAAATAAGGATCGGGGCACCTAAGGGAACCCCGGTTATACCCTAGGTGCCCTAGTCAAAGACTAGAGACGCCAAATGACCAAATACCGATGCTTAAGACTCCACTGAAAGATGACCATAAGCGTGTACACAACCAACGACTATGCAAAATAAATGACGATGACGACCAAATAAGCGATGACATGACTATGGGATGGGTCATTAGTGTATACTTTTTTACGTAAGATCCATATATAAAATAACATGTTTTAAGGTATAAATGTAATAGAAAGTGTGTGATTTTGTGACTACATAGGCTCTAGATAAGGAAAGATTATTTGGGTGACCTTTTTATGGGTTTATGGATCCCTTTATTGTTTAATGACCTAGAACCTAACAAGGATGATTTTATAGAAATTTTTATTTAGCTAAGAAATGGAGGAAATATTATTTCTAGGGCTATAAGGGTAAATTTGTGCTTAGAGTTCGATGATAACATTTTTTATATCATTGTTTAGTAACATTCTTGGATGATGTCATTTGGTAGGATTTTTCTATTTTCATTCGGTAGCATTCTGGATGCTATAGGCTAGTAGAATATTTTCTACCATTGGTGGTAGCATTCTTGGATCTTTGTCACACCGGGTAGCATTTTTATCATTGTTGGCCGATAAGCATTCTTGGATCTTTGTCTCATTGGAATCATTTTTGCTACCATTGGTTGGTAGCAGTAGCATTCTTGGATGCTTTCGGATGGTAGCATTTTTCTACGGTGTTGACCAAGAGCATGGTTAGTTGGTGTTGGCTAGTAGAATTTTGCTAAGGTCTTAACTAGTAGAATTTTTTTATAGTGTCGACCAATATCATGGTTGGTTGTTGTCAATCTGTAGCATTTTTCTACGGATTACTGACCGATAAGATGTTTGGTTGGTGTCGAGTTGGTAGCATTTTGCTACGGTGTCACCAAGAGCATGGTTGGTTAGTGTCGGCCGATTAAATTTACCTAAGGAATCGGTTGGTAGCATTTTTCAATGGTGTCGATCGATTGCATATTGGTTGGTTTCATTCGGTAACATTTCACTACGGTGTTGGCGGTTGCATTTTATTGGTGTCAACTAGTAGTGTTCTACTACGCTTTTGCTTGATTTCATCTTATTCATGTCACCTAGTAGTATATTGCACTTGTGCTAGATGGTTGCATTTTGAATGGAGTTTGAAAGTGGAAATTGGCTACGACATGGTCGGTTGCATCTTCTTGCGATGTCGGTCGGTAGCATAGATGATAGTGTTGAGTTACATGTAGTGATGCTATGCTTATATGAAATTAATAGAAGAATTGTTTATTAATATGGATCAAATCATGTTACTTGTTTTAAATAAATAGAATTACACTTTCAAAGAACTGAATCTATGATATGATGTTGAAATAATCTAATATGAGACACTATTAATTTCTAGTTATTATGATGTATGTTTTCCTCCTATGATATGAATGACATGAAGGAAATCATGAATTACTTTATTTTCCTTAATATTTTTGTTAACTTGATGTTTTTGAAATAAGGAAATGGTAGGATTGCAGGGATGTTGAACATATATGTTATAATGTGATAAACCTCAGGGATGATGAAAATGACAGTTCATGCTAGTTCATTTTGAATTGACCATTTTTACCCTCTCTACCTCCTATAGATGATGAAGATGTTCCATTTTTCATGGATGATTAAAGAAAGTTTATGCATTCATAGAGCCTAATTTTGATGATTAAGTGTAATTCATTCACTTTCAAACACATGAAATTTGTAAAGAAAAATTTATACTTTGCTTTCATATCAAAGAAGAAGAAGAAGGGACAATTAAGTTTGTAATAAATAAGTATTCTGTTAGAAATCCATAGTGTATTGGAATCATTGTTAATTAATAAAGATGATGCTATTGTTAAATTGAAACGATATGGATGGCAATTGGGATAATGATTATAATAATATCTTATTATTGAATGACAACATTTCTTTTAATAAAGATTTATTCATTATGTTGGGATTCAATTTTTAAATTCCTAGTGTGAAAGGAGAATGAGATAAATGTACCTGTGATGCATATAATAATGTGAGGACATTTAACTTCATATATTGTATTATGTATTAAGGAAGCAATTATCTTTGTAAGCATCATAGGTGGCCATAGAGTAAGTGAACTTAGCAATTTAACTCGAGATAATTATTTAAGTAGAAATGGGTACTACTTATTTGCTCATTATCATTGCCATAGACTATGAGGATACTACATCCTAAGTATGGATCAAGTCATAAGTCAATTTGATAAATTATCATTTGTGACTATGTGGGCACTAAAGTTACTTTTCATGCATATCGGCGGGTCATGTACCTTATGTGTGAACTAGTACTATAAAATATAAAACTAACTAATTCAAATCCAGATAACTAAATTAAGTGATGTTGTGAGAGGACAAGTTTGGATTGATGAGTGTGTCATGATGATACTGAGCATGCATGTCTCATAAAATTTGGCCAAAGTAGTGTAAAATGTTGATTACAATGTCAGATTAACCAAGTTCCCAGTTGAGGCATGAGATGGCACTCAAAATTTGATTGAATTAATTCCTGGTAGATGCTTAGGAACTACACTTGGTTATCAATCCCTATTACAAGTTACACCAATATATACTTTGTATACACAATCCCAAAAGAGTGAACTATGGGGGATCAGATAGATCTAGTTGACCCATACAGGTGCACATGGTTTTTGATGTTGTTATGTAACACCCCTGAACTGTTGTTACTTTCTCCTGGGCATACAAGTGTTGATATGTGATTTCTTGTAAAAGGATGTATTCCTCGATTTAGAAATCATGCTTGATATGTACTGTATTTTCTTTGCAGATCTTTGACTGAGTCAGAATATGATTAGACTCTTTTATCTATTTCATTTTGTATCTGAGTTTAATTTGATCTCGGAATGAATTATAGAGTTATTAATCTATAATACCTAGTCTTGGATCAGTGGAATTGATCCAAGTATTGCTTTAAGTTTGTTCGTGATGAATTAATTTACAGACCCTGAACAGGTTGCAAGGTCTAGAAGCATTGAATAAGCTAGTCAGGAGTATGACTCAGGCTGATCAAGTGAAATGAATTGGTTCCCGATATCGAAGTATATCTGGAAGGTCTCGATCGTGGACCAGGTAATAATTCGGTTACATACGATTCTGCGCAGCCTAAGGCGAACAGGAGCTAACCCTGTTCAAGAAGGTATGATGTAGGTCTTTTTTGAGTGTACAGAATGCTAGACCTAACTGGAATTATTAAATGATTAGTAACCTAAGACTAAACCTAACCTAGGGGTTAGATTAGTGTTAATCTAACCTAGACCTAGGCTATGTGTTAATGTCCTAAGTTAGTATCTACGTGTAATATGGTTAGAATAAGTATTATCCTAAATTCTAACCTAAGATACTAACCTAACTATGAGCGAGAATGTAAAGGGGCCTATGGAAGGGGGTGCGAACCGTGGGTGGCGTTTTCTATGTCATTAAATGCTAAGGATAAGGATGGAGGACAGGTCATGGTGGAGGTTTTAATAGCCTAACCTAAGCCGGCGTGGCAGTCGCCAAACCGGAAATGAACTTGGGATTTTATTTTACTGCCGCCAACTTTGGCGGTCGGTGGAAGTGGCGTTTGAGCAGGAAAGTTGGTGTAATTGCATTCAATGTGCTCGGTAGTCGAGCTCGGAACTCGCATGAGAAGGCATGCAAACAGAAGTTTGTTGGTTTGTTTGGCTTATCACGATTTTCGGTTTTCCTTCGCTCGTTCACACTGGTTCTTCGCACTGATCTTCTTTGTGTCGTATGGCGAGTATGAGGTTATCTAGCTCTTTTCTCTCGGCAAGGGAAATATATATGTCATGGGGATAGCAAAATTTTGTTGGTCACTCGAACTTGGAAAAGGAAAAGGAAGTCCGAGCTCTTCCAAAGGGTCTCGCTTCGAGAATTTTGAGTAAAAATCCGGGCATGTTAGGCCCTAACCTTTAAAAATCTTCTTTGTCTTTCAAGTGATTTCATTAGAACAACTCTGTTCAAATGATTTAAGGAATTAGATGTTTTTCTATGGATGTCATTGTGTGATTTTGCATGTATCTCTTGCTGGTTCGATTTTTCATTTATCCTTGATGGGTGTTTATTAAATTTAATGTGGCTTTATTTTCTCTGTGTTTTACATTCGGTTTAATTATGCAAAAAAAGAAATTATAAAAGAAAGGAATGCTCGGTCGCTCAAGCGAGAACCCTTAAATTGTTCTTGTGAGGGGGCATGTGGCCACTGTCATGCTTGTCGATTTTGTCATCGATGCATGTTGTGAATACTTGTTGGAAGGGAAACTGCTGGACATTTGTTTGATTATTCAGTTTTAAAAGAACCTTGTAAGCTCTGTCGTGGTTATTGATGGGGTGGTTATTGATACTTGTTGGGTTTCGTTTTGTCTTTTAAAGTTGCTTGGGAAGAGGTAACTATTGTGTGTAGTCATTACGACCCTGTGGAAGTTGTTTTCCTTTTTATTGTGGTAATGGGATTTAACCCGTTGACAGTATACAATATGGATATATGTATTTTATTTGAACGACTCTGTGGAGTCCTCTGAACGAATCGTATACTATGATCCACTGTTGAGGATATAGATACCTCCTTGAGTTTTGTTAACTTGAATTCCGTTGGAATCTTGTAGAAGTAGCAGGTCATACGACCTCTGTTATTTGTAATGGAATTTAGTACTGACTTCCTGGGTATGCATTTATGTTCCTTATGTGTAAGCTTGTTCGGGAATTTTGACGAGGCTCAGTTGAATCCCTTGTTATGAAAATCGGTATTTGAATTGCTTACACTTGGTTTTTGTCGAATGCTTACCTTAAATGGCATAGATTGATTCTTTAACTATTTTTCTTATCTTATAATGTTGTTGGGTTCCGTGGTTATGGATAATAACCCGTTAACAAAGATGAAATGTAAATATAGATTCATATTCGTTTTAATCAATGACTCTGTGGAGTCGATTGAAAGATTTATATGTTTGAATCACTTGTTATGGTTGAATATAGTTGTATATTGGAAATTGTTGTTCCAATGACTAAAGGGAATAATATGTATTTCGATCTCTGTTATTTCGTAAGAATACCATCGCGCCGCAAGGATTTTGTGGTATGATTCTTTGCTATATTTTTACGTTCTTGATGCATGGAAGTTTGTGTAAAAGATTGGCAAGGGTTCAATCAGATTCCTTGTTTTGAAATCAGTAATTAAATTTGCTTTGCCGATTTTTAATATGCTCCGTTGATGGGCTCGAGATGGAATCGTATGCAATTATTTGTCTTGTTACTACTATTCGGATTCATTTGAATTCTTGGAAGTTAACTCGTATTTGCTGTCTCTTATTGAACCTGATTTTTGGACACTGTCGTTTGTCACTGTTTGAGTTCCTTGAGTATGGATAATTATCTCATGTTCTGGCTCTGTTGAAGTGAGTCGCGAATACTATACTTTAGACTTGCATGCGCCAAGGTGAGAATAGATTTGCTATTTTCCTTTCCGTTTACTCCAGTCTAATTGAGACTGAACATGTTTGGAAATTTTGTGTGATTGTCTTGGCATAGACTTAGGGAAACATCCAATTGTCTAATGCAATGGAGTCTGTTGTTGACCGCAATAGTAGAGGTTCTTTGATTTTGAACTTGGGTCGAAAAGCCTTCTGTGTTCGATTTTTATTAAGACAGTGACTCTTCTTGTGGTTTGACGGACTTGTTCACACATATCTTACCGGATTAATGCATTCCATATGTGGAGGCAGACAGAGTGAACTTGTGTGAAGGGAAGTGTGAATGATTTGTTCCTTTTCTTTTATTATTATAATACATGTTGATATCTGTAACAGTAGGAGCTGTTTTTAACATATTGATATACTCAAGAGTTGTTATGATATTTCCTTTTGGATGAATGGAATGATCTGTCCAATGTTGCTGATATTGGCTTCAATTGGTTGTTTTTAATACTTTCGTTCTTGATTCTTAATATTTGATGAAATATTTGAGAAGTGTTTAGGACTATTCTGTAACGTTGATAGAGTTACACGTTTGTAGTCAATTTTGTATTATAAAGGCATATTTTGAATATGTTTACTTGTTTGGATAATTGATCTCATTTAAACAGGTGTTTAATGAAAACAATTGACGGATTGCAATTGTTTTAAAAGTTAGTGCTTATCATGCTCACCATCGAAACTGACTCATGTTGACTATTTTGCGAGATGGTTGCCGTAAGAGGTAAAAGCAATGCAGATCTGACAGGCTGATCAGATTATTTAATTTGTTTTATAATGAATTACAGCTTGATTTTATAAATGTACTATATGTGGAAAGATGTTTCTTTTCCGTTAAGCATTGTATCAAGTATGTTGTTTGCATAAAATGTAATTGTATAGTTCGAAAGAATGGAAATAAGTATTTGATACTTGTGTTGTATTCTTATTTTGATAGTTGACCTTCTTCGGTTTATATACCAGAGTGGCAATGTTATCTTTGTGTAATTTGGATGCTTTTGTGATTGACAATGAAAGCTTACAAGAAAATGTGATTGAATTCATATGAGTGTTTAGCAGATCTAATTGTTCTAGTGAAAGCAATATTGAATTTAAACAATTGTCTTTCTAAAAGATAGGTTAAAAATGAACCTAAGCAGAACGCTAAACAAGCCGAATTAAATTACTAATCCCTAGTCCCGAGTATGACAGACAATATTAAAATGGATTCTTAATCATTCATATCTTATACTAATAAGTATGATATAAATTGATTAGGAGAACCGATGTAAATCTAATGGGGTTCGGATGGCAATCTCAAGTAAAGGTTATGAGATATTGTCCAATTCTCGTTGTTTTAGAATCATGAGTATTCTAATGACTCCTGATGAGAGCTTGACCTTAATACCTCTACCATGTAATGGGTTTTATAGAGGAAGGTGGTCTTAAGACGAAGAATCCAGGATCGGGAAAGGCTAAACTTAGGAAAAGTCTTTAAAGTAATTTAAACTCAAGTGCGTAACGCATGTTATTAAGTAGATCTTTTCGAGGCGGATTTAAAGGTTGATGACACAAGTCAAGCTGCAGGGTTGTACCTCCGAGAAGATTAGGATCTTCTCGAAGTTACAACAATGCAGGTGACTTATGGCGACACCCTTTGCATTGATCGCTAAGATTTACACTTTGATCTCGCATGAGTTACTCAGGGTCCGATTAAGAACGTGGTCATGTTATAAGGCTGCCTAGGAGATTCGGGGTATCATGACACATTGGTTGAACTGCAAGGTTGAACCAGTATGTCACCATATCCCTAATCCTCGTGGGCATCCATATAACATTATCACCTTGTTAATCTGTCTCCGAGTGATTAAGTTGAGAAAGGAAGGACTGACAGTAGTCAGTATAAGACATTCTATATAACATAAGAATGGGGTGAAGGACGTATTCCAGATTGACGAGTATGCCGTTAAGGAATACGAGACATAAACAGTATGTTTCAAATCTTTGGCCAAAGTATCGCAAGCTGCTGATTGCGTTGTCCTAATTCACCTAGTCTAAGGGATGAGATGCCGATGAATAATGGTAACAATTATTCAGTTAGGTTCCTTAGACAGAGCATTCTGAATCCCAGAGTAGGGAAGAGAACTGCAAGAGTAAAGTGTTAAATAAAAACACCAACTCTTATTACTCATGAATAGATCGGTAGATTACCGAGTCATGGAATGAATAGATCGGAAGTACTCCGAGTCATTTACCTGCATATGGTTTTCTGTTATATGAATGGTTATTTGATTTGTGAGTTCTAAATTATGTATTTAGAACCAGGATGTAATTATCAAAAAAAAAAAAAAAAATTTCACTTGTTCTAAGGTATAAAATGAGGATGTTACATCTTGGTATCAGAGCTGAAGGTTGCAGCTCTTGGACCTATTGTGTCCATAATCTGATAAAAACCTGAATTTTCTTGTAACAGAAAATGGTTAGAACAAGGGGGAACGTTGCGAATAATGCTCCACCTAAAGGAGGAGCGGCAACAACCCAGAAACTTGATGAGATCCTTGCTGCCCTGTTGGACACAAGAGATCGCTTGGCTGTACTTGAACAGCAGGTGATGGGAAATGAGGAGGATGAAGAAGCTGATAATAATAATCAGCAACCTCCTAAGGACAACCCGACATGGGTGTTGATGTTAATGCCGGAATGCACTGTCCAACCAAAAACAAAAAGGCCGTTAGCGTGCAGAACTCACTAATGATATAAAAAGGATAAGTCCACCTAAGTATGATGGCACCACATTAGGAGATGGAGGCGAGAACGGCTCGTGAAATGGAGAAGTACTTTGCAATAAGGAACTTCTCGTGAGGAAACCAAAGCTATTTGGGGAGCCTATCAGCTTTCCCACGAAGCATCTTCATGGTGGGATAGCCGTAAAGCTGAACTAAACATTGATGAGACCAATATTACTTGGGATCAATTTAAAGGCTATTTTAGGCAACGTTGGCTGCCACAACTTTTCTATGATCAGAAAATGACAGAATTTCAGAACTTAGCTCAAGGGAAGCTAACGGTAACTGAATACTGGGAGCGGTTTACAAAACTCCTCAAGTATGTACCGTAGTATCAAACTGACGAGAAGTTCAGAATATGGAAATTCATCATGGGATTGAATCCCGTGATAGGGGGAGAGGTCGATGTTCACAGCCCAACCACTATGGAAGGAGTTGTTGAAAAGGCCATAAGGCAAGAACAGAAATTAAAGGCTATTTCTGCCCATAAGGAGGAAGTGCGGAAGAAGACTGCAAACCCTTCTTCAACCTCTCTTGCACCCAGAAAAGGACCATGGAAAAAGTTTGGAAACAAGAGTAAGTTTCCAGGAGATAACAATAAGAAAGCAGCAGTAAATAAGCCTGCTGGAAATGCAAGGGAAAATTTTGTTAAAAATAATGGGCAGAAGCCCTATGGAGGACAGCGTGACAATTACAAAACTGGAGGCAACTTTGAGCCTAAAAAGGGACCTGTAGGAGGCTGCTACAATTGTGGCAAAGATCACTACGCAAATCAGTGCCCTTTGAAGAAGGATGATCGTAATCAGCAGCATAAGATACATGCTGCAGTAGCGGACAAACAAGCTGAAAAGCAAGTGACACCTATAGAAGTTCCGGGTAAGTTATTCGGCATACCTGTCACTATTCTTTTTGATACAGGAGCTACTGAATGTTTTATATCTAATAAAATTGCTTCAAAACTTAAAAGAAAAGCTGGAAAAATGGATAAATCATGGACTGTACAGTATGGTAATAGTTCTGTTCATACAGTGAGTATGTGTCTTTTTGGGGCAGTCCTTGACTTACCTAACTTTTCCATGGAAGTTGATCTCTATGTTGCACCTTTGGGATCGTATGACATTGTCATCGGTGTCAATTGGTTAGCAGACCATAAAGCAAAGGTAGACTGTTATGAAAAGAACATAAAATGTTTAGATGATCAGCTGGAATCAGCAGAGATTCAAGGTGTGAAACGGGAAATTTCAGTTAGAAAACTATCAGCTATGCAGCTTAAAAAGGCTAAAAATAAAGGATGTACCCTTTATGCGGTAAAGATATCTGAATCTTCCGAAGAAGATGATGATTTCATGGAACGATTCCCTCTTTTACACGGTTTCAGGGATGTTTTTCCTGAGGAATTACCAGGGTTACCACCCAAGAGAGAATTTGACTTCACCATTGAAATCAAGCCAGGAACAAAACCTATATCCAAAGCGCCTTATCGGATGACTACTACTGAGTTAGTCGAGCTTAAGGCACAGTTGCAAGAGCTTTTGTCTAAAGGTTTGGTCAGACCAAGTGTTTCACCTTGGGGAGCGCCTGTAATATTTGTGAAAAAGAAGGATGGAACACTAAGGCTGTGTATTGATTATCGGATGTTGAACAAAGCAACAGTCAAGAACCGATATCCACTTCCTAGGATCGATGATCTGTTTGATCAGATGCGTGGAGTAGCGGTTTATTCTAAGATAGACCTTCGATCTGGTTATCATCAGTTAAGGATTAGAGAGGAAGATATTCATAAAACAGCTTTCCGAACAAGGTACGGACATTATGAATTCACAGTTCTACCCTTTGGGTTAACTAATGCACCCGCAGCCTTTATGAATTTAATGAACAATATCTTTCAAGAATACCTGGACAAGTTTGTACTTGTATTCTTGGATGATATTCTCATTTATTCTAAAAGCGTTGAGGAGCACAATGAGCATTTGAAGATAGTTTTGGGAATATTGAGAAAGAGAAAGTTGTATGGTAAGTTATCCAAATGTTCTTTCTTTGATTCAGAAGTTCACTATTTGGGTCATGTTATAAGTAAAGAAGGAATTGCTGTAGATCCTTCAAAAATAGTGGCAATAACTGAGTGGCCTGCACCAAAGAATGTGCATGAAGTAAGAAGCTTCATGGGTCTTGCTGGTTATTATAGAAAATTTGTAAAGGATTTTTCTAAAGTAGCTGCACCAATAACTTCATTGCAGAAGAAGGATAAGAAATTCATATGGAATGATAAGTGCGAAGCGGCTTTCAAAAGTTTGAAAGACCAGTTGACTTCTGCACCTATACTAGCTGTACCAGACCCTAATGGGAGTTTTACTGTTGTAACGGATGCTAGGGAAGGCCTTAGAGGTGTTTTTCTAGAAAATGATCAGGTCATAGCATATGAAAGTAGAAAACTTAAGTTACATGAGCTGAATTATGCCCCTCATGATTTGGAACTTGCTGCCATTGTTCATGCACTTCAAGTCTGGAGACACTATTTACTTGGGAAACCTTTTGAGTTGAAAACTGATCACTTAGGACTGAAATATATTTTTACTCAGCCCAATCTGAATGCCAGACAGAGAAGGTGGTTAGAATTTTTATCGCAATATGACTTTGATATTAGCTATATCAAAGGGAAGGAGAATAGAGTAGCTGATGCTCTAAGTCGTAGGAGGCACATTTCTGCTCTTATAACATTAAGAACTCAGTTTAAAGACGAGGTAAAAAGTGCCTCAGAATTAGATGCATACTTTCAAGAAGTAAAAAAAGTAGCGCTTTGCGCAGTAACCTAAGGATATGAGGTATAAAGGTTTTCATTCGATAATGAAGGAATCTTGCGTTATGAAAACAGGTATATGTACCTATGTTGAGAACGAATTGAGAAAGAAGTTGTTAGTTGAATTTCATAATTCACCTTTCTCTGACACCTGTGTATCACAAAAATGCTTGCTGATTTAAAACAGCAATACTACGGAAAGGTATGAAAAAGGATGTGATTAATTTTGTGACTCATTATCGGAATGTCGGCGTGGTGAAGGCGAACATATGCACCTGGCTTTGGTGTTATATCCTCATAGCATACCGCAGTACAAATGGCAAGTAATAACCATGGATTTTGTACAAGGACTACCTATGTCCAGGAATAAACATGATGTTATCCTGGTAGTTGTAGATAAACTGACCAAGAGATTTCGTACACGAAATTTTCATCATTTGGAAATCTAAAGGATGATTCACCAAAGTGTCTTGGCCAAGAGATTCGTACACGAAATTTTCAGATTACATGGTGTACCAGAATTGATTATATCTGATAGGGATCCTAGAATGACGTCAAGGTTTTGGAAAACGCTTAACGCAGCTCTTGGAACGAAACTAAACTTCAGTTCTGCATATCATCCTTAAATGATGGACAACCGAGAGGGTAAATCATGTGTTGGAGGACACATTGCGAATGTATTGTATGGATCAACAAAGATAAATGGGAAGAGTATCTTCCATTAGTTGAGTTCGCATACAACAACACTTATCACTCATCTCTTAAAATGGCACCATTTGAAGCACTTTATGGAAGAAAGTGTAGAACCCCTGTTAGTTGGGACAGTGTTGAGGATAGAGTGGTAATTGGACCATAGATTCTCACAGAAATGGAACAGCAAGTTAAGCTGATTCGTGAACGATTAAAGGAAGCAACGGATAGACAGAAGAGCTATGCTGACCTTAAGCGGGTTGATAGAAGGTTTGAGCTTGGTGATAAGGTTTTCCTTCGTGTTAAACCCAGAAAGAGTTCTATAACTTTTGGCAAGGCTGCCAAGTTGTCACCTCGATTTGTGGGACCTTTCGAAATTGTCGAAATAATCAATCCTGTAGCTTATCGTTTAGCATTGCCACCTGCTTTATCTCGCATGCATGATGTTTTCCATATTTCTTTGCTTAAGAAATACATTTCAGATCTGTCACATGTTTTAAATTGGAATTCTTGCGCAGGTCCAAGACCCGGGAATAATTGTGGTTAAACCCACACGAGTGCTTTGAAACTCGCCAATCGTGCATTTAAGAAATCGTGAAATACAAGAATGTAAGGTCCAGTGGGACCAGTTTAGCGAAGAAAGTGCAACTTGGGAAAATCTGGAAGAGATGAAAATTGCTTTTCCTTCTCTTTTTCAACAGAATGAAATCTGTTGACAAAACATACTTTTATGAACTTATTGTTTTTAAGTATTTATGAAAGCCAGATGAAGGCAGACTTTATTCAGGTTGAATAAAATGTGTTGTGACATTGATTTCTGGAACTATTCAAATATGAAATAGGCACATTATTTGTGTATTGATAAATTGATTGACCTGAAGGTTAATTTAATATGTAATTCATCGGGACGATGAATCTTTTTAGGAGGGAAGCATGTAACACCCTGAACTGTTGTTACTTTCTCCTGAGCATACAAGTGTTGATATGTGATTTCTTGTAAAAGGATGTATTCCTCGATTTAGAAATCATGCTTGATATGTACTGTATTTTCTTTGCAGATCTTTGACTGAGTCAGAATATGATTAGACTCTTTTATCTATTTCATTTTGTATCTGAGTTTAATCTGATCTCGGAATGAATTATAGAGTTATCCATCTATAATACCTAGTCTTGGATCAGTGGAATTGATCCAAGTATTGCTTTAAGTTTGTTCGTGATGAATTAATTTACAGGACCACTCAACAGTTGCAAGGTCTAGAAGCATTGAATAAGCTAGTCAGGAGTATGACTCAGGCTGATCAAGTGAAATGAATTGGTTCCCGATATCGAAGTATATCTGGAAGGTCTCGATCGTGGACCAGGTAATAATTCGGTTACATACGATTCTGCAGCAGAACAGGAGCTAACCCTGTTCAAGAAGGTATGAGGTAGGTCTTTTCTGAGTGTACAGAATGTAGACCTAACTGGAATTATTAAATGATTAGTAACCTAAGACTAAACCTAACCTAGGGGTTAGATTAGTGTTAATCTAACCTAGACCTAGGCTATGTGTTAATGTCCTAAGTTAGTATCTATGTGTAATATGGTTAGAATAAGTATTATCCTAAATTCTAACCTAAGATACTAACCTAACTATGAGCAAGAATGTAAAGGGGCCTATGGAGGGGTGCGAACCATGGGCGGCATTTTCTATGTCATTAAATGCTAAGGATAAGGATGGAGGACAGTCATGGCGGAGGTTTAAGCAGCAAATGCTAACCTAAGCCGACGTGGCAGGTCAAAACCGGAAATGAACTTGAGATTTTATTTTCTCTGCGCCAACTTTGGCGGTCGGTGGAAGTGGATTTTGAGTGGGAAAGTTGGTGTAATTGCATTCAATGTGCTCGGTAGTCGAGCTCGGAACTCGCGAGAAGGCATGCAAACAGGAAGTTTGTTGGTTTGTTTGGCTTATCGCGATTTTCGGTTTTCCTTCTGCCTGTTCACTGGTTCTTCGCACCAGTCTTCTTTGTGTTGCATGGCGAGTATGAGGTTATCTAGCTCTTTTCTCTGGCAAGGGAAATATATATGTCATGGGGATAGAAAAATTTTGTTGGTCGCTCTAACTTGGAAAAGGAAAAGGAAGTCGAGCTCTTCCAGTGGTCTGCTTCGGAATTTTGAGTAAAAATCCAGGCATGTTAGGCCCTAACCTTTAAAAATCTTGCTGTCTTTCAAGTGATTTCATTAGAACAACTCTATTCAAATGATTTAAGGAATTAGATGTTTTTCTATGGATGTCATTGTGTGATTTTGGCACTGTATCTCTTGCTGGTTCGATTTTTCATTTATCCTTGATGGGTGTTTATTAAATTCGAACTCGTGGCTTTATTTCTCTCGTGTTTTGCATTCGGTTTAATTATGCAAAAAAAGAAATTATAAAAGAAAGGAATGCTCGGTCTGCTCAGTGAGAACCCTTAAATTGTTCTTGTGAGGGGGTACAGGCCACTGTCATGCATGTCGGTTTTGTCGCCGGTGCATGTTGTGAATACTTGTTGAAAGGGAAACTGCTGGACATTTGTTTGATTATTCCGTTTTAATGGAATCTTGTAAGCTCTGTCGTGGGTATTGATGGGGTGGTTATTGTTACTTGTCTGGTTTCGTTTTGTCTTTTAGATTTGCTTGGGAACAGGTAACTTTTGTGTTACAGTAGCCATTATGACCCAGTGGAAGTTGTTTTTCCCTTGTTATTGTGGTAACGGATTTTATCATGTGATCGTATACTATAGTCCTTTGTTGAGGATATAGATACATCCTTGAGTTTTGTTAATATGAATTCCGTTGGAAGTCATATAGAAGTTCAGGTCATACGACCTCTATTATTGTAATGGAATTTAGTACCGACTTCCTGGGTATGCATTTATGTTTCTTATGTGTAAGCTTGTTCGGGAATTTTGACGAGGCTCGGTTGAATCCTTGTTATGAAAATCAGTATTTGAATTGCTTACACTTGGTCCTTGTCGAATGCTTACCTTGAATGGCATAGATTGATTCTTAAACTATTTTTCTTATCTTATACTGTTGTTGGGTTCCGTGGTTATGGATAATAACCCGTTAATAAAGATGAAATGTAAATATAGATTCATATTCGTTTTAATCGAACGACTCTGTGGAGTCGATTGAAAGATTTATATGTTTGACTCACTTGTTATGGTTGAATATAGTTGTATATTGGAAATTGTTGTTCCAGCGACTAAAGGGAATAATATGTATTTCGATCTCTGTTATTTCGTAAGAATACCATCGTGCCGCAAGGATTTTGTGGTATGATTCTTTAAATATATTTTTACACTCTTTGATCTATGCAAGTTTGTGTAAAAGATTGGCAAGGGTTCAATCGGATTCCTTGTTTTGAAATCGTAATTAAATTTGCTTTGCCTGATTTTTAATATGCTCCGTTGATGGGCTCGAGATGGAATCGTATGCAATTATTTGTCTTGTTACTACTATCTTTCGGATTCATTTGAATTCTTGGAAGTTAACCCGTATTTCGTCTCTTATTGAACTGATTTTGACACCGCTCGTTTGTCACTTTGTTTGAGTTCCTTGAGTATGGATAATTATCTCGTGTTCGCTCTGTTGAAGTGAGTCGCGAATACCATACTTTAGACTTGCATGCGCCAAGGTGAGAATAGATTTGCTATTTTCCTTTCCGTTTACTCCAGTCCGATTGAGACTGAACATGTTCGGAAATTTTGTGTGATTGTCTTGGCATAGACTTAGGGAAACATCCAATTGTCTAATGCAATGGAGTCTGTTGTTGACCGCAATACTAGAGGTTCTTTGATTTCGAACTTGGGTCGAAAAGCCTTGCTGTGTTCGATTTTTATTAAGACAGTGATTCTTCTTGTGGTTTGACGGACTTGTTCACACATATACTGGATTAATGCATTCCATATGTGGAGACGGTACAGTAGTGAACTTGTGTGAAGGGAAGTGTGAATGATTTGTTCCTTTCTCTTTTATTATTATAATACATGTTGATATCTGTAACAGTAGGAGCTGTTTTTAACATATTGATATACTCAAGAGTTGTTATGATATTTCCTTTTTGGATGAATGGAACGATCTGTCCAATGTTGCTGATATTGGCTTCAATTGGTTGTTTTTAATACTTTCGTTCTTGATTCTTAATATTTGATGAAATATTTGAGAAGTGTTTAGGACTATTCTGTAACGTTGATAGAGTTACACGTTTGTAGTCAATTTTGTATTATAAAGGCATATTTTGAATATGTTTACTTGTTTGGATAATTGATCTCATTTAAACAGGGTGTTTAATGAAAACAATTGACGGATTGCAATTGTTTTAAAAGTTAGTGCTTATCATGCTCAGTTCATCGAACTGACTCATGTTGACTATTTTTGCAGATGGTTGCCGTAAGAGGTAAAAGCAATGCAGATCTGACAGGCTGATCAGATTGTTTAATTTGTTATATAATGAATTATAGCTTGATTTCCTAAATGTATTATATGTGGAAAGATGTACTTTTCCGTTAAGCATTGTATCAAGTATCTTTGTTTGCATAAAATGTTATAGTTCGACAGGAATGGGAATAAGTATTTGATACTTGTGTTGTATTCTTATTCGATAGTTGACCTTCTTCGGTTTATATACCGAGTGGCAATGTTATCTTGTGTAATTTGGATGCTTTTGTGATTGACTATGAAAGCTTACAAGAAAATGTGATTGAATTCATATGAGTGTTTAGCAGATCTAATTGTTCTAGTGAAAGCAATATTGAATTTAAACAATTGTCTTTCTAAATGATAGGTTAAAAACGAACCTAAGCGTAACGCTAAACAAGCCGAATTAAATTACTAATCCCTAGTCCCGAGTATGACAGACAATATTAAAATGGATTCTTAATCATTCATATCTTATACTAATAAGTATGATATAAATTCGATTAGGAGAACTCGATGTAAATCTAATGGGGTTTGGATGGCAATCTCAAGTAAAGGTTATGAGATATTGTCCAGTCCCGTTGTTTTAGAATCATGAGTATTCTAATGACTCCTTGATGAGAGCTTGACCTTAATACCTCTACCATGTAATGGGTTTTATAGAGGAAGGTCATCTTAAGATGAAGAATCCAGGGGATCGGGATAGGCTAACCTTAGGAAAAGTCTTTAAAGTAATTTAAACTCAAGTGCGTAACGCATGTTACTAAGTAGATCTTTTCGAGGCGGATTTAAAGGTTGACGACACAAGTCAACTCATAGGTTGTGCCTCCGAGAAGATTAGGATCTTCTCGAAGTTACAACAATGCGGGTGACTTATGGCGACACCCTTTGCATTGATCGCTAAGATTTACACTTTGATCTCGCACGAGGTACTGTGGTCCGATTAAGAACGTGGTCATGTTATAAGGCTGCCTAGGAGATTCGGGGTATCATGACACACTGGTTGAACTGCAAGGTTGAACCAGTATGTCACCATATCCCTAATCCTCGTGGGCATCCATATAACATTATCACCTTGTTAATCTGTCTCCGAGTGATTAAGTTGTGAAAGGAAGGACCGATTGCAAAGAGTCGGTATAAGACATTCTATATAACATAAGAATGGGGTGAAGGACGTATTCTAGATTGACGAGTATGCCGTTAAGGAATACGAGACATAAACAGTATGTTTCAAATCTTTGGCCAAAGTATCGCAAGCTGCTGATTGCGTTGTCCTAATTCACCTAGTCTAAGGGATGAGATGCCGATGAATAATGGTAACAATTATTCAGTTAGGTTCCTTAGACAGAGCATTCTGAATCCCAGAGTAGGGAAGAGAACCGCAAGAGTAAAGTGTTAAATAAAAACACCAACTCTTATTACTCATGAATAGATCGGTAGATTACCGAGTCATGGAATGAATAGATCGGAAGTACTCCGAGTCATTACAGCTGCATATGGTTTTCTGTTATATGAATGGTTATTTGATTTGTGAGTTCTAAATTATGTATTTAGAACCAGGATGCAATTATAAAAATAAAATAAAAATTTTCACTTGTTCTAAGGTATAAAATGAGGATGTTACATGTTAGATGGATTGAAGTTTAAATAAATACTATATTTAAATGTTGTGTATTTAAATCATGGAAGGCATAAAGTTAGTATGGGAAGGATATTTAAATAAAATATTCCCATTTTGAAGCACTATTAAAGGGTGTGTTACATTTGGTATCAGAGCTAAAGGTTACAACTCTTAGACTTATTGAGTCCCTATGCTAACTTGAACTTAATTCTTGTTTAATAGGGTAAGATGGTTAGGATAAGAGGTCACGCTGTGAATCATCAACCCACGAGTGGTGAAGTGTCTCCAATGTAGAAGTTGGATGAAATACTCATTTTCCTTTAGGTCACACACAATCAAATGGATGTTTTGGAACAATAGGTGATGGGTAATGACAATGATAATGAAAGTGGAAATATAGAGCAGCCTCGGGGCCACCTATTTTTACAAATATGAATGTGGATGTTGTAAATCCACATGAGAACCAAAGGGAATGATTGACAATAGAGTTGTTTAATGATATTAAGAGGATCAACCCACCTAAATTTGATGGAACAACTTTAGGCGATGGGAATGAGAATTGGATCAATGAGATGGATAAGTATTTTGCCATTAGGAACTTTGCTAAATAAATTAAGGCCATTGGGGAGCTTATCAACTCTCCAATGAGGCTTCCTCATGGTGGGACAACCTGGAAGATTGAATTGGGGGTTGATGAGGCTAACATAACTTGAGAATAGTTCAAGGCCTATTATAGACAATGTTAGTTACCAAAGCGTACTACGACCAAAATATGTCGTAATTTCAAACCCTAACTCAGTCCAGGATGACGATAAATCAAGATTGGGAAAAGTTTATGAAATTACTGAAATATGTCCCTTAGTATTCGACTAATGAGAAGTTTTGCATAAGGAAGTTTATCATGGGTTTGAACCCTGCCATAGGTATAGAAGTTGATTTTCATGGACCATCAAATATGGAGGTGGTGTTTGAAAAGGATATAAGGAAAAATTAGAAGCTATAGGCTATATCTGCTCACCGGGAAGAACAGAAAAATTAAAATTTCAATTCACCCTCGCCATCAACACCTAAGAAGGTAGGATGGAAAAAATTTGGTAATAAGCTTCAAAATGGAAAGAAGGATGCAACAAAAAATCTTGCTATAAATTTTATAAAGAATGGGCATAAAAATTTAACAAACTCTGAAAACAAGTCTGGAAGAAAGGGACCTATAATGGGCTGTTTTATATGTAGCTTAGATAATTATGCGAGAAACTATCTCAGTAAAGGAAAAAGGAAAACAATCAACAATAAAAGATACATGCTGTAGTGGTTGACAGGAAAGCAGAGAAACAAAATACACCCATCAAGGTTACGGGTAAGTTGTTTAGACTTCCTGTAATTATATTATTTGAGACCTGGAGCAACCAATTTTTTGGTTTCTAATAAACTAGCTTCTAAATTAAAAAGGAAAGCTGGTCATATGAAGAACTCATGGACTATACATTATGGGAACAATACTATTCCTAAGGTGAACCAATGTCATTGGACCGGAAATGGGCGCTTAGTTCACTATTGAACTAGATCTTTATTTAGCTCCCTTAGGTTCATATGGCACGATCACAGGATATACTTGTTGTTGCAAAGCACTAAGGGATTGTAGACTACTTTGAAAAGAAAAGAAAATGTCTAGATGATATGTAGAAATACACGGAAGTTTAGGGAATAAGGAGAGGATTTAATGTGAGGAAAATCTCATCCATGCAGCTCAAAAAGGCCAAGAATAAAGGCTGCATGCTTTTTGTTGTAAAAATTTTAGATTTGGGGTAAGGGGATCAAACTTTGGTGGAAGACCATATGCTACTATGTGAGTACAATGATGTCTTTCCAGAAGAGCTACCATGACTTCCACCCAAACGAGAGTTTGATTTCATTATTGACATCAAACTGGGAACTAAACCAATCTCTAAGGTTCTCTATCAAATGACCAAAACTGAACTTGTTGGGTTGAAAGCACAACTTCATGAATTATTATCTAAAGGATTAATCAGACCGAGTGTGTCTCCTAGGAGAACTGTTATCTTTTCAATAAAAAATATGGCACTTCGAGGTTATGCATCGATTATCGAATGCTTTATAAGACCACTATAAAAATAGATACCCTTTTCCAAGGATAAATGACCTCTTCAACCAAATGATTGGTGCATCTGTTTATTCCAAAATTGATCTATGACTAGGTTATCCTCAGATGAGAATAAGAGAAGAAGAAATTCATAATACTTCCTTTAGGACAAGGTATGGGCATTATGAGTTCACTATGTTACCATTTGGACTTACTAATGCTCCAACAACATTCATGAACTTGATGAATAACGTCTTCTAGGAATACTTGGACAAGTTTGTGGTGGTATTCTTGGATGATATTCTGATTTATTCCAAAAGTGTGGAGGATCATTATGAGCACATTAGAACTATTTTGGATTGTAAACTTTCAAAGTTATCATTTTATCAAAATGAGGTACAATACCTTGGGAATATTATAACCAAAGATGGAATTTCTATGGATTCATAAAAATCACCTTTCTAATCGATCGGTGACCAACTCCTAAAAATGTGCACAAAGTTAGAAGCTTTATGGGGTTGGATGGTTATTACAAGAAATTCATGAATTTTTTTATCAAATTTGTTTCTCCAATCACCTTCCTTCAAAGAAAGGATAAGAAATTTATCTAGTCAAAAAAGTGTGAAGGATCCTTCAATAAGGAAATAATTAATTTAGCATGTGTTTTAAAGGTTTTGGATCCCAATGAAAACTTCATCATATAATTGATGCCTTTGGTGATAGATTGAGAGGTATACTTCTACAAAATGACTATGTAGTGGCGTATGAAAGTAGAAATTTGAAAGTACATGAGATGAATTATGATCCTCATAACTTGGAGCTTATTGCCACTTGTACATGCTTTTGCAAGTTTGGAGCCACTAAATTTTGGGAAAGCCCTTTGAAAAACAAATAGATCATCTCGGGATAAAGTACATTTTCACACAACCCAACCTAAATGCAAGGAAGTGAATATGGTTAGGGTTTTTATCTTAGTATGAATTTGATATCAGCTATATCAAATGTAAAGAAAATAGGGAGGCAAATGCATTGAGTCGTAGGAAGAACATTTCTACTCTTGTGACTCTAAGAATCTAATTCAAGAATGAAGTTAAGAAGGTAATGCTAACCGATTCTTATTATCAACATGTTAAAACAACACTAACTGCTGATCCAAATGATAAATGGTACAAGGGATTCAAATTTGATAATGAAGGAGTCATAAGGTATGAGAATCGAGTATGTGTACTATAGGAAAAATATTTAAGGAAAAAAGTGATTAAAGAATTTCACGATGCCCCTTATTCTGGACATCTCAGAGTGACTAAAATGCTTGCTGATGTGAAACAACAATATTTTTAGAAAGGGATGAAAAGAGACATTGTAAACTATGTTTCACATTGCCTAGAATGCCAACGTGTCAAATCTGAACATATGCATCCAACGAGAGATTTGCATACCCTCACAACATTCCATAATTTAAGTGGCAAGTAATCAACATGGACTTTGTGCAAGGACTGTCAATGTCAAAGAATAAGCATGATGTGATCTTAGTTGTAGTGGATAAACTAACTAAAGTAGCTCATTTTATACCAATAAATCTAAAAGATGATTCTCAAAGTGTTTGCAAAAAGGTTTTGCACATGAAATATTCAGATTACAAGGAGTACCTAAATTGATAATTTCTGATTGGGATCCTAGAATGAATTCTCATTTTTGGAAAACCTTGAATTCAGCCTTGGGGAAAAGATGAATTTCAATTTTGTATACCATCCAAAAATTGATGGGCAAACTATTAATCACGTATTGAAGGATATGCTCAAGATGTACTGCATGGATCAACAATACAAGTGGGAAGAATACCTTCCACTAGTTCATTTTGTATACAATAACACTTACCATTCATTTCTGAAAAATGAATCCATTTGAAGTGTTTTATGGGAGAAAGTGTAGGACTCCTATCAGATGGGATAACATGGAGGATAAAGAAGTAGTAAGACCTGAGATGTTAGCATAAATGAAACTAAAATTCAAGCTCATTCATGAGGAGTTAAAATAAGCTTCCGAAAGGTGGAAGAATTATGTAGATCTAATGAGGGTTGATACAAAGTTTGAACAAGGAGACAAGGTTTTCTTAAGGGTTAAACCCAAGAAAAGTTTCATATTATTTGGCAAGTCATGTAGTCTTATTTTACCCACAACAACCCTATTAGGAAATAAGGGATAAAATATATGTAATATTCCCTCACAAAATCGCAACAATAAATAATATATTGAAAATATTATAGATCTCAAATAAAAATGCAAAATAAAATAACACAACACAAAGAGACAATATTTAACGTGGTTCACCCAATTTGGGCTACGTCCACTAAGAATCACTTTCTTAGATTTTATTACAAGCCACCGCTCTCTCAATACAATACCCAGATCTGTTTGGAGCTATGCTCAACAAACTCTATAGAATTCACACCCGAATTCAAAACACATCTGCAATGTTACATTAACCCTACCATATACACAAAACCACATAAGTAGACAAATTCTTAAGCATTTTTACAAAACCGTGGGTATCAAATCCATGGGTCAAAACTGTCCCCTAAACCTATGGTTCAAAATCCTACCCATATGAGAAAATCCCATTTCTTGATATATCGGGCACGCTTTAAGGCCATTTTTTTTTCTTAGGGGCTATGTCCCCAACCCCCGCTACCGGGGGCTGCTATCTCTGGACCTCCGCTCAGTGGCCTCGAACCCTGGCGAGGAAACTATGGAAAGTGTACAGTACTCTTAGTGTACAGTCTTCAACACTTTCTCATATGAAAACATGCTACACAACCTAACAATCTCCCACTTGAGATTAGTTTTCCTCTGAGAAAGCTTCTCAACCCTTCACTAGTTTCTATGAAGACCAACCAAAGCTGAACACAACTTTAGTTTTTCCTTGTGACCACCTTGGTCATCATGTCTACAAGATTTTGACTGGTATGAATCTTCTCCAAAGCTTCAACTTCTCTTCCTCCAAAGCTGTCCTAATGAAATGGTACCTTAATTGTATATGCTTCATCCTAGAGTGGAAAACAAAGTTCTTAGCTAGGTGTATAACACTCTAACTATCACTATGCATCTTTCTTCCTTCCCCGCTTATGCCCCAAATCTTCAAGCAATTTCGTAACCAAATAATTTATTTTCTTTCCTCTTTGGTTGACAAAGCCACCAGCCTTCCGTAGTCGTGAAATATAGCTCACTGCTATCCCACCTACAATGTAAACATAAATTTTCATGCTCCTCCCGCTCGTCTACATCACCAGCCATATCTGAATCTACATAACCACATAAATTGGTGTCTCGATCCACTATATCACAAAACTATCCCCATGGTACCTCTCAAATACCGAAGGATTCACTTTACTTCCGCCAAAGTGATCTCTACATGGATCACTCATAAATCTACTCACCACTCCCAATGCATGGGAAATATCGGACTGATGCACACCTTGGCATACATCAAAGTGAAAACCATTGATGAGTAAGGTACCTTGGACATCTAGTTTCTCTCCTACTCTGCCTTAGGACACTACTCCTTTGATAACTTGAAATGACATACCAAGGAGTCCCAATCGGTTTAACATCCCGCATATTAAACCTCTCCAAGAACTTCTTAATGTACTCTTCCTAAGATAAAGTTAACTTCCATTCCTTCTTATCCCGAGATATCCTCATACCAAGGATTTTTTAGCTTCCCTAAAATCCTTCATGGAAAAGGATTCTCTTAGTCGCTTCTTGAGTACTTTTATTTCCTGCATGTTTTTACCTGCAACCAACATATCATCCATGTAAAAACATAGGATAATATAACTTCCATCCTCAAATTTCTTTGTATACACGCAATGGTCAAAATGGCATCTAATATAACCTTGCTCCATCATGAAGCTATCAAATTTATTATACCATTGACACGGAGCTTTTTTCAAGCCGTACAAGCTCTTCTTCGTTTTCACACCATCTCCTCTTTACCTTTGACCGCATAGCCCTCTGGTTGCTACATATATAGCTGTTCCTCCAAATCACCATGGAGAAATGTAGTCTTTACATCAAGTTGTTCTAAGTGTAAGTCTTCTGCTGCAACTATTCCTAGAACAATTCCAATAGAAGTTATTTTTAATATAGAGAGAAAAATCTCATCAAATTCTATGCCTTTTTTCTGTGTAAACCCCTTGACCACCAAATGAGCCTTGTATCTTTTCTTTCCTCCTAATTCCTCTTTGAATTTGAACACCCACTTGTTCTCAGAATGATATTTTTCCATCGGGTAGCTTCACAAAATCCCATGTCTGGTCTCCATGAGAGCCTGATGCTCCTCATCCATGGCTTTCTCGACTTCTTCCGGCATCTACCGCATTGCTTCATCAAAGCTCTCTAGTTATGCACTATTAGTGAGTAATAAATAATAAAAAGAAGTAGAAAAATGTTTAGGTTCTCTTCTTACCCTAGAAGACCTCTTCAATATAGGAGTTTAGGGTTCCTGTGGAGGAGGTTCCTGAACTGATTCATGTGTCACTTTCCCATCCAGAAGATCCTCTACTGCTGTATATTATTTCTTGGATTCTTCTATGTTTTCCTATAATTTATGCTTATACATGACTTTCTCATTAAATACCACATCCCTAGATCGAATGATTTTCTTATCCTTAATACTCCAACATTTATATCCAAAGTCATCACCACCATAACTAATGAAAGTACATTTTTCTGATTTAGCCTCTAGTTTGGTCATATCACCCTTGTCTATATGGACAAACACCTCACATCTAAAGACTATAAGAAATGAATAATCAAATTTATTAGAATACCAAGCCTCCTTGGGTATGCCTCCATCCAAGGCACTTGAGGGTCCTCTGTTTATCAAGTACATAGCTGTGTTCACCGCTTCTACCCAAAAAGAAAGAGGTAGTCTTACATGTAACCTCATCATGCCGCTAGCGTGTTCCATTATTGTTCTATTCATCCTTTCGAGACCCCATTCTGTTGTGGAGTTCCTAGAACCATAATTTTTCTACGAATTCCATTATTAGAACAATAGTCATCAAATACATTGCTACAATACTCCCTCCATTATCTCGACTGAGAAATTTTAGCTTAAGACCTGTTTCATTCTCTACCAAGGCTTTCCATTTAAAAAAGTGTCAAATACATTGGATTTGTTTCTAATACAATAAAACAAAACTTTCCTTGTTCCATCATCAATAAAAGTAACATAATAACTTGAACCCCCAAGAGATGATACTGAGCCTACCCCCATACATAAAAATGCACCACTCTAACTTACTCTATTTCTTTGTAGGTCCAACCTTGAGAAATATTACTCGCTATATTTCCCATATATGCAGCCATCATGGAACTCCAAACCTATTTCTATATATCCAAGAAAATAATTCTTTATGATCTCCATTCCCTTATGGCTCATATGACCGAGCCTATAGTGTCACAATTTTGTATCTACTTCGAAGCCACAAGATTACAAAAATTAGTGCTATAAGTGGTTAAATACAAGGTTCTAACCTTCTTACCTCTTTCCACCACAAGAGAACCCTTGGTAACCTTCCAAGAGTCCACTGTAAATATCACAGTACAACCATCACTTCCCAACTGCCTTGCCAATATCAAATTTCATCTTAATGTAGGCACATGTCTGACATCCTTTAATAACCAAGTATTCCCATTCTACATCTTAACCCAAACAGTAACCTTTTCCAAATATGCTGCAAGGCTCATCATCACCAATAAAAAAATGCCCAAAATCTCCTTGAACATAATCAACAAAATAATTCCTATGTGGAGTAGCATGGAAAGAAGTCCCCGAATCTAAAACCCAAGATTCAATAATATTGTGTAAAGAAAGAATCAAAACATCCCAACATACATTACCGTTGCCACATTTTCCTCTTTATTTTCTTCTGTTGTTTCTTCTTGTCTTGAAGTTTCCAAAAGTCCTTCTTTGCATGCCCAAACTTTCCACAGTGCCAACATACTATCTTTCTTTTGAATTTTGACCTTGCTTGATCCTTTGATTTTCCACGGCTTCCTCTATTCTTTTGTCTCCCTCTAGTTTCCACTGTTAAAGCATTCCCTGAAGTAGAAGACTCCCTAGATATTTTTCTTCGCATTTCCTCACTTAGAATCACCCCTACAACATCCTCAAACTTCAACTTTGAGTTAGCTGGAACCGAGTTGCTTACCGCTATTACCGGGCTATTCCAACTCTCAGGTAAAGAGCACAAAACTAATAAATCCCTAACTTCTTCATCAAATTCAATTATAACCAAAGCAAGCATATTTACAATCGTATTTAAATCATTTAAATGATCTACTACTGAATCTTTCTCGACATATTCATATTAAACAAAATTTTCATTAAAAATATCTTGTCAAAGGTGGGGTTTTTCATATAACTTCCTAATGCATACATCAGTTCTTTTGTAGTATTTTCCTTTGAAACATTAAATAATACCCAAGATGCAAGACACATCCTGGATTGTCCCAAGTGCTTTCCTATCCAAAAATCCCATTCCACATCCATCATGCTCAAGGGTTTTTTCATCTTCTTAGACAATGGAATATAAAGATCCTTCTGATAAAGGTAATCTTCCATTTTCATCTTCCAAAGACTAAATTCTACCGTTGAATTTATCAACCCTAGATCTTCTATCATCTACCATAGCTCCTACTCAAGATAAAAATTTCCTGTGATTCAACACTTTAGGAAACCAAACCACGATCCGATACCAATTGTTAAAAATAAGGGATAAAATATGTGGAGTATTCCCCTCACAGAATCGCAACAATAGAAACTAATATGCATAAAATATTAAGATCTCAAATAAAAGTGTAGAATCAAATAACACAACACAAAGAGATATTATTTAATGTGGTTCACCCACTTTGGGCCATGTCCACTAAGAATCACTTGCTCGATTTTATTACAAGCCACTTTGCTCTCTCAATATAATACCTAGATCTTTTTAGAGCTATGCTCAACAAACTCTACATAATTCACACCCCAATTCCAAACACATATGCAATGTTACATTAACCCTACCATCTCGCACAAAACCACATAAGTAGATAATCGCTTAAGCAATTTTAAAAACCGTGGGTATAAAAACCATGGGCTAAAACCATCCCATAAACATATGGGTCAAAAATTCCGCCCATATGAGAAAATTTGTTTCCTAGTATATCGAGCACGTTTTAAGGCCAATTTTTTTTTCTCGGGGTTATGTCCCAAACCCCCACTCGGGGCCTAGCCTGCCCCAAACCCAGTGAGATAGCTGTGGAAAGTGTATAGTACTCTTAGTGTATAGTCTTCAACACTTTCTCACATGAAAAGAAGCTCCACAACCTAATAAGCCCAAGGTGCGCTGACACATCACTTAGCTTAATCGAGCACTCACCTAAAGAACGCAAGGGTACCAGGTTCCTCTTTTAAGGTAGATTTTTAATCAAGAAGTTAACATGATCATACAAATATTCCATATCCATAATAGATAATCAAGTATATTACATAACATAAACTAGATCTAGATCTTAACCATATGCAATATTAACTCATACCAGAATCAAGATTAAATTTACCATGCATGAAATAGTAACAAATGTGTCAACAATCAATATCCAGCCAAAAAGATCCATTATATTAATTGCTGTAAAACACAGAAGCTTCATACATACATAACAATGTCACCATAGGTTATGCGTGCTCAAGAACCAACAACATAACCTTACAAAATATAGTTGATGATGATGATTCCTAAACCATACGAATAAATACATACATGACACACACACACACACACACACACACACACACACACACACACACACACAGACACACACACACACACACACACATACGAGATAGGGGTGGGGAATTACCCTTATGCCTATACATCCTCAAAATAGGTTGCGCATGCTAAGAATAGCCATACGTTCTGCTAAAATATAATTACAAAAGCATGCAAGCTTGCTATTAATAGATGATCAAATAATAACTACAATTCTAATCCTATTAATATCCCAAAACTATGCATGGTGTTTGATATACCACTTGTCTGAAATGGCCTTTGCATGCTCTTTAAGTCTTCATACTAAACGTGTTATGCACTTCATGTCTATAATTAGCCTTACATTGAAAATGACTAAGTCCTGAATCCTCACTTTTCCCATGCATTCCCCTGTTCAACTATTCTTTCGCATGCACCTACCCACCCTATATCCGCATGCCTAATCCTTATGCATGTTCGGTACATACATAGGCTTATTTCATCAGCCCAAAAAGTAAGCCAAATTGTCACTTCGCTTTGTCGGACCCTTTGAAGTGATTGAAATGATCAATCCGTGGCATACAAATTAGCATTGCCTCCTGCACTGTCCAAGATGCATGATGTTTTTCATAATTCTTCACTTAAAAATTATGTATCTAATATATATATTGTTATGAAATGGAACTCCTTACTGATTTAGTATCCAGGAATCATTGTGGTTGAGACAATGAAGGTGCTAGAAACTTGCAGGTTGTAATTAAGAAATTGGGATATTGTTTAGTGCAATGTTCAATGTGATTAATTTTAAGAAGAAAGTGCAACCTCGAAAAATATCAAGGATATAAAATATGCTTTTCCAAGCTTATTTCAGTGATAAAAACTTATAATTTGATGTCTAATACGATATATTACTATTTTTATTGTTAATTTGGATGAAAAACGATGTAAAATTCAAACTTTGTTGAATATGGGCTTTTACAACTCTCGAACTCTAGTGACAAGCTTTTAAAAATTAAACAGTTTCATGTTTTATTTAATCTGGTAATTACCTTTGATATAAGAATGGGTATGCTTATCTAATTTTGTCTTATCTATTAATGGTTTTAGAGTTTAATCACCGGGACGATGATTTTTGAAGGGGGTAGTATGTAATATCAAACCCGATTACAATTTATTTGGAGTTCATTTCTTTGGTAAGGATTATTTCATTCTTGTTGTGGATGATGTTTTTGTCTTACCATTTGGCTATTTGTCTATGCTGGTATGCTAATTTGGGAGATCCCTGTTGGCAATTGAACTTTGGGAATTAAAATTAATTGCTATCTTATTGACTCAAGCTAATTAGTAGTCGATTTCCCTAATCTTTGAATAATCAGATTTTGAATGCCATGCATTCAACTAAGCTAAGTTGATGTGAGTTTTAAAGGAAAAAGTTGTGGTGGTGGAAATCCGGAAACTTGTACTTGGTAGGTCAAGCATTTAATGACATTAATGACATAGGGAATCCAAAATTTTTGTTAAAAGATAACCATTTGTATGAAGGGTCATTATTATTATTGTTTGGTGATTGTGTTGGAGTTTATTTTCCCTTGTGAGTTCCATTGTCACATGAACTCGTGCATGTAAGTTTCAAACTAGCCATTGAGGTTATAACAGATTTGTTAATGAAGATGAGAAAATTTCAAGGCCTACACTCGCTATTGAGGCCGCAGTGTTATTTCTTAGTTATGGGTTGCTCAACTGGAGGTTTGGTTGATAAAATGTGGGAAAGAACTTGCTGATTGGATAAAATATTGGAAAATCATGTAGAAGCAACAAGAAATTTTCAGACACATCTTTGTGGCATAAAATCATTAACTCTCTCTCCTATGTTGTTATTACCTTATTTTATGTGTGTTGAATGTTCTGTTGATGATAAACGAGGGTTAGGGTGTGTTCTTGTGGGAAGTCTTGGAATAGGGTAAATTTGGTTTGAGAAGAATTATTTATTTACCTCTCTTGGTTGTCCGATCAATTTGTAATTAAGGGGTTTCATTGTATTAGGATTTAGATAAGGAAATATTCTCTGGGTCACCTTTTTATGGGTTCATGGATCCCTTTATTGTTTAATGACCTAGAACTTAGCAAGGATGGTTCTCAGTAGAAATTCTTATTTAGCTAAGGAATGGGGGAAATATTATTTCCTAGGCTATAAGGGTAAATTTTTGCTTAGAGTCGATCGATATCATTTTTTCTATCATTGGCCAATAAAATTATTGGATGTTTTCATCTAGTAGCATTTTTGCTGCTACTATCAATTGGTAACATTCCCGGATGTTGTTGGCTCGTAGCATTTTCACTACCATCGGTGGGTAGCATTCTTGGATGCTTTCGATCTATAGCATTTTGCTACTATCGGTTGGTAGCATTCTTGGATGTTGTCGGCTAGTAGCATTCTTGAATGTTGTCGATGGTAGCATTTTGTTACATCATTTGGTAATATGGATGGTTGGTGTTGGTGGTAGCATTTCTCTAAGGTATCATTTGGTAACATTTTTGAGTGGTATTGATGGTAAAAATTTGCTATAGCTTTGACCAATATCATGGTTGGTTAGTGTTGGTTAGTAGCATTTTGCTACGGTAATGACCGCGATATGTTTGGTTGGTGTCGACGGTAGCATTTTTCTACGGTGTCATTTGGTAGCATGATTGGTTTGTGTTATTGGTAGTACTTCACTAAGGTGTCGATCAAGTAGCATGTTTGAATGGTGTCGACTGTAGCATTTTACTACGATGATAACTGGTTGCATGTTGGTTGGTGTTGGTGGTAACATTTCTCTACGGTTTTGGTGGTAACATTTCACTACGGTGTTGGCCGATGCATTCTATTAGTGTCGGATAATAGTGATTTTCTATGGTGTCGGTCGGTTGTATCATGTTTATGTCTACCGGTAGCATATTACTACTATGTTGGATGGTTTCATTTTGAACATAGTTCGACGGTGGCAAATGGCCACGACATGGGCGATTACATCTTACTAATGTTATCTAGTATCATGGATGATAGGGTTGAGTTAAATGCAGTTATTATGCTATGATTATATGAAATTGATAGCATAATTGGTTATTGATGTGGATCGACTCATGCTACTTGTTTTAAATAAATATAATTATGTTTCCAAAGAACTTACTCTATGATACGATGTTGAAATAATATAATATGAGACAACATTAATTTCTATTTATTATGATGTATGTTGTCCTACTATGATATGAATATTATGAAGGAAATGATGAATTACTTTATTTTCCTTAATATTTTTGTTAACTTGATGTTTCGAAATAAGAAAATGCTAGGATTATAGGGATGTTGAACATATATGTTATAATGTGCTAAACCTCGGGGATGATGAGAATGATAGTTCATGTAGGTTTATTTTGAACTTTCAACTGACCATTTTTACCCTCTCTACTGTTGATGCAAAATCATAGCACCTTGCTAACATCGATCGATTTCTAGGTTGATCATACTAGCATCCAGTGTGATTGCATAACATTGAATCCTTTCTCCAAGTGTGGGACTTGCAAAATTGAGAAAGGAATCTCCAGAGAAGGTGGTTCCTATTCCTCTCTGTTTAGATGCACACGAAAAATGCAAAGGGTTTTCAAAACCTAATCTTACTTTAAGCAGGAGACAGGGTAAGAAGATGCATAAAAATAAACCTAAGCTAATCAAGGTGATGCACCGAGGAATGAAGAACATCTATCTTGCCAATAAACATAGACCATTCAAATGTGATGCAAGATCATGCATAGATAACAAAACTTGCAGTGAAAGACCAGGAGGATGCAAATGAACACAGAGAGGGTTGAGAATCATCCACAGACATGTATTACTTGCTCCAAAGATTGATACAATACACTACAAAATGCCAAGAGGTAGAGTCACATTACAGTTTCAAATGGGAGGTTCGAACTCCACAAATTTTCCTGATAAAGAGAAGAAGGGAGGAGCAAAATAGGAAATGTTTGACCTTTTAAAGAAGCCCCTCTTTACAATATATAAGAAGAATGAGAGAGGGAAGAGAGAGGAAATTCGAATCTACCACAACCACTTCTAGATTGCATTTAACTCATCTCATTATGGCAGAAATAGCAAATCCTGGCAAAATGGTAGACTGTCTAGCAGAAACGGCGAACTGTCTGTTGTATTAAAGCTAGTTGTTGAACGTCACTTCTATCTATTATTACGTGCCAGAGGTGTTTCTCAATTTTATCTCTCCAAACTGAACCAAAATGCAAGATTGACCCTGGAATCATGTAGATAATTTTTCCAGCTTTCCATTGATATAAAGAACATGAAAATCGAGCTCTGGATCGAAAGTTATGGCAATCTGAAGATTTAGGGCAAAAACTAGGCCAAAATGGATTTTGAATTTTTCCGCGTTCGCCACTTGGAAGACACGTGTTAGCACCGATTGGTGGCGCAATTCTCTCTCCTCCACCTTTCCGTGGGTTTCCCTTTGAAATTTTGATGTTTTTATTACTTTGGGAAATTTTCCATTTTTTCCCCGCGCCCCGCCATTTGGGACACGTGGCGTGATCTGGTTGGAGGACGGGGCGCGGGGTCATCCTTGTCTTTTAATCTTTTGGCCCAAGACTTTGTCAAATTTTTCTAAGTCTTCCCCGAGCTCGAACTTCCCCACCTTAGGACACGTGGCGTTTCCTGATTCGTCTGCGGGCCTCCGGCTCCCGGCTTCGCGTCCCTTTGGCCTAACTGTCCCAAACCATCTCTGGGACAAATTTCTCCGATCCGCCCGATTCAGCTTACTCGTCCCTCTTCGCGACTAAGACACATGGCGGGATTTGATTGGCTTTCAGCTCCTTCGGTTTTCTACATCCCATGCGTCCCTTTGTCCCAACTATCTCAGACTGTTTGGGACAAATTCTTCCGAACCACCCGAAATGGGCTTCCTTTTCTCTCGGCCGCTTCGCCTTTTTGTGTCCTTCGCATTCTCACGGCCCAGATGTCCCAGCCTTATCTGCACAACAGTTAGTCAATTTTTTCACCTTCGGCCGGTTCGCCCTTTCACGTCTCGCGTGTCCCCACGGCCTGGATGTCCCTTTGCTACGCGGACCGCCTGGCGGCCTTTCGGCCGATTCGTGCTTTTACGTCCCAACTGTCCCAAGGACCACCTGGACCAGGACTTAGCCGATTTTCTTCATTTTTTCGGCCCCAAGCCTGCAAACCCGAAATGCCTTAGAACAATCCTGCAACCATATTTTTTGCATCTCTTCCATTTTATCAACCTGTTGGGATTCCTTCTTGGACAGGAGAGTTAGAAGGAAACCGAGGGGACCCCAGAAAACATGATTTTGGGCTTTGAATCATATACTTGCTCGGGACTGAAAATCTAATGCATGTTATCAAAATTACCTGGGGGAATTTTTGACAACAATTTGGCGACTCAGCAGGGTCACCTGCTGCTAGGTAGAAGATCAGTGGCCTTTTAACAATCCATTGGGCATGGAGTAATAACCTGAAACCAACTTGATCTCTGATCCCGATCCTGATACCACAACTCATTCTTCAAGAGCACTCTGAACTGTAGAAATTCAACCTGAGAGTGACAAAACCTGTGCCAAAGCACTTAGGGAAAAAGAAACCTAACTACAACAAGACAATGTGCATACGCACTTAGAGGAACTGAAATCTAGGCTAATATTTACAAGGGTAAACCTTTTCCTTTTTAGTAGCAATGTTTAAGATAGATTCGTTAACTGGAATCGGGAGTTCTTCTCCATCCAATGCAGACAATTGGAAGGCATTACCACTTTTACATCTCGTGACCATGTAGGGGCCACTCCAAATGGCATCAAACTTGTAATGCTTTCGTGTTTCACTTGATCTCGCATCCCATTTCAAAACTAGGTCCCCCTCCTGGAAGGTCCTTGCTCTCTGCCTTCTTGTCAAACCATCTTTTTACTAAGGTTTGATCCTTTTCAATCATCGAATCGCATGTTCTCTTATTTCTTCCAATTCCATCAACTCTCGCATACTGGCCTCCATTGGGTTGAACTCGCACAACTCCAATCGCTTCATGAGCTCCAATGCTGGAAACTCTAATGATATAGGCAATACTGCCTCTTTCCCATAGACCAATTTGTAGGGAGAACTACCTGTAGACCTCTTTGGTGTTATCCTTTCAGCCCATAATGCTGATTTTAGCTTGGTATGCCATGTCCTTTGGTTTTCATCCAGAGTTCTTCTGATGATCCTTAGCAACTTTTTGTTCATGGACTCTGCCTGTCCATTACCTTGGGTAATAATTTGAAGAGGTGCTCAAATAGATTCCATTCTTGACAGCCCATTCTGTAATCTTGGAACCTATGAATGCTAATGCATTATCTGATATGATAGTGGCGGCACACCGAACCTGGTCACTATTTCTTCATAAAAGTCTAGTATGTTAGACTCACTTGCCTCTTTGAGTGCCACTGCTTCGGTCCACTTGGTGAAATAGTCCGTTGCTGTAAGTATCCACTTGTGACCTTGACTCGAATTAGGATTGATGACTCCAATGAAGTCCAGTCCCCATTGCATGAATGGCTGATCTACTGAAATTGGATGAAGGGGCAGCGCTGCTAACCTTCCTTTTCCTGTGAAGAATGCACATTTCTTGCACTTTCTTATCCATGTATAACAGTCACTGAACACTGTGGGCCAATAATACCCTACCTTCATTATCTTGAGAGCTGTTACTCATGGGGCGAAATGTCCTCCGGAATCTCCATCATGAAAATCTCGTAACACCCTCTCAATTTGACCTATCCCAATGCACCTCAGTAGAACTCCATTGATGTCTTTCTTAAACAAAACACCATCAACAAACACATATGGAATGGCTTGTAATCTAAAGTATCTCCTCTTTGCTTTGCTCATTTCTAGAGGGCATAGGCCTATCTGTAGGAAGTGTATCATATTCTGAGTCCAACAGGGAGTGGGCACATCATCATTTTCCTATTCTTGACCATCCTGTAGTACCAAGATAGCCTCTTTTCCATTACCTACTTCAACTTGCTGACTCAAGGCTAGTTGTTCGCATAGTCCCTTCCCACGTACTAGTTTGGTGACCTTAATCTCGATGTCATATTCCATGACACGGGTTATCCATCCTGCACGTTTCTCATTCAGATCCTTGTTTAGAAGGAAGTCCTTGACTCCCGCATGAGAGACCAATAATTGGATCTTGTTGTTTGAGACTAGGTGCTTGAATTTCTTTAAACTCCTGATCACTGCAAGTACATGCTTTTCAATGAAAGAGTACCTAGTTTCGTATTCCTCCAAGCCTTGACTGAAGAAAGCAACTGGTTGTTCTAATCCTTCTTTGTTTTGTTGTGCCAGGATTGCAGAAATTGTGTCTCCACCACCAAAGGCGTATAGCATGAAACCCTTGGAGAAGTCTGGATTGACGAGAGTGGGGGCTTGAGATATGGCCTCTTTTATTGCCTCAAAACTTGCCTTGCCTTCAGATGTCCACTTAAATTCCATGCTCTTTTTTAACATCAGCGTTATTGGCTTTACGAGAGCTGCAAAGTTTGGAACAAACCTGCGGACAAAATTGATCCTTCCCAAGAAGCTTTGAAGAGCCTTCTTGTGACTTGGCAATGGTAATGCTCGAATTGCTTCAACTCTTTCTGGGTCAATCGTCAATCCCTCTTTTGAAACAATATGGCCTAGAAGTTTTCCCTCATGAGCTAGGAATATGCATTTTTTGGGATTCAATGATACCCCAAATCTTCTACACCTCTGAAATACCTGCCTCAAATGAAAGAGGTGATCCACTGTATTTTTGGAGAATACAGTGATGTCATCAAGATATATCAGAACTATTTTATTGATTAACCCCTTGAATGCCAAATCCATTTCCCTTTGGAAAGTGGCTCCAGCATTTGATAGGCCAAATGGCATCTTCTTGTAGGCATATGTGCCCCATTTGGTGGTGAAGGCTGTCTTGAACTGGTCTTCCTCCTTCACCATAATCTGATTGTAGCCTAAGTAGCCATCAAGTAGTGAAAACCTCTCGGAGCCAGCCACAACTTGCAATATTTGCTCCATGGAAGGGAGTGGGTAATGGTCCTGAGAGAGGCTCTATTCAAGTCTCTCGAAGTCAACACACAATCTGATCTCTCCACTCTCTTCTTTCGATTTAAAACTAAGTTGGCAACCCAACTAGAATACTTGATTAGGAATATGATTCTTGACTCAATCAGCTTGTCCAATTCTTTTCTCATGAGAGGCTCCATGTGTGGGTTGGTGGTCTTTGTTTCGCCCGATGTGCTTAGTATTCGGATCCAATTCGATGGTATGCCGAGCTAAGTTGGGATTGAAACCTTTCAAGTCTTCATAGCTCCAAGCAAACACGTCAGGGAACTCTTGACACAGCTGTATGAACTCATACCTTTCTTGTTCAGTTGTCATCCTTCCAATTTGTAATGGTTTGTTCTCTTCTACCAAGATGGATACTAAATCCTCTCTCTTGACCTGAATGTTTGCTTTCTCCTTTCTAAACTGATCATTGGGATTAAAAATGGACTCCAAAGTGATAAGTCCCTTGGGCAGCTTGTTAGTTCTCAGCTGTACCACTTGGTCACCATACTGCTATTCCAATTTTTCTTGATTCTTGGCTGAGAACTCAGCTTCTTCTTGCAAGAAATGGATGATTTACTGGTCATTCTCAAACACTTACCAACCGACATTGTTATCTCGGCACCAAAGGCCTCCCAATCACGTGGATTTTGGCTATACCTTGTCTTGTTGAATACTTTCCACAATGTCAAAGGTTGTCCCCTCGCTGCGCAAGCCTGTCGCAGCTTGATTCTCTTTCCTAGGAATGGATTTGATGCCAAAACCCTCAAAATATTCCATGAGATCCCACACCCTGTTCTTGTAGCATTTGAGTAGATCATTCTTAGCTTAGCAGCATGCTGTCCCTTGACCTGATTTACAATTAATTCACTGTCCCCAAAGACTTGCAAGTTCTTTATTCCTCTCTTGATTGCCCAATGCATCCCTTGTACCAAGGCTTCATATTCAGCAGTGTTATTGGAGCATGCAAACTAAAATCTAAAAGATGAATAGTACTTTATTCCTTGAGGTGAAACAAGCATAGCTCCACCTCCTGCACCTTGTCTACTCCTTGATCCATCAAAAAACAGCTGCCATACCTCATTGTCATCTTTGTGGTTTGGCTTGGTGATGTTAGGAATAGGATGATTTTCTTCATGTATGCAATAGACCCTAGCTCAGATTCTTCCACTTCTTGATAAGGATCAAATGCATGTATCTTGTTTGCCCATTCATCAAGAGTTAGATCCGGGATGCTTCCAACCTTAGTGTCAGCTTCATCAGAGCTTGGGTGATCTTCTTGATCAAATGCTGAGCAATTGGCATTAATTTGACTTGGAGTGTAAGGCTCAATATGGAAGTTTGCAATAGGTTCTGACCTGATTGTAGCTTTGGTTCCATACCTCGTTCTAAACAACATGTGTGACCAATCAGCAGAAAGATAGCCTCCAATTTTGGCTGTGAAGTCTCTTGACAAACATAGGGCAAAGAGTGGTGGAAGGTCTATGACTGATACATCTTGTAAAACAACAACATTTGGACATGCATGCAAGGTAAGACTCAAGTTTTTAATCACTCCAACTGTTGCTACTGCTGTCCCATCTAGCTGCACTACCCCTTTGGATATTGTTTCATATTGGAGCCCTAGCTGATCAGCTATTTGTTTAGGCATTACTGAGCTACTTGCCCCGGAGTCTATCATGTAATTGTGTACTAACTGATTCCCAATGATTAATGAAACATAGAAAGGAGGGGGTTTCAAAATTTTACCTTGTTGTCCTCCATGATTTCCCTCAGGCTGGGCAGCATTTGTGAGCACTTTGTCTTGCATCTGAACTTGCTGATTCAAAGTTGGCCAGTCCTTCATGGCAGCTTGCAGCAGATCTCTTTGGCCTGGGATAGATAGGGATTCCCACATTGATATATTAACATTTGTCTTCTTCATTTGATCAATGATTCTAAATGGGGATGAAAGATCTTTTGTTGTCCCTTGGTTTGCACATTCACTCCTTGTACATGGGCAGCAACAACTGGTATTTGAGTTGGCCTAGGGGCTGTTCTTGGCTGCCCTTGTGCATTTGAAATTGGATTTTGCTTGCCAACCATTTGTGGAACCATGGAAGGTTGTGGATTGGTTGGGGCTAATGGCTGTTCTTCACCAAAATTCCTCCTTTTTGACCTTGTGTTGGCTGCAACACCTTGAGAAACTGCTTGGTTCATGCCACAAAAATCCTCTGCTTGCCAATTTACCAATGTGGTGTCATTTGGGGCTGATTGCTGTTGGAATGTTTCTTGTTGTTGGCTGTTTCCTTGACTGCCCTCACCCTCCACACCAGTAGTTGTCACCATTAATGCTTGATTCAAAGCACCATTGAAGCACATGGATTGGTTATGAGGCTCATTGCATGGAAAACACCAATCATACTCCTGGGCAATGTTGTTTTGTGTTGGCACCAATGCCTTAGAGGTAGATATGGCATTTGGATTATAGGGCTGAAATGGTCTATTGGCAGGAGGCCTTGTTTGATTTATATTTGCAGCTGGATTAGGAGGCCTTTGTGGTTGGTATGGCTACCTGTTAGGCTAAGCTTGGGGTTGATAAGAAGGTCTAAAACCTTGGGCCTGCTGCCTTTTGAGAGTAACCAGCTCGTTGCCTAGGTTTTGCAATTGCTTCATGACTTCTTGAAGCTCATTTGGGGCACTTGGAGATGAAGTGGAAGCTTCATTTGAACTCTAATTTCTAGGAGTGGGAGAAGGAGCCAAATTAGGTGCTTGATTGGTGTTTGGACTCTCTAAACTTGGAAACAATGGCATGGGAGGTCTAGGGGCAAGTTTGCCAGCTTGGATTAAACAATTTTCAGCCCTAATGGCAATGTTATAAGCCATAGGGATAGTTATGCCTCCCATGGACTGAATCAACATATAAATATCTGAATTTAGAGCTTTAAGATAGTAGAGAAAAGCACCTTCTGCTGTTGGCCTGACTGCCACTAGAATCCTCTCCCAAGTCTTTTGAAATCTGAAGTTGAAATCGGTCAGTTGCTCATTAGGAGCTCTCTTGATAGTTGTCAGCTGCTCTAAAAGAGACAAGTTGTCTCCCTTTTCTCCAAATTGCTCATGAAGTGCTATACACAGCTGATTCCAATTTGTGATAGAACCAGCTCCAAGGCTCCTAAACCATTGCAATGCTTTACCCTTGAATGAAGATGCCAGTAACTTGACAGCCACTTGCATCTCATTAATTTCATGGATTGCACAAAGGTTAGCAATATCTTTAACATGATCACCTGGAGTAGTCTGATTTTCTCCAGTGAAGTACGAAATGTTCTTCAAGGATGCAATAGGAATTGGATGTTGTGCATTGAGGGCAAGTGGGCTGCTGCCTGTGAAGTTGATGTAGGGGTTGTTTTGTGCCATTCTAATTGGTCTTAAAACCCTTGTTGACTGAATGAAAGGCCTACCAGGTGGAGGAGTTGAGAGAGTTCTGTTTGGTGGAGATGGAGACCTTTGAATCCTTCTTCCTCTTGACCTTGTGGTGACTCTTCTCATGAGTTTTCAGGCCTACACTACTAAAACCAGTTGATTCTTCCCCTTGGAGTCGCTAGATATGCAAATAATAACTCTTTTTAAGAAAGAAAATTGCAGCAGATGCACATCAACTTTGCTGCAATAAAAATGAGATCTCTAGGTCCCACCGGTGTGCAAAGCTGATGCAAAATCACAAGCACCCACAGTTATTGATCGATTTCTAGGTTGATCGGACTAGCATCTAGTGTGATTGCATAACATTGAATCCTTTCTCCAAGTATGGGACTTGCAAAATTGAGAAAGGAATCTCCAGAGAAGGATGGTTCCTATTCCTCCTGTTGGATGCACACAAAAATGCAAAGGGTTTACTCAAAACCTAATCTAACTTGCAAGGAGACAAGGTGAGAAGATGCATAAAAATAAACCTAAGCTAATAGAGGTGATGCACCAAGGAATGAAGAACATCTATCTTTCCAATAAACACAGACCATTCGGATGTGATGCAAGATCATGCACGATAACAAAACTTGCAGTGAAAGACCAGGAGGATGCAAATGAACACAGAGAGGGTTGAGAATCATCCACAGACATGTATTACTTACTCCAAAGATTGATACAATGCACTACAAAATTCCAAGAGGTAGAGTCACATTACAGTTTCAAATGGGAGGTTCGAACTCCACAAATTCACCTGATAAAGAGAAGAAGGGAGGAGCAAAACAGAAATGTTCGACCTTTTAAAAAGCCCCTCTTTACAATATATAAGAAGAATGAGAGAGGGAAGAGAGAGGAAAGTCAAATCTACCACAACCACTTCTAGATTGCATTTAACTCATCTCATTATGGCAAAAATGGCAAATCCTAGAAAAACGGCGCATGGACTGTCTAGCAGAAACGGCGAACTGTCTGTTGTATTAAAGCTGGTTGTTGAAAGTCACTTTTGTCTATTATTACGTGCTAGAGGTGTTTCTCAAATTTCTCTCTCCAAACTGAACCAAAATGCAAGATTTATCCCAAAATTGTGTAGATAATTTCACCAGCTTTCCATTGATATAAAGAACGTGAAAATCCGAGCTCTGGATCGAAAGTTATGGCGATCTGAAGATTTATGGAAAAAAACCAGGCCAAAACGGATTTTGAATTTTTTCCCGCATTCTGCCACTTGGAAGACACGTGTCAAGCACTGATTGACAGCACAATTCTCTCTCCTCCACCTTTCCATGGGTTTCCCTTTGAAATTTTGATGTTTTTATTTCTTTGGGAAATTTTCCATTTTTCCCCGCGCCCCGCCATTTGGGACACGTGGCGTGATCTCGGTTGGAGGACAGGCGCGGGGTCATCCTTGTCTTTTAATCTTTTGGCCCAAGACTTTGTCAAATTTTTGTAAGTCTTCCCCGAGCTCGAACTTCCCCGCCTTAGGACATGTGGCGTTTCGATTCGGGCCCGCAGCCTCGGCTTTTCGCGTCCCTCGCGTCCCTTTGGCCTTACTGCCCCAAACCATCGGGATAAATTTCTCGATCCGCCTTTGATTCGGGCTTCCCTGTCCCTCTTTGCGACTAAGACACATGGCAGGATTTGATTGGATTTTGGCTCCTTCAGCTTTTCTCGTGTCCCACGCGTCCCTTTATCCCAAGCTGTCCCAGATTGTCTAGGACAAATTCTTCGCGAACATTTGAAATGGGCTTCCAAGTGCGGGGACGCTTGGCCGCTTCACCTTTTCGCGTCCTTCGTGTTCTCATGGCCCAGATGTCCCAGCCTTATCTGCACAACAGTTAGTCAATGTTTTCACCTTCGGCCGGTTCGCCCTTTCATGTCCCGTGCGTCCCCACGTCTTGGATGTCCCTTTGCCGCACGGACGCCGCTGCCTTTCGGCTGATTCATGCTTTTACATCCCAACTGTCCCAAGGACCACCTGGACCAGGACTTAGCTGATTTTCTTCATTTTTTCGGCCCCAAGCCTGCAAACCTGAAATGCCTTAGAACAATCCTGCAACCATATTTTTTGCATCTCTTCCATTTTATCAACTCGTTGGGATTCCTTCTTGGACAGAGAGTTAGAAGGAAACCGAGGGGGACCCCAGAAAACATGATTTTGTGCTTTGAATCATATACTTGCTTGGGATCGATAATCTCGATGCATGTTATCAAAATTACCTGGGGGAATTTTTGACAACACTACCTCCTACAAATGTCGAAGATGTACCATTTTTCATGGATGATTAAAGAAAGTTTAGGCATGTGTAGCTACCTAATTTTGATCATTAAGTGTAATTCATTGTACTTAGAAAAATTACATTTGTAAAGAAAAAGTTATCTTTGTACGTCATATCAAAGAAGAAGAAGGGGAAGTTAAGTTTGTAATAAATAAGTATTCATTGGCAATCCATAGTTTATTGGAATAATTTTTAATTAATATAGATGATGCTATTATTAAATTGAAATGATAAGGATGGAAATTGGGATACTAATTATAATAATATATTATTATTGAATGAAAACATTTATTTTAATGATGATTTGTCATTATGTTGGGATTCAAATTCTTAGTATGAAAGGAGAACGAGATAAATGTACCTGTGATGCATATAATAATGTGAGGACATTTAACTTCGTATATTGTATTGTGCAATAAGGAAGCAATTATACTATAAGCGTCATAGGTGACCATATAGTAAGTGAACTTAGCAAGTTAACTTAGATAATGATTTAAGTAACAATGGGTACTACTTATTTTCTCTTTATCATTACCATATACTTATTAGGATACTACATCCTAAGTATGGATCAAGTCATAAGTCAATTCAATAAATTATCGCTGCGATTACGTGGGAATTAAAGTGAATTTTCATGCATGTGGATGGGTCATGTAAATTGTACCTGAACTAGTGATATAAAATTCAGAACTAACTGATTCAAGTCCAGATAACTAAATTAAAAGATGTGGTGAGATGAAAAGTTTTGATTGATGAGTGTGCCATCACAAGACTGAGCATGCATGCATGTCTCATAAAATTTGTCCAAAGTAGTGTAATATGTTGATTACATTATCAAACTCACCAAGTTCCTAGTTGAGGTATGGGATGCCACTCAAAATTTGTTTGAATGAATTCTTGGTAGAAACTTAGGAACTACACTTGATTATCAATTCCTATTACAAGTTAAACCAATAATATACTTTGTATACGCACTCCCAAAAGAGTAAAATATGGGGGTTCAGATAGATCTAGTTGACCCATACAACTACACATGGTTTTTAATGTTGTCAGATGGATTGAATTTTAAATAAATATTAGATTTAAATGTTGTGTATTTAAATCATGGAAGGCATAAACTTAGTATGGGAAGGATATTTACAAAAATAATATATATTCCCGATTTGAAGCATTATTAAAGGGTGTATTACATTAGTCATGAGAATATGGGGTTCTCTCTTGTCCTCTGCGCAGTGCTTCCATCTTGTACATTCATATGGTTTTGAACCCTCATCAAGCCTTTACAACATTATTTTCAGCCTATTCCAATAGATACACAACCATGATTAATCGAGTTACAAAAATCAGCTAAATCATCACCCCTATCTCATTTGCTTAGGGTTTTACATTATTGAATGTTTAGTTCTTGTATATTATGATACTTAATCATCTTGATATCATTTATTATAGTAAGTTACTTTGAAATAATATTCTATTCAAATTAGATTAAATCATTTGGAAGTCCTTCTCGCAAAAATTTGATTATGTCACCTAACATTTGTGGCCCTATGAAACTCATTTGATCGATTAAAATGTAATCAATGCATTTAATTTTTCTTTAAAGTGTAACTCTCCATTGCTCTTTAGTTGTTTTTAGTTTATACGACCATGAATTTGTTATTTCAACAAGTGGTAGTGTGGATAATTAGTTTGGCCGATATATATATATATATATATATATATATATATATATATATATATATATATATATATATATATGCCGAACAAATGATGGTCCCTGTAAATTTAGGTGCACAATTATTTGTAATTTTCTTGCAAAAATATAACATAGTAAAAATATGGCTACACACTAAGAGAAATATTTTTTTATAACATATGACATGTTTCTTATGCTTTTATGTCATGGTCTAAAAGTGTTTTTTTAGGAGCTTACTGTGTACAAAAGCGTGACATGGCTATGTTTTGTTACATTATGGAGATCCTGGTCAAGATATGGTGATAGCTCTTGAATGTACATTATGCCAAGTGGTTGCAAACTTTGCTATGTATTGCAAAACAACATATTGAGAGGTAATTGGTTAGTAATTGATATTTGTAATCTAAATGGATAACATCTTTGAGTTGTGTATGTTAAATATATTATAATTTTGAGATGGTGTATAAATATTTTGGTCTTTATCATACCCCCAAAATTTTTAAGTTCTCAAGACATCATCATACCCCTAGAATTTTAAAATCATAGTCACATAATACTTTCTTATTTCATTTCCATAAGTTTTTACCTCATTTTCTAAATCAGTTGATTTCCCCAGAATCGGGCAGTATCGATCTTGTAACTATCATCGGTCACCCTTTAATCGTCATCGGTTAGTCCAACCATCATTGGTTCCTTTGTTTTGATTTTTAATTAAAACACGACCGATTCACCTCCCAGAATATATCCTTCTCCATTTTGTTGTTTTTCGTGTCATTTACAGTACAATTTACTGTCTACACTAATTCACATGGTTTTGACTCATAGTCAAGCCAATTCCTTTGTGTTTCATGCTATACTTTAGCCGCTTGTTATCTAATTTCCGTTTCCTACTAAGATTAGATAATAAGCAGATTCCTACTCAATCAAGGTTCCCATAGTTTTGAAACCCACCAGGAGTCAAGCCTTTGGAAATACAATCGATCCATGATTAAATCCAATATTGGGACAAGACAAACTCAAAGGAAGCAAAAATATCATAGGAAGTGCCAAATGTCAACTTGGCATGAGTTCCAAGAAGAAAAGGAAGGGGAAGCTTTAGAGCCCTGTAAAGCTTACACGTGGAGTCAACTGTGGATGAATTTTCCAAAGTAAAAGTCTTCGCAGTGATATGTGACCGACTCATTACTTTCCCAATGGACAACGACCTGATCATGAATAAAGCCAGGTGTCATCCTGTGTAATCTTAGAAGCTACATGAAATAAGGGATCCTAGAGAAGTGCTTGACCTCCATGTGGATTTCATTAAATTAGCTCCAAGTTTGAGGCAAATTTCTAAAATATTGGTGATAAGCCAAAATCCATGTAGGGGAAGTTATGGCACCTATCTAAAAAGTTTAAATATTCAGATCTTTTGAAAAGATCAAAGGAAAAGGGTCATTTAGCTGGTCTTTTCAGGGATGAAGTTAATGCGTAGTTCGTGTGAAGAGTGCGAACCTAGGAATACTTAATTTGTTCACCTACATTCAAAGTGTCATTCTCATAAAAATAACATAGATAGGCACCGCTTGAATCATGAGCTCAAGACCCAATGCATAAGCAATTAAATATCCAAATATGTAATAATGATTTGGAAGAATAAGTCTGCTCTAAGGGAGTTGGTTGCAAAATAGTTAAGAGATGCATTAAATAGGCATGACTCTCACTCTTTAAAGAAAAGATAATGGGAAAGTGTGACAAAGATCTCAAAAAATCTATTTCTGTCACTTCGCACCATTTATCATAATTAAAAGAGTTTGAGAAGGGTCTCTCACACCCTTCTCCTCCTATATATTGAAACCAAAGGCTTCAAAATAAAGGAGACACTTCTGGAGAGTTAGTTTCTTCTTCTGTCTCAGTTCTTCTTTTGTAAAAGGTAGGAGGCTGGAGCTTTGGCCTTATTTCTAAGCTTGTAATGGAATTTTACCTCTTATCTATTGTAATACTATGCACAACATTTGGAGTAATATAATATGACATGTGATGCATTCTGTCCATCCTTTACGTAATCTGTATTATCTCTGATAGCCTTTATTTCGATATAGACAACTGTGCATTTAGGTGCTATTGTTATCTTCAAAATTTGTGCTTGGATAAGTTTGGAGTAGTATTTTTGTGTGGATCATCTCTAGTCTGTGGTGCATCTTTTCCACCCTTTTCATTGCCCACCTTTCTCTCTATTTCAGCCAGTCATGTTATGAGTTAACTCTTTCACTTTTCGGTGCATCGCCCCTGTTAAGTTTAAAGATTAGTTCATTTTATCAGACCCTCAACTCATACCACAAAGAAGAGCCAACTTCTTTAAAATCTGGAGGTCACCTTAGGGTGTATGTCCCACCAATCTAAGGTTTCCTACGAATTTGAATATTTGTTTGCTAAGAATCATTGTCAACAGTTTTCTGGCACACCGGTGGGATGAATCAGAGTGGTATTTTATCATTGCATCAACTTGGTCTATTCCTAGTAAAGTTCAAACTTTAATGGAGATAGTTGTAGAGCACATCCAACAACTCCACATGGTCTGAACAAATCATTACAAAAGCTTGTAGACCTCCCTCTCATCCATTTCCACTCATCTTTCTTTCCACATCTTCCATTTCTCTTCATCCTATGGAGTTATGTAATCATGAATTCATTACCACCAAGGGATTGTCCCCTTCTCCATCTCCAAGCCATCCATTCCACCCTTCCCCTTTCTTCGAGCAGCTATACCCCTCGCACCAACAAGTAATGACTCCAAATCCAAAAGAAGAGGAGCATATGGTGAGAAGTGATATGAAATCAGGAGATTTGTATCACATGTTGAGCATTTGAGAAGATGTAGATGTTTTCTACATTCATCCTCCCCACAAAGCAGATCCCCTGGAAGAGTTTGGGCAGTGAGATTCATATTGCAAGATGAAGCCACACGTGATGGAAAATTTGCAGACTCAAAAGACATCATACAAAAGTGGGAGAATTTGACATAGGAGGAAGAAGATAAGCTCGAGTGCTTATCAGATTTGGGGGAATGCCTTGATGAAGAAGATCCTATGGAAATAACAACCTTTGTCGCTTCATCACCCGTGAAAAAAGCAACCTTCTTCTCACAATAGCTCCCCTAGGACTAGTCCAAGGGCTCTAGAAAAATTATCATTGAAATCATTTTGCTTTCAATCAAAGAGCCTAGATTTAATAGCAAAGCTTCTAAAAACAAGGAGGGAGGAGATAAGGATGACACCCTTTAGGGAATCCTATAAAAATCCCCTGTTCCAAAAGATGTAATCCAGAACAATGGGCAGGAACAAAGAGTCAGATCGACTCCCACCAAAGGATGGTCCTCATCAAGACCAAGGAAAACTTCAATACTAGTCATGCTCACTTCAGGGCATGAGGATAATTTTCAAGGCCCCAAGGGTCAGCTACAACACCTCCAACCAAAAGATGAACATCTCGAGGAGGTATTCATTCTATTTGCTGACCTTTGTAGGGGAAGAGTGAAAGGTAATTTTTCACTCTATTTTAGGCCATGCCTATAGCTAAATTAATTGTATGGCCACACTTTATAAGGAAGGGAAGTTATTTCTCCCTACTAGTTTTAGGTTTTGTTTAATTTTTCAAAAAATAGTTATCTTAGGAGTAGGAGTAGATTGCTTTCTGCAAAATAAGTGTGTACGCACACTCTGCATGACTCATTTGAGTCATGTATGTTTTGTCTCTTTGTATAGGCCCACATTTTTATTACTCCATTAAAAGGCACCAGATTCCCCAAGGAGACCCCAACTCATAGGAGAATTCATAGTTATCTGTAGCGGTTGTAGTCTTCACTCCAAGAAAATGTAGAGCAACTAAAATCAGTCAGTGGAGTGACATTGTGGATTCTTCAACTTTCTACTCTCACAAAAACAAATAACAGAGTTTCCCTTATGAGAGTAGGAAAGCACAAGGATCGACTAATGGATGCAAAAGCTCGAAAACCCTTGAGAATATGGTCTAGGTTTAGATTAGCTCATAACATGGCCTGACCCAATGGATAGTGGGAGATTATGGGTTCTTTCCATTTAGCAGGCTAATGGTCCCCGTGAGTCACCAAATTGTTATCTAATTTATGCTTCTCACTAAGATTAGATAACAATCAAATTATTTCTCAATCAAGGTTCCCGCATTTTGAAACCCACCAGGAGTCAAGCCTTCGGTAATACAATCAGATCCATGATTAAAGCCAATATTGGGACAAGCCAAACTCAAGGGAAGTAACAATCTCATAGGCAGTTCCAAATGTCAACTTGGTGCAAGTTCCAGGAAGCAAAGGACGGGGAAGCTTCAGAGCCCCGCGAATATTACATGTGGAGTCATTTGTGGATGACCCATCCAAAGTAAAAGTCTTCACAATGATACACATCTAGCTCATTACTTGCCCAAAGGACAACGGCCCGATCATGGATAAAGCTAGGTGTCATCCCCATGCACTCCCAGAAGCTACATGAAAGTAGGGACCCTAGAGAAGCACTTGACCTCCACATGGATTTCATTAAATCAGCTCTAAGTTTGAGGAAAATTGTTAAAAATATTAGAGATAAGCCAAAATACACATAGGGGCAATTATGGCACCTATCTAAAAGTTTAAATATTCAGATATTTTGAAAAGATCAAAGGAAAAGGGTCATTCAACTAGTCTTTTTAGGGATGAAGTTAATGCGTAGTTCCATGTGAACACGGGAATTGTTAATTTGTTCACTGCATTCAAAGTTTCATTCTCATAAAAATAGCATAGATAGGCACCACTTGAATCATGAGCTTAGGACCCAATGCATAAGCAATTAAAGATCCAAATATGTAATAATGATTTGGAAGAATAAGTCTGCTCTAAGGGATTCGGTTATAAAATAGTTAAGAGATGCATTAAATAGGCATGGCTCTCACTCTTTAAAGAAAAGATAATGGGAAAGTGTGACAAAGATCTAAAAAAACTATTTTTGTCACTTCACACTATTTATCATAATTAAAATAGTTTGAGAAGGGTATCTCCCACCCTTCTCTTCCTATATATTGAAATCAAAGGCTTCAAAATAAAGGAGACACTCGGAGTTAGTTTCTTCTTCTGTCTCAGTTCTTCTTCTGTAAAAGGCAAGAGGCTGGAGCTTTGGCCTTCTTTATGAGCTTGTAATGGAATTTTACCTCTTATCTATTGTAATACTGTGCATGATATTTGGAGTAATATAATATGCCATGTGATGCATTCTATCCATCCTTTGCATAATTTGTATTATCTCTGATAGCCTTTATTTCGATATAGACAACTATGCATTTAGGTGCTTATTGCTATCTTCTAGAAGCTGTGCTTGGATAATTTTGGAGTAATATTTTTGTGTGGATCATCTCTAGTTTATGGTGCATCTTGTCCACCCTTTTCATTTCCCACCTTTCTCTCTATTTCAGCCATTCACGTTACGAGTTAATTGTTTCTCTTTTCAGCACATCGCCCCGTTAAGTTTAAATATTAGTTCATTTTCTCATACCCCCAACTCATAAAACAGAGAATATTTAGTTTCTTTAAAATCTAGAGGTCACCTTAGGGCACACGTTCCACTAACCTAAGGTTTCCTATGAATTTGACAGTTCATCTCGCTAAGGATCTTGTCAACACTGCTTCCATCTAGCCCATCACCACCTTCTATCTTATTGCCTATGGATCCAACTCAACCCATCACCATTAGTACCGGTGATAAGGAGTTTGCAAGACTCCTTGACCAGAATCCCACTGCCCTACAATATTATCTTGCCCACTCATCTACCCAAGACTCCTCGGGATAGTTGGTATACAACATGCCCGTGTCTATCCCTCCTACCCTCACCCCCACTTCTGTGTCAGCTACCACTAGCTTAGCATTACCTTCATCCACCTTACCACCTATGGTGTCTCAATTGGACCCCACATCCTCTATAACTATTACACCTATGGAATCTATCACACTCGTGGTGTCGACCATTCCTTCACCAACCACCTTAAGCATAGCCCCATCTACACCCTTTACCTCATATGTACCAGTTGCATCATAACCACCCATGGTGTCGGAAACCCATACCCCATTCCATAATATTTTCCTTTCCATCCTACAGTACCTACCTTTAATTACCATAAGATTCGTTACAACTACCCCACATACTTATACATTTCACCAAAAATTCCCAATATTGTCTATTTCCTATTTGAGATACCTTCCACCTACATCCATTCCCCCTTCACAGTTCTCATACTCGACACCACCATATACTGGGATGCCATTCACATCATACATTCATCCTTAACCCCCTTATACTTGTAGGGGGTGCCCATTCATCACAACCCACCAATGACCACATTAAGATGATGATAGAAAAGATGCACACATGGAAGCATCAATCTCGAGCTCTCGCAACTCCTTAACTTATGACAAAATATGTGATGTTCTTATTCATCCATTTATCCCCATTCTCCCATATCCTATACATTGGGTAATGCTCAAGTTCAACCATTTCAATAGTAAAGAAGACCCACAACAACACTTACGGTCATTTAAACATGGGTGCTATCTTATCACCCGTGATGATTCTTCACTCCTACGAACATTCCCTATGTCCTTGATAGGACCCATGTTAGATTGGTATAGTGGTTTACCTAGAAATTCCATTTAATCATTTAACTAAGTGGCTCAAGCATTTTTGGACCATTTCTCTATCAATGTCGTAAAAAAATTCACCATGGTGACCTATACTCAACATGACAAGGTGATGAATCTATCATGATTTCGTCACTCACTTTGGAAAAGCCTAATAAATCAATTAACATTCTATTTACCTCAAGATGAGCTTATAGAGTTGTTCACTAGAGCTTGTGCTAGGCACATCTCACAAAATATCCAAGTACAAAATTTTCGTGCCATCGACAAAGCATTTACCATGGCAAAAACAGGAGATTCGTGCCATCAAAGAGAGAAAATTCAATTGCATAATAAAAACGCTACCTTCAAATCAAATAATGCTTCTTCCTCTTTAAAACCCCAAAACATTTATTTGAAAGGTAAAGGATATGCCAATGTGGTAGTTCTCAAATATGGTCCATCTCATCCATCTAACCAAACAAAACCTTCCTCCAATCTCTCTCCCATTCAAACCTTTTAGTTTAGAGGGGAACAATAGATGTACACTCCAATCAGGGAGCCTTATTCTACAGTATGAGAAAAAATTCTTAAATACAGAGCTATTAATCTTCCACCCATAAAACCACATATTAATTTTGACCTTGCTCATCTTATGCTTGCATGGTATAAGGAGCATGACTATTGTAACTATCATTGCATCAAAGGCCATAGTGATGGTAATTGCATAACCTTCAAGAACATTGTCTAGGAAATGTTAGATAACGAAGATCTCATCCTAGACAACCCAAATGCATCGAAAAATCAAAACTTGCACATATTTAAGAATTCATTCCCTAACCATACACCATCATCTAATCAAAATGGTGAATCTTCAACCAAAGATGGCAATGTCTGTGAAGTCCATGCTATTTTTGACGTTGTACTAACCATCCCTCAAATTCCTCCTATCCCCTCTATTGAGGAGATTCTAGCACGAGCTCCTCTACCCACAAAGGATCCTACCTCATCTACTCCTTCACCCATAGAGGAGTCCCCTTCATCTCCCTCTTCACCCAAAGAAGAGTCCACATTTTCTACTTTGATACCATTTTTCCATCCACCTCACAACCCAACAATCAAACTATGACATTAACTCTCCTACCCATGGGAGAGTCTTTGTCACCTTTTTCTCCCCTGAAAAAGGATTCTACTTCACCCCACCTGTCATCTCTCCTACCCATGGGGGATCCTTTAGACATGCCACTTCATGTTGGTAACCATTCCCCATTAGCATTAGTGGATCCTATTGATCTTATCTCGAATCTCTTACCTAAAAATTCCGAGGCTAACTAGTTCCTTGTATCAAAAACATATTTTACAGGATCACCACTAAACCAACTATATCTCCTCTTACCACCATTCTATTTTCATGAGTAGGCAATCGCTTGGATTACATTGATAATTCCATGCTTTGGAGACGTCTTTGGTTCCCCTTTTTGACCTAAATGTAAATATCACCTACAGATACCTCCACGATCTATCCGAAGGTATTTCTAGTGACCAAATCAACCTTGACCATGCTTGTTGAAACAACTTCTTCTTTATCACCTTTTCCTACATCCAAACCTTTACCCATAACCAAACCCATTCCTCTACCTAAGAACTTACCTGCACCTACATCTACTACCACACTACCACATCTAGACCTATCACTACCCTAGGTGTCATGCGACATCAAGCCTTGTCCATCCACCCATCAAATTGGACTTATCCACATCTTCCCAAGCCCGCACGAAAACCATTCCTCCACCTAAAAGGAAGACCCAACCTTCTAGGATGCATACACTAGTTTCACCCACTATGCCTCTGTCACCTTTTCCATTTCCATCTATCCTTGGACCTCACCCATCTACCCTGGTCAAGAAACCACCTACCCAAAGAAAATCAAAATCACAACAGTCTACCTCTTCATCATGATCCTTTATTATGCCTAATCAACCAGCACAACCTTCACTATCACTGTCACCCACAACTTCCTTACCACCTATACCCCCACCAGCTACCATAACCCCATCACTACCTATGCGAATTTCTTCTCCTCAACCCATACCTTCCACCCACCTCTACCAATAACCTTTACCACACCTCCGTTATCACCATGGCTAACCCATCCTCTGCCACCATCCGCTTTCCCTTATGCATCACGTACTCCCACCTCACCTTTACCCAAGAAGGTGCAATCCAAGGACAAGAACCCACTACCCTCCAACAAGGTAGTTAAACCCACAACACCTTCCATTGTTAGTTCATCTACCACACCTTTACCCAAGTAGGTACCATCAAAACCTAAGACAGTACCACCTACCAAACCGGTGGTCAAACCTATCCCACCTTCTATAAAAACTCTTCCACCACAATCATCTGCACCTTTACCCAAACCCACACTCACTTCCCAATGTGATCCATTAACAGGGTCCTATGCCAAAATATTATCCAACCTCTTAGAGACCTCGATCATCACATTACTGGTGCTTTGACCTTACAACCCCCTCAACCCCAAACCAAAAGGGTTTGATGAAACTAATTTTTTTCCCTACCATCGTGTGGTAGGACATGATGTAGAAGGTTTTAGGGCCCTCAAAACCACTCTCCTCCAATTATGCCCTCCTAAAGTAAATTTTGATGATGATGATCTTCTTGATGAGGACCCTGTTTCATCTTCACCTATCACCATACATCCTCGCCCACTACGTATTTAGCGGCCCACATCACCACCTCCATAACCCTTTTATCCACCTCCAAAATTTGAGATCAGCATGGTTCTCATAAGAGAGCTTTCCAAACCTCCACCTAAAGTCTAGTGTGCCCTACTCATTTCATAAGGTTCTTACCTCGCATTAGGATTTTTTCCATCATGTTGTTATACTACTTATGACATAGCTTCTCCATCCACCTCTCTTCCACATATTAACATGATACAAGTTGCCACTTATGCTAAAAATAGAAAGGAAAAGAAAAATCAACCAACTAACCCGCTAATCCTATGCCTAACATACCATCTGCACCCATACCCAAAATCACCATTTGAGGACCCACATACCCTATTTCTGATGGGGTCACCCATTGTACAATGATAAAACAATTACACTAATCCCCTCTAAAAATGTATTTTCTTGGAATTATAAATTCATTCAACTTTTTCAAGAATTCCCAAACGTCTTTGCCTTGACTTATAAAGATTTAAGGGGTTTCAACCCAAAGTTGGCACAACACACAATCGAGTTGGATCCAGGAGCCAAGCCTTTCAAACAGAAGCAAAGTCTAGTGAACCCTCACATAGAGCCTCTTATGAGAAAAGAGTTGAATAAGATTATTGAGGCCAACATCATCTTCCTCATCAAACACTCAAGTTGGGTTACTAACTTGGTGCCTATGAGAAAAAGAAATGGATAAATCAGATTATGAGTGGAGTTTCATGATCTAAACAAAGCATCACTGAAAGATCACTATCCACTTCCATCAATGGAACAAATCCTACAGGTTGTAGTTGTCTCTGAGAGGTTTTCATTGCTAGATGGATATTTAGGCTATAACTAGATAATGGTTAAAGAGGAAGATCATTTCAAGATAGCCTTCACCACAAAATGGGGAACATATGCTTATAAGAAGATGCCATTTGGACTGTCAAATGATGGAGCAACATTTCAGTGAGCTATGGACATGGCAGTCAAAGGATTGATTAACAATATAGTTCTAGTGTATTTGGATGATATCACCATTTTCTCAAAAAATGTTGCAGACCATCTCTTCCACCTCAAACAGATTCCAGAGATGTAGAAGGTTCAAAGTGTCCTTAAACCCAAAGAAATGTGTATTCTTAACACATGAGGGTAAATTATTGGGCCACATTGTCTTTAGAGAAGGGTTAGTAATTGATCCTGAAATATTTGAAGCCATCCGGAACTTCCATTGCCACAACACAAAAAGTCTCTCCAAAGCTTCTTGGGGAGGATAAACTTTGTTCGCAAGTTTGTACCTAATTTTTCCACTCTTGTGAAGCCTTTAACAATGATGTTAAAGAAGAGTCTTGCATTTAAATGGAAAACATAAGGAAAAGAGAGCTTTGAGGCCATCAAGCTCACAATATCATAAGCTCTAACTCTCATTAAACCCGAGTTCTCAAAAGACTCCATGTTGTATACTTTTGGATGGTCAGAAACCATCTCAACCACCTTGGTCTAGGAAAATAAGGAAGGTTTAGAACAACCCATAGCCTTCTCTAGTCAGATCTTGGAGGAATACAAGGTAAAATACTCTTTCATTGAAAAATATGTCCTTCTTTGTTATTAGGAGCTTGAAGAAGTTCAAACATTTGGTCTCAAACAATAAGATTCAATTGCTAGTATCTCATGCTGGTGTCAAAGATTTTCTCCTAAAAAGGACTTGAATGAGAAGAGAGAAGGTTGGATCACTCGAGTAATGGAATATGCCATTGAGTTCAAGGTGACCAAAGCTGGTTCATGGTAAGGATCTCAGTGTGAACAGATCACTTCCAAGCAACAAAATGAGTCAGTGGATAAAGAAGAGGCTATCCTATTACTACAGAATGATCAAGAATAACCAGCTAATGATGCACCTGCTCCATGTTGGACCCAAGCTTTGGTGCATTACCTTTAAACAGGTTTGTTCCCCCTAGAATGGAACAAAGAAAAAAGGAGATACTTCAGACTACAAGCCATTCTATATGTGCTTGTTGGTGGTGTCTTATTTAAAAGGGATATTAATAGTGTTCTATTGAGGTGTATTAGGACATGCCAAATTAAGAAAGTGTTACATGAGTTTCATGATGGGGAAGTAGGAGGTCACTTTTCCCCTCGAGTAACAGCTCTCAAGATCATGAAAGCTAGTTATTACTAGCCTACAATGTTTAGGGACTGCTACTCATGTATCAAGATGTGCAAGAAGTGTGCATTCTTCACGGGAAAAGATAAGTTAACATCCTTGACCCTTCACCCAATTTCAGTAGATCAGCCATTCATGTCATGGGGACTAGACTTCATTGGGATGATTAACCCAAACTCAAGCCATGGCCACAATTGGATACTTACAGAAACAAACTACTTCACCAAGTGGATTGAGGCAGTGACACTAAAAGAAGCAAATGAATCCAACATCTTGGATTTCTATGAAGGAATAACCACCGAGTTTGGAGTCCCCTGTCACTATTATATCCGATAATGCATTGGCATTCCTTGGTATAAGGATCATTGAATGGGCGAGTTAGGAATGGTGTATACCTCAACACTTCATCAAACTATTACCTTCAAGGTAATGGCCAAGCAGATTCCACAAACAAGAACCTATTAAGGATTATCGAGAAGGACTCTTGATGAGAATCGAGAGAAATTTGCATACCCAAAATAGTGGCTAAGTACACAAATGTGTGTAGCGTGTAAGGCCTAGTAGAAGAAGGGTGCACAGGATAAGGTGCACAGGATAGGGTTTAAGGAAGGGTTTAAAAAACCCATGGAATGCGTGGGGACAGAGCCAAGGTTTCAGGACTTAGCCATATTGGGAATTTTGGGTAGGACACGAGAAAAGCATGACCTCGATTGTGCATATGGAGTGGATAAGGTGCCATCCTGACAACGTGATGCCCACGAAAGGAATATGCCCTGTGATAGAAGGTTCTGGAAGACATCATGGCAAAAAGTGGAGGCTCAATATTGGAGAAGCATGCTCCCATGGAGGACCACATTCAGACACTTGGCACTAGATCTGAGGCCCCAAGAAGGATGAGTTGGCACTTTGGGATGCCTATATGTGAGCACCCATAGGAGAAAGAGAAGAGAGAGATTAGATAGAAAAGAGAGGAGATTATAGAGAGAAGATCTCAAGAAATACTATGCGAGAAATTGTGGGATTGGGTAGAAGATATATAAGGGAGTAATGTATTAAGGGGTTGGGTTATAAATTTTCTTTGTATGGATGAAGGACATGATCCCTACTGTGATGTATGACTTTGGTTTGATCAAGTTGTGGTAGTCTAATGGATCCATTGAATGTAATGAGGTTATAAACATGAATGAGTATGAATATAATTGATTCAATTCATATCTATATCTTTTCATTTATGTTCATGGATGTTATGGAATAAATGTAAATCCTTATGTATTTTCCTTTTTGTTGTAGTTCTATCTGTTATCTGTAAACACTCTCTGTTTGGAATGAATACATTTGTCTAGAGGTCATTCTGAGCCCTATGATGATTGTATGTCTCATTTCCACCTTTATTCATTAAGATTCATGACATAGATGATGGTTTCCCACTTAACTCACATAAAAGAGAGACTCCATGCCCACGCGTGCCTCGGGTGAGTGCCCAACACCACTGGGTGATAGGCCGTGCATATGGGATTCCCTTGTTCTTTTGGTGGGTGTAAAAATGACTACATCTTGGTTTCATTTTCGGGACCTCTTTTCAAAGTTGTAGTGGGAAATGGCATACATCTTGATCTGTGTAATGAGTAATGATAGAATATTTAACTTTGGAAAGTGTTGAATCATGGTTCAAAAGCATGGAGGATGAATTTTCTCAAGAGATTCAACACTGGATCTGAGTTTGATGCACGTAGATGGTAGAAGAGAACCTCTACCATGATTTATATGATTTTTTTTTTTGTTGCTTCCCAGTAGAACTGTATGAATGGCTCTCAAGCATATGCATCTAGATCAAGATGGTATTATAGAACATGCGTGTGGACCCAAGAAGAATACTAGAGGCTGTAGGATGTAGATCTGACGTGGACTCATGTTGTGGATCATTGGTGGAAAGGTGTGTTGGCTAGCTACACTCTGGAGTATGCTATTTCTACATACTCTTGTCTAGAAGTTTCTGAGTTTGAGTTTCTACTGGGAGCCCAGAGGATCATTTCTACATGTTATCCCTCTAGAAATGAAGATCTTGATTGTTACCTTGAGTTTAGAGGCATTTCCAATGGCCGGCTAAACCATTTTGAGTGTTGGGAAAGGAAGCTAGGGTGGAGGAAGATGGAAGATATTACGATGGAGAAGGAAAGGGAGGAGAGGTGACTCAAGTATAGTGAAGCATGTGAAAGGGAGATTGCTAGACAATGTGAGGTTGTAAGTGTGATGGATCTATGGAGGTAGATGTTGTGGGAAGGAGTTGAGGTTCACGCAGAGGACATGGAACCTGAGTAGTTTGTGCTACCCCATCTTGGAAAGCACGTAAGAGAGACCCCCTTGATTCTAATGAGAGTTCATCACATGGAGAGAGAAGATTCATTGGCATGTATCTGAACCCACCTAGTGACCAAACCCTAGTGCTTGGTTTTCTAGATCAAGGAAGGAGTATCGTTGACCTAGTTGGTATCAGTGGAAGTGACAAATCTACACCCAGGAGATATAATTTTTCATTTCCCACTTCTATGGCTACGCATACTATTCTAGTATTCAGAGGAATTTTTGGACAAGGAGCAAGTACACAAGCCTTTGGTCTCACGCATCTGGGAGTGGTGTGGGGTACACTAGTGGTAGTGGGGCATTATCAAACCATCGTGCGTAGTTTAGTGGAACTTTGGGGACCCTTGGCATGACCACTATAGGACTTGGTGGACCTAGTGGATCTAGTGGGTTAGGAGGCACATAGGACTGGTGGATCTGGTGGATCTGGTGGCTCAGGAGGCATAGGACTTGGTGGATCTGGTGGATCCGGGGGTGGAGGAAACACCGGAGGAAACCAAGGCTCTGGCTCAGAGGACAAGGACCCTAACAACCCCTCAAGTCTTCTTTGAGATGTCTTTACATTTTCCTAGATTATAGAGGTATTGAAGATGCTATGAGAACATGTTCACAAGTGTGAGATACTATGGTGTGTGAAGGGGATCACAACCCCAGAGTGGAAGGCTAGTTAGTTTGCAATGATTGTAAGGGTGCGCACATAGCTGGTATAGGAAATATGACCCTCATCAAATGGTGGTGGATTATACTACTTTAAAGAATGCCTTCTTGGTAGAATTCCACATCCTTGAGTTTGAATAGAAGAGCATCAACACCTGAAGGAGATTCAATAGGGAATGGTGGAGAGTGTGTGGGAGTATGATGCATGGTTCAAAAACCCCCTGTCAAAATTATCATATGACATTCACCCTTCACAACATGCTCAATGGTTTTGGGGGGTTGATAACACCTTTTAGAAGCCTATCTATCTCATAAAACTTTCATAGATCCGTGTGAGGCGTTGGAAGCTACTCTGTGTGCCAAAGTTATTGGAAGTGTTGATACTGGTGTTAGCCCATTTTGGAAGCTCATATCATCTTGCTATGGCTAAGTAGCTAGAGAATTTTTCTATGAACTCAGCCCATGAGACTCATAGTGGTATATGGTGTACAGATTGTGAAGTAGAGGGGCATGTCAAGGATAGTTTCCCCGGAGGACAAGTACATGCACCATAATAGTAGACTATGAAATTTGTCATGGGGACCATGATGCAAGTAGATGTCCCTTGTTATAGCACGTAATTTGGAAGAATGTGTCTTGCTACTATAAGATCTACACCTCTACAACCCATGATACTAAGGATTGTAGGCTTATTGATTAGATCCATGAGGCCATTGATCATGGGGGGTGCACCAGACAACATTTCTAGTAGTTCTAAAGGTGATGATCACCGTTATGAGGAGTGCGAGATGGAGGCATGCGTGGAAGGGGATTTTCGTGAGAGGATTCCATGGTCATGGTAACCACGGAGGAGGAAGAAGTGAGTTCCCATGTGGAACCTATTTTAATTTTGGGTCTACAAAGAGCATTACAAATGAGAGTGCCTAGATCTATTATAGTGCTCATGGTGCGGGAAGAAGCACAAGTATGAGGAGTGCCCTGAGTTGTTTGAGCACATGAATCAGCAACACTAGAAAGACAAGGGCATTGTAATGGTAAGCATTAAGAAGATGGACACATAATGGATGCCATGGGTGACACATGATGTAGGTTTGGAATCTGTTATGGTAACAACAAGAGCAGAGGCCATGCACGTAAAGGAAATACCAAGGCAAAAGAACCTGGTTTCAAGGGAAGAAGTGGTACATGGAAGTACCGGATCTTATGCATCAAAAGGAGGTATATCAAGATACCATGGACATCATTTAGAGTTTACAAGGAGAAATCTAGTGTCTAAAGGAGTAGTCTAGGAGGGAGGAGCAAAGAAGGAAGGTCGAGGCACCAAAAGATGACCTAGATGAGGTCAGGGAAGTATGTAAAATGCTAAGGCAAGAGAATATTATTCCCTTGCTAGGAGCATTATTGAGAGAGAAGGTACACATGCCAGAGAAGAGCACGAGAGGTAGGTCTTGCATACAAACCTTCCCCCTCACAACCTTGACTATGATAGGAGATCATGTTAAATATGGTCGTGGATGGATGGCTCCTTAGTAATATCCTCATTGACACAGTGTGGAGGTCAATGTTCTCACCTTGGATGCATGGCATCAGATGGGAAGGCCTGCATTATAGCCATCTTTGAATGTGTTATATATGGAAAAAAATGAAGGTAATGCCCATCGGTGTCTTAAAGGATGCAGTTATCACCATTTAGGGAGCTAAGTTTACTGGGGACTTCAAAGTCTTGGCACTCACCGAGGTAGACAATTTCCCAACACTACTTGGGTGCCCATGGTGTTATAAGAACAATGTGGATCTTCGGTTCAACAAGGGGTACATAAGCTTTGAAAATGAGGAGGAATGGGTCATCATACCCCTGGTGATGGGAAGTCAACACCCTATACTTGAACCTTTGGGAGAAGAGGTCTGGATAGAATTTATGTGCACTCAATCAGGGATCTAGAGATAATTCATCCCACAGATGAGGAGTTATCTAGTTTGAGGATGCTCAATCCTAAGTGACACCACCAGTATAGTGTGTGATAATTGGGTGCATGGAACCTATGAGTTAATCAAATGACATTTAAGGGGATTAGTGACAAAGGTGAAAAAGACATGTATGATCCGGTGCCTAGGAGGAAAGGAGCTACCTAAGTACTTAGGAGGAGCCTCCCCTGAGGTATTTTTGTAGAAGATGGAAGCTCAGTGGAAGGAGGAAAATGAATGAAGGGGGATGTTAAGCTACGTCCTACTCGGAATTGTTGCACACTGGTGGGAAACACATCGAGATAATCTCTTGGAATGGCATGAAGTGAGAATTACTTCTCTCTTTTTTTCTCTAGAAGCAACATGCCCACCACCATCAAAGACTACCATGGTAAGGAGCCCACCTCTTTCCACATCCAAGCTTGTGAGAGATCTTGGAGGGAAGGAACGAAAGCTTTACCACCATCCCTTTGGGTACACAAACTATATTCTACACTACAGGGTTGTGCACGTGCATGGTACATCCACTCTGAGACATGCCGCCAAATAAGGAATTGGAAAGAACTAGTGGCTGATCTAGTCCAAGCATTTGAGTATCAAAGCACCAAACCATCAGTGGATAAGGCATTACAGGAGGTCAAGCACCTTACGATGGGGGATAGTGCAAAGGTAGAGGATAGGCTTGTAGAATTTCTAGGAGAGCCATGCTTGGAGGGAAAATTTGGTGAAGATGAGTCTGATGAGGTGTAGTTTGAGCATGCGTGTGTAGAGAAAGAAAAAGGCAAGATGGTCTATGTCATAGATGGTGAAGAGATGGAAAATTTGGAGGTTAACCATTCTCTAGGCTCGCGTAAAGTGATGGATAGTGTTGATGAAAGAACGTGTGCCTATCATGAACCTTTAAAGACAAAGAAGGTTAATATTGGGTCGAGGTGGAACCCAAGGAAGCTATCATTAGAGATTATTGGTCGAGAGAGGGAAGTCTCTAAGATCATTGATCTTTTATGTGAGTTTGAGGATTTATTCCCATGTGGGTATCATGAACTCAAAGGCATTCACCATTCCTTGGGGGAAATGAGAATTAAGTTGAAGGAAGGTGTGCGCACCCGGTTCGGAAGAGACCATACCGGATGAATCCTAATCTGTGCGTGAAGGTCAAGGAGGAAATAGACAAGATGATAGCATGTCAGGAATCATAGAGGTTGTGGAGGAGTTAGAGTGGATAAGTCCAATGGTGATTAGTATCAAAAAGGATGGAAGGATAAGGATATGTGTTGATTATAGGGATTTGAATGTAGTGTGTGTCATTGATCCCTTCCCAACCCCATTCACTGAAGAGATCCTAGAAGGAGTGGTAGGGCGTGAAGTCTACTCTTTCACGGATGGGTTCTTAGGCTATCACCAGGTGAGGATTGCAAAGGAAGACTAGAGAAAGACAACCTTTGCCACCGAGTGGGGAAGTTTTTCCTATATGGTCATGCCTTTTGGGTTGAAGAACACACCTGTGTGTTCTCACGCATTGTAGTGCAGGCCTTCCAGGACTTCATCCACAAGTTTCTCTAGGTTTACCTTGATGATTGGACCGTGTATGGACTAGTCAAGGACCATTGTGACAATATGAGATTGATGTTTGAAAGGTGTCGGTAGTTGAGGATATCCCTCAACATCAAGAAGTGTGTATTTTCTACCCATTTGGGACCCTGTTGGGACACATCATATGCAAAGAAGGCTTACTGGTGGATCCTGCCAAAATTGTAGTGATTGTGGGATTGGGGGAGCCAACTAGTCAAAGTGTAGTGTGCGGGTTTCTTTGGACACACATGGGATACTATCGAAGTTCATCAAGGGGTATGCCAAGATCACCGTGCCTTTAGAAGAGTTTCTCAGACATAAAAGTGCCTTTCATTGGGGAGAGGCGCAATAGAAGGTGTTTGACACATTGAAGGATAGGCTTGTCACCACACCTATATTACGTTTCCCCTCTTGGGATAAGCCCTTCCATGTTCATGTAGATGCCCTCTGGAATGACCATTGGGTAGTGCTTGCACAACCTGGTGAGGGAATTTTGATCACCCCTATGCTTTGCAAGCAGGAAGTTGACACCAGTAGAGCAGAATTATACTATGACCAAGCGTGAGGCATTGTCTATGATCTACACTTCATAAGTTTAGGAAGTATCTATTGGAAACTCCCTTTGTCTTCTACACTGACCACATGGCATTAAAATATTTGGTGAACAAGCCCATCCTACAAGGGGCATATGTTGGTGGGTGTTGTTATTCCAAGAGTTTGAGTTCACAGTGGTTGTCAAACTAGGAAAAAGTAATTCTAGACCTAACCATTTATCTAGGATTGATTCAGGGGAGGACGATGCAAAGCATTAAAGATACCATGCCAGATGTGTAATTGTTTAGGTTGTGGTGCGTGCCCTTAACTTGGAGGATATTGTTGTGTTCCTTAAAATGGGTATGGCACTGGAAGGGATGAGGACATTAGAGAAAAAACAACTAGCCATATGCGTCACGCCCTACATGTTGATCAGTGGGGACTTATACAAACTAGGGCGTGATGAAGTTTTGTGTAGGTGTGTACTAGAGCATGAGCACCTCGCCATCATAGAGGAAGCACATGGAGGAAGTGTAGGTGGACATTATGTAGGTGACACCACACACATAAAATATTAATGGCAGGATTGTGGTGGGAAACTCTGTATAAAGATTGCAAGGAATATTGTAAAGCGTGTGACCATTGTCAGCATGTTGGCAAGCTAGGAAGGAGAGATGAAATGCCTTTGCACCCTATCCCTAGTGCTAAACCTTTTGAGAAATGGGAAATAGAATTTGTAGGCCCTATTACACCAAGTGTGCGTAGGACTGGATCACACTATGTAATCACTTACATGACTATTTGACAAGGTGGGTAGAGGTAGCCCCAACTAAAGATTGTACAACAACTACACAACAAGATTTTTGTGGGAGAACATTATCATGAGGTATGGATGCCCTTTAAGTTTAACCAGTGATAGGGGTACACATTTCTTGAATGAGACCATGAGGATCCTGTTAGTAGAATTCATGGTGGCTCATCACAAAACTACACCTTATCACCCACAAGCAAATGGAACCGTGAAAGCATTTAACAAGATATTGAGTCATACCCTGACAAATATTTGTGATGTCGAGAAGACAAGATTGGGATGACAAGGTATCAGCCATATTATGGGCTTATAGGACAACTTATAAAAGGATGAACAAAGCCACACCATTTCAATTGGTGTTTGGCATGGAAGTTGTCCTACCGTGAGTTTATGTTACCTTCTCTATGTATAGCATGTGCGTAGGAGGGATGGCTAATGAGAAGCAAGCACTGGAAGAAAGGATTGATAAATTAATGAAGTTGGATGAAAGATGATCACTCACCAGGTGGAGCCAAACAATAGAAAAGGAAAAGCAAAAAGCATGGCATGATCGCCACATTAAGAACAAGAAGTTTGAGGTTGGGTAGATGGTCTTACTGTATGATTCTAAGTTTTTGCCATCCTGGGAAGTTAAAAGTGCATTGGTTGGGTCCCTACACCATCTCATACATCCTTGATTCGGGCATGTGCCAGTTACAAGCATTGGATGGGACGAGATTTCTAGGACACTTCAATGGGAGTAGGCTGAAGCCCTACTATAAATAAGTCTTCTTGGTGTTTGTAAATAAGGTAGTATTGCTAGTTAGTTTAGGATTTTCTTTAATGCATTTTCCTTTCTTGTGTTTCCCTTTCTTGTTGTTATTTTGTGTTGCACCTTAGGCACGGTAATCTCATTACTTTTTAAAAGTTGTAACTACGTAGAGGACTGCACATCATTTTAGTGTGGGGTGGAGTAAGGTGGAAGAAATTGAAGTGTGAAGTGCAGGAAGGAATGCATTGGAAATCCCAGTTGAATGGCCCTGTGAAGAAAGTACATGCAAGGAAAGGTGAAAAAGGATGGTTGGTGTCAGGATAAAGCTACATTGGGGATCCACGTACAAGAGAGGAAGAAGCACAAAGCAACATGAGGTAGGTGAGAGAAAAAAATCATGATAGAAGAAGTGCCTTTGGTGCTGGTTACACACATGCAAGAGTCTCTGTCAAGATGGATTGGTTGCATGCCAGAAGGTTGGAGAGAATTTTCACGCAAGGTTGGGCACATGAGTTAAAGTGCTAAAGTTGGGTTTGTTTGAAAAATCCACATTAAGTGTTAAAGTATGGTGGTAGGTAAGGTAGCATTTAATGTTACAAAGTGGGAAAAACTATAAATAGAAGGTTGAGGCATTTCATTATTTACTTTATGTATATGAAGAGAGAAGTGCTTCTGCATCATTACAAACTAGGGCTTCCAGGACTGATCCATGTGAAGAAAAATTTGAAGAGTTTAAGCATGAGTAACTAGTTTGGATTTGCAAACCAGAAGGAAGGGATTTCACGGGCGTAAGAGAAGTTGTGAGAAGGTGTCATCTTGTGAAAGTATTATCCCAGCTAGGGTTTGAAAAACTAGGGCACGAGTTTAAGAGGTTTTCTTCACAAGTTTGAGATCTTAAGGTTGGAAGAAGTGGAAGAGCAAAGTAACAAGAAGAGATTGAAGTAATAAGAGGACCTAGATAATGGCACCCAAGAAACTGACTGTGTCACCTAAAAATCCAAAGGGAAAGGGCAAGGGCAAGGGCAGAGAGCCAACAAGCAACCACCACAAGCATGAATGAGGAGTGGTATGCAGAAATGCAGTACCTGGATGGAGTTTTTCTTGGGAAGGAGTGGGAATCCCATTTGAGAAAGATGGTGGTGAGTGATTATAACCATCGCACAAGCACAACAAGAGAAGGAAATGACATTGGAGTTAGTGCACTGAACAAACAAAAGGACACCAGAGGGTTTTCCCATCTATAACGATGAGGTAAAAGTGAAGTTGGAGAAGGTAGGGTTATTACAACTCTATGAGTTGCCCTACTTTGGAAAGCTTGAGTGCCTCTATCAGTGGCTGATGTCGTGTGTGCATGAGGATCACTTTTACTTCATGGGGTGTAAGATGTACATAACCCCTCAACTGATTTCTAAGTTTATGCCTCATCTACGTGGGAGACAACATAGATGATGACCTGAGTGACAAGGACACCATCAAAGCAACCATTGCTGCATATGATTACAAGAAGGGGTCGAGGTATTTTGATATTGTGGAAATCCTAGATCTCGTCATGAGAATGGCCGCGTGCCTAGTCACAAAGTTAAATGATCAAGAAAGGTGGACATAGGTGAATAAGGCCTGGTTGAATGTATGCAGGAAAATATCAGAGGGCACAATCTATAATTTATAGCCTTCATTGCAGATGAGATAATCAAAGCATGCACATGAAGGAGACAAGATACTCTTTGGAAATATCCTCTCGAACAATTGTATTTTCAGAGATAGGAGTACTTGACGTGGTAGACAAGTTTGTTTGGGAGTATCTAGTTGAAGATCCCTCACCCGTGAAAATATTTTCAAAGTATACATGTGAAACAATGACAACCTCCCACAATAACTCGTGCCTAGACAAGTGGTATAAGCACTTAAGGGATGTGTTTGGGGAGTGGAGAATCCCAGAACAACTACCAATGCTTACAATGGGAGAAGATGAGTTTTCTATGTACCAACACTTCTGCATAGGCATATTTAAGTTGGTGGATGAAACCATGAGCCCATGGTGTAAACTCCCATTCTCCTTCACCACCCAAGTACTTCCAAGCGGGAGTTAACAAGTTCAAAGAAGAAAAGAGACTAAGGTTTGACCTTAGTGAAGTTGATCAAGGACCACAGGGAGTTACGCAAGATGTTGGTCTACCCCAAGAAGTGTGTACATGGAAAAGTATGTAGCACATGAAATCAAAATGATGAAACCCCTAACTCTAATAATTGTAGGAAAGACCATGGCATGTGTATATCTCCGCATTAGGCCAAAATTCGAGAAAGGATACATACTAGAGAATGATGTCTCCATACCTGAAGATCCCATGGGTAGAAGAAATCCCATGCTCAAGAGAAGGGAGAGGAAGAAGAAAAAGCACCAAGTGTGTAGACTACCCAACCAGTAAGCACGCCGGTGGCAAGTGCCAAACCTAACACCTATACGTGCAGGAAGAAATCCTGGTAAAAGAGAAGACCCTAGAAGAAGAGGTGCAGAGAAACCCCTTGCCAAGGAGAAGTCACTAGAGGAAGTAGAGAAGGTTGGATCCCCTTGTGGAAGAGTCACCTCTCAAAAAGAAGCAGAGGATAGAAGAGGAAGATGACTCAGAGGAGACGAAGAGCTTGGAGAGATACATAGGTGAAAAGGATGATGATGATGAAGAAGATGATCCTGAAAGAGATCAAGAGCCACTTGTCTTCAGCATGCATGATTCAGAAGAAGAGGGAGGAGAAGAAGAATAGGAGTTCCTTTTCATGTGGCACAAGGGTAGCCAGGAGAAGGAAGGTGCCCAAGACATGGGAAGAAGTGAGGAGGTTGGAATGCAGAGAGTAGAAAACTCCAAGCCTTACTGCGGGAGCAAGTAAATGAGGTGGTAGAAAGAGAAGTAATGAAAATAATCAAGGCCTTGGTAGAACAAGAATTGGAGTGCAACACTGACATAGTGATGGGAGAGGATAAGGAGGAAAGCATTGAGAAAGAACAAGTTAGTATGGGAGGAGGTCCTAGTCTAATGGTGAGTTTCCCCAAAGCCACACACTCGGGAAGGAAGAGCCTTGATATAGAACGAGGACAGGTCATGGGCTATGTTGATGACCAAAGGAAGGTGTTACGTGCATTTTAGAGCACTGTACCCATGGAAGAACTTCTAGATATGGAGTCATTTGATGAGGAGGGCATGCATACCCTAGGACAAGGAAGATTCTCTCTTGGGCGTTTGAGTCCCATATTGATGAGCTAGAGTTTGAAGTATACCAAGGGGAAATCATGTCAGTACTAGAGTCTAAGGGAACCAACCCCTTGGTAAATTCCCAACAACTCTCGGATGAGAAGTTATGTAATGCTGAACAAGGTCATGGTCGAGACTGAGGCTAGGCTCTTTGGAAGAAATGACAGAGTAAGATTTCTAGAGGAAAGCTAGAAAAGAAGGAAGAGGAGCTGGCTGAGAAGACTAAGGGCTTGAAACAAGAAGAGTTGATCAGTGCACATAGCTGAAGCGTGAACTAAGGGATGAGAAGGATGAAGGTGTGTGAAGTATACAAAAAGATGGAGTCTATCAAAAGTGCCATTATGTTGAAGCATCTAGACCTAACGCCCCCGCACATAGAAGTACATATCCACTCTTGAATGCTTAGAAGATCTGATGTGCATCCTCACCATGGAGAGACAACCATTGGCCTGGAGTCCATGGAAGAAGTGGTAACATGCTTAGAGAGGAAGAAAATTGAAAAGTGGTAGCAATCATTGCTGAGTATAGCAAGGTACTTGTGGATGTCAAGATTGCTACCCAATCTACTGAGGCCACATACGATAATTACATAGACAGGGATAGAGTGGCGAGTAGCTTGGTCACCACTCACAAAGTAAAGCTGAAGGAGTTTCAAGAAAAGAATAAGGGAAATAGGGTGGAAAGGGACAAAATCCTTGCTGAGGTCAAAAATAAATATGAGGCCATTGAAACCTTAAGGGGTTCAATCAAAAACTGTTGAAGGAACTATACCCACAAATCACGAGAAGAATGGATGCACTTGAGGACATGGGAAAACAATTGGAAGGGGTAGTTGAGACTATGAATACCCAAGGAGATGGGTTAAGCTTTAAGGAAGTGAGCACCTTGGTTAGTGACCTCTCTAGAGAGAGCGTAGAGTGAAGTAGATGCCTGGAACAAGCTAGAGGCTGAACCTAAAGAGGGACTTCCCACTCCTTTTGCAGAAATAATTACCCTCCCATTATTTTATTCTTTCCCATTCCTTCATCCCCTTATTCTTACTCTTCCAAAATTATTTTATTCTTCGAAACATACTGTAATTATTTATTCATTGGAGAAGTGTTCCCATAGATAGAGAACAGGCGTAGTGTGGGGTGATGTTGGGACCCCAAAATAGTGGCTAAGTACACAAAGGTGCATAGGTGTGTAAGGCCTAGTTGAAGAAGGGCACGCAAGGAGAAGGCACACAAGGATAGGGTTTAAGGAAGGGTTTAAGAAAACCCATGGAGTTCACGTGGATAGAGACAAGGTTTCAAGACTTAGCCATATTGGGAATTTTGGGTAGGACATGAGAAAAGTGTGACTGCTTACACATGTGGAGTGGATAAGGTGCCAACCTTCAATGTGATGCCCACAAAAGGAATATGCCCTATGATAGAAGGTTATAGAAGACATCATGGAAAAAGTGGAGAGAGGATCGAGAAGCATGCTCCCATGGAGGACCACATTCAGACACTTGGCACAGATTTGAGGCCACGTAGAAGGATGAGTTGGCACTTTGGGATGCCTATATATGCAAGTGCCCATAGGAGAAAGAGAGAGAGAGATCAGATAGAAAAGAGAGGAGATTATAGAGAGCGGAGCTCTACAGAAATACTACGAGAACTCTATGGGATTGGGTAGAAGCTATATAAGGGAGTAATGTATTAAGGGGTTGGGTTATAAATTTTTATTTATATGGATGAAGGACATGATCCTACTGTGATGTATGACTTCGGTTTGATCAAGCTATGGTAGTCTAATGGATCCATTGAATGTAATGAGGTTACAAACATGAATGAGTATGAATATAATTGATTTGGTTCATATCTATATCTTTTCATTTCTATTCATGGATGTTATGGAATAAATGTAAATCCTTATGTATTTTCCTTTCTTTGTAGTTCTATCTCATTATCTATAAACACTCTATATTTGGAATGAATACATTTTCTAGAGGCCATTCTAATCCCTATGATGATTATATATCTCATTTCCACCTTTATTCATTAAGATTCATGGCATAGATGATGGTTTCCCACTTAACTCACATAAAGAGAGACTCGGCACCGCGTGTGCCTCGAGTGAGTGCCCAACACCTGCTAGGTAATTGGATGACATGAATGGGATTTGAAAGGAAGGCTACATCCTTATAAATATTAGCATAGAGTTTTTATTTTCCCCTAAGTGCGTATGCACATTGTTTTGTTATAGCGTAGGTTTTGTTTCCCTAAGTGTTGTGGCATAGGTTTTTTTGTTGCTCCAGGTTTACGTTGTTATATAGTTTAACGTGCCTCTAGGTGAATGTGCCGGGATCTTCAAAGCATCTTGTAATAGGGAGACCCATAGTTGCCATAAAAGTTACTCATTTCTAATTCTAGAACAAATACAGAGCAACTAAAATTAGGTCTCAAGTGTTCATTTCCAAAAGAAAAAAACCAGAACCATGCCACTAACCATGACTTCATGCCCAATGGATAAAAGGAAACTAATCCCTTCATATAACAGGAAGACGTCCCTGCAAGTCACCAAATTATTATCTCAATTTTGCCCCTGGAAAAATTAATCAAACACAACCCTGTGTAGGAAGAAATCCAAGCGATGGTTCCGTCACATGAATCCATGCTTTAAATCAAATTAATAGGTTGCAAGTGGGCTCTATAATGGAGCAGAAGGGTTAGGGAAGGAGGTAAGCAGTGTCAAAGAAAACCGAAGCTCAAAGGAAAATAAATAGAGACAAAACTCAAAGTCTTTGCTCTGTGAATGATTCAGAATGAACCCAAAATTGGCTAAGTATGGGAGAATTAGTGGAAGCCTCCATGTGCCTCAGTGGTGCATCTCCAAATATTAAACTCAAAAAGAAGACTCAAACAAGCGTTAGGCTTCCACGTGTCCTAAAGTCAAAAAGGTGAATTTTGGGCCCAAACGATTAAGTATAGCGGACCGGCAGAAGCCTCCACATGTTTAAATGATGCACCTTCAAGGGGAAAAGAAAAAGGTGATTCCTAGATGAGTGTGGAGCTTCCACATGTCTCAAGCCTGAAAAAGGATAGAGTCAACCGTTGAAAAGTCCAAACAAGTGGAAGGAAACACATGTTGCATCGGCATAATTTCAAGATGGGAGCCAAAGGTAGAGACTCAAACTTGTGCTAGCCCTCCACATGGCCAATGGTCAACAGAGGTCATATTCAAAAGTAGGCCTAAATTGGTTAAGTTTAAGAGTGCAAGCAGAAGGTGCCACATGTCTTAACGATGCTCCCTCAAAGGTAAAATCCTGAGCGGGTTTCCAAGTGAGCGTGGACCTTCCATGTGTCCCAGGTCCAAAAGGGGACAGGGTCGGGGTTGAAAAGTCAAAATAGAGAAAAGGCTAGTGGAAAGAGCCAAGTGTCAGTGTGGTGCTACTTCAAAAGTAAAATTTGGGGAGGTTTCCAAACAAGCACCAAGCCTCCATGTGTCCCTGGTCAAATGTATGGCCCCGCCAAGCAAAAAGACTTAGCCAAAACATGAGGAAACTGAGAAAGCCACGGAGGATGCCACATGTCAGCCCGATGCAAATTCAAAAGCAAAATCCAAAAGTGGTCCCCAAACATGCACTAGCCCTCCACGTGTCCATTTTCAAAAGACCCATTTTGTTAACCGGTTTTACCATTTTGGTATGGGCCCGACTCAAATATTCAAATGAGCATATATTTTGATTCAATGCTCAAAATATGACAAATTTGGCACCGTTGGAAAGATCTCGACCTCGTCCATGCCATGGAGATCTGAAACTTTAATTTTGAAGAAGTTAGGTGGGGAAAAATGAAAAATGTCTTCATGCCATTAATATAAGATCTATTTTCTCCAACAACCAGATCAGATTTGATTTGATCTGTTGTTCTTCCTCCTTCAATGTGCCAAACAAGTAATCAATGCAGAAATGAAAGATTTGGGGTGGATTAGCAGGAGGCATTGATGGCCAATAGCTGAGACTCGAATTAATTTTCCCACTTCTCTCTCCTTTCTCTCTGTGCTAAATCTATAAAGGAAGGGTCGAGGCTCATTGTAAAAGGTTGGACATTTCTATTTTGTACCCTCCCTTTTCCTTTTGTTTGTAAGTGAATTTATGGAGCCTTTCAAACTTCCCATTCGAACTGTAATACAAATTTCCTCACCTCTTGGCCCTTTGTAATGTACTGTATCGATTTTTAGAGCAATAATATATGTCTATGGATGATTCTCGATCCTCTCATGTGTTTATTGTTGTCTTCTGATCTCTCATTGTAGTTTGGTTATCTTTGCTTGGCATTTGCATTGCATTTTTATGGTCTGTGTTTTCTTGCAAAATGAGTGTTTGTAACATTCCCATTTTAAGACTTTAGAAACAAGGGATTTTTTTTTGAAACATAATGTTCTCTATTCTAAATAAAACATCATTTAGAACACACATTCCATGCCAATCAATCTCATAATAGATAACCATATGCAACTGTAATGACTCGGTATACTACCAATCTCTCATTCCATGACTCGGTTACCAACTGATCTCTCATGTTAACTTAAAGTATAGAATACTTTATGTATACTACGTATACTTGGTTCTCCTACCCTATTCTAGGTACTGAGTGATCTATTTAAAGAACCTATCTGAATATTTGTTACCAATATTCATCTAACATCACATTGCTTTAAACTAGGTGACATAGGAAAATGCAACCAACAACTTGCGATACTTTGGCCAAAGATTTTCAACATAATGTTCATGTTACTATTCCTAGCCTACATATTCGTCATTCTGGAATACATCCTTCACCTCAATTCTCTGTTATCTAGAATGGTCTTTACTAAATACCGTCAGTCCACTTGCCAAAGGTTTGACCCTAGCCACAGTTAGCATCATAGTTTATTATAGGAATATGCTCACGATGGCTTAGGGTATATGGGCCAACATCCTATAGTCGTCGTATGCCAACATCCATTAGAACTAATTCATGAAGATGTACATACCCCCTTAGTGGGAATTAATCATAATCAAATTGGATTAAGATTCAGATTACACCAACCATGCCTAACCCTAATTCCAACATTCCTTAAGTTCTTTATCCAACACTAGCCTGATTAGATATGGAGAACTTCATTAATTCATGTTTGCATTGTTATTCATTAATGTGGCATAACAAGTAGTTATCCCAAAAATAGGACAACAAACATCAAATGTTTAATTCTTAATGTAACCTAGTTGTCCAAATCAAGTGTGTCATCCACCTAGATTCAACTAGTGTTTACTTTATAAACTTAGTATAAAGATTAAAGATCATAACCACTATTCCTTTTATCTTTCATTCCATGAGAGAGGAAGAGTCTTCCTCTACATGGTTAGATGTTAGGTTTAACATAAAATTTTTATTGTTTGCTACTTATATAGTTTAATTGTATTTCCTAAGCATATTTCATTATTAAAATATCATTGTGAACTTAGAGAACGACACCTTGTAATTTAACAATTTCATTATAATAGGGAGATTATACTTAGCTCCTTAATCCCACTTATTATCTTATAACAACAATAGTATACAACAGATATAAGGAATACATAAGGATATCACTATGATTTCTATCATACAAGTACAAAAGTATTCACATCACAAATGGATTATTGTTGATCTTGATTTAGTTATGATGCATGATGATTATTAGAGACACTTCATATGTGGATGATGATATACTATTTGACATGGATATATTATGAATGTTGTTCGGACATGTGATTTTGGATATTGTGAGTAGACCTAGAAAATGGACATTATATGATGATGATATAGTTGTTGATATAAATTGTAAGTGATATTGTTGATTGCCTTGATGTTGTTGTGATTCATATGTATAGATGATTTTGTGATTATATTTATATCATGTTGGATGTTTTGATATGGCCCATGAGGCGAAGGAGGTATTTGTGTTTTGTAGGTTAAAATATCACAACAAACATTGGGGGATTGGAGACCAACCACATTGGAATTCTAGATGAATTCAACAAGGTCACCATGGCAACTTTTTTTTTGTGTGTGTGTTTGATTGTTGTTAGGGATTCCCATGGGGGATCACCTTTAAATGTGACCATGGGTTTTGTGTATTTTATTAATGTGGTTCCTTTTTTATTATTGTTTGTATGTATTTTATTAGTGATGTGTCCCTTTCTTTTATTTAATTAAATTGTGGTAGATTAATGTGAGAAAACATATGGTTAAAAGTTAATTAATTAAATTGGGACATAAGAAAGTAATTATAGAAGTTGTTGGATTTTGTATTAAATGTGTAAGTGATGTGTAAGTATGTGTAAGAGTTGTGTAAGTCAGATTTTGGAGTATGAAACACTCCACCTCCTTGGAAATTCGAATTTGTCCTTGGAGGCTATTTTTGGAGGCTTGTGGGACAAGTAAAACTTGTCCCATACCTCTTAAATTTATTTACCAACCATACCTATGGTTGGAGGGTTGATTTTAGACCTTTTTAATGCATTTTATAAATCAAGTTGCATGTTTTAATTGCACTCTTCTTACATTTTATTAAATTCAGTCCTTTGGGGTGTGGGCTTTTTGGAGTGTGTAAGTTTATTTGTCATATTTTCACCCACCTCTTTATTGTGCTTTGGAGAATGAATTTGACTTTTGTGTTGGAGTTGAGGATGTGTGATGTGGCATCCTACATGGATCCACCTCATCCTCTTCTCTTCCCTCTTCTATAAAATTGAACTCTTTGCCTTGTTTTGGGTTGTTGAAACATTTTGCATGCTTCCTTGGGGTGAATTTTCTTGTTGATTGGAGCTCTTGCTTTTGGAAGGAGATTGGAGAACTTTGCATGCTTGTTGGTTGCTGATTTTGGGATTTTGTGTTTTTGACATTGAAAGCTTGTTGTGTTGGAACAAAATCTACCATGGAGAGGTAGGAGCTTAGCTCTTCATTTATGTTTTATTTCTTTTTTTTGTGTTTGTGTGAATGGTGAATGTTTTGTGTGTTTATTGGCTTTGGGTAGACTACCATAGGAATGGTGTAGGAGAAGGCTATGGGGAATCCATGTGGGGGCATAAGGGAATGCTAGTGGCATCAGAATTCTTGTGGAGGGAGTTTGGGATTGGGATCCACCATGGAAAAGAAATAGCTTGCATTTCTTACTTTGTGGGGGCATAAGGAAATTGTGGGGGGCATAAGGAGGGATTGTGGGGGCATAAGGATATGTGTGATGAATTATATTGGTGGTTTGTTATAGGTGGATACCCAATTCCCATTGGGAGGCATAAGTAACTTCCCCCATAGTTCTTGCTCCTTTGGCTTGCATGATGAAGCTTGAGTTCTGTCTTAATGTTTCAATGCAGTTGTAAAACTGTTGTTTTTTTTGGACTGTGTGTTTTAATTTGAAATGTGCATGTTGAAAGAATGTTGTGTGTATGTTTTGTGGAAGCTTGTTGTTGCCATGAGTTGAAATACATTTCTTATTGCATTGTGGTTGGGGCTCGGGGCCAATGAAGAAGGATGGATTCTCCTCTTCATTGGATGTCTTGGTTGGGTGGAGAGCGTTGCCTTTCCCCCACTTTTGTTGTGATCAAATTGGAAGAAAAAGGAACTTGCATGTTGTTTTTCTGGAGCAGAGGAAAATATAGTTTTGACAGTCCCTTGTGAAATAAATTCTTTTGTAACCTTTCCCACTTTGAAGTGGATGAAATTGTAAATGTTTTGGAAATGGAAAGATGTTGTATGGATTATGAAATTTGTAAAGTGAAATGTGAAAAGATTTATATACTATTTTTTTTCATTTTGAAAGAATGTGAAAGAAAAAAGAAAATATTTATATTAAGGAATTTTGAAATTTTGAAAATATAAATGAAAGAGTTGTAAAATATTCTTTGGAAATCAATAATGAATGAAATGTTTTTTTCAAATTGCATTGTTAAATTGAAATGATTATAAATGTTTTAAATCTCTGTTTGAAAAAGGAAAAAGAAATACGTATGAAAAATTGTATTACTTTGTCTCTTTTGAAAAATATGACAAAATTGGAAATAGAATTGCATTTTTTAGCCATTAAATGGTTTGATTAAATCACTTAAATGTATTAGACTAGAATAGAAATGAATTTCCATACTTGGAAGATGAAAATGATAAATAGATCCTTTAGAAATTGATCTTTGTTTTAAATTTAAAACTGGAAAATAATTTATCTAAAATGAACAGTTCGAACCTACAAATAATAATCAACATTGAAACATTAAAATTTAGCATGCTATGATATCAATGAACTCAATTTGACAAAAAAAACACTTAAGGAAATAATTTAAAACATTGCAAAATCGGGCCCAAACCTTTTGCAGTCTTTTTTTGTCAAATGTTGGAAAATTTGAATTGGAAATCAATCAGAAAAATTATCCTTTCAATACATCCTAAAATCCTTCTTAGAATAATTCTCCATGTCTGTTTGGCATGTTGAGTGAAGGAGAAGATCAAATTGAACAAAATTTATAAGTTAAAATTTACCAGTTTGCTTTTAAAAATCCTGTAGAATGTTTTCTTAAAATTGACCCCTTAAACTTTATCAAAATCTAAAATTAATGATTTCTGTGCAAAAGAGGGCATCGAGATATTTCAGAAAGTCCTTGTTTTCCCAAAACTGAGCTTTCTATCAAAAGTTATGGCCTTCTGAAGTTTTCTTCACTTGGCATTAAAATTTTGGGAAAAATTTCCTTGGTGGGCCGTGCCCCAAAATTTTCCCTTAGGACTTTAAAAATTTTTGGGAAAATTTTTTAACATTTTCCTCCACCCCCCACCCCATAGCCAATCAGAGGCTACCACGTGGCCTCACGAGGCATGGTGGAGGTGTGACACAATTTTCTTCCTTGGAACCTTTTTAAAATTTTTGGAAAATTTTCTTAATTTCCTCCCTTGCCCACAATCCCGCATCGATGGAAGGCTGCCACGTGGCACATGGGGGCAATGGTGGAGGGCGAAACCTCTTGAAACTTTATCCTTTTTGAAAATTTTTTTTTGGAAAATTTTTTTGTTTACCTCCACGTACCCCCACACTCCCACCCTTGCCTTGGAAAATCATCTTCCATGCGGATGATGCGGGCCCATGCATGCGTGCAACTTACCCCTTTTTCCCTCCCTTTGGTGAAATTCCCCAAACTCCTCTGCTGCCCCACCCTTCCCTCATTTTTTTCCCCTTTGGCTTTGGCTTGGGGCTCGACACGTGTGTCCTTGGCGGTCCCATGGGGGGCATGGGGAAAAAGTGTTTCCCCCCCCCCCCCATAGGAAAAATTTGCAAAGTCTTCCCATGACCCCAACTGACTCGCCTTTTGGGAAATTTTTCATCCCTGGGCCCACGCAGGCCCGCTCTTGGGGAAAATTTTCACCCCAAGGCCCACCGGCCCATAACTTGAGTTTTATAAGGAGTTAGGAGGACTTCTTTATATCATTGGAAAGGTGAGGAAATTTCCTATCCAATGGGAATGATTTAGGAAATTTTGAATGTGTTAAGTGTGAGAAAAATCAAGTTGAAACTCTAAGCCTGTTAGAGAGTGGGTATGGTGATAATTTACCCTCTGAACCTAATTGAAACTTCTAACCCTAAATTTTGGACCTTGTGACCTCTAATAATTGTTAATAAAAGAAAAAGTATGTTCTAGTAAATTAGAATTGTTTTGGAACTTGTTAGTGGTAGTTGTTGCCTTGTAAACTGGTAGTAGACTCTTTAAATAAAAAAAAAAATTATTCCATAATTTTCCTAACTAATCCTAGGTTGTTTCTTGGGTCTCAAGTGGGTTGTTTTAGTGGGCATCACACTTGGTATCAGAGTAGTGGTTCAAAAGCTTGGACCATTGGGCACACTAGAAAACTTGGACATGAAACTTAAACCTAGCACACTTTTAAATCTAGAAAACAACTTAGTTTAGAAATTGCATATTTTAGTAAACATGGAAATTGAATAAAACTTAGAAAAATGAACTAACTCTCATTTGGTCTACATAGGAGGTGAGATGGGGAGGGGAATTTTCACATAGACCCAGACTTACCACCACCTAGATTAGGGTGTAGTAGCCATCCTACCCCAGATTTTGTAGACTCTTCAGGATGTTAATGTGCTCTACGTGGAGGATTAGGAGGAGGACATGCAGCCAGACATGATAGGGAGCCATCTATTGATGCTCAGGCATCTCCTCGACCTAGCGAGGAGCATAGAGGAGAGAACTCCCATGCAGAGAGTACCCGGGAAAAGTCACCACAGAGGGGATAGGGTGACCAGAGTTTAGAGCATAGAGAGAGGTCTCGAGCCTAGGCTTAGGGATGAGCATGTAGAGAGACCTAGAGGCCATCAGACCACAGCTGTAGATCACATCAGGGAGATCCTGAAGCTTGACCCTCACATTATTTTGGTGACATAGGTGGATTTTAAGAAGAGGCCTGGCTAGTGAGCTTGAGTGGTTGCTTCAAGCTTTGTCCTTGTTCTAGCAACACATGAAAGCTTGTGTTGCGATCCATCTATTGAGGGATGGAGTAGGAGTATGGTGGAGGACAGAGGAGTAGAAGCTCCATGTTGATTATGAGATAGTGACTTGGGAGCTATTTGAGGAGAGATTTAGGAGTAGATATTTGTCACGGAGGTTCATACAAGTAGAGAGATAGATGAGTTTCATGACCTCCGACAGGCATCTCTTTAGTAGTAGAGTATGAGAGTAGATTTTGGATCTACTCCAGTATGTTGAGTACATGCAGGATGAGTAGGTGTGGATCATAGGTTCATCGGGGCCTGAATCTAGACATTGGAGGTGTGGTTTGGATCCCATGTCCCCCATAGACATTAGTGAGGCCGTTGAGAAGGCCTATATAGTAGAGGAGACTCGGGGAAAGACCCAGTAGGCTAGAGCGAGTCAGAGGCACATATGATAGATGTAGGACAGTAGATCGAGGGGTCCAGTACCCCTTCCTTGTGGTGGACAGGGTTTAACATAGTCATCATTTAGACCACAAAGTATAGCAGCAATAGTCCCACCCACCTCATAGACCTCCACAGAGAGCTGATGCATAGAGAGGTCGGAGTATGGGGCCTCCTCCTAGGGGTCCCATCAGGACATAAGGTGGACCTAGAGCTCAGTCAGTGGGAGCTCGCTAGTAGAGACCTCAGCAGACCAGCAGTTGGATCATAGGATCCATGCCATAGACTTCTAGGGCACCTACTGGAGGTGCTACTCATTGGGGAGGATCAGGAGGATGTTTTGGTTGTGGTGTTACTTGGACATTTTTGGAGAGACTACCCATAACCCTAATAACAAGGGTAAGACACAGATCTCAGAGCCGATTGTTGGTGACATGGGATGTAGCCACAGGATTTATGTAGTGGTTGAGAACCACCAAGGCAGAGCATCAGAGTATAGTCATTGAGACTACAGGTAGCATTGGTGGTATTCCTACCTCTATATTGTTTGATTTTGGTTCTTCTGATTCTTTCATTGCACCATCTTTAGTAGAGTGATGTAGGCTGGTGGTAGTTAGGTAGGGTCATAGTTGGGATGTTGAGATGGCTTCTGGAGCCAAGATCTCTGTAGACTCCTTAGTTAAGGAGTGTGTAGTGGATTTGGGACCTTTCACCACTACCTCAGATCTCTGTATCCTTCCTTTGGGCTCGTATGGAGTCATTTTGGGTATGGATTGGTTATCTGCACACATAGGGCAGGATGGATTGTTACCACAAGACTATATCTTGTGTAGATGATTTGGGAGTTGAGTCGGTGATTTAGGGGTCAGGAGACCCATTTCTATTCACACCATCTCACTTTATGCAGCTTAAGCGGTGTGTGTGATGGGGTTGTCAGATGTATGTTGTTATAGTTAGTGATAGATCAGAGGATGGGTCTAGTGGACCATCGCTAGATGATCACCCCATTTTGAGAGAGTTTGTAGATGTCTTTCTAGGGGAGCTACGGGGTTACCACCCCCACGTGAGATTGATTTTCATATAGATCTAGTTCGGGAGTAGAGCCTATCTCACGAGCACCTTATCGGATGACCACCCAGAGCTCTGTGAGCTCAAGTTGTAGCTTGAGGGCCTTTTGGAGAAAGGCCTTATCCATCCTAGTGTATCCCCTTGGGGTGCACCGGTGATCTTTGTGAAGAAGAAGGATGGATCCTTGTGGTTGTGTATTGATTACCGCCAGCTGAATAAGGTAACGATCAAGAATCATTATCCCCTTCCATGTATTGATGATTTGTTTGATCAGATGAAGGGAGCCACAATTTTCTCTAAGATTGATCTTAAGTCAAGTTACCATCAGTTGAGGATTTTGGAGGTGGACATTCATAAGACCACCTTTTCATATGAGATATGGGCACTATGAGTTCAGTGGTGCCTTTTGGTTTGACTAATGCCCCGTAGTGTTTATGAGTTTGATGAATGGGGTATTTAGGACCTTCTTAGATCACTTCGTGCTCATCTTCCTTGATGACATTTTGATTTACTCATGTATGCGTGAGGAGCATGAGGGCACCTTTCACTAGGTTCTTCAGTGTCTTCGGAGAGCAACAACTTTATGGGAACTTGGAGAAGTGTGCATTCTTTCAGATAGAGGTGTAGTATTTGGGTCATATCATTTCTAGGGAAGGTATCACCATCGATCCTTCCAAGATTAGAGCCATTATGGATTGCCAACACCCACTATGGTGACTGAGGTGTGCAGCTTCATGGGATTAGTAGGTTACTACTACGGAGATTTGTTTAGGACTTCTCTCGGATTGACACACCCTATCACTTCCCTTCAGAGGAAAGGGAAGAAGTTTGTTTGGTTGGATAGATGTGAGAAAGCCTTCAAGACACTGAAGGAATGTCTCACTACAACACCTATTCTTAGTGCCGGATCCACAGGGTGAGTTTTTCATTTGCACGGATGCTTCCTTAGTAGGGCTTGGAGGTGTGTTGATGTAGGAGGGAAGAGTAGTGGCTTTTGAGTCTCACAAACTCAAGGATTATGAGCTTAATTATCTAACTCATGATCTTGAGCTTGTGGTAGTTGTGCATGCTTTGGTTTGATGGAGGCACTTTCTTCTTGGTAGGAGATTCACACTCAGGACAGATCACTTGAGTCTTCATCACCTCTTCATGCAGCCCAATCTCAATGCTCGTCAATGGTGTTGGATGGAGTTTCTTTGTGAGTATGATATGGAGATAGAGCATGTGAAGGGGAAGGAGAATGTGGTAGCAGACACTCTCAACAGATGGAGACATGTGGCTATGGCCACCTCAGTGAGCATAGATTTGGAGTAGGATTCTTCACTTCCTCTTGACAGCTTCTACATTGCAGTTTGAGCAGAGATCGAGTCTCAGAGACCCCTCGAGGGAAGTTTGATGGTTTTTCTTTAGAGATAGATGGTCTTCTCAAGGCACAGAGGCTGGATTTATGTTCCCAGAGATGGAGGCTTGAGGTAGGACATCTTGGTAGAGGCACATCGTGCACCCTATTCAGCCCATCCGGGGTGAAGAAGATGCATGCCACCTTGAGATAGTTGTATCATTGGAGAGGACTTCGTAGAGATGTGGCCTAGTTCATGTCATGATGTTTAGAGTGCCAGAGAGTTAAGGCTGAGCATCAACATCCAGTTGGCCTTCTTTTTCCTCATGCTATACCGGAATGGAAGTGGGACACCATTTCCATGGATTTCATTGTTGGGCTACGATGTCGAGATATCACCATGATGCCATCATGGTCACGGTTGATAAATTGACAAAAGTGGCTCACTTTTCTTTGGTGAAGACCACTTATATAGCTAGAGAAGCACACGGGTATATTTGGATGAGATTGTCAGGTTGCATGGGATTCCATGGAAGATCATTTGTGACCGTGATCCTTTGTACACTTCCCATTTTGGACTACCATGCAACATGCCCTCGGGATGAGAATCAATTTCAGCACAACATATCACCCTGAGATAGATGGATAGACTGAGTGGGTGAATCATATTTTAGAGGACATGCTCAGAGATGTATGTGATGGATCAATAGTCTAAATGGGAGGAGTACTGTACTTAGTGGAGTTTTCCTACAATAATAGTTTCAGAGTTCTATAGGCATGGCTCCTTTTCAGGATTTGTATGGTAGAGAGTGCAGGACACCTCTTAGCTGGGACAAGTTAGAGGATAAGTATCTCTTGGACCAGCTCTTCTATAGGACATGGAGTAGTAGGTGGTATTGATTAGGATAGAGACTACAGGAGGCACATAGGACAGGAAGAAGAAGTATGCAGATCAGCATAGGATCGACCGTAGTTTTGATGTGGGCATGAAGGTGTTCCTTCGTGTCAGGCCACATAAGAGCCCTATCCATTATGGAAAAGGTTCTAAGTTAGCTCCTAGATTCGTTGGTCCTTTTGAGATCTTGGAGCGTATCGGCCCTTTGGCCTACCATCTAGCATTGCCACCTAGCTTGTCTCGCATACATGATGTGTTTCATGTTTCAGTTCTTAGGAGATATATTGTAGATCCTTCTCATGTGTTAGATTGGACATCATTGTAGGTGTAGGATCAGGGGCAGGTGATGGTGGAGCCCATTCACATCTAGATCATAGGACCCTGGGCCTTTGAGGTAGAGAGGTTGATCAGGTTTGGGTGTAGTGGGACAGATATGATGAGAGATGACTACATGGGAGGATGCTACCTTATTACGAGTTCAGTTTCCACATTTGTTCCAGTGACTTCCAGGAGGAAGTCGAGTCTAAGGGGAGGGGATGTAGTGCCCACTTCCCTTTGACACCTTTTGATACTTGATCTTGATATTGTTGATTACATTATGGACATTATTATGGTTTTGATTTAGTATGATGTTAGATGTTGGACCATGGATTATTGTTGATCTTGATTTAGTTATGATGCATGATGATTATTAGAGACACTTCATATGTGGATGATGATATACTATTTGACATGGATATATTATGAATGTTGTTCGGACATGTGATTTTGGATATTGTGAGTAGACCTAGAAAATGGACATTATATGATGATGATATAGTTGTTGATATAAATTGTAAGTGATATTGTTGATTGCCTTGATGTTGTTGTGATTCATATGTATAGATGATTTTGTGATTATATTTATATCATGTTGGATGTTCTGATATGGCCATGAGGCTGAAGGAGGTATTTGTGTTTTGTAGGTTAAAATATCACAACAAACATCAGGGGATTGGAGACCAACCACATTGGAATTCTAGATGAATTCAACAAGGTCACCATGGAAACTGTGTTTTTTTGTGTGTGTGTGTTGTGATTGTTGTTAGGGATTCATGGGGGATCACCTTTGAATGTGACCATGGGTTTTGTGTATTTTATTAATGTGGTTCCTTTTTATTATTGTTTGTATGTATTTTATTAGTGATGCATGTCCCTTTCTTTATTTTATTTAATTAAATTGTGGTAGATTAATGTGAGAAAACATATGGTTAAAAGTTAATTAATTAAATTGGGACATAAGAAAGTAATTATTAAAGTTGTTGGTTTTGTATTAAATGTGTAAGTGATGTGTAAGTATGTGTAAGAGTTGTGTAAGTCAGATTTTGGAGTATGAAACACTCCACCTCCTTGGAAATTGAATTTGTCCTTGGAGGCTGTTTTTGGAGGCTTGTGGGACAAGTAAAACTTGTCCCATACCTCTTAATTTTATTTACCAACCATACCTATGGTTGGAGGGTTGATTTTAGACCTTTTTAATGCATTTTTATAAATCAAGTTGCATGTTTTAATTGCACTCTTCTTACATTTTATTAAATTCAGTCCTTTGGGGTGTGGGCTTTTTGGAGTGTGTAAGTTTATTTGTCATATTATTCACCCACCTCTTTATTGTGCATTGGAGAATGAAATTTGACTTTTGTGTTGGAGTTGAGGATGTGTGATGTGGCATCCTACATGGATCCACCTCATCCTCTTCTCTTCCCTCTTCTATAAAATTGAAACTCTTTGCTTTGTTTTGGGTTGTTGAAACATTTTGCATGCTTCCTTGGGGTGAAAATTTTCTTGTTGATTGGAGCTCTTGCTTTTGGAAGGAGATTGGAGAACTTTGCATGCTTGTTGGTTGCTGATTTTGGGACTGTGTTTTTGACATTGAAAGCTTGTTGTGTTGGAACAAAATCTACCATGGAGAGGTAGGAGCTTAGCTCTTCATTTATGCTTTTATTTCTTTTTGTGTTTGTGTGAATGGTGAATGTTTTGTGTGTTTATTGGTTGTTTGGGTAGACTGCCATAGGAATGGTGTAGGAGAAGGCTATGGGGAATCATGGGGGGTATAAGGGAATGCCAGTGGCATCAGAATTCTTGTGGAGGGAGTTTGGGATTGGGATCCACCATGGAAAAGAAATAGCTTGCATTTCTTACTTTGTGGGGGCATAAGGAAAATTGTGGGGGCATAAGGAGGGATTGTGGGGGCATAAGGATATGTGTGATGAATTATATTGGTGGTTTGTTATAGGTGGATGCCCAATTCCCATTGGGAGGCATAAGAAGCTTCCCCATAGCTCTTGCTCCTTTGGCTTGCATGATGAAGCCTGAGTTCTATGTTTAATGTTTCAATGTAGTTGTAAACTGTTGTTTTTTTTGGACTATGTTTTTAAATTTGAAATGTGCATGTTGAAAGATTGTTTGTGATGTTTGTGGAAGCCTGTTGTTGCCATGAGTTGAAATACATTTCTTATTGCATTGTGGTTGGGGCTTGGGGCCAATGAAGAAGGATGGCTTCTCCTCTTCATTGGATGTCTTGGTTGGGTGGAGAGCGTTGCCTTTCCCCCACTTTTGTTGTGATCAAATTGGAAGAATGAGAAGAATGCATGTTGTTGTCCTGGAGCTAAGAAAAGAAGATAGTTTTGATAGTCCCTTATGAGAATTATTTTGTAACCTTTCCCACTTTGAAGTGGATGAAATTGTAAATGTTTTGAAATGGAAAGATGTTTGTATGGATTATGAAATTTGTAAAGTGAAATGTAAAAGAGTTATGCTCTGTATTTGCTTTCTATTATTAGAAAAGAAAATACATGTATTCTATATAGGAGTTGTATTTTGAAAATGTATATATAAAAGGAGTTGTAAAATATTCATTGAATTAATGGAAGTTGTCTTTGTCCTTTTGGAAATTCGGAATGGCATTGTTATATTTAAATTCTATATTTGATTAAATCTTGGTTGAAAATGGAAAAAAAGGAAATGGAATGTGAAAAATGGATAGATCCTTTGAAATTACTTTGTACTTTTTAAAATATGACAAAATTAAAACCGAATTTATATTTTAACATGAAATGGTTTGCTATGATATGTGATTAAAGAATTTGACAAAAAACACTTAATATAGACTAAATTAAGAAAAAATTGGAAATCAATTGAAAAATTGCCTTTGAAAAATACATCCTAAAATCCTTCTCAGAATAATTCTCCATGTTGTTTGGCATGTTGAGTGAAGGAGGAGATCAAATTGAACAAAATTTTATAAGTTAAAATTTACCAGTTTGCTTTTAAAAAGCCTACAAAATGTTTTCATGAAATTGACCCCTTAAACTTTATCAAAATATAAAATTAATAATTCTTGTGTAAAGAGGGAATCGAGAGATTTCCAGAAAGTCCTTTTTTCCCAAAGCCAAGATTTCTATCAAAAGTTATGGCCTTCTAAAGTTTTCTTCACTGGCATTAAAATTTTGGGAAAATTTTCCTTGGCGGGCCCATGGCCCGAATTTTTCCCTTGGGACTTAATAAAAAAATTTTGGGAAAATTTTTAACATTTTCCCTGCCACCCCACCATGACAAAAACCAATTTAGAGGCTGCCACATGGGCATGAGGCATCGGCGGAGGCACGGAACAATTTTCTTCCTTGGAACCTTTTTAAAATTTTTGCAAAATTTGCTTAATTTCTTGTGCTAGGGCATCACAATCCATATCCAATTGGGTACTACCATGTGGCACGGTGGAGGGGCAAAACTCTTGAAACTTTATCCCTTTTGAGAAAAATTTGTTTTTGGATTTTTTTAAATTTCTCCGCTGGCCCCACCTATAGTCCTTGCCTTGGAAAATCATCTTTTGGATTTTTTGGATCCACGCATGTAATTCACCCCTTATCTCCCCCTTTGGTGAAATTCCCCAAACATCTTTACCCCCACCCTTCCTCATTTTTTTCCCACTTTTTTGGCTTGGGCGCGACACGTGTCCCCTGCGTTCCAGGGTGCATGGGCGAAGCAAATAAGATTTTCCCCCCCATAGAAAAATTTGCAAAGTCTTCCCGCAACCTGCCAACTTGCCCTTTTGGGAAATTTTTCATCCCTGGGTCCGCAGGCATACTCTTGGGGAAAATTTTCACCCCAAGGCCCACCGGCCCATAACTTGAGTTTTATAAGGAGTTAGGAGGACTTATTTATATCATTGGAAAGGTGAGGAAATTTCCTATCCAATGGGAATGATTTAGGGAAATTTTGAATGTGTTAAGTGTGAGAAAAAAAATCTAAATTAGAGAGTTGAAACTCGAACCTAATCGAAACTTCTAACCCTAAATTATGGAGAGTGGGTATGGTGAAATAATTTACTACAAGAATAGAATTACACATTTATATTTACTAAGAAGCAAAAGAAGTTAATTACAACCTAGCTCATATTAGAATGCTTCATCTTTCCATATAGCAAAGAAAGAAGAATCAATACATACTATTCCCCATAAACTAATCATTTGAAAGATAGAACAGGTTTAGAACACACAAAACTTCCTCAGTTCAAAGATATCAATATAAGGATTCAACATTAAGGAAAAGGATCTAAAAAGAATCCCAAATCAATCCAAGTAGAGGTAGAGAGTCAAAAGCAGTAAATTCCCACGCAAGTCAAAACTAACTTCCATATGTTAGAGGATATAATTCAAATATTTGAAAACAAACGTTCCACAATAATGTTTCCATCTCAGAAGAAGATCGAATAAAGAAAAGTTCAATTAAATGAACTTATCCAAACTATAGAAAAATGATCTCAAGTAGAAAAGGACCCAATCTATAATTCATTTCATTTATACTATGAAATGAATTCCCATTTCTATTTCAAACTTAGAAATTATTTATCTAGTTCTCAAAAGAGAACACAAAACCAAACACATAGTTAAAGAAATCACACTTCTAATTTTCCTTTACAAATATTACAAATTGGTTTACCTATTTCCATTCATCAAGCACAAGTTTGAATTCAAATCTTAGAAAAAAGTACACAGTATAGTCCTAAAGCAGTATACTGTCCCTAAGAGAACATGTTCCTTTCTCTATAAAACTTGGAGATTCTTTTAATGAATTCATCAAGGAGTATAAATCCTCAAACAGTAAAATATATACAAGTTTAGAAGTAATCACGGACTCAAGAACTGAAATCCCATTACAAGGCTTCAACTAGTACAATGTCGATCACAGAGCTTCAACAAAAGTTTAGAACAATACAAGCTCTAGTACCAGCTCAAATGAAACATAAGACTACACATAATAGTTCAGAATGAAAATAAGGCAATGAGTGCCCGTTCAGTCAACACCAGCCTTGTAAACAAGTTTTAGAATGAAATACAGAGCTCCCAATACAAGTTTCACATGCATGCCACCATTAAACTAACACAGAGAAAGTTTCCCAAAAACTATCATTGCCAGCAATGGATTTGCATTCCAAAAACCACATAGATTCATAAAAACATGCAAGTAGATAACCAGAAAAATCATGCAAATATTTATCTCATGAGAGTAGAGTTGTTCTAATGAATCACTTAGAAGAAAGAAAGAAATCTTAATGGGTAGGGCCTATCATGCCTGATAGTGCTTCTGCAAATTTGAAGGAGACTTCTAGCTGAGCTTCCCACTATTTTTCTTCTCCACGACAGATCAACAAAAAACAACTTTTCTTCGAATGCCTCTTATACATTCCCTTGATTGAAAATAGACTAGAGAAATAAAAAATATCCAAGAAGAAGAAGTCGAACTATTGGTTTAAAGAACCAAAAAGCTCCATGTAGAGAAAAATTTGTGAGGCATGCAAAACCAAACAACCTCCCACAAATCTACCTCCCTTGTTTCCAAGCCGATTTGCACACAAAAACCAAGATCCATTAATGTCATTACTCCCAATTCTCCCACTTATATCTCCTTGACACCGCTCCTAAAACCGGTGAATACCATTTCTAAATCAACAAGCAATTCCATACTTAGTGAAGCCTCCATGTAAGCCCCACTAAAGTTAACTAGCCCTTGCCAAAACTGGCAGTACCTCCTTGCAATAATACCTAATCAAATCAATTAAAAGCCATTGGAACCATCACCTTAGTGCCATGTGACCCTTCGGTTCCTTTTAAATATTTTAGGCTAGATTTCCCAAAACTTAGGTTAGTCTAACAATAATTTCCGTAGGTCTTATAACATTGTCAAACGTAATACCCACTTTAGGTTAGATTAAATTTACTTCCATATAGTATTAGGCATTAGGTTAATATAGTCTAGTATTACTATAGTAATCTCCCCTTCCCATATTCATTTAACACAAGAACTTAGGTTAGATTACAACCCAATTAAGTAGATATAGCTAGGAAGTATGCGCTCTTACTTAGTTTAGGATGCCATTAGGTTAATCCTTTAGTTTTAGGATTCAGATCCCCTTCATAGTCATGAAGCAGACTATTTTTGTTTATGCCAATAATGTCCTACAAAGATCAATCCCAAAGACCCAAGCACAAACATACAACCGAATGAAGGCACTTTCACACAAGACCATCAAATTTGCAAAATACAAAAGTTCAATGCTTATGTCTCTCAACTAATGAATGTCAATTTACCATTCAGTCCGTTAAGAAGATTTAAAACATTCCTTGGATCACTGAAATTGATCCAAGGATGAGTCAGTAAAGAAGATAAGTTTGCAACTCTCAAAACTAGATTGCAACTTACCTATAAGAAGTGAAAGTGGATTCTTGCAAGCCATATCATTTCATTCTAAAGAATCCAAGAGTAGAAATGATTTATCCATAACAAGCATGATTTTCAACAATCAAGGGGACACACCTTATTCAAGAAAATCACATGCCAATGCTTGTAATGCAAAGAGAAATATAACAGTTTGTCTAAGGTGTTATATACTTCCCTCCTAAAAAGAATCATTGTCCTGATGATTATCTCATTTGAAAATTACATTAAGGATAATCAATTTATTCACTTTCTTAACATATGTTGCAACAATATTAGGATTTTAAGGTTCCAAAAATCAACATTCACATAGCTGTTTATTCCAAAAATAAATAGTTTTCTCATCATAATGTGTGAGACTTCTTGTCATATACAGATAAAATCACAAATTTTATCAGTCATCATAGTCAATTCTGATCGAATAAATATGAAAAAAGTAGTTTTCATATCTTTGAGTTTTCCTAGGTTGCACTTTCTTCATTAAACCTGGTCCCCTTTGGACCTTACATTGACTTATTTCATGATTTCTTGAATGCAAGTTGGTGAGTTTCAGCACTCGTATGGGTTTAACCACTATTATTCTTGGGTCTTGGACCTACAAGGAATTCCATTTTAACACATATGATAAATCAAACATATTTCTTAAGCAAAGAAATATGAAAAACATCATGCATTTGTGACAAAGTAGGAGGTAATGCTAAATGGTAAGCTATAGGGTTGATTACTTCAACTATCTCAAAGGGTCCCACATAACGAGGTGATAACTTGGAAACCTTGCCAAAATTTATTGAGATATTTTTTCGGTTTAACCTAAAGAAAGACTTTGTCACTAAGTTCTAATTTCTTGTCAACCCACTTTAAATTAGCACAACTCTTTTTCCTATCTGCTACTTCTTTCAAGCGCTCACGAATGATTTTAACTTGTTATTCTATTCCAGTAAGAATTTCAGGTCCAATTACCTCTCTATCCTCAATGTTGTCCCAACTAACAGGGGTTCTACATTTTCTTCCGTATAATGCTTCAAAAGGTGCCATCTTAAGAGAGACATGATATGTGTTATTATATGCAAACTCAACTAGTGGAAGGTACTCTTCCCACTTATACTACTGATCCATACAATACATTCGTAACATATCCTCTAAAACTTGATTAACTCTTTTAGTCTGTCCATCCATTTCTGGATGATACATAGAACTAAAATTTAGCTTAGTTCCTAGAGCTACATTAAGCATTTGCCAAAACCTTGACATCATTCTAGGATCTCTATCCAATATAATTAATTAAGGTACTCTATGTAATCTAAAAATTTCATGTACAAATCTTTTAGCCAATACAGGAGAGTCATCCTTCAGATTACTAGCAATAAAATGTGCTACCTTCATTAGTTTATCAACAACTACTAAAATAACATCATGTTTATTTCTTGACATAGGAAAACCTTGCACAAAGTCCATGCTTATTACTTGCCACTTGTACTAAGGTATGCTAGGATACAATAAACCGGATGGGTACATATGTTCGCCTTAACACGTTGACATTCAAGGAAATGTGTCACAAAATCAATAACATCCTTTTTCATTCCTATTCGAAATATTGTTGTTTAATATCGAAAGCATCTTTGTAATACTGGGTTTTCTAGAAAAGGTGAATTGTGAAATTCTGCTAACAATTTATTTCTTAAATCATTTAGATAAGGTATGTACACTCGATTTCAAATCTTAAGATTCCTTCATTATCAAAGTGAAAAATTTTATACCTTAAATCATTTGGATCTGCAACAAGTGTTATCTTTACTTGTTGAAAGTAAGAATAAGATTCCATAACACTTTTTACTTCATCCTTAAAACGATTTCTCAATGTTATAAGAGTAGAAATGTGCTTCCTACAACTTAGAGCATCAACCACTCTATTTTCCTTACCCTTGATATAATTGATGTCAAATTCATATTGAGATAAAAATCTAACCATCTTCATTGTCTTGCATTTAGATTTGGCTAAGTGAAAATATACTTCAACCCAAGATGATCAGTTTTCAATTCAAAAGGTTTACCAAGTAGGTAATGCCTCCAAACTTGTAGTGCATGAACAATGGCAACAAGCTCTAAATCATGTGGAGCATAATTTAACTCATGTAACTTTAGTTTTCTACTTTCGTAAGCTATGAAATGATCATTTTGTAACAAAATACCTCCTAGACCTTCACCAGATGTATCAGTTACTACCATGAAGTCTCCATTAGGATCTGGTACTATTAGAATAGGTGCTAAAGTTAATTGTTCCTTCAAAATTATGATTGTAGATTCACATTTATCACTCCAAACAAACTTCTTATCCTTCTTCTGTAAAGAAGTTATTGGTGTAGCCACCTTAGAAAAATATTTTACAAATTTTCTATAGTAATCAACAAGCTCCATGAAGCTTCTAACTTCATGTATGTTCTTTTGTGAGGGCCACTCAGTTATAGCTATAATTTTAGAAGGATCTATAATAATTCCATTCTTACTTATTACATGTCCAAAATAGTGCACTTCGTGTCATAGAAAGAACATTTAGATAGCTTACCATATAACCGTCTCTTTCTCAAAATTTCCAAAACTATCTTTCAATTTCTCATGGTGTTCCTCAATACTTTTAAAATTTATGAGAATTTCATCTAACAATATGAGCACAAATTTTTCCAAATATTCTTAAAAGATATTATTCATTAAATTCATAAATGTTGTAGGTGCATTTGTTAATACAAAAGGTAAAACCGTGAACTCATAATGTCCATACCTTATTCGAAAGTTGTTTTATGAATGTCCTCATCCTTAATCTGTAATTGATGATATCCAGATCAAAGATCTAGCTTAGAATATAACGATGCTCCATGTATCGATCAAATAGACCATCTATTCTAGGGAGTGGGTATCTATTCTTGATTGTTGCTTTATTTAACATTCTGCAATCAATGCACAACCTAAGTGTTCCATCTTTCTTTTTCACAAAAATTATCGGTGCTCCCAAGGTGAAATACTTGGCCTAATCAAACCTTTAGAAAAATTTCTTGCAATCGAGCTTTAAGCTCTACTAATTCTGTAGTAATCATTCGATACAAAGTGCCTTAGAAATAGGCTCGGTTCCAGGCTTGATCTCAATTGTGAAGTCAAACTCCCTTTTGGGTGGAAGACCTAGTAATTCTTCTAGAAACACGTCACTAAAGTTTTGTAACAACGGATATCGTTCCATGACATCACTTCTCTCTTCAGTTGTTTCTACAATCTTTACTACATATAAGGTACAACCTTTATTTTTGGCCCTTTTAAGTTGCATAGCTGACAGTTTTCTAATAGAAATCTCATGTTTCACACCCTGAATATCTATTATTTTTTACAGGTCATCTAAACAACTAATGTGTTTTTCAAAATAGTCCACTTTAGCCTTATGTTCTTCTAACCAATTAACACCTATGATTACATCGTAAGACCCCAAAGGTGCAACATAAAGATCAACTTCAATGGAAGAATTAGGTAGGTCTCAAGGACTGCTCCAAAAAGACACATACTAACTGTATGAACAACATTTTTTCCATAGTGTACAATCCATGTTTTATCTATGTTTCTAGTTTTTCTTTTTAGTTTTGATGCTAATTTACTAGAAATAAAAGATTTAGTAGCTCGTATAAAAAAGAATAGTTATAGGTAAACCAAATAACTTACCTGGAACCTCTATGGGTGTGGCCTGTTTCTCAGTGCACTTGTCACCTCTTGCGCAGCGTGTATCTTGTGTTGCTAATTATGATCGTCCTTTTTCAAAGGGCATTGATTTGTGTAATGATCTTTTCCATAGTTATAACAGCCTCCTATAGGTCTCTTTCTAGGCTTAGATTTATTTCTAGCCTTCGGGTTATCATTTTGACCTCCATAGGACTTATTTCCATTATTATTGTTCTTGACAAAGTTGTTCCGTGCATTACCAAAAAAATTGTTTGTTGTTGCTTTCTTATTAGTATCGAGATGAAAACTTACTTTTCATTCTGAATTTCTTCCACGGTCCTTTCTTAGGTGTAAGAGATGATGAAGAGGGGTTAGGGATTTTCTTCCTTATTTCCTCCTTATGAGAAGAAATTTCCTTCAATTTTTGTTCCTTCCTTATGGCCTTTTCAAAAACCCCTTCCATTGTGGTTGGGTTGTGAACATCCACCTCTCCTCCTATAATGGGATTCAATCCCATGATGAATTTTCGTATCCTAAACTTGTCGTGAGTTTAGTGCGAGGTACATACTTAAGGAGTTTAGCAAACTACTCCCAATACTCAGTTAGAGTTAGCTTTTCTTGAGCTAAGTTCTAGAATTCAATCATTTTTTGATCATAGTAAAGTTATGACAGCCAACGTTGCCTAAAGTAACCTTTAAATTGATCCCAAGTGATATTAGTTTCATCAATGTTTAACTCAGCCTTACGGTTATCCCACCATGAAGATGCCTCATGGAAAAGTTAATATGCTACCCATATCACCTTTGTTTCTTCCGAGAAATTCCTTATTAGAAAGTATTTCTCCATTTCCCGAGCTAATTCTCAGCCCCATCTCCTAATGTGGTGCCATAAAACATGGGTGGACTTATCCTTTTTATATCATTAGTGAGTTTAGTTTCAAATTTCACCTTTTATCAACACCTAAATTAGCATTGTCCTCAAGAGGTGGCTAATTATTGTTACCAACATATTCTTCCTCCTCATTACCCATTACTTGATATTCAAGTACATCCAAACGATCTCTTGTGTCCAATAGGGTAGAAAGGATCTCATCCAGTTTTTGGGTAATTCTTTACTCCTTCCTCGGGTGGAGGATTATTTGCGACATTTCCTCTTATTCTAACCATTTTCTATTAATAATAAAATTTAAGTTTCATCAAATTATGGACACAATAGGTCCAAGAGCTGTAACCTTCAACTCTGATACCAAGATGTAACATTCCCATTTTAAGACTTTAGAAACAAGGGATTTTTTTTTAAAACATAATGTTCTCTCTGTTCTAAAAAAATCATTTAGAACACACATTCCATGCTAATCAATCTCATAATAAATAACCATATGTACATATGCAATCGTAATGACTCTGTAATGACTCGGTATACTACCGATCTCTCATATTAACTTAAAGTATAGAATACTTTATGTATACTATGTATACTTGGTTCTCCTACCCTATTCTAGGTACTGAGTGATCTGTTTAAAGAACCTATCTGAATATTTGTTACCAATATTCATCTGACATCACGTTGCTTTAAACTAGGTGACATAGGACAATGCAACTAGTAGCTTGTGATACTTTGGCCAAAGATTTTCAACATACTGTTCATGTTACTATTCCTAGATTACATACTCGTCATTCGGAATACGTCCTTCACCTCACTGCTCTGTTATCTAGAATGGTCTTTATTGACTACTGTTAGTCCACTTGCCCAAGGTTTGACCCTAGCCCTGGTTAGCATCATAGTTTGTTATAGGAATATGCTCATGATGGCTTAGGGTATATGGGCATACTCGACTGACCTAAGTCATCCGAATGTGCCAAGGTACCCTAAGTCATTGAAAGCTACTACCTATCCTAAACATGCTACTAACTGGACCTAGAGAGAAACTAAGTTCAAGTCCAGATGTGCATAGATCTAGATGAATAAATATGGAAGGGTGTTACCACATGTCAACTGCAACACTGTATCCTTGAGAAGTCCCAGGAATTCTCAAGGGTACAATCCTATAGTCGGCGTGTGCCAACATCCGTTAGAACTAATTCATCAAGATGTACATACCCCCTTAGTGGTCATTAATCATAATTAAATTGGATTAAGATTCAAATTACAACAACCATGCCTAACCCTAATTCCAACATTCCTTAAGTTATTTATCCAACACTAGCTTGATTAGATATGGAGAACTTCATTAATTCATGTTTGCATTGTTATTCGTTAACGTGGCATAACAAGCAGTTATCCAAAAATAGGACAACAAACATCAAATGTTTAATTCTTAATGTAACCTAGCTATCCAAATCAAGTGTGTCATCCACCTAGATTTAGCTAGTGTTTACTTTATAAACTTAGTATAAAGATTAAAGATCATAACCACTATTCCTTTTATCTTTCATTCCATGAGAGAGGAAGAGTCTTCCTCTACATGGTTAGATGTTAGGTTTAACATAACCTTTTTATCGTTTGCTACTTATATAGTTTAATTATATGTCCCAAGCATATTTCATTATTAAACTATCATTGTGAAGTTAGAGAATGACACCTTGCAATTTAACAATTTCATTATAATAGGGGAGATAATACTTATCTCCTTAATCCCACTTATTATCTTATAACAACAATAGTATACAATGATATAAGGAATACCATAAGGATATCACTATTATTTCCATCATACAAGTACAAAAGTATTCACATCACAAATTGGAGTCCAACACAAAACCTTTTAATTCATGATGATAAATATATACATTTACAAGACTATGCATTTCAAACATTCTGCATGTCAATCAAAATTAAGATCTTAAAAGAACATCACTTTCCCATTCCAATACATCTCAAGAATGATTCAAAATTCTTTACATAAGATCCAGAATTAAATAAACCAATGCATCATAAAAGTTTTTGTCTTCTTTTATCACTTATAATGTACATTTGCAAAAATTGCTAGCATGGGTCGGTTGAAGGCTGAGCATGATAAGCACTAAGCATTAAAGTAAAGTGCATTCCACTAATTATTCCATTAAAACAACTCCGCTTTAATGAAACAATTAATATATCATACCAATAATTAAAGTAATAACATATAGAAAAGAAGTACAATAAAAGAGTCTGAATTTACTTTTAAGAAAATAACTTAATATAATCTGCAACATCAAAATTATATCACAAGGTTTAATTGATCCTATCAATTACTTTAAAACAATCAACATGTTTTGTCACCTAATGGTCTCATAGTTCTATAAGAATAGAATCACACATTTATCTTTACTAAGTAGCAAAAGAAGTTAATTACAACCTAGCTCATATTAGAATGCTTCATCTTTCCATATAGTAAAAAAAGAAGAATCAATACATACTATTCCCCATACACTAATCATCTGAAAGATAGAACATGTTTAGAATGCACAAAACTACCTCAGTTTAAAGATATCAATATAAGGATTCAACATTAAGGAAAATCATCTAACAAGAATCTCAAATCAATCCAAGTAGGGTAGAGAGTCAAAACAATCCCCCACAAGTCAAAACTAACTCCCATATGTTAGAGGATATAATTCAAAGATCTAAAACCAAACGTTCCACAATAAATTTTCCATCTCAAAAGAAGATCGAAAACAAAAAAGTTCAATCAAATGAACTTATCCAAACAACAGAAAAAGGATCTCAAATAGAAAAGGACCCAATCTATAATTCATTTCATTTATACTATGAAATGAATTCCCATTTCTATTTCAAACTTAGAAATTCTTTATCTAGTTCCCAAAAGAGAACACAAAACCAAACGCATAGTTGAAGAAATCACACTTCTAATTTTTCTTTATAAATCTTACAAACTAGTTTACCTATTTCCATGCATCAAGGAAAAGTTTGAATTCAAATCTCGTAACGAAGTACACAATATAGTCCCAAAGTAGTATATAGTCCCAAAGTAGTATATTGTCCCTAAGAGAACATGTTCATTTCTCTATAAAACTTGGAGATTCTTTCAATGAATTCATCAAGGAGTATAAATCCTCAAACAATAAAAGATATACAAGTTTAGAAGTAATCACAAACTCAAGAACTGCAATCCCATTACAAGGCTTCAACAACTCAATACAAAAAGTAAGTAGTTCGTGATCCAAATAAGAACAATAATACAAAACTATCTCGAACGAAATAAAATATATCCTTTCATAAAAATCGGTGCACTAAGGTACTCAATCCATCTTTTTAATAAAACCTAGAAATCAATTAAAAAGAATCGAACAGAGTAAGAAAGTCCAATAACGTTTAAGTCAAGAGATTTCCCATTCTTACCTCCATCGAGACTGAAACAAAATCACAACAAGGACTCTTGAGTTCCATTTAAAAAGATTACGACAAGGAAGGCAATTGTTTCAGACATCTATTACAAGAAGGAGAATGAATACTGCATTTCCATAAACCCTCTAAAACTATTACGACTATTCCAAATGAACTAAAAATTAACCAAACCCACAACAAGACATAGTTCTAGTCCATTAATCCTATGAACAAAATATTCAAGCTTCAACAAGACGCGGGTTCGCTCAGGGAAGAGAAGGAAAGATATACTTCACATTCACTCACCCTATCCAGTTCAAAGAAGGTGGTACAGTCTCCAAAATAGAAGTGCCACAATCATTCCAACAAGAAGCTACAAGGAGAAGATCTCAAAGAGATTACCAGGTCTACTTCTAAACAAAAACATCTCTCAAGACCCTTTTGAATAGACAGTCCTTAAATGATCTTAAAGCTTTTCAAATCCTTAATACCAAAAAAAATCCATCTCAAAATACAATTATAGAATCAAACACGTTGATTCCAACATGAGTTAAAAACATGCAAGAATGAAATACCAATACAAGTGTTGAACACAAGCTTGAACAAAAGTTTATAACTTCATAAGGCTCTAATACTAGCTCAGACAAACACGAAGTTCAAATGTGAGCCTATAATGAAACATGAAACCCTAAATACAAGATCATAACAAAACACCAATGCTCTAATACGAGTTCAAGCATTTTAAAAACCTTAAATAAGAATGAAAATTCCAGCTCAGAGTACATGTACAGAAAAAAAACTCATCAATTCGACTACAAGTTCAAATCATGCAAGTACTGAAAATAAGTATAGTGTTGATCACAGAGCTTCAACAAAAGTTTAGAACAATACAAGCTCCAGTACCATCTCAAATGAAACACAAGACTACACATAATAGTTTAGAATGAAAAATAAGGCAATGAGTGCTGCTTCGGTGAACTCTAGCCTTGTAAACAAGTTTCAGAATGAAATACAGAGTTCCCAATACAAGTTTTGTATGCATGTCACCATTAAACTAATACAGAGAAATTTTCCCAAAAATTATCATTGCCAGCAATGGATTTGCATTCTAAAAACCATATAAATTCATAAAAACATGCAAGTAGATAACCAAAAAAATCATGCAAATATTTATCTCATAAGAGCAGAGAGTTGTTCTAATGAATCACTTAGAAGAAGGAACAAAATCTTAATGGGTAGGGCCTATCATGCCACGATAGTGCTTGTAAATTCAAAGGAGACTTCCAGCCAAGCTTCCCACTATTTTTCTTCTCCACGACAGATCAAAAACAAAATTTTTTTCTTCCAATGCCTCTTATACATTCCTTGATCGAAAAGGACTAGAGAAACCAAAAATAACCAAGAAGAAGAATTCAAACTTTGGCTCAAAGAACCAAATAGTTCCATGCAGAGAAAAATTCGTGAGGCATGCAAAACCAAACAACCTCCCACAAATCTACCTCCCTTGTTTCCAAGATGGTTTACACACAAAAAATGAGATCCATTAATGTCATTACTCCCAATTCTCCCGCTTATCTCTCCTTGCCACCGCCTCCCAAAACTGGTGAATACCATTTCCAAATCAACAAGCAATTCCATACTTAGTGAAGCCTCCATGTAAGCCCCACTAAAGTTAACTAGCCCTTGCCAAAACTGGTAGTACCTCCTTGCATTAATACCCAATCAAATCAATTAAAATCCATTGGAACCATCACCTTAGTGCCATGTAACCCTTAGGTTCCTTTTAAATAGTTTAGGCTAGATTTCCCAAAACTTAGGTTAGTCTAACAATAATTTCCTTAGGTCTTATAACATTGCCAAAGGTAATACCCACTTTAGGTTAGATTAAATTTACTTCCATATAGTATTAGGCATTAGGTTAATATAGTCTAGTATTACTATAGTAATCTCCCCTTCCCATATTCATTTAACACAAGAGCTTAGGTTAGATTACAACCCAATTAAGTAGATGTAGCTAGGAAGTAGGCACTCTTACCTAGTTTAGGATTCCCTTAGGTTAATCCTTTAGTTTTAGGATTCAGATCCTCTTCATAGTCATGAAGTAGAGTATTTTTTTACACCAATAATTTCCTGCAGAGATCAATCCCAAAGACCCAAGCACAAACATACAACCGAATGAAGGCACTTTCACACAAGACCATTGAATTTACAAAATACAAAAGTTTAGTCCGCTATGTCTCTAAACTAATGAATGTCAATTTACCATTCAATCATTAAGAATATTTAAAACATTCCTTGGATCATTGAAATTGATCCAAGGATGAGTCAGTAAAGAAGATAAGTTTGCAACTCTCAAAACCAGATTGTAACTTACCTATAAGAAGTGAAAGTGGATTCTTGCAAGCCATATCATTTCATTCTAAATAATCCAAGAGTAGAAATGATTTATCCATAACAAGCATGATTTTCAACAATCAAGGGGACACACCTCATTCAAGAAAATCACATGCCAACACTTGTAATGCAAAGAGAAATATAACAGTTTGTCCAAGGGTGTTACGGTGTTTAATATTCCTTTGGTGCATGACCTCATTAGCTTAGGTTTATTTTCTTATTTCCTCTCAATTCTATATCCTTGATAAAATAAAGTAGATGTAAAATAGATCCTCTACAATATAATTGTATGCATATGAGTAGAGGAATAGGAACCGACCTTAATCAGAGAGCTCTCTCAACTCATGAGGGCCCACACTTTGAGAGATTCTCCATGTTGTGTGATCACACCGAGAGTCTCAACTCATGTATTTTTAGGCATTCGGGGTGTCTTGTGATTATAAACTAACAGGTCGTATGATAAATGCCTAATATTGATGCAAAAATTGTGGTCCACAATATTATCTCCATCCCTGAAGCCAAACCCGTAAACCAAAAGCTGCAGAAAATGCATCCTCGCATTTCCCTCCTGGTCAAGGAATAAATTTAGTGCCTTCTTTCGGTCTCCTTCATCCTACCCATTGATTATCCCCAATGGATCTCAAACATCATTCTTGTCACAAAAGTGACAGGGGAATCTACATTTACACGGTTTCCACAACCTAAACTTAGCTTGCCCCAAAGATAACTTTCCTCTACCTAGTATTGACCAACTAGTTGATCTTACCGCTGGTCATGAGATGTTATCACTCATGGATGGTTTCTTAGGTTATAACCAAATATTACTCGCCCTAGAAGATCAACAAAAACTACCTTCATCACTCCTTGGGGGACCTTTTGCTATCGTGTTATGCCCTTTGGCCTTAAAAATTTTGGTGCTACATATCAGTGGGCTATGACCTATATCTTCCATGACATCATGCATCGTATATTGGAAGATTGCGTAGATGACCTTATTTCCAAATCGATAAATTGGGCCAAACACCTTAAATTCCTGAAGGTCATCCTCGAACGTTTCATTAAATATTGTTTTCACCTTCAACCAAATAAGTGTGTCTTCGTTGTTCTCTTAGGAAAGATCCTTTGTTTTATCATTTCTTTGTGTGGCATATAAGTTTATCCCACTACAATCAAGACTATTCTCGAAATTCCTCCGCAAAGTAATCTTCACCAACTTTGTAGTTTGTAAGGTAAGTTGCAATCTATTCGTCATTTTATTTCACATCTTTCTGACCACTACCACCCATTTCATCATCTCCTAAAAAAGGATGTCTCTTTCACATAGGATGATGAATTCCATAAATCCTTTTAGGCCTTTAAATAATACCTTATCTAACCACCACGTAATCATTCCTCCTAAGGATAACCAACCATTTAACCTTTACATTTCTACTATGGATCATTCCTTGGGGGCCATGCTCTTTATCACGACGATCAAATCTGGGAGCAAGTGGTTTTTAGATTAGTTGTACCCTTTTGGAATATGAAACTAGATACACCCATGCTAGAAAAATCTTTTTAGAATTAGTTTTTTTACCACTACACTTCATCATTACCTACTCAATCAAAAACCTTTTTCGTTAATAATCGACCCCTTACACTAAATGTACACCAAACCCTACCAACATCAACATGATGCATGTTAACTAATGCTTCTTGTAGACATCGATGTCAAATTCATCCATCAAAAATATATCAAAGGTCAAACTAACTCTAACAAACTTCTAAATGCACCCCTCTTCGGAAATTAATCCTCTAACTTTGATTTCCTGGATGAATCCATTGTTACCCTCTCTTTGGACGATACTATTTACCAAATGACCTTATTATTTAATGGTTCCAAATGTTAGCATGGGGGTGGTGCAGGTGTTATCCTCATTCCTCTTGATGGTGAACCTATGCCACTATCTTTCAAACTAGATTTTGATTGTACTAACAATATTACCGAATATGAAGCACTCGTATTAGGTCTCCAAACCACCATTGCCTTAGATGTTAAATCGATTAATATATTTGGTGACTCTCAACTGGTGGTAAATAAAGTCAATGGTATATACCAATGTCGTAATGAAATAATTCAAAATTATAAACATCATGTAGACATACTTTTGACTACCTTTGACCATTATGAGCTTCAAACCACTCCATGTTCCACTAAAAATTTGTGGATACCATATCCTACCTTGCTTCTCAAATTCTCACCTTGCCTTCGACTCAAAAATATTTGTCATAGTACAAAGGCTAAAATCACCTTCCTATCTATTTCAAGACGTCAACCTCGTCAGCACCATTACACACGACTACCTTTCCCTATCAATTCTACCTCCCGACCTTACTCATAATGGGAAACACACCTTTCTCAAAAGTATCTCTTGTTATGTCATCATGGGTGGCCTTCTTTATAAACATGGTTTTGATGGTATCCTCTTACAATGCCTTACAAGTTTTGAAATTCCCTACACCATCAAGGAGGTTCACGACGGAATTTGTGGAGGTCATTTCAGTGGCTTGGCTATCACCAAACACATCCTTCACCTGGGCTATTATTGGCCCACCCTCAACCATGATTATTGTGACTATGTCAAATGTTGTGTGAAATTCCAACAACATATTAATCTTCATCACACACCTAGTCATGCCTTACAGGTCACACAATATCTTTGGCCTTTCTCTCAATGGGGTTTGGATCTTATCAGTGAGATCAATCCTCATTCTTCACAATGCCATCAATGGATTATTACCACAATCGAATACTACACTAAATGGGTAGAAGCCATCCCCTTTATCTCTACAAAAGTTGAGAAAATTTGTGAATTCATCAGCTATCACATTATTTTTCGCTTTGGTGTCCCTCACTACCTCATTACTTGGAAAAAAATTCAAAAACAAAACCCTACGAAACTTTGTGATGCCTTCAACATTCAACTTAGTTTTTCTTCACCTTACTACCCACAAACAAATGGCCAAGCTGAATCAACCAACAAAACCTTGAACAAAATTCTTATGAAGGTGGTTGATGATACAGAAAGGATTGGCACACACACATTCCTTTTTCTTTATGGGCTTACTGTACTAGTATTTGTACCTCAACTATGGCCACACCTTTTTCTCTAGTCTACGGTATAGAGGTTGTCCTGCCTCTTGAAGTCTAGATTTTGTCTCTTTGTATTTCACTCAAAGAGATGCTTAACGATGATGAATTTTTCTAGGACCGTTTGACACAACTTGAGTTATTAGACAAATGTCATCTTAATGCTCTTAATCATCTCCAAATCTACCAAAATGTATCAAACATGCCTATGACAAATGTGTCCACGAACAAACCTTCTAGGTATGCTTACCTCGTCTGAAGAAAAATCAACATGTAAATCAAGAGGAGAAAAGTAAAGCGGGAAAATTCACTCCTAATTGGCTTGGACCTTATATCATTAATCATGCCTATGGATTAGGTGCTTATAATTTGTCTCTAGTCAAAGATAAACTTCAAGTGAGCCCCTCAATGCTTTGCATCTTATACCCTTATCTTGTTGAATTATTTCCTATATCACCTCTTTTCTAGTAAACACTTATCCCTTGAGCACCATTTACCTTCCATTTTACCTATTTTTAGGATCAACGGCTAAAAACGGGATCATGTGATTACCCATCACCTTTTCGGGCCTATCATCAATATGAGTACCACGTCCCTAACCATGTCATGATTCTCATTGATAATTTTCATATTTTTCAAGATGTAATCCCATGGTCATTCATAATGTAAATTATCTTCCATAGTTATCCTCTCTGTGCTATGGTTTTGCCTTCAAACCAGGAGCCTATTTTTCTCTATAGTCTTGTCTATGACTTAAAATTCCAAAAGAAAAACAATTTCAAAAATTAAATGGGATTCAACTCCTTAAGTCAAAATTTTAGCAAAAAGATGATTCCCTCAAAAAGGACATATATTCTCTCTGATCTCACTACTATAAATAAAGTAATCCCTTGAAGGAAAAATATACAAAGCTAGCCATATTATACTTAGTCTCTCATCAAAAGAGTATTCTTGCAAAATAAAATAAAAAATTCAAAAGCTTCCCGAATCGATCAACTTCACGAAGACCTCAAGGAGATAATATAATCATCCCACATAGACTTCCCACATCGATCAGTCTATCAAAACAACAACAAAAAGAAGAAAATGATAAATTTTTTTCATGGACTTGCCTATTTTGATCTTAGGTCTCTTTCCAAGTAGGTATGATATATTACATCCGGTGACACTAAAAACCAACCATTTTCACCTCATTTCCTTTTCACCCTAATTTCCTACCTTCTCAAGGGACTTGCTGCAAACATGACATTTCATGATCATGTGACTTTCTTCACCCTTAGCATAGTCAATCATGCAATGCCTTTAGGGTCTTATGTTCATAAGCCAATATTTGGTATGGTAGACTCATTATGGTTCTTATTAATTAGGTGGCTCTTTTTTTCACCTCTTACCATTCACCTTCTTCATTACTTATTGATTACCCTATACAGGACTAGACCATTGATACCTACATTTTAAGGATTCCCCTTTCACCAACATCAATCATGCCTAAAATGACCTAAACCCAACCAGGCCTCAATGACCTAGACTTAATCATGCCTAAAACCTACCCACCCATTCCAGTACCTTATCTTATTTTTACCTAGCTTATGGGAGAACTACATCGGCCTGAGGCCCCTTTTCGTTGGGGCTATGTAGGTAGCACTACAAGGGCATGGGGCCCATAGAGGTCATCTCAACCACTCTCTACCCTAACTAATTTTCACCCCCATTTTTCTGTTCACATTATACCTTAGTTATTTTCCATCTTATACACTACTTGGAAATTAAACAAACATACAAGTATACAAACATGTATATCTACCTATTTCTTACATCATCATATCATACATTAATCATTTCACATTTCCATCATATCAAATATTTCAGACATTTACACCATAACATACATATTCATCATCGTTCATTTTTCCATGCTACTAATAACTTGGCAATTAAATCCAACCCATAAACATAACCAAAGCATGCCTAACTAACCTAACTCAACCATGCCTAACTGACCTCACTCCACCATGCCTAACTAACCTAACTCCACCATGCCTACATGACCTAGACTCCACCATGCCTAATTGACCTAGACTCCATCATGCCTAACTGACCTAGACTCCATCATGCCTACACGACCTCGAATCCACCATGCCTAATTCACCTAGTTTTCATCCATACACAAATAAAAATGGAAATTAAAACACAAGTACATCATCCATACCATAAATATCATCATTTATAATAATTAAAGTATGTGTATCAATATAAATATACATTGATACAAATATATATAAAGTATCTCCAAACGATTAGATACATCCTCACCATCTTCAGCACACAGGATGGTATAGGATCAAAATATGAAAACCCTCATATAAATCCTCACTATCATCGGCATGTAGGCTGGTATATACAAAAAATATACACTAATCATATCGATGACTAATCGTCACCCCACTTGATATCCATACCTGTCTCATTTGTCTCCTCCTCCCTCTACATGTCTACCACCTTGCCAGCATCTCTCCACCAATCATAGGTCTCGGTTTAGCCTCCACCTAGCCCTCAGATAGGTCTTGCTTCCATGAAATCATCACCTCACCCTGACCCTTTCTCTGGGCTCACCAACCCCCTATTCTCTTTGAGTTATGAGTGTGGGATCTAGTCCTCTCACTCGCTACCTGCTATTCCTTGTACTTAGCATAGGAGGGGGTCATCCTTGTGATCATCGATGATCTTGGTAATACCATGCCTCATTAAGGGCATCCTTGAACCTCGCCATCAACACCATTTGAGGTGGTGCTATGGGTCTCATAACAACCTGTGAGCTCTGTCCTACTAGGGCTGGCCTTGGCCCCTATAACTTTTCTCCCTGTTTTCTTGATTATACTTGAGGACCCTATCTAGTCATAACTACATGTAGTGTGGGACCCTATCCATGATCCTGTGGCATTGCTTGTATTGTAACCTAGGCCTATAGGGACAAAACCTAAGCCTATGCAGCGGGACTAACCGGCCCTACAAACTTGCTAACTACACCTATAAGGTAGATACCTACCCCCATCTCCATCACCACCATATGTGGGTGCTTGTCCTTGTCAACCTAGGCTTGTTGGGCCACCACTTGAGCTCGCAAAATGGTAACCTATGCCTCGACCTAGTATGATTCCCCTATAAAGCTGTAATATGTGTCTATAGGGTGGCTACCTAACCCTACAAGGTATCATTCATCTTTGTAATGGTGGATAATTCTGGATTCCTTGGCCTCAATGGAGCCACTTGTAGCTACACCACCCACCACTTTCTTGTATCTATTAGTGACCCCAACATCATCAATCTGCATGTCCACTATATGATCCTCCTTCCAGTCAACACACTTAGTCGTGGTAGAGATATAGGTCTCTCCATGTCATCTATCCTATACTGAGGGAAGGGTGGTGACACATCCTACGGTAACCCAAAATTCCATTTAAACCTATCTACGGGTATCATCTCATGCTCGCTTGCATGATGCCCTTGTATCTACCTAAGTAGCTATAACTCCTCTAACTCCTCTGCCATGTCCTTGTATGAGGGATAGCCAACATATGGCCTCTAAATAATATCCACACCAGACAATCCCTCCAACACCCGCCTATAATATAAAACATCATGCATAAACCTAACCACCCTGTGATGCCCACCAACTAGTACCCACCGTCTATAGCCAAATTTGACCAAGCCACCCCAAACCAATCAAGTCGTGGAAAACCAACTAGACATACACATACAATGTGCTCATATGCCCAACAATGTAGAAGAAAAGTGAAACAAAAACTAAACATTTGGAACCTCCATAGGTCATCAACTCCCTATACAACTACACGGGAATGCCGATGCCAATGAAAAATAGATCTGCTCCTCCACTATATCCTCAAACACTCCCATTAATGCTTTCAGGAGTCTACCACCCTTGGCATCTGGTAAGGTGAAATAACATACCACATCCATCATCAACACAACCAACCTTGTATCATGAGGATGTGATGCATACATCTCTCCTTAGCTAAGGATCATAGTATGGTACCTCAGCTCACCCATCATCTCCCCAAACACAACCACTATAGGCTCCACAAAGGCCTCTAAATAAATAGAATACACTCACTCACCCATAATCGGTAGCCGCAGGATCCTGTATACATCCTCTAGGTTGACAATAATCTCACTTGTCAGTAAATGAAAAGTGTTGGTCATTGAATCCCATTTATCGATGAGTGCAACCATCAAACTAGTATATCATGCTACATGGCTATAACATAAGATCCTAATCAATCTAATGTCGGTCATGTTTTCCCACTCCTCTCGTAGTCATACTCAACCACATATCTATTGACATTAGTGGTACTCGTCCCGCATACGTAGCTAGTCCCTAGCCTGCATCCAACAAAACACAACATTGTTAAAACCTCACTACCTCCAATTATGTCTTAACCCCAACACCATACCCAATCACACCAATCATGCTTACCCCATTTACCTAATTCAAATACCAACCTCCTACCCTTTACACTCATGACTCATTACCTTCACATTATTTCACCTACTCACCTATCCCATCTAGCCAATGACCATATTTTACCCTTACCCCTCTACAACCAATCATTACTTTCCCCTTTTTGACCTCTTTTCCTTTGATACATAACCCTTCTTACCCATGTCCCTCTTTCACCTAAGCGATGCAGTCTCCTAGCCCACACTGTTCTCCTTGGTCGACATCGGTTCCATTAACCAATGTCGGTCACCTTAGTCTTGATCGATGTCATTTCGGCCACAGATGGCCGATGTCACCAAACCTTGACCAACATTGGTCTCTGTCGCAACCCCAAAACTGAAACCCCTCTTTTATTTCTTAAAAATTAACCAAAACCACCTACACCCAACATTTATTCCTTCCCTAATTAGCCTATATTTAATCTCATTCCCATGGATTTCATCTTTTTACCCACATTTCAAAATTGACATACCCACCCTAAATTTATTCATTGTAAAACACAATTAGAGAAAATCACAAGCTAGAAAACGAATCCTACCTCATCCCAATGGCGTGTATGTGGTGGCACATATGGCCTTTGCACTGTGGTCCACCCGACCCTCTCCCCGCCTCTTCTATACGAAATTTAACTCAAACCTCTCCACCAATCACACGTCTCCAACCGTGGCGGTGGACCCATCTCTCTAGATCCTCTCAACACTTAGTCACCTCCACCTCAACCTAGTCCAATACCATTTATTTTTCCTCCTCAAAAATTCATGAGGCACTCAACTCGTTGTTTTCTCAAAGTCAACAACAACAATGATTCTGTAAAATACGGTAATTTCAAATTTATAACCCTAACCCGACATGACCGACATCGGTCATACCAAACCAACGTCAGTTGCCTTATAACCAACATCAATAATTTTCTAGTACCATTTCCTCCATGTTTTTCCTATTTTGACCTAACCTCATTATTGTCCCATAACTTTTGGCATTACCAACACTTCATAGACCCTACCCACAAGCCTCAACTACCCATATAATTCCTTAATTGTGTTTAGGGATTTGTTATTTTACCTATACCTTGGCCTTACCCGTGCCACAACCTATTTACTTGGACCTGACCTAATTTTTGTGACCATTGAACTTGTGTACTCATTATACCTTGTGATGTTGTTACCTATGTTGTTTTAGCCTAACAACCATACCTTGCCTATTTCCATGCCATTTATCCTAACCAAACCCATGGTGTACCAGATCATACCTAAACATTCATGCACCTAACCTTCATTGTGTTTTGGACCATATCCTATACATTGGATACCTGAATCACTTCAACCTTGTTTGTATAAACCTATCGACCTTGGATGATGTAGAGTTTGCAAGATCTTCAACTTGCATCTTTGTGATACAATCCGCACATGTGCATGCATTTGATTTCCATTACCCATTACCCAATTTGACCCTGACCCATTACCTATTACCCAATTTGACCATTACCCTTTACCCAAAGTACCCATACCCTTCTCCACCTACTACACCCGACACAATCTTGTAATACCATATAATAAAGAGATCGACGTTCAAAAATTACCTACACACCAAGGTAGCTACATATCCTTCTCTTTGAACCAACAAGATCCTTAAAACATCATTAAAGCTTAAAACATAACCTTCACATAACTTAATCACATAAATTTTGGATCTTTCTTGTTATAGGGCTCTAGACTACTCAATAACTTCAAAATTTAATTGTAAAGTGTGAGACTTATCCTATATTTCTAATCATATAGCTCTTTGTATGCTCCCATTAATGATAGCCACATCCTCTCAAATTTTTTCATATTTATGTCTCTGTTGATCTTATAATATTGTTTGAATATGAGGTTTATATGTGGAAAAATTTACAACATCAGATTTACTTAAATGACATCTCATTTTGTTAGTATCCCAAGATTTTAAAGCTTTCATATATGGCTCAACAACTAATTTTCTTCTCATAAGCTATGAAATAGTGGCACACATCCATTCTTCTAGGCTGGAAGGGATAGGAGAAGCGATTAATAATTTCGTGAAAATTGTGAAACCGCAACTGCAAGGATGAAAAGTTTCCCTCGCCACATGATTCCCCCATAATACACCATGTGTCTTCTCTATTGGGCCTTTGGGGATAGAAATGGAGTTTGTAACATTGCAAAAAATATGAAATTGGTAACTATAAAACTACAAAAAGATCCACCTTGAGGTTTCATCATATATCACCACGTGTCCCTCCCATCGGCCCTTAAAGATGGAAGTGTAATCACCAACATTGAAAATACTACAAAATTACCAACTTCTAGATTACAAAGATGTTCTCTCAGCCAATTACTACTAGATCATGCCATGCGTCCCTTACCGTTGCACTTCGGAGATGGGAGTACAAATTGTAGTATTGCAACAACTACGAAGTTGCAAAATACAAAACTATAAAGTTACTTTTTTCCTTATATTGTTAGGATTCTCCAAATATTCCTTATGTTGGGTTGTAGGGAAAAAATTACAATCTATATATCCACATCAACTTTGACATTGTAGAAATGCCATAAAAAAAGGAATATTTACAAGATATTCCTTTTTGGGGCTCAGAACTTGTAATGGTTGCTCACAAATTTGTAAATAATGTAAAGTTTCTCTTAAGGTATGCATACCTTCAGATGCTCTAAATATTCCTTTTTTCATGCCCTGGGTGAAATTGCAAGTTGCAAACTTGTAGAAATGAAAACTTGTAGAATCACAGAGAACTCAATTCCAAAAGCAAGGAGTCTTATTTCAAAGGATTGGTCATACAACTAAGGCCATAGAAACCTCACACGCACCCCTCAAAATTATAAACCATCAAATCAACAAGAAACATAGGAAATATTAAGTCATTAACAAAATGTGAGCAATCAAACATGATTATGGTATGGTTAAATCAACTTGAAGCTCGGGGGAACACGTAATAAGAAATGTAATATAATATAAAAACACCAAATAATAAAATATAGAAAATTAAATTCATTCGGGATGATAATTGATATTGATAGAGGTTACATATATAGTGTTTGATCTCCTACAATGGTGGAGTCAACACTCATCTTCAATCTCTCATATCTCTCTACATGAATCTATCAAACTTATCTCATAATATCTCTCGGACATCCCTAGGATCACTCACACTACAAAATAGCTACATGTATTGTTCTCACAAATCACTCAAATAATTAAAATATTACAATTATATTATTAATATGAGTTATATAAACTCATTATTAATAATGTTACACAATATTTTGGTAACATTCACTCCCCTATTGTTAACATTATTAATTCCCAATATACACTCCCCTAATGTTGACATTATAGAAACAACAATCACACTTCCTTCTGCAGCTTGTTGCCCATGCATGCTCATGATCTGGATGGTTTTGTAGGTCAACCAACAACCTGAAACAAAGGATGGTTTTACAGGACAACCAACAACCTAAAACAAAGGATGGTTTTATAGGACAACCAACAACCCAAATATCATGTTGTTGCTTTTCCTTTGTGCTTTCATCTGTCCACTATGTCTTTCCTTCAAGGAATCATGTAGGAACCACTACTTACTGAATACAAACTGAATAGAGGGAAAATTAAACATTGAGACCATGTTCAGTTCCCCCCTCAATGTGAAAATTTCACTTATTCAAACAGAACTCTAAAATAGAATCACACAACTGAAACTAACTACAAATATGAAATAAAAGAAAACTAACACCCACACACATACACGCACACACACACATACGCGTGCATGCGCGTGCACACACACACAAAGTAACCACAAATTTGTGTGGCCCGTTGTTGGTGACTAACGAGAGGTCGTTGATTGACCTCAAACCTCCATTTCCTCCGTCCTCTAATGAAATGTGCTCTTTACTTAATAAAAGAAGTATTCATCACTTTGCTAAACATTTGTTTCCTCCCTATTAGAGTGAGGAGAATTCATATCCCAATCACTTTCTTCATCTCTATTTTCAGAAATGAAGGCTTTATCCTTCAATTTACCATCAAGTAAATCTTGTGCTCTTTTCTTACAATACATAATACCATGTCCAGGAACATTACAATAGTGAAAAAGAATTTTTCGTGGACCTTTGGAGGCTGATTTTTGTTTAAAAGAAGGTTTAAATATTCCTTTAGCATATGATTTTTTTCTAACATACATTGCAGTTTCTTCTATATCAATCTTCTTGGTTCTATTTTCTTCTTCTATCTGAGAAGAAATTAAATCCTCTAGACCCGGATTTATTTTTCTTAAAGTGAAGACCATATTAGAATAGCTAAGAGGCATGATATTAAGTAGTACTACTTTTACATCATCATCAAGGACATCAACTTTGATTCCAGCTAATTGATTTGAAATAGAACGAAGCTTACTGATATGTTCCACCATACTTTCTCCTTCATCCATTTTGAGTATGAACAATTTTTTCTTGAGTACCCATTGTTGTTGTGCTTTATTGTCTTGTGACCCAAATAGTTTTATTAGTGTCATCCAAATCAAATGTGATGTCATTTTTATATTTATGTGATGTAGGTAGGTATCAGATAAACCTAGGCCAATAATTGTTGCTACTTTTTAATCCTTGCTTTCCCATTTTTCTACTTCATCTACATCGCTTGGTTTCTTGATTTTTCCTTCCACAATCTCCCATAGATCTTTTTTAATCAACAAAAATTGAGTTATAACCTGCCATGTATGGAAATATTTTCCTCAAAAATTTTCAATTTGATTCAACTTGTCCATGTCAATTTAAAAAATTGGATGTCAGATTCCACCGAAAATGCGTCCGCAATTTTTTTTCGTTTACAATTTTTGATATGATCAATGTAAAGAGCTCAGAAAAAAACACATTTAAAAAAAAAAACATCATCTCAATCTGATTTACCATCTGAAAGTTATGGAAACTACAAATTTTAAATCCAACATCTTTCGGACCCCTTTCCAAAAATGGAATTTTTTTTATACTTGTGTTTTTTACTATATCCAAAAATGGAAAAGAGGATTTATAACTCATTATTTCATGATCTGAGATAATCTGTCATATTGACTAGTCTAGCGAGAAGATCGATCATGGATGCATTGATTGTCTCAATAGATCTACAACCACATTATAAAAATATGTCTCAATAAATCCAATCAAACCTCCTCGTACAAACCAAACAAAGAGAAAATACAATGTATGGGGTAAAATGATAGAATCAAATGCAGTACTACGGTAGATGCATAGGTAAATGGCTGCGAAACAAACTCCGAAGATGTAGGTTAAATATAAATTGAACTGCATGTAAAACAAGTTCCTTGTGGCACATATCAGAAGGATATTTTAATAGAGATGCATCATAAGTATGCTAAAAAAATTGAATGGATATTCTCCATGCATGATGTAGACCACGATCTTCTTTCCACCTGAATGTGTTTGCTTTTGAGGATGTTGAACATGCTATTGCGAGGCCCAAATCTATGATAAGCAGATTCCAAAACCTACTCTGATACCACTGATAAGAACTATAATATAATATAAAAACACTGAATAATAAAAATATAGAAACTAAAATTCATTCAGATGATTATTGATATTGATAGAGGTTACATATATAGTGTTTGATCTCCTACAATGGTGGAGTCAACACTCATCTTCAATCCCTCATATCTCTCTCCATGAATCTCTCAAACTTATCTCCTAATATCTCTCAAACATCCCTAGGATCACTCACACTACAAAATAGCTATGTGAATTGTTCTCACAACTCACTCAAATAATTAAACTATTACAACTATATTATTAATATGAGTTCTATAAACTCATTATTAATAATATTACAATTTATTTAATAATGTTACACAATATTTTGGTAACACAATGGACATCTTAAGAGGTCATATAGATAACAAAATGGGAAAGACATACCAAATTCTTTGGGATGAATACAAAACATGCCATGATATCCGAAAGGATCGAATCATATACCGACACATCTCTCGAAAGTTTCATAATACAAAATCAAGGGGCAATACCCACTACAACATATATCATACATCCTCCTCACTATTTTTAGAGTCTATCAGCAAAGATCTCGAACTTGAAGCATCACTTCTCGATCTTCGCTTCTATGCTCGAGCCCACCACTCTTCTAAGCGTGCACGTAGTGAAGCTACCTCAACCATTGCATCTACATATCGGATGTGTTTCTCTATGTATCTCTCTCATATGCTCCATGTTATGCCATCTCCTCCAACTACCTCTCTCACCCATAATAGCTCTTTCTTAGCCTCATCTCACTCTGAATGTAGAACTATACACATGGTTGTTACCACCACCACATGATAAAATAAGTAAACATGATCTCTGGAAAAGTAATCCACCCTCTCCAAGAGTCATCCTCCTATGAAGACATATAGGGCGCATTGTGTTTCAACATATGTACCATTGTATTTATAGTCACTGCTGTAATACTCATCACCTATAAGACCTACACTATATTAGGACCTCATCACCACATTACACACACAAATCACACTATTAAATACAAATCAAAATATATATTACTTACATTGTGTAACCATTGTTTCCATCGCATCAACCTCAAGGACATGTTCCTAACCTCTTGGTAGTGTTCCCCTACCTATGCACCTAGTGGATATCTCGCTACATTCACCACTTTGTAAGAAACAATAACATACATTGGTGCTCCATCCACCATTGTGCATAGGCGGTAAGCATCCAATGTTATCTACTTAAATCGATACTATATCCACATCTACCTCATCATCTGCACCGACGGACGGAACTGACTAGACTACTTTGGAACATAGCCTATCCTCTACTCTCCTCATGACATGAATCAATCTATGTGATACATATGGTTATGGAGGAACATCTGGGAAATACCAACTGTAGTGGCACACACTTATACCAAAATAACTCAACCACTCTTAGAAATATGTCCTTTAACCACATACTATGTTATATGCATCATAGCTCCACATGGTCCTTGACCCAACCACCATAGTCTTTACAAGATCTCTAAATCACAACACTTGGAACCATAATTTATAAAATATATCTATATGTTATGGTATTAAACCCACAACTCATTGGTCTAATCCATCTTGATATAAAAATATTCATTCATGCCCAATTCATTTATGGACCACTCAACATACTAATGCTATGTGCTCATAAGCCCATACATGTAACAATGTAGTAGCACTAATCCCTCCACCATGATCCTCATGTGTTAAATTGTAAAATCTCTAAATGAGTGAGCCAACGTGCAACAAATGCAAGTATACCATTTCCCATTATGCTCTATACTCATATAAATATTGTACATCCTATATGATATGGATACACCTCGTCTGTCAATAACAAGACACAAATCCACAACAAATACAATAAATTTTTGTAATCAAGGAACCCTTGATCTCACTATGTTATCAATAGTAATCGATGTATCTACTCGTGTTTAGGACCCTATAAAATACTACCTCACATATCTTTGTTGCCATCGTGTATCACTTGGGGACATAACCTGAACCCATCCTCCCACTCCTGGAAAGCACAATATCCTATATACATCCTCTAGGGTCAATGTCATCTCTCTAGTAGGTAACTAAAATATACATGTATCTGCACACCATCTCTTGCAAAATGCAATAATTAAATGCATATTATGGGACACCTCTACCAATCTAGTGATGTGCCATATCTCGACACAGTTTAATATATCCAATTGATCCTCCTTTAATCCTAAGGCCAATAGGGTAGATAATACCTTCCTACACAGAACTCCCATAAATGCATATCACTCTGCACAACAAAAATACACACAAAAAACCACACGTTATATATTTAGTCATGTAAACACACTATACAAAGTTCATATACAACTATGGAAAAAAATTATCATTATCTGAGACACTACTACCTATTACATGAATGATAACGCCCAAAATTTGATGGTACCATCCAATAGAAAAACCGGTCCCACTCTGGCTCCATCTTGACGAAACGCTTTGAATTCATAAAAAATTGAAAAATGCAAAAGGTTCAAAATTTCGACAATAATGCCTAGTCTACTTAAAAAACATAATAATTACTAGTTGTTTTGTTGTCTGCAGGTGGATATGGCCTCTATGAACCTCTCAAACATCATCGGAATTGACTCTCGTGCACGTGGCATCATTGCATTCTAGAGCTCAAATTCACGCCAAGTCAAGTCACAAATGAAATTACTATTGACTTTTCAAACCTTATTATTTACATAAAATTTCCTTTCTACTACTATAATTCTTCTTACGATAACTAATTCACGATATTGTTTTCATCATATATTGAGTTGTTTTTTCATTTTCAACATGACAACAACCTTAGAACCCTATCTTCAATGTCCAATGCATTTACAATTGAATACCACACTTTCTATAATTTGTGACATGTTGTGCTTCTATTTTCACTCATCACTACCTATTCTATTTTATACAAATTTAAACCCTGTACAAACAATCTCTTTTCTTTTCTTCTAGCTCGTGGTTCACTTGTCTCTCTTCTCACTCTTTTCCGAATGGGGAAAATATTCGGGGTTATCCTATTACCCCTCCTACAATGATTTAAGAAAATTTCCAATGCGGAACATATAACCACACTGCGCGCATTGCCACACTATTTTCGAGTTGATTGAAAATAAATATTCAAATCCTATAAAACCCTCACTCAAAATCTCAAAGTTCAATCTATTCTAAGAAAAAAACTATCTCAGATTCTCACAATTTCTCAAATTCTCATAATTTTATCCCCAAATGACCTAAGTTGGAGGTAATTCATCTTTCTAAAGTTGATTCATATCATTCACATACTACATTCCAATTGACTCACAATCACAATGATTAATCTATTTCAAGTGTAAAATTATCTTTGATTCTCATAATTTCTCAGCTTCTCATAACTTTCCCTTTAAATGACCTAATCTGGGGGTAATTCAACTCTTCAAAGAAGTTCCAAATCCTAGTTCCAACAATATTAATATCCACCCCATATGACATAACTTGGGATCTGATCAAGTTCAAGAACTTTTCTATCTCGGGTTAGTTTACACCAATACATCATAAAGTGGGACAATAAGATGTCATTTCCTATCCTTGTCAAATTTATGAGGTTTTTTCTATGACTAGTAGGCAAGTAACAATTCGTTAATTTCTGTATGTAGCTGTGGAACCTATTTTTGGAAGTGTGATGGAGGAGAGAAAATCTAATCACTCTCTCAACACGCTTTCTCTAGGGACATGAAAATCAAATCATCGAGTTTTCACATTGGTTTGGGAATCAATCACTCCTAACCCCTTCTTTAATCTCCAAGTTTCAAAGTCTCCTATATCTCCATAGTACATTTTTAGCCAACAAATCCTTTTGCAATAACACATTCACCCCATATGGATCAAAATGGTGATCCATGGTTCACCACGCTACGATTCTTATTATCAATGCATCTTAGCTATGACTCCTTTGACCCTTTATATGTGTGTTCTTCTTATATCCTTTATATTATTAGTTTTCATCCAAATAACATAAAGGGGAAAATGTAGACAAAAAATTATGCACTTATTACTAGTACATCATACCTCTAGTATGTTGTTGTATACATGATTTATAAGTATGAATATTAGACATTGGTGACACCTTTTCCTAGTCCTTCTATTGATTTTTAATGTGAAATTGAATTATAGTTATCATATTTACACATTTTTTTCACATCATAGGGATCCCTGTCCCATTCTTGCTCATGTTTTTATTTCTTGGCTTTGGGAAAATACTACCCATCAAGGACATTAGCACCCGTGCTCTAGTGTTCATTATGGGAACTTTTTCCATTCTCTTTGGTTTTCTAAATTACCACTTGGCACTTAAATTTGGGTCTTTTATAATTCTTTGGGTTGGCCTTTAGTGTCACTAAGTATCAAAATTAAAACAAGGGAGTCATATATATACACAACTTACTCACTATTGTTATGGGTTTCACAACTTAGGATAATACTTACTATCTACTACTTGAGAAAAGAGAAAAATTCAAGGACTGCATTTGGGTTGCATTATTTAGTGCATAAGAGGGGATATTTCTGAATTCAATCTCGCACATTCATCTTGGGGAAAAGTAGTTGTGTCCAACTATCTTGGTGGGATTGACACAAGGGAAACCTATCTTTAAGGGACATGATGCAATCACGGACACACACAAACTAGAACTACATATATTTTGAAATGTAGTGCAGCGTTTGGTGACAATCACATTGGGGTGACCACTAAGGTCATTTTGACTCAAACATATGCATTATTTATTTCATCTAATGTTTTTTTAGCCTTATGCAAGTAGTTAGGGTTTGTTTTGGAGGTTCATGTGTGAAATAAGAGCCTTATAGTGAAGTGGATATGGTAGAGAAAAAATTAAGAAGACAAGTTAAAACTCGAGACAAGATCAAAATTGGAGTTACTTCTAGGACACTAGCACCTAGTTCAAACACCAAACACCCAGATATTCCTATCCTCATCTGGGTGGTCCTATAAAAAGAGGTTCTAGATCCTAGTTTCTCGATGAGAACATACATAGTTCAGATCCATCCTTCTCATCCTATGTCCTATCCTAAAATCAGCCTAGATCTTCATATAAAAGCTAACTCATTCTTATCTCACTATTGCTTACACTTGATTATTTATTGCATGATAGTTTTTACTTATCATTGTTGTATTCATTTTATCTCATTCCTCTAATAAAAATTTAAGAGACTATTAAATCGAAGCCTCCAAAATATTTATCCACACACTTTAGTGTAGACATAAAATCTATGCACTTGGGTACATTTCTAGGTCATAAAACATACTAATGTATACATGATTCCTAAGCAAGAAAACAAGAGGTTAAAAACTCCTTTTTGCATTTTTGTTTCTTTATCTCTTGTAATTTACTAGCTTTACACATATTAAAATTCTACTGACACTTCAATGATTTAATTTTTGATGGCCTCAGAAACTAGAGTCCAATCGGGGAAAAAACGACCATGCGTTTTTGTCCCTCTTAGGTGCTTCTGTCCCTCTCTTTCTTCTTCTTAATCTTTTAAGTCCCTTTAGATTCTTGGTCACCTTTTAGTACTTTGGTTCAACCTTTCAGGTTTTCAATTACGAAATTCAAACAAGGGAATCATATATATATATATATATATATACTTAGTTACTTCTTTCAAATAAGGGTCCAAACACTCTAAGCATTATCTATCACCACCTAAGCTTGCACAAAGGAATATGAGTACGAAAAGGTACGTATCTATTACATTGATACAAGGGAGAAGGGATGCATTTATATGTATACATTATATTAGAGGGGAGTTCATCCTATTCCATCACACACATTTTATATATTTGAGACAATCTAGATCTAGCTTGCTATCATTGTGTAACTTGCATAAGGGCAACCCAAGGCACAAAACACATAAAAACACACACACATGGAGAACTACATGGAGTATGAGATGTATTGTAGTGTTTTTGTAAGTTCATGTTAATGAATATGGGATAAAATATGTAGAAAAATCCCACACATAATTTCAACAGTAGAAACTAATATGCGTAATAATATCATAGATCCGAAAAATGAAGGTGCAAAAATGAAAAGAACACAACACAAAGACAATATTTAATGTGGTTCACCCAATTTGGGATATTTCCATGAAGAATCACTTTCTCATATTTTCCTATAAGCGACCTCTCTCTCACTAAAATACCTATATTTTTTTGGATTTATGCTTAACAAACTCTCCCGAATTCACACTTGAATTCACATCTATAATGTTACATAAACCCTACCATATGTAAAAAACCACATAAATAGGAAACTTCTTAAGCATCTTTTACAATACCATGGGTATTAAAACCATGGGCCAAAACCATCCATAAACCCATATGAGAAGAGCACGTTTCGAGATATCAAACATGTTTTTAGGCCAATTTTTTTCTTGGGGGTTGCGCCCCAAAACCCCCTTGCTCGGGGACCGAACCAACCTCGAACCCCGATGAGAAAACTATGGATAGTGTAAAATAATTTTAGTGTATAGTCTTTAACACTTCTACACATGAAAATAGGCTCCAAAATTTAACAATATCCCACTTGGAGACTAGTTTTCCTCTAAGAAAGCTTCTCAAGCCCTTCATTATCATCCGTGAAGACCAAAAAAGCTAAACAAAACTTAAATTTATCACTTGTGACCACCTTGGTTATCATATCTATAGGATTTTGAATGGTATGAGTCTTATCCAGATTCAAATTCTCTTCCTCCAAAGTTGTCCTAATGAAATGGTACCTAACCGTATATGCTTCATTCTAGAGTGGAAATTAGAGTTCTTAACTAGGTGTATAACACTCGACTATCACTATGCAACTTACCTTCCTTCTGTTTATGCTCCAAATCCTCAAGAAATTTATGTAACTAAATCATCTCTTTTATTTCCTATGTGGCAAGAACATACTCGGTTTCCGTGGTTGAAAAAGCCACCGGCTTCTATAGTCTTGAAATCTAGCTCACTCTTGTCCCACCTATAGTGAAAATATAACATGTCATGCTCCTTCGCTATCTACATCTCTAGCCATATCTAAATCTACCTAACAATGTAAAGTGGTGTCACGATCCACTCTAGCACAAAACTATCACCATGGCCCCTCTCAAATATCGAAGGATCCACTTTATCGCCTACCAATGCTATTTACCGGATCACTCATAAATCTACTCACTGCTCCATTGTATGTGCAATATCATGCCTAGTTCACACCATGGCATACATTAAACTACCAACTATTGATGATTAAGGTACCTTGGACATTTGGTTTCTCTTAAGCTGACTTGGGACACAACTCCTTTGATAACTTGAAATGGCCTGCCAAAGGAGTTCCAACTAGCTTAACATTCTACATATTAAACCTTTCCAAGACCCTCTTAATGTAATCTTCCTGAGATAAAGTCATCTTTAGTTCCTTCCTATCCTTGGATATCCTCATACGAAGGATTTGTTTGGCTGCTCCCAAATCCTTCATATCAAAGGAGTCACTTATTTTGCTTCTTGAGAAATTTTATTTCTGCATGTTTTTACCTACAACCAACATGTCATCCACATACGAGACACATGATAATATAAATTCCATCTTGATTTTTTGTTGTATACATGCAATGGTCCTAATGAAATCTAATATAACCTTTCTCCACCATGAAGCTATCAAATTTATTATACCATTGATGTGGATGTTGTTTGAGACCATATAAGCTCTTCTTCGGTTTGCACATCATCTCCTATTTACCTTTGACATCATATCCCCTAGGATGCTACATATATAGCTCCTCCTCGAAATCACGATGGAGAAATGTAGTCTTTACATCTAGCTTCTCTAAGTGCAAGTATTCAACTACCACTATTCCAAGAACAATTATAATAGAAGTCATTTTTACTAAGGGACAAAAATATCATCAAAATCTATACCATTTTTATATGAAAACCCCTTGACCACCATCTTGAACTTGTATATTTTCTTGCCTCTTTCTTCCTCTTAACTCTATATACCCACTTTTTTCGTAATGCTCTTTTTCCTTGGGTAGTTTCACCAAATCCCAAGTGTGGTTCTCCATGAGAGACTGATGCTTCTCATTCATGGCTTGCTCCCACTTCTTCTTAGCATCTACTTGTATTGATTTATCAAATATCTCGGCTCTCCACCTTTGTCGGTGAGTAATAAATAATAAAGAGAAGGAGAAGAACTTTCAGTTCTCTTCTTACCCTAGAAGACCTCCTTAATATAGGAGTTTGGGGTTCTGTTGAGTAGGTTCTGAACTGATTCATGTGTCACTTTCCCATTTGGAAAATCCTCTACTACTGCATTTGTTTCATGGATTCTTCCCTATTTTCTGCAACTAGTTGTTTATATATAACTTTCTCATTAAATACCACATCCCTAGATCAAATGATTTTCTTGTCATTAATCCTCCAACATTTAAATCCAAAGTCATCACCATCATAACTAATGAAAGTTCATTTTTTCTAATTTAGCCTCTAGATTGGTCCTATCATCTTTGTCAATATGAACAAACACCTCACATCCAAAGAATCTAAGAAATGAAAAATAAAATTTCTTACCATACCAAGCCTCTTCATGTATCCCTCCATCCAAGGCACTTGAGGGTCCTATGTTTATCAAGTACAAAGCCTATGGTCACCACTTACGCCCAAAAAGAAAGAGGTAGTCCTACATGAAACCTCATGCTCCTAGCTCATTCCATTATTGTCTTGTTCATCCTTTTTGACTCCCCATTTTGTTGTGGAGTTCCTAGAACCATATTTTTCCTATGGATTCCATTCTTATAACAATAATCATCAAACTCATTGTTGCAATAATCCCTCTATCATCTAACTTGAGAAATTTTAGATTAAGACCTATTTCATTCTCTACAAAAAGCTTTCCATTTAAGAAAAGTGTCAAATACATCATATTTATTTCCAATACAATATACCAAAAATTTCCTTGTTACATCATCAATAAAAGTAACATAATAATTTTAACTCCCAAGAGATGATACTGAGCCATCCCCCACACATAAAAATGCACCAAATCTAAATTACACTCTTGTTTTGTAGGTCCAACCTTGAAAAACCTTACTCACTTATATTTCCCATATACACATTTATCACAGAACTCCAAACCTATTTCTATATATCTGAGAAAGTTATTCTTTATGATCTCCATGCCCTTATGGCTCATATGAATGAGCTTATAGTGCCAAAATGTTGTATCTGTGTCTGAAGCCATAAGATTACAAGCATTAGTGCTATCAATGGTTAAATACAAGGTTCAACCTTATTAACTCTTTCCACCACAAAAGTACCATTAGTAACCTTCCAAGACTATGTTGTAAATATCATAATACAACAACCAAATTCTCCACCAATATCAAATTTCATCTTAATGTAGGCACATTTCGACATCCTTCAATAGCCATGTATTCCCATTCTACATATTAACTTGAACAAAACCTTTTCCAACTATGATGCAAGGCTCATCATCACCCGAGAAAAACATGCCCAAAATCCCCTTTAACATAATCAAAAAAAAATTCCTATGTGGTGTTTCATGGAAAGAAGCCCACGAATCAAAACCTAAGATTCAACAATATTATGCAAAGAAAGAATCAAAGCATCTTGACATACATTACTCATTGCCACATTTGCTTCCTTTTTTTCTTCTTGTTATTTCTTCTTATCCTGAAGCTCTAATATTCCTTCTTTGCATGCCAGAAATTTCCACCTGTCAAGATACCATCTTACTTTTAGATTTTGACCTTCGCAATATTTTGATTTTCCATAACTTCCTGTATTCTTTTGTCTCCCTCTAGTTTCCCTGTTGTGAAGCATTCCTGAACTAGAAGATTCCCAGGGCTTTTGCTTCACATTTACTCGGTTAGAATCACCCCTACAACATCCTAAAATTTCAACTTTGAGTTATCCAAAACCGAGTTGCTTACCGCCATTACAAGGCTATTCCAAATCTCAGGTAAAGAGCACAAAATTAATAAAGCCCTAACTTCTTAATAAAATTCTATTGTAACCAAAGCTAGCATATTTACAACCATATTAAAATCATTTAAATGATCTGGTACACAACCATTCTTAGACATCTTCATATTAAACAAATTTTTCATTAAAAATATCTTGTTAGAGGAAAAGGGTTTTTCATACAACTTCCTAATGCATCCATAAGTTCATTTTGCAGTCTTTTCCTTTAAAACATTAAATAATACCAAAGATGCAAGACATAGCTAGATTTTCCCAAGTGCCTTCCTATCCAGAAAATCCCATTCCACATCCATCATGTTCGATGGTTTGTTCCTTTCCTGAAAATGGAATATAAAGATCCTTATGATAAAGGTAGCATTCCATCTGCATCTTCAAAGACTAAAATTCTGGCCATTGAATTTATCAACCCTTGATATTCCATCATCGACATAGCTCCCAATCAAGATAAAAATTCTATGTGATTCAACATTTTAGAAAACTAAACCAGGATCTAATACCAATTTTTTAGGAAATAAGGTATAAAATATGTGGAACAATCCATAGAATCATAATAGTAGAAACCAATATGTAGAACAATATCGTAGAACTAAAACATAAAGGTGCATAAATTAAAAAAACACAACACAGAGACAATATTTAATGTGGTTCACACAATTTGGGCTACATCCACTAAGAATCACTTACTTAGGTTTTATTACAAGCCACCTATCTCTCAATACAATATCCAGACTGTTTGGAGCTATGCTCAACAAAAATTTTCAATTCACACCCGAATTATCACATCTACAATGTTACATAAACCCTACCATATGCAAAAACTAGATAAATAGGCAACTTCTTAAGTAGTTTTTACAATATCGTGGGTACTAAAACCATGAGCCAAAATGACCCATAAAGCTATGTGTTAAAAATCCCTCCAATATGAGAAGAACACATTTCGAGATATCGGACACATCTTTTTAGGCCATTTTTTCTCTCAAGGCTATGCCCATGAACCCCTGCTACCTAAGGCTACGCCCTTTGACCCCCACTTGGGGCTGACCCCGCCCCGAACCTCGGCAAGAAAACTATATATAGTGTATAATCTTCAACACTTCCACACATGAAAACATGCTCCAACACAAAAATTCACTCTTCGGGTGATTGCAAGGGTTAGTCGACTCTGCGTTTCGCATATTTTTATTAGATTTGATGTGGTTTATGGGAATGTGTAGGTAGTCATTTGTTTTCCGAGTTATAAGGGCGACCAATGACCTAACAAAAAAACTAGAACAACAAAGAGTGAGTAAAAACAAAGACCTTTAGACCTATAAAATGCCAAGTTATGATCATTTTAGTAGACATAAGCACCCAGATTAGTTGTAATACCCCGCCTAATTATAATTTATTTTGTGTTCATTTCTTTGGTAAGGATTATTTCATTCTTGCTATGGATGATGTTTTTGTCTTGCCATTTGGTTATATTTCTATGTTGGTATGCTAATTTTAGATATTATTGTTAGCGGTTAACTTTGGGTATTAAAACTACGAGTCTAATTAGGATTCAATTTCCATAATATTTGACCAATTGGATTTTGAATGCCATGCATCTAGCTAAGCTAAGTTGATGTGAGTTTTAAAGGAAAAAGTAGCGGTGGTGGAAATCATACAACATGTACTTGGTGGGTCAAGAATTTAATGACATTAATGACATATAGGAATCCTTAAAATTCCTTGGAAGCTAACCATCTACATGAAGGGTCATTATTATTATTGTGCTAGAGTTATTTTTCCCTTGTGAGTGCATTCTCACCTTGAACTGTGCATGCAAGTTTGGACTATCTATTGAGGTTGTAGCAAATTTCTTAATGGTTATGAGAAATATTCAATCCCTATGCTACTATTAATGCTATAATCTTATTTATTAGTTTTGAGTTGATCAATTTAGAGGTTTGGTTGCCAAAACTTGGGAAATGACTTCTTTGATTAGCTCAACTACTTTGGAAAATCATGTAGAACCAACAAGAAAGTTTTAGATGCCTCTTTTCAAGCATGAACTTGTTAACTCTCTCTCCTATATTGTTATTTACTTATTTTATGTATGTTGAATGTTCATATTGATGATAAATGAGGGTTAGGGCATGTTATTGTGTATAGTATTTGACTAGGGTTGATTTGTTCTTAGAAGATTTGTTTCTTCACCCCTCTTGATTTTCCAATTAATGGGGTTTCATTGTATGAGGATGATTAACTAAAAATGTGGATTTTAGAGTTAATCTAAACTAGAAATAGAAATGAAATAATAGATATAGAGAAAAATATGAATTCTAAGTGATTTTATTTGATGTTTAATTGAAATTAAATAATTAAAATAGGAGGGATAAGGTATTAACCTGAAAATGACTTACCTCGCTATGATTATAGACTGAACATGATGATGTGTGGAAAAATTAGAGTATGATGGTACAACCCAAGAAATTATAGTAGATGAAGATGCAACTAGACTGGGGCACCTAGAAGAGGATCAAGGAACATGTGGGCATTCTAGTCTGTAATATGGGTGTTCTAGTCTGCAGAAAATCTCATGACCTAAATCTGGAAGTGTCACTAGATCTTCCCAATGTCTTGATCTATGTCATGTGATTGTCACAGTAACTTCTCTTATGTCTCTGTAAACCTGTAATGAAGATCTACATACAAAACCCCATATAAAGCATCAAATCCCTAAAAAAGAAAGATGCATATAAAGGGGTCAAACTGACCTTAGCTACCATAATGGTGGACTTACAACTAAGCACTACACTACATTCCAGACCTAGTGTAGTTCTAATTTCTTGTGTGTGCAATTGTGTGCCCTAGTAGAAATTATGCAAAGATAGGGGGAAATAACTAGATGTAAAATGAAAATGGTGGATGGAATAAAATGAATACAACCCTTCCTATAGAGTGTGTGTGATGTAGTGATGTATAAAGGCACTCCCTTACCTTAGTAGATAACTAGCCCTTGATAGTAGATAGTCCACCCATAAGATAGTAAATATGTTATGTTTATATAGGGATCTCTTTCTCAAAATTTGACTCTAATGACCCGACATCCTGACTAATACCTAGGGGAATGAGAGGAAAAATTATAAATACCGACCTCAAAACTCTAAATTAAACCCAAGTGTTCCGGGACCAAGGTGCCTAAAAATAAAAACCAAAGCTTAAGCACCCGTGGCACCCAGTTCTACCCTAGGTGCCCTAGTCAAGGACTAGAGATGACAAATGACCAAATAACGACACCTAAGACTCCCTGAAAGATGACCTTAAGCTGTGTACAAAACTAAAAACTATGCAAGATAAATGATGATGATGACCAACTAAGCGATGAAAGGAATAGGGGATGGTTCATTAGTGCATACTTTTCTTATGCTAGATCCATACATAAAATAACATGTTTTAGCGGTATAAATGTAATAGTAAGTGTGATTTTGTGACTTCATTATCCCTCAATTTATGTTAGTGAGTGGAAATCTTGGTAACACAAAGTAGATAGAGATGCGTACTTGAGAGAAAGTTGAAGAATCCCATTCTATAGAAAAACACAAAGATGTAGTAAAATCATGCCGAACCATGGATCAACGGGTTGATCCATCAAAGGTGGTGAAAAACGTATTAGTGTGATGTAGTGCACTAAATGAGAGTGATGATTGTAATACATGATGATTTTGAATGTGTATAATTTCAATAATATGGGGAAGGGAGTGAGTTCCTAACCTAAACATGTGTAAATGAATAATCATTCGGAGGATTTGGGCGTCCCGCCACTAGCGGAAGTGTGTAGGGAGAAAATTGTTTTATTCTATAATCTCTAACTATATCCTAAATATCTAGCTATTGCAGATGGACTCGAGATAAAAAATTTATGGTTTTGGATCGAAATAAGTTCAATCAAAAAGTTGACCCATACGAAGTGGTATAAGGAAGGAGCTCTTTCCCCACTCCATGGGTGTCACCATAAGGTGATGGCTTCCAAGTTAGGTCAACTAGAAGCAAGAACAAAATGTACGATGACTTCTAAGTTAGGTCATATGGAAGAAGACATGAAATAGATAGAATAAATTATTGAGTTAGGTCATCTGGGAGGCTAATTGTGTTATATTGTATTGATTGAGTGATGTGGTTTTAATCATTAGAAATTTGAACATGTTGATTGATTCAATTTATTACTCGTAGAGATATTTTGTGCTAGTTACCCCCAAGTTAGGTCATTAGGGGGAATCAATAAAAATTAGTGAATGATCACATGGAAATATTTTTAATCACTTATTTCCCCAAGTTAGGTCATTAGGGGTAAGTAATGAAATATTGCATAGAAAAATTGTATGTTTTTGCCCCAGATTAGGTCATTAGGGGAATTGATAAAATTTCATATAGAAAAATTGTTTGTGTGTTTCCCAAGATTAGGTCATTAGGGGTAATTAATAAAATTTTGTATAGAAGAATTATTTGTTTGTTGCCTCAGATTAGGTCATTAGGGGAAATAATAACGAGATGTTGTGTGGTGAATTAGTAAATGTTTAAAAATGACGAGCTGATAGTGTTGATTGATTGTATGGTAATGTAAGGGGATTATAGGATGACCCCAACAATACACCCTTCCTTTTGGTGAAAGGGGAAGTGATGATTATAACAAAGGCTAAGCTGAAAGTAAGCAAAAATAGATAGAAAGTGATAGAAATCATAAAAATGTGTATGAATTGGATGGAAGACAAATTAAAGGAGAGATAATGCATGTGTAATGTGTATGTTATAGTGGTAGGAATAATTCTAAAAATAATTCCATAAACAGGGTGTAAATCGGAGTAAAAATGCTCAAGATATGACAAAAATATGTGGTGTGTATTAGTTGTGTGAATAAGCATGAAATAATGACTATAGTAAAGTAGGTGAAAAATAACTATAAGTAGTGAAGTGAAAAAGTGTTTAGTCACTTCATTTGTTGTTTGTGTGATTGTGATATTGAGCATGAAGTAAGTGGAAATATTGAAAGTGAGAGCATTGTGTCCTAGTTGGTTTGAGAGGGTGTCGACTATCGTAACGTCAAACATGATTGTAGAGTTGGTAAGTGTAGTGTTTTTCAAAAAATGTATGGTGTAGGGAAAATTTGAGAATTTTAATGTTTTTAGTGTTTTAGACCTAGACAATAGTGGTGAGGGTGCTAGTGAACCTTGGGATAGAAGCACCCGATTTGGGTGCTAGTGTCTTACTCATGGGTGCTCCGATCCACGCATCTAGGCACCCTGGTCAAGAGTATGTGTATTTGGTGTATAATGCTGAAAATTAAAATTCTAGTGTAAATGAATATAAGAAGATAATGTATTTATACTTGGTAAGGTGTTCTAACACTACGTTTGTTGTCATTTTGTGGTGTGCAAAGGGATATTCAGTCAACGGAGTTCTGTGGTGGGCATCATTTGAGTACTTTTCTTGGGCTTGGGCTGTCGGTTGATGAGTGGGATGTGATTGATCATGCCAGCCTATGAAACATAACAAAGATGGAAGATGTGCCCCATAATATGCCTATGTTGACTGCACTATGTGAGAGATGGTGTGTAGATACACGCACCTTTTTATTACCTATGAGTGAGATGACAATTAATCTAAAGGATGTGTATCATATATTGTAGTTTTCGGTTGTTAAAGAGAGAGTACATGTTATACCATTAGAGGATATGGAGAGGTAGATGTGAGATGTTAGATGATAATTTGTGGGGTTTGAGTACTGTAGAGGCCTATATTAGCTTGGATGCTATTATGATTTCTAGTGTTCCATGCTTACGTAAGTTCATTTCCGTGGTGATTAATTCATTTATCGTAGTGGAGGGAGGAGGTGTAGGCATCTTGTATAAGATGCATAGTGTATGCTAGCGTATAGAGGAGGAGAGTAATATATACATATGGGCATGGTGTGTGTTAGACCACTTATAAAAATATCTATACCGATTTAATCATGATGAGAATAGAGGTGGGATAAGAGATATGATGGTACTACTGTATGGGTGTATGAGCACATAGTAGTGTTGAGATTTGTTGGTTGTCCATGAGGAGAGTGGGCTAGGATACGATATATGCAAGGATATGGATTAATATTTGTGGGCATAGAATGGGGCCCGAGGTAGTTACATGGAGGCCATACCATGATTATGGGGAAAACCTTAGGATGTTGTATAGTTTTAGTGTATTCGAGAGAATGATGTGATTAGAGGATCGATTCCAAGGTGTGGACAAGATTTCTCGGGTGGAGAGAGTATCACAAAAATTTGGCATGGCTCGGGATGTGCCCCACGAACCATGAACCATATATATGGTTGAGAGCTATAAGATCACCAAGGAGGATCGGGTCTAGACTAGGGCCCACAAAAAGTATCTAGTACCTCTTAGGCTAGATCGGGTAGATGTAGGGATAGTGATAGTAGATGTAGATAATGCGGCTTGCATAGAGGGGTACCATGCATGATGGGTGACACAATAATGGGTATTCTTATTTCCATTGTTTGAGGATGTAGCAGGGGTTACCACAAGGAGAAGGAGAGGGGAGGCACATGCCCCCAAAAATGTAGCTGTATAACTATAGTGGAGGGTAAGTATTTATATATAGTTATATTGTGTATTTTTTTGTTTTCTTATGGATTAGTAATTGTTTTTAATGCGATGTGTTATTTGGTTTGTAGGTGATACTTATTGGTCCTTGATAGTAGACACATCCATCCACACATTGACATAAAATGTGCCTATTTATTTACTTGGTGGAGGGATACTTGAGCGAGTGGATGATATAGTGGGTGAACATGCCCATTTGTTTGAGCTAGTGGCCATAGTAGCCACAATGTGCATTGTATTCCTGAGTGAGAGGGACAAGGCATATGAGGAGACTTGATGAGCCCCAGAGCCTTGGGGTGGTGGTCCCTTTTCATAGGATGTGTTCACATGATATGTTGATTTACAATGGTAGGTATCTGATCAGTCTATGGAGAACACCTTATTGCATAGGAAATTGGAAAGGTATCGGGGTCGTGACCAATGACGTAGAGTTTGTTGTGAGGCATCTAGTTATAGGGATCTCACAATACCCAAGAGTGATAGTGATGATGAGGTTTGATTGGTATTATTGTATATGATGTAGGGGAGTTTCCCCTAATGATGATTGTATTCGCTATATATGTATGGACACATGTGATTTATATATGATGAGATTATTTTGTGGTATATTGATGTTGTAATGTGATCGATGATGTATGATGGGTTAATTGATGATGGAATTTATGTGATGTTTTTGTATATTGTTAATGTTTATTAAATGGATTTTGTAATGTATAGTTAGTATGATGATGATTATATAGTGAATGTAAAAAGAGATGATGTATGCTGATTGAACTAGCACGTTGTGATGAATGTGTGTCTTGATAATGTAATATAATTGTAATATGTTAGTGTGATAAGTTGGGGGAGAAATGAGTGATTCCCCTAAGTGTATGGATGATTAGGTTCATTGAATTAAGACCCCTTAGTAGTTAAGAATGAACCACAAAAAGAAAGAGTGTGTCTTCGAGAAATGATTGGGTGAGCTAGATGAATGATGGAGCACGCGATGAAAGGTTGTCAGAGAAAAACCTCAATAGTCATGTAAGAATTGTAAGAACACAAATGCATCATTAGGGGGTAAGGTAATAGTAATCACTTACCAAATACCAAGGCGATGTGAAGTGGTGGAAGCATGTGGGATGGAAGGTATGAGTGTATGAATTAAACTAAATGTCATATGGAGCTGCGGTGGTATGGGCAAAGGCAGTGGGATGTGGATGCCAATGTGAAGGAGAAATGTTATGTGGTGGGTAATGTGAATGTGATGGATGAGATGAATTAAGTGAATGAAATGGATATGATGATGTAGTGGTGTATAGACATGGTGGAGAGCGCACATGAGTAACAAGCTACGGTTATGGATGTACTGATGGATGGAGTACCCGAGATAGAGGAGACGAATCATTTGTAGTATAAATTTTCTAATGAGGTAGAGGAGAGATAGATCGCTCATGTGAACAAGTTCCAAATGAGATGATTCCCTTATCCTCTTATTTTTGTAATCTATAATGAAGGGAAATAAAATCATTTTCCCTATGGATATTTATGTAATGATAATTATAATAAGGTTGGTCATGCTGATACTATAGTGTGTGTTGTGGATGATGCTAGTTGGATGGTAAGTGAATGAGGTGATTTTAAAGTAAGGAAAAAAACACATCATGAGGCCGAGCATGATGGGAGAAATGTAATGGCTCATGTGACATAGATGGAGTGAAAGGAGAAGTGGCCTATGTGCGAGAGAAGGAGAAGAAGTATGCTATGGTGGTAGAGTAGGTTGAGCATGTTTACCTTGCATATGAGGAAAATGTGGAGAATGTGTAGGATTCTCTCAACCGATGTCAATGGAGGAGAAATATATGAGCAAATAATAGTGGATATGTGTGAGGATCTATGATGTGTGCCAAGAGAATATTTTGTTCTAGGTCAATAACTTTATAGCATAGAAGAATGAATGAATCACATGTATTGTACTACAATCTTTGCTTGAGTGCATGAATTAGACCATGACAGAAAATGAATTGTTTCTCTAGATCTATAGGTTGGAAAATTAATTGATGTATATAAGCATTGAATTATAAAATATAATCCTTGATAGGTTTAGATGAGTCATGATGTAGAGTTCATAAGCGGTCATAAGTAACCTTAGGGCCATTTTTTATGATAAACTCATGGAGAAAAGCATCCTCCATGTCATAGAAATTACTAAACCTAAATGGAAGATGAGTGTACCATTGTAACGCCTCATCAATAAGAATGTATTGAAAGGCCTTAAGAAACAATATATCATTAGAATAAGAATACATAAGCATGTGATAATGTATAAGATGAGCATGAGGGTCACTAGTACCATCAAAACATGTAAATGTAGGCATGATAAAGTCCTTAGGAAATGGAAAATTATGAATCTTCTTAGGGACATGGTTACCATGTAATGATTTGTTATAAAAAAGGCATAACAAGCCCTACTTCTAGAGTAATATTGAACCTGATATTGTAATTGACCCATGACATGCATGAGAGAGATGATATCTTGTGAAGGAATAGTGGAATATGGAAAAAGTGTATTAAGAGGTTATAATTTTCCATTATGAGTGAGTATAAGAATATCAAGAGGTGATAAGGGATATTCTAATGCTAAGGGCACACTAATAGTAGGTTTCAAGGAAGATATAGTAGATGATATAGATGGAATATCCATAGAATGGTAGGAGTAACATCAAAAACATCCCTAGGAGGTGAAGTGACCGATGGAGACACATCTATAAGAGAAGATGAACTAATAGGTGTAGATGATCGATAAGAGGAGATTAAATGGTAGAGATAGAAGAAGTGATAGATTGAGGTGAATCATGTATGGCGTTAGATGCAATATCGGTGAAGGTAATGATGGAAAAATATATTAAAACTTGACAATTTGAAAATAAGGAGAACCATGGTTATCAACGCCTCATCGATATCAGATAGAGACTCAAAAATGAGAATGTCGCTAAGGATGTTATCAATAGGATCATCAACACAACATGGAGTATGTAAGATAGCATGAAATGTATCATGAGAATAAATATCAAAAGTAGGATTATCATGAGAAGGAACTGTAGTAGTGACTTGCTTAGGAAAAGAATCGGTATGCATATGTGAAATTTTTTCAATACCCGAAATTAATCGATAAGAGAATCATCTGAAATTTCCTTAGAAAGGACAGAAGGAGGATTACAAGTAGCCATATAACATGGTGTACAATTAATGAATGTTATTAGATCCTAGACAATACTAATGCCAATGGGATAATCTTTGAAGTGAGTAGGCACATATTGTTTACCATCTAGAAGTCTGTTGTTCGATATGATCTTACATAAGAGTAGAATTAACATAGAGAGCCTTAAGCTTAGCAATGATAGCCTCATCATAGATAGGGTTAACACGAAGTGATACATGATCGGAAAAGAAGACGAAATATCCTTATTTATTAGGGTTTGAAATAGATCCTAGGGTAAAATATTTTAAATTACAAGTTCACCAAAATTATTACCTAAAAATGTGGATTTTAAAGTTAATCTAAACTAGGAACATAAATGAAATAAGCGATATAGAGAGAAATATGAATGTTAAGTAATTTTATTTTATGTTTAATTGAAATGAAATAATTGAAATAGGAGGGATAAGTTACTAACCTGAAAATGACTTACCTCACTGTGATTATAGTGAACAAGATGATGTGTGGATGAAGTAGAGTATGATGGTATAACCCAAGAAATTGCAGCAAATGAAGATGTGATTGGACTAGGGTTCTGGAAGAGGATTAGGGCACTTGTGGGAACCCTAGTGCATGATATGGGTGCTCTAGTATGTAGAAAAACTCAGGACTTGAATCTAGAAGTGTCACTAGATCTTTGCAATGTCTCAATCTTTATCATGTGATTGTCGTAGTAACTTCACTTATGTCATTGTAAACTTGTAATGAAGATATACCTATAAAACCACATACAAAGCATCAAATCCCTAAAAATAAAGATGCATATGAAGGGGTTGGACTAATGTTAGCTACCATAATGGTGGACTTCCAAATAAGCACTATACTACATACGGACCCAATGTAGTTTTATGTGATTGTGCATGTAATTGTGTGCCTAAGGTGTCCTAGTGCTAATGACACAGAGATATGGGGAAATAACTAGATGTAAAATGTAAATGGTGGATGGAATAGAATAAATACAACCCTTCCTATACAGTGTGTGTGATGCAATGATTCCCAAATGCAGTCCCTTGCCTTAGTAGATAGATAGCCCTTGATAGTAGATAGTATGTCCATAAGATAGTAAATATGTTCTATTTATATAGGGATATCTTTCTCAAGTTTCAACACTAATGGCCTAATTTTGACTAGTACCTAGGGGAATGAGAGGGAAAACTATAAAGACTGATCTCGAAACTCTAAATTAGACCCAAGTGTTTTCGGGACCAAGGTGCCTAAAAATAAGGATTAGGGCACCTATGGGCACCCTAGTTCTACCCTAGGTGCCCTATTCAAATACTAGAGATGAAAAATGACCAAATAACGACACCTAAGACTCCTTGAAAGATGACCATAACTGTGTACACAATTGATGACTATACAAGATAAATGATGATGATGACCAACTAAATGATGACTAGGAATAGGGGATGTGTCATTAGTGAATAATTTTCTTACGTAAGATCCATATATAAAATAACATGTTTTGACAGTATAAATGTAATAGAAAGTGTGTGATTTTGTGACTACAAGAGGCTCTAGATAACGAAAGCTTATTTGGGTCACCTTTTTATGGGTTTATGGATCCCTTTATTGTTTAATGACCAAAAACCTAACAAGGATGGTTCTATAGAAATTATTATTTTGCTAAGGAATGGGGGAAATATTATTTCCGAGGATATAAGGGGAAATTTGTGCTTAGAGTCGATCGGTAGCATTTTTCTATCGTTGTTTAGTAGCATTCTTGGATGATGTCATCTGGTAGCATTTTTTCTATTATAAGAAGGTAGTTTTATTAGATGTTATAGGTCGGTAGCATATTTTCTACCATCAGCTAGTAGCATTATTGGATGCTATCAGCTGGTAGCATTTTTGCTACTGTCGGTCGGTAGCATTCTTGGATGCTGTCAGATGAAATCATTTTTTCTACCATCAGCTAGTAACATTCTTGGAGGCTGTCAGATGGTAGAATTTTTCTACGGTGTTAACCTGTAGCATGGTTGGTTAGTCTCGGTTGGTAGCATTTTTCTAAGGTCTTAGCTGGGCAAGCATTTTTCTACGGTGTCCACCGATAACATGGTTGGTTGGTGTCGGTGGTAGCATTTTCTAAGGTTATGGTGATAAGATGTTTGGTTGGTGTCATCAAGAGAAATTTGCTACGGTGTCGGTTGATAACATGGTTTACTAGTGTCGAAGATAACATTTCACTAAGGTGTTGGATGGTAGCATTTTTCAATAGTGTCGATCGGTTGCATGTTGGTTGGTGTCATTTGGTAACATTTCACTATAGTGTTGGAAGGTTACATTCTATTGGTGTCGGTATTGTTAGTGTTCTCGCTTTATAGTGTCGACGATTTCATCTTGTTTATGTTAGACAGTAGTATATTGATATTGTGTCATCCGGTTACATTTTGAATGGAGTCTGACATTGGAAAATGTCTACAAAGATGGTTGGTTGCATCTTGCGATGTCGGTTGGTAGCATGGATGATAGTGATGAGTTGCATGTAGTGATGGTATGCTTATATAAAATTAATAGAAGAATTGGTTATTGATGTGGATCGACTCATGTTACTTGTTTGAAATAAATAGAATTATGTTGTCAAAGAACTGACTCTATGATATGATGTTGAAATAATATAATATGAGAAAATATTAATTTATGGTTATTATGATGTATGTTGTCCTCTATGATACGAATGACATGAAGGAAATGAGGAATTATTTTATTTTCCTTAAAAATTTTGTTAACTTGATGTTTCCAAAATAAGGAAATGGTAGGATTACAAGGATGTTCAACATATATGTTATAATGTGATAAACCTTAGGGATGATGAGAATGACAGTTCATGCTAGTTCATTTTGAAATGACCATTTTTACCCTCTCTACCTACTACAGATGATGAAGATGTGCTATTTTGCATAGATTATTAAAGAAAGTTTATACATGCACAACTACTCAATTTTGATGATTAAGTGTAATTCATTGTACTCAAACACATGAAATTTGTAAAGAAAAAGTTATACTTTTATTTCATATCAAAGAAGAAGAAGGGGCAGTTAAGTTTGTAATAAATAAGTATTTTGTTGGAAATCCATAGTGTATTGGAATCATTGTTAATTAATAAAGATGATGTTATTGTTAAATTGAAATGATATGGATGGAAATTGGGATACTGATTATAATAATATGTTATTATTGAATGACAACATTTCTTTTAATAATGATTTGTCATTATGTTGGGATTAAAATTCCTAGTGTGAAAGGAGAATGATATAAATGTACTTGTGATGCATATAAGAATGTGAGGACATTAAACTTCATATATTGTATTGTGCAATAAGTAAAAAGTTATACTATAAGCATCATAGGTAACCATAGAGTAAGTGAACTTAGCAATTTAACTCAAATAATGATTTAAGTAGCAATGGGTACTACTTATTTTCTCCTTATCATTGCCATTGAATGTGAAGATACTACATCCTAAGTATGGATCAAGTCATAAGTCAATTCAATAAATTATCATTGTGACTATGTGGGCACTAAGGTGACTTTTCATGTACCTTGTGCATGAATAAAATACAAAACTAACTGATTCAAATCTAGATAGCTAAATCAAGTGATGTGGTGAGAGGACAAGTTTTGATTGATGAGTGTGCCATGATGAGAATGAGCATGCATGTCTCATAAACTTTGGCCAAAGTAGTGTAAGATGTTGATTACACTGTCAGATTCACCAAGTTCCTAGTTCGGGTATAAGATGGAACTCAAAATTTGATTAAATAAATTCCTACTAGACACTTATGAACAACACTTTATTATCAATGCCTATTATAGATTAAATCAATATTATACTTTGTATATACACTCCCAAAAGAGTAACTATGGGGGATCAGATAGATCTAGTTGACCCATATAGCTGCACATGGTTTTTGATGTTGTCAAATGGATTGAATTTTAAATAAATTCTATACTTAAATGTTGTGTATTTAAATCATGGAAGGCATAAAGTTAGTATGGAAACAATATTTAAAAAAATATATTCCCAATTTGAAGCACTATTAAAGGGTGTGTTACATTTGGTATCGAGATGGAGGTTACAACTCTTAGACTTATTGAATCCCTACACTAAATTTAACTTAATTCCTATTTAAAATGGTAATATGGTTAGGAAAAGAGGTCATACTATGATTCATAAAACCAGAAGTGGAAAAGCATCCACAACTTAGAAGTTGGATGAAATGCTCATTGTCCTTTAAGACACAAATTCACATGGATGTTTTGGAACAATAGGTGATGGGTAATGACAATGATAATGAAAGTGGAAATATAGATAAGCCTCAAGGGCCACTTATTTTTGTAAATATGAATTTGGATCTTTGTAAATCCACCCAAGAATAAGAGGGAATGATTGGTAGTAGAGTTGTCTAATAATATTAAGAGGATCATCCCAACTAAATTTGATGGAATGAATTTAGGCGGTGGGGCTGAGAATCGGATCAGCGAGATGGATAAGTATTTTTCCATCGGGAAATTTTCTGAATAAATTAAGGCTATTTGGGAACTTATCGGCTCTCCAACGAGGCTTCCTCGGTGGTGAGACAAATAGAAGATTGAATTAGGGGTTGATGAGGCTAACATAACCTAATAATAGTTCAAGGCCTATTTTAGACAAAGCTAGTTACCACAGATGTACTACAACCAAAAGATGTTAGAATTTCAAACCATAGCTCAAGTCCAGATGAAGGTAACTCAATATTGGTAAAATTTTATGAAATATCTAAAATATGTCCCTCAGTATTAGACTAATGAGAAGTTTCACATTAGGAAGTTTCTCATAGGTTTAAACCCTGTCATAGGTAGAGAAGTTGATTTTCATGGACCATCAAATATGGAGGCGGTGTTTGAAAAGGATATAAGGAAAAAGTAGAAGCTGTAGGCTATATCCGCTCACATGCAAAGAAAAAAATAAAAATTTCAATTTACCTCGCCATCAACACCGAGAAGGCGGGATGGAAAATTTTGGTAATAAGCTCAGAAATGGAAAGAAGGATGCAACAAAAATCTGCTAAATTTTTTAAAAAGAATGGGCATAACAATTTAACAAACTCGAAAACAAGTTTGGAAGAAAGGGACCTAGAATGGGCTGTTTTATATGTGGCTTAGATCATTATGTGAGAAACTATCCGCAAAGGAAAAGGGAAAACAATAAACAATAAAAGATACATGCTATAGTGGATGATAGGAAAACAGAGAAACAAACTACACCCATCGAGGTCGCGGGTAAGTTTTTTAGATCTCTATAACTATTTTATTTGATCTTTGGAGAAATTGAATGTTTTGTTTATGACTAATTAGGTTCTAAATTAAAAAGGAAAGCTGGTCATATGAAGAATTCATGGAATTTACATTACGGGAACAATGTTATTCATACAGTGAACCAATGTATTTTTAGACCGGAATTGGAACTACCAAGTTCACCATTGAACTAGATCTTTACGTAGCTCCCTTAGGTTCATATGACATATTCATATGAATAAACTAGTTGTCACAACACTAAGGGATTGTATACTACTTTGAAAAGTAAATAAAATGTCTAGATGATCCGTAGAAAAACAAAAAGTTTAGGGAATAAGGAGAGGATTTAATGTGAGAAAAATATCATCCATGCAGCTCGAAAAGGTCAAGAATAAAGGCTGCATAATGTTCACTTTGTAAAAATTTTAAATTTGGGGAAAGGGGATAAAACTTTGGTGGAAGACCATCTACTACTATGTGAGTGCAATGACGTATTTCTAGAAGATCTACCATTACTTCCACCAAACAAGAGTTTGATTTCATTATTGAAATCAAACTAGGAAGCAAACCAATCTTTAAAGCTCCTTATCAAATGACCAAAAATGAACTTGTTGAGCTTAAAGCACAACTTCATGAATTATTATCCAAAGGATTAATTAGACTAAGTGTGTCTCCCTAGGGAGAACTCCGTCATATTTTCAAGAAAAAATATGGAACTTTGAGGTTATGTATGGATTATCAAATGATTTAGAAAACCACTATAAAAATAGAAACCCTTTTCTAAAGATAGATGACATCTTCAACTAGATGCGTGGTGCATCCATTTATTCCAAAATTGATCTGTGACCAGGTTATCCTCATATGAGAATAAGAGAAGAAGAAATTCATAAGACTTCCTTTAGGAAAAGGTAAGGGCATTATGGGTTCATGGTGTTACCATTTGGACTTACCAATGCTCTAACAACATTCATGAGCTTGATGAATAATGTCTTCCAAGAATACTTGGACAAGTTTTTGGTGGTATTCTTGGATGATATTATGATTTATTCCAAAAGTGTGGAGGATCATTATGAGTACATTAGAACTATTTTGGATGGTAAATTTCAAAGTGTTCATTTTATCAAAATGAGGTACAAAATCTTAGGCATATTATAATCAAAGATTGGAATTTCTATGGATCCATCAAAAATCACTACTCTAACTAACTAGATAGCTCCTAAAAATGTGCACAAAGTTAGAAGATTTATGGGGTTGGATGGATATTACTAGAAATTTGTGAAAGAATTTATTAAAGTTATTTCTCTAACCACCTCCCTTTAGAAAAAGGATAAGAAATTTATCTGGTCAGAAAAGTGTGAAGGTGCCTTCAGTTTGCTATAGGAAATATTGACTTTAACATGCGTTTTAAAGGTTTTAGATCCCATTGAAAACTTCATCATGGTAATTGATGCTCTCCGGTGATGGATTGGGAGGTATACTTCGTAAAATGACTACATGGTAGTGTATGAAAGTGGAAAGTTGAACATACATGAGATGAATTATGCTCCCCATGACTTGGAGCTTTATGCCATTGTACATGCTTTACAAGTATGGAGGCACTACCTTTTGGGAAAGTCTTTTGAAAAAAATAGATCATCTCGGGCTAAAGTACATCTTCACACAACCCAACCTAAATGCAAGGCAGCGAATATGGTTAGAGTTTTTATCTCAGTATGAATTTTATATCAGCTATATCAAAGGTAAGGAAAATAGGGTGGCAGATGTCACTGAGTCATAGGAAGAACATTTATACTCTTGTGACTTTAAGAACCCAATTCAAGGATGAAGTTAAGAAGGTAATGTTGACTAATTCTTATTATCAACATGTTAAAACAACACTAACTACTGATCCAAATGATAAAAGGTATAAGGGATTCAAATTTGATAATGAAGGAGTCATAAGGTATGATAATCGAGTTTGTGTACTATAGGAAAAATATTTAAGGATAAAAGTTATATAAAAATTTCATGATGCCCCTTATTATGGACATCTCAAAGCAACTAAAATTCTTGCTGATGTGAAACAACAATATTTTTGGAAAGGGATGAAAAGAGACATTGTAAACTATGTTTCACACTACCTAGAATGCTAGCATGTCAAAGCTGAACATATGCATCCAACGGGATTTTGTACCCTCACAACATTCCACAATTTAAGTGGCAAGTAATCAACATGGACTTTGTGCAAGGACTACCAATGTCGAAGAATAAGCATGATGTGATCTTAGTTATAGTTGATAAACTAACTAAAGTAGCTCACTTTACACCTAGAAATCCAAAAGATGATTCTCTGGTGTTTACAAAAATGTTTGTGCACAAATTTTTAGATTACACAGAGTACCTAAATTGATAATTTCTCGAGGGATCCTAGAATGAATTCTCATTTTTGGAAAACCTTAAATTCAACCTTGGGGACAAAGTTGAATTTCAGTTTTGCGTACCATCTAGAAACTAATGGGAAAACTATTAATCGGTATTGGAGGATATGCTCAAGATGTACTACATGGATCAATAGTACAAGTGGGAAGAATATATTCTATTGGTTGATTTTACATACAATAACACTTACCATTCATTACTGAAAATGGCTCCATTTGAAGCATTTTATGGGAGAAAGTGTAGGACTCCTATCAGTTGGGATAGCATGGAGGATAAAGAAGTAGTAAGACCCAAGATGTTGACAGAAATGGAACAAAAAGTCAAGCTCATTCGTGAGCGGTTAAAATAAGGTGCCGAAAGGTGGAAGAGCTATGTAGATCTAATGAGGGTTGATAGAAATATTGAACAAGGAGACAAGGTTTTCCTAAGGGTTAAACCCAAGAAAAGTTCAATATTATTTGGCAAGTCATGTAGTCTTATTTTAACTACAACAGCCCAAGGTGTCTTTGGCACATCACTCGGCCTTAAATGAGCACTCACTTGAAGCACGTAAGGGTGTCGGGTTCTTCTTTTAAGGCATGTTTGTCAAGAAGTTAGCATGATCATACAAATATTCTAGATCCATAATAGATAATCAAGTATATTGCATAACATAAACTAGATCTAGATTTTAACCATATGCAAGATTAAATCATACAAGAATCAAGATTAACTTTACCATGCATGAACTAGTAACAAATGTGTCAATAATCAATATCCAGCCATAAAGATCCATTATATTAATTGTTGTAAAACACAGAAGTTTCATACATACTTAACAATGTCACCATAGGGTACGTACACTCAAGAACCAACAACATAACCTTACAAAATATAGATGATGATGATGATGATGATTCCTAAACCATACAAATACATACATACATACATACACACACACACACACACACACATATATATATATATATATATATATATATATATATATATATATATATGTATATATATATGTATATGTATATGTATATGTATATATATGTATATATATACACATACATATATATATATATATATATGTATATGTATGTATGTATATATATATATATGTATGTATATACATACATACATATGTATATAATGTGTGTGTGTGTGTGTGTGTGTGTGTGTGTGTGTGTGTGTGTGTATACATGGGTGGTGACTTACCCTTCAATGACTATGCATCCTCAAAATAGGTTGCATGCTAAGAATAACCATACGCCGCTACAAGATAATTACAAAAGCATGCAAGCTCACTATTAATAGATGATATAATAATAACTATAATTCTAATCCTATTAATAGCCCAAAAATATCCACGGCGCTTGATCTCCCACTTATCTGAAATGGCCTTTGCATGCTGCTCTTTAAGTATTCATACTAAACGTGCTCTACACTTCATGTCTTTAATTAGCCTTACACGAAAATGGCTAAATCTTGATCATCACTTTTCCCATGTGTGCCCTGTTAAACTATTCTTTTGCGTGCACCTACATGCCCTGTGTCTGCACACCTAATCCTTATGCACGTTCAGTACATAGGTTATATTTCATTAGACCAAAAGTAAGCCAAACTATCACCTTGATTTTTTGGACCCTTTGAAGTGATTGAAGTGATCAGTCCTATGGCATACCATTTAGCGTTGCCTCCCGCACTATCCAAGATGCATGATGTTTTTCATATTTCTTTTCTTAAAAATTATATATCTAATATATATCATGTTATGAAATGGAACTACTTATAGGTTCAGGATATAGGAATCATTTTGATTGAGCCAATGAAGGTGTTGGAAACTCGCAAGTTGCAATTAAGAAATTGGGATAGTATTTACTGCAAGGTTTAATGGGACCAATTTTCTGAAGAAAGTGCAACCTTAAAAAAATCAAGGATATAAAAGCTTCTTTTCCAAGCTTATTTTAGTGATACAAAATTATAATTTGATGTCCAATACAATATATTATTATTTTTATTGTTAAGTTGACGAAAAATGATGTAAAATTCAAACTTTGTTGAATACGAGCTTTTACAACTAATGAAATCTGGTGACAATCTTTTTAAAATTGAATAGTTTCATGTTTTATTTAATCTCGTAATTACCTTTAACATAAGAATGTCTATGTTTATATGATTTTGTCTTATCTATTAATGGTTTTAGAGTTTAATCATCAGGATTATGATTTTTACAAGGGGAAGTATGTAACATCCCGCCTAATTACAATTTATTTTGCATTCATTTCTTTGGTAATGATTATTTCATTCTTGTTTTGGATAATGTTTTTGTCTTATCATTTGGTTATCTATCTATACTAGTATGCTAATTTGGGATATCCTTGTTGGCAATTGAACATTGGGAATTAAAATTAATTGCTATCTTATTGAATCAGGATAATTAGGAGTCGATTTCCCTAATCTTTGACTAATCATATTTTAAATGCCATGCATCCAACTAAGCTAATTTGATGTGAGTTTTAAAGGAAAAATTAGTGGTGGTGGAGATCTCAAAATATGTACTTAGTGGGTCAAGAATTTAATGACATTAATGACATAGGGAATCCTAAAAATTCCCTTGGAATCTAACCATTTGTATGAAGGGTCATTATTATTGTTGTTTGGTGATTGGGTTGGATTTTCTTTTTCCTTGTGAGATCTATTTTTTCCTTAACATGCGCATGTAAGTTTCAAACTTGTTGTTGAGGTTGTAGCATATTTTTTATTGATGATGAGAAAGATTCAATCCCTACACCACTATTGAGGCTGCAGTGTTATTTCTTGGTTATGGGTTTCTCAATCGAAGGTTTGGTTGCTAAAATGTGGGAAAGGACTTGCTGATTGGATCAACTATTGGAAAATCATGTAGAAGCATCAAGAAAGTTTCAGACACCTCTTTTGTTGTATAAAATTATTAAATCTCTCTCCTATGTTGTTATTGCCTTATTTTATGTATGTTGAATGTTCTGTTGATGATAAACGAGAGTTAGGATGTGTTCTTGTGGGAAGTCTCATAATAGGGTTGATTTGGTCTAAGAAGCATTGTTTCTTTACCTCTATTGGTTGTCGGCCAATTTGTAATTAACAAGGTTTCATTGTATTAGGATTTAGCTAAGGAAAGATTATCTGGGTCACTTTTTATGGGTTCATGGATCCCTTTATTGTTTAATGACCCAAAACTTGGCAAGGGTGGTTTTGTAGAAATTCTTATTTAGCTAAGGAATGGGGGAAATATGATTTTCTGGGATATAAGGGTAAATTTGTGCTTAGAGTTGAATGGTAGAATTTTTTTCTATTATCGGCTAGTAGAATTATTGGATGTTGTCATCTAGTAGTTTTTTTTCACTATTAGTTGGTAACATTCTTGGATGTTGTCGGTCGGTAGCATTTTCACTACCGTCGTGGGTAGCATTCTTGGGATGTGTCGATTGATAGCATTTTTACTACTATCGGCTGGTAGCATTCTTGGATGTTGTCGTCTGGTAGCATTATTGAATGCTTTCGGATGGTATCATTTTGTTACGGTGTCGGTTGATAACATGGATGGTTGGTGTTGGCTGGTAGCATTTCTCTAAGGTGTTGGCTAGTAGCAGGTTTAATTGGTGTCAACCAAAGAGCATTTTGCTCTGATTTAGACCCGAGATCATGGTTGGTTGGTGTTGGCGGTAGAATTTTTCTATGGTAACGTGGTAGAATGTTTGGTTGGTTTCAAACAGTAGCATTTTTATGCGGTGTCATCCAAGAAGCATGATTTGTTAGTGTCGGCCCATAGCATTTCACTATGGTGTTGATCGGTAGCATGTTTTACTAGTGTAGCATTTTTCTTCTGTTGTTAGCTTGATTGCATGTTGGTTAGTGTTGGCTGGTAACATTTCTCTATGGTGTTTCTTTGGTAACATTTCACTACGGTTTTGGCTGATTGCATTCTATTAGTGTTGACTAATAGTGTTTTTCTATGGTGTTAACCAATTGTATCATGTTGATGTCTACCGGTATTATATTACTACTATGTTAGATGGTTTCATTTTGAATGGAGTTTGACGGTGGCAAATGACTATGGCATAGGAAATTGCGTGATCTTACCTGATGTTGGCTAGTAGCATGGATGATAGGGTTGAGTTACATGTAGTGATGCTACGCTTATATGAAATTGATAGAAAAATTGGTTATTGATGTGGATTGACTCATGTTACTTGTTTTAAATAAATAGAATTATGTTTCCAAAGAATTGACTCTATGATATGATTTTGAAATAATCTAATATGAGACAACATTAATTTCTAGTTATTATGATGTATGTTGTCATCCTATGATATGAATGGCATGAAGGAAATGATAAATTACTTTATTTTCCTTAATATTTTTGTTAACTTGACTTTTCAAAAATAAGAAAATGGTAGGATTGTAGGGATGTTGAACATATATGTTATAATTTGATAAACCTCAGGGATGATGAGAATGACAGTTCATGTCGGTTTATTTTAACCGACCATTTTTTACGCTCTCTACCTCCTAAAGATGTTGAAGATGTACCATTTTTACAGATGATTAAGGAAATTTTACGCATATGTAGCTTCTGATTGTGATGATTAAGTGTTATTCATTGTACTCAAACAAATGACATTTGTAAAGAAAAATTTAGACTTTGTTGTCATATCAAAGAAGAAGAAGGGGAAGTTAAGTTTGTAATAATTAAGTACTCTATTGGCAATCCATAGTGTATTGGAATCATTTTTAATTGATATAGATGATGTTTTTGTTAAATTGAAATGATATGGATGGAAATTGGGATACTAATTATAATAATATATTATTATTGAATGAAAAATTTATTTTAATAATGATTTTTCATTATGTTGGGATTCAAATTCTTAGTGTGAAAGGAGAATGAGATAAATGTACCTACGATGCATATAATAATGTGAGGACATTTAACTTCATATATTGTATTGTGCAATAAGGAAGCAATTATACTATAAGTGTCATAGGTGACCATATAGTAAGTGAAATTAGCAAGTTAACTTAGATAATGATTTAAGTAGTAATGGGTACTACTTATTTTCTCTTTATCACTGCCATATACTATTAGGATACTACATCCTAAGTATGGATCAATTCATAAGTCAATTCAATAAATTATTTCTACGATTACGTGGGAATTAAAGTGACTTTTCATGCACGTGGACGGGTCATGTACCTTATGTGTGAAATAGTAATATAAAATGTAGAACTAACTGATTCAAATCTAGACAACTAAATTAAGTGATGTGGTGAGATGACAAGTTTTAATTGATGAGTGTGCCATCACAAGACTAATCATGCATGCATGTCTCATAAACTTTGGCCAAAGTAGTGTAAGTTGTTGATTACATTATCAGATTCACCAAGTTCCTAGTTGAGGTGTGAGATGCCACTCAAAATTCAATTAAATGAATTCTTGGTAGACACTTAGGAACTACACTTGATTATCAATGCTTATTACAAGTTAAACCAATATTATACTTTATACACGTACTCCCAAAAGAGTGAAATATGGGGGATTAGATAGATCTAGTTGACCCATACAACTGCACATGGTTTTTGATGTTATCAGATGGATTGAATTTTAAATAAATGCTAGATTTAAATGTTGTGTATTTAAATCGTGGAAGGCATAAATTTAGTATGGGAAGAATATTTAAAAAAATAATAAACATTCCTGATTTGAAGCATTATTAAAGGGTGTATTACATCAGTCATGAGCATATGGGATGTTATTTTCCTCCGTAGGTTATTCTATCTTGTAACTTCATATGGTTTTGAACCCTCATTGAGCCTTTGTAACATTGTTTTCAGCCTATTCGAATAGATACACAATGGTGATTAATCTCATGTTGCACAAAATCAATTAAATCATCATCCCTCTCTCATTTGCTTAGGGTTTTACATTATTAAATGTTTCGTGCTTGTATATTATTGTACTTAATCATCTAGATATTATTTATTATTATAAGTTACTCTGAAATAATATTTTATTCAAATTATATTAAATCATTTGGAAGTCATTGTCGTAACAATTTGTTTATGTTGAACTCAAGGTTTTGGTCTATTGGTGAGTTACAAGTAGTTTGTAATCATCAACCCAAGTTCCATTCCCATTGAGTTCTTTGGATGCTTTCAATAAGTGGCCATGGGGACACCTTGAGGTAGGGGTTGAACTTCTACATATGGACCAAGAAGAACATAGCGGGGTGCTCGAATGTAGATCGATCGGTAGATATTAAGGACCCAAGCCCACCCCATGTCCCACTTAGAGAAAGTTCTCCTCCACCACTCCAGTTCATAGCTCTGGTATAATAAAAATATTTACCATCCAAAGTTTAGGACTCAAGGTCTTGGTCTATTGGTGAGTTACAAGTAGTTTGTAATCATCAACCCAAGTTCCATTCCCATTGAGTTCATTGGATGCTTTCAATAAGTGGCCATAGGGACACCTTGAGGTAGGGGTCAAAATTCTCCATATGGATCAAGAGAAACATAGTGGGGCACTCGAATGCAGATAACTTAGTGGACATTAAGGACCCAAGCCCACCCCCATGTCCCACTTAGAGAAAGTGCTCTGCTACCACTACAGTTTATAGCTCTAGTATAATAAAAAGTGTTTACCATCCAAAGTTTGGAATGAAGCATGATCGGGAGTGGGAGGATCAAGGTTTTACAAAACCAAATGGGCGGGAACTATTGCAGGACACAAGGGGACCCTCAAATCGAGGTGTAGGTAGCGGACCCATGTCGGTAAAATCAAGAGGTAAGAATTATCTTTCTTCCTCATGGGTGAAAAGATTCTTGGGCCGTAGAACACTTTTTTTTAATAATCCATTTGATTCAAACATTATGAATGTGGAAAAATATGGGCTTTTAAGTATTGCTATCCCTGATGGGTTAGTAGAAAAATCTAGATCTCAGATGGAATATGCTTTGGTTGGAAAATTTTATGGATCAAGACCAAATGTGGAATGGTTTTGGGAATGGGTGAACGAAAGTGGAACCTAAAGGGATCAATGGAAATTTCTTCCTATGTGAATGGGTTTTTTATCATTAATCTTTCAAATTCAGAGGACTATAAAAACATCTTGGTTGGAGGTCCTTGGTTTATGGGTAGATCAAGCCTTCTGATCCAAAAATGGAGCCCAGGTTTTGATCCATTTAAGGAGAAACCAGATGAGTTTCTGTATGGGTAAAACTTCCTGGGTTACCAATGGAATTTTGGGAAGAAGATATCTTAATAGCCATTGCAAATGCTATAGGATATTTGGTGGTGTTTGATCCATTACTAGGAAAGAACAAGGCTAATGTATGCTCATTTTTGTGTTGTTGTTCCTGTGGGTAATTTGTTGAGAAAGGAAATAGAACTTAAATCAAAGTTTGGTGAATGGATTCAGAAGATAGAGTACAAAGCTTCTCCCTTGTTCTGCCATAAATATAGGTAGATGGGACATGAGTAGAGACAATGTAAGGAGGGTAAGAAAGGTAAGAAAACTTGGGATAGAAAAGAAAAGGAACCAATGAGAGAAGAAGGAACCAGTTCGTTACCTCTAAATAATTTTTCCTCAAACAATTTTCATTTGCTACAAGTAGAGGAGTTGGAGGAAGTTGTTGTTCAAGAAAATTTGGAACTAAAAATGGATTCTCAGATTAAAGATTGTAAGGGTATTGATGGTGTGGATCAAGAGCTTGAAGGAATTGGGTCTCAAGACCAAAAGGTGGAATTGATTGCGGAAGGTTTGGGTGTGAAGGAGCAACAACCTAGTCAGGAAGGTTTAGATCCAATTTTTTTAGATCTACCAAAACAGAATGAATCCTTTTTAAAGGAAGAGCAAGAGTTGTCTCTGGTTGAGGAAGTTCCTTTCTCTCTAAATCTAGATAGGATTAAGGAGGTGTTGGAAGAAAAGAGGATAAACACAAGAAGTTATCAAAATAAAGAAAAAGTTAAAGAAGATTGTGGGAAAGCTCCTGCAAGAAAAGGAAATATATCAAATAGGGATAAAAGGGAGAAAGCAAAGTGGCTAAAGAAATAGATTCAGGAAGACAACGCTCCATTGAGGAGAGAATTTCACCAAATAAATTGAGATGAAGGTTATTTCCTGGAATATAAGGGGTTTAAATAACCCTAATAAATAGAGTATTTTATCATCTTTCAGGAAAAGGAATAAGCCTGATATTTTATTGATTCAAGAAACTAAAATGTCTAGAGAAAAAATGAGTGAGGTACAAAATAAAGTTTGGTTTAGATCGGAGCTATAGAGTGTTTCTTCAGTGGGTGCTTCTGGGGGTTTGGTGAATTTTGGAATCAAAATGATAGAGAAGGGAGGTTGATTTTCAAGTCTTAGTATCATGTTGCTATTTTGTTTAGAGAAAAGTAGGATGGGTCTGAGTGGATTTGTTCAAATATTTATGCTCCTAATTCAATTTGTTGAAAGAAGAAAACTTTGGATGGATATTGGCCAATTTTGAAGCCAATGTAAAGAGGTAAATTGGTTAATTGGAGGTGATTTTAATACTCCTTTGTGTATGGATGATAAAAAAATGTGGTTTAGGTGTCTACAAAGTGATAGTATGGGGACTTTTCTTGACTTCATTGCAAACTGTAATTTGGTGGATGTTGAGTTGAAAGGATCCTTTCACTTGGTTGAATAGGAGATTGGGGAAAATATGATTCAAATTAAATTAGATAGGTTTCTCATTAATTTATCTTGGTTACAACATTTGGATGTGTCCTTGGTGGCTTTACCAAGAATTAGATCTGATCATAGTCCCATTTTCCTTCAAACTGGTGTAAGTAATGGTGTAAGAGGCATGTCATTTATATTTTTAAGATGTGGCTGCAACATCCTAGTATCGAGGAGGAGATTAGGTCAAGTTGGAAAGTTCATGTAAAGGTAAACCTATGTTCAGGATTGTGGAAAAATTAAAGAATGTTAAATCGAGATTGAAAGTATAGAAAAAGAAACATTTGGGAATATCTTTGCTCAGAAAACTGAGATTAGTGAAGTGTTAAAGAAGTTGGAGGATGAGATTGTCAACAAAGGTTTGCAAAAATAGTTGAGAGATAAGGAGAAATTTCTTTTGATGGAATATCATAATTTAGAAGCTAAAGAGGAGGCTTACTGGAAACAGAACTCTCATGTTCTGTGGTTAAAGGAGGGTGACAGGAATACAAATTTTTTCCATCTTACTGCATCTATGCATAAGAGTAACAATACTATTTTGGAATTAGAAGATGGAAGAGGAGTTAGATTAAAGAATCAGGGTGATATTTCATAGGAATTTGTTAGTTTTTTCTCTCAGCTTTTAGCTGCAAGAAGGGAACCTGATATGGGTAAGGAAAGTGATATTGCAAATCTTTTTCATTCTGTTATCTCTCATCAGGATAATGTTGATTTGATCAAAATCCCATCTGCTGAGGAGATATCTATTGCAATTTTTGACTTGGAAGGGGATAAATCACCTGGCCCTGATGGTTTTCCTGCTCTATTTTTTCAATCCTTTTGGGATATCATTCATAAGGATGTGGAAGAGGCTATTCAATATTTCTTTAGGTATGGTAATATTTTGAAGGAAGTTAATAGTAATTTTATTGCTCTTGTTCCTAAGGTTCTTGGGGCTGAAAAAGTGACTGGTTTTAAACCAATTAGTTGTGTAATATGGTCTATAAGATAATAACTAAGATTATCTCTTTAAGAATTAAAGAATCATTGGAGTATTTTATTGCATCAAATCAGGGAGATTTTGTGGAGGGTAGGTAAATTTTTGATAGTTTGATAACTATTCATGAAGCTGTTCATTCGGTGGATGTTTCAAAAATGGTTGCTATGATGCTTAAAATAGATATGAATAAAGTATATGATCGAGTGTCATGGAGATTTCTTAAAATAATTCTTGAAAATTTGGGTTTCCATAATCATTTTATTGATTTGATAATGGAGTGCATCTTTACTCCGAAGTACTCAATTCTGGTCAATGGGAAATCTGAAGGTTTTTCTTGTCTGGAAGGGGGTTAAGGCAAGGGGATCCTCTTTCTCCCTTTCTTTACATTATTGTGGTAGAGACTTTAGGTAGACTGTGTGTTGACTGTAAATTGAAAAATAAGTTGCATGGGTTAGTTATTTCTAATGGTCTTGATCCTATATCTTTACAACAATTCGTGGATGATACTTTTCTTTTCGATAGAGCAAATAAAGTGCAAGATGTGGTTTTTAAGGAGGTCTTACATGATTTTAAGGAGGTAACGAGGTTAGATCATAAACTTTAGGAAAATATTTGTTCTCTTTTTTAATGTGGATGTTGAAATTCACAATAGAATTACTGCCATATTAGAGTGTCCTATTCGGGTGTTGCCATGCTCATATCTTAGAATTGCTTTTTTCAAAGGAAGGATGCAGTTGGAAAGTTAGAACCCATTGATTATGAGGCTTCAAAAAAATTAGCAACCTAGAAAGGAACTTTGTTATCTCACGAAGGTAAACTTCAATTACTTAAAAGTTGTCTTTAGAGTATGGTGGTGTATTTGATGTCCCTGTTCAAAATGCTAGCTAAAATTAGACTGATTATTACTCAGATTCAACGAAGGCTCTTATGGTCGGGAACAAAATCTAAAGATAGAATTTTGTTGGTGGCATGGGAAAAATTTACTCTTCCAAAGTATGCTGGTATGTTGGGATTAAAAATTATCAGAAGTATGAACTTATCCCTTTATTGTCATGTAAATGTGCAACAAGGAAATTAACAATTTCGAAGCATGAAAACTATACCCCAGTGTCACATTTTTCAAGTTTTATCATTCCAAGATACCCTGACTTTGTCCAGTAAGTCCAAGTTACCTTCTAAATAATGTTCTATCATCCACCTAGGTGATTTAGGAAATTCCATTCATTCCCCCTAGATGATTTCAGGAGTTCATTTGCAAACTACAGGTAGTATTAGGAAGGGCTATCGCTGGCCTTCCCAAGAATAGATCAACCCCCTGGAGTGGAATGGAAGGGAAAAATTCAATATTGAGGTGAATTTAAGACATTAGAAAATCATGGAACTGATTATGGAAGGTTTAGGGAAGTTTTGAAAGACTTGGAGCAGTCTGAGTGAAAACGGGTTCACAAGCCTAAAACAATTGTTGGGCTTCAGAAGAAGATTTTGGGAGCTCTAGATGGAGTTAGAAGTAAAATAAAACATAATCAAAAAGATAATTCCAATCCCTACATGATGGTGAAATCATATTTTTCACAACACTTTTGTGCATTAGGTCTGCAGTAGTTTTTCTCAAGCATAAGTGGAGTACCAAATCAAAACTCTGATTTTTAGGGATCAAATGGAATAATCAAGAAATCATACGCCCAAAATTGGATTCAAAAGGAAATTTATTGTCAGGATCATATAAACGTTTTCTAAAAATGTCTATCGGGAGCTCAAGTTATCACTGTCACAAGTTCAAGACTTAGCCAAATTTTTGGAGGACACGTGTCAGATCCAAGAGCCTGGCGGGATTTTGTGTCCCTCAAGGTCAGGGAAATAAAGGTTGTAAAATCTATCCCAACCCCATTGAAGCCCTCTTAGCTCCCATGTGACCTCTAGGACCCTCATGTGACCTCCAGACTTGATAATTCAACCCCTAGGTGCATTTTTGGAGCATCCATTCCCTGTCGTCGGATCAAACGCCATGTGTCAGCTCCAAGACCACCGTGGAAATTGATGTCCCTCATGTCCCTAAGATTAGGGACATCAGATATGGAAAAATTTTCTCAGCCCCTATGGGGAGTCTTTTGGTCACTCACGTGACCGACTTTCAGCCCCTAGGTGCATTTTTGGAGCATCCATTCCCTGCCGTCGGATCAAGTGCCACTTGTCAGCTTCAGGACAACTGTAGAAACTGATGTCCCTCATGTCCCTAAGGTGAGGGGAATAAAACATGGAAAAAGGTTCCCAACCCTCTAGAAGACTGTTTTGGTCACCCATATAACCAATTTCCAACCCCTTGGTGCTTTAAAGCTTATTTTGGAGCACTCATTCCTTGTTGTCGGATTACCACCACACGTTGTCCTCTTGACCACCATAAAATTTAATTTCCCTCACATCCTTGTGTTTAGGAAATAAAAATGAAAAATTCACTCAACTCCAACTCAAAAATTTGAAAACATTTCTAAGTGCTAGATGCTTCTCCATTACTAGAAGAAAACTGCAGAGAACACCAATCCACCACTCCACCATTGCCAAATATTGAACCAGCTCCATTAAAACACATTATCCTTCACTCCATGATGGAACACAAGTATTATAAGAATAATTCATTGAGATAAAAATAATAAATGAAGAAAAAATAAGAACATTGGAAATCCTCATTGCCATGAAATTGAAATTTGAAGAAATCTTCTAAACCGGACATGATTGAAAAAAATGTTGTTGAGTTATTCTCTCTTAAATACCATTAAAAATAATATTCAAACCTCTAATTTTCAGCAAGGAATGCTCATAGAAAATAAATCCTCTTTCCAGCTCTACGAAGGAAAAATCTTGATTTCCGTCAAACCTGGTCACTAGATTGAAGAGAAATTTCACATGAAGAACCATAATGAAGTATTGGGGGTGAAGATCACTGAAGAGAAAGGGTTCACAAAACTTCTTGTGGAAGGAGACTCCTTGAATATTATTTCATGCATGAGAGAGGGTAAATTTTCTATCTCTATCTCTATTGAAGATTTAATCAAAAATGCTAAGAATAAGCTTGTCTCCTTTGTTGATATATCTTTCTCTCATGTTTTTAGGGAAGGAAACAAATTGGCTGATGTTTTAGCTAATAAGGGGGTGGAAGCTATGGATTTTAAGGTGGTTGAGGATCTATCCTATGTGGATGCAAATTTCATTGATATCTTGGATCGGGAAAGAGCCCCTAACTACAATTCTTCCAATGAGGATGGTAACCAGTAATAAAGCCATCTGGGTGATGCACTTGGATTCTCTAAATCTTACACTCATGCAAAACTTTATATCCTATCATGTCAAAGTCCGGGTGGTTCTCTTGATTATTTTGAATTATACCCCCAAGCGTGTTAAAGGGAGACATAAAAATTACATATCGCTCTGTTGGAAGAAGAATTATGCTAGCACCATGGGTGGTGAACTTGTGAGGAATGAACCAAATAAGGTCCCAGATATATCCAAAGAGGCAAAGGAGCTGCTTGAAAGGGCTGGCCTGTTAAAGTTTTTCAACATTTTTGATGGTTTTGATGAGTCTCGAGTGAAGCTATCATGAACACCTGGAAGGATGGCCATGTTTGGGTTCACAATTTTTCATTCACTATCTCTCCAAATTTCATTGCCAAAATCTCAGGTCTGTCTTAGGAGGGAAAACATTATTTTAAACCCAAATCAGATTATAGCTAGGAGATAGATTTCTTCATTCTTGGTAAAGGGTCCCCTAAAATTCTTCACAATGGTTATGCAAGAGAGGATATTCCCCATCCTTACAATGAAATTTCTTAGCTTCTTATCGCTTATATTACTCTTGAAGAGCATTATAAATTTATTTACGAGTATCATTTTCCAATGTTAAATCACATTCAGAATGATAGAACCTATAACTTCCAACATTTTATGTTCCTTTCTCTTCGCAAAGTCTGTCACTTAGGTCAAGAAGGATACTTTCTCCTTGCCACGGTATCAAGGCCTAATCAAATCCATGATAAAGCTGGGAACTTCCCCTTATTGGAAAAAATGAAAGAATTAGGGCCTTGACCAAATGGAATTTTTCTAGTTTTGGAGAGAAGCCTATGATTCGAAGCCATGGAGGGTGGTGCAAACAGGGTGGAAGTGGGGAAGTATGTGGAAAAAAGAACCAGATCTCACTTGGCTAAGGTCAGCGTTAAAAAACAACATCGAGAGAAAGGGGCCTTTATCCCCTATGAGAATCTGGAGGTTATCTTGGACTCGAGGCAAGTGGGCTGAAGATTTGGGTCAGGTGGAGACAAGGGGTAATCAGGAAATGGTGGCCGTCTACGATGATAGTAGTGAGGAGAATAATTTCGAGCTTAACCATGAGTCTTATGAGGATAAAAGATCTAAAAATATTGAGGATGCCATTGAAAGTTTACATGTGCTCAAAACAGCCAGAAGAATCTGTTTAATGCCCAAGATAATGTGGTTAAGTCCAATGTTTTCATGAGGGAGTTCAAGAATTATAGGCTTGATACTGATATCAATAGACACAAGATAAGTATGGTGACAATTGACTTGAGGGAGTTACAGGAGAAAGTGGAGAAGCTCTCCTCTATTGTGCTGAATGAACAACTGAAAAAAATGAAAGGTGTATCTCTATGGAGAATGACATGTTGAAGATGAAGGGTATTATCCTTCAGATTAGATATGTACACATCCTAAACATCAAAATTACTATACACCATCTCAAGCTCCTTGCAGAGATGATCCAATCCATGGAAATAGTGAAAAACAAGGAAAAAGAGGGGTTGCCCTAAGGTGGATATCGTAGAACCCAACTATAAATAATAGAAATCCACTATAACTAGCTTGGTTAAAGAGTGAAATGGATGTATGTATACGGTGAGCGATCTAATCATTGAATGATGGAGGCTTCCTCTCCTATTTGTGTTTTCCCCTTTGTTTCCTGGCTGTTGTTAGTTCCTTAGTACTTTACTGTTAGTTATTCTATTTTTGCCTTTTGGTTCTATTTCTCTTTTGATGTCTCTTGGTATGTTCTTGTTACTTTGAGATAGTTTCAATGGAAATCCCCTTGACCCTTCATTTCTCTTATGTAAATCTATGTTTGGGGTAGGGTCACCTCAACCCTTTTTTAACCTTTAATAAAAAAATCTATCGTAATGAAGTTTATTTTGTTACGAACGGAGATAAAAACCAAACCTACAAATTTCAAGCTTCATTAGCGGCTGCCATGACACAATAGTGGAAAAAATCGGTGATTTACCTCTCAACTTCTCAAGGTTACGGTGGGCGAAATCACCCAAAATTGGAGGAAACGATTGTTGAAAAATCTCGTTTCATGTGAACTAGTATTCGTGTCATGAAGTCCCCATTTTTAGGGATATGGAGTTCTATATTTTTTATCAGCATTCTTCCTTCTTGAAGAATTTTTCAAATTTCTAAAGATCCGAAAGGTGAAATCATCTCGAAAATTGGAGGAATGATCATTGAAAAATCTAGTTTCACGTGAACTAGTTTTTGCACCATGAATCCCCTATTTTTTAGGGATATGGAGTGTTAGTACAAATTATGAACTTGCATCTTTTTGCCCTAATTTTCCATGTCCAATTTTTCTCAGAAATGGTTTTATTTTTTGGGCTGGTGGTCTGCAATTCAGTTTTTCTAGTTGAATGCTTTCAAAATGCTCATAATGTTGTTGTTTTTCCCTCATCTAAAACAAATTTCCAAGTTTCCCCCTTTTTTGTGCCCTAATTTCTTCATTCTTTATGGGTTGTGTCATGTTTCCTTTGTCAAATCATGAAAAAACTTGAAATTATTCGAATCCCATTTTTGTGCAAGTGTTTCCCCAATCCCAGGCTCGAAAGTAATGTCAAAAATGATTCAATTGATTTAAAATTGTAAAAATCTACCTTCCTTGTTGAAAAATTTGATTTCTAGGGCATCCGGTGAATTTTTGACATTTTGATGGTCATACGGGCGTATTCTACCCGTCAAATTCATCATCACAATATTATTGCAATGTGGCGGGCTCCTATTGGTTGGGGGTGGTGGGAATTATTTCTAACTTGTTGTTTTTGAAATTTTTGGCTAAGGGAAAATTTTGACCCATGGCTCCGCCTTTTTGCAATAATGAGGTGTCTATGTGGCACATGCTGATTGGCCAAAGGATTGGCGGGTGGCGGAGGTTCCTTAGGAATTTTCTTTCATTTTGAAAAATTCTCAAAGTCAATTTTTTTCCGAAGGCCCACAATAAATAAGAAGAAGACACATGGCAAAGTGGGCATGCGGATGGTGCAGAGGTAGTTGGAGAATTTTGATGTTTTTGGCTCAAAATGTCAAAGCAAATTTTTGACCCGAAGGCCCACATCCAATGGCAGGTGGACACGTGTCCAGGAGAAGCCAATATGAGGGGGTGGAGATTTTGATGAATTTGAAGTTTTTAACTTCAAAATTTTTAAAGTTGCAATTTGAGTCAAAGTTCCGCTACTAGTAAGAAGTGGACACATGTCTAGAAATACAAAGGTGGAAGAAGGGGCCGAGGGAAAGTTTTATGAATTTTTCCTTTGTGTTTGCAAGGTGAAAAATGAAAGATGGTCCTGTGACCAATGAGGAGCCAACATGTGGCATGTCCTAGGTAGTCAAAGGGAGAGCACGGGCGGGGAAAATTTTGAAATTTTACAAATTTGGCAGGGAGGATTGAAGGAAAAATTTGAAAGGTTGAACCCACAAAGCAAATAGAGGATGGACACGTGGCAAAGAGGAAAAATTGGGGTATGGGCCCACGGGAAAAATGTAAATTTTTCCAAAATCTAAAAAATGGAAAAATTCATAAAATCGGCATGCGGTTTTTAGTGGGGCCCACAGGTGGACAAGTGGCGGGTCCAGGGGAGAAGTGGGGAATTTTTGCAAAATTTTCCAAATCAAAAAGGGTCTCAAATGCATTTCTAAATGATGGGAGTTCGATCTAATCATGTTTTGACACATGTCCCACCCCTTTCAAAGGTCAAAAAGTTTTTTCTAAGCTTATTTTTTAAAAATGGAATTGTCCACGTGGAGGGATGATATTAAAAGTTGATCAAAATCAACAGCAACTGTGCATTCTCCCTTTTGGCCACCATGGGAGCTCCAGAAGCTCGGATTCATCATTTTTTCATCAAATTTCATCAAACTTTATATGTTTCTACATCACCTTGGCCCTCTTAGTGCATTGGCACCATTTTCATAACTCAATTCTTTGATCTACGATGGATTTGATATAATTTTTTCCTTTACCCGATAAAAAACGTGAAAAGTGAAAATCAAAAGTTGTAAAGGTAAAATGATAAAGGTAAAAGGTGAAAAATGATTGCTAAAGCATGTTGGCATGCCCGAATGACAAAAACATGACCCTGGGATGGATAAAGATCTGAATTTGTGTAATATTTTAAAAATTATGCATCCCTGGCAACTTGTGAATTGTTTTCAATTTTATGTCATTTTCATGGAATCATGAAGGTTTTTGTAACAAATTTGATCCCTTAAGCATATTCTTTTCTTGGGAAGGAAGACTCCATGATGGCATGAGGTATATCATGCATTTTGGGAGAATTTTTAAAAGGAGGAGAAAAAGGAAGTAGAATTTTTCAAGGAAGAAACAGGAAGAAGCCTATTTTCTCTGAGAAAACCGCCTGAGAGACATTTTCAATTCCATTTTTGTATCATATTTCATCATGTTGAGTTGCTTTTAGTTGTAAATCCATCAACATGCTTTGATATTGTTCTTATAGCACTCCCCTGCTGATGTATTTGATCAAATTTTGGATTATTTAGTGTTGTCTCTTGGCAAAATTTGTATATGCTTTTGTTTCAGAATGATTTCAATTTGTGTTCATTCCTCATGTTGCAATATTTTGTTTAGGATCTCTTTGATCATACATGGTCTCATTTCTTGTTGATGGTTTGATGGCATTTGCAATCTTATACCAAAAGCACCTTCATCTGATAGAAGATAAACATATTTAAAATCATTTTACTGTCCTTGAATCTTGAGATTATTTTTAAACCTTTGGGGGTACCTTAGGTTATGATCAAACAGGGATTTCTAGATACTTTGTTGATATATTTTCTTCAAGATTTTGTAGCAGGTTGTCAAAGATTGTGTGGAAGAGTGCAAATCTGGGCCTCCATTTGTGCACATATCCTGGTTGAAGGAGTATTTTAAACCCATTGAAACATCTCTGTTGTTTAGGTGTTGCAAATCTCTTGCAAAGGTTCTCAAAGAAGTTGGTAATTCCTAGCTAGTCTTGTCTAAACATCTCCCAACAAAATTTCATTCAAACTAACTCATCCTACCCATACTACCCCCTGCATTGCATTGTGTGTCAACAAAAGAATACAATCCATTCACAAAAATGCACAAAGCATATCAAGATTTTATCATGTCTCTAGCAGCCTTAGCCTTGTCTTGAAAGCATTTCCATCATTTAGTAGTGACAACTCTTTTGAGTTTGAATAATGGATAATTGATCATGTTTTCCCAAGGCCATCTCTATACAATGTGCAAAGCATAAGGATATCTCCACCTCCTTCATCAAACAAAGGCTACAATATAGGTTCTCTTACCTTGGTTGAAAAGGCACAACCTAGAATAGTGAGGATTAGATCAAAATCCTTTTGAGGTGCTACCCACTCCTTCAAATCTTGAGTGCTAACAAGTCGAGATAGATGTGGTCCCCGTCTACAAACAACACACAAATCATTTATCCGCCCGAGTGTCTTGTGAAAATCCATGATGCGATTGAGTTGTGAAGGAGATTAAGTTTGGTTACCAACACCGGAGTGGTGCCACTGCTGCCGGGGACTTCTTGTAATTTCTTGGTGTTTTAAAGGTGTTTTGAGGTGTTTCAGCATTTGTATATTCAGTTCATACACTTTGGTTACATAGTGATTGATTGATTTAAGAAGAAGAAGGTCTGATTTATAAGGCTCTGTAAAGTTTTTCAGTGATAAGATACATTTGATAGATTATTTTAGTGCATTCTTGCACAACTGAGGTGAAATTCCTTAGTGGCGACTCCATGCTGATTTGATTTTAGAAATACCAGTGTCTTGAGCTTTCTGTCATTTATTTTTGTGTTGTTGATCTCTGCAAAACTGGAGGGAAGAAGATCTCTCTTCCTTAAAGACTCTGCTAAAAAATTGTTCTCAGACTTGAGAAATTCAGAGTTGGAAGGGAGAAGAGTTTGGAAAGTGGTTAAAGGTCAGACATCAGGCAAAGATACAGTCATTGGTGAGAGAGATCAGCCTTTGGTAGAAGACTATCACTCTTCTTCAGGTGATTCTGATTCAGGAAATCCTCTCATAAACTTATTTCCTCAGCTAGTGAAGGTCCTTCTGTTATACTTGGTAAGTTCCTTCTCCAATCTGCACCTCTGTGTTTTAATTTGAATCAAACTTTCCAAGAAAATCAGCACTTAAAGGATACTAGTCTTGTGAATCAAATTCTTGAGCCCCAAAGATATTGCACTCCTCATCAGCTTGTCTCACCTCTAAGATCACCCCCACCAAACAATATGGCTTAGCCTAGACCTCCATTTTTTGTTAACACCTTTGGTCTATAAATTTTAGAGGAATGGATGGATACCCAAATTTGTCCCACGAGATGTCGAAATAGGTTACCAAAATTCCAAGGTAACAATGCCATTCTTTGGTGAACAACATCTCAAACTTTTTGATAATATGATGGAATATTTTGACATAGAGTTTGAGGATGTGTATATTAAGTTGTTTATTCATACACTTGAAAAGATGCTAGGGATTGGTATAAGGCTTTACGATAACTCTATTGATTCATGGACTGAAATGAAAAATGCATTTAGGTTGCAGTATGGTGACAAAGACTGATCCTAAATTTTTTTTCTCAATTTGAGAATATCAAGAAGAATCCGAATGAACAATCCATGACTTCAATACAAGATTTAAAAAAAATTGAGAAGGCTGCCTATCATTTTGAGGCCTTGTGATGAATCTTGTTTGATCAAATATGTAGATGCATTTGATAAAAAGGCAGCCTATTACTTGAGAGACAAAAATCCTAAAAACTCGAGGCAAGCTTTCACCATGGCACGTCAAATGGAAAATAATATTAAAGCTATTGATAAACCACTTAAGAGGGATGGTGTGAAGCTGATAAACCCTGAGAAGCCTCAAGCTAGCAAGGGTATTGATTTAGAAGATGTTTTCAAGACTTTGTGAGGTGTGAAAGAAATTTCTTACAAATTAGCTTGGGATGAGAAAGGAATTGGGAAAATTTCACAAGGACAATCAAAGAACTCAAAACCATGATAGATTTGGAAATCATCCTAGGGGTGATCAAAGACAAGATGATAGAGGTAAAGGGCTTGTTGGTGGGGGAAATAGACAACCCCAAGCACGTGAAAATAGAGTGGTTCCTAACCCTCTAACTGCAGAGTTGTTGTTGTTCAAGAAATTGCTGATATGGATTGGTGTGATAGATGTTTTCTTCCTCATCCTCCATGTGAAGTGGACTAGCAAGTTGTTGAAGATGATAATGAAGATGAAATGGATGATGACATTTGTATGATGGGTAGCTCTTCAAGCTCACAACAAACAACAACATCAATAGATGTGATAAGTGCAAGGACTGTTGCAACCTTTTGGGATTGCATAAAGAGGGTACCAATTCTTTCCTCCTCTCAAACTCATGAGGTAGATGTTGTTCAAGCTTTTGAAATTCCTAATAATGACTTTGAATATCTAAGGGCTTTAATGATCAAGAAGTATGATGGTGGTATTCCTCGAAGGAAGATAGACAATTGTTAATGAATGTTGTGGTTGGTCAAGAGAAAGAGTATAATACTAGAAGTAAAGTTATTAGAGGAGCTGGTCCTCAAGCCAAGCTAAAGACACCCTTGCTCACAAGCATTCCAAAAGAAAATTCTAGAAAAGAAACACTTGCCAAGAACCCTGTTGTCCCATGCAAAAATATCAGTCCTCTTCATGCCCAGGCTGCCAAGAATCCTTCTCCATCTGATGAATCTACTTGTGTCCCTCCCAATGCTGTCCTACCAAAGAGTGTTCCATATGATATTGCCCAAGTATTGAGTCAAATCAAAGTGAGTGTTCCCATCATTGAGTTGCTTAGAATACCTAAGCACAAGAAGAGAGCATTTGAATACTTGGGATTGAAGGAAGAAAAGAGTATACCAAGTAGGAATGTAAACATTGTTGAGGATCCTCCTCCAATTATTGCAGACCTTGGAACACCATCAACATTGGAGGATCTTGGAGAGGCTCCTGAGGTATATTTGGGGACATCCTTGGTTGATTCCCAATTGAATGTTGATCCATTTTTCACAACTTTTCTCATAAAAGATAGGTTGCTTCATAATTGCATGTTTGATTCCGGTGCATCATGTAATGTCATGCCTCTAGAAGTCATGAATGAGTTGGATATCAAAGTGATAGTGGCATATGGGAAATTTAAATCCATGGATTCAAGGGAAGTGCCGATTGTTGGTTGTGTGAAGGGTTTAGTAGTGCAACTTGCAGCCTATCCGGGTAAGAACTTGAAACTTGATGTTGTAATTGTTGATTGCCCTGCCAAATGGGGTATGCTTTTGTCAAGAAAATGGGCTGTAAGTGTTGGTGGTAGTGTTCAAATGGACATGTCCTTTCCACCATTCCCATTGAAGGTAGCCTTGTCAAACTCTATGGTGAAAAGAAGATGTTGCACTTGATTGAAGATCCCAACAATGCTTCCTATGAAGTGTTATTTGTTGATGTAGATGCTGACAATTTCATTGACTTTGCTAAAGGAAAAAATCACAAGATGGACAAATCAAAGTGCCTTGATATGGTAATTTCTCCTTAGACCTTGCTATTTGATGGAGCTTGCTCCAAATTTGGAAATGGTGCTGGTATAGTTCTACTTTCTCCTAGTTTAGAAGAGTATGCCTTTTCCTTTAAACTTAATTTTGAATGCACTAACAATGTTGCCGAGTATGAGGCATTGTTTTTGGGGTTAAGAATTGCATGGAAGTATGGGGTAAGATATATTGTTACAAAAGGAGACTTAGAGCTGGTAGTCAAACAAATCAAAGAAACCGTATGCTACAAAAATCAGCGTATGAAATAATATAAGCATGCAGTTTGGGATCTAATTGAAATGTTTGATTCCTTTAACATTGTTTACCATGATAGAAGTCTTAATGTTGCTAATAAGTTGGCTATACTTGGCTCTAGATTTGACAATTTTACCGTTTCACCTTTTTGTGAATATAACATTGAAGTGCTAACAAGGCCAATTGTCCCAGATAATGTGAAACATTGACAAATTTTTTATGATGATGCACAAGTGTTGAGGTTCTTACAGTGCCAAGGTGAGTTTTCTAGTTAGAACATTTATTGGGAGCCAATGGTATGCATGAATGAGGGAGAGAAACTTTTTTTTAACAAGGATATTATATAATTAAAAACAAATACCATTCCTAAAGGTCTTGTTGCACTTGAATCAAATTTTAGTAATGCTGATTGCATCATTAATAGGAGCATGTTTGCTTCAAGGGATGTGGAAGAGCACAACTTGGGAACAAAGGAAAAACTAAGGAAGGTTTGGTTGGGTAGAAATTTAAGTAAGGAAGAAAAATAGTCCTATGCCCAACTATTGAAAAAATATCAAGACTTCCTTGCTTGGTCCTATTCAGAGCTGAAAGCATATAGGGAAGATTTATTTCAGCATGAGATCCCTCTTGAAGAAAATACCAAACCATTAGATAGAGGAAAAGGCAAATTAATCCACTTCTTTCCATGAAAATGAAAGACGAATTAAAGAAGTTAAGAGATGGAGGTATTATTCAGCCTACTAGATACTCATCTTGGGTTGCAAACCTTGTGCTAGTGAGAAAGAAAAATGGAGACATCAGACTTTGTGTGGATTTTAGGAATCTAAACAAAGCATCCATGAAGGACAAATACCCCTTGCCAAACATGGAAAATATGTTGCAACTTGTGATAGGGTCAGAAATGCTTTCTACTTTGGATGGTTTCTCCGGATACAATCAAGTGGTTGTTAAAGAATCAGAAAGACTTAAGACAACCTTCACTACACCTTGGGGAACTTATGTTTTTGTAAGGATGCCCTTTGGATTGATGAATGTTGGTGCCACTTTTCAAAGGGCAATGGATGTTGCCTTTTTGGTTACATCAATGAGTTTATTGCAGTCTACCAAGATGATGTGACTATTTTTCAAGGTAGCGAGGAGACCATTTGCAACACCTAGAGAAGATGTTGATTAGATGTAGGGAGTATGGAATTTCTCTTAATCCAAAGAAGTGTCATTTTGGCATGCAAAAGACCAAGTTGCTGGGACATATTGTGTCTAAGGATGGTGTCATGATAGACCCTGAGAGAGTGGAAGTAATCAGCAAAGTACCTATCCCAAGAACCAAGAAAGGCATCCAATCTTTCTTTGGCCAAATCAATTTTATTAGAAGGTTTGTTTCCAATTTTTCTGAGCTGACTCTTCCAATCACAAGCATGTTAAAAAAGGATCAAGTTATCAGGTGGGAGGAGGCTTCCATTCAAGATTTTGAAGGAATAAATGATGCTCTTAATCATGCACCTATTTTGATAGCTCCAAACTATAAAAGGCCTTTCCAAATCTTTTCTTTTGCCTCTGAATTTACTATTGCTTCAGTTTTGTTACAAAAGGATGAGAATGGAGATGAGATGCCTATTTCCTTATTTATCAAGGATTTACAAGTAGCTGAGATGAAGTATACAATCATGGAAAAACAAGCATTTGCCTTGGTGAAAGCAACAAAGATTTTTAGGCCTTATATATTGAGTTCAAAAGTTGTTGCCTATGTTCCCCACACCATGGTTAAATACATCTTATCAGACATGGAAATATCAAGAAAGAGATGTAGATGGGTCAACAAATTACAAGAATATGATATGGATATCCAAACAACAAAGCTAGTAAGAGGTTTGGGTCTTGCCAAGCTCATGGCTGAGAGCAACTTGCAAAATGTAGAAGTGAATCAGCTAGAGGAAGAAAGGGAAGATCTTCTTGAGAGATTGATGTGTTCTAAATGGTACAAGGATGTGGTCTTATACCTCAAACACCTATGTTGTCCTAGTAATTTAAATAAAAATCATAAAAGATCCCTCAAGTTGGCTTCTCAAAAATATATCATAACAGACCTTGGGCTGGCTTGGAAGAACCATGAAGGTGTCCTCTTGAAATGAATAACTAAAGATGAATCTCCTGGGTTGATTTCTGATTTCCATGGGGAGTTTGTGGAGGAAATTTTTTTGGGAGAGTGACAACACATAAGATTTTAAGAGTTGGTTATTAGTGGCCTACTCTTTTTAAAGATGCAACCCAGCTGGTTAGAAAGTGTGATAGTTGCCAATGTTTCTCTGGAAGACTGAAAGCTTCAGGCTCCCTTCCTTTGCAGCTTGTATCAATTGAAGCCCCTTTCAAACAATGGGGAATGGATTTCATTGGTGAGATTTCAAATCCTTCTAGTGCTGGTCATAAATGGATCCTTGTAGCAACTAATTATTTTACAAAGTGGGTTGAAGCAATTCCATCTAGAAAGGCAACACACCAAGTGGTAATGGATTTCTTGTTGAATCATATCATATGTAGATTTGGAGTTCAGTTAAGATTGTATCTGATAATGCCATGTGTTTTAGAGCCAAACCTTTGATGGCAATGTGCAATGAATATGGAATCAATCTAACTTATTCTTCAAACTACAATCCACAAGGGAATGGACAAGCTGAGTCAAGTAACAAGAACTTGCTCAAGATCATTAGAAGGACCTTGGAAATCAACAAGAAGAAGTGGGGAGAGAAATTGAAATTTGTAGTTTGGGCTGATAGAATAACTCCTAAAATAACAACTGGTAAAATCCCATTTGAATTGGTGTATAGAACTCAAGCATTGCTTCCCTTACATCTGCAATTATCCTCATTTTAGTTTTCTCAATAGTTAGAAGATCAAGAACATGGCACATATGAATCAAGAATCAATCAGATCATTGAGTTGGATGAAGAGAGAAGAGCCTCTCATCAAAGGCATATCAGATTTAGAGAGAAATTGAAGAGGTTGTTTGATAAGAAGGTCACTCCTAGAGCCTTTAATGTGGGATATTTGGTTTTGCTATGGGATATTAGGCATGAAGACAAGGGAAAACATGGCAAGTTTAATGCATTATGGATGGGCCCTTATGACATTGACATCATAATTGGTGAGCACACCTTTTTTCTCAAGGATCTAGATGGGGATTTTCTGGAGCTACTGTTAATGGCAGACATTTAAAACATTTCTTGGATTAAATCCCAAAGTGAGGTATGCACAAGTTGTATATTTGTATAGTCTTTGTTCTTGCTTTGTTTTTTGTTGTTGGTTGGTGTGTGGTTTGCCCTTTTGTCCTTGGCAACCATTTTTGGCTGGTTTTCTCGGTCCATTTTTGGTGGTATTTCTAGTTTTTGGGCTGCCTTTGTGTTTTGACTCCTTTTCCCAATGGTTTTTGGCACTTGGTCTACATTTTTTCCTTGTGGCACTCACTGGGAGTGCCCATCCCCAAGCAGGAGCCAATGTTAGTGCAAATTCTGAACTTGCATCTTTTTGCCCTAATTTTCCATGTCTAATTTTTCTTAGAAATGGTTTTTTTTTTTTCGGGCGTGGATATGCAATTTGGTTTTTCCAGTTGAATGCTTTCAAAATGCTCATAATGTTGTTGTTTTTCCCTCATCTGAAACAAATTTCCAATTTTCCCCCTTTTTGTGCCCTAATTTCTTCATTTTTACGGGTATGTCATGTTTCCTTCTTCAAATCGTGAAAAAACTCAAAATTATCGAATCCCATTTTTGTGCAAGTGTTTCCCCAATCCTAGGCTCAAAAGCAATGTCAAAAATGATTCAATTGATTTAAAATTGTAAAAATCTTCCTTCCTTGTCAAAAATTTTGATTTCTAGGGCATCTAGTGAATTTTGATGTTTTGACGGTCATACGAGTGTATTCTACCCGTCAAATTCATCATCACAATATTATTACAATGTGGCGGGCTCCTATTGGCGGGGTGGTTAGGAATTATTTCTAACTTGTTGTTTTTGAAATTTTTGGCTAAGGGAAAATTTTGACCCATGGCTCAACATTTTGTAATGAGGTGTCTATGTGGCACATGTTGATTGGCCAAAGGATTGGTGGGTGGCGAAGGTTCCTTAGGAATATTTCTTTCATTTTGCAAAATTCCAAAAACAATTTTTTTGCCCGAAGGCCCGCAATGAATAGGAAGAGGACACGTGGCAAAGTGGGCATGCGGATGGCGAGAGGTAGTTGGAGAATTTTGATGTTTTTGGCTCAAAATGTCAAAGCAAATTTTGACCGAAGGCCCGCATCCAATGGCAGGTGGACACATGTCCAAGAGAAGCCAATATGAGGGGGCAGAGATTTTGATGAATTTGAAGTTTTTAACTTCAAAATTTTTAAAGTTGCAATTTGAGCCAAAGTTCCACTACTAGTAAGAAGTCGACACGTGTCAGAAATACAAAGGTGGAAGAAGGGGCCGAGGGAAAGTTTTATGAATTTTTGCCTTTATGTTTGCAAGGTGAAAAATGAAATATGGTCCCGTGACCAATGAGGAGCCAACACGTGGCACGTCCTAGGCAGTCAAAGGGAGAGCGCAGGCCCAGGGTAAAATTTTGAAATTTTGCAAATTTGGCAGGGAGGATTGAAGGAAAAATTTGAAAGGTGTAAATAGAGGATGGACATGTGGCAAAGAGGAAAAACCGGGGTGTGGGCCCATGGGGAAAAATGTAAAATTTTTCCAAAATCTAAAAAATGGAAAAATTCATAAAATCGGCCGCGGTTTTTAGTGGGGCCCATAGGTGGACACGTGGCGGGTCCAGGGGAGAAGCGGGGAATTTTTGCAAAATTTTCCAAAATTAAAAAGGGTCGCAAATGCATTTCTAAAGGATGGGAGTTTGATCCAATCACATTTTGACACATGTCCCACCCCTTTCAAAGGTCAAAAAGGTATTTCTGAGCTTATTTTTAAATGGCATTGTCCACGTGGAGGGCTGATATTAAAAGTTGATCAAAATTGACAGCAACTTTGCATTCTCCCTTTTGGCCACCATGGGAGCTCCAGGAAGCTTGGATTCATCATTTTTCATCAAATTTCATCAAACTTTATATGTTTCTACATCACCTTGGCCCTCTGAGTGCATTGGCACCATTTTCATAACTCAATTCTTTGATCTACGATGGATTTGATATAATTTTTGCCTTTACCCGATAAAAAATGTGAAAAGTGAAAATCAAAAGTTGCAGAGGTAAAATGATAAAGGTAAAAGGTGAAAAATGATTGCTAAAGCATGCTGGCATGCCTGAATGACAAAAACGTGACCCTGGGATGGATAAGGATCTGAATTTGTGTAATATTTTAAAAAATTTATGCATCCCTAGCAACCTGCGAATTGTTTTCCAATTTTATGTCATTTTCATGGAATCATGAAGGGTTTTTGTAACAAATTTGATCCCTTAAGCATATTATTTTCTTGGGAAGGAAGACTCCATGATGGCATGAGGTATATCATGCATTTTTGGGAGAATTTTTAAAAGGAGGAGAAAAAGGACGTAGAATTTTCAAGGAAGAAATAGGAAGAAGCCCATTTTCTCTGAGAAAACCACCTGAGAGACATTTTCAATTCTATTTTTGTATCAGATTTCATCATGTTGAGTTGGTTTCAGTTGTAAATCCATCAACAGGCTCTGATATTGTTCTTATAGCACTCCCTTGCTGATGTATTTGATCAAATTTTGGATTATTTAGTGTTATCTCTTGGCAAAATTTGTATATGCTTGTGTTTTAGAATGATTTCAATTTGTGTTCCTTGCTCATGTTGCAATCTTGTGTTTAGGATCTCTTTGATCATACATGGTCTCATTTCTTGTTGATGGTTTGATGGCATCTGCAATCTTATATCCAGAAGAGCCTTCATCTGATAGAAGATAAACATATTTAAAATCATTTTACTTGTCCTTGAATCTTAAGATTATTTTTAAACCTTTGGGGTACCTTAGGTCATGGTCAAACAGGGATTTCTAGATACTTTGTTATATTTTCTTCAAGATTTTTTAGTAGGTTGTCAAAGATTGTGTGGAAGAGTGCAGATCTGGGCCTCCATTTGTGCACATATCCTGGTTAAAGGAGTATTTTAAACCCATTGAAACATCTCTGTTGTTTAGGTGTTGCAAATATCTTGCAAAGGTTCTCAAAGAAGTTGGTAATTCCTAGCTAGTCTTGTCTAAACATATCCTAACAAAATTTCATTCAAACTAACTCATCCTACCCATACTACCCCTGCATTGCATTGTGTGTCAACAAAATAATACAATCCATTCACAAAAATGCACAAATCATATCAAGATTTTATCATGTCTCTAGCAGCCTTAGCCTTGTCTTGAAAGCATTTCCATCATTTAGTAGTGACAACTCTTTTGTGTTTGAATAATGGATAATTTATCATGTTTTCCCAAGGCCATCTCTATACAATGTGCAAAGCATAGGGATATCTCCACCTCCTTCATCAAACAAAGGCTGCAATGTAGGTTCTCTTACCTTGGTTGAAAGGCACAACCTACAATAATGAGGATTAGATCAAAACAATTTTGAGGTGCTACCCACTCTTTCAAATCTTGAGTGCTTTGACAAGTCGATAGATGTGCTCCTCGCTACAAATGACACACAAATCATTTATCTACCTCTCGAGTGTCTTGTGCAAATCCATGATGTAGCTTGAGTTGTGAAGGAGATTAAGTTTGGGTACCAACATGGAGGACTGAGTTTTTGTCATTATTCTTCCCGCTGATGAAAACATCATTTTCCCACTTTTCGAGATGAAGGAATTACTCAAAATTTGGAGAGTGGAACCCTCGAAATAAAACCCAAAATTTCAAGATGCTTTTTGTCGCAATTTGAAATTCATGGTGCACTTACTAAAAACAACATGTATCCTTACATAGGGTCTGCATTACTTCAGATAAGCCACCATTTGAATATGACATGAATAATGTAGTAAACAAAGAGGAGCATCAAATGAAAGGTCATCTCAGATCGTAATTCAAACTTACTAAAAATAGTAAGTTACACTCAAAATTCAGTTTTGGAACAATAGGCATACAAGGATAATCATTCAGGGGACATCATTGTTTGGGAGCATCCTAGTAATTTTATATACTACATTTGTGATCCATCTTAGTTCATTTAACTTGGTGAGTGTTTGTGAGCTAATTTGGAGGAGTTTCATATTGTGCAAGGAGTTCAAAGATTTAGAGTTTCACTGCATTTGGAGCTTTCCATCAATGAGGATCAATAGAATTCATAAAGTGACATCTCCTCTTCCTCTTCTCTCTCTCTCTCTCTCTCTCATTCTCTCTCCTCTTCCTCCCAAATTTATCTCCCTTCAAATGTTCTAATTCTTCATTGGGGTTTGCACTTTTTGATATGCCTTTAAGTCACCTAAAAGTGACTTTAGAAACATAATGTAAATTAAGTCACCTTGATTTTATAAAAGGGACTTAAATATTTGATAGGAATATGAATAGTCTAAAGTTAGAAATAAGGCATATGGAGGGTCATGAGGAAGATGATAAGTCACCTCTCATTCTATAAATTGTAATGCCATTCCCATTTCAAAGGGTTGGTGATTGATCTTGTAAACTCAAGAGTGCATTGTACCTAGAGAAAGAAAAGGAGATAGCCATTTTCTTCTACTATCCTCTACTCTCAAATTTCCTCCATTCCCACATTATGTACAACTTTGATTTGAGAAATCAATATAAGAAGGAGTTTCTAGCTTTCTTTGACTAAGGGGTTTCTTGATACTTGGTGATCAATGAATTATATTTGGTCTTGTTGTTATTCGCAGAGTTGTTTCTTCCCATAAATGCATGTGTTGAAGTTTCTAACTAGTGTGTGTGCAGGAATATGATTTTCTACCTGCAGCATTAGTTCTCCTACCTCTTTTATCACTCCCCTTTCCCACTTCTCAGACAAAGTCTTCCCTAGCAATAGATTGCTAACTCTATCATAGGGTTAGTGGAGTGCCCTTGTTGGATACCCGCTCGAAAGGACACTATAGAAATCCACATTTTATCACGCATGCATATACGAAAGCTACACCAACTAAGTAGAGGGACTTATATTCCCAGAGTGTTGGCAATAAATCCACAAGTTTTTCCACTTGACAAATTTTCTCACCAAAACCCTTATAGATAAAATTGGTTGGCATTTGGAGCATGAAGATGGCTTATGGGTTAGAATTCTTAAAGCTAAGTATTTATATTTTGATCAAGCTTATTTTGTCTCTAATGGTGCTCTTCCGGATGGATCCTTTTTTGGAATGGTTTGGGAAAATGTAGAGATATTTTGTTAAAAGGTAGTAAATGGTCAATTGGAAATGGCACAAAAATCATATTTTGGGAAGAGTGGTGGTTAGATAAGGCTCCTTTAGTTCATCAAGTTTACTAGAGAGAGGTGGAAACTCAATTTCAGTTGACTATGGGAGATTATATCAAAGATTATTGGGAGAGATCTGATTGGGGTTTAGAAAGAATTGGATTGGAAATGGAGGGATGAAGAAGTTTAGGAAATAATTAGAAATTTAAATGCTAATATTAGAGGATTACATATGCCTCGTTGTCTAGAAAGAGGATGATTTGATATGGTCTTCGACAAATGATGGTAGGTATTCGGTTAAAAATGGGTATGGTATAGCTAGAAATTGTCCTCCTCCTCAACCATTTGGAAAAATTTATGGGATAAGCATCTTACTCCAAAGATCAATTTGTTTTTGTGGCATGTTGTCTAGAATAAAATTTTAACTATTGATAATTTATAGGTGAAAGGAATGATGATCCCTAACTAGTGTGTTTCGTGGAAAAATGATATTGAATCGGTTCAACACCTCTTTCTTCATTTTCTGTTTTCTAGAAGAGTTATGTTTCATATTATGAAAGTATTCCAAACTCGTGGGTCTTTCGAGAGACTTTTTATGACTGGTATAGGCAATGGATAAGTCCTTTGTTTCTTTAAGTCTTGTGAAGGCTTGGAGTTTTGGGGTGCCTCAATTTTTATGGGGATTCATCTTTAAAGGAATGACTGAATTTTTAGGGATAAATAAAATAACTTTACGAGGGTGGGGAGTGGTATCTTAGGTGTTCTGAGAAATAATGTTTCTATTGTGAATTTTAAAGAGAAAATTGGTTTTCCTATACATGAGCAAGAGATTATTCAAGCCTTAGGAATAAGTAACTTTGTAAAACAAAATCCTCTAGTGAAGAGTATGGTTAGAAGTAGTGCTAAATGGCTGAAACTCATGAAGGATGGATGAAATTGAATTTTTATGGAGCAGAAAAAGGAAGTAATGGTTTAGTTGTAGTTGGTGGTATTATCAGAGATGAAGTGGGTGCTTTGGTTTTAGCTTATGCTGAACCTATTGGAAATAATTCAAATAACTATGCTGAGGCTTATGCTCTTTTAATTGGGCTACAATGGGCTAATTATTTGCAAATTAAAAAAATTTAGGTGGAGGGAGATTCCTTATATATTATTAATGTGATGAAAGGCCTCTCTAAGCACCATATTAATATAGATTCTATCATAAGAGATGCTAAGACTATGCTTATAAATTTTTAAAATATTCTTTTTAATCATGTGTTTTGGGAAGCTAATATGTGTGCTGACACGTTGGCTAATATTGGCGGTCAAATTCATCATAGAAGGTGGTGGCGGGATGAGGTGGAGTTACCCCAAAGTACGAAGGTCGTGCTAAATGTAGAAAGACAAATTCGAGTGTGAGAATAGGATTTGTGACATCTGGGAAATAAATTCACCATGGGTGAGATTTATTGTCAAAATCATTATAGTGTATGCATTGGTTTGGAGTGTTTTTTTAAAGGTTTGGTTCAAGTTTTTACGTAGGTTTTTCTAAGTTTGTTTTAGTAGTTAGTTTGAGATGGGTGGGGCTAGGGTTAGGGTAGAGCCTTCTTCGTCGGCAAGCTTGGAAAGGGATTCCTTTCTTTGGGATATTTTTAAGGATGGTGGTATTTCATATTTTGTTCAAAGTTTGAGGGGGGCTGATGAAGTTATCTTGAGGGAATTTGATTTGGCTTGGGATAATGGGTTTGTTTCTATGAGGGGTGTGAGTTTCCTAGTTTCTGAGGATTTCATTGGTAATGTGACCAAGATGGACTATGGGGGATGTAAAGTGTTCAAGGATAGGTCTCATCTTCAAGAGGAAGTGCATATTTTTCTAGATAGTGATGAGAAGATTTGTTTCATGGAAGATGGTATTACTTGAAAATATCTCGTCAGGGAGGTGGGTCGAAGTCTGTTTCTACATCATGAAGTATATTACCTTGGATGGGAAGTACCAGAAGCTGCATTCTCATCATTTAATTCTCTTGAACCATTTTCATAGAGGTAGGAGAATGAGTATTCCTTTTTATTTGTTTAACTCTCTATAGTGTCGGTTAAAAATTTTAAAGAGGAGAAAGGTCCTTCTTCATCAATGTTTAATTATTTTTCTGGTTAAGTCAAGGAATCTGAATTTATAGACTAGGGGGTCGGTATTCGTTTAGGGAATGATTGAGAAGACCATATTTCTCTTGCCGAAAGGATTAGGATTAAGAAAATGAAGGACATGGCTATGAAAGAGGTGGATGTGGTGACTCGATTTACAAAACCTTGTTGAGGATGCTGATGAGAACATGCCTAAAGAGAGTCTAGTGGAAGGAAATACAATATTTATCTTCTTTTCTAGTAAGATTGAGGCCCTTGAGGACATGGTTAGTTAGGTTAAAGCTCGAGAATAAAAATTTGTTGCGGGCTTTTTGCAAAGGATGAATGATATTATGATGAGGATGATTTCTAGGGGGATGGTGTTGGTCCTAATTTGTGAACTAGGGTAAAGTGTGTATAAGGCTTCATTGCTGACTTTTTCCGATTGGTGGTGTGGTTTTGTTGTTGCAATTTTTATTTTCTATTGGGATTTGTTTGGGTCAATGCCTTTTTGACTCCTACCATTTTTGTAATGTTTTTTGATATAATTTTTTTTTCTAGTCGATCCTTAATGTAATATCTTATGTAATAGGCCCTTGGAGCCTTTTTTCCAATTATTATCCTGTTGGTGCCATTTTTGAGCTTGCACCATTTTGCCCTAATTTTTCCTTTGGTTTGTATGCTCTAGAACATTTTTTCTCTTAAATTGGTGGTCTGCAAATTTTCCCTCTAGATTGAATGCCTTGAAATTCTCACAAACTTGTTGTTTTTCCCCAATTTGAAAGAAATATGCATGTGTGCCCTGTTTTGTGCCCTAATTTTTCCAAAATCTATGGGCTTTACCTTTTTCCTTTTTCTCGATCGTGGAAGTTTAAAATTGATTGATTTGCACTTGTATGCCATTGAAAATCTAATTCCATGATCAAAAATGATTTGAAAACATGTTTCAATTGGTTCAATTTCGAAATTTGTCGTCCTTAGTGAAAAAATTGAATTCTAGGGAATCCCTAGCATTTTTTGTGTTTTGACGGTTAGACGGGCATCATTTTCCCATCAATTTCATCTTCAACATTCATGGGCGTCACTGGCAATTTATGCATTTTTAGACGGTCATACGGGCATCCTTTTCCTGTCAAATTTTAGCTCAAAAATATTCTCCTATGTGGCTTGTTCTAATTAGACAAGGATCGGCAGAGTCATTTCAAAAACTTAACGTTTTTTTATTTTTGGATTAAAGTGCAAGTTGCCCCGTAGCTCGTAGGTCCCAGAGGAGGTACACGTGTTGCAGGCAGAGTGAAGGTGGACGAGTAGGTCTTTTTGTGCCTTAAGGAATTTTGAAAAAGAGTTAAATTGCAAAGAAAATGCCCGGGGCCACAATGAATTAGAGGGTGACATGTGGCGGTTAGAAAAGTCAAAGCAGTGGAGAAATTTGGTGGAAGACTTAGAGATTTTTTTCTTTTTGGCAAAAGATATGAAAATGCAGAATGATCTAAAACCCTCGCAATGAATCACAGAGAGACACATGGTAGGGTTAGAGGTGGAACTTTGGGCCTCGGGGAAACTTGAGATTTTTCCCATTTTGGCATAAAGGGTTAAAATTGCAAAATGAGGCCGCAGCTCCATCAATGGTCACGATTGAGCCACATGTATGGCTCAGATCAAAAGAAGGGATTCAGAGCATTGGGTCTTTGTGGGAAATTTAGCTTTTATCCTATAAAGGTAAGAAATCAAAAGGAGGAACACAATCCCACCACCAATTAGTGACCGACATGTGTCAAGGATAGAATCGGAGGTGCGAGCCGCGGAGATAATTTGGAAAAATTTCCTTTTTTCAAAAAATTGGAAATGTGTAGAATCAGTCCATGATTCCAATGGGGCCCACTTTGGGACATGTGTCAGGCCCATTTTCATGAGGCGGAGATGCGGGGATATTTTGGAAAATTTTCCTTTTTCCAAAAAAGGTGGAAATGTGTAGAATCGAGCCGTGATTCCACTGGGACCCACATTGGGACACGTGTCAAGCTCATTTTCAAAGGGCGGAGGGGTGGAGAAAAATGTCAATTTTTACATTTTTCCAAAAAGTGTTAAAATGTCAAAAAGTGATCCCAAACCCATTTCCAATCACATTATGACACGTGGAGGGCTCAGATTAAAGGATAAAGGAAGATCAACGGTAATTGTGCATTTTTCAGTTTGGCGCCATTTGAGCTCCAGGAAGTTTGAAGATGCAATTTTTGCATCAATTTTCATCAAATTTTGACAAGTTCATGTCGTTTGTGCCTGCAAGGACCAATGCAATTAGTTTTGAGGATCAATTTGAAGATCAAAGATGTTTTTGAAATGAATTTTTGCCCTAACCCGTCCAAAAATGTAAAACATCAGATCCAAAAGTTACAGAGGCAAATTTGGAAAGTGTAAAGGTGAAATGATGAAAGAGGAGCATGTTGCATGAAAGAAGGAGGAAAAATGTGCTCCCAGTTGAAACTATGATGCAAAAATCCTCAATGATTCACCTTTTTCAAAACATCGACAACTTTTGTTGCAAATATGTTAAACGTCCCTGTCTGCGAATCATGATGGAATTTTGTAACAAACTTGATGCTTGGCATATTATTTTCTTGGGAAAGAAGGCTTGGATGTAAAAAAATGTTATATAATGCATGTTTTTTGACATGCAAAAGGTTGGGAAATTGAAAATCACGAGAAAATTTTGAGAGAATCTCATCTTCTGAGAAACCCTCCAAAAAACCTAGTTAATGTCTTCTGTGTTAGATCTTCATTCATGTTAAGTTGGTTATAAGTGTATAGCTATCACACAACTCTAAGGTTGTTCCTGAAACTCTCCCTTGGTGATGAATCTAACAATATTTTGAATTAATCTATGTTATTTTGGGTAATATGATGTATGTTATCATGTTTAAATGTCTACAAACATTTTCCCTTGTTATTGTTGCAATCTTGCATTGAAATATTTAGGAATCACACAGATCTCATCCTTATTGATAGTTTAGTGGCATTTATAATTTCATTTGTCAGAAGAGCTTTCATCTGGCATTAAAAATAAGTAGTTTAAAATCACTTCACCTTCATTTGTTGATAGATATTTCTTGTAAGATTTTGGGGGTACCTTAGCCGTGATTTGATCTTAGAAGAGATTTTGATATTTAATTGAGTCCTTAATTCAATCTTTTGTGTTGAGATCTCAAAGATTGTGTGAAGAGTGCAAACCTAGGCCTCCATTTGTGTATCTATTCTAGTTGTAAGGACATCCTGACTATTTTGAAGCATTTTAGCTGATAGTTGTTCAAATGTTGTAGAGGTTGTCAAAGATCTAGCATAGTCAAGTTTGTCTTGTCAATATCCCACCAAAAATCATTCTAAACAACTTATCCCACCCTTAACTACCCCTATTTGACCTGCATACCAACAAAAGAACCAAAACCACTTGCAAAAATATGCAGAACAATTATGGTTCCATAATGTTTTTAGTAACCTTTTCCTTGTGTTAAAAACATACTAATATTCTAAGAGTGACAACTTGTGAGAGTCATATTTGGTGTGTTGATCATGTTTTCCTCAAGGTCTTCTTCATAGAATTTGAGAAAAAGAAGGATATCTTCATCTCCTTTACCATTTGAAGGTTACAAAATAGGTTCTCTTACCTTGGTTGAAAGGCACAACCTAAAATAGTTAGGACAAGATCAAGTCCTTTTAGAGTGCTATCCATATCTCCACAAATCTAAGTGCCATTTAGATCACATCCCTAACTATAAAACAACATACATCATGATCTATCTATCTTCAAGATTCATGCCATATCTTTGATGTTGCTTTGGTGAAAAGGAGAACAAATTTGGGTACCAATATTATCTATAATTTTTTTTTATGTCACCTAACATTTGTGGGCCTATGAAACTCATTTGATCGATTAAAATGTAATCAATGCATTTAATTTTTATATAAAGTGTAACTATCCATTTCTCTTTAGTTCTTTGTAGTTTATACGACCATGAATTTGTTATTTCTCCAAGTGGTAGTGCGAGATAATTATTTTTGCCGATATATATATATATATATATATATATATATATATTCTTGAACAAATGATGGTCATGTAAATTTAGTTGCACTATTATTTTTTATTTGCTTGCCAAAATATAACATAGTAAAAATATGGCTACACACCGAGAGTAGTATTTTTATAACATACGACATGTTTCTTTTGATTTTATGTCATGGTCTACAAGTGTTTTTGTTAGGAGATTACTGTACAAAGCGTGACATGGCTATGTTTTGTTACATCATTAGAGATCATGGTCAACATATGGTGATAGCTCTTGAATGTACATTATTCCTTGGTTCGTGCTTTTCTATGTATTGCAAGACAACATATTGTGAGTAAATGGTTGGAAATCAATATTTGTAAGCTAAATGGATAACATAATGGAGTTGTCTATGTTAACTTTATTATAATTTTGAGATGGTGTATAGATATTTTGGACTTTATTATTGGAAAATAGGGTCAATATTGGATGTATAGGCCGAGACAATTTTTATCTACACTATAAATTTAGTCTTTTCTGCAAAAACATGTGCTTTTTTGTGCATATGTTGTGTTGCTCAACAAGGTTCACAAAATCATTATAGGTAAGTTGTGTATAAACTCTAAGCATTTGTGGTTGTCTAATAAGAAATTATCATCTAAGATGGAGTGGTGCACTCTAGGTAGGGAACCATGAAATTGCTTTTGGTTCCACACAGGTCATGTATTGTTCAAAGAAGTCTTTTCAACATTTATTTCAAATGGACTTTCCCAGTCTAGTGTTTCCAGGTTGGGGGAATTCTCTAACCATAAGAAGCCATGTATATAAGTTGATCCTCTATTTTTTCATTCATACCTAGGTATGATATAAATATTTAACAAGTTTAGAGTAAAAAGTTTATAAATTGAGAAGTTGTAAAGATAAAAACATAGATGTTTTACATATTCTAATAATCTTTACTCTATAATGTTTTCTCTAAGACCTCTTCGAGAAAGATAGTAAATTTCCTTTCCAAATATACAGATAAAAATGAGGAAACTCAAAAATATTTTGTATCCTCCAATAATGTGCAACATCTGTTGTTATATGGTATGAGCCAGGCATAATGCTACGCCCTTAGCCCTATAGTTGATATTGGATATGTAGTGCCAACTTGTCACTTACATAATATCTCTCTTGTCATATATTATTCATTTATTCTTTCATATGTTTAGTAGGTCGGCCTTGGTGTTGGCCATAACATAGGATTGATATATATAGGTGGTAGTGAGGAGTAGTTAATCATCATATTGAGCATTTGAGTCTTATTGTATGGTTTGGAGGTTTCCCCCTCAAAGTGGCTAATATATTCTACTTGCATATTATGACCATTTATCTAAACTCTTATGTTCTTTGGTGTTTTATTACTACTGATAATCAAATTTATACAAGTAATTTCATTACAAGTGGTATCCGATCCTTAGCTCGGCTAGAGCTACATATAACCCTAATTGTGAAGGTTTGGATATACCTCAAAATTGCTAGCTCATTTTTATAAAATTTTTTTGGTGTGGTGAAATAAGTCAAGTAATCTCCTCTCCAAATTTCAAACATTTGAACTTTTTGAAAAAAATAATATCTGTTATATGTTTTTCATAAATCAGCTATCTAGGGTGCAATTTTTGGAATTTTTAATAATTTTTTTATATTTTCGGAAAGCTTTCCAAAAATTAGCTAGGGTTTCTTATTTATGATTTTATATATTTTGCCAATAAGCTTATGAAACTCCAAACCCTAAATTTTTTCCCTATTCCTTCTACCCTAAGTCCCAAACCCTACATCATGACTGGTAGATCAACTCGAGGCCAAGGGAAAGGTCAAGAAACTCCAGGAATGACCCCAAATAAGGAAGATATGGATTTAGAATATTTTGGTTTAGGAGTATTTGAGGTAGTCATCCAACTTCAAGAAAGGGTAAATAATATGGTGAGTAAGGATGACCTCAATAATGAGCTTCTTCATCTGAAAGGTAGCCTTAGGGGTGAACTTCAGATAAATTTTCAATCAATGAAGTAGAAGTTATTGCTTGCTTTTTCAAAATAACTTCCAATTCTATTTATATGGGTTCCTATAGCAATACTCACATATGTCTAAATCACTCCAATCAAGGAGGGTCCTTTACACGTTCAGGTGAATCTCCTCACCAATGGCGTGTCATTATTTAAAAGTGGAAATTTGTAAATTTGATGGAAATGATCCGCTCAATTGGATTACCCAAATGGATAATTTATTTGATCTCCATCAGATCCCATCAAGACAAAAGGTGACCATGACATCCTTATATCTAGAACCTAACCAATTCATCTAGTATTGTTGGTTATGTTCTCAAAGGTAGAAGAATGGTCTAAGTGTCACATGGAAATTTTCATTGAAGATATTCAATTACACTATAGTTCTAGTGTGTCAGAGAATTACTTAAGAAAATTAGTAAAGACAAACAGGTTCAGTAAAGGAGTATGTCCATCAATTCCAAAATATTTCCTTGTGTGTGGAGGATATTACAAAAGAGTATTTGAATGACCTATTTATTGGGGTTCTTAAGGACCACATTGAGCATGAGGTGTGCATGTTTAATCCACTCAAAGTTTATGATTCTATTATCATGGAGTGTAGGGAAAAGGAAAATTTTCTTTCCAACAGAAGGTAGACCTTCACTAAAATATAATATCATAACACTTTGCTACCATCATACCCTAGGACAATTTTACTAACACCTCAAAAAATTGAAGAAAAAAGAGCAAAAGGGTTATGTTTTAATTATGACAACAAATATGGACCAGGTCATAAATGTGTTGAGAAAAAAATGTTTTACATTGAAGGGACCGGTGATGAGGAAGAATATGAGGAAACATCAAGTGAGGAAGTGGAAAAATTATAGGAAGACTCTGAAGACCCCAAACCCAATATTTCATGCCATGCTCTATCAGGTATTAGCACTCAAGAAACCCTTTAGGTTATGGGTTATCTTAAGAAGCAAAGTGTGACAATATTGATTGATTTGGGGAGCACACATAATTTCAACAATCATAAGTTAGTAGCAAGGCTAGATTGTTTCATCTACCAAGCACATAAATTTTAAGTAATGATTGGAGATGGTGGAAAATCCCAATGTTCAAGGAAATTCCATAAAGTCAGACTTATGATGGGAGACTACATAATGGAATCTAAGATGTTTTCTATTCCCATGGGCGAGTTGATATTGTCTTAGGTGTTCAATGACTCATAACTTTAGGCACTTTGTAGAGCTAAATTTACAAGAATTATTCATGCAATTTAATTATAAGGGTAGAAATTTTGAAATTTGAGGACTACAGGAAAAAAATCCTCAAGTGGTTAGTGCTCACCAAATGCAGAAGATTCTTAAAAATGGGGCTCAAGGATTTATAGCAAAATTGTTCTCCATGGAAGTATAACTATCAAAGATAGTAGTGCACTCTGATCTTCAAAATGTTATTGATCAACATGTAATTTTATTCTAGGATCCTAGAGGATTGCCTCCTAAAAGATATCATGATCATTCCATTTAGTTAATTATAGGAATAAAACCCCCCAACATCAGGCCTTATAGATACCCATATAGGCAAAGAGTGAGATCGAGAAGATGTTATAGGAAATGGTGGAAATGTTGGTGTGAGTCATTTTTCATGCCACATGGTAGGTTATCTCACTTAGGTGATGTAATAGGTCTAGGTGTCATTTAGGGTCATCATGATTTTCCCTTATTCATCTTTGCATGAATGTGTTATATGTGTCATATGTGATTTATTTCCTATTCTAGGAATGTAACTCCCCTTCTCCACTTGAGAGGTCATGATTACAACGCTGGGGGTACACATCACCCTCCATATGTACATTTCCCTTCAAAACTATGAGAAGTTGAGAGATTAATGAGATTATGCCCCCTTTTTAATCCTTTCGTGTATGGTATGGTTGAATATCGCTCCTTCATGGGACCTCATCATGCTGAAAATTGTAACTCAGTTGATGTTCACATCATCCCACATGATTCTTGTGCTTCATGGTTTTTGTATTCTCCCTCATGGTATCAAATCACATGTTGTTGGGATCCATGAAACTCTCCGCTTTTACTACTTTTGGATTTCCATTCGTGATATCTAGGTTTCAAATGCAAGCATTGTAATGGTTATTCTATTTGTATCTTCATTGCATTCATTCAGGGTTTCAATCTTGTTTGGGTTGTTTGTGGTTAGTTGTTTGAGTTTTCTAGTTTTATTTGGTTTTAAATATTTAAATGTGTGTTTTGAGGTGTTATTCTGGTTCAAGTTTCCATTTAGAGGTTGCAGGTCAATATTTGCATGTGCTAGGTTGAAGTTTACAGGAAGTGCAAAAATTAGTTTTGAATTCAACCCGCCTCTAGCTCGCCAAGTCAGAACCAAGATGGATCCCCCATATCATCACCCCTTCTCCAACTTGGCTAATTTTTTTCAAATTAATATGCATATGTGTTAGGACTCGTGAATGAGGTTTTTAGGGGATCTTTAACGTACATGCTTTTCATCGTGGATCTCCTTTGGTTGATCCTTGCCTTGCTTCTTTGGTTGAACCCATGCTCTTATTGGAAGTATGATCTTGGACTGTGTGACCATCAAGCTCATCCTTTATTTCATGCTCTAATATTGAATCACATGTTTTCTCTTGTCTGTGCTTTCATTTGGCCTCCTGGGTTCTACTTTGTTCTTTCCACGAGCCTTTAAACCTATGTTCACCACCTTCTTTACATTTTTGCTCACGGCCTGGTCTTCACTTGTTTGACATTCTACCTTTGTTTCTCCTACCGGTTGGCTCATGATCTTGTGTTTGGATTCAAACCCCATATATATACTACTCGTGTTTGGCTTGTTCTATTCCCATCACCGTCTCACTTCACCAACTTCCAAGTGTGAATCTTGTCGACACCCGACCATGCCCACTCCCTCTCGCACCACCTCAAGCTTATCACATGTTGAACCGATTGTTACAACCTGAATTCTCATTCTCCGACATCATGTTGATGTTTCCAACTCGATCTTCCATCCTGGTGTGGTATCTACATATCCATCAATCAACTTGGTAGATTACCCGTATTGTAATGGTTACCCTCTAGCTCAACGTAGCAATCATTACACACCTCTTGGAAACATCAATTCAACCATGCTACTCGACACAACTGAAATAGTGCTCCACTCCTAATCGCCACCCTCTTAACTCAGGAGACAACCTCATCACTTATCAAGTTCACTAGTTATCTCGCCCCATTGATCCGCTTGGCCATCTCGCCGAGCCTCCCGAGCTAGATCACCGAGCCGCTTGCTTGCCCTCTCTAGCACCCTTTTACACTTGACCCCTCCTTCCTCCCAATTTTGGATTTTTTCTCTTTTTTCTTCCTTTTCAACATTTTACAAGAAATTTAAAGGGGAAAATATTAAAAATTCATTATTATACACCAGGGTATATTTTTTCGGGCTCCATGTATAGGGTTATTGTGATTTCTAGGCCACCTTTTTTGGCTCGCTACATTTTAGTGCTCCTCTTCACCTATGGCTAGTGATCACATCTGCCACAACATTGTGGCAATAGAGCCTTCTATTTTTTGATATGAGATGCATTTTATCTCACAATGAGTAGTGTACCCTTGTTCTGGCTTACAAATTTTGTGCTTGATTGTGTGTTATTCCTCTAGTTACGACTAGGACTTCTTATGGCTTCCACTCTCATACGACTCATCACCTACTGAGAAGTTAGTGGTCAAATTTTTGATGTCACATGAATGCACCTTATTGTAATCACATGATAATTATAAAGATTTGTAAATAGGAGGTTATCACTATTCCTTTTAGGTGTCGTATTGCTTGCAGATGCATTATATACTAGGTTTGACGTCTTACATTCTTGCACCCTTCTTCTTGTGAATCTTGCACTTCTTATTTCCACTTTCACATCATGGAGGATGATCATTCTATACTTTAGCATCGCAAGATCACTTTACATCCTCAACTACTTCTTCTTGGGAGAGATAAATACACATCATGGCGTGCTTCCATGGAACACTACTGTTCCTAGGAGGGTCTTACACACTTCTTGCTTGGGCAGTTCCTCGCACTCCACCGATTCCAAATTGCCTTGAGGAATTTCTCGATACATGTGATCATGTCATTGGTCACTTGATGTTATCCTTCACCAAACATTTCCACATTCATATATAGAGACTCGATCCTCTCCACCACATCTAAAACATCTTTCAATATTTATTTGAAGAATCTTCACATAATGCCACCATTATTACTATTATTGATCCAGGTTATCTCCTCTTCTTCTTCACATGATGGAAGTTTTTTGACACATAATCACTTGGTTCTACTTATGATGATAAGGATTGTGCTTCCAATTCGATGCTAAGACTACTATAGAGGACTCCTCCACTCCCTCTCTCACTATTCCAAAGTGTGTTGACACTTCCCACATCCCATTAGACATCAAGCGGTCAAATTCTCAGCCTCATATAGTCATTACACTAGCCTCCTTTCCACTTTGAGTGTGCGAGGCCATTTCCACTCCTCCTTCATGTGATGACTTATACCGTCTCGACATATTTATTCTATTTGTCAAGCCCCCACATTAGGATGAGAGTTGGACATATTTTCATAGTATCCTCTTATGATCTAGTACATGTTCCTCATCCTTCTACAAGTGTTTTGAAGGAGTCCATTATATCATTTATTGTGAAAATTCCTAGATTTGCAGAGTTCGATCCATCCATGGCATCTTCTACATTCCTTTGTCTCCCTCTTCTTCTTCTTTCCGAGAGATTTCCCTTTTGTACATGGGTACCTTATCGGCTCCTCGGTGGTCGGGACCATTTTTGACATCTTTCTTAGATTAGAGAGTGTGTTTTCATCTATTTTTGTGGATTTTTTCTCACTATTTTTCCTCCATTACTTGGGACCCTTGTTGTTCATGGGTACCTCATTAGGCTTCGTGTTGTTAGGACCCATTTCTCTCTTCTTACTTTCAACCTCATCCTAATTTATAATGAAGGGGGGTATTGGTGTGAGTCATTTTACACGCCACATGGCATGTAATCTTACTTAGGTGAGTTCATAGGTCTAGGTATCATTTAGGGTCATCATGAGATTCCCTTACACATATGTGCATCGGTCAGGTCATATGTTCCATATGGGAGTTACTTCCTATTCCTGGAATGTAAATTCCCTTTTCCACTTGAGAGGTCATGATTATAACACTGGGGGTTACAAAACACCCTTTATATGTACACCAATCTTAAGATCTATGATATGTTGAGAGCTTAATGAGATTATTCCCCTTTTTTGAATATTTTCATGCACGTTATGGTTTATACTCTCTCATTTATGGGACCTTGTCATGCTATCTGATTGTAACTTGATCGATGTTCACGCCATCTCGCATGATCCTCGTTCTTCACAATTTCGCATTCTCCTTCAAGAAATGGGTATTAGTTATCATAGTCAGAGTGCTTATTCTACGCTAGTGGTGATAGTGCGCAACAAGGATGGAAGGTGACACATGTGTCTAGACTATAGAGAAATCAACATGTACACTATCAAAGATAATTTTTTTATTCCTATCATTGATAATTTTTTAGATGATTTGCATGGTGTAATTTATTTTACAAAACTAGATTTGTGTTCTAGGTATCACCAAATCATAGTAAAGAAATAATATAATCATAAGACAACCTTCATAACTCATCAAGGGCATTATGAATTTATAGTGATGTCTTTTGGTCTTACTAATGCACCATCCACATTTCATAGTTTGATGAATTCAATATTTAGACCATTCCTATGGAATTTTGTCTTGGTATTTTTGATGATATCATCATCTATAAAAATCTTGGGAGAAACATTTACATCATGTCAATATAGTATTGGAAGCCCTAGAGAAACATCAACTATATACCAAACATTTGAATTGTTATTTTGGGGTACAAGAAGTGGAATACTTGGGCCATATTATTTCTCATCAATATGTTAAGGTGGAACCTCACAAGATCCAAGCCATGGTGGAATGGGAAGTCCCAAAAATCCTCAAGAATTTACAATGTTTCTCAGGTCTCATAGGGTACGATTGTAGTTTTGTAAAAAATATGGCAGTATAACAACACCACTCACAAAGTTATTGAAGAAAGGGTCCTTTCATTAGAATGAAGAAGCTTCTAAGGAATTTGAAAAATTAAAGGTGGAAATGTGCACCACTCCACTATTGACAACCCTAGATTTCACTAAGACATTCATAGTTAAATGCATTGCTTCAGAAATGGGATCGGGTAGTACTCATGCAAGAAGGACATCCCATAGCATTTAAGAGCCTCCAACTAAAAGGAAATAATTTTTTGAAGCCAACATATGAGAAGGAAATGATGGCAATATTACATGCAATCAAACAATGGAGACCATAATTGATGGGTAGACACTTCAAGGTAAAAACTGATCATGATAGTTTGAAATAATTCTTAGATCAACAAAAATGGGTCACAAAGATGTTGGTTTATGAATTTGAGATTATTTATAAGAAAGGGAAGGAAAATTTGGTTGCTGATGCTCTATCTAGGAAGGATGAGTCCATTAAAGCATTTTAATGTGCCATATATACACTAAAGGAAGAATGGGTAAATAAATCAAGGGAAGAATGGAAGAAAGATGCAACAACCCATACTCTCATTTAGAATCTCCATATAGATACAACCATATCTGAAAAATTTGTTTGGAAGGGGATAAATTATGGTACAAAGACATGTTATATTTGTGTAAGAAATCTAAACTTAAACACCATGTTATTTCAGAGCTCCATTCTTCTCCACTAGGTGGCCATTATGGGTTCTTGAAAACTTATCATAGAGTTAAGCAATATTTATTTTGGGAGGGGTTGAAATGAGATGTTCAAAAATTTGCGGTAGAATTTTTGGCATGTCAAAGATAATAAGGGTGAGACCATTAAGACACTAGGTCTCCTCAAACCTTTGTCTATTCCTAGTAAGAGATAGGAATAGGTAGTAATAGATTTCATCATAGGATTGCCTAAATCAAAAGGGAAAAATGTCATCATGGTCATGGTGGATAGACTTACCAAGTATGCTCATTTTTGTTCCCTGGCTCATCCTTTCATAGCTAGTATAGTTGCCATCTCATTTATGGACATAGTTCAAAAGATCCATGACATGCCAAAAATTATAATAAGTGATTATGATCCAATATTTACAAGTAAATTTTGGACTAATTTTTTCTCTTGTTTGGGTACCCAATTGGCCCAAATTTCATCTTATCATCCTCAATCAGATGGGAAAAATGAGGTGGTAAATAAATGTTTGGAGGGATATCTTTGATGTTTTACTTCATATAAATAAGAATGTTGGGTGCAATGGTTTCCACTTGCTGAATGGTGGTATAATCTTTTATTTCATACCTCCTCCAAAATGTCTCCATTTTTGAAACTTTACAGGTACCATCCTCCACTCATATTTAGCTTGATGGTCAAATGGAAGGTGAGATCAATTGAAGATCATATTCAACACCAACATGAGGTACTCTCTAATCTTAGAGAGAACTTGGAAAGGATACAAAACCACATGCTGATCAACATCATAACAAGCAACACTTTGAAGATGGTGATTTTAATTTATATAGTTGCAGCCATATAAGCAATTATCTTTAAAACAATAGAAAAAGGATAATAAGCTTTGCACCTAAATACTATGGTCCTTACCAAGTGTTGTAGAAAATTGGTAGTGTGGCATATAAGCCGGCGCTCCCTCTAGAGGAGTGAAATTCATCCAAAGTATTCCATGTTTCTTTCTTGAAGAAAGTTATTGGGTAACACATTTCCACCCAGTCAGTTCTTCTTGAACTAAATGAGGAAGGAAGGATTGTATTGGAACCTGAAGGTATTCTTCAAAAACACACCAAAATATTGAGGACCAAAGTCATTACCGAGTATTTGATCAAGTGGAAGAATATGAATATTGAGGATGCAACATGGGAGGATGAAGCATTTATACAACAACATCCATGGCTTTCCAACATTTAGGACAATGTTACTTTGAAGGGGAGGGAATTTTTACACCCTTAGTCCTATAGCTTATATTAAATATATAGTGCTGACTTGTGGTTTACATAATATCTCTCTTGTCATATTTTATTCATTTATGCTCTCATATGTTGAGTGGGTCAGCCTTGGTGTTGGCCATACCATAGAATTGGTATATATAGGTTGTAGTGAGGAGTATTTAATTATATATTGAGCATTTGAGTCTTATTTTATGGTTTGTAGGTTTCCCCCTTGAAGTGGTTAATCTATTCTACTTGAATATTGTGATCATTTATCTATAATATTATGTTCTATTACTGCTAATAATCAAATTTATACAAGTAATTTCATTACACATAATTTTGTGTAGGTTTGGCCATTTAGTTTAAATTTAACTAAGTGTGAAGAAGAGGGTTGGGGATCCTAATTGTAGAATTGTATATGTTAGTTCACCTCTACATAGACACAAATATGATTTGTTTCCAAAAATATTTTAGCCAAACTACATTAGTTGAGTTATAATTTGTTCGTCTGGTAGGTCTGTCAAGTATTATTGAAGCTCCTCTATTGTGCTTGGTAAATCTTCATCGATGCTTTTATTTACAAAAACATATGATTTATCCTAATTGTGATGAAGCATCATGAAATTTAATAAGAAATACTAGAAATGAGGGTGCACACCAAACATATTAGTATGATACTATATTAATTACATTGCATATTCATGCATATATACCTCTCATACATGAGGTTGTTTAAATATAGTTATTCATTTTGGAAATAAAGTAGGAAAATCTGTAGAAAACAACCCTTTCATGTTATATTTATTCACTAGATTTGGATCAATACTTTTCCAATCCATTGCTAAGGGAACCTTTGGTGTTTATAATTATAAATAGTTTGGGTTTTCCTCAAGCTCAGTTCACATATTTGAAAGAATGGATACAAAAGATGGTGATTCTATCTTATTTTCATAAAAATTCGGGTTCTTTTCCCCATTATTCTTGATGATGTAACTATTTTGTTAAAGGGCATTAAGAGGTAGTGCAATCCTCCTGGAGATGTTTGTATCCATATCCGAGAAAAAAAAAAGTGAGTGTTATTTTTCAATATTTACATATTTATAGTAAGGGTCATGAGCTATTTTATATTGTAAAACAAGTTTGAATCAAGATCTATTTACAAAGATTTTATAGCCTTGTTTTCAATTCCTTTTCTCTTTATAATCGTAATGTTTACATCCTAAATGCTAAAAGCTAGGTATTGAAAAACAAAAGATATATTTTGTGGAAATTTTATTATGTGGTCATTGTATTTGTATATCCCACCCCAAAAATGTGTCACTTAAAATATGGGGCTTATTATTGTACCATATTTTCCCAAGGTTTTCTTTATAAAATTTGTGCAAAAAAAGGTATCTACATCTCCTTTAATAACAAAGGTTACAAAATAGGTTCTCTTACCTTGGTTGAAAGGCACAACCTAAAATAATTAGGATAAGATCAAATCCATTTATGGTGCTACCCACTTCTTCAAGGCTTGAGAGCTAAAAAGTTAGATAAATTGCTTTCCGTCTATAAAACAACATACATAATCATTTATCTACTTTTGAGTGTCATGTAAAATCCATGATGTTGGTGCTCAAATTAGTCTTGCCCTGTTTGTCATTGAAATTCCTCAGTTTTTGGCCTCTTTCATGTTTTCTATCTCCCCAAGTTGGTTCTTGAAGAATCTATCCTCCATTTGGTTGCCATGATCAGTCCCTTCCTTGGTCGAAGATCACTTAAAGGTCCATAATTTGTTTTTCATTTCTCTATCCATCTAAAGGAGTCTATAAATTGGGCGTAAAACTTGAGTTGTTCCTTTCCTTCCATTTTCTCTGCAGTCATGTATTGTTGTCCCTATCATTTTTTTCCAAAATACCCAAAGAAATGTGATTGGATGTAGCTCATAGGATCATGTTTTAACCTTATAACATTTCCAAATTCTCTGTCCTTGAAGAAAAATTCATCTCCGGAGCTCAAATGGTGGTTTTCCTACATTTTAAAGGTTTGACGGTGTGTTTTTCCCGTCAAATTTACATCTCTACATCAGTGGAAACATGGCCCTTTTGGTTAGATGAAGCTCGGTGGGAACTCTAAAAATATAAGGCTTGCTTCAACCCAAAACTTATCCACGTGGAGGAACGACGCTCATTTGAGAATTCACCTTTTGGTTTGGCCTTGGAGTTATGCGAGGGGAGACACGTGGAGGTTTCGTGGCTCTGTCCATAGTTACGCTTTTAAAGCAAATTTCTAAGGCACGGGACACATGGAGGGACCGCACATGTTTGGGGACTCGGCCCCTAAGTTTTATTTTGGAGAAGTGCGTAGGAGGACACTTGGAGGCTTCGCTCACTCTGCCCTTTGCTTGTACTTTTCAATGGCCAAATAAAAATGTCTCGGACCCTAGACACATGGTGCCTTCCATTGAACCTTTAAATTTTTTAACAAACTCTACCTAACTGAGACACGTGGTGAGCCTATGCTCGTTTGGGGTCTCTATTTTTGGCACCATATCAAAAGAGCACCATGAAGACACGTGGAGGCTTCCGTTGGCTCCTTTTTACACTGAGAATTTTCAAAGGCCAAAAGGTAATTTTCTTGGGCCTAGGTACGTGGAAGGCTCGTGCTTGTTTGGGAGTTTCTCTGTGCTTCTCCTTTGCAGTTGCACCAAGGAAACACATGGATGACTATGATATAAAATGGAAAAGGGAAAAATCAATCGTTGCTATGCATTTCACCTATTTTTCCCATTTTTTCTCCAAGACTCTGGAGACATGAATACACACTATTTTTCATCATTCTTTGATGAAATTCCTTGTCATCTTTGTCTATAAGGTGCCATTGAATGGATTTGAAACTTAAATTGTGAGTCCAAGGATTGTTAAGGTCGATATTTTGAAGTGGGAATTGCTTAGGCACTCACAAAAAGAGAATTACTAGAGGAAATGGATGTGGGGAAGAATTGTAGAGGAAAGAGAGGGAAAAGGGATGAAATGATGAAAGTGCAGGCACAAAAGGTGAAAAATGTGTTTCCTTAAAAGTAAAAAGGGATGACTTGTCAAGTCCAATTATGTAGAGGCTCGAAAAATGATTAAAAAGGGGATTTATCACATGACAGAATCAGAATGATTAAAAGGAATCCCAAAAAGTTGTGGCATGGCATCCTAGTCATTAGTCGAGGGCCCAAGAAATGTGATTAGTTCACAATTGGTCCACCTGATAGATTTTGGATCTGAATTTGTTAAATGTTGTTATCTGAAACAAATTGGTAATAAGTAAAGGTCCCTTGAATATTCTTCTCTTTTGGGGAAAATTGAGTGAGAAAAATGTATAAATGCAATGAGATTAATCTTATAAATGGTCAGATTTTGAATTCCTAAGATAAAATTTGAGAAATCCTTATTCTGAGAAGCCCGTCTGAGATACCTGGTTAATTTCCTTTGTGTTAGATTTTCTATCATGTCAAGTTGGTTATAGATGTATAGCCATTGACGAGCACTGAGATTACTTTGGAAGATTTCTCCTCTTGATGAATTTAAGTAACTTTGAAATTAATTTGTGTCCAATCTCTAGCAATTTGTGTTTGCTTTATTTTAGAATGTCTGCAAATAGTTTCTTTCGATCCTATTGCAATATTACTTTGAAATATTAGTGAAATCACATAGGATCTCATCCGTGTGATATTTTAATGGTATTTATAATTTCATTTCAAGAAGATCCTTCATCTTAAATGAGATAAACAAATTTAAAATCAATTCATTTTCATTTGTTGATAAAGATTTTCTCGTAAGTCTTGGGTGTACCTTAGGCATGATTGATCGAGACTTTGGTGTTTAATTGAGTATTCCAATTCAAGCCTTTGTGTTAGAGTCTCAAAGATTATGTAAAAACATGATGATCGGGCCTCCAATGAAGCACACCTTTTGGTTAAAGGAGCATCTTAAGCTGTTCTAAAGTATTTTTTTGTTGAGTTGTTCATTATTGTGAATTCCCTTTGAAGATCTAGTATAATCAACTTTATCCTACTTCATCTCCCACAAAAATCATTCAAAAACCATGAATCCACCATGAACCACCCCTATTTTCCTTGTGTATCAACAAAGGAACAAAATATACTTAAAAATATGTAGAACAATAAGGATTCCATAATGTCTTTAGTAACCTTAGCCTTGTGTTGAAAATATCTCCATATTCTGGAAGTGACAACTCGTGAGAGTCAAAATTGGAGTGTTGATCATATTTTCCCGAGGTTTTCTTTATAAAATTTGTGCAAAAGAAAGGTATCTATGTCTCCTTCAATAATAGAGGTTACAAAATAGGTTCTCTTACCTTGGTTGAAAGGAACAACCTAAAATAGTTAGAATAAGATTAAATCCTTCTAAGGTGCTACCCACTTCTTCAAGGTCCGAGTTCTAAAAAGTCGATAAATTGCTTCCTGATACAAAATGACATACATAATCATTTATCTTCTTTTTTATTTTCTGTCAAATCCATGATGTTACTCGGTTGGTGAAGAAGAGTAAATCTAGGTACCAACATGCTTCTAGTGCCATTGGAAGGGACTCTTTGAAAAATTTAAAGTTTTCCAAACCCTGGTAATTTTTCTTATAGTTTTGTGTGCAAATAAGTTTTGTAAACATCATTCTCTGATCAGATCTATAAAGATTGAACAAAGTTAGAAGTTATGTGTGCAGTATTTCCAATTTTCCAGCAGTTATTTCACTAAAGTTTGTATCATCATTGATAAATTTGGGTAGAAGAAGAGCAAATCTTGTAAGCTTTAAATGATTTTGGTATTGACAGACATATGATAGGTATTTCATAGTGCATTTACACAAACTAAGGTGAAAATCCTTATTGGCAACTCCGTGATGTTTAAATTCTTAATAAATACTAGTGTCTTAACATATATCAAGTAAGATTTGTCATTAATCTCTGCAAAGCTAGAAGGAAGAAGATATTTCTTCACCAGACCCTAGTAGAAGGTTGTTTCTAGAGTTTGGAAAGTCTAATTCAGAAGGAGGAAGAATTTGGAAGGTTTTTGAAGATCAAGCATCAAGACAAGAGATCTCCATTGGTGAAATTGATCGGTACGTGATTGAAGATTGCAATACTTCCTCAACTACTTCTGAATTAGGTAGTCTCTTTTTAAATCCAAATTCTCCATCTGGAGAGGGGCCTTCTTTTGTATTTGAAATATTTACATCTCATTCTACCCCGTATTTTCCAAATCTGATAGTGTCTACCATGAAATAGAGCCATTAGGGGATATTCATTTTGAAAATCACATTCCTATTCCTAACAGACCCCTCAGTCTTCATCATCTTACAACTCCTCCAAAATCACCTCCAAAAACAAGGATCAACCTCCACCTAGACCTCCATTTGTTGTTAATACTTTTAGTCCCATCAATTTTAGAGGTATGGCTAGCTACCCAAATGTAGTTCCCTAAGATGTAAGAAGTATGTTGGACGCTTGGAATATTGGCCAAGTATGAAGGCGCATAGGTGCGCAGGGTCCCAGTTATGAAAAGGCACACAAGGTAAAAGTGCGTGAGAGAAAGGTTTAAGGAAGCACATAAAGCATGCACGATGTGTAAAAGGAGGCTCGGGACTTAGTTAATTTGAGCTCCTAGGGCACAACATGTGAAAAGCATGATCGGTTGCATGTGGATAAGGTGTCGGCTGAAATAGGTGGCCCAGGAAGGAGCATGCCTTGGATGGAATCTTCTAGAAGAACATCATGAGATAAAGTGGAAAGCTCAGGCCTGGAGAAGCATGCTCACATGAAGGACCACATTCGACACTTGGCATCAGATCTGAGGGCACTAGAGGGCGAGTTGGCAGTGGAGGAAAGTGATAAATACAAGTGCTTGTGGAGTAAAAGATATACAAGTTTGAGATATAGCAGGTTAGAGAGAGCGGGAATTGGAATATAGATCTAGAGAGTGAGCGGAGCTCTGCAGAGATGCTGCAAGGACTCTATTAATGGATAATTGCATCCAGGAGAGAATTTCTTGGGCATGGAGTCATAATTTTTCTTTTGATAGCTTAGTTACACAATTCCAGTGATATCCATGATTGCGGTTTGCTCTCTGTGATACTCTGTAATAAATAAATGAATGTAAGGAGGTTACCTAATATAATATAGACATGGATATCAATGGTTTTAATGCATATTTCACTCTTATGAGTTATCCTTCCTTTCATGCTAAGTATTAATTCTTGTATAATTCTTTTCGTAATATATGTTCTTGATTCTGTTAAAGCGCTCGATCTGAAGTGACCTGCAAGGATCTAGAGGCTGTTACTGAGCCCTATGGTTCTTGTATGTCTTAACTTCCCTCCTAAAAATATTATACTAATCATAGATGATGATTCGCACTAAACTCACATAAAAGAGAGACTCAAGTACTTACACGTGCCTCGGGTGAGCACTCGGCTTCTCTTGGGTGATAGGCCAAAGACACATGGGATTCCTTCCTTTGTGATGGGAGTAAAAATGACTAGAAAGTAGATTTCCTAACTTTCAAGGAAATAATGCAATCACTAGTGATCAACACTTGAAGCTCTTTGTCAATATGATGGAGGACTTTGAAATAGAATTTGAGGATGTATACATTAAATTTTTTTATCCATAATCTAGAATAATATGCAAGGACTGGTATAAATATTTGCTAGATAATTCCATTGACTCTGGATAGAGATGAAGAATGCTTTTAGAATGCAAAGTATGGTGATAATACAAACCCTACGTTTCTTTTATGATAATTTGAAAATATAAAAATAATCTTAATGAATTAGTGCATGATTTCAAGACAAGATTTAACAAAACATTGAGAAGACTGCATGTTAATTTGAGGCCATGTGATGAATCATGTCCGAGAAATTATTCTAATGCATTTGATAAGAAATTTTCTTACTATTTGAGGGATAAGAACCCCGAGACTTTGAGGTAGGAATTTACCATGGCTCTGTAAATTGAGAACAACATTAAAGCAGCTGGAAAACATCATAAGAGGGAGGGTGTTAAACTGATCAACCCGAAAACCCTTAATCAAGTAAGGTTGTGGATCTTGAGGAGGTTGTAAAGAATTTGGTTGGAGCTGTTAAAGAAATCTCTTACAAGCTAGCCAGGGAAGAGAAAGGGATTGGACAAGGTTCTCAGGGTTAGTATAGGCAACAAGGACAAGACATATTTGCAAATCATCCAAGAAATTATCAGAGATTTGATGACAGAGGTAAATGACCCATGGGGGCTAGAAAACCCCAGGATAGGGAAAATAGAGTAGTGCTTGATCCTCTAAATGCCAGAGTTGATTTTGTTGGTGAAGCTTGTGAAATTGAGTGGTGTGATAACTATTTCTTGCCACACTCTCCATATGAAGTAGATCAGCAAGTTGAAGAAGCTGATGATGATGATAACACTGATGATGATACATGCATGATGGTTTCCTCTACGAGTTCATAGCAGGGAGCAACCTCAAATGAGATGATGAGTTCTAGAACTATTAAATATTTCTAGGATTGCATTCACCAGGCATTACCTCTTCCTCCCACTCATAATTATTAAATTGATATATGGTGCAAGCTTTTGAACTTCCTAATAATGATTTTAAGTACCTAAGTGCTCTAATGATTGAGAAGTATGATGGAGGGATCCCTTTTGAGGAGGATAGGAAGTTGTTAATGAATGTTGTGATTGGCCATGAAAAATAATATAATACCAGGAGTAAGGTTTCCAAAGGGGTAGGGCCTCAAGCCAAACCAAAATTCCAAAGTGCTTACCAGTATCCCAAAATAAACTCCAAGGAAAGACGCATCTGGAAAAGGCCTTGTTGTCTCAAGTAGAAATTGTGTCCCTCCCCATGCTTAGGCGTAAAAAATACTATGCCATCAGATGAATTTGTAAACCTTCCTCCTAATAATGCATTACCCAAATATGTTCCTTATGACATAGTCCAAATCTTGAGTCATATCAAGATTTTTGTTCTGTTGTTGAATTGGTTAGAATCCCTAAGCATAGGAGTAGAGAATTTGAATATATGGGGTTTAGAGAATAAAAGGTCACCAAAGGCATAAATGTTGAGGCTCCTTCTACCATTCAGAGTTAAAAAAACCCCAATCTTGGAGGAACCAAGTGAACCACCTGAAGTTTACTTGTGAACATCTTTGGTTGAGTCTCAATTAAATTTTGATCCATTTTTTATAATGCTGATTATTAAGGACAGACTACCGCACAATTGTATGTTTGATTTTGGAGCATCATGCAATGTTATGCCTCTGGAGGTTATGAATGAATTGAACATTAAAGTGAAAGCAGCTTATGGCAAGTGTACTGTAATGGATTCTAGAGAGGTGCTAGTTGTAGGATGTGTAAAAGGTTTGGTGGTACAACTTGCAACTTATCCGGGTAAGAACTTGAAACTTGATGTTGTTGTTGTTGATTTCCCTGCTAAATGGGGCATGTTGTTATCAAGAAAGTGGGCTGCAAGCATTGGTGGAAATGTTTAGATGGACATGTCTTATGCCACCATACCAATTGAGGGCATCCTTGTGAAGTTACCTGGTGAAAATAAAATGTTATATCTTATTGAGGACCCCAAAAATGCTTCTTATGAAGTATTGCATGCTAGATATTGATATTGATAACTCTATGAGCTATGTTGCTTTCAAGGAATATGAAATTGATCAATGCAGGTATCATGAGTAGGATGATTTTCTTGGGACTTTGATGTTTGATGCAGCCTTGAAGGATGTTAAAAACTTGGCCCAGGCACGAGGGGTAAGCCTGAAAAAATGTGGTCAGATAGCGACTTGGATGGAAAAGAGAGACAATCATATGACCAGCTATTAAAGACATATCAGGACTGCTTAGCATGGTCATATCCAGAATGGTAGGAACTTGAATATTTTCCTTGATTGTTTTATTTGAATCAGGTTTCTCGCCATTGTATAGTGTATAGTTCTTTGTTTTCATTCTACTTTTGTGTTTTTGTTCATTCCGGTTATGGTTATGGTTCGTAAAGCAAATTTATAGGAACATGCACAGTCCCTCCATGTGTCCCGGAGTTCATTTTTGGAGGATGGTTATGGTTTCTCTACTCTGCAAGCTTATTCTTTGACTTCATTTCCTAATGGTCTATTTTTGGAACTTGGTCTCGCTATTTGTTCTTGTGACACTCACGGGGTTGGTGCTCAAATTAGTCTCGCCCTATTTGTCATTGAAATTCATCGGTTTGTGGCCTCTGTCATGTTTTCTATATCCTCGAGTTGGTGCTTAAAGAATTTTCCCTCCATTTGTTTTCCATGATCAAACCCTTCCTTAGTCAAAGATAATGTAAAGATCCAAAATTTGTTTTTCGTTTCTCTATCCATCTGAAGGAGTCTATAAATTGGGCGTGAGACTCGGGTGGTTCCTTTCCTTCCATTTTCCATGGTCACGTATTGTTGTCCCTATCATTTTTGTCCCAAATACCTAAGGAAATGTGATTGGATGTAGCTCAAAGGATCATGTTTGAACCTTATAACATTTTTAAATTCTCTTTCCTTGAAGAAAATTTCATCTCTGGGCTCAAATGGTGGTTTCCCTACATTTTTATGATTTGATGGGTGTGTTCTTCCCCGTCAAATTTACATCTCTACATCAGTGGAAATGTGGCCCTTTTTTGTTGGATGCGGCTCGGCGGGGCACTTTAAAAACTCTAAGGCTTGCTTCAACCCAAAACTTGTCCACATGGAGGAATGGCACTCATTTGAAAATTCACCTTTTGGTTTGGCCTTGGAGTTGCGCGAGGAGACACATGGAGGTTTCTGCGGATCTATCCATACTTAGAATTTTTAAAGTGACTTTCTAAGGCCTGGGACACGTGGAGGGACCGTGCATGTTTGGGGACTGACCCCTAAGTTTTATTTTGAAGAAGTGTCAGGAGGACACTTGGAGGCTTCTACTCACTCTGCTCTTTGCTTGGAATTTTCAATGGCCAAAGAAAATGTCTCGAGACCCTAGACATATGGCACCTTATTTGAATCTTCAAATTTTTAAATAAAATTTTCTGGACCGAGACACGTGTTGAGCTCGTGCTCGTTTGGGATCTCTATTTTTCACACCATATCAAAAGAGTGCCATGAAGACACGTGGAGGCTTCTACTTGCTCCTTTTACACTGAGACTTTTCAAAGGCCAAAAGCCATTTTTCTTGGGCCCATGGTACGTGGAAGGCTTGCGCATGTTTGGGAGTTTCCTCTCGTGCTTCTCCTTCTGATTGTGCCAAGGAAACACGTGGATGACTATGATATAAAGTGGAAAAGGGGTAGAATCAATGGTTGCTATGAATTTCACCTATGTTTTCCACCATTTTTACTCCAAAACTCCTAGAGACGTGAATACACACTATTTTTCATCATTATTTGATGAAATTCCTTGTCATCTTTATTTGTAAGGTGCCATTGAATGGATTTGAAACTTAAATTGTGAGTCCAAGGATTGTTAAGGTTGATATTTTGAAGTGGGAATTGCTCAGGCACTCGTAAAGACGGGAATTACCAGAGGAAATGGATGTGGGAAAGAATTGCAGAGGAAAGAGAGGGAAAAGGGATGAAATGATGAAAGTGTAGGCAACGAGAAGGTGAAAAAGTTGTTGCCTCAAGAGTAAAAAGGGATGACCTATCAAGTCCAGTTATCCAGAGGTTCCGAAAAATTATTAAAAAGGGTATTTCTTGCATGACAGAATCAGAATGATTAAAAGGACTCTTGAAAAGTTGTGGCATGGCATCCTAGTCATTAGTCAAGGGCCCAAGAAACATGATCAGTTCTGATTGGTCACGATAGATTTCAGATCAAAATTTGTTAAACGTCATTTATCGAAACAAATTGGTAACAACCAAAGGTCCCTCAAATATTCTTCTCTTTTGGGGGGAAAATTGAGTGAGAAAAATGTATAAATGTAATGAGATTACTCTTGCAAATGGTCAGAGTTTGAATTCTAAGAGAAAATTTGAGAAATCCTTATTCCGAGAAGCTCGTCTAAGATACTGGTTAATTTCTTATGTTATATTTTCTATCATCTCAAGTTGGTTACGATGTATAACCATTAATGAGCACTGAGATTTCTCTGGAAGCTTTCCCTTGTTGATGAATTTAATTAATTTTGAAATTAATTTGTGTCCAATCTCTAGCAATTTGTGTTTGCTTTGTTTCAGAATGTCTACAAATAGTTTCTTTCATTTTTATTGCAATCTTACATTGAAATATTTGTGAAATCACATAGGATCTCATCCTGTGATAGTTTAATGGTATTTGTAATTTCATTTCAAGAAGATCCTTCATCTTGGATGAGATAAACAAATTTAAAATCAATTCACTGTAATTTGTTGATAAATATTGTCTGTAAGTCTTCGAGTGTACCTTAGGCATGATTGATCAGAGACTTTGGTGTTTAATTGAGTCTTTCAATTCAAGCCTTCATGTTAGAGTCTCAAATATTATGTGAAAACATGCTGATCTGGGCCTCCATTGAAGCACACCTTCTGGTTGAAGGAACATCTTAACTGTTTGAATTATTTTATTATTGAGTTGCTCATTATTGTGAAGTACCTTCGAAGATGTGGTATAATCAAATTTATCCTGATTCATCTCCCACCAAAATCATTCAAAAACCATGAATCCACCTAAACCACCCCTGTTTTCCTTGTGTATCAACAAAGGAACAAAATCTACTTGCAAAAATATGCAGAACAATCAGGATTCCATAATGTCTTTAGTAACCTTAGCCTTGTGTTGAAAATATCTCCATATTCTAGAAGTGACAACTCGTGAGAGTCAGATTTGGTGTGTTGATCATATTTTCCCAAGGTTTTCTTTATAAAATTTGTGCAAAAGAAAGGTATATGTGTCTCCTTCAATAACAGAGGTTACAAAATAGGTTCTCTTACCTTGGTTGAAAGGCACAACCTAAAATAGTTAGGATAAGATCAAATCCTTTTAAGGTGCTACCCACTTCTTCAAGGATTGAGTGCTAAAAAGTTAGATAAATTACTTCCCAGCTACAAAATGACATACATAATCATTTATTTACTTTTGAGTGTCCTAACAAATCCATGATGTTGCTCGGTTTGTGAAGAAGAGTAAATCTAGGTACCAAGATGCTTCTAGCACCAATCTTAGGGATGAGATCTATTCCACCCTTTGTTACTCAGATTTGTGCTATCCATCTCTCTACAAATAAGAGTAACAAAGGGGTAGTTATATCTCATCCTGTAGTAGTAGCGAGAAGCGTGTTCGTACCCGCATTTACTCTTCTTCAAAAACCGAGCAGCATATTGGATTTGACATGACACTCAAAAGTATATAAATGATTATGTATGTCATTTTGTATCTAGAGAAGCAATTTATCTAAATTTTTAGCACTCAGCCTTGAAGAAGTGGGTAGGACCTTAAAAGGATTTGATCTTATCCTAACTATTTTAGGTTATGCCTTTCAACCAAGGTAAGAGAACCTATTTTGTAACCTCTTTTATTGAAAGAGACATAGATACATTTCTTTTGCACAAATTTTATAAAGAAAACCTTGGGAAATATGATAAACACACCAAGTGTGACTCGCACGAGTTGTCACTTCTAGAATATGGAGATATTTTCAACACAAGGCTAAGGTTACTAAAGACATTATGGAATCCTAATTGTTTTGCATATTTTTTCAAGTAGATTTTGTTCATTTGTTGATACATAGGGAAACCATGGGTGGTTTAGGCGATTCATGGTTTTTAAATGATTTTGGTGGGAGATGAAGCATGATAAAGTTCATTATACTAGATCTTTGAAGCGACTTAAAAAAATGAACAAATCAACAATAGAATACTTGAGAATAGTTAAGACATTCCTTCAACTAGAAGTTGTGCTTCAGTGGAGGCCTATATTAGCACTTTTCACATGTTGCCCTCCTAAAATATTGGCTAAGTACAAAAGGGCGCATAGGCGCGCAAGGCCCAGTTGAAGAAAAGTGCAAAAGGATAAAGCACGTAGGGAAGGGTTTAAGGAAGGATTTAAGGAAACCCATGGCGTGTGCCTAGAAAAACCAAGGGTTCAAGACTTAGCCATATTGGGTGTTTTTGGAGAACATGTGAAAAGCATGACCCAATTACACATGCGGAGTGGATAAGGTGCCATCTTGGCGATAGGTTGGCCTAGAAAGGAGCATGCATGTGGTAGAAGCTTCTAGAAGCTCATCATGGTAAAAAGTGGAAAGCTTAGGCTTGGAGGAGCATGCTCGCATGGAGGACCACATTTAGACACTTGGCATCGGACCTGAGGCCACTGGAGGATGAGTTGGTAGTCCAGAAATCCTATATATACAAGCACTGTAGAAGTAAAAATAGGAGAGAGATAGATAGAGGGCGGAGCTCTACAGAAATACTACAAGAACTCTGTTAGTTTGGGTAATTGTGTTTAGGGAAGGATGTATCAAGGGTATGGGGTTTATAAATTTCTTTTGAGAGCCTAGCCATATGAGTCCAGATATAATGCATGACTGTGGTTTGCTTCTCTGTAATACTTTGTAATGGCTCCATGAATGTAATGAGGTTACCAACTTACATGAATATGAACATTGATGATTCTAATGCATACATCTTTCTCATAGTTCCTTTTCAATTATGTTTATGATTAAGTATGGATGTCTGTACAACTTCTTTCTATTTTGGTATAGTTATAAATTTGTTAAAGCACTTCTGTCTGAAATGATTGCAAGGACCTAGAATCCATTCTAAGCTCTATGGTACTTGTATGTTTTACTTCCATTCAAATCTCTTAACATGAATCATAGATGATGTTTCAAACTAAACTCACATAAAAGATAGAATCGACACCCATGCGTGTCTTGGGTGAGCACCCAGTGCCCGCTGGGTGATAGGCCGACACGCATGGGGTTCCTTTCTTTTGTGATGAGGGTAAAAATGAATACATCTTGGTTCCATTTCCGGGACCTATTTTCAAAGTTATAGTGGGAAATGGCATACATCATGATCTGGGTAATGAGTAATGACAGAACGTTTAACTCTAGAAAGTGTTGAATCATGGTTCAAGAGCATGGAGGATGAATTTGCTCAGATATTCAACACTGGACCTGAGTTTGATGCACGTAGATGGGTAGAAGAGAACCTCTACCATGATTTATATGAAACATTTTTCTGTTGTTTCCCAGTAGAGCTATATGAATGGCTCTCAGCATATGCATCTAGAACAAGCTGGTATTTTGGATCACATGCATCAACCCAAGAAGAATACCAGATGTTGTAGGATATAGATATGATGTGGACTCGTGTTGTGGATCATTGGTGGGAAGGTGTGTTGGCTAGCTACACTCTAGAGTATGCTATTTCCACATATTCTTGCCCAGAAGTTGCTGAGTTTGAATTTTTGTGGGAGCCCAGAGGATCATTTCTACGTGTTATCCCTCTGGAAATGAAGATCCTAGTTGTTACTTTGAGTTTAGAGGCACTTCCAATGGCTGGCTAAACCATTCTAAGTGCTAGGTGAGGGAGCTAGGGTGGAGGAAGATGGTAGATATTATGATGGAGAAGGAAAGGGAGGAGAGATGACTCAAGTATAGTGAAGTGCATGAAAGGGAGATTGCTAGATGATGTAAGGCTACAAGTGTGATGGATCTATGGAGGCAGATGTTGCGGGAAGGAGTTGAGGTTCATGTGGAGGATGTGGAACCTGAGCAGTCTATGCTACCCCATCTTGGCAAGTGCATAAGAGAGACCCCTTCATATTCTGATGAGATTTCATTGCATGGAGAAAGAAGAGTCATTGACATGTATATGAACCCACCCGGTGAACAAACCCAAAACAAGGAAGGAGTATCATTGACCCAGTTGGTATTAGTGGAAGTGACAGATCTGTGCCTAGGAGGTATAATTTTTTAGTTCCCACTTCTGTGGCTACATATATTCTAGTGATCGGAGGAGTCTTTAGACAAGGTGCAAGTATACAAGCATTCGGTCTCACGTCTAGAAGTGGCACGGGGTATAATAGTGGTAGTGGGGCATTATCACAGACCATCGACACATAGTTCAGTGGAACCTTGGGGGCACTTGACACAACTACTACAGGACCTGGTGGTTTTGGTGGATCAAGTGGGTCAAGAGGGACAAAACTTGGTGGACCTAGTGGTTCTATTGGATTTGGTGGCTTAGGAGTCACATGACCTGGTGGATCCAGTAGTGGAAGAAACACTAGGGAAATCAAGGCTCGGCTTAGGAGGATAAGGACCCCAACCACCCCCTCAAGTATTCTTTGAGATGTCTTTACACTTTCCTTATTATAGAGGGATTGAAGATGTTGTAGAACATGTTCACAAGTGTGAGCTACTATGACATACAAAGGGGATCACAACCTTAGAGTAGAAGGCTAGTCAATTTGCAACAACATTGTAGGGGCGCGCACATAGTTGGTATAGGAAATATGACCCTCATAAGATGGTGGTGGATTATACTACTTTAAATAATTCCTTCTTGGAAGAATTCCACATCCCTGAGTTTGAACAGAAGAGCATCAATGCCCTAAAAGAGATTCAATAGGGAATGATAGAGAATGTGTAGGAGTATGATGTGCACTTTAAAACTCTCTTGTCTAAGTTATTATATGATATTCACCATTCACAACATGTTTAGTGGTTTTTGGAGGATTGATCACACATTTTAGAAGGGCCTTATCTCATAAAACTTTCACATACCTGTGTGAGGTGTTGGAAGCTACTCTACATGCACCGAGGCTATTGGTAGTGTTGATACTGGAGTTAGCCCGTTCTTGGAGGCTCAAATTACTGCTATGGCTAAGCAACTGGAGAAGTTGTCCATGAACTCATCCCATGAGACTCACAGTGGTTTATGGTGTACAAATTGTGAAGTAGAGGGGCATGTCAAGGGTAGTTTTCCCCAGAGGGCAGTACACACCATGATAGTAGACTGTGAAATTTTTCATGGGGACCATGATGCAAGTAGATGCCCCTTGTTACAATGCACAATTCAGAAGAATGTGTCTTGCTACTGTAATATTTGTACCTCTACAACCCATGATACTAAGGACTGTAGGCTCATTGATTAGATCCATGAAGCCATTGATCATGGGGTATGCCAAACCAGCATTACCAGTAGTTCTAAAGGAGATGATCGCCGCTATGAGGAGCGCATAGATGGTGGCACGCGTGGAAGGGGATTTACAGAGGATTTCATGGTCATGGTAACTGTAGAGGAGGAAGGAATGAGTTCCCACATGGAACCTATTTTAATTGTGGGTCTACAAAACATTATAAATGAGAGTGCCTAGACCTATTGCAGTGCTCATGGTGTAGAAAGAAGCACAAGTATGAGGAATTCCTGGAGTTGTTTGAGCACATGAACCAACAACAACAGAAAGACAAGGGCACTACAATGGTAAGCATTAAGAAGACAAACACATAATGGATGCCATGGGTGACATGTGATGCAGGCTTAGAACTTGTTTTAGTAACAACAAGAGCAGAGGCCATGCACGCAAAAGAAATACCAAGGTAGAGGACCCTAGTTTCAAGAGAGGAAGTAGTTCATGGGAAGTACCCAGACCTGCGCATCAAAAGGAAGTATATCAAGATACCATGGATGTCATTCAGAGTTTACAAGGAGAAATCTAGTGTCTAAAGGAGAAGTCCAGGAGGGAGGAGCAAAGGAGGAAGGTTGAGGCACCAAGGGATGACCTGGATGAGGTCAAGGAAGTATGTAAAATGCTAAGACAAGAGAATGTTATTCCCTTAATAGGAGCATGGTTGAGAGAGAAGGTACCACATGCCAAAGAAGAGCGTGAGAGATAGATCTGCATGAAAACCTTCCCCTCACAAAGATTGACTATGACAAAGAGATCACATTAGATATAGTCATAGATGGATGGATCCTTAGCAATAGCCTCATTGACAAAAGCACAGAGGTCAATGTTCTAACTTTGGATGTATGACATCAAATGGGGAGATATGCATTACAACCATCTTCAAATTTGTTGTATATGGAAAACAAAATGAAGGAAATTCCCATTGGTGTCTTAAACGATGTAGTTTTCACTATCCAGGAGCTAAGTTTATTGGGGACTTCGAAGTCTTGGCACTCACTGAGGTAGATGATTTTCGAGCACTACTTGGGTGCCCATGGTGTTACAAGAACAATGTTGACCTTTAGTTCAAAAAGGGGTACATTAGCTTTGAAAATAAGGAGGAGCGGGTTATTATACCCTTGGATGATGGGAAGTCGACACCCTATAATGAACCTTTGGGGAAGAGGTCCTAGATAGGATATATGTGCGCTCATATAGGGATCCAGAGATAATCCATCCTACCGACGGAGTTATCCAATTTAAGGATGCTTAGTCAGTAAGTGACACCACCAGCCTAGCATGTGATAATTGGGTGCATAGGACTAATGAATTGATTAGATGGTAGTTCAAAGGATCGGTAAAAAAAGCAACAAAGGCACGTACAGTCCGGTGCCTAAGAGGAAAAGAGATTCCTAAGTATTTAGGAGCGTCCTTCCCCGAGATCTTTTTATAGGAGATAGAAGCTCAGTGGAAGGAGGGGAAGGAACAGAGGGGGATGTTAAGTTATGTCCTACTCAAAGCATAGCAGCACGGTGGTGGGCTACACATTAGGAGAGCCTTTTGGAATGGTGCGAGGTGATAATAGCTCTCTCTCAGGTTTTCTAGAAGCAACATACCCACCACCATCAAGGAATACCATGGTAAGGAACCCACCTCTTTCCACATCCAAGCTTGTGAGAAGGTCTGGAGAGAAGGCACATAATCTTTTCCACCATCCCTTTGGGTGCACAAGTTGTATTCTACACTACAAGGTTACACGTGTACATGGTACATACATTCTAAGACACACCACCAAACAGGGAATTGGAAAGAGCTAGCAGCTGACCTCATTCAAACATTTGAATATCGAAGTACCAAGCCATCAGTTGATAAGGCATTGCAGGTTGTTAAGCACCTTACCATGGGGGATAGTGCCATGGTATAAGATAGGCTATTGGAAATACTAGGTGGACTAGGTTTGGAGGCGTGCTTTGAAGAAGAGGCAGAGGAAGTAGAAGAGATATAGCTTGAGCACACATGCTTGGAAAAGGAGAAAGGGAAATTAGTATATGTTATTGATTGGGAGGAAGTAGATATCTTGGATGTTAACCATTACCAGTAGGGACGCGAGGTAGTGGACGGAAGAGATACTCGCGCGTGCGCTGACCATGAACCTTTGAAGACAAAGAAGGTTAACATCAAATTAGGAGAAGAACCTAATGAAGCTATTATTGGGGATTACTATTCGAAGAAGGAGGTTTCTAAGATAATTGATCTTTTGCACAAATTGGAGGATTTATTCCCACATAGGTACCATGAGCTCAAAGGCATCCACTATTCCTTGGGGAGATGATGATAAATCTAAAGGATGGTATGTGACTGGTGGGGAAGAGAACCTACTTGAATGAATCCCAATTTACGTGTAAAGGTAAAAGGAAGAGATAGAAAAAATGATAGCTTCTGGGATCATTAAAGCTATGGAAGAATCAAAATGGATAAGTTTGATGGTAATCAACATCAATAAGGATGGGTGGATTAGGATCTACATGGATTATAGGGAGATGAATGCAATTTGTGTCATCAATCCCTTTCCAACCCCCTTGACTGAAGATATTTTAGAGGGAGTCGCTGGGTGAAAAATCTATTCCTTTACAGATGGATTTTTGGGGTACCACCAAGTCCAAATTGCAAAGGAAGACAAGGAGAAGACAACTTTCACCACTGAATGGGGAAGTTTTTCATACATGGTCATGCCCTTTGGGTTGAAGAATGCACCTACTATTTTCTCGTGCATAGTGGTTAAGGATTTCTAGGACTTCATCCAAAAATTCCTTTAGGTTTATCTGGATGATTAGACAGTGTATGGGCTAGTGAAAGACCATTATGATCATTTGAGGCTGAATTTTGAGAGGTGTTAGTAGTTAAGGATATCCCTCAACATTAAAAAGTGTGTCTTTACTACACCCTTTGGGACGTTATTAGGGTATATCATATGTAAGGAGGGCTTGCTAGTAGATCCTTCCAAGGTTACAGTTATTGTGGGATTGGGGGAACCTAATAGCTAGAGCGAAGTGTAATGATTCCTTAGGCATATGAGTTATTACAGGAAATTAATTAAGGGGTATGCCAAGATAGCCATGCCTCTAGAAGAATTTCTCAGACATAAAAGTGCCTTCCATTGGGGATAGGCGCAGCAGAAGGTGTTTGACACATTAAAGGATAGGCTTGTCACCGCACCTATATTACATTTTCCCTCTTGGGACAAGCCCTTCCATGTTCATGTAGATGCCTCAGGAACTACCATTAGAGCAGTGCTTACATAGCCAGTGAAGGAATTTTTGATCATCCTCTATGTTTTGTAAGCAAGAAGTTGACACCAATAGAGCAGAATTACACCACAACTGAGTGTGAAGCATTGTCAATGATCTACATGCTTTTCAAGTTTAGGTAGTATCTACTAGAAACACCCTTTGTATTTGAGACCAACCACATGGCATTAAAGTACTTGGTGAACAATATTGTTCTATAAGGGCATATATGTCAATGGGTGCTATTATTTCAAGAGTTTTATTTTACGGTAGTTGTGAAGCCGGAAAAGAGTAATTGTTGACCTAATCATCTGTCAAGAATTGATTCAGGGGAGGACGCGTAGAGTATTGAAGAGACTATGCCAGACACACAACTATTTAGGTTGTAGCACATGCCCTCAGATTTGGAGGAGATTGTAGTATTCCTAAAGGAAGGTGTGGTGCTGGAAGGGATGAAGGCATTAGAAAGAAAGCAACTAGCCATACACACCGCACCCTACATGTTGATCAGTGGGGACTTATACAAGTTAGGGCATGATGAATTTTTACATAGGTGTGTACTAGAGCATGAGTGCCTCACCATCATAGAGGAAGCACATGGAGGAAGTGCGGGTGGACATTATGCAGGTGACACCACCGCATGTAAAATTTTAATGGCAGGATTGTGGTGGGAAACTCTATATAAGGATTGCAAGGACTATTGTAAAGTGTGTGACCATTGTCAACGCATTAGAAAGCCAGAAAGAGAGATGAAATGCCTTTGCACCCTATCCCTAGTGTTGAACCTTTTGAGAAATGGGAAATAGACTTCGTAGGCCCTATTACACTAGCAGTGCGTAGGACTAGATCACGCTATGTAATCACTTGCGAGACTATTTCACTAAAGATTGCATAGCAGAGCCACAACGGAAAGTTTTTGTGGGAGAACATTATCACAAGGTATGGATGTCCTTTAAGTTTAACCAGTGATAGGGGTACACATTTCTTGAATGAGACTGTGAGGATCCTGTTAGCAAAGTTCATGGTAGCTCATCACAAGACTACCCCTTATCACCCACAAGAAAATGGAACCGTGGAAGCATTTAACAAAATATTGAGTCATACCCTGACCAAGATTTGTGATGTTGAAAGACAAGATTGGGATGACAAGGTATCATCCGTATTATGGGATTACAGGACAACTTATAAAAGGCTGAAAAAATCCACACCATTTCAATTGGTGTTTGGCATGGAAGCTATCTACGCGATTGAATTCATGTTACCTTCTCTGCGAATAGCGTGCGTAGGAGCGTTGGATGATGAGAAAGTGCTGGAAGAGAGAATTGATTAAATGATGAAGCTGGATTAAAGATGATCACTCGCTAGGTGGAGCAAAACAACAAAAAAATCAAAGCAAAAGCATGGTACAATTGTCACATCAAAAATATGAAGTTTCCGGTTGGGTAGATGGTCTTTCTATATGATTCTAATTTTTACACCATCCAGGAAGTTGAAGGTCCATTGGTTAGGTCCCTATAAAATCTCATACATCCTTGATTCAAGCACGTGCTAGTTACAAGTGCTATATGGAACGAAATTGCCTAGACACTTTAATAGGAGTAGGCTAAAGCCCTACTATAAATAATTCTTCTTGGTGTTTGTAAATAAGGAAACTTTTCCAGTTAGTTTAGAATTTCTGTTAGGCATTTCTTTTCTTATGTTTCCCTTTTCATGTTGGTGTTATGTTTTGTGCCTTGGGTGCCAGTAACCCTTATTACTCTTTAAGTATTTTTGAGTGTGTAGAGGACCGCACATCATTTTAGTGTGGGGTGGAGTAATGTGAAGGAGATCAGGGGTAAAGTGCCAAGGAAGGTTTTGTTGAAAATCCCGGTTGAGTGGCCCTGTTGAAAGAGGTGCATGTAAAGAAAATATGGAAAAGGATGGTTGGTGTCAACATAAGGATACTATCAGATCCCACGTACAAAGGAGGAAAAATCACATAAGCAACACGAGGTAGGCGAGAGAAAAAATTAGGACAGAAGAAGTGCCTTTGGTGTCGGTGACACATGCGCAAGAGTCTCCTGTCTAGACAAATTGGTTACATGCCAGAAGGTTGGAAGATTGCGCAGGGTCGGACACGTGAGTTAAAGCACTAAAGTCAGACTTTGTTTGAAAAATCCACATTAAATGTGAAAAGTATGGTGGTAGGTGAAGTATCATTTAATGCTTAAAAAGGGAAAAACTATAAATAAAGGGTTGAGGCACTTCATTATTCACTTTGTGCATAAGGAGAAAGAAGAACTTTTTGCATTTTCACAAACTAGAGCTTCTAAAAACTGATTCGTGTGAAGAAAAATTTGAAAAGATTGAGTGTAAGTGACTAGTTTAGATCTATGAACCGGAAAAAAGGGATTTCATGGGCATAAAAGAGTTGTGAGAAGGCATCATCTTGTGAAAGGATTATCCCAGCTAGGGTTTGAAGAACTAGGGCACGAGTTTAAGGAGTTTTCTTCACAAATTTGAGATCTAAGGTGGGAAAGAGTGGAAGAACAGAGTTACAAGAAGTGATTGAAGTAAGAAGTGAACCTAGACAATGGCACCCAAGAAACCAGTTAGCACACCCAAGAAGGGAAAGGGCAAGGGCAAGGAAAACAACAAGAAACCAATGCACATACAAATGAAGAGTGTTATGCAGAAATGCGGTACCGGATGGAGTGTTGCTTTAGGGAAGGAGTGGGAGTCCCACCTAAGAAACATGTATGTGAACAACTACAATCATTATACGAGCACAATCAAGAAGGAGCTGGTGCTTGGAGTTAGTGCACCCAACAAATAAAAGGACACTAGAGGGTTTTCCCATTTATAATGATGATGTGAAGGTAAATGTGGAGAAGGCATGGTTATTTCAACTCTTTGAGTTGCCCTACTTTGGGAAGCCTGAGCACCTATGTCAATGGCTGATGTCATGCATACATGAAGACTACTTCCATATTGGAGGGCGCAAGATGTGTATTACCCCTCAACTTATCTCACATTTCACAAGCCTCATCTGTGAAGGAGATGGTTTGGAAGACAACCTAGGTGACAAAGAGGAAATTAAGGAAACTATCACATCCTACACATACAAAAAGGGGTCAAGGTACTATGATATCACAAACATGAAGGACCCAAAAATGAAGATGCTCGCACATCTAGTAGCGAGTTAAATGGCCAGGAGAGATGGACCCAGGTCAATAAGCCATGGTTGCATGATTGTCGAGAAGATCTCGGAAGGCACCATTTACAACTTTTCTACATTCATTGCGGATGATATTGTAAGTTATGTGAAGAAAGGAGACAGGATCTGTTCGGTAATGTCCTACTAACAATTGTGTTTTGAAATTGGAGTACCTGATGCATCAGACAAGTTCATATGGGAGTACCAGCTGAGGACCCTTCACCTGTAAAAATATTTGAAAAATACACATGTGACTCCATGACAATTATGCACAAGGTGCGCTAGAAAAATGGTATACGTGCCTGAGGAACGCGTTCGGGGTAGAATGGAGATTTCTGAACAACTACCAGTGGCCACCAAAGGAGAAGTTGAATTTATTGTGTACCGACATTTTTACCTGGGAAGGTTCAAACTAATGGATGACACATGGAGCTCATGGTGTAAGCCCCCTTTTCCTTTCCTTCGCAACTCAATAATTCCAAGCGGAGTAAACATGTTCAAAGAATCCAAGAAGTTGAAAATAGACCTTGGTAATTTGGACTAGGAACACAAGGAAATGAGCAAAGGGTTGGTCTACTCCAACAAGCGTGCATACGTGGAGAGGTACGTGTTGCATGAAGTTTAGATGACAAAGCCCATGACTCTACCCATTATAGGAGGATCCACGATGTGCATATACCTCCACATAAGATCCGAATAAGAGAAGGGAGCATATTTAGAGAATGAGGTGTCTATGCCTGAGGATCCAACTAGTAGGAAGAGACCCATGCCCAAGCAAGTGGAAAAGGAGCCAGAGAAGAGAATACCAAGTGTGGTGGATACACAGGTAATAGGCTCCCCTAGGACAAGTGCTAGAACAAGCATGTATTTGTGTAAGAAGAGGCCCATAGTCAAGGAAAATACTCTAGAGCTAGAAAATCCATCAGACAAGGAGTCCTCAGGAGAAGAAGAAATAGAGTCACCTACACTAGAATCCCGGTTAGGAAGAATTAGAGGCTATTTAAGAGGAGACAGTATTGAAAGAAACTGGAAGTTATGACAAATAAATAGGTGAAGAAGAATATAGTGAAGAAGATGATAGTGGGGAAGACAAACCTAAAAAAGAACAAGGGCTACCTATTTTCAACATACATGATTCGGATGAAGAAGGTAGAGAAGAGGAGCAAAGTGGTTCCTCTTTGTGTGGCATAAGGATAGCTAGGAAGGGAGAGGCACCCAAGACATGAGAAGTGAGGAGGATGGTGCATAGATGTAGAAGGCTCCAAGCCTTATGGTGGAATAGATAACCAAGGAGGTAGAGAAAGAAGAAACAAAGGCCATTGAGACCTTAGTGGAGGAGAAGTTAGAATGCAGCGCTGAGCCAATGTTAAACAAAGAGAAGGAGGAGAGTGCGGGAAAGGACCATGGCAGCACTGGAGGCCCCATTTTAACTGTAATTATTCCTAAGGGAATGCACACGGGAGGAAGGTGCACAAGGGAGGAGATGTCAGGGATGGTTTATATTGATGACCCCAACAATGAGAGATAGAGAATGAAGGAGAAATAGAAGAGATTGTATATCTCATATTATTCTATCTAACACAAAGCTCACGTATAGTATTTATAGGAAAGAAATTGTACTGGACTCCCCTAAATGAATGGAGAGGATCCACAACAGAAGGAGAGAATAATGGAATAACAGAAGAAGAGATAAAGTGATAGGATAGACACCTAAGAAATATCAGTTATCCAACGTATGCTAACATTCCCCCCCTTATTACATTATTCTTGCAAATGTGACCTCTGAAAGATTCAAATTTCACTTTTCCAAGGGATTTAGTGAGAATGTCAGCAACTTGTGCTTCAGTAGGATAGTACTGGAGCTGAATTTGATGGTTCAAGATGTGCTCTCGAATGAAATGGTAGTCAATTTCAATATGCTTTGTTCGTTCATGAAAGACTGGATTCTGCACAAGCTTCAACACACTCTGATTGTTGCAATAGAGAATAGGTGACTATTTTCAGAATTCCCAGAGTCATCCATAATGCAACGTATCCATATCACTTTGCACACATCTCCTCATGCGGCGCAATATTCTTCCTCTGTGGATGAGATAGAAACAACATTCTACTTCTTGCTTATCCATGAGATAGGTCCAGATCCGAGATGAAATATGTATCCTATATTTGACTTCCTATCATTGTGAGATCCAGCGTGGTCCGAGCCGACATATCCTGTAGGAAGAATTGATCATTTTTTTTATATTCCAAACCATAATTAGTTGTTCTAGGACATATCTCAAAACATGCTTTACTACATTCCAGTGACATTTCTTTGGCTCCTGCATGAACCTGGAAAGATAGGCGTGGCACAAAGATGCAGAGATCTAGTCGGGTGTATGTCAAATGGATGAGCCCTCTAATAAATTACCTGTAGAGAGTAGCATCTACTTGAGGTGAGTCCTAGAATCTTGAAAGTTGCAAGCCTTTTTCCATGGGAGTGGATATAGGTTTACAATCGGACATTCTATACTTTTCCAAGAGTGTCTTGGTGTACTTTATCTGGGAGACAAAGATGTGATGCTCCTTTTGCCATATTTTCAAGCCAAGACAGTAATGTAGTAGCCCCAAATCTATCACATCGAAGGTTCTTTTGAGATCATTCTTTACAATATCAACTTGATCTTCTGAACTACCAGTGATCACAAGATCATCTACATAAACAACCAGAATGACAATTTCTTTGCCTACCTTCTTTATATACAAATTTGAATATGAGGGGCTACGAGTGAACCCATGCTGCAAAAGGTGATCGTTGATCTTGATATACCATGCCACAGGAGCTTGTTTGATCAGTAAAGAGATTTGATGAGACGACATACCTTTTAGGCTGATTTTCATCAACAAATCCTTGAGTTGGGTCATGTATACTTCTTCTTTCAGATCACCATTTAGGAAAGCACTATTGATGTCCATCTACTGAAGTCTCCATCCTTTCTGTGCTGCAAGTACGCAAACTACTCTGATGGTCTTCATCTTCGCAGTGGGTGCAAAGGTTTCTTCATAATCGATGCCTTCTTTCTGAGCATATCCTTTGGCTACAAGTCATGCTTTATGTTTGTCGATGGATCCATCTACCTTATATTTTGTTTTGAAGACCCATTTACAGCCTATGGGTTTCTTTCCTGTAGGCAGATCGACAAGTTCCCATGTCTAATTTTTCATGAGCGAGTCATATTCTGTTTCCATAGCTTCCTTCTACTGAGTTTTACTGAGTGCTTCACGAACATTATCTGGCTCGAAGCTATTCATTAGTGAACTCATGAGTGCAAAGTTTACCTCATTTCTTGTTTGACTCCTTGTTTTGACTCGGATGATGTATCTGGGAGTTGTTGCAAATGTGAGTCCTTGATAGTGCTTTGTACCCACTTCGGATGAGAACTTGACTGCTTTTGAGAAGAAGTGTCGTTTGCCGTGAGGATTGATGTGGAGTCACATTCTATGGTTCTCCAAGGTCAACAAATAGTTCTCCTGGCGGCATTTCTTTTCTCTGAGTAGTCTCCTTCGGCTCATCATCTGATTTAGAGACTAATCGGTGAGATGTGTTTGGAAGTGGATCTTCTGTTGATACTATTGAGTCAAAGGATGACTCGTCACAAACCACATCCCGACTCTCGTATATTTTCTTTGTCTCAGGATCCATGAGATGATATGCCTTCGAGGTAGTACTGTAGCCAAGAAGAATACACGGGAGTGTTTTTGGATCTACCTTCTTTCTCTTCTGAGCTGGGACATGCATGTATGTTGTGCAACCAAATACTCACAAATGAGAAATTGATGGTTTTTTACCACTCCATACCTCTTCTGGTGTCTTGTTCAGTAGAATCTTTGTTGGTGCCCTGTTGAGAAGATATACAGCCGTTTGTACTACTTCAGCCCAATAGCATTCTCCTAGCTTTGCAGTTGATAGCATGCAGCGAGCCATCTCCATCACTATGTGATTGCGACGCTCAACAATGCCATTTTGCTGGGGCGTGTAGGGAGTAGTCAGGTGCTGCTTAATGCCGTGATGGTTTAGGAAGGCCAAGAACTTCTTTGATGTGAATTCCCCCCCTCGATCTGAGCGGAGTAGAAGAAGTGGTTGTCCAGACTCTTTGACAACACGATGATAGAAGTTCTGAAAGTGTTGAAGAGCCTCACTTTTCTACTTTAGGAAATATACCCACATCTTGTGAGAGTGATCATCCACGAACAACTGGAAGTATTTATATCCTGAAAACGAAGCAGGCAATGGGCTATTTAGATCGGTATGAACTACCTCCAGACACTTCTTGGCATGGAAGGTGCTCACTTGAAATGGATCTCTGTGTTGTTTTCCTGCAAGACAGCCAGGGAAAATAGGCAAAGAACTGGACAATTTGGGTAGTCCACGAGACCATTGCTTTTGAACTCATCTAGTGCAATGAACCGATCGACAAGTGTCTATATCTAAAATGCTATAAGGTAGTTGATTCTATTGTTGAAGCAGATAAAGATCTGCAGAAGATGAAACCGTATCTAAAGCAAATAACTTATCTTTTACAAAAGCTTTAGCAAGAACCGTACCTTGTTGGGAGATTAAGCATGATTTAATGCCATTTTGAACAAGAAATTCAACCTTAAGGTGGTGATTCAAGAGCTGAGTAACTGACAAAAGGTTGCTAGTCAATCCGGGAACATATAGTACCTTTGTAAGTGTACATTTTTGTGGCCCTAGAGGAATGGTCACATTCCCTATTCCTTCTGCAATGTACTCTTTGTCATCCGCTATCCGAACTCGATCCCGGTTGGCTCTTCATGTAGTGAATCAAACAACTTCTTGTCACCTGACATATGCTTGCTTACACCAGAGTCTATCAACCAGACTTTCTTTGTGGGCTGAGAAGTTTGAGAGACGAGTACAAGATTCTTACTACAATGGGCTCCTTCTGATGTCTCCTCATCAGAGTCATCATCTTCTTGTTGGGCTGCAAGATGTCCTTTTTGCTTTCTCCATCGGGACGTCATTTGGACTTTTGAAAATCTTCGCGCCCGGATGTGCTTGTATGGCTTGAAGGCCCTTGTTTCAAGCTGTTGTGCCAGCAGTGATCAGTGTCGTGAGTATTGGTTCTACAAATGTGACACCATCTCTTTGACTTTTGATCTTTCTGTTTGGGTTGCGCTGGATTTGGCTTCTCTAGGGGACCTTTCCGATTCTTCTCGCCACGATTAGGCTTTGAGAACAAGGCTTTGTCCTGAGACTCCCCATGCGATGAAGTGATAGCCTCTTCCTGCTGCAGCAAATTCACAAGCTCTTCGAATGTCACTGTTTGTTTAGACACATTCAGTGTTGTAACAAACACTCGAAATTGAGAAGGGAGTGCTCTCAAGGTGATTGGGATGAGAATTTTATCATCTACCGTTTCACCGAGCGCTAATAACTCCGATCTCAGCTTAGCCACGTGACGCAAGAATTCCTCCACTTTCTCGTCAGACCCCATAGAGAGGGTGTGCAGCTTTGACTGAAGATGAAGAATCTTTGTCTGATTTTTGGCTTCATAAATGGTTGCCAACTTGTCCTAGGCCTCTTTGGGTTTCTCCACATTCGAACATGTAGTTGCACATCATCACTGATACTGAGCATTATCAGCATCAAGGCTTTAGCACTAGCCATGTCATATTTTATTAGTTCATCGAGGGCTGTGGGAGTAGGCATAGACCCTGTGACAATTCCCCATAATCCTTCAAACTGAAGGATTGTCTTCATTTTTGTCTTCCAGGCCACAAAATTAGGCCCTTTGAGCAACTGAGCGTCAGACAGAAGTAACTTCGGAGCAGACATTGTAATAAAAAAATATTTATTTATTTGAAAAGTTATTACAATTTGGACTCACTGTCGAGAATTACTGGCTCGTAGATGCTCGCGATATTCACGTGCTGTGAGACGGCGACGCTTTGTAGGGCGTTCTTCTTCATCATCATAATCGGTGTCATATCCGGCTTCTAATTCTTCCCGTACTCGCTTTGCTTGGCAGCTGACGTTGAAAAGAAAGTATTCAAGGAGTCCTTCTCGAACTAGTTTGTCGAATGCAAGATTGCCGGAATTTGAAGCTCGTTCAGCAAAGCAAAGTAGAACCCAGAGCTCTCAGGAGCTTCTCCACGGTGTTCTCTGGCTGGTGAGTTGATATTGTGGCTTTCAGCTGTGGTGACCGTGTTATTGACGCTCTCAATCGAGTTGTCTACACTCGACATTCGACGTAGTGTTGAAGAAACTGTTGTAGACTCAAAACTACCTCGACAACACTACACAGGTTGAAGGTCTCCACGCACAGAAATAAGTTCTCTCTCCTGGCGAGACCTCCACATTTTGCTTTCCATGCAGACAGTCTTCTCTCTACCCACGTGCTGCCTTCCTTCACTTCGCAGCAAATCAGTTACGCAATAGAAGATTCCAATATTTTCCACGCATGTATGAAGAATCTTTTTCTCTCAGCGTAGAAAAATGATAAAAAAATAATAATTCAAAACTTATACGCAAGGAATTCTTCCTTTCCACGCAACAAAACTGAATGTTAGTAGGGGAAAGTTTTTACGCAGGTGGCTGAGTAAATCTCCACATCTAGCTTGTGTTGGATCCTTAGATTGTTTCCTCTCCATGCAGCAGCAGCAGTCTTCAACACACACAGGTAGAGGTAGAAAAAATAGAACATTTCACACTGAAGTCTTCACGCAGCAGCAGATCTCCTGTCAGGCTGAATATCTCCACGCAGCAGCAGCAGCAGGACTCCTCTCCCATGTATGCAAGACAATAGAAGACCAACGACCCTAACCACACTCTTCCATGCACAGGCAGAAAGAGAAACAGTCTCTCCTTTCCAACACACAGGCAGAGATCTAGTTTGCTCTGATACCAAACTGAGAGACAAAGAATGAAGGAGAAATAGAAGAGATTGTATATCTCATATTATTCTATCCAACACAAAGCTCATGTACAGTATTTATAGGAAAGAAATTGTACTAGACTCCCCTAAATGAATGGAGAGGATCCACAATAGAAGGAGAGAATAATGGAATAATAGAAGAAGAGATAAAGTGATAGGATAGACACCTAAGAAATATCAGTTATCCAACATATGCTAACAAACAAAGTGTTTTGTGCATGGTTCCAAAGCACAATTCTAGTAGAAGAGCTTGTAGTAATGTCATCTTTTGACAAGGAGGCTGCATGCTCATGGATGAGGAAGATGCTCTCATGGGAAATTGAGTCCCATCTTGATGAGCCATAATTTGAAGTGAGCCATATGGAAATAATAACATTACAAGGGCCAACATAAGAAAATCCAGTGGTGAATGCTCAAAGCTCTCAGATGAACAATTGTGCAATGTGCTCAACAAGGTCTCCATTGAAATTGAATCTAGACTCTTCAGGAAGAATGATAGAATCAAAGATCTGGAGGAGGACCTGAAGAAGAAAGAGGAAGACCTAGTTGCAAGGGAAAAGGAGCTTATTCAAGAGAAACTAATCAGCACTGGTTGCAGCATGAGTTGAAGGACGAGAAGGAAATGGTGTGTACGGTGTACAAAAAGGTGGAGTCTATGTTGGGCCCTTGGAATATTGACCAAGTATAAAGGCACATGGGCACGTAGGATCCCGTTACTAGATAGTGTGCAAGGAAAAAGCGTGCAAGAGAAAGGCTTATAGCGCGTACATGCGGCGTGTGAAAGGTGGTTTAGGACTTAGCCAATTTGAGTTCCCAAGATAGAACACATGAAAAGCGTGATCGATTACTCGCGAGATAAGATGCTATCCTAGCAACAGAGTTGGCCTAGGAAAGAGCATGCCGAGATGGAATCTTCTAGAAGATCATCATGAGATGGAATGGAGAGGTCAAGCTGAAAGAACATACTCGCATGGAGGACCACATTTAACACTTGGCGATGGATGCGAGGGTGTGGTAAGGTGAGTTGGCAGCCCATAAAAGTGATAACTACAAGTGCCTGCTACGGGAAAAGAGAGACACGAGATAGATATATACACAGAGGGAGATATACATAAGGAATAGTGGGTTAGAGAGGAAGAGAGGCTCTGCAAAATTATCGTGAGTGGATATTCTGGTTCAAGAAAGGATTTACTAAGCATGGAGTTGTATTTTTGTTTTCTGTTAGCTTAGCTACATATGTCCAAAGTGATGCACATGACTGTGGTCTGCACTCTGTGACACTTTGTAATGAATCAATGAATATGTTAAGGTTAATTCATTATAAATAGATATGAATATCAATGGGTTTAATGTATATTTTATTCATATGAGTTCTCTTTTCTTTCATGATATGAATGAATGGTTGTATCTTTATTTCTTTTATAGTATATGTTCTAGAATCTATTAAAGAACTTGGTCCGAAGTGACTGCAAGGATCCGGAGGCTGTTTTGAGCCCTATGGTTCTTGTATGTCTTAACTCCTTTCCTAAATACTTTTACACTAATAATAGATATTGCTTCCCACTAGACTCACATAAAGAGAGAATCGGCACCCATGTGTGCCTCGGTGAGCACTCGGCTTCTTTTGGGTGATAGGACGGTGCACATGGGGTTCTTACTTTTAAGATAGGAGTAAAAATGACTACATCTTGGTTATGTTGCTGGGACCTCTTTTCAAAGTTGTAGTGGGATATAACATACATCATGATCTGTGTAAAGAATAATGACGGATCGGTTAACATTGGAAAATGTTGAATCATGGTTCAAGAACATGGAGGATGAATTTGCTCAGAGATTCAGAACTGGACCTAAATTTAATACACATAGATGGGTAGAGGAGAACCTCTACCATGATCTGTATGAGAATTTTTTCTATTGTTTCCCAAGTAGATTTATATGGATGGATTTCAGCCTATGCATCTAGATTGAGTTGGTGTTATGGATCATGGATATGGACTAAAGAAGACTACCAAAGGTTACATGATGCAGATCTGACATGCACCTATGTTGTAGACCATTGGTGGAGAGGAGTACTAGCTAGCTACACTCTGGAATATGCCATTTCTATGTATTCTTTCCCAGAGGTTGCTGAGTTTGAATTTCTACAAGAACCTAAAGGATAATTTCTGCATGTTATTCCTCTAGCCATGAAGATATTGATGGTTATCATGAGTTTAGAGGTGATCCCAATGGTGGCTAAACCGTTACGAGCTGGGTAAGGAAGCTTGGGTGGAGGAAGATGGCGGTTGATACGACTGAGAGAAGGAGAGGGAAGAAAGACAGCTCAAGTATGGCAAAGCGTGTGAAAGGGAGATTTCTAGATGATGTGAAGCTGCTAGTGTGATGGATATATGGAGATAGACATTGCGGGAAGGAGTTGAGGTTCACGCAGAGAATATGGAACCTAAAGCGATGCTGTCTGCTACCCCATATTGGCAAGCACGTAAGGGAGACCCCTTTGGCTTCTAGTGAGATCTCGTCACATGGAGAAAGGAGAGTCGTTGGCACATATCTAAACCCACCTAGTGACCGAGCCTTGGTGCTTGGTTTTCCCAAACCAGGAAGAAGTATTGATCTAGTTGAAACTAGTGGAAGAGATAGATCCATGCCTAGGAGGTACAATTTTTCATTCCCTTCTTCTATGGCTGCACATATTCTAGTATTCAGAGGAGTTTTTGGACAAGGGGCAAGTGTACAAGATTTTGGGCTTGCATCAGGGAGTGGCATGGGAAAAAGTAGTGGTATTGGGGTGCTATCATAGACCATCAACACACAGTTTAGTAGGACTGTGGGGGTGCTTGGAACAAATCCTACAAGTCCTATTGTACCCAAAGTGGTTCTAGTGGATCTGGTGGCTCTGGAGGTACAAGATCCGGTGGACCTAGTGGATTAGGTAATGGAAGAAACACTAGAGGGAACCAAGGCTCTAGTTCAGGATAAGGACCCCAGCCACCACCTCAAGTATTCTTTGAAATGTCTCTGCATTTACTAGATTATAGGGGCATTGAGGATGTTTTGGAACATGTTGACAAGTGTGAATTTCTATGGCGCACGAAGGGTAACACAACCCCAGAATGAAAGGCTAGTCAATTTACAACCACATTGCAAGGGCACGTGCATAGTTGCTATAGAATGTATGAACCTCCTCAAATGGTGGTGGACTACACTGCTTTAAAGAATGCATTCTTAGTAGAGTTCCACATTCCTAAGTTCAAGTAGAAAAGCATTAGTGCTTTGAAGGAGATTCAACAAGGAATGGTAGAGAGTGTGCGGGAGTATGATGCACATTTTAAAACTCTTTTGTCTAAGTTGTCATATGATATTCACCCTTCACAATATGCACATTGATTTGTTGGAGGATTGATCACCCCATTTAGAAGGGCCTTGTCTCGATAAAACTTTTATGGATCTCGCATGAAGAATTGGAAGTTTCCTTACATGTCGAGGCATTGGTAGTATGGTAATCTTGGTGTTAGCCCATTCTTGGAGGCCCAGATTATTACTATGGCCAAGCTTGAGTTAAAAAAATGTCTGTGACCTCGAGTCCATGATACTCATAGTGGTTTGTGGTGCATGGATTGTGAAATAGAGGGGCATGTCAAGGATAATTTCCCGTGGAGGATGAGTACGACTTTGTGATAGTAGATGGTGAGATTTGTCATGGGGACCAAGTAGATGTACCTTGCTACAGTGCATGATCATGAAGAATGTATCTTGTTACTATAAAATTTGTACCTCCACAACCCATGATACAAAGGACTGTAGGATTATTGATGAGATCCATGAGGCTATTGATCATGGGATGCGCCAAACCAACATTGCTAGTGGTTCTAAAAATGATGATCTTCGTTATGAGGAGCGTGTAGATGGGGAATGCACGCGTGAAAGAGGATTTTGAGGAGGATTCTGTGGTTGGGGTAAACGTGGAGGAAGAAGTGAGTTCCCATGTGGAACATGTTTTAACTTGTGGATCTATAGAAAATTATAAGTGTGAGTGTTCGGACCTGTTACAGTGCTCGTGGTGCGGAAAGAAGCATAAATATGAGGATTTCTCAGAGTTATTTGAGCATATGAATCAGCAACACCGGAAGGACAAGGGTTTCTACGATGGTCAGCATCAAGAAGGTATACATATAGTGGATGCCTCAGGTAACACGGGATGAAGGTTTGGAGCCTATCTTGGTAACAAGGGTAGAAACCATGCATGCGAGGGAGGTACCAAGACAGAAGAACCTAGTTTCAAGAGAAGAGGTCATTCATGGAAAGTATCCAGACCCCGCGCATCAAAAGGAGATATATCAAGACACCATGGATGTTATTCGAAGCTTACAAGGGGAGATCTAGTGTCTAAAGGAGTAATCTAGAAAGGAGGAATAAGGAAGGAGAATCGAGGTGAAAAATATGACCTGGATGAGGTCAAGGTGTGTAAAATGCTAAGGTAGGAGAACATCATTCCTTTACTAGGATCCTGGTTGAGAGAGAAGGTACCACGCACCGGAGAAGAGCATGAGAGACAACTCTTGCATGCAAACCTTCCGCTCATGCCTCGACTATGACAAGGATATGACATTGAATTTAGTTGTAGATGGATGACTCCTCAATAATATACTCATTGACATTGGCGCGAAGGTTAATGTATTGACCTTGGATGCATGAAATCGAGATGGGAAGACCTGCATTATAGCCATCTTTGAATGTGTTGTATATGAAAAAAAAGACTAAGGTAATGCCCATCGGTGTCTTGAAGGATGCAGCTATTACTATTCAGGGAGACAAGTTTACTAGAGACTTTGAAGTCTTGGTGCTCGCCGAGGTGCACAATTTCCCAGCACTACTTGGGTGCCGTTGGTGTTACAAGAATAATGTGGACCTTTAGTTCAATAAAGGGTGCATCAGCTTTGAGAACAAACAGGAATGGGTCATATACCCCTGGTTGATGGGAAGTCAACACCCTATATTGAACCATTGGGAGAAGAAGTTATGGACAAAATTTATGTGTGCTCAATTAGAGAGCCTAAGATGGTACACCCTAGTAACGGAGTTATCCAGTTTGAAGATGCTCAGTCAGTAAGTGATACCACCAGTCTGGCTTGTGACAATTGGGTGCATGGAACTTATGAATTAATGGGACGGTAGTTGAGAGGGTTGGTGACCAAGGTAACAAAGGCATGCACTGTTAGGCATCTTGGAGGAAAAGAAGCGCCCAAGTATTCGGGAGGAGCCTTCCCGAGATCTTTCTATAGGAGGTAGAAGCTTTTGGAAGAATGAGAAGGAGAAAAGGGAGATGTTAAGTTATGTCTTGCTTGGTACAACGGCTTGTTGGTGGGCCACACATCGGAGAGCCTCTTAAAGTGGCATGAGGTATGGATTGCCCTCTCTGTCATATTTTATAGAAGTAATGTACCCACCATCATCAAGGAGTACCATGGGAAGGAGCCTAGCTCTTTCCATATCCAAGAGTGTGAACGGATCGGAGAGAAGGAGTGGAAGCTTTGCCACCATCCCTCTAGGTGCACAAGTTGTATTCTACACCTGCTGCGGGGTTGTACGCATGTATGGTACATTCATTTGGAGACACATCGTCGAGACAAGGAATTGGCAAGAGATCGTGGCTTACCTTATTCAAACCTTTGAGTATCGGAGTACCAAGCCATCGGTAGGGTATCAAGTGCCTTACCATGGGGGATAGTGCAAGAATGGAAGATAGGCTATTAGAATTATTAGGTGAACTAGGATTGTAGGTGCGCTTTGAAGAAATTAAGGAAGCAGAAGAGTTACAGCTTGAGCACGCGTGTTTGGAAAAAGAGAAGGGAAAGTTAGTATATGTGATTAATGGAGAGGAATCAGAAAGCTTAGATGTTAGCCATTCTATAGGAATGCGCGAGGTAGTGGACAGTGTAGATGCTTGCGCACGTGCCTACCATGAGCCTTTAAAGATGAAGAAAGTTAACATCGGTTCAGAAGAAGAACCTAAGGAAGCTATTATTGGGGATTATTGGATAGAGAAGGAAGTATCAAAGATCATTAATCTACTACGTGAATTTGAGGATTTATTCCTATGTGGGTATCATGAGCTCAAAGGAATTCACCATTCCTTGGGGGAGATGAAGATAAAACTGAAGGACATTGCGCACCCAGTTAGAAAAAGGCCCTACTAGATGAATCCCAATTTTTGCATGAAGGTTAAGGAGGATATAGACAAGATGATAGCTTATGGGATCATTGATGCAAAGTGGAAGAATCGAGTGGATAAGTCTGATGGTAATCAACATCAAGAAGGATGGGTGGATTAGCATTTGTGTGGACTATAGGGAATTGAATGCAGTTTGTGTCATTGATCCATTTCTGACCCCCTTCACTGAAGATATTTTAGAAGGAGTCACTAGGCATGAAATATACTCCTTTACGGATGGATTTTCTAGGATACCACCAAGTCTGGATTGCAAAGGAAGACCAGAAGAAGATAAATTTCACCACCGAGTGGGGAAGTTTTGCATATATGGTCATGCCCTTTGGGTTGAAGAATGCACCTGTTATTTTTTTGCGCATAGTGGTGCAAGCATTCCAAGACTTCATCCATAAATTTCTTCAGGTCTATTTGGATGATTAGATAGTATATGGTCTGGTTAAGGACCATTGTGACAACTTGAGATTAATGTTTGAAAGGTGTAGGTAGTTGAGGATATCCCTCAAAATTAAGAAATGTGTGTTTACTAATCCCTTTGAGACTCTATTGGGGCATATCATATGTAAGGAGGGCTTGCTGGTAGATCTTGTTAAGGTTGTAGTTATTGTGGGGTTAAGGGAACCTACTAGCCAGAGCGCAGTGCGCAGATTCCTTGGGCATACAGGCTATTACAGGAAATTCATTAAGGGATATGCCAAGATCGCCACACCTTTAGAGGAGCTGCTTAGACACAAAAGTGCCTTCCATTGGGGAGAGGCATAGCAGAGGGCATTTGATACATTAAAAGATAGGATTATTACCACACCTATTTTACATTTTCCCTCTTGGGGCAAGCCCTTCCATGTCCATGTAGATGCCTCGGAAGGCGGCATTGGAGCAGTGCTTGCACATCTAGGTGAGGGAATTGTTGATCATCCTCTCTATTTTGTGAGTAGGAAGTTAACACCAATAGAGCAGAATTATACCATAACCAAGCACGAGGCATTGTCGATGATCTACACGCTCTTCAAGTTTAGACAGTTTCTGTTGGCAACACCCTTTGTATTCTACATCGACCACATGGCATTAAAGTATTTGGTGAACAAGCCCATTCTTCAAGGGCGCATATGTTGATGGGTGTTGTTGTTTCAAGAGTTTGAATTCACCATTATGGTGAAGCTTGAAAAAAATAGCTGTGGGCACGATCATCATGTCGGGGATTGATTCAGGAGAGGATGTGTAAAGTATTGAGGAAGTAATGATAGACGCCTAACTATTTAGATTATGGCATGCACCCTCAAATTTGGAGGAGATTGCAGTATTTTTAAAAGAAGGTGTGGCACCGAGATGGAATGAAGGCATTGGAAAAGAAGTAGTTGGCCATATGCACCGTGCCCTACATGTTGATTAGTGGATACTTATACAAGTTGGGACGAGATGAAGTTTTGCACGGTGTGTATTAGAGAATGAGCACTGGCCATCATGGAGGAAGCACACAGAGGAAGTGTGGGTGGGCATTACGTAGGTGATGCCACTGCGTGTAAGATATTAATGGTAGGATTATGGTGGGAAACCTTGTACAGGGATTGTAGAGATTATTGTAAGGCATGTGACCACTATTAGTGCATTGGAAAACTAGGAAGGAGAGATGAAATGCCTTTGCATCCCATCCCTAGCGCGAAGCCTTTTGAAAAATGGGTGATAGATTTTGTGGGACCTATTGCACTAGCAGTGCGTAGGACTAGGTCATGTTATGTCATCACACTTGCAGATTATCTCACAAGGTAGGTAGAGGCAGCCCCAACTAAAGATTGCACGGAAGCAACAACGGAAAGGTTCTTATGGGAGAACATTATCATGAGGTATGGATGTCCATTGAGTTTGACCAGTGATAGGGGTACACATTTTCTGAATGAGACTATGAGGATCCTATTATCAGAGTTTATGGTGGCTCATCACAAGACTACACCCTATCACACATAAGTAAATGGAACCATGTAAGCATTCAACAAAATATTGAGTCATACCTTGACCAAAATATGTGATGTTGGAAGACAAGATTGAGATGATAAAGTATCGACAAAGTGTTATGGACTTACAGGACTATGTATAAGAGACTAAATAAACCCACACCTTTTCAATTGGTGTTTTGTGAAAAGCCATTTTGTTGGTTGAATTTATGTTACCCTCTTTGCAAATAGCACACAAAGGAGGATTAGCCAATGAACAAGTCTTTGGAAGAAAGAATTGATGAACTAATGAAGCTGGATGAGAGACAATCACTTGCTGATGGAGCCAAGCAAAGTGGAAAAGGCAAAGCAAAAGGCTTGGCATGATCGCCACATTAAAAAAAAAAAGAATTTTGAGGTTGGGAAAATCATGTTACTATATGATTCCAAGTTCTTTGCGCCATCTGGAAAGTTGAAAGTCCATTAGTTGGGTCCCTACAAAATTTCGTACATCCTTGATTCAAAGCGCGTGCGATTGTTAGTGCCATTTCTGAGCTTGCATTGTGTGCCCTAATTTTTCATGTCTGATTTTGCTCAGAAAAATTTTATTTCTCAAATTGGTGATCTAAATTTTCTCCCCCCTGGTTGAATGTTTCAAAATTGCCCATAAACTTGTTGTTCTACCCTGGTTTAAAAGAGAAATCCATGTGTGCTCTTATTTGTGCCCTAGGTATTTTCCAATTTTTGGGTTGTGTCATTTTCCCTTTGTCAAGTCGTGTGAGAAATCAAAATTGATCCAATCTAAATTGTATGCAATTAATTTCCCAATCCCAAGATTGAAAATAATGACAAATCATGCTTCAGTTGGTTTAAAATCAAGAAATCGGCCATCCTTGTTGAAAATTTCGAATTCTAGGGCATCCTTTAAATTTTTCATGATTTGACGGTCATACGGGTGTCGTTTTCCCATCAAATTTATCATCGCAAGGTAATGGCAACGTGGTGGGTTCCTATTGGCTAGGAGATGTCGGGAAATATTTCTAACTTACCATTTTTTGAAATTTTGGCAAAGGGAAAATTTTGATCCGCGGCTCCGCCTTCTGCAATGAGGTGCCTATGTGGCACATTTTGATTGGCTAGGGGATTGGCGGGTGGCGGGCTTTCCTTAGGAATTTTGGTTTCATTTTGCAAAATTTTCAAAATCAATTTTTGGCCCGAAGGCCTGCAGTGAATAGGGAGAGGACACATGGCACGGAGGGCATGTAGATGGCGGGGGACTTGGAGAATTTTGATGTTTTATGGCTCAAAGTGTTAAGGTGGAAATTTGGCCCAAAACTCCGTAGCCAATCATAGGTGGACACATGTCCAGGAAAGGTCAGGATGGGGCAGCGGGTTTCATGATGACTTTGAAGTTTTTAACTTCAAATGGTAAAAGTGAAAAATTGGGCCAAAGTTTGGAACCAATCAAAAGAGGACACATGTCCAAAATTTGTAAAAATGAAGAAAGGGGCCAAAGGAAAACTTGATGATTTTTTGCTTTGTTTTCTAAAAGTGAAAAATGGATTATAGCCCCACTCCAATCAGGTGGAGACACGTGTCCAAAATTCAAAAGTCAAATGCCTTGTGTGAATTTTTTATCAAAATGAAGAGGCGGAGGTTCGGACTTTGGGGGAACTTTGACACTTTAGCATTTTTAGCCAAATAGGTTAAAAGTATAAAAGGGAGACTTAGCCCTGCAGCGAATCAGAGATCGCCACATGGCATCGGGAAGACGGGAGTGCGAGGGATTTTGGGAAAAATTATTTTTTCCAAAAGGAGGTAAAATTGTTAGAATTGGTCTGCGGTTTCAATGGGACCCACACTTGGACACGTGGCAGGCCTAGAAGGCAAGCAGAGAAAAGTGGTGAAATTTTGTAAAATTTCAAAAGGTTGCGAATGCATTTTTTAAAGGCATGGGCCCGATCCAGTCATATTTTGACACGTGTCCCACCTTATCTAAAGTTTAAAAAGGTAATATTGAGCTTATTTTTTAAATGGAATTTTCCACGTGGAGGGTTGATATTAAAAGGTGGATGAGATCGACGGTTACTGTGCATTCGTTTGTTTGGGTTGCCATGTGAGCTTCAAGAAGTTTGAAATTGTGATTTCTTCATCAAATTTCATCAAATCTTATATGATTTTGTGTCACCTTGGCCTTCTGAGAACAATGGCATCATTTTCATGACCTAATTCTTCGATCTATGGTGTTTTTGGTGTAATTTTGGCTTAGGCCCGAGAAAAAATGTGAAATGTTGACATCAAAAAGTTGCAGAGGTAAAACCGAAAAGGAAAAACGTAAAAAATGATGAATGAAATATGCTTGCATGCCTGAATGATAAAAACATGCTCCTGGGGTGGATAATGATCTAAATTTGTGTAATGATTTAACTTTTTGTGCATACCTGGCAACCTGTGAGTTATTTTTCCATTTGGTGTCACTGTCATTAAATCATGAGGTTTTTTGTGACAAATTTGATCCCATAGCATATTATTTTCTTGGGAAGGAAGAATCCAATGTGGCATGAGGTATATTATGCATTTTGGAGAATTTGTAAATGGTTGGGAGTTGAAAATCATGAGTAAATTTTGAGAAAAAGCTCATTTTCTGAGAAAATCCGCCAAAGAACCAAGTTAATGTCTCATGTGTTGGAAAATTCATGTATGTGGGTTGGTTACAAGTGTATAGCCACCACACATCTCTGAGATTGTTCATGTAACTCTCCCCTGCTATTGAATCTAACAAGTTTTGAATTAAATCTATGTTTTTCTTTGGGCAATATGATGTCTGTTATCAATTTTAAATGCCTGCAAATAAATTTTATTGTTCTTGTTGCAATCTTGCATTGAAAATATTTAGAAGTCACACAGGATCTCCATTTCTAGTTGATAGTTTAGTGGCATTTTCAATCTCATACTCAGAAGAGCCTTCATTTGATAAGGAGATAAACAAATTTAAAATCACTTTACCTTCCTTGACTGCAGAGATTTCTTGTAAGCCTTTGGGGGTACCTTAGGTGTGGTTTGATCATGGATTTTTGTGTTTAATTGAGTTCTTTACTTCAAGCTTTTGTGGTGAGTTCTCAAATATTGTGTGAAGAGTGAAACCTGGGCTTCCATTTGTGCCTCTTCTGGTTGAAAGAACATCCTGATTATTTTAGGCATTTCATCTGATAGTTGTTCAAGTATTATATAGATTATCAAAGATCCGATCCATCCCAGTTTTTCTTATCAATCTCCCACCAAAAATCATCCAACAACAAATATCCTATCAAGTACTACCCTTGATTTGCATTTGTATACCCACAGAAGATCAAAATCCATTTGTAAAAGTATGCATAACAGATCAGGATTTCCAATGTCTCTAGTAACCTTTGCCTTGTTTTGAGAACATACCCATGTTTTGAGAAGTGAAAACTTGTGAGATTTCAAATCTGGGGTGTTGATCATGTTTTCATCAAGGTCTCCATCATAGAATTTCAAGCAAAGAGAAGGACATCTTCATCTCCTTCACCATTACAAGGTTACAAAATAGGTCCTCTTACCTTGGTTGCAAGGCACAACCTAAAGCAGAGATAGGACAAGTTCAAGTCCTATTGAGTGCTATCCATTTCTCCACAAACACGGGTGCTAGCTAGACCATATCCCGGCTACCAACAACATACAACATGGTCTAATCTATCTTTAAGCTATGTGACATATCTATGGTGCTGCTCAAACTGAAAACGAGAACAAATTTGGATACCAACACGAGTGGCACCATTGTCGGGAATTCTTTGAATTTCTTGGTTTTTTTGAAGTGTTTGAAGAGTTTGAGCATTTTTGTATTCAAGTATTTGAGCTGCTACATTGTTAAAATATCATCCTATGCTTCAGATCTGTAAGTTTTTAAACAAGGGTTTCAAGTTTTGTCTACCCTTTTTCCATTTACTAGTAGTTCATACACTTTGGGTGCATTGTGATTGATTGATTTAAGAAGAAGAAGGTCTGATTTATAAGGCTTTGCAAAGGTTTTATTACTAGAAAACATTTGATAGAATTATTTTAGTGCATTCTTGCACAACTAAGGTGAAATTCCTTAGTGGTGACTCCATGCTGATTTAAATTTGGAAATACCAGTGTCTTAAGCTTTCTGTCATTTTTTTGTGTTGTTGATCTCTGCAAAACTAGAGGGAAGAAGATATCTCTTCCTTACTAACTTTTCTAAGAATTTTTTCTCAGATTCAAGAAATTTAGAGTTGGAAGGGAGAAGAGTTTGGAAAGTGGTTAAAAGTCAAACATCAGGCAAAGATATAGACATTGGTGAGAGAGATTAGCCTTTGGTAGAGGATTATCACTCTTCTTCAAGTGATTCTGATTCAAGCAATCCTCTCATAAACTTGTTTCCTCGGCTAGTGAAGGTCCTTACAGTTGTGCACGGTAAGTTCCTTCTCCAATCTAGACCTCTATGTTTTAATTCGAGTAAAACTTTCTAAGGAAATTAACACTTAGAAGATATCAAGTATTGTGAATCACATTCTTTAGCCCCAAAGATATAGCACTCCTCATCATCTTTTCTCACCTCCAAGATCACCCCCACCAAACAATATGGCTCAACCTAGACCTCTATTCATTATTAACACCTTTGGTCCTATAAATTTTAGAGGAATGGATGGTTACCCAAATGCTGTCCCACAAGATGTCAGAAATAGGTTGCCAAAATTCTAGGGTAACAATGCTATTACTGGTGATCAGCATCTTAAACTTTTCGATAATATGATGGAGGATTTTGAGATAGATTTTTAAGATGTGTATATTAAGTTGTTTATTCATACACTAGAAGAAGATGCTATGGATTGGTACAAGGCTCTACCTGATAACTCTATTGATTCATAGACTGAAATGAAAAATGCATTTAGGTTGTAATATGGTGATAGGACTGATCCTAGATTTCTTTTATCTGAATTTGAGAATATCAAGAAGAACCCTAATGAATTAGTCCATGACTTCAACATAAGGTTCAACAAAACTTTGAGAAGGCTTCTTGTTGGTTTGAGGCCTTGTGATGAATCTTGTTTAATCAAATATGTAGATGCATTTGATAAAAAGGCATCCTATTACCTAAGAGACAAGAACCCAACCAATCTAAGACAAGCTTTCACCATGGCACTTCAAATTGAGAACAATATTAAGGCTGTTGGGAAACCTCTTAAGAGAGATGGTGTAAAATTGATAAACCCTGAAAAACCTCAAGCTAGCAAAGGTGCTGATTTAGAAGAGGTTGTGAAGACTTTGGTAGAGGTTGTCAAGGAAATCTCATATAAGTTGGCAAGAGCTGAGAAGGGAATTGGGTAGACTTCGCAAGGTCAGCCTAGGTATCAGGCACAAGAAAGATTTGGAAATCACTATAGAAATGAGCAGAGGTTTGATGACAAGGGTAAAGGGCCTGTTGGATCTGCAAATAGACAACCCCAAACACGTGAAAATATATTGGTTCTGAACCTCTAAGCGCGGGTGGTTGCTGCTATTGATGATGTTGCTCATATGGATTGGTGTGACAGATTTTTTCTACCTCATCCTCCATGTGAAATGGACCAAAAAGTTGGTGAAGATGATAATGAGAATGAAACTGATGATGATATTTGCATGGTGGGTTGTTCTTCAAGCTCACAAGGAGGAGCAACATCTAATAAAGTGATAAGTGCTAGGACTGTTACTACCTTTTGGGATTGCATCAAGTAGGTACAAGTATTTCTCCCCCCTCATGCTATTGAAGTTGATGTAGTGCAAGATTTTGAAATTCCAAACAATGACTTTGAATACTTGAGATATTTGATGATTAAGAAGTATGATGGTGGTATCCCTTTGGAGGAAGATAGATAATTATTGATGAATGTTGTTGTAGCTCAAGAGAAGGAATATAACACTAGAAGAAAATTTGTTAAGGGAGTTGGGCCTTAAGCCAAAACGAAAACACCCTTGCTCATAATCATTCTAAAAGATGCTCTAGGAAAGAAACATTTGCTAGAAGCTTTTCTATCTCGAGCAAAAATTACAGTCCTCATCTTACCCAAGCTGCAAAGAATCCTTTGCCATCTGATGAATCTTCTTGTATCCCTTCCAATGCTATTTTTCCAAAGAGTGTCCCCTATGACATAGCCTAGGTATTGAGCCAAATTAAAGTGAGTGTTCCAATCATTGAGTTGCTTATAATTCCTAAGCATAAGAAGAGAGCATTTGAGTACTTGGGATTGAAAGAAGAGAAGATCACCCCAAGTAGAAATGTAAATGTTGTTGAGACTCCTCTTCAAATCATTGCTGGCCTTGAAACACCACCAATAGTGGAAGATCTTGGAGAGGCACCTAAGGTATATTTGGGGACATCCTTGGTTGATTCCCAATTGAATGTTGATCCATTCTTTACAACTTTGCTCATAAAAGATAGGCTACTTCACAATTATATGTTTGATTCTGGTGCATCATGTAATGTCATGCCTCTAGAATTCATGAATGAGTTAGATATCAAGGTGACAGCTGCCTATGGGAAGTGTACTACCATGGATTCAAGGGAAGTGCCGGTGGTTGGTTGTGTGAAGGGTTTGGTAGTGCAACTTGTAGCCTATCCGGGTAAGAATTTGAAACTGGATGTTGTAATTGTTGACTACCCTGCCAAATGGGGTATGCTTTTGTCAAGAAAATGGGCTGCAAGTGTTGGTGGCAGCGTTCAGATGGATATGTATTTTCCACCATTCCCATTGAAGGAATCCTGGTCAAACTTTATGGTGAAAAGAAGATGTTGCACCTAATTGAAGATCCCAACAATGCTTCCTATGAAGTGTTGTTTGCTGATGTAGATGCTGAGAATTTCATTGGTTTTGCTGATGGAAAAGAACACAAGATGGACAAATCAAAGTGCCTTGATATGGTAGGTTCTCCTTGGACCTTGCTATTTGATGGAGCTTGCTCCAAATTTGGAAATGGTGCTAGTGTAGTTATGCTTTCTCCTAGTTTGGAAGAGTTTGATTTTTCCTTCAAACTTAATTTTGAATGCACTAACAACATTGCTGAGTATGAGGCATTTTTGTTGGGGTTAAGGATTGCATGGAAGTATGGAGTGAAAGATATTGTTGCAAAAGGAGACTTAGAGCTGGTTGTCAAACAAATAAGAAAACTGTATGCTACAAAAATCAGCGTATGAAATAATATAAGCATGCAGTTTGGGATCTAATTGAAATTTTTATTCCTTTAACATCATTTACCATGACAGAGGTCTTAATGCTGCTACTGATAAGTTGGCAGTGTTGGGTTCTAGATTTGAAAATTGCACCATTTCACCTTATTGTGAATACAACATTGAAGTCTTGACTAGGCCAGCTGTCCCTGATAATGTGAAACATTGGCAAGTCTTTAACAATGATGCTCAAGTGATAAGGTTCTTGCAAAACTAGGGTGAGTTTGTAAATCATAATATTGATTGGGAGCCAATGGTATGCATGATTGAAGGAAGAGAAACTTTGTTTGGAAAAGATATCATCCAATTGAAAACAAACACCATTCCTAGAGGTCTTGTTGCACTTGAGTCAAATTTTAACAATGTTGATTACATCATAAATAGAAACATGTCTACCTCAAGGGATGTGGAAGAGCATGACTTGGGAACAAAGGACAAACCAAGGAAGTTTTGGTTGGGCAGTAATTTAAGTAAATAAAAAACAATTCTTCTTGAAAGAATATCGGATTCGCCTTGCTTGGTCCTATTCAGAGTTGAAAGCATACAAGGAAGATTTATTTCAGCATGAGATCCCTCTTGAAACAAATTCCAAACCATTCAGACAAAGGCAAAGGCCAATTAATCCACTTCTCTCCATGAAAATGTAGGAGTTAAGGAATTTGAGAGATGGAGGTATTATTCATCCCACTAGATATTCATCTTGGGTTGCAAACCTTGTGCCGGTTAGAAAGAAGAATGGAGACATCAGACTTTGTGTGGATTTTAGAAATCTAAATAAAGCATCCATGAAGGACAACTATCCCTTTCCAAATATGGAAAATATGTTGCAGCTTGTGATAGGGTCTGAATTGCTTTCTACATTGGATGGTTTCTCCGGATATAATCAAGTGGTAGTTAAAGAATTAGAAAGACTTAAGACAACATTCACTATGCCTTGGGGGACATATGTTTTTGTTAGGATGCCCTTTGGTTTGATGAATGCTGGTGCCAATTTTCAAAGAGCAATGGATGTTGCTTTTGCTGGTTACATCAATGAGTTCATTACAGTTTACCAAGATGACGTGACTGTATTTTCAAGGTAGAGAGGTGATCATTTGTAGCACTTGGAGAAGATGCTGATTAGATGTAGGGAGTATGGAATTTCTCTTAATCTGAAGAAGTGTCATTTTGGCATGCAAAAGGCCAAGTTTCTTGGTCACATTGTGTCAAGAGATGGTGTTATGATAGACCCTGAGAGAGTGGAAGCAATCAGCAAGGTACCTATCCCAAGAACCAAGAAAGGCATCCAGTCTTTCTTTGGTCAGATTAATTTTATTAGAAGGTTTGTTTCCAACTTTGCTGAGTTGACTCTTCCAATCACAAGCATGCTAAAGAAGGACCAAGTTATCAAATGGGAGGAGGCTGTCATTCAAGCTTTTGAAGGAATTAAGGATGCACTTAAACATGCACCTATTTTAGCAGCCCCAAACTATAAGAGGCCTTTCCAAATATTTTCCTTTGCTTCTGAGTATACCATTGCTTTTGTTTTGCTGCAAAAGGATGAGAATGAGGCTGAGAGGCCTATTGCCTTCTTTAGCAAGGCTTTACAAGCTGCTGAGTTAAAGTATACAATCATGGAGAAACAAGCATTTTCCTTGGTGAAAGCAACAAAATTTTTCAGGCCTTATATATTGAGTTCAAAATTTGTTGCCTATGTTCCCCACACCATGGTGAAAGACATCTTATCAGAGATGGAGATCTCAAGTAAAAGATGTAGATGGGTGAACAAACTACAGGAGTATGATATGGACATCCAAACCACAAAGTTGGTAAGAGGTTTGGGTCTTGCTAAGCTCATGGTTGAGAGTAACTTGTAGAATGTGGAAGTGAATCAGCTAGAGGAAGAAAGGGTAGATGTGCTTGCAAAGTTGGTAAATTATAAGTGGTACAAGGATGTAATCTTTTACCTTAGATACCTTTGTTGCCTTGATCATTTAAATAAAAATAAGAAAAGAGCCCTCAAGCTGGCTTCTAAAAAATATATCATTACGGACCTTGGGTCAAGGTTGGAAGAACCCACGAAGGTGTCCTCTTGAAATGCATAGCAAAAGATGAAGCTCCCAAGATAGTTGCTGATTTCTATAGGGGAGTTTGTGGAGGAAAATTTTCTGGAAGAGTAACAACACATAAGATTTTAAGGGATGGTTATTGGTGGCCTACTCTTTTTAAAGATGCAACCTAAGCTGGTTATAAGATGTGATAGTTGCCAACGTTTCTCTAGAAGACTGAAAGCTTCAGGCTCCCTTCATTGTAGCCTATATCAATTGAATCCCCTTTCAAACAATGGGGAATGGACTTCATTGGTGAGATTTTAGATCCTTCTAGTGCTGGTCATAAGTGGATTCTTGTAGCCACTGATTATTTTACAAAATGGGTTGAAGAAATCCCATCTAAAAAGGCAACACACCAAGTGGTAGTGGACTTCTTATTGAATCATATCATATGCAAATTTGGAGTTCTAGTTAAGATTGTATCTGATAATGCCATGTGCTTTAGAGCCAAACCTTTAATGGCAATGTGTAATGAATATGGAATCAATCTGACTTATTCTTCAAACTACAACCCCCAAGGGAATGGACAAGCTGAGTCCAATAATAAGAACTTGTTGAAGATCATTAGAAGAACCTTGGAAATGAATAAGAAAAAGTGGGGTGAATAATTGAAGTTTGCAGTTTGGGCTAATAGAATAACTCCTAAAAGAACAACTGGTAAAATCCCATTTGAATTGGTGTATGGAACTCAAGCTTTTCTACCCTTACACCTATAATTATCTTCATTTTAGTTTTCCCAACAGTTGGAAGATCAAGAGCATGGCCCATATGAATCAAGGATCAATCAGATTATTGAGCTTGATGAGGAGAGAAGAGCATCCCATCAAAGACATATCAGATTTAGAGAGAAATTGAAGAAATTGTTTGACAAGAAGGTCACTCCTAGAGCTTTCAATATTGGAGATCTGGTTTTGCTATGGGATAGTAGGCATGAAGACAAGGGCAAGCATGGCAAGTTTGATGCATTATGGATGGGCCCTTATGTCATTGATATCGGGATTGGTGAACATACCTTTTTTCTCAAAGATCTAGAAGGGGAATTGCTAGAGCTGCCTGTTAATGGCAGACATTTAAAACATTTCTTGGATTAATCCCCAAAGTGAGGTATGCACAAATTGTACAATTGTATAGTATTTGTTTTTTCTTTATTTTTGTTGTTTGGTGGTTTGTGGTTTGCCCTTTGTTCTTGGCAGCCATTTTGGTTGGTTTCTCGGCTCGTTTTTGTTGGGTGGTTCTAGTTTTTGGGATGCTTTGTGTTTTGACTCCTTTTCCCAATGGTATTTTGGCACTTGGTCTACATTTTGTCCTTGTGGCACTCATTGGGAGTGCCCATCCCCAGACAAGAGCCAATGTTAGTGCCATTTCTGAGCTTGCATTGTGTGCCCTAATTTTTCATGTCTGATTTTGCTCAGAGACATTTTATTTCTCAAATTGATGATCCGCATTTTCTCCCTCCTGGTTGAATGTTTCAAAATTTCACATAAACTTGTTGTTATGCCCTAGTTTAAAAGAGAAATTCATGTGTGTTCTTATTTGTGCCCTAGGTATTTTCTAATTTTTGGGATGTGTCATTTTCCCATCAAATTTATCATCACAAGGTAATGGCAACGTGGCAAGGTTCCTATTGGTGAGAGATGTCAAGAAATATTTCTAACTTACCATTTTTGAAATTTTGGCAAAGGGTAAATTTTGATCCGCAGCTCCACCTTCTGCAATGAGGTGCCTATGTGGCACATTTTGATTCGCTAGGGGATTAGCGGGAGGCAGGCTTTCCTTAGGAATTTTTGGTTTCATTTTGCAAAATTTTCAAAATCAATTTTTGGCACGAAGGCCTCTGCAACGAATAGGGAGCATGCAGATGGCGGGGGACTTGGAGAATTTTGATGTTTTATGGCTCAAAGTGTTAAGGTGGAAATTTGGCCTGAAACTCCACGGCCAATCACAGGTGGACACGTGTCCAGGAAAGGTCAGGATGGGGTGGTGGGTTTTGTGATGACTTTGAAGTTTTTAACTTCAAATGCTAAAAGTGAAAAATTGGGCTGAAGTTCCAGAAACCGATCAAAAGAGGACACATGTCCAAAATTTGTAAAATGAAGAAAGGGGCCGAAGGAAAACTTGATGATTTTTGCTTTGTTTTCTAAAAGTGAAAAATGGATTATAGCCCCGCTCCAATTAGGTGGAGACACGTGTCCAAAAATTCAAAAGTCAAATGCCTTGTGTGAATTTTTGATCAAAATGAAGAGGCAGAGGTTCGAGACTTTGGGGAACTTTGGCACTTTTGCATTTTTGGCAAAATAGGTTAAAAGTATAAAAGGGAGACTTAGCCCCGCAGTGAATCAGAGATCGCCACATGGCATCGGGAAGATGGGAGTGCGGGAATTTTAGAAAAAAATATTTTTCCAAACGGATGTAAAATTGTTAGAATTGGTCCGTGGTTTCAATGGGACCCACCCTTGGACACGTAAGAGGCCCGGAAGGTAGGCAAAGAAAAGTGGTGAAATTTTCAAAATTTTTGAAAGGTCACGAATGCATTTTTTAAAGGCATGGGCCCGATCCAGTCACATTTTGACATGTGTCCCACCTTATCCAAAGTTTTAAAAGGTAATATTGAGCTTATTTTTTAAATGGAATTTTCCATGTGGAGGGCTGATATTAAAAGGTGGATGAGATCGACCGAATTCATTGTGCATTCATTTGTTTTGGCCGCCATGGGAGCTTCAAAAGCTCGGAATTGTGATTTATTCATCAAATTTCATCAAATATTATATGATTTTGTGTCGCCTTGGCCTTCTGAGAACAATGGCATCATTTTCATGACCTAATTCTTTGATCTATGGTGTTTTTGATGTAATTTTGGCTCAGGCCCGAGAAAAAATGTGAAATGTTAAAATCAAAAGTTGTAGAGGTAAAATTGAAAAGAGAAAAAGGTAAAAAATGATGAATGAAATATGCTTGCATGTCGAATGATAAAAACATGCCCCGGGGTGGATAATGATCCGAATTTGTGTAATGATTTAACTTTTTGTGCATACCTGCAACCTGCGAGTTGTTTTTCCATTTGGTGTCACTGTCATTAAATCATGAGGTTTTTAGTGAAAAGTTTGATCCCATAGCATATTATTTTCTTGGGAAGGAATAATCCAATGTGGCATGAGGTATATTATGCATTTTGGAGAATTTGTAAATGGTTGGGAGTTGAAAATCACGAGTAAATTCTAAGAAAAAGCTCATTTTCTGGGAAAATCCGCGAAAGAACCAGGTTAATGTCTCATGTGTTGGAAAATTCATGTATGTGGGTTGGTTACAAGTGTATAGCCACCACACATCTCTGAGATTGTTCATGTAACTCTCCCCTGCTATTGAATCTAACAAGTTTTGAATTAAATCTATGTTTTTCTTTGGGCAATATATGATGTCTATTATCAGTTTTAAATGCCTGCAAATAAATTTTATTGTTCTTGTTGCAATCTTGCATTGAAAATATTTAGAAGTCACATAGGATCTCCATTTCTAGTTGATAGTTTAGTGGCATTTTCAATCTCATACTCAGAAGAGCCTTCATCTGATAAGGAGATAAACAAATTTAAAATCACTTTACCTTCCTTGACTACAGAGATTTCTTGTAAGCCTTTGGGGGTACCTTAGGCGTGGTTTGATCATGGATTTTTGTGTTTAATTGAGTTATTTACTTCAAGATTTTGTGGTGAGTTTCTCAAAGATTGTGTGAAGAGTGCAACTTGGGCTTCCATTTGTGCCTCTTCTGGTTGAAAGAACATCCTGATTATTTTAGGCATTTCATCTGATAGTTGTTCAAGTATTGTACAGATTATCAAAGATCTGATCCATCCCAGTTTTTCTTATAAATATCCCACCAAAAATCATCCAAAAAAATATCCTATCAATTACCACCCTTGATTTGCATTTGTATACCCACAGAAGATCAAAATCCATTTGTAAAAGTATGCATAATGATCAGGATTTCCAATGTCTCTAGTAACCTTTGCCTTGTTTTGAGAACATACCCATGTTTTGAGAAGTGACAACTTGTGAGAGTTCAGATCTAGGGTGTTGATCATGTTTTCATCAAGGTCTCCATCATATAATTTCAAGCAAAGAGAAGGACATCTTCATCTCCTTCACCATTACAAGGTTACAAAATAGGTCCTCTTACCTTGGTTGTAAGGCACAACCTAAAACAGCTAGGACAAGATCAAGTCCTATTGGAGTGCTATCCATTTCTCCACAAACTTGAGTGCTAGCTAGACCATATCCCTGGCTACCAATGACATACAACATGGTCTAATCTATCTTTAAGCTCCATGACATATCTATGGTGCTGCTCAGACTAAAAAGGAGAACAAATTTGGATACCAACACCAGTTACAAGTGCTAGATGGAACAAAATTGTGTGGACACTTCAATGGTAGTAGGCTGAAGTCCTACTATAAATATGTCTTCTTGGTGTTTGTAAATAAGGCAGTTTTTCCGATTAGTTTAGAAGTTTCCTTTATGTATTTTTCTTACTTGTGTTTCCATTTCATGTTTTTTTGGTTTTGCGCCTTAGGCGTCGGTACGCTTATTACTATTTTTGGAGAATTTGTGAGTGTGTTGAGGACCACACATCGTTTAAGTGTGGGGTGGAGAAAAGTGAAGAAGCACATGATTAAAGTACCAAAGAAGTTATGCTAAAGAGCCTAGCTGTGTAGCCCAGTTGAAAGAGGTAGATGAAGAGAAAATATAGAATAATTGGTTCCAAGATAAAGCTACTAGTAGATCCCACGTATAAAGGAAAAGTAAGTGCAACTAAAGCAACACGAGGTAGGTGAAAGAAAGAATTTGGATAGAAGAATTGACTTCGGTGCGAGGTTAAGTGTGCGCAAGAGTCTCTTGTAAAGTTGGTTGGGTTGCGCACGCTAGAAAGTTGGAGAATTTTTCACGTAGGAAGGGAGTGCGAGTGAAGCCATTGAAGACATACTTTGTTTGAAAAATCTACATTAAATGAACAAAGTACGGGGTAGGTAAAGTAGCATTTAATGATCAGAAAAAGGAAAAACTATAAATAAAGGTGTAGGGCAATCTCAATTTTACGTTGTGAAAATGAAGAGTTAGAGATATAAGCAAGTGTTATAAACTAGGGTTTTCAGATTCAATCGAGTGGAAGATCTGTGTGATTAAAATGTGAAGATCTAGTTTGAGATTACAAACTAGAAGGAATTACACGGGTGTGAAAGGAGTGGAAAAGGCATTGTCTTGTGAAGATTTTATCTAAGTTAGGGTTCAACAAACTAGGGCACGGGTTTAGAAGAGTTATATCGAGGATCTGAGATCGAAGGTTTGAGAAGAAAGACAAACTAACAAAGAGACGGTAGGAGTGATAAAAATACCTTGACCATGACACCCAAGAAAGGAAAGGGCAAAGCTAAGGCTAAACAACTAGAACCCAAAGTAGACACAAATGGAGATTGGTATGCATAGATGCAATACCTAGATGGGGTGATGTTGGGTAAGGAATGGGAATCCCACTTGAGAAGCATACCTATTAATGACTATAATCACCGCACAAACACCATAGAGAAATAAATGGTGTTGGAATTGGTATGCCCCACCAACAAACGAACACTGAAGGTTTGCCCATATATGATGATGACGTTAAGGTAAAATTAGTGAAGGTAGGGATGTTACAACTCTATGAGTTGCCTTATTTTGGGAAGCCAAATTACTTGTATCAGTGGTTGATGTCTCGGGTGCATGAAAACTATTTCCACTTTCTTTGGGCACAAGATGCGTGTGACTCCCGATTGATTTCACAATTTATAGGCCTCATATGTAAGGGAGATAGCCTAGAATATGACTTTAGTGACAAGGAGGGTATTCAAGAGATAGTCACCGAGTATGTATGCAAGAAATGGTCATGATACTATGATATTTTATATATCAAGGACCCCATTATGAAAATGGCCGTGCACCTAGTGACTAAGTTGAATGGCCAAGAAAGATAGACGTAGGTCAAAAACCTTGGCTGCATATCCGTAGGAATATTATAGAGGGACGATATACAACTTATCCACGTACATTGCAGAGGATATTTTTAAGTGTGTGAAGGAAGGGGATAGGATCCTCTTTGGCAATGTCTTGCTCACCATAGTGTTTGCAGAAATTGGAGTGTCGGATGCCTCAGACAAGTTCGTGTGGGAGTACCCAGCCGAAGACCCTTTTCTTGCGAAGAGGTTCGAGAAGTATGCTTGTGATACAATGATGGATCCCCACAAAGCGTGGTTGGAAAAGTGGTATACGCACTTGAGGAATGCATTCGAGGGTAGAGTGGAGGATCCTGAACAACTCCCAGCAGCCACTGAGGGAGAAGCTGAGTTTGCGGTATACCAACACTACTGTTTGGGTAGATTCAAGCTTATTGACGAGTCATGGAGCCCTTGGTGAAAGCTTCCTTTCGTGTTCACCGCCCAATACTTTCAATCAAGAGTAAACAAATTTAAAGAATAAAAGAAGATAAGGCTGGAACTAGGAAGGTTAGACTGGGAACAAAGTGAGATGAGGAAGAAGCTAAATTAATCTAGTGGTAAGCGCGTGTACATAAAGAAGTACATATCGCATGAGATCAATGACTAGGCCAATAATGCATCCCATCGCTGGAGGATCCAAGACGTGCATGTACATGTGCATAAGGCCAAAGTTTGAAAAGGGTGCGTATTTGGAGAACAAAATATCTATACCTGAAGACCCCTTGGGGAAGAAGAAGCCAACATCTAAGAAGAGAGGCAGAGGAGAGGAAGGAGCACTAAGTGTGCCGACTGCTCAAACAATGAGCATGCCATCTACAAGCACCAATCCAAACACCTACATATGGAGAAATAAGTCTCCAGTAAAGGAGAAGACACCAGAAGTAGAGGCACTCGAACAACCCACCACCATGGAAGAATTGCCAAAGGAAGAAGAGAAGGCCGAATCTCCTAATCAGAAGCCACCTCTCAGGAAGAAGCAGAGGGTGGATGAAGAAGCTGACTCGAGAGGTGACCGAAAGCTTGGAGAAGTACTTGGGAGAAGGAGAAGATGAGAGTGAAGGAGGTGGCAATGAGGAAGAAGAGCCTGAAAAGGACAAAGAGCCACATGTGTTTAGTGTCTATGACTCAGAGGAAGAGAGTGGAGAGGAGAAGAAAGAGTTTGTATTTGTGTGGTGCAAGGGTGCACAAGATGAGGAAGGCACCGAAGACACGAAGGTAGATGAGAAGGATGCCAAGGAGCAGGGAGCCATAAGCCTTACAAAAGAGTAGATTACTGAGTTAGCAGAGCGAGAAGTGAAAAAGATGCTCGAAGTCCTTATAGACCAAGAGTTAGAGCATAATGCGAGACATAATGCTTAAGGAAGGGAATGAGGAGAGCATTTAGAATTAATATGAAAGCCTAAGAGGTCGCTCTCGACCATTAGCTTCCTCAAAGGTTTGCGCTCAGGTAGGAGAACTCGGATACGAGACCGAGAGATGGATAATGGGCTATGTGGATGACATAAGGAAGGTGTTGTGCACACAGCCCAGAGCACCGTACCCACTAAAATTCTCATAGCCATAGGGTCTTTTGAGAATGATGGCGTGTACCCCAAGACCAAGAAGATGCTCTCTTTGGCATTCGAGTCACACGTTGACGAGCCAAACTTTGAAGTTTGCTAGAAAGAACTCATCTCATTGCTAGAATCTAAGGGATACAACCCCTTAGTAAATGCTTAGGAACTTTCAGACAAACAAGTATGCAATGCTCTGAACAAAGTTACGGTCGAGACTGAGGCTAGGCTGTTCATGCAAAATGATAGAATCGAGCATTGGAGGCAAATTTAGGGAAGTAGGAAGAGCTAGCGGAGAAGGCCAAGATCTTAAAACGGGAGGAATTAATTAGCACATAGTTAAGGCATGAGTTAAAGGAAGAAAATTTAAAGGTGCAGGAGGTCTACAAGAAGGTGGAGTTGATCAAGAGTGCCATCATATTAAATCACGTAGACCTAATGCCAATTCCTCAAAGGTATGCATCAAATTTGGAATGCTTAGAAGACCTAACGTGCATCCTCACTATGGAGAGGTGACCCTTGGTGTTGGAATCTGCTAGAAGAAGTGGCCATGTGGTTGAAAGAGGAAGACCAATTGAAGGTAGTAGCAACTGTTGCCAAGTACAACCAAGTACTCGTGGAGATTAAGGTCACTGCCCAATCTGTAGAAGTTACATATGACACATGCGTGGATAGAGATAAGGTGGTGAGCTCCTTGGTCACCATGCTTGAAGTAGAACTGAAAGAGTTCCAAGAAAATAATAAATGGAAATTGGCGAGAGAGGCACAAGGTTCGGTTGAGGTAGAAAAGAAATCAAAGGCAATTGAGGCTTTAAAGAGCTCAATTAAGGCCCGATGAAGGAACTATATCCCCAAATTACCAGAAGAATGGATAAACTCGTAGACCTGGGTAAGGAATTGGAGCAGATTATGGACACTTTTGGCACCTAGGGAATTGGCCTAAGCTTTGATGAAGTAAGCACCCTAGTGGGTGACCTATGCTAGAATTTGAAGGACGAGGTCGAAGTGTGGAACAAGCTAGAGGCAGATCTGCGAAAGGAATTTACCAGCCTTTTGAATTGATGCCCTCCCCCATTCTTCATTCTTTCCCCTATTCTTTCATTCCTTATTCATTTTATAAAGTATAAGTCTACATCTTGGTTCCATAAAATAGCTTGCATCTTGGTCAAGTAAAATGTTTCTGAGGACGGAGAATAGGCATAGTGTGGGGTGATGTTAGGCCCCTCGAATATTGAACAAGTATAAAGGCACGTGGGCATGTGGGATCCCGATTCTTGGATGGCACACAAGGAAAAAGCACGCAATAAAAAGGCTTTTAGTGCACACGATGTGTCAAAGGAGGTTTGAGACTTAGCCAATTTGAGCACCCAAGGTAGAACACATGAAAAGCGTGATCGGCTACGCATGGATAAGATGCTATCCTGACAACAAGTTGGCCCAGGAAAGAGCATTCATGGATGGAATCTTCTAGAAGATCATCATGAGATAGAATGGAGAGCTTAGGCCTCAAAGAACATGCTCAGATGGAGGAACACATTAGACACTTGGAAATGGATCTAAGGGCGCGGAAAGGCAAGTTGGCATCCGGGGAAAGTGATAAATATAAGTGCCTGCCATGGGAAAAGAGAGACACGAGATAGATATATACATAGGGAATAATGGGTTAGAGAGGAAGAGAGGCTTTGTAGAATTGCTATGAGTGGATATTCTGGGTCAAGAAAGGATGTACTAAGCATGGAGTTGTATTTTTATTTTTTGTTAGCTTAGCTACATATGTCCAGTGATGCGCATGACTGCGGTCTGCACTCTATGACACTCTGTAATGAATCAATGAATATGTTAAGGTTACATGTTATAAATAGATATGAATATCAATGGGTTTAATGTATATTTCATTCATATGAGTTCTCTTTCCTTTCATGATATGAATGAATGGTTGTATCTTTCTTTCTGTTATAGTATATGTTCTAGAATCTGTTAAAGCACTCAGTTTGAAGTGACTACAAGGATCTAGAGGCCATTTTGAGCCCTATGGTTCTTGTATGTCTCAACTCCTTTCCTAAATACTCTTACACTAATCATAGATAATGCTTCCCACTAGACTCACATAAAAGAGAGACTTGGCACCCGTGCGTGCCTCGGGTGAGCACTCAGCTTCTGCTGGGTGATAGGATGGCACACATGGGGTTCTTCCTTTTGAGATAGGAGTAAAAATTACTATAGTATATTAATAATGCTATAGTATTGAAGCATCCGGACCTAGCACCCCAGCGTAGAAGTATGGATTTGCCTTAGGATGCCTTGTAACATTCTCATTTTAAGACTTTAAAAACAAGGGATTTTTTTTTTTAAAATCAAAATGTTCTCTGTTCTAAATAAAAAATCATTTAGAACACACATTCCATGCCAATCAATCTCATAACAGATAACCATATGTAACTGTAATGACTAGGTAAGTTACTTGATCTCTCATTCCATGACTCATTTACCGATCGATATCTCATGTTCAACTTAAAGTATAGAATACTTTATGTATACCTTGTATACTTGGTTTTCCTACCCTATTTGGGTACTCGGTGATTTGTTTAAAGAACCTATTTGAATATGTGTTACCAATATTCATCTGACATCATGTTGCTTTAAACTAGGTGACATAGGACAACGCAACCAAGATATCTTGCGATACTTTGGCCAAAAATTTTCAACACACTATTCATGTTACTATTCCTAGATGACATACTCATCATTTTGGAATATGTCCTTCACCTCACTCATCTGTTAGCTAGAATGGTCTTTATTGGCTACCGTCAGTCCACTTGCCCAAGGTTTGACCCTAACTCAAGTTAGCAACATAATTTGTTATAGGAAGATGCTCACTATGACTTAGAGTATATGGGCATACTCGGTTGACCTAAGTCAACCAAATGTGCCAAGGTATCCTGAGTCATAGAAAGCTACTACCTATCCTAAACATGCTACTAACTTGACCTAGAGAGAAACTAAGTTTAAGTCCAGATGTGTGTAGATCCAGATGAATAAATACAAAAGGGTGTTACCACAAGTCAACTCAACATTATATCCTCAAGAAGTCCGAAGGCTTCTCGAGTGTACATTCCTACATTTGGCATGTGCCAACATTCGTGAGAACTGATTCATCAAGATGTACATACCCCCTTAGTGGTCATTAATTCATAATTAATATTGGATTAAGATTCAGATTGCAACAACTGTACCTAACCCTAATTCCAATCATTCATTAAGTTCTATATCCATAATTATTTTGATTTGATATTGATAAATTCATTAACTCATGTTTGTATTAACGTTTATTAACGTGACATAACAGGTAGTTATTCCAAAAAATAGGACAACAAACATCAAACATTTAATTCTTAATGCAAACTAGCTTTCCAAATCAAGTGTGTCATCCACCTAGATTCATCTAGTGTTTACTTTATAAACGTAGTATAAAGATTAAAGGTCATAACCACTATTACTTTTATCATTCTTTACTCATATAGTTTAATTGTATGTCCAAATCATATTTTATTATTAAACCATAGTTGTGTAGTTAGAGAACGACATCTTTTGCAATTTAACAAGTTTCATTATAATAAGGGGGAAATGTATTAGTTTCATTAACATTAAGGGGGAGTGTTAGAACATAATGATTAAGTGGTCCTGGTCAACCCTTAATGCATATGGGTCCATCAAGTAATATATAGGTTAATATTTAATACTATGAAATATTTATATTTCTATTATTAAATATGTTAACCTAGGTATATATTTTAGGTTAAATATTTAATATCATGAAATGATTATATTTGTAATATTAAATATTATAAACCTAGGTGTATGTGTTAACCATTTTAGGTTGAAAAGGTGGGTCGGGAGACATACCCGATCACCTTATATAAAAAGAACTTTAGCTTCTCATTTGATATATTCGAGAAATATATCAAAGGTGTGCAAATCAAGTGATTTGGTTTTACCCTTGGTAAATAGGGTTTCAAAGGAGGAAGTGATCTTACTAGATGTAAAATAAGTTCTCTAAAGTAAAAGGTTATTTTTAAAGTGGTTTTTACCCTATTGGAGTTTTTCACTATAAATACTAGAAATGATTTATTACTATATGAAATAATTTTCATGTTTTCTATAATTTCAAATGTTTACAAACTTAAATATTTTGAAATGTAAATTCATACCCATGTTCTTTGGTCCCCTCTAAAAGGATTCGATTTGAAAAAATATAGTTTATAGTTAATCTATATCTATATCCTATATAATTTGAAAACTATATTATTATTTTTAAATAAAAATATATATAATATAGAATAAGGTTTATATAATAATTTATATAAACATCATATTAAAATTTATATAGTTTTGGAAAAAACAACTATATATTAAAAGTCTTTAACCATATTAAAATTACATGGGATTGAGGGAAGAGTCAACAGACCATATTCTAAGCCTAAGTTTAAATCATATTTTATATATATGATTAGTTTAAAAGCTTAAAAAATAAATTTTATTAGATTTGGTTTATATATGTTTTAAAAAAAAATTAAGTGCTTATTTTTTTGGAAAGAGGGCCTATGTTCATTGTTTGGCCATGAAGGGATTACTTTTTTAATCTTAGTACTTATTAAATAAATCCTAACATGTGTCCCTAACCATTTATATTATCCATGTAAGGGCGACCCCATTTATTTATATCGATAGTTTATAAAAACTATATAAATAAACCTATTTAAAGGTTTTCTTTTATATAAGAGTGGGAGTGGAGAATAAAATGAGATAATATCTCAGGTATAAATGTGGAACTCTCAAGTATAAATATTTATTAAAATATTGGTAGTTATAGCCACATAAAAGTTTTAAATTTTTTAGCTTCATAAGAATTATATAAAATATTTTGTAATATTTTTATAGTTTTAAATGTGTGCAGGGTAAAATTAAGAGTAAATGAAGGGAGGAGACAAGGTTCATGAAAATAGGGATTTGAATTTATTTCATTGATCGGTAGAAATTACTTGTCCCCTTTGTAAAATATGTAGGTTAATCTATACTCTCATAAATATACCTGCATCCGGTAAAATTCTTGTAACTGGTCTATGTCCTTTAAACCCCTTTAATAAGGGTTATGTGTTTTTATATATAAAAAAATACTATAGTTTATAATTGTATGAACTATATGTTGTTTTTTTATTTACATTCTATAAATTATATAATTTTTTTAATAAAAAAGTGTTTATATTTTTACTTTATAAATTATAATAGGTTATTATAATGTTTTAAAATATAACCTCCTTAATATTATCGAGAAGAAGAAATTATGCAATTTCACATTTTGGAAATACACATCAGGTTTTGGTTTCATTAAATTTGACGGTCAAATGATTGTCATGGTAGACCAAACGTAAGACAATATGACGGTCATTTAGACGTCAAATTTAAGCTCCTAGATTCCATGAAAATTTAACCGTGTTAAAATTGATGGTCAAATAACCGTTATGATAGACAAAAAAAAGCCATTATGATGCTCATTTAGATGTCAAATTTAAGCTAGACGGATTTTTTTCTACATTAATTTTTTTCATAAATTTGAACTTGTTATGTATTCTTAGGGGTCTCTTCTTCACTTCTATATTGTCGAAATATTTTTATATAAATCTAGGGTATAAAGCAGAGCCCTTTATATTATGGGTTATTGTTTTTATCATGGGAGGTTAATTAGTATGCATTGTAATGACAAAATTAGTTATGATCAAATAGTTTCTTTAGATCTATAAAATTTAGATTTCATTCTATTAAAAGTGTTGTTGTTTTATTATCGATAAATATGTATCTAACTCTATAGTACATTGTATATTATAATGGAGTATTTTGTACTGTTTAGGTAAACAATGGCATCAATTATTTGTCTTGACAAAACCTAGATCCTGAATAAAACCAACTACAACATTTAGGTCAAAATGAAATTTATGGCAAGGAAACTGGATGATTATTTTTTGGATCGAGGTTTTCTCTCATCGGTCATCAAGCAATTGTAGATAATATGAATGCATTCTTACAATAAATGTGGGAGACTCCTTCTATGATTTTACACAATGTGAATGATGAGTACCTTCTACACATTGGTAATATTGAACATCTGAAAGAGGTATGGGCACAACGGGAATCCTTGCATGAAGGATACTTGGTATATCAAGGATAGTAATGAGAGTATAATAGCTAAATGAATTCAAAGAAATGGTCTGTACATTTTTATGATTTCTCTTCTACATCTTGTTTTATATCTCAGAGTTTGAATAATTCAAAACTATGGCATGAAAGGTTAGGACATGTTAATTATCAAATCTTATATGAAATGCATAGATATAATCTAGTGAAAGGTTTACATGTGTTGTCTTCTTATCTTGAAGTTACTTCATTAAATCCTTCTAAATGATGGTTTTGATTCTGATATAGTAAATAGTCATGATGATGTTTTGATACTATAAATGTTTGAAACTTTATCTTCCTAGTTAAGAAATTAAATTGGGCTCAATCTATGTTAGAAAGTTCAAATCTTATTAGTCTTAGGAAAATGACCAAAAGCCATCATATGCACCATGCATTAATTACCTTGTATGAACTTGAGCCACAAATTATTATAGGGTCTAGGTGGATATACAAAGTAAAATATAATGTTGATGGTAGTATTAACAAACATAAAGCTAGACTTGTTGCTAGAAGTTTCACTCAGAAACATGGTATTGATTATGTCGAGACATGCTAAAATGAGTACTGTTAGGGCCTTATTTGTAATTTTCACTCAATTTGGGTGGAAAATTCACCAAATGGATAAGAAAAATACTTTTTTAAATTTTTATTTAAAAGAAGAACTTTACATGTTTCAACCTAAAGAATTTGAATAAACTGGTAAAGAAAACTATGTTTGTAAGTTGAGAAATCCTTGTATGGTTTAAAACAAGCTCTTAGACCTTGGTATGTGACAATTGTTTCCTTCTTTAAACTGTTAGGTTTTGTTAATTGTTCTTCTAACAATGATATATTCATTAAGCAATAAGGTTCACATATTATCATTATATATATGTTGATGATTTTCTTGTCTGATGACAATTATGATTTAATTCATACGATTAAAGAGAAATTGAAGCAATAATTTGAAATGAATGAGTTAGATCTCTCACATCATGTTATTTGTATGACTGTATTTCATTCTATGGTTATTTTTCAAAACAAAATATGCAACCATTGTATTGAAAAAGTTTCTTATGATTGATTATAAACCATTTTCTAGTTCAATGGAAGTTGGAATAAATATTGATCCTAAATATGCATATGAAAAATGTTGATTCAATTTTATATACGTTGTTAGTTGATAGTTTGATTTATCTAACTATAACTAGATCAAATATTTCCTATATAATAGGAATTACTTCAAGGTTTATGCATGAACCTTTTTTAGAGATCATTGGAATCTTACAAAAATAATTTTAGATATTTGAAAGGAATAATCAATTATGGGTTGCATTATAATAAGAATGAAAATGCTATCTTATATGGATTTTGTGATTCTAACCATATTAATGTTGTGTTATAAAATATACTGGATATGTGTTCAAGTTTTTGGTGTAGGAACCATTACTTGGAAAAACAAATACAATCAACAGTCTCCATTTCTTCTACTGAGGTAGAGAAGTACAATGGAAGAAGTAAAGAAGCCATGTGGTTGTAACGGTTGTTGGTAGAGATACACATGAAAGATAAAAGAAGTATTTATGTTCTATGTTGTGGTCGAGTTCTATTACTCTTGATTAAGAATCTAGTTCAACATTATAGGATGAAGAACATTGAGATACATATATGCTTCACTCGTGAGAAGGTGCAAAGTGATGAGATAAATCTCAAGTTCATGTTGACTAAAGAGTAGGTTGTTGACATCTTCACAAAGTCCCTGAGTGTTGCAAAGTTTTGTCACTTTTGTGAAAATCTTGGATTGTTGGAGTTGCCATTGAGGGGGAGTGTGCATGACAATGTCACCTCCTAATGGAACTTAGTTTTTGTAAAAATACCTTTGGGCATATGTAAAAGACCTTCGGGCAAGTGTTAAAAAAAAAAGACCTTCGAGCAAGTGTAAAAAGACCTTGCATGTATACCTCCTTGGATTCTTTTTTAGAAAGAAGTGTAGAAAGATCTTAAAGGTGGTCTTCAGTAAAATCTTTAGTGCTATTGATTTTATTAGTAAACATCCAGTACAAGCATATTGTTAAGGAGGTCCTTGGTTGTAAAAGGCTCCTATATGTTTGGGTTCAATAACCTTTTATAAGAACCTGTGAGAAAATGTGAAACTCAAAAATCATACTTAGCCACTGATCATGGGATGATCTTTGGGATTCCAAATCCTTTTATACCAAAAGCTAATTTGAGTATGATAGTGTTATAATTCCTTCAACTGATATGCTAGCCTAAAACTTTTATGGTTTAAAGATTGTAAATCCTGTAGTGTACCACGGGTAGGAAATCTATTGGCATATGTTATGTTATCCCACTTAACATTAAGGTGGAGTGTTGGAACATAATAATTAAGTGGAATGCAGCCAACCCTTAATGCATATGGGTCCATCACTAATATATAGGTTAATATTTAATAATATGAAATATTTATATTTCTATTATTAAATATGCTAACCTAGGTATATACTTTAGGTTAAATATTTAATATCATGAAATGATCATATTTCTAATATTAAATATTATAAACCTAGTTGTATGTGTCAACCATTTTAGGTTGAAAAGGTTGGTCGGGAGACATACCCAATCACCTTATATAAAAAGGACTTTAGCTCCTTATTTGATATATTCGGGAAATATATCAAAGGTGTGAAAATCAAGTGATTTGGTTTTACCCTTGGTAAATAGGGTTACAAATAAAGAGGTGATCTTACTAGATGTAAAATAAGTTCTTTGAAGTAAAAGGTTATATTCAAAGTGGTTTTTACCCTATTGGGGTTTTCTACTATAAATCTTTGTGTCACCTATGTTATTTATTTCTGTAAATATTTATTATTTATTTATAATATAATATTTATTGTAACATTATGTAATATGTAAGTTGATTAATCTATATTTATTAGAATCCTCAAATTCTAATAGTTACTTACCATAAAGTATCCATTGGGATCGGGTGCCACTAGAATAGGTGTTGAAGTTAATTGTTCCTTCAAAGTTACGAATGCAGATTCACATTTCTCACTCTAAACAAACTTCTTATCCTTCTTCTGTAAAAAAGTTATTGGTGCAGCCAACTTAGAAAAATCTTTTACAAATTTTCTATAGTAACCAACAAGCCCCATGAAGCTTCTAACTTCATGTACATTCTTTGGTGCATGCCACTCAATTATAGCTACAATTTTTAAGGATCTACAACAATTCCATTCTTACTTATTACATGTCCCAAATAGTGCACTTCTGTGTCATAGAAAGAACATTTAGACAGTTTACCATATAATTGTCTCTCTCTCAAAATTTCTAAAACTATCTTCAAATGCTCATGGTGTTCCTCTATACTTTTAGAATATATGAGAATGTCATCCAAGAATATGAGCACAAATTTTTCCAAGTATTCTTGAAAGATATTATTCATTAAGTTCATAAATTTTGTAGGTGCATTTGTTAATCCAAAAGGTAAAACCGTGAACTCATAATGTACATACCTTGTTCTGAAAGATGTTTTATGAATGTCCTCATCCTTAATCCGTAATTGATGATATCCAGATTGAAGATCTATCTTAGAATATACCAATGCTCCATGCATCTGATCAAATAGATCATCAATTCTAGGGAGTGGGTATCTATTCTTGATTGTTCTTTGTGTTTAACATTTTGTAATCAATGCACAATCTAAGTGTTCCATATTTCTTTTTCACAAAAATTACTGGTGCTCCCTAAGGTGAAACACTTGGTCTAATCAAACCTTTAGAAAAAAATTCTTGCAATTGAACCTTAAGCTCTACTAATTCTATAGTAGTCATTTGATATGGTTCTTTAGAAATAGGCTCGGTTCTAGGCTTGATTTCAATTTTGAAGTCAAACTCCTTTTTGGGTGGAAGACACAGTAATTCTTCCAAAAATATGTCACTGAAGTTTCATAACAGTGGATATTGTTCCAAGACATCACTGTTCTCTTCAACTGTTTCTGTAATTTTTACTCCATATAAGGTACAACCTTTATTTTTAGCCTTTTAAGTTGCATAGTGACAATTTTTAACAAAAATCTCACGCTTCACACCCTAAATCTCTGTTGTTTTCTACAGGTCATCTAAACAACTAATGTATTTTTAAAACAATCCATTTTAGCCTTATGTTCTCGCTAACTAATTAACACCTATGATTACATCACATGACCCCAAAGGTGCAACATAAAGATTAACTTTTATGGAAAAACTAGGTAAGTCAAGGACTGCTCCGAAGTGACACATACTAACTGTATGAACGACATTGTTTCCATAATGTATAGTCCATGTTTTATCCATGTTTCCATCTTTTATTTTTATTTTTGATGCTAATTTACTAGAAATAAAACATCCAATAGCTCCGGTATTAAAAAAATAGTTATAGGTATACAAAATAACTTCCCGGAACCTCTATGGGCGTGGCTTATTTTTAGCCTCGCTTCTCAATACCGCAACATTTATCTTGTGTCTTTGCTGATTACGATAATCCTTTTTTAAAGGGCATTGATTTACGTAATGATATTTTCCATAGTTATAACACCACCTACGGGTCCCTTTCTAGGCTCGATTTATTTCCACCATAGAATTATCATTCGACCTATATAGGACTTACGTATGTTATTATTATTCTTGATAGAGTTATTCAGTACATTTCAACAAATTTATTTGTTGTTACTTTCTTACTATTATCAGCTAAAAACTTAATTTTCATTCGAATTTCTTCCATGGTCCTTTCTTGGGTGCAAGAGATGATGAAGAGGAGTTGGGGATTTTCTTCCTTCCTCGTTATGAGCAGAAATTGCCTTAAATTTCTGTTCATGTCTTATGGCCTTTTCAACAACCCCTTCCATCGTGGTTGGGCTATGAACATCTACCTCTCCTCCTATAACGAGATTCAATCCCATGATGAATTTCGTATCATGAACTTCTCGTTAGTTTGATACTAAGGTACATCTTGAAGGAGTTTAGTAAACCACTTCCAATACTTAGTTACTGATTAGCTTTCCTTGAGCTAAGTTCGGAATTTAGTCATTTTATGATCATAATAAAGTTGTGACAACCAAGCGTTTCTTAAAGTAAGCTTTAAACTGATCCCATGTGATATTCGTTTCATCAATGTTTAACTCATCCTTACGGCTATCCCACCATGAAGATGCCTTATGGGAAAGTTGATATGCTTCCCATATGACCTTTTTCTTCGAGAAATTCCTTATTGTAAAGTATTTCTCCATTTCACCGAGCAATTATTAGCCACATCTCCTAATGTGGTGCCATCTAACTTAGGTGGACTTATCCTTTTATTTCATTAGTGATTTCATTGCTAGCCTAGCCTTTTTATTCTCGGGATGATAAGGTATGTTCACATTGTTATTATCAACACCAAAATTGGCGTTGTCCTTAGGAGGTGGCTGATTGTTATTACCAGCATCTTCTTCCTCCTCATTTCCTATTACTTGGTGTTTAAGTACATCCAAATGATCTCTTATGTCCAACAGGGCAGCAAGGATCTCATCTAGTTTTTGGGCAGTTGCTGCTCCTTCCTCGGGTGGAGGATTATTTGCAACATTTCCTCTTGTTCTAACCATTTTCTGTTAATAAGAAAATTTAAATTTCATCATATTATGACACAATAGGTCTAAGAGCTATAACCTTCACTCTCGATACCAAGATGTAAACTTACCATTTTAAGACTTTAGAAATAAGGATTTTTTTTTGAATCAAAATGTTCTCTATTCTAAATAAAACATCATTTAGAACACACATTCCATGTCAATCAATCTCATAACAGATAACCATATGCAGCTATAATGACTCGATAAGTTACCGATCTCTCATTCCATGACTCAGTTACCAACCAATCTCTCATGTTCAACTTAAAGTATAGAATACTTTATGTATACTACATATACTTGGTTTTCCTACCCTATTCTAGGTACTGAGTGATCTTTTTAAAGAACCTATCTAAATATTTGTTACTAATATTCATCTGACATCATGTTGTTTTAAAATAGGTGACATAGGACAACGTAACCAACAGCTTGCGATACTTTGGCCAAACATTTTCAACATACTATTCATGTTACTATTCTTAGATGGCATACTCATCATTCCGGAATACGTCCTTCACCTCACTCATCTGTTATCTAGAATGGTCTTTACTGAGTACCATCAGTCCACTTGCACAAGGTTTGAGCCTAGCTCAAGTTAGCAATATAATTTGTTATAGGAAGACGCTCATGATGACTTAGGGTATATGGGCATACTTGGTTGACCTAAGTCAACTGAATGTGCCAAGGTATCCTGAGTCATAGAAAGCTACTACCTATCCTAAACATGCTACTAACTTGACCTAGAGAGAAACTAAGTTCAAGTCTAGATGTGTGTAGATCCAGATGAATAAATACAGAAGGGTGTTGCCACATGTCAACTACAACATTGTATCCTTGAGAATTCCTAGGGCTTCTCGAGTATACATTCCTATAGTTGGCATGTGCCAACATCCATGAGAACTAATTCATCAAGATGTACATACCCCCTTAGTGGTCATTAATTCATAATTAATATTCGATTAAGATTCATATTGCAGTAACCATACCTAACCCTAATTCCAATCATTCATTAAGTTCTATATCCATAATTATTTTGATTTGATATTGAGAACTTCATTAAATCATGTTTGCATTAATGTTTATTAATGTGGCATAACAAGAAGTTATCCCAAAAAATAAGATAGAAAACATCAAACGTTTAATTCTTAATGCAACCTAGCTTTCCAAATCAAGTGTGTCATCCTCTTAGATTCAACTAGTGTTTACTTTATAAACATAGTATAAAGATTAAAGGTCATAACCACTATTCCTTTTATCATTCTTTACTCATATAGTTTAATTGTATGTCCAAAGCAATTTTATTATTAAACCATATTTGTGTAGTTAGAGAACAACATATTTTACAATTTAACAAGTTTCATTATAATAAGGGGGAAATGCACTATCCCCTTATCTAACTTATTAATTGATAAAATTAAAAGTACACAAATAGATATAAAGAATACCACCAAGATATCACTACTAACTCCATCATACAAGTACAAAAGAATTCATACCACAAATTGTAGTCCAACTCAAAACCTTTCAATTCATGATGATAAATATACATTTACAATACTATGCATTTCGGACATTCGCATGTCAATCGAATTAAGATCCTAAAAGAACATCACTTTTATTTTCTAATACAACTCAATAATGATTCAAAATTCTTTGCATAAGATCCAGAATTAAGTAAGACAATGCATCATAAATTTGTTTTCCTTCTTCTATCACTTACGATGTCCATCTCGCAAAAATTGATAACACGGGTTAGTTCAATGAACTCGAGCATGATAAGCACTAATCATTAAAGTGAAGTGAATTCCACTAATTGTTCCATTAAAACAACTCTTCTTTAATGAAATAATTAATATATCATACAAATAAACATAAGTAATATCAACCAGAAAAGAAGTACAATTAAAGATTCTGAATTCACTTTTAAGAAATGAGCATAGTATGATCCGCAACATCTGCATTATAACATAAAGTTTAATTGATCCTATCAATTACTTTTAAACAAGCAACAGGTCTTGTCATCCAATTGTTTCATAATTCTATAAGAATAGAAATACACATTTATCTTTACTAAGTAGAAAAAGAGTTATATACAACATAGCTCCTATTAGGATGATTCATCCTACAACTTAAGCAAAGAAGAAGAATCAATACATACTATTCTCCATACATTAATCATCTGAAAGATAGAATAGGTTTATAACACACAAAACTACCTCAGTTCAAAGATAACAATATAAGGATTCAACATTAAAGGAACAACATCTAACAAGAATCCCAAATCAATCCAAGTAGGGGTAGAGAGTCAAGACATTCTACCTGTAAGTCTAAAAAAACTTCCTCATGTTAGAAGATATAATTTGAAACCATACGTTCCACAACCCAAGCTAGACTCACACAAAATTAATCTCTTCCCATGTCCATCCAAAAGATAATTCATAAAAGGTAGGGTGCAAAAGAGTAAGCCTTCCAATACCAAATCTAGCAGAAGTATGAATCGGTCGGAGTATGATACAGTCGGTCAAAATAAGTTTACATTCTCTATTCAATAGAACTGAATCATCTACTCTCCTTCTACACCATTACAATAAATGACTTGTACAAAGTAGACCAAACAATCCACAAATAAATTTCCATCTCAGAAGAGAATCAAATACAGAGAAGTTCAATCAAATGAACTTATCCTTACAAAAGTAAAAGGATCTCAAATAGAAAAGGGTCCAAATCTATAATTCATTTCATTTATACTATCAAATGAATTCCCACTTCTATTTCAAACTTAGAAGTTCATTAGCTAGTTCCCAAGAGAGAACTCAAAACCAAACCAACAGTTTAAAGAAATCACTCTTCTAGTTTCCCTTATAAATCATTACATCCCGGTTTATCTATACCAATTCATTAGACACAAGTTCGAATTCAATTCTCAGAATGAAGTACACAGTACAGTCCCAAAAATAGTATACTAGTCCCCAAGAGAACATATTCCTTTCTCTTTTAAAAGACCCAGAGATTCATTCACTAAATCCAACAAGGAATAGAAAACCCAAAATAGTAAGCTAAACAAGTTCAGAAGTACTCACAAACTCAAAGAACTGAAATCCCATTTACAAAGCTTCAACAACTCAATACAAAAGAACAAGTAGTTTGTGATCCAGTTAAGAACAAATTTAAAGAACCAACCCTGAACCAGAGGTAATATAACCTTCCATACAATATTCTGTGCTCAAGAGTGTTCAAATTCTTCTTTCCATAAAACCCAAAAATCAATTAAAGGATCTGAAGAGAGTAAGAAGATCCAAAACACAAAAAGTCAAGCAAGGTCCCAATGTTACCTCAAGCTTGATTGAAATAGAATTCACAACAAAAGACCTACACAGCTCCATCTAAAAATATTGTGACAGAGAATATGTTCATTTCAAACATTGATCACAAGGAGTATGCATACCATATTTCCATAAGCCTCAAAAACTATTAACGACTGTTCCAACAAACTCTATATCAAATCAAACCCACAACAAGGTACAATTCTAGTCCATTAATCCTTCAAACATAATAGTCAAGCCTTCAACAAGACACGGGTTTTCTCAAAGCTAGAGGAGGGAAGAATATACTTCATATTTACACACCTAACAAGTTCAAAGAAGGCGGTACAGTTTCCAAAAAATAGAGGTACCACAACCATTCCAACAAGAGGCTATAAGGAGAAGATCTCAAAAGAGATTACTGAATCAACTTCAAACCAAATTTAATCTCTCAAACCTTTTTGAGTAGACAGTCCATTAAACAAGTTCAAATCATTTCAAATCCTTGAATACGAGTCAAAATCTAGCTCAAAATACAAGTATAGAATCAAACACATTGATTCAACTACAAGTTCAGAACACGCAAGTATAGAATACGAGTACAGTGTCAAACACAAAGCTTCGAACAAAATTTTAGAACTACACAAGGCTCTAATATAGGCTCAGAACAAACATGAAGCTCCAATACAAGCTCATAACAAAACTCAAAGCCCTAATACAAGTTCAAACAAAACACAAGGCTCCAATAAAGGTTCAGAACCACACAAAGCAATGAATTCTAGTTCAGAACAACACCAGCCTCAAATACAAGTTTCAGAATGAAATACAAAGCTTCGAATACAAGTTTCATATGCATGTCACCACTAAACTTGCACAGAGAAAGTTTCCAAAACTAACATTACTTTGCAATGGATTTACATCCCAAAAATCACAGAGATTCATAAAAACATGAAAGTAATTAACAGAAAAATCATGCAAACATTTATCTCATGAGAGTAGAGTTGTTTTAATGAATCATTTAGAAGAAAGCAAGAAATCTTAATGGGTAGAGCCTATCATGCCTGATAGTGCCTCTACCAATTTAAAGGAGACTTCTAGCCAAGCTTCCAACTCTTTTTCTTCTCCACAAAAGATCAACAACCAAACAAATTTTCTTCCAATGCCTCATATACATTCCTTTGATTGAAAATAGACCAGAGAAACCAAAAATAGCCACAAAGTAGAATTCAAACTGCTAGTTCAAAGAACCAGATAGCTCCATGCAGAGCAAAATTCGTGAGACATGCAAGACTAAATAGCCTCTCAAAAATATGCCTTCCTTGTTTCCAAGATGGTTTACACATAAAAACCAAGGTCTATTAATGTCATTACTCCTAAATCTCCCACTTATCTCTCCTTGCCACCGCTTCCAAAACTGGCAAATGCCATTTCCAATTTAACATGCATTTCCATATTTAGTGAAGCCTCCACGTATGCCTCCACTAAAGTTTACTAACCTTTTCCAAGATTGGTTGTACCTCCATACATTAAACCCAATCAAATCAATTAAATGCCATTGGAACCATCGCCATAGTGCCATGCGACCCCTTAGGTTCCCTTTTAATAGTTTAGGATAGATTTCCCAAAACTTAGGTTAGTCTAACAATAATTTCCTTAGGTCTTAAAACATTTCCATAGGTAATTTCCACCTTAGGTTAGATTAAATTCACATCCATATAGTATTAGGCATTAGATTAATATAGCCTAACATTACTTTAGTAATCTCTCCCTTATTCATTTAGCACAAGAGCTTAGGTTAGGACGCCATCCAAACGAAATAGAATAAGAAGCTTAGGTTAGATTATAACCCAATTAAGTAGACATAGCTAGGAAGTAGGTGCTCTTACCTAGTTTAGGATACCGTTAGGATAATCCTTTAGTTTTAGGATTCTGATCCCCTTCATAGTCATGAAGCAGACTATATTTTGTTTACACCATTAATGTCCTGCAGAGATCAATCCCAAAGACCGAAGCACAAACATACAACCGAATGAAGGCACATTCATACAAGACCAAAGAATTTGTAAAATACAAAGGTTCAGTTTGCTATGTCTCTCAAACTAATGAATGTCAATTTATCATTCAGTTCGATAAGGAGATTTAAAACATTCCTTGGATCACTGAAATTGATCCAAGGATGAGTCAGTAAAAGAGATAAGTTTGCAACTCACAAAACCAAATTACAACTCACCTACAAGAAGTGAAAAATAGATTCTTGCAAGCCATATCATTCTAGTCAAATGAATCCAAGAGAAGAAATGATTTATCCATAAAAATCATGATTTTTAACAATAAGGGAACACACCTCATTCAAGAAAATCACATGTCAATGCTTGTAATGAAAAAGAGAAATATATCAGTTTGTCAGAGGTGTTACATGCCTGGAGGATTTAACAAGAGTCCTCACCATGGAGAGGCATCCGTTAGCCTTGGAATCTATAGAAGAAGTGGTCACGTGCTTGGAGAAAGAAGATAAATTGAAGGTCGTGGTGTTTGTAGCTGAATACAACAAGGTTCTTGCTGATATAAAAGTTGCTTCCCAGGACTATTGAATCTGCATACAACGATTACGCGGAGAGAGACAAAGCGACATGCATCTTGTCTACCACTCATAAAGTAGAAATCAAGGAGTTTCAAGAGAAGAATAAAGGAAATAGGGAAAAAGGGACAAAATCCTTGTTGAGGTCGAAAGAAAATATGAAGCCATTGAAGCCTTAAGGGGTTCAATTAAAAACTAGTTGAAGGAACTATACCCACAGATTACATGAAGAATGGATGCATTGGATGATGTAGGCAAGGAGTTAGAGAAAATTGCTAACACCATAAGCACACAAGGAAATGGGCTAAGATTTGTGGAGGTGAGCACCCTAGTCGGTGACCTCTGTCAGAGAGTGCGAGAATGAAGTTGATGCCTGGAACAAGTTGGAGGCCGACTTGTAAAAGGATTTTCCTAGCCTACTGTAGTGATTCCATCACTTCCCATTCTTTCTTCTTTCTATATTCTTTCATCCACTTGTTATATTCCCATGATGTAAGTCTCTTGTATTCCTTATTTTCTTTGGAGAAGTGTTCCCACGACTACATTTTTTGTAGTGTGGGGTAATGTTGGGCCCTTAAATATTGGCTAAGTACAAAAAGGCGCATAGGCATGCAAGGCATAATTGAAGAAAAGTGCGCAAGGATAAAGCGCATAGGGAAGGGTTTAAGGAGGGATTTAAGGAAACCCGAGGCACACGTACATACAAAACCAAGGGTTCAGGACTTAGCCATATTGGGATTTTTGGTAGAACACATGAAAAGCATGACCCGACTACGCATGCGGTAGATTCTAAAAGCTTATCCTAGTAAAAAGTGGAAAGCTCAAGCTTGGAGGAGCATGCTCGCATGGAGGACCACATTCAGACACTTGGCATCAGACCTAAGGCCACTAGAGGATGAGTTGGTAGTCAAAAAATCCTATATATACAAGTGCCTACAGAAGGAAATGGAGAGAGATAGATAGAGGGTGGAGCTATACAGAAATACTGAAAGAACTTTGTTAGTTTGGATAATTATGTTTAGGAAAGGATGTATCAGGGGTATGGGGTTTATAAATTTCTTTTGATAGTCTAGCCATATGAGTCTAGATATAATGCATGACTATGGTCCGCTTCTCTATAATACTTTGTAATGGCTTTGTGAATGTAATGAGGTTACCATCTTACATGAATATGAACATTTCGATTCTAATGCATACATATTTCTCATAGTTACTTTTCAATTATGTTTATGATTAAGTATGGATGTCTATACAACTTCTTTCTATTTTGGTATAGTTATAAAATCTATTAAAGCACTTCTTATCTGAAATGACTGCAAGGACCTAGAAGTCATTCTGAGCTCTATGGTGCTTATATGTTTTACTTCCATTCAGATCTCTTAACATGAATCATAGATGATGTTTCCTACTAAACTCACATAAAAGAGAGACTCGACACTGGCGTGTCTCGGGTGAGTGCTCAACACCTATTGGGTGATAGGCTGGTGCACATGGGGTTCCTTTCTTTTGTGATGAGGGTAAAAATGACTACATCTTGGTTCTGTTATTGGGACCTATTTTTGAAGTTGTAGTGGGAAATGGCATACATCATGATCTGGGTAATGAGTAATGACAAAATGTTTAACTCTGGAAAGTGTTGAATCATGGTTCAAGATCACGGAGGATGAATTTTCTTAGAGATTCAGACACTAGACCTAAGTTTGATGCACGTAGATGGGTAGAAGAGAACCTCTACCATGATTTATATGAAACATTTTTTGTTGTTTCCCAGTAGAGTTGTATGAATGGATCTCAGCATATGCGTCTATATCAAGTTGGTATTCTAGATCATGCGCATGGACCCAAGAAGAATACTAGAGGCTGTAGGATGCATATCTGACATGGAATCATGCTATGGATCATTGGTGGGAAGGTGTGTTGGCTAGCTACACTCTGGAGTATGCTATTTCCACATATTCTTGCCCAGAAGTTACTGAGTTTGAATTTATACGGGATCCCAGAGGATCATTTCTACATGTTATCCCTTTGGCAATGAAGATCCTAGTTGTTACTCTAAGATTAGAGGCATTTCCAATGGTTGAATAAACCATTCTCGAGCCCGGGTGAGGAAGCTAGGATGGAGGAAGATGGTAGATATTACAATGGAGAAAGAAAGGGAGGAGAGATGACTTAAGTATAGTGAAGCGTGTGAAAGGGAGATTTCTATACAATGCGAGGCTGCAAGTGTTATGGATCTATAAAGGTAGACGTTGCGGGAAGGAGTTGAGGTTCACGTGGAGGATGTGGAACGTGAGTAGTCTATGCTACCCCATCTTGGCAAGCACGTAAGAGAGACCCCTTCAGCTTTTGATGGGAGTTCGTCACATGGAGAAAGAAGATTCATTGACACGTATCTGAACCCACCAGTGACCAAACCATGGCGCTTGGTTTTCTAGAACAAGGAAGGAGTATCATTGACCTAGTTGGTATGAGTGGAAGTGACAAATTTGTGCCTAGGAAGTATAATTTTTAGTTCCCACATCTATGGCTACACATATTCCAAAGTATTTAGAGGAGTCTTTAGACAAGGAGAAAGTATACAATCCTTCGGTCTCGCATGTGGGATTGGTGCAGAGTACAATAGTGGTAGTGGGGCATTATCACAGACCATCAGCGCACAGTTCAGTGGAACCTTAGGGGCACTTAGCATAACTACTACAGGACCTGGTGGTTCTAGTGGATCTAGTGGGTTATGAGGGATAGGACCTAGTGGACCTTGTGGTTCTGGTGGATCTGGTGGCTCAGGAGGCACAAGACCTCATGGAACTAGTGGATCTGATGGTGGAGGAAACACCTTGGGGAACCGAGGCTCTGGCTTAGGCGGACAAGGGCCCCTAACACTCCCTCAAGTCTTATTTTAGATGTCTTTACACTTGCTAGATTATAGAGGGATTGAATACACTAAATAAATTGTTCAAAAGTGTGAACTACTATGGCGTGCAAAGGAGATCATAACCTCGAGCATAAGGCTAGTCAATTTACAACAACATTGCGGGGAGAGTGCATATCCGGTATATGAAATATGACCCTCATCATACAAAGTGGTGGATTATACTACTTTAAAGAATTCCTTCTTGGTAGAATTCCACATCCCCGAGTTTGAAAGAAGAGCATCAGTTCCCTAAAAGAGATTCAACAGGGAATGGCAGAAAATGTGTGGAAGTATGATGCACGCTTTAAAAGTCTCTTATCTAAGTTATCATATGATATTCACCCTTCACAAAGCATGCTCAAAGTGGTTTTTGGAGGATTGATTACACCTTTTATAAGGGCTCCTTATCTCATAAAACTTTCAAAGACTCTGCACAAGGCATTGGAATCTTCAATGCACGTCGAGGTTGTTGGTAGTGTTGATACTAGAGTTAGCCCGTTCCTGGAGGCTCAAATTGCTACTATGGCTAAGTAGCTAGAGAAGTTGTCTCGTGAACTCAGCCCATGAGACTCATAATGGTTTATGGTGTATAGATTGTGAGGTAGAGGGGCATGTCAAGGGTAGTTGTCCTTGGAGGGTAGTATGCGCTGTGATAGTAGACTATGAAATTTTTCATGGGGACCATGATGCAAGTAGATGCCCCTTGTTATAGTACACAATTTGGAAGAATGTGTCTTGCTATTGTAAGATCTACACCTCTACAACCCATGATACTAAGGACTGTAGGCTCATTGATCAAATCCATGAAGCCATTGATCATGGGGTATGCCAAACCAACATTGCAGTAGTTCTAAAGGAGATGATCGCCACTATGAGGAGCACGCAGATGGTGGCACATGTGGAAGGGGATTTCATGGAGGATTCCATGGTCATGGTAACCACGAGAGGAGGAAGGAGTGAGTTCTCATGTGGAACCTATTTTAATTGTGGGTCTACAAAACATTATAAATGAGAGTGCCTATACCTATTACAGTGCTCATGGTGTGAAAAGAAGCACAAGTATGAGGAATGCTTAGAGTTGTTTGAGCACATGAACTAGTAGTAACGGAAAGATAAGGGCACTACAATGGTAAGCATTAAGAAAACAAGCACGCAATGGATTCCGCGTGTGACACATGATGTAGGCTTGGAATCTGTTTTAGTAAAACAAGAGCAGAGGCCACGTGCAAAAAAGAAATACCAAGGCAGAGGACCCTATTTTCAAGAGAGAAAATAGTTCATGGGAAGTACCCAGAACCTACACATTAAAAGGAAGTATATCAAGATACCATGGATGTGATTTAGATTTTACAAGGATAAATCCAAAGTGTCTAAAGGAGCGATCTAGGAGGGAGGAGAAAACGAGGAAGGATGAGGTGCCAATGGATGACCTGGATGAGGTCAAGGAAGTATGTAAAATGATAAGACAAGATAATGTTATTCCCTTACTAGGAGCATGGTTGAGGGAAAAGGTACCACGCACTAGAGAAGAGCATGAGAGAAAATATTCCTCCTCACGGCCTTGACTATGATAAAGAGATCACATTGGATGCACTTGTAGATGGATGGCTCCTTAGTAATATCCTCATTGTGAGAGGTGTGAAGGTCAATTTCTTCACATTGGATGGTTGGCATCATATGCGGAGACCTGCATTACAACCATCTTTGAATGTGTTGTATATGGCAAACAAAATGAAGGAAATGCCCATTGGTGTCTTAAATGATGCGAGATATCACTATCTAGGGAGCTAAGTTTCTAATTGGGTGCCCGTGGTGTTACAAGAATAATGCTAACCTTGATTCAACAAAGGGTACATCAATTTTTAAAATAAGGAGGAACAAGTTATTATACCCTTAGGCTGATGGGACGTCGAAACCCTATACTAAATCTTCGGGGAAGAGGTCCTAGATAGGATATATGTGTGCTCAATTAGGGATCTAGAGATAATCCATCCTACTAATGGAGTTATCTAGTTTGAGTATTCTTAGTCAATAAGTGACACCACCCACCTAGCATGTGATAATTGGGCACATGGGACTTATTAATTGATCGGATGGCAGTTGAGAGGATCGGTAACAAAAGTAACAAACACTCTTATATTCCGGTACCTAGGAGGAAAAGAGCTGCCTATGTATTAGGAGGGGCCTTCCGTAAGATATTTTTACAAGAGATGAAAGCTCAGTTGAAGGAGGAGAAGGAATGGAGGGGGATGTTAATTTATGTCCTGCTCAACACAACGGCATGGTGGTGGGCTACACATCAGGAGAACCTTTTGGAATGGCATGAGGTGAGAATTTCTCTCTCTGTCAGGTTTTCTAGAAGTAACATACCCACCACCATCAAGTTCTACTATGGTAAGGAACCCACCACTTTCCACATCCAAGCTTCTGAGAAGGTCTTAAGAGAAGACATAGAAGCTTTGCCACCATCCCTTTGAGTACACAAGTTGTATTCTACACTACGGGGATGGGCACATGTATGGTACATACATTCTCGGACACGCCACCAAATAGGGAATTCACAAGAGCTATCCGTGGACCTCATTAAAATGTTTGAATATAGAAGTACCAAGCCATTAGTTGATAATGCATTGTAGGTTGTTAAGTGCCTTACCATAGGGGATAGTGCCATGGAAAAGATAGGTTTTGGGCTGCTAGGTGGACCGAGGTTTGGAGGTGTGCTTTGAAGAAGAGGTAGAGGAATTAGAAGAGATATAGCTTGAGCGCACGCGCTTGGAAAAGGAGAAAGGGAAATCAAGTATATGCTATTAATGGGGAGGAAGCAAAGAGGTTGGATGTTAACCATTCGTAGGGTGGTGCAAGGTAGTGGATAGTTTACATGCTCACGTGTGCACCTCAATGAACACTTAAAGATAAAGAAGGTTAACATTGGCTCGGGAGAAGAACCTAAGGAAGCTATTATTGGAAATTACAGTTTGGAGGAGGTTTCTAAGATTATTGATATTTTTCGTGAAGTTGGGGCTTTATTCCCTTGCACAGTACCATGAGCTCAAAGGTGTCCACCATTGCTTGGGGAGATGAGGATAAATACGAAGGATGGTGCGTGTCTAGTCAAGAAGAGACCCTACAGAATGAATCCAAATTTGTGTGTAAAGGTAAAGGAAGAGATAGATAAAATTATATCTTTTGGGATCATTGAAGCTGTGGAAGAATAGGAATGAATAAGTCCGATGGTAATCAACATCAAGAAGGATGGGTGGATTAGGATCTGCATGGATTATAGGGAGTTGAATGGATTTTGTGTCATCAATCCCTTTCTAATCCCCTTCACTAAATAAATTTTAGAGGGAGTCGGTGGGTGTGAAATCTATTCCTTTATGGATGGATTTTTAGGGTACAACCAAGTCTGGATTGCAAAGGAAGACCAAGAGAAGACAACTTTCACCACTGAATGGGGAGTTTTTGTATACACAGTCATGACCTTTGGGTTGAAGAATGTGCCTATTATTTTCTCGCGCATAGTGGTTCAGGTGTTCCAGGACTTCATCCACAAATTCCTTTAGGTTTATCTAGATGATTGGACAATGTATGGGCTAGTGAAAGACCATTGTGATAATTTGAGGCTGATGTTTGAGAGGTGTCGGTAGTTAAGGATATCCCTCAACATTAAAAAGTGTGTCTTTGCTACACCCTTTGGGATGTTATTGGGGCATATCATATGTAAGGAGGGCTTGCTAGTAGATCCTACCAAGGTTACAATTATTGTGGGATTGGGGGAACCTACTAGCTAGAGTGCAGTGTGCGGATTCCTTGGGCATACGGGTTATTACAGGAAATTCATCAAGGGGTATGCCAAGATTGTTGTGCCTCTAGAATATTTTCCCTATATTACATTTTCCCTCTTGGGACAAGCCCTTCCATGTTCATGTAGATGCCTTAGGAACCGCCATTGGAGCAGTGCTTGCATAGTTGGGTGAAGGAATTGTTGATCATCCTCTATGTTTTACAAGTAGGAAGTTGACACCAGTAGAGTAGAATTACACCATGACTAAGTGTGAAGCATTGTCAATGATCTACGTGCTTTTCAAGTTCACGCAGTATCTGCTGGTAAGACCCTTTGTATTTTACACTCGACCACATGGTGTTAAAGTACTTGGTGAACAAGCCCATTATATAAGGGTGCATATGTTGGTGGGTGCTATTATTTCAAGAGTTTGAGTTTATAGTAGTTGTGAAGCTAGGAAAGAGTAATTATGGACCTGATCATCTATCAAGAATTGATTCAGGGGAGGATGTGTAGAGTATTGAAGATACTATGCCAGATGCACAACTATTTAGGTTATAGCGCGTGCCCTTGGATTTGGAGGAGATTACAGTATTCCTAAAGGAAGGTGTGGCCTGGAAGGGATGAAGGCATTAGAAAGAAAGCAACTAGCCATATGCATCATGCCCTACATGTTGATCAGTGGGGACTTATACAAGTTAGGGTGTGATGAAGTTTTACGTAGGTGTGTACTAGAGCATGAGCATTTCGCCATCATAGAGGAAGCACACAAAGGAAGTGTGGGTGGACATTATGCAAGTGACACCACCACACGTAAAATTTTAATGGCAAGATTGTGGTGGGAAACTCTATATAAGGATTGCAAGGACTATTGTAAAGTGTGTGACCATTGTCAGTGCATTGGCAAGCTAGGAAAGAGAGATGAAATTCCTTTGTGCCCTATCCCTAGTGCTAAACCTTTTGAGAAATGGGCAATAGACTTTGTAGGCCCTATTGCACCAGCAACACATAGGATTGGATCATGCTATGTAATCACTTGCATAGACTATTTGACAAGGTGGGTAGAGGCATCCCCAACTAAAGACTGCATAACAGCCACAACAACAAGATTTTTATGGGAGAACATTATCACAAGGTATGGATGTCCTTTAAGTTTAACCAATGATAGGGGTACACATTTCTTGAATGATACCGTGAGGATCCTGTTAGTAGAGTTCATGGTAGCTCATCACAAGACTACCCCTTATCACCCATAAGTAAATGGAACTGCAGAAGCATTTAACAAAAACTTGATTCATACCCTAAAAATATTTGTGATGTCGGAAGACAAGATTGGGATGATAGGGTAGTAATCGTATTATGGGATTACATGACAACTTATAAAAGGATGAAAAAAGCCACACCATTTCAATTTGTTTTTAATGTGGAAGCTATTTTGTTGGTTGAATTCATGTTACCTTCTCTATGAATAGCACACACATTTTGGGATGGCTAATGAGTGATGGAAGAGAGAATTGATGAACGATGAAGCTAGATGAAAGATGATCACTCGCCAAGTGGAGCTAAACAATAGAAAAAGCAAAGAAAAAAGCATGACATGATCGCCACATCAGAAACAAGAATTTTGAGGTTGGGAAGATGGTCTTACTATATGATTCTAAGTTTCGCACCATCATGGGAAGTTGAAGGTCCATTGCTTATGTCCCAATAAGATCTCATACATCTTTGATTCGGGTGTGTTCCGGTTAGAAGTGCTTTGGATGGAACCAAATTTCCTAGACACTTCAATGGGACTAGGATGAAGCCCTACTATAAATAATTTTTCTTGGTGTTTGTAAATAAGGTAGTTTTGCTAATTAGTTTAGAATTTCCTTTATGCATTTATTTTCTTGTGTTTTCCTTTTCGTGTTGTTGTTCTTTTTTGTGCCTTGGGCACCAGTAACCCTTATTACTCTTTTTGTATTTTTGAGTGCGCGAGAGGACCATGCTTCATTTTAGTGTGGGGTAGAGTAATTTAAAGGAGAGAATGGGTAAAGTGCCAAGGAAGGTTGTGTTGAAAATCCCAGTTGAAAGAGGTGCATGGAAAGAAAATATGGAAAAGGATGGTTAGTGTCAAGATAAGGCTACTTTTAGATCCCACGTACAAAGGAGGAAAAAGTGCATAAGCAACACGAGGTAGGCGAGAAAAAACTAGGACAGAAGAAGTGACTTTGGTGCCGGTGACGCATGCACAAGATTCTCCCATCTAGGCAAATTGGTTGTGCACCAGAAGGTTGGAAGATTGTCCACATAGGGTCGGGCGTGTGAGTTAAAGCACTAAAGTCGGACTTTGTTTGAAAAATATACATTAAATGTGAAAATTATGGTGGTAGGTGAAGTAGAATTTAATGCTTAAAAAGGGAAAAACTATAAATAAAGGGTCGAGGAACTTCATTATTCACTTTGTGTATAAGGAGAAAGAAGTACTTTTTGCATTTTCGCAAACTAGGGCTTCCAAAAACTGATCCGTGTGAAGAAAAATTTGAAGAGATTGAGTGTAAGTGACTAGTTTGGATCTATGAACTAGAAAAAAGGGATTTCATGGGTGTAAAAGAGTTGTGAGAAGGTGTTGTCTTGTGAAAGGATTATCCCAGCTAGGGTTTGAAGAACTAGGGCACGGGTTTAAGGAATTTTCTTCACAAATTCGAGATCTAAGGTGGGAAAGAGTGGAAGAACAGAGTTACAAGAAGTGATTAAAGTAAGAAGTGAACCTAGACAATGGCACCCAAGAAACCAATTAGCACACCCAAGAAGGGAAAGGGCAAGGGCAAGGGAAAACAACAAGAAACCGACACACATACAAACGAAGAGTGGTATGTAGAAATGTAGTACCTAGATGGAGTGTTGCTAGGGAAGGAGTGGGAGTCCCACCTAAGAAACATGTCTGTGAAATGAATACAATCATCGTACGAGCACAATCGAGAAGGAGATGGCATTGGAGTTAGTGTGCCCAATGAATAAAAGGACACCAGAGGGTTTTCCCATTTATAATGATGATGTGAAGGTAAAGTTGGAGAAGGCAGGGTTATTGCAACTCTTTGAGTTTCCCTACATCCTGGAAGCTTTGATTGCCTATATATCAATGGATGATGTTGCATGTACATGAAGACTACTTCCATTTCACAGGGTGCAAGATGCACATTACCCCTCAGCTCATCTCACATTTCACAGGCCTCATTTATGAAGGAGATAGTTTGGAAGACAACCTAGGTGAAAAAGTAGCAATTCTGAGAAATTATCGCTACCTACACATACAAAAAGGGGTCAAGGTACTATGATATCACATACATCAAGGACACTGGTAATGAAGATGGTCGCGCATCTAGTGACAAATTTAAATGGCCAAGAGAGATGGACCCAGGTCAATAAGCCATGGTTGCATGTTTATAAGAAGATCTCAGAAGGCACCATCTACAACTTGTCTATGTTCATCGCGGATGATATTGTAAGTTGCGCAAAGGAAGGAGACAGGATCCTATTCAGTAATGTCCTACTAAAAATTGTCTTTTCAAAAATTACATTACTTGATGCATCAGACAAGTTCATATGGGAGTACCTGGCTAAGACCCTTCACCTGTAAAAATATTTGAAAAATATGCATGTGACTCCATGAAAACTGTGCACAAGGCGTGCCTAGAAAAATGGTATACGCACCTGAGGAATGCATTTGGGGTAGAATGGAGAATTCAGAACAACTGCCAGCAGACCACCAAAGGAGAAGCTGAATTTTCTATGTACCAACATTTCTACCTAGGCAGGTTCAAACTAATGGATGAGACATGGAGCCCATGGTGCAAGCTCCCCTTTTCCTTCACACTCAATACTTCCAAGCGGGAGTAAACAGGTTTAAAGAGTCCAAGAAGCTGAAACTGGACCTTGGTAATCTAGATCGGGAACATAGGGAAATGCACAAAGGGTTGGTCTACCCAGAAAGCACACATACGTGGAGAGGTACATGTCACATGAAGTTCAAATGACAAATCCCATGACTCTGCCCATTGCAGGAGGATCCACGGCATGCGTATACCTCCACATAAGACCCAAATCAGAGAAGGGCACATATCTAGAGAATGAGGTGTCTATACCTGAGGATCCAACTGGTAGGAAGAGACCCACACCCAAGCAGGTGGAAAAGGAGCTAGAGAAGAGAATACCAAGTGTGGTGGATACACAAGTAATAGGCTCCCCTAGGACAAGTGCTAGAACAAGCATGTATTCGTGCAAGAAGAGGCCCATAGTCAAGGAAAAGACTCTAGAGCAGAAAATCCATCAGACAAGGAGTCCTTGGGAGAAGAAGAAATAGAGTCACCTACACCAGAATCCCTAGTTAGGAAGAAGTAGAGGCTAGAAGAGGAGACCGCATCAGAAGACACTGGAAGTTTGGACAAATACATAGGTGGAGAAGAAGATAGTGAAGAAGATGTTAGTGGGGAAGATGAACCTGAAAAAGATCAAGGGCCATCTATTTTCAACATACATGATTCGGAAGAAGAAGGTAGAGAAGAGGAGCAAGGGTTCCTCTTCGTGCGGCACAAGGATAGCCAGGAAGGGAGAGGCACCCAGGACATGAGAAGTGAGGAGGATGGCATGCAGATGTAGAAGGCTCTAAGCCTTATGGTGGAATAGATAACCAAGGTGGCAGAGAAAGAAGAAATAAAGGCCATCGAGACCTTGGTGGAGGAGAAGTTGGAACATAGCGCTGAGCCAATGTTAAACACAAAGAAGGAGGAGAGCATGGGAAAGGACAACGATAGCACTGGAGGCCCCATTTTAACTGTAAGTATTCCTAAGGGAATGCACACGGGAGGAAGGCATGCGGGGAGGAGAGGCCATGGATGGGTTATATTGATGACCCCAACAAATTGTTTCATGCGCAATTTCAAAGCACAATTCTAGTTGAAGAGCTCATAATAATGTCATCTTTTGGAAAGGAGGTTGCATACCCGTGGACAAGGAAGATGCTCTCATGGGCAATTGAGTCCCATCTTAATGAGCCAGAATTTTAATTGAGCCACGGGAAATAATAACATTACTTAGAAGACAACCTAGTGGTGAACACTCCAGACTCTCGAAGAATAGTTGTGTAACACACTCAACAAGGTCTCCATGGAAATCAAAGCTAGACTCTTCGAGTAGAATGATACAATCAAAGATCTGGAGGTGGACCTGAAGAAGAAATAGGAAGATCTAGCTACATGGGAAAAGGATCTTAATTAAGAGAAACTAATCAACACCCAGTTGCAGCATGAGTTAAAAGATGAGAAGGCCAAGGTGTGCATGGTGTATAAAAAGGTGGAGTATATTAATAATGTTATAGTATTGAAGCATCCAAACCTATCACCCCCACACAAAATTATGGATATGACTTAGGATGACTGGAGGATTTACCAAGAGCCCTCACCATGGAGAGGTAGGCGTTAGCCTTGGAATCTACAGAAGTGACCACGCACTCAGGGAAATAAGATAAGTTGAAGGTCGTGGCATTTGTAGCTTTGTACAACAAGGTTCTTGCTGATATAAAAGTTGCTTCCCAGACTGTTGAAGCTGCATACAAAAATTTCAGACAAAGACAAAGTGGTAGGAATATTTGTCACCACTCATGAAGCAAAACTCAAGGAGTTTCAAGAGAAGAATAAAGGAAATAGGGCAGAAAGGGACAAAATCCTTACCGAGGTCAAAAGAAAATCTAAAGCCATTGAAGCCTTAAGGGGTTCAATTAAAAACAGTTGAAGGAATTGTACCCACAGATTACATGAAGAATGGATGTCGTTGGATGATGTAGGCAAGGAGTTAGAGAAAGTTTCTAACACCATAAGCACACAAGGAAATGGGATAAGATTTGTGGAGGTGAGCACCCTAGTCGGCAACCTCTGTCAGAGAGCATGGAATGAATTCGATGCCTAGAACAAGTTGGAGGCCGACTTGCAAAAGGATTTTCCTAGCCTATTGTAGTGATTCCATCACTTCCCATTCTTTCTTCTTTCTATATTCTTTCATCCCCTTATTATTTTCCCATGGTGTAAGTCTATTGTATTCTTTATTTTCACTGGAGAAGTGTTCTGTGGATGGAGAACAAGCATAGTGTGGGGTAATGTTGGGCCCCTTAAATATTGGCTAAGTACAAAAAGGTGCATAGGTGCGCAAGGCCTAGTTGAAGAAAAGTGCGCAAGGATAAAGCACACAAGGTAGGGTTTAAGGAGGGATTTAAGGAAACCCATGGCATGTGCGCGTGGACAAAACCAAGGGTTTAGGACTTAGCCATATTGGGTGTTTTGGTAGAACACGTGAAAAGCATGACCCGACTACGCATGCGAAGTAGATAAGGTGCCAGCCTAGTGACAGGTTGGCCCAGAAAGGAGCATGCCTGTGATAGAAGATTCTAGAATCTCATCATGGTAACCCCTCATCAAAAAAGAAAGGAACCCCATGCATGTCAGCCTATCACCTAACAGGTGTTAGGTGCTCATCTGATGCACACAAGGATGCTGAGTCTCTCTTTTATGTGAGTTTAGTGGGAAACATCATCTATGATTCATGTTAAGAGATCTGAATGGAAGTAAAACATACAAGCACCATAGAGCTCAGAATGGCTTCTAGGTCCTTGCAGTCATTTCAGATAGGAAGTGCTTTAACAAATTTTATAACTATACCAAAACAAAAAGAAGTTGTACATACATCCATACTTAATCATAAACATAATTGAAAAGGAACTATGAGAAATATGTATGCATTAGAATCAAAATTATTCATATTCATGTAAGTTGGTAACCTCATTACATTCATGGAGCCATTACAAAGTATTATAGAGAAGAAAACTACGGTCATGCATTATATACGGAATCTTATAGCTAGGCTCTCAAAAGAAATTTATAAAGCCCATACCCTCATACATCCTTCCCTAAACACAATTACCTAAACTAACAGAGTTCTTACAATATTTCTGCAGAGGTCCGCCCTCTATCTCTCTCTCTCTCTCTCCTATTTTTACTTCTATAGGTGCTTGTATTTATAGGATTTTTGGACTACCAACTCAGCCTCCAGCGGCCTCAGGTCTGATTCCAAGTGTCTAAATGTGGTCCTCCATGTGAGCATGCTCCTCTAGGCGTGAGCTTTCCAATTTTTACCATGATGAGCTTCTAGAAGCTTCTACCGCAGACATGCTCCTTTCTAGCCAACCTGTCACCATACTGGCACCTTATCCACTCTGCATGTGTAGTCGGGTCATGCTTTTCACATGTTGTACAAAAATTCCCAATATGGCTAAGTCTTGAACCCTTGTTTTTATCCACACACGAGCCATAAATCCCTCCTTAAACCCTACCTTGCGCGCTTTATCCTTGCGCACTTTTCTTCAACTAGGCCTTGCACGCCTATGCACCTTTTTTACTTAGCCAATATTTAAGGGGACCAATAGTACCCCACACTACACCTATTCTCATTCCACGGGAAAACTTCTCTAGTGAAAAGAAAGAATAATAGACTTACACCATGGGAAAAGAATAAGGGGATGAAAGAATATAGAAAGAAGAAAGAATGGGAAGTGATGGAATCACTGCAATAGGCTAGGAAAATTCTTTTACAAGTCGACCTCCAACTTGTTCCAGGCATCAACTTCATTATGCACTCTCGATAGAGGTCAGTCGACCACTGTGGTGCTCACCTCCACAAATCTTAGCCCATTTCCTTGTGTGCTTATGGTGTTAGCAACTTTCTCTAACTCCTTGCCTACATCATCCAACGCATCCATTCTTCATGTAATATGTGGGTACAATTCCTTCAATTGGTTTTTAATTAAACCCCTTAAGGCTTCAATGGATTCAGATTTTCTTTCGACCTTGGCAAGGATTTTATCCCTTTCGCCATATTTCCTTTATTGTTCTCTTGAAACTCCTTGAGTTCTACTTCATGAGTGGTGACCAAGATGCACCTGCCACTTTTTCTTTGTCCACACAATTGTTGTATGCGGCTTCAGCAGTCTGGGAAGAAACTTTTATATCAACAAGAACCTTGTTGTACTCAGCTATAAATGCCACAACCTTCAACTTATCTTCTTTCTCTAAGTGCGTGGCCACTTCTTCTATAGATTCCAAGGCTAACAACTACCTCTCCATGGTGAGGACTCTTGTTAAATCCTCTAGGCATCCTAAGGCAGATCCATACTTTTGCGTGGGGGTGCTAGGTCTGGATGCTTCAATACTATAGCATTATTAATAGACTCCACCTTTTTGTACACCGCACACACCTTGGCCTTCTCGTCTTTCAACTCACGCTGCAACTAGGTGCTGATTAGTTTCTCTTGACTAAGCTCCTTTTCCCTTGCAGCTAGCTCTTCCTCTTTCTTCTTCAAGTCCTCCTCTAGATCTTTGATTCTATCATTCTACCCAAAGAGTCTAGCTTTGATTTCAATGGATACCTTGTTGAGCGTGTTGCACAGCTGTTCATCCGAGAGCTGTTGAGTGTTCACCATTGGGTTGTCTTCTATTGGTCTGGTAATGTTATTATTGCCCTGTGGCTCACTTCAAATTCTGGCTCATCAAGATGGGACTCAATTTCCCATGAGAGCATCTTCCTCATCCACGGGTATGTAGCCTCCTTGTCAAAAGATGACATTGCTACGAGCTCTTCTATTGGAATCGTGCTTTGGAACCATGTGCGAAACACTTTGTTGGGGTCATCAATATAACCCATCCATGGCCTCTCCTCCTACACACATTCCTCCCATGAGTGTGACCTTAGGAATACTTACAGTTAAAATGGGGCCCTCAAAGTGCCGCCATGGTCCTTTCCGTGCTCTCCTTCTTCTCTTTGTTTAACATTAGCTCAATGCTCTTGCTGTTGGTGTCGAATCACAGCACCCCTGGGACTCTGCAACTCGATGGGTTGAGAATCTCAGTGCGATTACACAACATGGAGCTTTTCCCAAGTGTGGGACCTTGCGAAATCGGAAAAGCTCTCCGGATGAAGGCCGGCTCCTATTCCTCTGTTCAGATGCACCAATAAAATGTAGAGAGTCTACTAAAACCTAATCTAACTACCAAGGAGACAGGGAGAGAGAAATGCATAAAAACAAACCTAAGCTAAGGAGGTGATGCACCGAGTAATGAAGAACATACGTTTTGCCAATTAAACACAGACCACAGAAATGTAATGCAAAATCATGCACAGATAAACATATTCACAGTGAAAGATCAGGAGGATGCAAAATGAAACACATAGAGGGTTGAGAAACATCCACAGTCATGCATTTATTTTCTCTGAAGGTTGATACAATACACTGCAAAAAATTCCCAGAGGCAAAGGTGCATTACAGTTTCAGATGGGAGGTTTGAGCTCCACAACTCTACCTGCCAAAGAGAAGAAGGGAGGGGCCAAAACAAGAATGTCCAACCTTTAGAAAGAAGCCCCTCCTTACAATTTATAGGAAGAATGAGAGAGAGAAGAGAGAGAAAGTCCAAATCTACCCCAACCACCTCAGGTTGTATTTAATTCATCTCATTATGGTGGTAGGTGAGGACCATATCAAACCCCAAAAGTGGCAAACTGTATTTTGCATTTTTAAGAACTTGTTCCCACCCAATTAAAGATATCCAGTTGTAGTTAGGTAGAGGACGCCGTAGGATTTCCGAAAAGTCCAACCTTGTGTGAATCGGAGCTCCCAGTCAAAAGTTATGGCCATCTGAATATCTGGGTCAGGGTCTGCTTCCTGTCAGCACTCAGAATGTTGCGCCTCCTGAAGGTGCGCCATAGGCGCATCCGTGTGTGTGTCGACATCTTCTTACGTGCGCCAAGGAGCAACTTTTTCCCCATTGACACTCATTGTCATGCGCCACTTCTGTGCGCCATGGGCGCATTCTTTCTTATGTCGACACTCATTTCTGTGCGCCTCTTCTGTGCGCCATGGGCGCATTCTTTCTTATGTCGACACTCATTTCTGTGCGCCTCTTCTGTGCGCCATGGGCGCATCCATTTTGCTGTCGACACTCATTGTCGTGCACCCCTTTTGTGCGCCATGGGCGCATCCATTTTGTTGTCGACACTCATTGTCGTGCGCCCCTTTTGTGCGCCATGGGCGCATCCATTTTGTTGTCGACACTCATTGTCGTGCGCCCCTTTTGTGCGCCATGGGCGCATCCATTTTGCTGTCGACACTCATTGTCATGCGCCCCTTTTGTGCGCCATGGGTGCATCCATTTTGCTGTCGACACTCATTGTCGTGCGCCCCTTTTGTGCGCCATGGGCTGAGGTTTGAATTTCTTTGGTTTCCATATTCTTCCGCTTGTCTATATCTACCTGGGGGGAAGATATATACAACAATTTGGTGACTCAACGGGATCACCTGCCTGCTAGGTAGAAGATCAGTTGCCCTTTTAGAAATCCATTGGGCATGGAGTCATAAGCAATACTTGAAACCAACTTGATCTCTGATCCCAAGCCTGAAACCGCAACTCCTTCTCCGACAGCACTTTGAACTGTAGAAACAACCTGAGAGCAATGAAACCTGTGCCAAAGCACTTAGGGAAAAAGAAACCTAACTGCAACAAGACAATGTGCATACGCACTTAGAGGAATTGAAAACTAGGCTAATATTTACAAGGGTAGAACTTTCCTCTCTTCAGTAGCAATGTTTAAGATAGATTCCGTTGACCGGAATCGGAAGTTCTTCTCCGTCCAATGTAGACAATTGGAAGGCATTTCTATTTTTACATTTCATGACCATGTAGGGGCCACTCCAAATGGCATCAAACTTGGAATGCCTTCCCGGTTTTCCCGATCTGCATCCCATTTCAGAACTAGGTCCCCTTCCTGGAAGGTCCTTGCTCTTGCTTTCTTATCAAACCATCTTTTTACTAAGGCCTGATCCTTTTCGATCGTCTGAACTGCATGTTCTCTAATTTCTTCCAATTCCATCAACTCTGCATACCTGGCCTCCATTGGTTCGAACTCAGCTAACTCCAACTGCCTCATGAACTCCAATGCAGGCAGTTCTAATGATATGGGCAATACTGCCTCCTTCCCATAGACCAGCTTGTAGGGAGAATTCCCTGTAGACCTCTTTGGTGTTATTCTGTCAGCCCATAACGCTGATTTTAGCTTTGTATGCCATGTTCTTTGATTTTCATCCAGAGTCCTCTTGATGATTCTTAGCAAATTTTTGTTTGTGGACTCTGCCTGTCCATTACCCTGCGGGTAATAATTTGAAGAGGTGCTCAAGTAGATTCCATTCTTAACAGCCCATTCTGTAATTTTGGAACCTATAAATGCCAATGCATTGTCTGATATGATAGTGGACGGCACACCAAACCTGGTCACTATTCCTTCATAAAAGTCTAGTATGTTAGACTCATTTGCTTCCTTGAGCGCTACTGCTTCGGTCCACTTGGTGAAATAGTCTGTTGCCGTGAGAATCCACTTGTGGCCTTGGCTTGAGTTTGGGTTGATGACCCCAACGAAGTCCAATCCCCATTGCATAAATGGTTGGTCAACCAAAATTGGGCGCAATGGAAGCGCTGCCAGTCTTTCTTTGCCTGTGAAGAGTGCACATTTCTTGCACTTTCTTATCCATGTATAGCAATCATTGAAGACTATTGGCCAATAATACCTTGCCTTCATTATCTTGAGAGCTGTTACTCGTGGGGCAAAATGTCCTCCAGAATCTCCATCGTGAAAATCTCGTAACACCCTCTCAATTTGACTTATCCCAATGCACCTCAATAGAACTCCATTGATGTCTTTCTTAAACAAAACACCATCAACAAGCACATATGGAATGGCTTGTAATCTGAAGTATCTCCTCTTTGCTTTGCTCATTTCTGGAGGGCATAGGCCTGTCTGTAGGAAGTGTATCATATTCTGAGTCCAACAAGGAGTAGGCACGTCATCATTTTCTTGTTCTTGATCATCCTGTAGTACCAAGGTAGTCTCCTTTTCATCACCAGCTTCAACTTGTTGACTCAAGGCTAGCTGCTCACATAGTCCCTTCCCACGTACTAGTTTGGTGACCTTGATCTCGATGTCATATTCCATGACACGAGTTATCCATCCTGCACGTTTCTCATTCAGATCCTTGTTTAGAAGGAAGTCCTTGACTCCCGCATGAGAGACTAATAATTGGATCTTGTTGTTTGAGACTAGGTGCTTGAATTTCTTTAAGCTTCTGATTACTGCAAGGACATGCTTTTCAATGAAAGAGTACCTAGTTTCATATTCCTCCAAGCCTTGACTGAAGAAAGCAACTGGTTGTTCTAATCCTTCTTTGTTTTGTTGTACCAGGATTGCAGAAATCGTGTCCCCACCACCAAAGGCATATAGCACGAAGTCCTTAGAGAAGTCTGGATTGACGAGAGTTGGGGCTTGAGATATAGCCTCTTTTATTGCCTCAAAACTTGCCTTGCCTTCAGATGTCCACTTAAATGCCATGCTCTTCTTTAACATCAGCGTTATTGGTTTTACGAGAGCTGCAAAATTTGGAACAAACCTGCGGACGAAATTGATCCTTCCTAAGAAGCTTTGAAGAGCCTTCTTGTGATTTGGCAATGGCAATGCTTGAATTGCTTCAACTCTTTCTGGGTCAATTATCAACCCCTCCTTTGAAACAATATGGCCTAGAAGTTTTCCCTCGTGAGCCAAGAATATGCATTTTTTGGGATTCAATGATACCCCAAATCTTCTACACCTCTGAAATACTTGCCTCAAATGATAGAGGTGATCCGCTGCATTTTTTGAGAATACAGTGATGTCGTCAAGATATATCAAAACTATTTTATTGATCAACCCCTTGAATGCCATATCCATTGCCCTTTGGAAGGTGGCTCCAGCATTTGATAGCCCAAATGGCATCTTCTTGTAGGCATAGGTCCCCCATTTGGTGGTGAAAGCCGTCTTGAATTGGTCACCTTCTTTCACCATCACACTTTGATTATATACGAGTAGCCATCTAGGAGAGAGAATCTCTCTGAACCGGATACTACTTGCAATATTTGTTCCATTGAAGGAAGTGGGTAATGATCTTTGAGAGATGCCCTATTGAGGTCTCGGAAATCTACACACAACCTGATTTCTCCGCTCTTCTTCCTGACCGGAACCAAGTTTGCAACCCAGCTTGAGTGCTTGATCGGGAATATAATGCTTGCCTCTATCAGCTTATTTAGCTCTTTCTTCATTAGAGGCTCCATGTGAGGGTTGACTGGTCTCTGCTTCTGCCTAACGGGCTTAGCATCTGGATCCAATTCTATGGTATGTTGTGCCAAATTTGGATCGAATCCTCTTAAGTCTTCATAGCTCCAAGCGAAGACATCTGGAAATTCTTGGCAAAGTTGTACGAAATCTGATTTCTCCTGTTCAGTGGCCACTTTGCCAATTTGAAGTGTTTTGCCTTCCCCAACCGGAATTGGCTCTGAATCTTCTCTCTTGACCTGTATGTTTGCCTTTTCCTTACGAAACTGGTCGTTAGGGTTGAAGATAGACTCCAATGTTACTAAACCCTTAGGAAGCTTGTTTGTCGTATTGCACTACACGATCCCCATCTTGCTTTGCTCTAATGTCATCGATTCCTAGGCGAGAATTCAGCCTCTTCTTGTAAGAAATTGACGATCTGTTGATCGTTCTCAAACACCTGCCAGCTTGTGTTATTATCTGGAACTGCTGGCCTCACAACCACATGGATATGTGGCTGTGTTTTTCTCCTTCGATGTTGTCAACCACATCAAACGTTGCTCCAATTGTTGCGAGTCTATCTGCGGCTTCATTTTTCTTCCTGGGTATGGACACAATGCTGAAAGCTTCGAAATCCTCAATGAGGTCCCATACCCTATTCTTGTAGTTCTTCAGCAGGTCATTCTTTGTAGCATGTTGTCCCCTAACTTGGTTGACGATTAGCTCGCTATCTCCAAACACTTGCAAGTTCTTTATGCCCTTTTTCCTGGCCCAATGAAGTCCATGAATCAAGGCCTCATATTCATTTGTGTTGTTCGAACAAGAAAAGCGGAAGCGAAAAGTGAATAATATTTGATGTCTTGTGGTGAAATCAACACCTTTGCACCACCTCCGAAGACCTTACTCGCTTCTCGAACCATCGAAGAATAATTTCTAAACTTTGTTTTCATCCTTTTGTTCGGGTTGAATGATGTCGGGAATGGGTGAATTTTCTTCATGTATACAATACACGCCCAATTCGATTCTTGATTTCCTTGTATGGGTCAAATTCATGACTCTTGTTTGCCCATTCATCCAAAGTTAAATCAGAATTCCCTCGACCTTAGTACTGTTTCTAGATCACTTCGAACACTCCTCGATCAAAAGCCGAGCAATTTGCATTGATAGGATTTGGTACATGAGGCTCAATATGGAAATTAGCAATTGGTTCTGACCTGATTGTTGCTTTGGCTCCATACCTTGTCCTAAAAATCATGTGTGACCAATCTGCAGATAAATATCCACCAATTTTTGCAGTGAAGTCTCTTGATAGACACAACGCAAAGAGTGGCGGGAGGTCAATTACAGACACATCTTGCAAGACTGTAACATTAGGACATGAATGTAGTGTTAGGCTTAACCCCTTGATGACCCCAACTGTTCCCACTGTTGTTCCATCTAGTTGCACTACTCCTTTCAGCACTGGCTCGTACTTCAGACCCAGTTGATCCGCTATTTGCTTTGGCATCACTGAACTACTTGCTCCTGAATCTATCATGCAGTTGTGTACCAAGTGGTTTCCAACAATCAATGAAACATAGAATGGTGGAGGCTTCAAATTTTTCCTTGTCTGGCCCCCATCATGTTGCACTGCATTAGTGAGAACTTTCTCATGTCCTTGGTTTGATACATTTGTGGCAGACCAATTAGCCATTGCAGCTTGCAACAAATCTCGTTGCCCTGGGATCGCCAGTGATTCCCACATGGAAATGTTCACATGTGTCTTCTTCATTTGATCGATGATGTTGAAGGGGGATGAACTGTCCTTTTGCTGCCCCTTACTTGGTGCAAGCTTTTCTGGAGCTTGAACGGGTGCATGTGTTGCTGCAACAGGTACCTTAGTCTGGTTTTGTGCATTTGGGGCTGCGTTTGGTCTGCTGGCCCCTTGTTGTGTAAGAGCGGGTTGAGGAACAACTGGATTGGGCGGTTGTTCCTCTACTATGCTTCTCTTCTTTGACCGTGTGTTGGCAGCCACGCCTTGAAAAGGCTGTTGGTTAACTCCACAGAAGTCTTCCGTTTGCCAATTTGCCAATGTGGTTTCTGTCGGAGGTCCCTCTTGTTGCGTTTCTTGCTGCTGATTCCCTTCTTGGCTTGGTTCTTGAGGCACACCAATGGTTTGCACCATCAAGGCCTGATTCAGTGCACCATTGAAACATGCTGACTGATTGTGAGGTAGATTGCAAGGGTAACACCAGTCGTACTCCTGTGCCATGTTATTTTGTGTCGGGACCAAGGCTCTCGAGGATGTCATTGCATTTGGATCATACGGCCGAAATGGCCTGGTAGCTTGAGGTTGTCCTTGGCTTTGGTTTGCAGCCTGAGGTGGTGGTGGTCTATTCTGTTGGTATGAGGGCCTAGCTTGGTGCGTGCTTCGAGGCGTACGATCGGCACTTTGAGCTTGTTGTCTTTTGATAGTCACAAGCTCATTTCCAAGGTTCTGTAGTTGTTTCATGACCTCTTGCAATTCCTTTGAACTATTTGAAGAAGTCGATGCCTCATTATTGCTTTGATTTCTAGGAGTTGGAATGGGATTCAACTCTGGTGCTTGGCTGGTTGTAGGATTTCCCATATCTGGATAGAGAGGCATTGGCAGCCTTGGTGCAAGCTTGCCAGCTTGGATTAAACAGTTCTCTGCTCTGATTGCTGTGTCATAGGCCCCTGGCAGCGTTGTCCCTCCCATTGATTGGATCATCATGGCTATGTCTGAATTCATAGCCTTTAAGAAATAAAGGAATGCTCCTTCGGCAGTTGGCCTGACAGTTATTGGGATCCTGTCCCATGTCCGTTGGAACCTGAAGTTGAAATCTGCCATTTGTTCGTTAGGAGCCCTTTTGATTGTTGTCAGCTGTTCCAATAAGGACAAATTGTCCGCCCTCTCCCCGAATTGGCTACAAAGAGCTGAACAAAGCTGGTTCCAATTTGTAATAGACCCTGCTGCTAGGCTCCTAAACCATTGTAAGGCCTTGCCTTTGAAAGATGAAGCTAACAACTTGACTGCAATATCCATTGCATTTATTTCGTGGATCGCGCATACATTAGCAATATCCTGGATGTGATCAATAGGAGTAGCATGATTTTCACCTGTGAAGTAGGGGATATTCTTTAGCGCTGCAATGGAATTTGATTACGAGCATTTAGGGCAAGTGGACTACTACCGTGAAATAGACAAAGGGATTCGGTGGTAGATGCGCCATTATGATTGGCCTAAGAACCCTGGTTGATGCGAGAAAAGGCCTACCAGGTGGAGGTGTAGACAAAGTCCTGTTAGGCGGAGATGGTGATCTTTGTGGTCTTCTTCCTCTCCTTCCTCTGCCTGGTGATAGTTGCAAGTGGAAAAATAGCCCTTCTTCTTGAGTATTGGACCTGGTTCGAATTCTTCTCATGTGCTGAGCAACTTGTCAGGCTGCTACACCTTGAATTCTATCCCTTCGGAGTCGCCAGATGTGTTAGAGAACAAGCCTCAAAAGACTAGATTTTGCCAAGTTACACACCAAAACCTGACAATATTTAAACAAAAATTTTTTTTAAAAGACCTGCACATTTGAGATTTTAGGGTTTGGAATTTGATTTGGAATGACAGTCCCGAAAACCCAAAAAACGCCAGATTTCTGAAAACCTGAAATCCGAAATTCAAAAAACCATGAAATTTTGAAAGTCAAAATCTCAAAATTCTAGGAATACCCTTTTGAAGATTACCCCCCGATCTATCAACTGATGAAATTTTGACTTGTTTCGAGCAAGTTAAGTCCTTGAAAATCAATTTCAAAGTTCAGCCTGGAAGGTGAAAAATCTGGAATTGTAAAACCTGCAATTTTTTGGTCCGAATTTCATGAAAACTCCTTCAAATCTATGGAATGACCTCTTGGTCCCACCGGGCATGCCAAAACTGTTGGTGTCGAATCACAGCACCCCTGGGACTCTGCAACTCGATGGGTTGAGAATCTCAGTGCGATTACACAACATGGAGCTTTTCCCAAGTGTGGGACCTTGCGAAATCGGAAAAGCTCTCCGGATGAAGGCCGGCTCCTATTCCTCTGTTCAGATGCACCAATAAAATGCAGAGAGTCTACTAAAACCTAATCTAACTACCAAGGAGACAGGGAGAGAGAAATGCATAAAAACAAACCTAAGCTAAGGAGGTGATGCACCGAGGAATGAAGAACATACGTTTTGCCAATTAAACACAGACCACAGAAATGTAATGCAAAATCATGCATAGATAAACATATTCACAGTGAAAGATCAGGAGGATGCAAAATGAAACACATAGAGGGTTGAGAAACATCCACAGTCATGCATTTATTTGCTCTGAAGGTTGATACAATACACTGCAAAAAATGCCCAGAGGCAAAGGTGCATTACAGTTTCAGATGGGAGGTTTGAGCTCCACAACTCTACCTGCCAAAGAGAAGAAGGGAGGGGCCAAAACAAGAATGTCCAACCTTTAGAAAGAAGCCCCTCCTTACAATTTATAGGAAGAATGAGAGAGAGAAAGTCCAAATCTACCCCAACCACCTCAGGTTGTATTTAATTCATCTCATTATGGTGGTAGGTGAGGACCATATCAAACCCCAAAAGTGGCAAACTGTATTTTGCATTTTTAAGAACTTGTTCCCACCCAATTAAAGATATCTAGTTGTAGTTAGGTAGAGGACGTCGTAGGATTTCCGAAAATTCCAACCTTGTGTGAATCGGAGCTCCCAGTCAAAAGTTATGGCCATCTCGAATATCGGGTCGTGGTGCGCTTCACAAGACTCGAGAATGTTGCGCCTCCTGAAGGTGCGCCATAGGCACATCCGTGTGTGTGTCGACATCTTCTTATGTGCGCCAAGGAGCAACTTTTGCCCCGTTGACACTCATTGTCATGCGCCACTTCTGTGTGCCATGGGCGCATTCTTTCTTATGTCGACACTCATTTCTGTGCGCCTCTTCCGTGCGCCATGGGCGCATTCTTTCTTATGTCGACACTCATTTCTGTGCGCCTCTTCCGTGCGCCATGGGCACATCCATTTTGCTGTCGACACTCATTGTCATGCGCCCCTTTTGTGCGCCATGGGCGCATCCATTTTGCTGTCGACACTCATTGTCGTGCGCCCCTTTTGTGCGCCATGGGCGCATCCATTTTGTTGTCGACACTCATTGTCGTGTGCCCCTTTTGTGTGCCATGGGTGCATCCATTTTGCTGTCGACACTCATTGTCGTGCGCCCCTTTTTTGGGTGCATCCATGGCGCATCCATTTTGCTGCCTTTCGACACTCATTGTCGTCGCCGACACTCATTGTCGTCGGCGCTTTTGTGCGCCATGGGCGCATCCATTTCTTGTCGACACTCATTGTCGTGCGCCCCTTTTGTGTGCCATGGGCGCATCCATTTTGCTATCGACACTCATTGTCGTGCGCCCCTTTTGTGTGCCATGGGCTGAGGTTTGAATTTCTTTGGTTTCCATATTCTTCCGCTTGTCTATATCTACCCTGGGGAAGATATATACAACAGTTGCATTCCAAATTATCCTCCACCAAGGTCTTGATGGCCTTTATTTCTTCTTTCTCTGCCACCTTGGTTATCTATTCCACCGTAAGGCTTGGAGCCTTCTATGTCTGTGTGCCATCCTCCTCACTTCTCATGTCCTGGGTGCCTCTCCCTTCCTGGCTATCCTTGCACCGCATGAAGAGGAACCCTTGCTCCTCTTCTCCGCCTTCTTCTTCCGAATCATGTATGTTGAAAATAGGTGGCCCTTGATCTTTTTCAGGTTCGTCTTCCCCACTAACATCTTCTTCACTATCTTCTTCTCCACCTATGTATTTGTCCAAACTTCTAGTGTCTTCGATGTGGTCTCCTCTTCTAGCCTCTGCTTCTTCCTAACTAGGGATTCTGGTGTAGGTGACTTTGTTTCTTCTTCTCCTGAGGACTCCTTGTTTAATGGATTTTCTAGCTCTGGAGTCTTTTCCTTGACTATGGGCCTCTTCTTGCGTGAATACATGCTTGTTCTAGCGCTTGTACCGGGAAGCCTATTACCTATGTATCCACCACACTTGGTATTCTCTTCTATGGATCCTTTTCCACCTACTTGGGCATGGGTCTCTTCCTGCTAGTTGGATCCTCAGGCATAGACACCTCGTTCTCCAAATATGTGCCCTTCTCTAATTTGGGTCTTATGTAGAGGTATACGCATGTCATGGATCCTATTGCAATGGGAAAATTCATGGGATTTGTCATCTAAACTTCATGCGACACGTACCTCTCCATGTACACGCACTTTAGACCAACCCTTTGTGCATTTCCCTGTGTTCTGGTCTAGATTACCAAGGTCCAATTTCAGCTTCTTGGACTCTTTGAACATGTTTACTCCCGCTTGGAAGTATTGAGCTATGAAGGCAAAGGGGAGCTTGCACCATGGGCTCCATGTCTCATCCATTAGTTTGAACCTACCTAGGTAGAAATGCTAGTACACAACAAATTCAGCTTCTCCTTTGGTGGCCACTGGAAGTTGTTCAGGAATTCTCCATTCTACCCCGAATGCATTCCTCAAGGTGCGTATACCATTTCTCCAGGTGTACCTTGTGCATAATTGTCATGGAGTCACATGCATATTTTTCAAATATTTTTTTTCGGTAAAGGGTCCTCAGCCGGGTACTCCCATATGAACTTGTTCGATGCATCAGGTACTCCAATTTTTGAAAACACAATTGTTAGTAGGACATTACCGAACAGGATCCTGTCTCCTTCCTTCGTGCACTTACAATCTCATCCACGATGAATGTAGAAAAGTTGTAGATGGTGCCTTCTGAGATCTTCTTGCAAACATGCAACCATGGCTTATTGACCTGGGTCCATCTCTCCTAGCCATTTAACTTTTTCACCAGATGCGTAGCCATCTTCATTACCGGGTCCTTGATGTTTGTGATATCATAGTACCTTGACCCCTTTTTGTATGCATAGGTAGCGATAGTCTCCTTAATTACCTCTTTGTCACCTAGGTCATCTTCCAAACCATCTCCTTCATAGATGAGGCCTGTGAAATGTGAGATGAGTTGAGGGGTAATGTGCATCTTGCACCCTGCAAAATGGAAGTAGTCTTCATGTATGTGTGACATCAGCCATTGATATAGGTGCTCAGGCTTCCCGAAGTAGGGCAACTCAAAGAGTTGTAATAACCCTACCTTCTCCAACTTTACCTTCACATCATCATTATAAATGGGAAAACCCTCTGATGTCCTTTTATTTGTTGGGCACACTAACTCCAGTGCCATCTCCTTATCAATTTTTCTCGTACGATGATTGTAGTCATTCACATACATGTTTCTTAGGTGGGATTCCCACTCCTTCCCTAGCAATACTCCATCTGGGTACTGCATTTCTGCATACCACTCTTCATTTGTATGTGTGTTGGTTTCTTGTTGTTTTCCCTTTCCCTTTCCATTTCCCTTCTTGGGTGTGCTAACTAGTTTCTTGGGTGCAATTGTCTAAGTTCGCTTCTCACTTCAATCACTTCTTGTAACTCTATTGTTCCACTCTTTTGCACCTTAGATCTTAAATTTGTGAAGAAAAATCCTTAAACATGTGCCCTAGTTATTAAAACCCTAGTTGGGATAATCCCTTCACAAGATGACACCTTCTCATAACTCTCTTACACTCGTGAGATCCCTTTTTTTTGGTTCGTAGATCCAAACTAGTCACTTACGCTTAATCTCTTCAAATTTTTCTTCACACGGATCAGTTTTTGGAAGCCCTAGTTTACAAAAATGCAAAAAGTTCTTCTTTCTCCTTATATGCAAAGTGAATATGAATTGCCTCGACCCTTTATTTATAGTTTTTCCCTTTTTAAGCATTAGATGCTACTTCACCTACCTCTGTACTTTACACATTTAATGCGGATTTTTCAAACAAAGTATGACTTTAGCACTTTAACTCATGTGCCTAACCATGCGCAGAAAATATTCCAACCTTACGGCACATAACTAATTTGTCTAGATAGGAGACTCTTGTGTGCGTGTTACCGGAACCAAAGGCACTTCTTTACATCTGGTGTTTTCTCTCGCCTACCTCGTGTTTCTTATGTGCTTTTTCTTGCTTTGTACATGGGATCTGAAAGTAGCCTTATCTTGACACCAACCATCCTTTTCCATATTTTCTTTCCATGCACCTCTTTCATCAGAGCCATTCAACTGAGATTTTCAACACAACCTTCCTTGGCACTTTACCCATGCTCTCCTTCACATCACTCCACCCCACACTAAAATGATGCGCAGTCCTTTGCGCACTCAAAAATTCTCAAAGAGTAATAAGGGTTACCAGTGCCCAAGGCACAAAACAAAACAACAACACGAAAAGGGAAACACAAGAAAAGAAATGCATAAAGGAAATTATAAACTAACTGGAAAAACTACCTTATTTACAAACACCAAGAAGAATTATTTATAATAGGGATTCAACCTACTCCCATTGAATTTTTAAAGAAATTTTATTCCATCCAACACTTGTAATCTGCACACACTAGAATCAAGGATGTACAAGATTTTATAGGGACCTAACCAATGGACCTTCAACCTCCCAGGATGGTGCAGAAAATTAGAATCATACAGCAAGACCATCTACCCAACCTCAAACTTCTTGTTTCTGATGTGGCGATTGTGTCATGATTTTTGCTTTTCTTTTTGGTTGTTTGGCTCCACCTAGCAAGTGATCTTATTTCATCCAGCTTCATCAATTCATCAATTGTCTCTTCAAGCACTTGTTCATCAACCAACCATCCTACTTGCTCTATTTGCAGAGAAGGTAACATGAATTCAACTGGTAGAATAGCTTCTGCGCCAAACGCCAATTGAAATGGTGTGGTTTTGTTCAACCTTTTATAAGTTTTCCTATAACCCCATAATACGGCTGATACCTTGTCATCCCAATCTTGTCTTCGACATCACAAATATTGGTCAAGTTATGACTCAATATTTTGTTAAATGCTTCGCATGTTCCATTTTATTTTGGGTGATAAGGGGTAGTCTTGTGATGATTTACCATGAACTCGCTAATAGTATCCTCATGGTCTCATTCAAGAAATGTGTACCCCTATCACTGGTTAAACTAAAAGGACATCCATACCTTATGATAATATTCTCCCAAAAATTCTTACCATTGTGGCTGCTATGTAGTCTTTAGTTGGGACTGCCTCTGCCCACCTTGTCAAATAGTCAGTGCAAGTGATTACATAAAGTGATCTAGTCCTATGCGTTGTTGGTGTAATAGGGCCTATGAAGTTTATTTCCCATTTCTCAAAAGGTTCAGCACTAGGGATAGGGTGTAAAGACATTTCATATCTCTTTCCTGGCTTGCCAATGCACTGACAATGGTCACACACTTTACTATAGTCCTTGCAATCCTTATACAGAGTTTCCCACCACAATCCTGCCATTAAAATTTTACGCATGGTGGCATCACCTACATAATGTCCACTCACACTTCCTCGTGTGCTTCCTCTATGATGGTGAGGTGCTCATGCTCTAGTACACACTTATGCAAAAATTCATCACGCCCTAACTTGTATAAGTTCCCGCTGATCAACATGTAGGGTGCAACGCGTATGAGTAGTTGCTTTCTTTATAATGCCTTCATCCCTTCAGTGCAACACTTTCCTTTAGGAATATTGTAATCTCCTCCAAATCCAAGGGCATGCGGCATAACCTAAACAATTGCGCATCTTGGCATAGTCTCTTCAATACTGTGTGTCCTCCCCTAAATCAATTCTTGATAGATGATCAAGTCCACAATTACTCTTTCCAGGCTTCACAACTACCATAAACTCAAACTCTTGAAATAATAGCACCCATTGACATATGCACCCTTATAGAACGGGCTTGTTCACCAAGTACTTTAACACCATGTGGTCGGTGTAAAATACAAAGGGTGTTGCTAGTAGATATTGCTTGAACTTGAAAAGCGTGTAGATCATTGACAATGCTTCATGCTCAGTCATGGTGTAATTCTACTATCTTTGGTGTCAACTTCCTACTTGTAAAACATAGAGGATGATCAATAATTCCTTCACCTAGTTATGCAAGCACTGCTCCAATGGTGGTTCTTGAGGCATCTACATGAACATGGAAGGGCTTGTCCCAAGAGGGAAAACATAATATAGGCACGGTGACAAGCCTATCCTTTAATGTGTCAAACACCTTCTATTGCGCCTCTCCCTACTGGAAGGTACTTTTATGTCTGAGAAAATCTTCTAGAGGCGTGGTTATCTTGGCATACCCCTCAATGAATTTATTATAATAACCCATATGCCTAAGGAATCGTGTATTATGCTCGGCTATTAGGTTCCCCCAATCCCACAATAAGCTCGCAACCTTAGCAAGATTTACTAGAAGCCCTCCTTACATATGATATGCCTCAATAACATCCCAAAGGGTGTAGTAAAGACACACTTTTTAATGTTGATGGATATCCTTAGCTACCCCACCTCTCAAACATCAACCTCAAATTATCACAATGTATTCCACTAGCCCATACTTTGTCCAATCATCCGAGATAAACCTGAAGGAATTTTTGGATGAAGTCCTAGAATGCCCGAACCACTATTTGAGAAAACAATAAGCACATTCTTCAACCCAAAGGGCATGATCATGTATGAAAAACTTCCACATTTAGTGGAGAAATTTGTCTTCTCCTGGTCTTCCTTTATAATCTGGACTTGGTGGTACCCCAAAATTCCATCCGTAAAGGAATAGATTTCACGCCCAAGTGAATCCCTATAAAATTTCTTCAGTGAAGGGGTTGGAAAGGTATCGATGACAAAAACTACATTCAGCTCCCTATAATCCACGTAGATCCTAATCCACCCATCCTTCTTGATGCTGATTACTATTAGACTTATCCATTTTGATTCTTCCACAGCTTCAATGATCCCAGAAGCTATCATTTTTTCTATCTCTTCCTTTACCTTTACGTGCAAATTGGGATTCATCCGGTAGGGTCTCTTCCTAACGGGCATACACCTTCCTTCAAATTTATTCTCATATCCATCAAGTAATGGTGGATGCCTTTGAGCTCATGGTAAACACGTTGGAATAAATTCTCAAATTCACGCAAAATATTAATGATCTTAGAAACCTCCTTCTCCAACCAGTAATCCCTAATAATAGCTTCCTTAGGTTCTTCTCCTAAGCCGATGTTAACCTTATTTGTCTTCAAAGGCTCATGGTAGGTGCATGCACAAGCATCTGCACTTTCCACTACCTTGTGTGTCCTACGAGAATGGTTAACATCCAAGCTCTCTCGCTTCCTCCCCATCAATAACATATACTAATTTCCCTTTCTCATTTTCCAACCACACACACTCAAGCTATATCTCTTTTGCTTCCTCTGCCTCTTCTTCAAAGTGTGCCTCCAAACCTGGTCCACCTAGTAGTTCCAACAACCTATCTTCTACCATGACACTATCCCCCATGGTAAGGTGCTTAAAAACCTACAATGCCTTATCAAATGATGGCTTGGTACTTTGATATTCAAACATTTGAATGAGGTCAGCTACTATCTCTTTCCAATTCCCTATTTGGTGGCGTGTCTCAGAATGTATGTACCATGCACGTGTGTAACCCTGTAGTGTAGAATATAGCTTGTGCACCCAAAGGGATGGTGGAAAATCTTCCACACCTTCTCTCTAGACCTTCTCACAATCTTGGATGTGGAAAGAGGTGGGTTCCTTACCATGGTAGTCCTTGATGGTGGTGGGTATGTTACTTCTAGAAAACCTGACAGAGAGAGCAATTCTCACCTCGTGCCATTCTAAAAGGCTCTCTTGATGTGTAGCCCACCACCATGCCATTGTGCTGAGTAGGACATAACTTAAAATCCCCTATAAAAAGATCTCATGAAGGCCCCTCCTGAATACTTAACAAGCTATTTTCCTCCTAGGTGCTAGACTGTACGCACCTTTGTTACTTTTTTTACCAATCCTTTCAACTATCATCGATCAATTCATAAGTCCCATGTACCTAATCATCACATGCTAGGCTGGTGGTGTCACCTACTGACTGAGCATCCTCAAACTGGATAACTCCGTTGATAGGATGGATTATCTTTGGATCTCTGCTTGAGCACACATATATCCTATCTAGGACCTCTTCCCCCAAAGGTTCAGGATAGGGTGTCGACAACCCATTAGCCAAGTGTATAATAACCCATTCCTCCTTATTTTAAAAACTAATGTACCCCTTGTTGAACCGAAGGTTAGCATTATTCTTGTAACACCATGGGCACCCAAGTAGTGCTAGGAAATTGTCTACCTTGGTGAGTGCCAAGACTTTGAAGTCCCCAGTAAACTTAGCTCCCTGGATAGTGATAGTTGCATCCTTTAAGACACCAATGGGCATTTCCTTCATTTTTTTTGCATATACAACACATTCGAAGATGGTTATAATGCAGGTCTCCCCATTTGATGCCATGCATCCAAAGTTAGAACATTGACCTCTGCACCTGTGTTAATGAGGATATTACTAAGGATCCATCCATCTACAACTACATCCAATGTGATCTCTTTGTCATATTCAAGGCTATGAGGGGGAAGGTTTGCATGCAGGATCTATCTCTCATGCTCTTCTTCAGTGCATGGTACCTTCTCCCTCAACCATGCTCCTAGTAAGGGAATAACATTCTCTTGTCTTAGCATTTTACATACTTCCTTGACCTCATCCAAGTCATCCTTTGGCACCTCGACCTTCCTCCTTTGCTCCTCCCTCTTGGACTGCTCCTTTAGACACTAGATTTCTCCTTGTAAACTTCGAATGACATCCATGGTATCTTGATATACTTCCTTTTGATGTGCAGGGTCTGGGTACTTCCCATGAACTACTTCCTCTCTTGAAACCAGGGTCCTCTGCCTTGGTATTTATTTTGCACGTGCAGCCTCTACTCTTGTTGTTACTAAAACAAGTTCTAAGCCTGCATCACGTGTCACACACAACATATATTATGTGTCTATCTTCTTAATGCTTACCATTATAGTGCCCTTGTCTTTCCATTGTTGTTGGTTCATGTGCTCAAACAACTCGAGCATTCCTCATACTTGTGCTTCTTTCGCACCATGAACATTGCAACAGGTCTAGGAACTCTCATTTATAATGTTCTGTAGACCCACAATTAAAACAGGTTCCACATGGGAACTCACTCCTTCCTCCTCCATAGTTACCATGACCACAGAATCCTCCGTGAAATCCCCTTCCATGCATGCCACCATCTACGCACTCCTCATAGTGGCGATCATCTCCTTTAGAACTATTGGTAATGCTAGTTTGGTGTACCCCATGATCAATGGCTTCATGGATCTGATCAATGAGCCTACAGTCCTTAGTATCATGGGTTGTAGAGGTGTAGATATTATAGTAGCAAGACACATTCTTCTCGAATTGCATGCTATAACAAGGGGCATCTACTTGCATCATGGTCCCCATGAAAAATTTCACAGTCTACTATCACGGTGTGTACTTCCCTCCGGGAAAAATACCCTTGACATGCCCCTCTACTTCACAATCTGTACACCATAAACCACTGTGAGTCTCATGGGATGAGTTCATAGACAAATTCTCCAACTACTTAGCCATAGCAGCAATTTGAGCCTCCAGGAACGGGCTAACTCCAGTATCAACACTACCAATAGCCTCGATGCGTAGAGTAGCTTCCAATGCCTCGCGTGGGTCTATGAAAGTTTTATGAGATAAGGCCCTTCTAAAAGGTGTGATCAATCCTCCAAAAAACCACTAAGCATGTTGTGAAGGGTGAATATCATATGATAACTTAGACAAGAGAGTTTTAAAGTGCACATCATACTCCCACACATTCTCTGCCATTCCCTATTGAATCTCTTTCAGGGCGTTGATGCTCTTTCTGTTCAAACTCAAGGAATTCGTATTCTACCAAGAAGGCATTATTTAAAGCAAGATAATCCACCATCATCTAATGAGGGTCATATTTCCTATACTAGCTATGTACGCGCCCTGTAACGTTGTTGGAAATTGACTAGCCTTCCACTCCAAGGTTGTGATCCCATTTGCATTCCATAGCAGCTCACACTTGTGAACATGTTCTATAGCATCTTCAATCCCTTAGTAATATGGAAATTGTATAAACATCTCAAATAAGACTTGAGGGGGTGGTTGGGTCCCTTTTCCTCCTAAGCCGAGCCTTGGTTTCCCCAGGTGTTTCCTCCACCGCCGAATTCACTGTGTCCCGTGCCTCCTAATCCACCAGATCCACCATAACCACTAGGTCCACCGGGTCCTATCCCTCCTGACCCACCAGATCCACCATAACCACTAAGTCCTATAGTAGTTGTGCCAAGTTCCCCCAAGGTTACACTAAACTGTGCACCAACAATCCCATGATAATACCCCACTACCACTATTACACCCCACGTCACTCCCAACCGCGATACCAAATGCTTATATACTTGCTCCTTGTCCAAAGACTCCTCGAATATTAGAATATGTGTAGCCATATAAGTGGGAACTAAAAAATTGTACCTCCTAGGTACAGATCTATCACTTCCACTGATACCAACTAGGTCAATGATACTCCTTCCTTGTTCTAGAAAACCAAGCACCAGGGTTTGGTCACTAGGTGGGTTCAGATACGTGCCAATGAATCTTCTTTCTCCACATGATGAACTCTCATCAGAAGCCAAAGGGTCTTTATTATGCGCTTGCCAAGATGGGGTAGTAGACACTTCTCGATTCCACATCCTCTGCGTGAACCTCAACTCCCGATCAGGGGATCATTTTTTTAAAAAGTTCCCTAAACATCCCTAAATGGTGTTAGTGCAGAAGATCATCTCGAGATCTTTCCAATGACTATAAGAACGTGACAAACGGACATCGGGAGCTCTAGTTATGCCCGGTCAAAGTTCAGTCAACGAGAAAGTCAACTCTAAAGCCAACCTGGTCAATAATGGGCCAATCACACTTTGCGACATGTGGCAAAAAGGAAAAAGGGATTTTTATTTTGGTTTTCGATCACCGGTCTCCGATGAGTGTAAAAATGGTACACGGGAACAAGAGGCTCAACTTTTATTACAGAGGGGAGCCCGGCCGCCGTGTGGACTATGGTATTATCGCCAACGTGACAGTCCACAAGCCACCACGTGGCTTGCCACCACTCGTCGAATTCAATCGAAATTTCCTATTGGGAGATGACAAGTGTTAATTATTTACATGCCACATTACATGGGTCTAAATTATATCCAAAGTCATATTACATTTCCCACGCATTTTTTATTAATTTCCACGCATATTCATTATCCAACTAAACCACGCATTATCCTTGGCTGAGTTTTAGCGCCTAAAAATCAAACCATGCGCTATCCCAAGAAATGCGCCCTCCACATAAGCATATAGGTGGCTCTTAAGCCAATTCAAAACCGCCCTCCATGCATTTATAAATGCTTACCATTTTTAACGCCCCCACAATGTGGGATAAAACACTGAAAATGCGCCTAAGGAGAAGGAGGAGAAGTGGAGGGGATTGGAACAGCTGACCTCCCATCCAAAAGTATAGGTGCCTAACCAATGCGCCAGCTGTTTGGAAACAATATAAAAGGAGGTATATTGTATTTGAATAGCATTTGGTGCAGGTCTCGTGTAAAAGCTTAAGAGGAGGCGATGCGAGAGAACGCCATTTTGAAGGCCTTGCACTCAGATTGGGACCTCGGAGTAAAAAGATGAAATGTAGAGAATTCTGAGATGATTCCAACCATATAAGATTTGATGTTTTTGTTGAGTTTTATCCTATTTTTGGAAGCTTTGAATGCAGATTTTAACAGGGATCTTCAAGACAGCTAGTTGGAAAACATGAATTTCAATGCACTTCTGGTCCGAATTGTGACTTGGTGTAAACATGAAAAGTGTTCAGAATTCAGATCTGATCTCAGATATATGATTTTTTTTCATAGAATGTTTTTAAATCTCCATTTGTAGGTGTTTTTCTAACACAGTTGCAGGGAGATCACATTGTGAAAACACTGTAGGAGCCACGGATCGTTCTTGGGATAGTTTCTACTATTTTTCAGAGTTCTTGGGACATTGATCAGCTCATTTGCAGGTTTTGATTCATTATTGGTTGTTTGTAAGATTTATTGTACTTGCATTTCAATATTATTAATGGATCGGTTCAATCTGAACCCGGGGACGTAGGAATTTCCGAACCCCGTAAACAATCTCTTTTGTTATCTGAATGTTTCAGTTTTCTGATTATTTATTTGCTGCACAAGTTTTCCGCACTTCTATGGATGTGAAATAATCAGAATTTAATCAATTTTGGAGTTAAGAATATTTAAAAATTGGTTAAGAAAATCACGATCTTTGGAAACTTTTAAAAGTGATTAAAAAAAAACTCACATTTTCGGATCAAGTTTGGTATCAGAGCAGTTAGATTGTCGGATTAGCTTCTAATTGTGTTTGAAAATTTGGCTTCAGTTTCAGTATTGATTTCACTTTTTAGTGTGCAGACATTTTGGGGCTTGTTAATCTTCTTTTGCAGTGTGCAGTTTTGGAAGTACAGGTTGTGTTTGCAGGAACGAGGAATCATGGGCAAGTCATCCAAACAGGAGCAACTGGATGAGCTTGAAGCCATAAACCACCAACTCCAAGAAGAAAACTCTTTCTTGAGAGATAAATTTTATTCCTTGGAAGAGGAAATAGTGCGGTTAAAATCTGAGCCACAATCCTCTATAACCAAGAAAGAGGAGTATGCCAACAAGATGCTTGAAGAGAGAAAGAAGTTGATGGGCTTTGTTAAAGAGTTGCAGGAAGAAATACGAACCAAGGATGCCCTCTTGGAAAAGCTGTAACAAGGTGAACATAAGAAGGAAATGCCTTCCAAATCAGATGCAAGTACTATGACAGAATGCACTGTAAGTTGTTCACATTTTAATTCTTCCTCTCATTCAGTTTCAGATATTCCTTTGGGTCAGTTTGAAAAACACACTAAGGGAATTGGGTCTAAGCTAATGGTTAAGATGGGATTTAATGGAAAGGGCCTTGGTAAAAATGGACAAGGTGATGCTAACCCAATACAGGTAGAGGATCAACCTCGGTTTGCAGGTTTGGGTTATTCTAGTGGGAAAATGGAAATTGGAGAAAGTTCCAAAGCAGCTGAAGGAAGACAAGCTTCCAACAGCCAAGGATCTACACCACTAGAATTGCAGGATTCCGCCATCAGGAGGAACAATGAAAGGTGTAAGAAAATAGGTAAAAGAGGTAATCAGATTCCACCTCCTTCCACTTACACTAAAAATAACACTAAGGGAAAATCAAATCCTAAAACTTCTAATACACTCTTTCAGTTGGAACAATATAGCTTTGGTAGGCAAAAATATGCTTTCCCTTGCACATTTTGTGAAGGTACTAATCATTCTATTGCATATTGTTGGAAGAGGAAAATTTTTATTAAGAATTTAATGCCTTTTGTGAATGATAAGGCAAGTGCTAAAGACCAATCTCACCAAGGAAAGGCAAGAAATGGCAAGAATGTTACCTCTCCTAAATAGGGGAATCATTCTCGTAGACAGAGTTCTAAGAATGGTAAAATGGGTAAGACTCCTAAAAACAGGGAAGTTAAATTTTGTTCCCATTGTAATAGGAATGGTCATGATGTTAAGGTTTGTTGGTTTGTTTCTAAACAACAAAATTGGAAAGTTGTTAAAAAGAACAATATTGTAAAACCAATAGTGCTAAACCTAACTAAAACTCATTTTGGTACTGAGGAGGTAAAACAACCAAAACAGAAAAACCCAAGTGATTGGTTTGGAAAAACACTCCTCAACTTTATATTTGCACTACAGTAAATTGTTGATAGTAGGCAAAAAAAAATCAAAGCTATATTTTAGGGATTCCTGTTGATTGATAAGGATTTGTTCCTAAGTTGATATTTAAGCTTTGAAAATGAATGGAAACAATGAAGAGAAGATTTGAGTGATAGGTTCATCATACTCATGTTTTGTTTTCTCAGATTGGTTGGTAGTTCCATTGTTGAAAACACTATGCAGGGATAGGCATCAGTAGCATGTCTAAATTTGAAACTTGCAGTTGTAATCAGCATAATCACAAAGTGTCAGTTGAACACTAGCTTCTGTTATAGATGGGTGTTATTATCTGACTTATTATTTGTGATGATGGCAATACAGTGTTTTGGCATATTCATGTTGATTCAGTTATTGACTATAGCTATTTATGGGTGTTGATAGTCTATTATATTCTGATAGTGAATACTTGCAGTAGTTACAGTTTCAGATGGGCAGTGGGCATTAGCCTAAATTTGGGCAGTTTAGATGTCTTGTATACTGATCTGTGTTATGGAATTGTAATTTTTGGTAATCGGTCGTATCACAAAGTGACAGTTGAACACTAGCTTTCTGTAATAGATTGGGTGTTATTATCTGGTCAGTTATTTGTGATGGCATTACAGTGGGGTATGACAGTTCATAGTTGTGCATAGAGTTGACAGGGTTGCAGCGTTTCAGTTGAACACTAGCTTAATTGGGTGTTATTATCTGATCAGTTATGTGACTAGCTAATCAACTATTTGTATTTTAACCTATAATTTTATTTTGGGTTCTTGTATGTGTTTGTGCAATGTAGGAAGAGATAGCATGTCTTTGTGGGTTGATACACAGCTTTTTGTGGACAAAAAGCCTTTCTCAGTGGGGAGGTGTGATCAGGGGATCATTTTTGAAAATGTTCCTAAACATCCCTAAATTGTGTTAGTGCAGAAGATCATCTCGAGAGCTTTCCAACGACTGTAAGAACGCGACAAACGGACATCGGGAGCTCTAGTTATGTTTGGTCAAAGTTCGGTCAACGGGAAAGTCAACTCTAGTCAATTGGTCAATAATGGACCAATCACACTGCGACACGTGGTGAAAAGGCAAAGGGATTTTTATTTTGGTTTTCGATCACCAGTCTTCAACGAGTGTAAAAATGGTACACGGGAACAAGAGGCTCAACTTTTATTACGGAGGGGAGCCCGGCCGCCGTGTGGACTATGGTATTATCGCCAATGTGGTGGGTCCACAAGCCACCACGTGGCTTGCCACCACTCGTCGAATTCGATCGAAATTTCCTATCGAGGAGACGACAAGTGTTAATTATTTACATACCACATTACATGGGTCGAAATTATATCCAAAGTCATATTTACATTTCCCACGCATTTTTTTATTAATTTCCACGCATATTCATTATCCAACTAAACCACGCATTATCCTTGGCTGAGTTTTAGTGCCTAAAAATCAAACCATGCGCTATCCCAAGTAATGCACCCTCCACATAAGCATATAGGTGGCTCTTAAGCCAAGTCAAAACTACCCTCCATGCATTTATAAATGCTTCCCATTTTTAACGCCCCCACAATGTGGGATAAAACACTGAAAATGCGCCTAAGGAGAAGGAGGAGAAGTGGAGGGGATTGGAACAGCTGACCTCCCATCCAAAAGTATAGGTGCCTAACCAATGCGCCAGCTGTTTGGAAACAGTATAAAAGGAGGTATATTGTATTTGAATAGCATTGGTGCAGGTCTGTGTAAAAGCCAGAAGAGGAGGCAGTCTCAGAGAACGCCATTTTTGAAGGCCTTGCACTCAGATTGGGACCTCAGAGTAAAAAGATGAAATGTAGAGAATTCTGAGATGATTCCAACCATATAATATTTGATGTTTTTTTGTTGAGTTTTATCCTATTTTTGGAAGCTTTGAATGCAGATTTTAATAGGGATCTTCAAGACAGCTAGTTGGAAAACACGAATTTCAATGCACTTCTGGTCCGAATTGTGACTTGGTGTAAACATGAAAAGTGTTCAGAATTCAGATCTGATCTCAAATATATGATTTTTTTTCATAGAATGTTTTTAAATCTCCATTTTTAGGTGTTTTTCTAACACAGTTGCAGGGAGATCACATTGTGAAAACACTGTAGGAGCCACGGATCGTTCTTGGGACAGTTTCTGCTATTTTTCAGAGTTCTTGGGACATTGATCAGCTCATTTGCAGGTTTTGATTCATTATTGGTTGTTTGTAAGATTTATTGTACTTACATTTCAATATTATTAATGGATCGGTTCAATCTGAACCCAGGGACGTAGGAATTTCCGAACCCCGTAAACAATCTCTTCGTTATATCCGAATGTTTCAGTTTTCTGATTATTTATTTGCTACACAAGTTTTCTGCACTTCTATGGATGCAAAATAATCAGAATTTAATCAATTTGTGGAGTTAAGAATACTTAAAAATTGGTTAAGAAAATCATGATCTTTGGAAACTTTTAAAAGTGATAAAAAATACAACTCACGTTTTCGAGATCAACTCCTTCTGCGATGTCTTCCTCGTAGATCCATCATACTTGCAGCCTTGCATCATCTAGAAATATCCCTTTCATGTGATTTACTATAATTGAGCCATATCTCCTACCTTTCCTTCTCCGTTGTAATATCTGTCATAGTCCTCCACCCTAGCTTCCTCGCCTGAGTGCTCATAATGGTTTAGCCGGCCATTGGAAATGCCTCTAAACTCAAAGTAATAACTAGGATCTTCATTTCCAGAGGGATAAAACATAGAAATGATCCTCTGGGATCCTGTAGAAATTCAAACTCAATAACTTCTAGGCAATAATATGTGGAAATAGCGTACTCTAGAGTGTAGCTAGCCAACACACCTTCTCACCAATGATCCACAACACAATTCCATGTCAAATCTACATCTTGTAGCCTCTGGTATTCTTCTTGGGTCTACATGCATGGTCCAGAATACCATCTTGATCTAGATGCATATGCTGAGATCCATTCATAAAGGTATATTGGGAAAAAATAGAAAAATGTTTCATATAAATCATGGTAGAGGTTCTCTTCTACCCATCTACGTGCATCAAACTCAGGTCCAATGCCGAATCTCTGAGTAAATTCATCCTTGATCTTGAACCATGATTCAACACTTTCCAGAGTTAAATGTTCTTTCATTACTCATTACCCAGATCATGATGTATGTCATTTCCCACTACAACTTCGAAAAGAGGTCCTAGAAATGGAACCAAGATGTAGTCATTTTTACCCTCATCAAAAAATAAAGCAACCCCATGTGCGTTAGCCTATCACTTAGTGGGTGCTAGACACTCACCTGAGGCATGCACGGGTGGTGAGTCTCTCTTTTATGTGATTTTAGTGGGAAACATCATCTATGATTCATGTTAAAAGATCTAAATGGAAGTAAAACATACAAGCACCATAGAGCTCAAAACGGTTTCTAGGTCCTTGCAGTCATTTCTGACAAGAAGTTCTTTAACATATTTTATAATTATACAAAAATAGAAAGAAGTCACATGTACAGACATCCATACTTAATCGTAAACATAATTGAAAAGGAACTATGAGTAAGATGTATGTATTAGAATCATCAATGTTCATATTCATGTAAGCTGGTAACCTCATTACATTCATGGAGCCATTACAAAGTATTACAGAGAAGCAGACCGCAGTCATGTATTATATCTGGACTCATATAGATAGGCTCGCAAAATAAATTTATAAACCCCATAACCCTGATACATCCTTCCCTAAACAAAATTACCCAAACTAATAGAGTTCTTGTATTATTTCGTCAGAGAGCTCCACCCTCTATCTATCTCTCTCCTATTTTTACTTCTGCAGAACTTGCATATATAGGTTTTTTTAACTACCAACTCATCCTCCATTGGCCTCGGGTCCAATGCTAAGTGTCTAAATGTGGTCCTCCATGCGTGCATGCTCCTTGAGCCTGATCTTTCCACTTTTTACCATGATGAGCTTCTAGAAGCTTCTACCTCGTGCATGCTCCTTTCTCGGGCTAGCCTGTCGCTAGATGACACCTTATCCACTACGCATGCACAATCTGGTCATGTTTTTCATGTGTTCTTCCAAAAACATCCAATATGGCTAAGTCATGAACCCTTGGTTTTTTCGCGTGCACGCCATAGGTTTTCTTGAATCCTTCCATAAACCATGCCTTACACGCTTTATCCTTGCACGCTTTTCTTCAACTAGGCCTTGCAAACCTATGCGTCTTTTTGTACTTAGCCAATATTTAAGGGGCCCAACATTCATAGCTGAATACAACAAGGTTCTGGGTTTATAACTTAGACAGATTAGTTACATGCCAGAAGGTTGGAATATTATCCGCGCGTGGTTGGGCATGTGAGTTAAAGTGCTAAAGTCAGAATTTGTTTGAAAAATATGCATTAAATGTGAAAATTATGGTGGTAGGTGAAGTAGCATTTAATGCTTAAAAAGGAAAAACTATAAATAAAGGGTCGAGGCACTTCATTATTCACTTTACGTATAAGGAGAAAGAAGCACTTTACGGATTTTTGCAAACAAGGGTGGTTCGGGGTGGATTCATGGTTTTCAAATGATTTTGGTGGGAGATGAAGCGGGATAAATTTGATTATACCAAATCTATGAAGGTACTTCACAACAATGAACAAATCAACAACATAATACTTGAATAGTTAAGATGTTCCTTCAACTAGAAGGTGTGCTTCAATGGAGGCCTAGATCAACACGTTTTCACATAATCTTTGAGACTCTAGCATGAAGGATCAAATTGAAAGACTCAATTAAACACCACAGTCTTTGATCAATCATGCCTAAGATATACCTGAAGACTTACATAAAATCTTTATCAACAAATGATAGTGAATTGATTTTAATTTTTTATCTCATCCAAGATGAAGGCTCTTTTTGAAATGAAATTACAAATACCATTAAAATTTCACAGGGACAAGATCCTGTGTGATTTCACAAATATTTCAATGTAATATTACAATAGGAATGAAAGAAACTATTTGTAGACATTCTGAAATAAAGAAGACACAAATTTCTAGAGATTGGACACAAATTAATTTCAAAATTGCTTAAATTAATCAACAAGGGAAAGCTTCCAGAGCAATCTCAGTGCTCATTTATGGCTATACATCTATAACCAACTTGACATGATAGAAATCCTAACACAAAGTAAATTAGCCAGGTATCTCAGATGGGCTTCTCAAAATAAGGATTTCTCAAATTTTCTCTTAGGAATTAAAACTCCAACCATTTGCAAGAGTAATCTCATTGCATTTATACATTTTCCTCACTCAATTTCCCCCCCAAAAGAGAAGAATATTTGAGGGACCTTTGCTTGTTACCAATTTGTTTCAGACAACGACGTTTAACAAATTCAGATCCAAAATCTGCAGGTGGACCAATTGTGAACTGATCACATTTCTTGGGCCCTCGACTAATGACTAGGATGCCATACCACAACTTTTCAAGAGTCCTTTTAATCATTCTGATTCTATCACACAAGAAATCCTCTTTTTAATCATTTTCGGAGCCTCTGCATAGTTGGACTTGATAGGTCATCCCTTTTTTCTCTCGAGGCCACACATTTTTCACCTTTTGTGCCTACACTTTCATCATTTCATCCCTTTTCCCTCTCTTTCCTCTACAATTTTCCCCGCATCCATTTCCTCTGGTAATTCCCGTCTTTGTAAGTGCCTGAGCAATTCCCACTTCAAAATATCAACCTTAACAATCCTTAGACTCACAATTTAATTTTCAAATCCATTCAATGGCACCTTACAGACTAGAGATGAAAAGGAATTTCATCAAAGAACGATGAAAAATAGTGTGTATTCACGTCTCTAGGAGTCTTGGAGAAAAAATGGTAGAAAAAATAGGTGAAATTCACAAAAGAACCGTTGATTCTACCCCTTTTCCACTTTATATCATAACCATCCACGTGTTTCCTTAGCACAACTACAAAGGAGAAGCACAAAGGCAAGTCCCAAACAAGCACGAGCCTTCCACGCCCTGGGCCCAAGAAAAACACCTTTTGGCCTTTGAAAAGTCTTAATGTAAAAGGAGCTAGTGGAAGCCTCCACGTGTCTTCATGGTGCTCTTTTGATATGGTGCCCAAAAATAGAGACCCCAAATGAGCATGGGCTCACCATGTTTCTCAGTCATGAAGATTTTTTTAAAAAAGTTGAAGATTCAACATAAGGTGCCATGTGTCTAGGGTCTCGAGACATTTTTCTTTGGCCGTTGAAAAGTCCAAGCAAAGGGCAGAGTGAGCAGAAGCCTCCAAGTGTCCTCCTGGCACTTCTTCAAAATAAAACTTAGGGGTTGGTCCCTAAACATGCACGGTCCCTCCACATGTCCCAGGCCTTAGAAAGTTGCTTTAAAAATTCTAAGTATGGACAGAGCTGCGGAAACCTCCACGTGTCTCCTAGCGCAACTCCAAGGCCAAACCAAAAGGTGAATTTTCAAATGAGCGTCATTCCTCCACGTGGACAAGTTTTGGGTTGAAGCGAGCCTTATAGTTTTTAAAGTGTTCCACCAAGCCACATCCAACCAAAAAGGGCCATGTTTCCATTGATGTAGAGATGTAAATTTGAAGGGGAAAAACACACTGTCAAACCGTAAAAATGTAGGAAAACCACCATTTGAGCCAGAGATGAAATTTTCTTCAAGGACAGAGAATTTGGAAATGTTATAAGGTTCAAACATGATCCTCAAGCTACATTCAATCATGTTTCCTCAGGTATTTGGGAAAAAAATGACAGGGACAATAATACATGACTACGAAAAATGGAAGGAAAGGAACAACCCAAGTTTTACGCCCAATTTATAGACTCCTTCAGATGGACAGAGAAACAAAAACAAATTTTGGACCTTTAAGTGATCTTTGACCAAGGAAGGGACTGATCATGGCAACCAAATGGAGGATAAAGTCTTCAAGCACCAACTCGAGGAGATAGAAAACATGATAGAGGCCACAAACTAAGGAATTTCAATGACAAACGGGGTGAGACTAATTTGAGCACCAACAAGTTCACCTCTACATAGACACAAATATGATTTGGTTCCATAAATATTTTAGCCAAACTGCACTAGTTGAGTTATAATTTTTCCATCTAGTAGGTCTGTTAAGTATTATTGAAGCTCCTCTATTGTTCTTGGTAAATCTTCATCGATGTTTTTCTTCACAAAAACATATGATTTATCCTAATTGTGATGAAACATCATGAAATTTAATAAGAAATACTATAATTGAAGGTCTACACCAAACATATTAGTGTGATACCATATTAATTGCATTGCATATTCATACATGGCTACCTCTCATACACGAGGTTGTTTGAACATAGTTATTCATTTTGGAAATAAAGTAGGAAAATCCGTAAAAAAAAACCCTTTCGTGTTATATTTATTCACTGGATTTGGAGCAATACTTTTCCAATCCATTGCTAAGGGAACCTTTGGTGTTTCTAATTATAAATAGTTTGGGTTTTCCTCAAGCTCGGTTCATATATTTGAAAGAATGGTTACAAAATATGATGATTCTATCTCATTTTCATAAAAATACAAGTTCTCTTCCCTATTATTTTTGATGATGTAACTATTTTTTTGAAGGGAATTGAGAGGCATTACAACCCTCTGGAGATGTTTATATCCATATCTGGAAAAAAGTGAGGGTTGTTTTTCAATATTTGCATATTTATGGTAAGGGTCATAAGTTATTTTATATTGTAAAACAACTTCGAATCAAGATCTATTTACAAAGATTTTATAGCCTTGTTTTCAATTCCTTTTCTCTTTAGAACTAGAATGTTTACATCCTGAATGCAAAAATCTAGGTAATTTGAAAAACAAAAGATATATTTTGTGGAAAGTTTATAGTGTGGTAATTGTATTTGTATTTCCCACCCGAAACATGTGTCACTTAAAATATGTGGCTTATTATTGCAATTAACATTTCATCAAATTGAATAAGATTATTTAATAGTTTAGGTTGTGGGCTAGGGACCATGTTGTTCCAATTAGAAAATTAATTACCATTTTTCTCACCATCACATATATTGAAAACAATATTCCCTTCCCTTTTAAACCTGCATTCCTAGAAATGATTCATGGCATTTGAAACATATATACCTATATGAGAGAGAAACTATCTTTTCACATAATGTTTCTTGATAAACATAAATACCTTCTAAGGTGGGGGGATCTGAACATGTGTTAGAGTGGTCACAATATTAAATCCTTGAACTGAATGTTCATGTATCTATTTTTTGGTATTAAATAATTGCCTTCTATATTTGTCTGTGTCATCTTTGTGTTCCGATAATTGTGTCCTTGTTCATTTCTCCGGTCTTTTCTTTTAGTGTTTTTTGCATTACCTTTACCAATATTATTTTCATTCACCATTTCCCTATAATTTGAAAACAAGTACATAAATTACAAAATAAAATTGAGAAGGATGAACTACAGGTAACTAAGATGTATAAAAATATACATATAGCTAGTTTAAAAATGTATAAAAATGGGTTTACTTAATTTAATCATAGATACAAATACCATATAAAACAATATGTATGTGTATATAACACAACTCAACTTATAAATTACAAATTTCTATAGACTATCTTCCTATATAAAAATGTTAACTACAACATCATGGGTAGGTGTGGTTTCTTTTTAATAATACATTTTTGTTCCTTTTCATTATACATTTATTTTTTTATTATCAAAATAAGGTAATATGTGCAAAAGAGTACTTGTTCCTAAATGATGGATACTTATCCCGATGATGGATCTAGCTAATAAAAATCTGGTGTAGATAATCCCATTATGATAGCAACAGTCTCTTTAAAATAAATCACCCAGATTGTGCCCTTTTTATCTTATAACAAAAAGTTCAATGCATACCTATATTTGAATTTCTCCAAATCTGTTGTAATTTTTATTGTTTTTTTGGCACTATTTCACCAACCAAATTAGTGCATGCAAAATAATAGAAGTTGGTCATATTTATATGGCTAATGGTTACATCCAATGAATCCTAGTTGTTATATCACCTGTTATGTATGTCAAATCTTGACAATTTCCATTGGATCGGGCTTGACGTCATTCAATGAAGAAGGAACATCTTTGAAGGAGTTTGACATTAGCCACTTTTTAGGGTCTTTTGTCTATGTTATTGATGCAATGATGAAAAGTTGTGAATTAAAACCAGCAGAAATAGATTTCCCATTGAATGATGTGAATTTTCTACATTTCACAACAAATATTGGTGTCGTAGCTGGTTCTGCATGGCACATTTTAGATAACACATGTCACTCACGCTCACTTTGAATATTCCCCATAAGGTAATCTCTATAACATGCTTTGAGATGTCCTGGAGTAAAATATTTTTTTGGTGCTTGAAATATTGTGTATAATTGAGATATCAATGATAGAAACAACTCTAATTACATCCACTATACTATTGATGCATGAAATTTTCCTGTCTGTTTATGCCGAAAAATTTAAAATCTGTATATAGGTATGTTGTTTGTACTATCAACAAAAATTTCTACAAACAAAATCACTATCAAGAATGATCTCCTAATTTATTAGAATTACTAAATTGATTGTTTGCATATTTTAAATTTCCATTTGAAATATTGTATACCTTTTTTGTTTGTATACTTTTATGGAAATTAGTAGTTTCATGTCCAAAGGAGGTAACACTTGATGTCATCACCATCACAATATATTATGTTGAAGTTGAACACCTATCCTGGTCCTTTATTATTAATGAAAGCATGCGGGTTCTCTTTTACGGTGATTCAACACTAGATGTTCTATTTTTTTGGTAAGGGTTCAATTCCTTAATAGATGTCATTGGTTTACGGTGAGTTGCGGTGATTTCCTTTTTGGTGTCAACACATAGTAAGGTTTTATGTTCAATTCCTAATTTACTAAAGGAATCATTATTATTGGCCATAAATTTTGTTAAATTTTTAAGTTACCTTACCAAGTTTTCCTTCTTTTGAAGCACTTCCATGCAAATTTTTTTTTATCAAGTGTTATTTTTTCATGAAATTATTTGAGAAAATTTCCTATGTACTAAAATTTTCTATGTATTTCAGATTTTGGGTTTCAGGAATCAATTTGCATTTTGCATGAAAATTTCTTCCCAAAACCTGAAACCTGAAATACATAGGAAATTAGACCATATCATAAGTTGGGGTTAAAATTGAAATTTTCATGCAAATTGTAAGTTGAATTCCAAAATTGACCCCCAAGTCCATTTTGGGTTTGGAACCCAATTCAAAATTTACATGAAAATTGGAAATTAACTCCCAAAATCGACTCCGATCGTAGAAGACCATTTTGGGTTTCATAACATGATTTTTATTTGCATGAAAATTACAAGTCGAGTCCCAAAACCAAAATAGAAAGAAACCAAGGCCATTTCAGGTTTTGGGTTTGACATAACAAATTACATATAATGTGTACATCAACACGAAACCCGATGTAGTGTAAAAAGTGAGCCAAGTTCCAACCATGAGTCGGTATATTAAATTTCACCTACCCATACGTGTCACCTACGTGGTAATTAATTCTCCCTTTTCTAATTAAGGTTGAGTTTTTACATGACATTTAAACCTAACATTTTGTAATCTCGCTTGTTGATGCTCCTCAACTTCTAATCGTACATCTTGCATGGTTTTTTGAGCAATTTTCATGATTTTATCTTCTACCCGCTTGTTATTTCATTAATTTTTAGTGATTTAATTGTTTTTACAATGTTTTGGGATGTTATTTTGGGAATTATTTTCCATCTTTTACCTGACATTATGGGTGTTCTTGGTTTTTTCATTTTTGGTTCATTTCTAGGATTTTCTTCCTTGTGTCTTTAGATTAACATCTCCTTTTCCATTCTTCCTTCATTTTTCATGTTTTTGGTGAATATTTGGCTTCAAAATCTCAATTACTTGAGAAACGAAGGAGAGTTAATCATTAATCATCAAATTGGAAGTATCAAGCTACAAAGCGAGGCCTTTACTCCTTTCGAAGACCAAATCGAAGTTCGGGGTTGCAAAAAAAGACCCAACACGCCATCGAGGTTGGAGGTTGAAAAACACACAAAAACCTCCACCTACACAATTTTAGTGGTTGAAGTTTGCACAAAAGGGCTGACTTCTAAATAATTTCAATTTTGAATTGTAAGGTTGCAAAGTAGGGCATAAGTTCTACCGGTGCATTTCAAAGGTTCCTTGTTGTGTTTTAGGGGATGACTTCTTCCCTTAGTTTAAAAGAGTTTCATAAGGTTTTTAAGAGATTATTCTAAAGGAAAATGTTTGAATCGTCATCTAATGGAAAAAGGATAATAAATAAAAACTTACAAGGTGTTGCTCCTTTTCCAAAGATCACATCCAACATCAATAATATTAGAGACATTGACCTCAGCCACATCGATCTTCTAGAGTTTTGGGGCAAGATTAAAGATCCATCTAAGAATTCTTGGATCAAAAGTATTTATGACAATGGAATTGCATTGGCTTCCACTTTTCCACCCTTGATGTAGTGTCTGAATTTGTTATAACAATTACAGTAAATTATGACGTAGATTTAAGAAGCTGTAAAAGATGATGATGGGACAATTATAATTAGATTAAATATTGATTACTTTGAATATTTGTTAAAAATTCTTGATGTCGAGGGATATGCCTCAATTTATGCCAACTCTACTCTTGAGCATTGGAAAATAAATTTTGATGCTTGTGTCAAGGTTCTTAACAAGATCTATTTAGAAAATCCCAATTCTTTAGTGACTAGAGTTCCAAAGACTATTCCCCACTTAGATTTCATTCGGAAGTGAATGACATTATCACATTATTGAGTAGAGTTACATGGATCCCGTCTTCAAAGGATTTTTAAGAATGGATGTACTTGTATATCTCTATTATTTGTAAAAATTATGATCTCATTCGATGGGTAGAGCACATCAACGATGCCATACACACCAGATGTTAGAAGTACCAACCATAGGAAACTTCTATATGAATTCTTATCTGGTATATACCATTGTGGGAATGAGAAATTATCCAGGATTGACACCCACGAGAGTAAGTAATTCATCACAAATTTATGACTTTTATCCTCAATTAATGATGAAAGAAGGATCAAGCCACTTTAGGAGGGTGAATGATGCTTTCTTATTTTCTCTCATTTGTGTCTTTATTAAGGAGACTATAGTTGAAGGATATAAGAGAGTTCTTGGAATGTAGTGAGGAATTTGGGTTGTATTTTCCTACAGTTCCCAATATTCACATATCTTAGAGTAGGAGGATTTTCAAGTTCTCCTTATAAACTATAAAGGTTTCCCACAGACAATTGGGTATTGATGGAGTTAGTTTGATAATTTCTATCTCTCCACAAGTTCCAAAAAAGTATGCACAAGGCAAGGGTCTAATTCATAGTAATTTTGGGTTGATACACTTGTATATCCTCATATAAAGTGAAGAATGTTGAAGGTGAAATGTAGAAAATGAAAATCAAGACCTATCACCCACAAATCATCTTGAGTTATTGGGGTGTATTCGGTGGACTCGGACCAACTAGTGTTCATATACCACAGTTGGAAGATATTTGGATCAACTGTAGAGATGAGATTGAAGTAGAGGAAAGAGCTTTTAAAAGGTTGAATCTTGATGACGTAGCTATATACAAAATTGTATATGTACTAGAAGGCCTCTTAGATGATGGAGAGGTTTTATACCTAATATATGAGAAAAATGTGAAGGATCAACCACTACCATGGATCAATTGGTCACTTCAAGAGTGAAATATTTCTAGGGAGTGTGCAACTCATATTTTCAACCGAACCCACCAATGGTTTATTTCCTTGGGAATAACATCAAACATGTTAGAATAAGTCATTGTTGTAGAAGAGAAAGTATAACTTGTAGTGGCCCACCCTAATTCATTAAAAGGAGGAAAACACACTCCTAACCCTCACAAAATCTCCATTGTATGAAGAGGGTTTGGTTTTCTTCTAAGGTTCCTTCCATAGAAGTTGCTTCTTCAAAAGTTCCTTTCACAGAAGTCATTCATCTAAGTGTTTCCCCACCAACCTCTACTCAAGAGTTGTAGTCACTTCCTCCATCTCATATTCCCTCTTCCCTATTTTATTATCCTCCACATTTCACTCTTCCCTTTCCCACATCTTCCATTTCTTATCCTCCCATTTCCCTTACTCTCATCACCTCATCTACTACCATGGACCACATATTTTCCTCTCTTCCCTCTCTCACTTGTAGGATATTTTGGCTCTGGGTTACCCTCTAGGAACTCCCCTTCCTTAAAAATTTCTTCCCACTTCCTCTCACACTACCCTTCCTATTTCATCCATCCCCTGTAACTATCCTTTCCACCCCTTCCTCACTTGTCACCACTTAATTACCATTGGTGGTTACTACAACAACTACCCTTTCATCACCCATCCAATTTACTACCATGATGACAATGAACATGTCATATTTTGAGCAGTTTGTTTCTTCTTGTTTCTTACTCTTGCATGGATGAGTAGACAAACCCCTAAGAAAAATAAGAAGATACCTATTAGAGATGATGTTGATCTCAATATCTTAGATCCAAGTTCCTGGTGTCACACAAAGATACCAAGGGTTATTTCTCACCTTTTTTCTATCATATAGTAGAAATATTTGTGGAGATAGTGACCCACGACTCTTGGTATGTCAAAGGAAGATATCACTGCAGAAAAATTATAAGATTTCTAGGTTCTCTCTAGGAAAGGCCATCCATGAAGGATTCAAACAAGATGTCTATATTGCTCTCAAAAACCTCATGGAATTTTTATAAGGATAAGATCACCAAGGATGAGATTAACAAAAGGTAGAACAATTGAAAACCATCCTCCATAAGATCACACATCCAACCCCTTCAACCACCCTCACAATATCCACAAGCTTTAATGTAAGTTACTTCTCTGTAGTTGAGAAAATTAGACAACAAGAGAGATCAGTTGTGGCTTGTATTGAAAGAAAAATCTAAGAAGGAAAACATGTGATAAAATATGTTGTCACTATGTATAACAAACTTGAGTCGAGAGAAGGATATGGTTACCCAAATGTATCATATCTGAGAGAGGAAATTGATAATTTAGAACTCACATTAGAGGTCCTGGAAGGAGATTCAAAGTGTTAAATGATGAGGGTCATCAATCCTCACCATTAATAATGTCAATCTAGGTTAGTTTCCAAATTTGTATGCATTAAGAGAAGAAGATCTCGGAAAGAGACTCCTTTAAACACAATCCAAACTTGCATAAAATAAATCACACATGCAGAAATTTAAAGGCACACTTGCAGAAATGTAAACACACTTGCATAAATAAAGGTTGCATGAAAGAAATGAAACTTGCATAAATGAAATTTCTGAATTAAAAATAACTGAAAGATAAAAAGACACCTACAGGTTCACAACAAAAATTGTACTGAAGAAGGATCACATAACATGAAATCAGAAGTTTACAACAAAAGAAAAACTACAGAAATAAAGAAACAAACATTAACACATTGATCCATCTTCCTTGGAATGAGTGGCCAACTCATTCCTTGGAAGATGACTTAATTCATACTTTTAATTCAGAACTTGCAGAATAACTTTACTTCAAAAGATTAAAAAGAAAGAACAAATCTTTATTTCTTTGGAGAAAAACATTACATATATGAGTGTGGAAGTTGCATTTATAATTTATTCATCCAACCAACTCCTTATTTTGGGAGATACAATATGATTTTATATTTATTCTAATCCTAACAACTAAGATCTCCATCTCCACAAAATATGGAGAGAGGTCTATTATTGAAGTCAAAGTCTTATCTCACTTATTTTAGGAAGATTTGCTCCCAAATCTTCTCTTTACTTTTCGGTAACAAGAATCATAATGATTTTATTTTACTACATTATTGGAAGGATACTTTGCCTCAAAATATTATTTTGACTAAATACCTTTCCCATATTTTCCATTTGACTTTTCTATTTTTTATTGTGGAATTTTTGACGCTGTCATGCGATATGATTTTTCTTTGATTTTGAGTTCACTAAAAGTTAGATTTATCTTCATTGGTAAAACCTATTGCAAATATGAATGAGGTTTTGTTAAACACATTTATAAACAAAAAATCTCTCAGATTTTTTGTTTGAATTTTCTTTTCTATTTATGGAACTTTAGCACTCGTCTGATACACTTTTCCTCAAATTGCATCTCACTAAAAGTTAGAACTCTCTTCATTGGTAAAAATTGTTGCAAATCTAAATGAGGTTTTGTTAAACAAATATCTATAAACAAAAACATCTCTAATATTTTCTATTTGATCGGGAAATTTGAGAACATTCAAAGTGTGTTTATGGAACTTTTAGCTCTCGTTTGATACACTTTACCTCATCATGTAACTCACTAAAAGTTAGATCTCTTTTCATTGGTAAAACTGTAGCAAATCTGAATGAGGTTTTTGTTAAACACATTTCCATAAACAAAAATCTCTCTCATATTTTCCATTTGACTATTTATGTTTCTATTTATGGAACTTTTAGTTCTCATCTAATACACTTTTTCCTCGAATTGCAGCTCACTACAAGTTAGATTTCTCTTCATTGGTAAAAAATGTAACAAATCTGAATGAGGTTTATGTTAAACACATTGCTATAAACAAAAACCTCTCTCATATTTTCCATTTGACTCTCTAATTATTCATAGTCCCCATTTGATGCAAGTTCTGGAACTAAATCGTAAGTTCCGAACTAAACTTGCAAGTACGGAACTAACTTTGCAAGTTCGGAACTAAATCTGTAAGTTTTGGAATTAACTCTGTGAGTTCCGAACTAAATCGTGAGTTCGGAACTAAATCTATGAGTTAGGAGCTAACTTAAAACAACTATAACTTTTGCACACGATCTTAGATTGAGATGATTCTTTTTTGAACTTGCATAATTTTTTGAGAGAAATCTGAATATGAAATAAGTTTTGAGTTTAGATATACCATCCATGATAAATTACAATTTTCCCAATACTAGCATTATCTTTCCTTTATGGCCTGTATACACAAGACTTTGCATCTCTTCCCAAATAATCAATAGGATTAGTCAACAAAACAGATAACAAAATATTTCTAAATAATTAACAAGATATATATCCTATATTATATCTTAAGCAAACTATAAGTTAAGTAGATTACATTTAAATCTAATTTCAAAGGTAACTTGTAAGGATAAAATAGTGGTAATTTATGGCCTCATCATTAAATTCGATCTACTCCTAGGAGAAGGGATCGTTGACAAATATTCAAAATTGTTTGAGTATAATGAATCCATGGAGTTCTATTTAGATGTTACTAGAGGCCATGTCAAAGTTGGTTGAGGTGAGAAATGAGTGATTTGATGGCCTTAATGATATCAAAGATGAATTTGACACCATTTATTATAGGTTCTAGAATGAATATATTGATGTGCTTCCAATAGATCAAATCACATTAAATTTCAAGATCTTGGTTGAAGAAGATATTGATTCAACCAAATATTTTGGCCTAGAATCTATCAATAAGCTAGTGGTCTATTAAAACTTCTTGAGCCAACTCTGAAAGATCATAAATCAAGCTAAAATGTTTCTTGGAAAGATGAACCAAATAACCAAATCTGCTGAGGTCTTGAATCTCTGCACGTGCGAGACCAGATGATACATATGTACAAGATATCATCAAATGAGTTCTTGATTATCAACCAAAATAGACTGGAGAAGAAACAAAGGAAACCAACATAGATGAGGAAAAGGGTGGAATTAGTCCTAGATAATTCTTCACCGACATTTTCATAGTCTCTGAGACACGATTAACCATTTGAGTTTCAGTTTGACCCAGTCAAATTTGACAACTACTTGGCTATTTTGTCGGAGATTGTTTCATAAATGTAAATGCATCCTATTTTTAGTATGTAACAATTAAGAAGAGTGTCTATAATTTCTCAACCTTCTTAATCTATAAATAGGATGATGCATTATGTAGTAAGGGTACTTTTAATCATTTGTATAAGGAGGCTCTACCATTTTGAGTACTTGTATACAGGCTTAAGCCTCAATATTATGAACAAAAATGATATTTATCATTATTTTACTTAATGTGCTATGTATTTCAGTGGTTCATTCTATACTTGTGAATGTTTCTTTCCTAGTATTTGTTGATCCATTCTACATTCACATTGGGTTATCCATTCTTTATTAGATTGCAAGTTGTGATTAATAAGACTTATTTGTTATAGTTGTGGAATCAAGTGAATCCCTTCTATTATTGTTAAGTCTTATCTTCATTAAAAGTATTTTGTTAAAGAAAAAGGTATAAAATTGTGCAAGTTATTATATTTTTGTTAAATATTTTTGCTTGTAGAATCTAATATTTTGTTCCTTAAACTATTAATGCATCACCATTTTTAATTATTCTCAGTTTCCTCTCTCCCTTTTCTCCAAAAAGTTGGATAGTGTAGTTTGTTTTCAATATCATAGGTTTTACAACTTGATCTTCCATCAAATGCACATAGTTTAGAAGGAATCTGGTATTCTTTGGAGGTTCATCCCAAGGATCCAAGGTCCCACACCTTGGGGATGTTCCTATGTTGCATTGGATCATCTAACAATTCAACAAGTGCACGATCCAAGTGACAATAATTTTTGGCATACCCCTGTGGGATGAGAGATATGAGTTGGTACTTCTCTTAGTATTTGTATTAATCAAAGGTACCTAACAACTCCATATCTCTATGTTTCTAGATCCAAAGTGCATGCACTTATGTGAAGGATTCAAATAAGAGCTTCTTCATAGAAAGAAAATCAATGGATTATTGAAATGTCTTTAACCCTCTAAGGAGAAGAAAAGGAGAGGCTTCATCATCTTCTTGCAGAGCATACTCAATTCCTCCATTTGGAATATTCCCTCTACCAAGGGGATATCAACCACTTGTCGTAATGGAAGTAAGGAACCATTTCTTTCCCATCTTCAATAGTGGTATCCATTTGGTGCTTGCTCAATGTGATGCTATACCTATACCAACTCTGAAAAGTTTACCATTCTTCATTAGTGAAACTAGGGTCATCCCCATAGAGTAAATTAAATATGTTTCTAAAAACTATGTAGTTCATAATATCACATAATATATTGTTGAGGTTAAGCTCCTTACTATTTCCTTGAAGGGAAAGGTGCTTCAATGGTTTTGTGGTATGGAGCCCAACACTATACACAACTAGGACAAGTTAGGAGAACAAATCTATAAAAATTTGAAGTTTAGAGTAATCATCTATCTCTCATGGAGCAGTTGACTACTATCAAAAGAGATCCCCAGGAGTTCATGGGAGATTTCAATTTCTAGTTCCAAAAGATGTGGAATAGGATTCCACCACTTGATCAATCCTTCCCTGAATAATGCATTCTTGTATTATTTATGGGCATTGAACAATGATGTTGTGGTTATGATCCAATCAATGGGTGGAAGAAATCTATTAGAATCTTATGATATTGCTATATGAGCCAAGATTTGTGTGATTCAGGATGAAAAGATAGCTCCAAGGCCACCAATTCCTTTTTTTGCTGAGTTTTCCACTAATCAACTAGCCATTTCTCCCCTACCTTCATTATCTAACCAATCATCTCAACCAGTACCTCCTCCCTCAAATGATCTCTATGAGGTTAAATCCTTGCTTTAGAGTTTTGGAAATGATTTGATTGCCCTTAAAAGATAGCAGTCTAAACACAACCATCCCTACCAACCTCAAAATTAACAGTATCAACCAAATCAGAAACCTTTCTAGAGTAATGACTAGATTCAAAATCAAATAACTAATGTTAAACCCTTAAACATAAAAAAACCCCTTACTTCTAGCTCTTCCAGATTCAATGTTGTAGTGAAAAATAATCTTGTTTAATATTATGAATGGTGCTACCCATACTCTTAGCCACACAACCAGAATATGTATGTCAATGGAGTTCTTAGCCAAGAACTCATTGTTTATAAAGCATATCCACACCCATAGAGTAACAAGTGAAAGCTTCTCCGCAGGAAGATGTGAGTCAACCACAAACACATGGGGAGTCAACCTTGTTGAATTGACAAGAGGATTATTTTTGTGGATTTAATGTTGAATTCGTAATAGTAGCGTCTAATACAAGATTGAGTAAGAGGGAAATAGTAGGAGAATTGCCTAGGGTTGATCAAGCATATACTTCTCAACCTCATCTGCAAGCAACAATGAGAAAATATACAATATCTAAATCATCAATATCCCATGTTATTCAAGATGTGAGAAAAGATAATCAACCCAACACCACAATGCCAAATACCCAACTTCCAAAGGAGGATGTAGAAACACTGAAAGATCCATCCACATTGGGAGGTATTCCTATGAGTATAGTTGATCAAATGAAAAATATGAACCTTAAAGTTTACTATGCAGAGGCAATTTCTATTCCTTCATAAAGGAATCTACCACAAGAAGCTTTGAAAAGTTTCAGTTCACCAAAAAAAGAAAAAAATAAAGGGCTATCTACTTCTACCGGTTTGTGCCAACCCAAGGGGTAAAATGCTTCCAAGTCGGAAAACCACTACCCTTCTACATCTCTCTAATTATTGGAAAGCATCGGTACATAAGCGTATGATTGAATCCAGTGCTAGCAGCTCCGTAATCCCAAAATAGATTATTGATGCATTGGGTATTCAGATATACACAGTGATGAGGGGAGTTGTCTAACTAGATGGAACTACCATTCAAACCATTGGGATGATTAAGGATTTGAATCTTACCATTCATGCATGTCCAAGTTTATCAATTACTCAATACATATATGCTATTGATCTTCCTCCCTTCTTCGCCATATGCCTCTCTAGATCTTTCACTGCCAATATGGGAGGGTATCTCTATGCTGACTAATCACACATGCTCCTTAGAACTAGGTATGGAACTACAGTAAATATAAGGGTTGAACCAATCTGTAAAGATCACGTTGAACCTTATAACCCTAGTTCCATCAACATGAATTATACCATATATGAACATGAAGATCATGAAGCCACCACTCATGTTAAATAAATTCCAAATGTCTTGCTCAATGATTAGGGAGATGAAATTCAGTTTGATCCATATGCCTAATAATTGGAAGAATCAAGATTGAAGATTTATTATATAAATGAGGAAGGAGATACCATACCAAATTTTCTCAAATCCCAAGATGATCTTGAAGGATCATGGAAATTATTATTCGATGGATCAAGAAGAAAGATTGGTGTTGGTGTCGACATTATGGTGATTTCCCATAAGGTAAGAAATACTTCTTAGATTTTGGACTCACTTCAGTTGTATTAATAATGTATCTGAATATGAAAAATTGGTACAGGGAATCCAACTGGCTCAAAAGAGAGGTATCAAGGCATTGGCTATTTTTGGAGATAGTGAACTAGTTATACATTAGGTCAGATCTTGGAGTGCATCAAAGAACAATATGTTGAGATCCTATAAGAATAGGGTATGGGATTTGATTGAGGACTTTGAAGCTTTTGACATTCATGTAGTCCCTAGGAATCAAAACCAAGATGTAGATAGGCTTACAACAGTGGGATCTCAATATGATATCCCTGTTGATGTCATGAAGGAGGGAAATAAATTTGTCAAGTTGGTTGTAATACCAATAATACTAGATAATGCTAGTAATTGGAAAGTTTTTGACAACAATTAATAAATCATTCTCTTTCTTCAAGAAGAGGTCAAGTTTTCATTGAAAACTAGTCCAAGTTACAAGAGGCTTATAATGATCAAATTATTTAGTTAAAGGGAAATAAGTTTCCAAAGGGGTTGGTCACTCTTGAATCTATTTTTAATTTAGATGATCAGTTTAAAAGGGAAAAAACTAACATGATTATCAAAGAAGATGATTTTGAATAGGTACAAGTTGTAGATGATAGATTTTCAAATATTGGAAAGATATGCACGCTAGTTAAAAGATAGGATTTTGTCAACCTTTTCTAAGAGTATAATGAAATTTTTACTTAGAGTTATGAAGATCTCAAAGGATTCGATCCAGGCTAGCCCAACACACCATTGAACTTGACCTAAATTCCAAGCCAATTAGGAAAAAGAAGAGACCGGTCAATCCTAAAATTGAACCACTGATGAGGATGGAGCTTTCCAAACTCATCAAGGCTAGTATTATTTTCTCAATCAAGAAATCCTTTGGGGTTTCAAACCTAGTTCTAGTTAGGAAGAATAACGGGAAAATCAAGCTATGCATGGACTTCAGGGATCTCAATCGGGACTCCCTCAAGGATCATTACCCTCTATCATCTATGAAGCAGATTCTCTAAAACATGGCAGGAGTAGAAAGATTTTATTTTCCTGATTGGTATTTGGGCTATAATAAGATACTAGTCAAGGAATCAGATCAGTTCAAAATGGATTTCACCACCAAGTGGGGCACATTTTCCTACAATAAGATGTCATTCAGATTGTCTAACATTGGTGCCACTTTCAATTGAGCTATGGACACGACCTTCAAAGGGATTATAAATGATATAATCCTCATCTATTTAGGTGATATAACTATGTATTCTAAGCATGCACAAGACCATATGGATCATCTGACGAAATTATTTGATAGATGTAGGGAATTTGGGGTTTTTTTGAACCTCAAAAAATTTATTTTTGTTGTCCATGAAGGGAAATTATTAGGACATATTGTTTTGGTGGAAGGACGTTCAATTGACTTGGAAATAATATGTGCTATTTTGGAACTATATCTTCAAAGCCATAGAAAGGGTCTCCAAAACTTCTTGGGGACTATAAATTTTGTAAGGAGATTCATACCTATATTTATCACTTTTGCCAAGCCACTCAAATCTATGCTGAAAAAGAACACACCATTTAGATAGACTAAATAAGGTAAGAGTAGTTTCGATGCTATCAAAAAGGCTATTTCCGTGCCCCCACATTGGTAAATCCCGATTACAAAAAGGACGTCATCCTCTATTCCTTCATAGGATTGGAAATAATATATGGGATTCTCACCAAAGTATAATGATGATCGGATGGAACATTCAATTGCTTTCTTTTTAGTCAATACCTCAAGGATTATAAACTCAAGTAATCCTTTGTAGAGAATAATTTTTTTGATGTTGTGTGGGCTTAAAAGAAATTCAAGCATATGTTGTCCAACAATAGGATCCACATGATGGTATCACATCTAGGAGTTAAAAGGATTTTTGTTGAATAAGGACATAAATGAGAAAAGGGATGGATGGATTATGAAAGTGTAGTTATTTATTTATCCTTAATAACTTTACTAACCCCAAGCACACCATCCTATAACCCATTGGGAACTAGGCACTCACGAGGCACGTGCGGGTGCCAAGCCCCTCCTTAATGTAAGATTTTTGAGAAGGTTCCTCCATTAATGGAGGATGATTTATGAAGCAGGAGTACATTCACTTATTTAAAGAGGTAGAAAATGCAACTAGTAGATCTAACACTAGTGCATCACAAAATCTAAAGAACATTGCAAAAATCATAATAAATTGGATCTAAGCCATGATAAGTCAAATGACACAAGGTTTTAGACTCTTAAGCAAAATAGACATATTAAACCCAAAGATATATTGATTTAACATAGTTCAAGTAGCCACATTATAGTCAAAAGGGTCATCTCAGACCATATACAGTAAATGATAGGGACCTAACTCTCGCAAGTCCTTCCCCATATGAGATCCTAACTATACTTTTCCCATTTTAACCCTTATTATAGATCCTAGTACCATACAAAGGTTTATGCCATCCCTTACAACCCTTAGCACTACATGCTCTAAACCCTATCATTACTTTAACCCATTATTACTCTGCTTCTTATTTTTTATGCGTTCCCTCTGTCTCTCATCATCTCTTTCATTCTATCTTTTTCTATTTCTTCATCCCTCTTCTATCTTCTCCTCTATCATCCTCTTTGTGTCTCTTGATGTCATTATCCTAAGCATCTATCTTTATAAGATCAACACCCAGTGCTATGCCTTCTCTCTTAGAAAGATCACATGCCAAGTGTCAATGTGGTATTCCATTGGTGAATACTTATCCCTTTGTAAACCCTCCACTCTCAACAACGATGTCTTCTAGGAAATTCCCTACATAGAATATCCCTTTCTTGACCTGAAAGGTTCCAGGACAACACCTTATCCATTCATCATGCCTAGTCAAGTCTTCACGTTTTTCCTCAAGTGCCTCTAGAATGCCAAATATGGATAAGTATTTTGAACTCATGTTTTGCTTCCCACATGCACCTGGTTTCACTTAAACCCTTCTTAAACCCCTTTGTCCTGCATGCTTTTCCCTGAGTTCCCTTCTTCTCAATGGTCCTGCATGTGCACCCCTTAGTACTTAGCCAATATTTTAGGGACTAATATCACCCCACACTAAGCTTGTTCTCTCCTCAGAAACATCTATATTTTTCAAAGAATAAAGAATAGTGGGACATGGACAATCTAAATAAAGAATGAAAGAATGGAATAATCTGCTACTATTGTAGGAGGAGTGGAATTCTTTCTTTATTGTTTCTTCAATATTTTCCCAGGCATCCACCTCACTTTGTGCTTGCTGAAGTAGGTCACCCACTAGAGCGCTCACCTCATCAAAACTCAATACATTGCTCTTAGCATTCAATGTATCTACAATTCCTTCTAGTTGCTTTCTAAGATCGTCTAGTGCATCCATTCTATGGGTGACTTGGGGATATAGTTCCTTAAGATGATTCTTAATCAAACCTCACAAGGTCTTGATTGATTCCAATGTTTTCTCAACTTCGGCTAGGATCTTATCCCGCTCCGCCTATTTCCTTTGTTATTTTCTTGAAACTCCTTTAGATCCACCTCATGTGTAACAACTAGTATGCTTTCTACCCTATCTCTGTTAGTACAATTATCATAAATAACCTTAGCCATTTATGTGGTGGTCTTCACAGTGGTAAGGAGCTTGGAATACCGAGTAACTATCTCCTCGATCTTCAGTTCCTCTTCCTCCTAGCGTGCTAATGCCTCTTATGTTGATTCTAATGTGAGTGTCCACCTCTCAATGGTGAAGACGTGGGTCAGTCTTCCAATAATTACATGGTAAACTCGTATTTTTTCTTAGGTGGGGCCAAGTCTTGATGTATCAAGATTATGGCATCTAAAATAGTCTCTATCTTCTTATGGATCTCTCAAACCTTTACCGTTTCCTCCTTTAATTTGTGCCTTAATTATGCATTGCTCAGCTCCTCCTACTTTAGCTCCTTGTCATTTTCAATGATTTATTCATTTTGTTTTCAATGTATTCTTCCAAGACCCTTACTCTATCATTCCTCTTGAAGATCCTCACCTCAACCTCCACTGATACCTTGTTGAGTGTGTTACACACTTGATCATGTAATAGTTACTGAGCATTCACCAGAGGGTTTATTCCCTGGTATCTGGTATCTTCGTCAATGGATCAAGGTTGACCTTGAATTTAGGCTTATCAACGTGGGGATCAAAATCCCAAGACAACATCTTCCTTGTGCATAGGTACGCACCATATTCATCGAAAGAAGACCATGTAAGGAGTTGGTTTGAAGGCACGATACTTTGGAAATGCACATGTAGTACCTTACTTGGATCATTGATGTAGGTCATCCCTTGTTCCTATACCACTACCATACCCTTTCCTCCTATGCATGCTACCTTTGGGAAGCTTACCATCAGGCTGGGATCTCCACCCATGCTTCCATACTCCTTTTCTACACTCTCACTTTGCCTCCATCTCCTTGAGAACTTCTTCAAAGACCGTGCTCCACCTCTTGATCCACCAAGTATTTTATGATGTATTCTACCTCCCTTTCTATGACATCCTCTATCTGCTCATTGGTTAGGCTTGGAGTCCTTTGATCCTTCATGTTGACCTCCTCATTTCCCCCTTGTCATGAGTTCCTCCTTCATCCTCATCATTCTCTTCATTTCCCTCCTCCTATAACTCATGTACATCATACACAGGATGGTCCTAAGCCTCACCGTGCTCTTCATCATCCCCATCACCCTTTTTAGCCTCCATGCTCTGTTTCTTCCGATTCTACCTTTTTGTTACCCTTTGTTTCTTCCTAATTGGTGATTCCAATATAGGAGACTCTTATTTTTCTTCCTCTCTAGGTGACTCCTCTCTTTCTAGAGAGTCTTCTTTTTCAGGGGGCTTCTCCTGCTCTAGCATCTCTTCCTTATGTTTCTTCTCTTTCTCTTAACCGGGGGACTTCTTCCTGCATGCATAGGTGCTTGGCCTTGCACCCAATGCCTGTGCACCTATAGATTGCGATGTTTGTGCACTTGGTGCCTTTTTATCAAGGGCCTCCTCTCTCTCCATTTTCCTCGATGTGGCCTTCTTCCTTATGGTGGGGTCTTCTACAATAGAGACATCATTTTCAACATAAGCACCCTTCTCATACTTTGTCCTTATGTACAGGTATACCCTTGATGTAGTCCTCCTAGCAACATGCAATGTTATTGGCTTCACCATATGTACATCATGGGAGACATACTTCTCCACATAGGCATGTTTCTTTGGATATATCAAAGTCCTACATAGCTCATGGTAATCCTGGTCTACTGTGCTAAGGTCAAGCCTTAGTTTATTTACCTCTTTGAATCTATTGACTCGGCCTAGAAGTATTGTGTTGTGAAGGAGAATGGAAATTTGCACCAAGGACCCTTGGTGCCATCTGCCGAGTAAACATGCCAATACAAAAATGTTGGTACATGATAAATTCAGCTTCACCTTGTAGTAAAATAGGTAACTACTCAAGTATCCTCCACTCTGCGTTGAATGTGTCACACATCTATTTATACAATTTTTCTAGGCATGCCTTGTGGGAGACTGTCACGGTGTCACAAGTGTACTTATGAGGGGTTCTCATCTGGGTACTCCCACACAAATTTATCTGGACCATCAGAAACTCCAATCTCTGAAAAGATAGTGGTAAGGAGGATGTTACCAAACATGATATTTTCTTCATCGTGCGTGGCACTGATGATTTCTTCTACTATAAATTCCGAGAGGTTATAGATGGTCCCCTCCGAGATCTTCCAGAAAACATTCAATAAATCCTTGTTGATCTCCATCCATCTCTCTTGCCCATTTAGATTTATTACTAAGTGTGCGGCCATCCTCATTACAGGGTCGGAAATCACGAAGTTGTGCCAAAGTATCGTGACTTTTTCTTATAGTCATAGGCTTCAATAGTATTCTTGATGGCCTCCTTATCATCCAAGTCATCATAAAATGACTCTCCTTAATAATTAAGATGAGTAAATTTAGATATCATTTGGGGATTTCTCCGTAGCATATGTCCTGTGAAGTAGAAATAATTTTCATGTATGCATGACATTAACCATGGGTACAATCACTCAGGATTTTTCAAAAGAGGAAACTCTTAGAGTTGCAATAACCCAACCTTCTCCATATTCACCTTTATCTCAACATAATAGATAGGCATTCCATCGGGTGTCCTTTAATTTGTAGGATGAACTAGTTCTAATGCCATCTCATTCTCTGTGGTGTTCATCTGATGGTTGTAGTCACTTATGGCCATCTTTCTAACATGAGACACCCATTATTTTACAAACAACACATTATCTAGATATTGCATCTCTACATACCATTCTTTGTTAAAAATGGTGGAAACAACTTGTTTTCCTTTTCCATTGCCCTTCTTTGGTGAAATGTTTGCTACTTTTCTTGGTGTCATTTATCCACAGTCACTAAAAGTTATTTCTTCCTTCTGATCCTGGCTCTTCTCAATTTCTGCGGCTTTACCCTTTCGTGAAAATCCCTTCAATCCTATGCCCTAACTATGGAACCCTAACCTAGGAAAACTCTTCTTTACACAATATGGTGTATTAACTTGCGAGATTCAAAAAAATTCTATGACCCTCTCCCTCATGCCCGTGTACTCTTTTCCACTCTAGTTTTCTAATCAAACTGGCTATGCACTCAGATCTTCACAACCCTTTTTTGTGTAAATTTTCTTCAAGGATGCCCTAGTTCGCAAGAGATCTTCGATAACACGATTGCAAGGTAAAAAAATGTACCCAAACCTTCTACTTATAGTTTTTTTCCTTTTTCCAGAATAAATACTATGTCACCTACCAACATAACTTTGCAATAAAGGCTACTTTTTCTTCTAAATCCAAATTTCAAGTTGCTTTTACCCCTTCATGCCCAATCCTATGTGAAAATTTCTACAACCTTCTAGTGCGTAAAAACCCTTATTGACCAAAGATATCTACTCACACACTTGAAAATACAAAGACATTTCTTCTATCCTTACCCTTATTTCTAACATCACCTACCTCATGTTGTTCCTATGCTTCTCACCCTTGTACATGGTTTTTGTAAAGTATTTATGACACCAAACTCATTATGTTCACCTTCTCTATGCACGCTCTTCCAAACTACATGCTTTTGATCCTTCAACCTGGGTGATCGAAGCACAACTTCTCTACCAGCTTCTAGTACTTGTCACATCACTCCAATCCACACAAAAATGGATGCATAGTCCTCTGCGCATAGAATTTTTTTGAAAATAATAAGTGGCTACTAACACACAACACACACACAACAAGAAACGAGAAAGGGAAACACAAAGAAAGGAAATGCATTAAAGGAAATCCTAGGCTAAATGGCATTAATGCCTTATTTAGAAACACAAGGAAAAATTATTTATAGTAGGTCTTCAACCTACTCCCATTGAAATGGCCTGGTAACCATGTTCCACCTACCACTTGAATCGATAGGCATCCGAATCAATTATATAGGATATAATGTACAAGCCCATCCAATGGATTTTAAATTTCCCAGGTGGCGTAGAAACTTAGATTCATATAACGTAATCATCATCGCCCACCCTAAAACTTTTTCTTCTTGATGTGTCTATCATGTCATGCCTTCTACATAGATTTTTCTATCTTTCGAATCTAATGAGAAATGGTTTTTCTCTCATCTATCTCGCATTAACTTATTAATCCTTTCCTCAATAAATTTTTCATCGCCTAATCCTATTGCACATGTTATACACAATTATGGTAACATGAATTCAATAGGTAACATCGCTTCTGTGCCAAAAATCATTTGAAAAGGTGTGGCCTTGTTTAATCTTTTATAAGTAGTCCAATATGACCATAACACAAAATGAAGCATTATAATCCTAGTCCTTCCTTCCCACATCACAAATTTTGGTTAGTGTGTGACTCAATATCTTTGTTAAATGCCTCGGCGGTTTCATTAGCTTGGGGTTATAAGGGGTAGTATTTTGGTGGGCTACCATGTATTTTTCCAACAAGATTCTAACTGTCTTATTCAAGAAATGAGTAACCCTATTGTTATCCAAAATGTTCCCCTGCTCATTTTTGTGGCTTACTCCTTAATTCTTCCCTCTCTTATGCCTCGGTCATAATTTTTTTCTTTTCAAGAACTCAAAACCTTTTGGATATGGCACCATTGGATAGATCTTTTCTCAACTTTCCAGAAAGATAAAGTTTTCCTCCTAACTCCATGTATTTTTGAAGTTATGGCTCGGCGGATTTTTTGTGGGAAATTTTCCCTAAAAGGCCCACAGCCAATGAAATGATGCCACATGTCCAAGGAAGTGGGGGTTGGAGGAAACTTGGAATTTTTACCAAGTGTTTGGCAAAGTTTTCAAAAGGAATATTTTTCCCCATAGGCCCACCAAAGCCGAATCGAATGGTGCCACGTGTCCAAGGGGAAAAATTTGAAAAATTGACTAAGTGTTGGTGCCATGGAAAATTCAGGAGGGAAAAGCCCGTGCCTAATCACATTTTTCCACGTGTCCCTGGAGGCTAGAATGGCGGAGCACGAAGGTGAAATTAAAATTTTGAAGTGTTTGGGAAAAAAGGGAAAGGAAAATTATTGGCCCATAGCCCCGCCGACCAGTCAGGGCTTGCCACGTGTCCATGGGCACATGGACCATCGAAGTGCGGGGGGAGATTGGGAACTTTTCCCAAAAGGATTGCGCAAAAAAAAAAATTAAGGGAAAAGCCCACACCAAATAGGATCATGCCACATGGCACCGGAGCTTCAGGAGGTGGGGAAAACTTGGAAAATTTTCCCAAAGCAAAATCAAAGAAATTCCAAAGGGAAAAGTCCGCCCCTCAAGTGCGGACCAATGGAATCTCACCACGTGTCCATGTGGCAGTAAAAAATACAGGAAAGGCCCGCAGGAAAAAGGAACAGGAAAAGCCCACAACCAATGGGGTTTCGCCATGTGTCCAGGTCAGAAAAATGGTCAAAAAGCGATGGAAAAATTCAGGAGGAAATGCCCACGGCAAATCACCTGCTGCCACGTGTCCTCAACTCATCGGCCCGAGAAATTTTTGGAAAATTTTCCAATGGCCAAAACAAAGGAAAATAAAGCACAGAGGGCCCACATCCAATCAGAACATGCCACGTGGCACCGGAATGGTGGAGCATGGGGATTTTTTGGGAAATTTTCCCAAATGCAAAAAAAGGTGGAAAATTTCAAAATTTTCACCCGCCAATCCGTTTTGACCTGTTTTGCCCTAAAATTTCAAATGGCCATAACTTTCGATCCAGAGCTCGATTTTGCGTTCTTTATATAAATGGAAAGATGGTGAAATTCTCTATACAATTCCGGGGTAATTTTGGTATTTTGATGGATTTTGGAGAGAGAAAATTGAAAAATTCTTCTGACATGTGGTCATGGATAGAAATGACATTTCAACCACCATTTTTAATGAAGAATGGCTCGCATTCTCTCCCAGCATGGCAAAAAATGTCAAGGGATGGGCCTGTAAGGATGCCCATGTTGTTTTATTACATTTTTGGTTGGTGGTTGAAGCTCTCCCATGTTTTCCCACGTTTCTCTCTCCTGGGGTCACTTCTTGCACTGTAAAAGCCAAAATGGGCTCATTTTTGAAGAGGAGACACTTTTTTAGCTCTGTAACTTCCCTTTTTCTTCCTTTTTGGCAGAATTTGTGGAAATTTTTACCTTTCCATGTAATACAACACCCCTTTTTCCTCTTGGTCACTATAATGCATTGTATTGGATCTGGAATGATAATGTATGCTCTGTGATTAAAATCCCTCAATCCTTTCATATATCTACCATTGTTTCCTGATCTTTCATTACATCTTGAGAAATTTGTGCATGCTTTGTGTTGTGTTTTCTTGTGGATTGTGTATTTATTGCAGTATTAGGTGTCTACTACTCCTTTGGTGCATCACCTCATTAGCATTAGTCTCATTTTTCTTGCATTCCCTATCTTTGTCCCCTTGGAATTTAGAGTAGGAACTAGGAATTTAAACCTCTGCAACTTGTAAGTGATATATCTGATCAGGGGAGTTGAGGAACTAGCCTCTAATCTAGAGATTCCTCTCCCATTTTTCAAGTCCCACACTTGGGGAGAGGATTTAATGTTGTGAAATCACACTGGATGTCCAAAATATCAGACTAGGAGTCTGATCAACATCTAGGGGTGCTGCTGATTTGCAACAACAATTTTGGCATGCCCGGTGGGACCTTAGAGGTCTTCATCTTCATTGCAACAAATTTATGTGCATTTTTGCAAGTTTCTTGCTTAAAAGAACCCTAAATAGCACATCTAGTGACTCCAAGGAAGAAGAATCAGCTAGTTTTATCAGTGCAGACCTGAAAACTCATGAGAAGAATCACCACAAGGTCAAGAGTTGGAGAAGAAGAAGTGATGTTTGAGTATCTATAGTTATCTCCAAGAAGAAGGAAACGAGGGAGGAGAATTCAAATGTCTCCATCTCCACCAAATAGAACTCTGTCAACTCCTCCACCTAGTAGGCATTTCATTCAATCCACAAGGGTTCTAAGGCCAATCGAATGGCACAAAACAACCCCTATGTCAATTTCACCAGGCAAACAGCCCACTTGCTCTCAATGCATAGAATCCAATCCCAGTTGCAGCATTGAAGAACATCCCATACTTTATTGGAGAAAATCAGACCACTCCTGGTGATCATGTTAAGGATATTGCTAATATTTGTGCAATCCATGAGATCAATGAAATGTAAGTTGCTATCAAATTGTTGGCATCCTCATTCAAAGGGAAAGCTTTGCAATGGTTTAGGAGTTTTGCCTCAGGTTCTATTCAAAATTAGAACTAGCTATGTATATCCCTCCATGAGCAGTTTGGAGAAAAGGGAGATAACTTGTCCCTTTTGGAACAGCTGACAACCATCAAGAGAGCTCCCAATGAGTAGTTGGTGACCTCAACTTCGGGTTCCAAATGAATTGGGAGAGAATTCCAGTGGCAGTAAGGCCAACAATAGAAGATGCTTTTCTATATTACCTTAAAGCTTTAAATTCTGATATTTCTATGTTGATTCAATCCATGGGAGACACAACTATCCCTGTTGCTTATAGCATTGCCATTAGAGCTGAAAATTGTTTGATTCAAGCTAGAAAGCTAGCTCCTAGGCCTCCAATGCCATTATACCCAAGTTTAGAAATCCCAAACACTAATCAAATGCCTATTTTAGCCCCTATTCCCACTCCTATGAATTAGAATTAAAGTGAAGCTTCTACTTCATCTTCCAAAGTGCCTTAAATGAACTTTAAGAAGTCATGAAGCAATTGCAAAATCTAGGTAATGAGCTGGTTACACTCAAGAGGAAACAAGCCAAAGGTTTTAGACCCCCTTTCCAGCCTCAAGCTCATCCTAACAGGTAGCCATATCAGCCTCAAAGACCACCCAATCCAGTTGCAAATTTAAATAAAAAAAGACCTCCTTCCAATAGACCTTTTCAGCCTTATAATCCCAATGCTATATCTGCCTCTAAGGCATTAGTGCGTGTAAAACAACATAGCTCAAGAGTATGATTGGTGTTTCCCATGTAATGAACCTCACAAGCTTGAGTCTATGTGTTTCAACAAAGTGCCTTAAATCAAGCATTAATTGACAACTAATGGTGTGGAGGGTGAAGGTAGTCAAGGAAATAACCAACATCAAGAAACATTCCAGCAACAGTCAACTCCAAATGATGCCACACTTGTAAACTGGCAGGAAAAAGATTTTTGTGGCATGAATCAAACAATCTCCCAAAGTGTTGCAGCCAACACAAGATCAAAAAGGAGAAATTTGGGTGAAGAACAACCATTAGCTCCAAGCAATCCACAACCTTCTATCACTCCACAAATTATTGGCAAGCAAAATGCAGTTCCAAACACACAAGGACTACCTAAAATAGTTCCTAGGCCAACTCAAATGCTAGTTGTTGCTGCCCATGTGCAAGGAATGAATGTGTAGGCCAAGGGACAACAAAGAGATGCTTCATCTCCATTCAACATCATTGATCAGATGAAGAAGACAAATGTAAACATATCAATGTGGGAATCACTATCTATCCTAGGCCAAAGAGATTTGCTACAAGCTACCATGAAGGACTGGTCAACTTCGAATCAGCAGTCCAAATGCAAGAGAAGGTACTCACAAATGCTACCCAGCCTGAGGGGAATCATGGAGGATAGCAAGGTAAAATGTTGAAACCCCCTCCATTATATGTTTCATTGATCATTGGAATCCAGTTAGTACACAATTACATGATTGATTCGGGGAAAGTAGTTCAGTAATGCCCAAGCAAATAGATGATCAGTTGGGAATTCAATATGAGGTCATATCCAAAGTGGTAGTGTAATTAGATGGGACAGCAGTAACAACAGTTGGAGTGATAAATAACTTGAGTCTTGCTTTGCATGCATGCCCCAACGTTGTTGTTTTGCAAGATGTCTCAGTAATAGATCTTCCACCACTCTTTTCCCTATGTTTGTTAAGGGATTTCACAGCCAAGATTGGAGGGTACTTATCTGCTGATTGTTCACACATGTTGTTCAGAACAAGATATGGAACCAAGGCCACAATCAGATCTGAACCTATTGCAAACTTTCATATTGAGCCTTACACTCCAAGTTAGATCAATACCAATTGTTCAGCGTTTGATCAAGAGGATTATCCAAGCACTGATGAAGCTGAAACCAAGGTTGTAAGCATCCCAGATCTGATTCTTGATGAATGGGCAAACAAGGCACATGCTTTTGATCCTTATCAAGAAGTAGAAGATTTGAGCTAGGAGTCTATTGCATGCATGAAGAAAATCAGCCTATTCTAGCATCACCAAGCCAAACCACAAGGATGACAATGAGGTAGGGAAGTTTTTTTATGGATCAAGGAGTAGAAAAGGTGTAGGAGGGGGAGCTATGTTTGTTTCACCTCAAGGAGTTAATTATTATTCAGATTTTAAATTTCAGTTTGCATGCTCTAATAACACTTGCTGAATACGAAGCTTTGATACAAGGATCGCATTGGTCAATCAAGAGAGGAATAAAGAACTTTCAAGTCTTTGGTGATAGTGAGTTGATTGTCAACCAAGTTAAGGGGTAGTATGCTATCAAGAATGATCTACTCAAGTTCTACAAAAACAGGTGTGGGACCTCATTGAATATTTTGAGGGCTTTGGCATCAAATCCATTCCTAGAAAAGAGAACCAAGCTGCTTTGACGAGGCTTGCGCAGTAGTTGGGGAAGCCTTTGATGTTGTTGAAAGAATTCAAAAAGACAAGGTACAGCCAAACATCCATGTGATTATGAAGCCTTCAGTGCTAGACAACAATGTAAGTTGGCAAGTGTTTGAGAATGATCAACAAATCATCCATTTCTTGCAAGAAGAGGTTGATTTCTCAGCTAAAAATCAGGAAAAGTTGGAGCAGCAATATGGTGACCAAGTGGTACAGTTGAGAACCAACAAACTACCAAAGGGACTTATTACTTTGGAGTCCATTTTCAATCCTAATGATCAGTTTAGGAAGGAGAAAGAAAACATTCAAGTCAAGGGAGAAGATTCAGTGTCCATCTTGGTAGAAGAAGGCAAATCACTCCGAGTTGGTAAGGTGACAACTGAGCAAGAAAGGTATGAGTTCATACAACTTTGTCAAGAATTCCTTGATGTGTTTTCTTGGAGCTATGAAGATTTGAAAGGTTTCAATCCTAAGTTAGCTCAACACACTATTGAATTAGATCTAAGCACTAAACCCATCGAGACAAAAACAAAGGCCATCAATCCACACATGGAGCCTCTCTTGAGAAAGGAATTGAATAAGTTGATAGAATCAAGAATCATATTCCGTATCAAGCATTCTAGTTGGGTAGCCAACTTGGTTCCAGTTAGAAAGAAGAGTGGGGAAATCAGATTGTGTGTTGATTTCAGAGATTTGAATAGAGCATCTCTTAAGGACCATTACCCACTTCCTTCCATGGAGCAGATTTTGCAAGTTGTTGCTGGCTCGAGAGGTTTTCATTATTTGATGGCTATTCAGGGGTACAATCAGATTATGGTGAAAGAAGAAGATTAGTTCAAGACAGCCTTTACAACCAAATGGGGAACTTATGCATACAGGAAAATGCCATTTGGGCTGTCCAACGCTAGAGCTAATTTCCAAAGGGCAATGGACATGGCATTCAAGGATTTGATTAACAACATGGTGCTGATATATCTTGATGATATCACTATTTTTTCAAAAAATGCAGCAGACCATCTCTTTCATTTGAGGCAAGTGTTCCAAAGGTGCAGAATATTTGGAGTATCCTTGAATCCTAAAAAGTGTATTTTTCTAGCCCATGAAGGAAAGCTCCTTGGCCACATTTTCTCCAAAGAGGGATTAGTAATTGATCCAGAAAGAGTTGAAGCCATAAGAGCACTACCATTGCCAAGCCACAAGAAGGCCCTTCAAAGTTTCTTGGGGAGAATAAATTTTGTTCGGAGGTTTGTCCCAAATTTTGCAGCCCTAGTCAAGCCTATCACCAAGATGTTAAAGAAAATCATGGATTTCAAATGGATAGCAGAAGGCAAGGAAAGTTTTGAAGCAATCAAATAATCCATCTCTCAAGCCCCAACTCTCATCAACCTAGATTTCTCCAAGGATTTCATCCTCTATGCATTTGGGGGTGATGATACTATTTCTGCAATTTTGGTACAACAAAACACAAACAATAATAAGCAACCAATTACTTTCTTCAACCAAATCACGGAGGACTATGAGGTGATATATTCTTTCATTGAGAAGCATGTTCTTGCGAAGTAATCAGGATCTTGAAGAAATTCAAGCATCTAGTCTCAAACAACAAGGTTTAATTTTTGGTTTCTCATGTGGGAGTTAAAGACTTCCTCCTCAACAAAGACTTGAATGAAAAGAGAGTAGGTTGGATTACTCGTGTCATGGATTATGACATAGAGATCAAATTCACCAAGTTGGTTAGAGGAAAAGGATTGTGTGAGAAGCTGGTTTTGAACAAACACAAGAAAGCATGCAATGAGAAGGAGGCTGTTTTGGCGTTGCAGAAGACAGCCATGAGCAAGGAAGCACTCAAGAGGAAAATAATGGTGTTCTCACTCCTTGCTAGACCCAAGACATAATGCACTTTCTAAGCACATGTCTATACCCTCCGAGAGATGAACAAGGCTAAAAGAAGACACTTTAGATTGCAGGCTGACCCATATGCCCTTGTTGATGGTGTTTTGTTCGAAAAGGATGTGAATGGAGTGTTCTTTGAGATGCATTAGTACAAATCAAATTCATAGGGTGTTGGAGGAGTTCCATGGTGGATCAGCTAGTGTTCATTTTTCACCGAGAGTGACAGCTCTAAAGATCATGAGGGCTGGTTATTATTGGCCCAAGATTTTCAAGTGATTTTTATGCATGGATCAAGAGGTGCAAAAATTGTGCATTCTTCATGGTTAAGGAGAGGCTAGCTGCCCTTCCATTACACCCAATTTCAGTTGACCAGCCATTCATGCAATGGGGTTTGGACTTCATTGGAGTCATTAATCCCAATTCAAGCCAAGGACACAAATGGATTCTAACAGCAACAGATTACTTTACCAAGTGGACTGAAGCAGTAGCACTCAAGGAAGCAAATGAATCTAGCATCCTAGATTTCTATGAGGGAATAGCAACTAGATTTGGCATACCTGCTACAATAATATTAGATAATGCATTGGAATTCATTGGGTCCAAGGTGACTGAATGGGCTGTCAAGAATGGGATCTACCTAAGCACTTCATCAAATTATTACCCTCAGGGTAATGGCTAGGCTGAATCTACAAACAAGAACTTGTTGAGGATCATTAGGAGGAATCTTGATGAAAATCATAGGTCTTGGCATACTAAGTTGAAATCAGCCTTATGGGCTGATAGGATAACTCCCAAGAGATCTACAAGTAACTCTCCATTCAAGCTTGTTTATGGAAGAGAGGCAATTTTGCCCATGTCACTTGAGTTGCCAACATTGGAACTCATGAAATAGTTGGAGTTGTTGGATTTTGGGCCCATGGAGGTTAGATATGCAGAATTGATGGAGCTCCAAGAAATCAGAAATTAGGCATCCCAAGCAATGGAGAAGGATCAAGATTTGATAAAGAAGACCTTTGATAGAAAGGCCAAGAATAGATCTTTCCAAGTTGGAGATCTAGTGTTAAAATGGGATGCAGACAGAGCAAAACTGGGAAGGCATTCAAAATTTGATGCCATTTGGAGTGGCCCATACATGGTCACAAAGTGTAAGGACAACAATGCTTTCCAATTGTCTTCATTGGATGGCGAAGAACTGTAAATTCAGTCAATGGAATCCATCTAAAGCATTGCTACTGAAGGGAATTCTCCACCTTGTACATATTAGCCTAGGTTTTCATTCCTCCAAGTGCTTGTGCACATTGTTTTTGCTATAGATTAGCTTTGCTTTCCTAAGTGCTTTGGCACAAGCTTGTTGTTCTGGAAATGTGTTTGCAGGCCTTGCTCCATTAGGTGATGTTCCACCCTCCATCTTCCTCCTTGCAGTGTTCTAATCAGTTGGGGTACTAAGCAGAGAATTTTATGACCCCATGCCTAATGGACTACTTCAGTCAACTTGTATCTTCATCCACTAGGCGAGATGACCCCTCCGAGTCGCCAAAATTGTTATGCAAAATTTTCCCCCTGCACATTTTTGTGGCTAACTCCCTTCATTCTTCCCTCTCTTGTGCCTTAGTCAATTTTTTTGCTTTTTAGCACTAAAAACCTTCTAGAAATGGCACCATTGGATAGATATTTTTCTCAGCTTTCTAGAAAGGTAAAGTTTTCCTCCTAACTCCATGTATTTTTGAAGTTATGGCTCGGTGGAGTTTTTGTGGGAAATTTTCCCCTGGAAGGCCCGTAGCCAATGAAATGACGCCACATGTCCAAGGAAGTGGTGGGGGTCGGAGGGAAACTTGGAATTTTTACCAAGTGTTTGGAAAAGTTTTCAAAAGGAATATTTTGCCCCTGTAGGCCAGCCGACGAATCGAATGGCGCCACGTGTCCAAGGGGAAAAAATTGAAAAATCAACTAAGTGTTGGCACCATGGAAAATTTAGGAGGGAAAAGCCAACGCCTAATCACGTTTTCCACGTTTCCTGGAGGCCGAATGGTGGAGCGCGGAGGTGAAATTAAAATTTTGGCAAAGTGTTTGGGAAAAAGGGAAAGGAAAACTATTGGCCCGTAGCCCCACCGACCAGCCAAGGCCCACCACGTGTCCATGGGCACGCGGACCAATGGAGTGCGGGGGGAGATTGGGAACTTTTCCCAAAAGGATTGCGCAAAAAAAGAAAAAGTAAGGGAAAAGCCCATGCCAAATAGGATCGTGCCACATGGCACCGGAGCTTCGGGAGGCAGGCAGAACTTGGGAAATTTTCCCAAAGCAAAATCAAAGAAATTCCAAAGGGAAAATTCCACCCCTCAAGTGTAGACCAATGGAATCTCACCATGTGTCCATGTGGCGGTAAAAAATATAGGAAAGGCCCGCAGGAAAAGGAACAGGAAAATCTTGCAACCAATGGGGTTTCACCACGTGTCTAGGTTAGAAAAATGGTCAAAAAGTGATGGAAAAATTTAGGAGGAAATGCCCGCGGTGAATCACCTGCTGCCACGTGTCCTCAACTCACCGGCGGTGGGAATTTTTGGAAAATTTTCCAATGGCCAAAACAAAGGAAAATAAAGTGCAGAGGGCTGCGCATCCAATCGGGACATGCCACGTAACACCCGAACGGTAGAGCGCAGGGATTTTTTGGGAAATTTTCCCAAATGCAAAAAAAGGTAGAAAATTTCAAAATTTTCACCCGCAACTGTTTGACCCCTGTTTTGCCCTAAAATTTCAAATAGCCATAAATTTCGATCAGAGCTCGATTTTTGCGTTCTTTATATAAATGGAAAGATGGTGAAATTATCTCCAAGATTCTAGGGTCATTTTTGTATTTTTATGGGGTTTGAGAGAGAAAATTGAGAAATGCCTTTGGCACATGGTCATGGACAAATATGATGTTTCAACCACCATTTTTAATGAAGAATGGCTCGCATTCTCTCCCAGCATGGCGAAAAATGTTAGGGGATGGGCTGTAAGGATGCCCATGTTGTTTTATTGCATTTTTGGTCGGTGGTTGAAGCTCTCCCATGTTTTCCCATGTTTCTCTCTCCTGGGGTCACTTCTTGCACTGTAAAAGCCAGAATGGGCTCATTTTTGAAGGGGAGACACTTTTTCAGCTCTGCAACTTCCCTTTTTCTTCCTTTTTGGTAGAATTTGTGGAAATTTTTACCTTTCCATGCAATACAACACCCCTTTTTTCCTCTTGGTCACTGTAATGCATTGTATTGGATCTGGAATGATAATGTATGCTCTATGATTAAAATCCCTCAATCCTTTCATATATCTACCATTGTTTCCTGATCTTTCATTACATCTTGAGAAATTTGTGCATGCTTTGTGCTGTGTTTTCTTGTGGATTGTGTATGTATTGCAGTATTAGGTGTCTGCTACTCCTTTGGTGCATCACCTCATTAGCATTAGTCTCATTTTTCTTGCATTCCCTATCTTTTTCCCCTTGGAATTTAGAGTAGGAACTAGGAATTTAAACCTCTACAATTTGTAAGTGATATATCTAATCAGGGGAGTTGAGGAACCAACCTCTAATATGGATATTCCTCTCCCATCTTTCAAGTCCCACACTTAGGGAGAGGATTCAATGTTGTGCAATCACACTGGATGTCCAATATATCAAACTAGGAGTCTAATCAACATCTAGGGGTGCTACTGATTTGCAACAACACCTATCACTTATTAAACTCAACGGACATCCATATATGTTTATTATATTTTCCCACAAGAACCTAGATGTTTTTGTTATTGTGAAATACCTTGTAGGTATCACTTCTTCCCACCTCGTAAGATAATATGTGCATGTAATGATATAGTGTGAACCGATCCTTCGCATGGAAGGTGAAATTTGTCCTATAAAATCAATCGCCCATTTCTCAAATGGTTATGCGCTAGCTATCCATCTCAAGGATATCTCATCTCTTCTTCCTAGTTTTCCAAGCCATGGGAAATGGTCACGAGCATTCGCAAAACTCAATACGATCCGATAGATTATTTCCCACCACAACCCTTCCGGAAGGATCTGTGTAAGTTTGCATTCCCTACATAGTTTCCTCTTACAATCCCACCATGTTCATGCTCTAACACACACTGGCACAAAACCTCATCATGGCCTAGCTTGTATAAGTATCCACCAATTAACATGTAGGGTGTGACGGGTATCGCTAAGCGATTTCTTTCCCAAGTCCTCATTCCTTCCAAAGGTACCACACCCTTAATATAATAATTTATTTACCCTTAATAACTTTACTAACCCTAAGCGCACCAAGATATCACCCCGGTGAGTGTTAGGCTATCACCCAAGGCATGGATGGGTACCGAGCTCCTCCTTTATGTGAGATTTGTGAGAAGGTTCTGCCATTAATGGAGGATGATTTATAGAAGTAGGAGTACATTCACTTATTTAAAGAGGTAGAAAATGCAACTAGAAGATCTAACATTAGTGCATCACAAAAGCTAAAGAACATTGTAAGAAGCATAATAAATTGGATCTAATCCATGATAAGTCAAATGACACGAGGGTTTACACCCTTAAGTAAAATATACAGATTGAACCCAAATATATATTGATTTAAAATAGTTTAGGTAGCCACATTACAGTCAAAAGGGTCATCTCAAACCATATACAATAAATGATAGGGACCTAACTCTCGCAATTCCTTCCCCATATGATATATCAACTACAATTTTCCCATTTTAACCCTTATTATAGATCCCATTGCCATACGAGAGGTTTATGACATCCTATACAACCCTTAGCACTACATGCTCTAAACCCTAGCATTAATTCAACCCATTATTACTCTACTTCTTATTTTTATGCGTTCCCTCTATCTCCCATCATCTCTTGCATTCTATATTTTTCTATTTCTTTGTCCCTCTTATATCTTCTCCTTTATCATCCTCTCTGTGTCTACTACTGTCTTTATCCCGAGCATCTCTCTTTACAAGATCAACACCCAATGTTATGCCTTCTCTCATAGACATATTGCATGCCAAGTGTTGATGTGGTATTCCATTGGTGAATACTTATCCCTTTGAAAACCATCCACTCTCCACAATGATGTCTTCTAGGAATATTCCTGCATGGAATATCCTTTTCCGACCTCCAACGTTCCAGGATGGCACTTTATCCATTCAACATTCCTAGTCAGGTCTTCACATTTTTCCTCAAGTGCCTCTATAATGCCAAATATGGAAAATTATTTTAAACTCATGCTTTGCTTCCTGTGTGTGCCATGGTTTCACTTAAACCCTTCTTAAACCCCGTATCATGTGTGCTTTCCCCGAGTTCCCTTCTTCTCACTAGTCCTGGGCATACGCCCTTTGGTACTTAGCCAATATTTCATGGCCTACTAGAAATTCATGGAGTATGATGTCCACATTAAATTAATCAATTTGATCAGAGGGAAATGTTTGTGTCAACATATCACTTGTGATCTAGAAGTAAATGACGAATGTGATAATGTGCTACATAATCATCAGCAAGAAGAGACTCACATTCTTTTTGATTGGATGTATAACATGAATATATTTTTGTAATCAGGAGAGTATCCTCCCAATCTAGATATAACTCAAAGGATAAGCTTTAGGATTCAGTTGATCCCTTATGTTCTTATGGATAATGTACTTTTTGAAGGGATTTAAATGGATTTTTCTCTAGTGATGGCCATAGATGGGTGTTAAATGTAACTGATTATTTCACCCAATGGATGGAGGAAATAGAATTAAAGGAGAGAAATGAGAATTCCATTTTGGAATTTATCAGAGGTATCATGACAAGATTTGGTATGCCTTTCACTGTCATTTCAGATAACACCGAGGAATTTGTAGGTATGAAGCTCAGTGAATGGTCCATGAAGAATGGCGTCCATCTAAAACATTCATCAAGTTATCACCCACAAGGTAATAGTTTGGCTAAGTCAAGAAACAAGAATATGATATGGATTATCAAGAAAATGATGGCAAGTAACCACCTGAAATTGGCACACACAACTCAAGACTGCTCTTTGGGCAGATAGGATTACTCCAAAAAGGGCCATTAGAAATTCTCCCTTTATGTTAGTGTATGGGAGGGAAGAAAAGCTTCATTTATCTTTAGAATTAACATCTCTAGAACTAGCACACCATTTGGAAATGATGAAAAGTGATCCTAAGATAGTTTAGTTTTATGAACTTATGGAATTATAAGAGAAAGGAAACCAAGAAATGAAAAATCTTGAGCTATATCAAGCTTAGAAAAAAAAACCTTTGAAAAAAAAACAACTACTAGGTCTTTCTAAGAGGGAGACCTAGTTCTTAAATGGGATGCAAATAGGGCCAATCCAGGATTGCACGCAAAGTTTTATTCCCTTTGGAGTGGTCCATACTTGATCACTAGTTGCAAAGAGGAAAATTCATTTTGTCTTTCTATACTTAACGAAGAATCATTTCCTATCCCAGTCAATGGGATACACCTCAAATCTTTCTATTGAGGTATTTTCACCTTGTACAATAGTAGTCTAGTTTCCCTTCCTCCAAGTGCTCTTGCATTCTATATTTTCTTGTTTTGTTTTCTCATTTTTTTGGTTTTGGTTTTCTTTTTCTAGAGGTTTTCAGTTTTGTTCTCAAGGCTTAAATGACTCATGTGCCCAATGAATTGCTTAAGGATACTAGACTCGATGTTTGGAAGGAAAGAATTCCTTGGAGGTCACCAAAAATGTTAACTTTTCAAGTTCCCTTGCCAAGTTTTCCTTCTTTTTGAAACACTTCCTTGCAAAAAAATTCCTTTTATCAAGTGTTATTTTTTCACGAAATTATTTGAGAAAATTGCCTATGTACTAAAATTTTCTATGTATTTCATATTTTGGGTTTCGAGAATCAATTTGCATTTTACATGCAAATTGCTTCCCAAAACCTAAAACTTGAAGTACATAGGAAATTAGATCATATTGGAGGTCTGGGTTTAAATTGAAATTTGCATGAAAATTACAAGTTGAGTCTCGAAACCTGACCCCCAAGTGCATTTCGGAGTTTTAGAACCCAATTTCAAATTTGTATGTGGTTAACAAATCAACTCCCAAAACCCAACTCCTAACCACACAAGACCATTTTAGGTTTTGGAACCCAATTTACAATTTGCAAGTCGAGTCTCAAAACCTAAAATACAAAGAAACCAAGACCATTTCCATTTAGAGTTTGACATAGCAAATTACATGTATTGTGCACCAACTTCGAAACCCAACGTAATAAAAAAAAACCAAGTTCGACATCGAGTTAGCATATTATTTACCAACTTGTTTCACCTACATAATTAATTTTACCTTTTTATATTTAAGGTTGAGTTTTTATACGTCATTTCACCTAACATTTTGTACTCTAACTTGTTGACTCACCCTCGATTTCCGATTGTACCTCTTACATGGATTTTTGAGCACTTTTCATGATTTTATGTTCTACCCACTTGATATTTTGGAAAGTTGTAGTGTTGTAATTGTTTTTGTTATTTTTGGAATTATTTTCCATCTTATACCTTTCATTATGGGTGTTCTTGGTGTTTTCATTTTTGGCTCATTTTTAGGGTTTTCTTCCCCATGTCTTTGGATCAACATATCATTTTCCGTTCTTCCTTCATTTTTCATGTTTTTGGTGAAGATTTGGCTTCAAAATATCAATTAATTAAGAAACAAAGGAGGTTTCATCATTAATCATGAAACTAGAAGTATCAAGCTCAGAGAAAGCTTCACTCCCATCACAGACCAAATCAAAAATTTGAGGTTACAAAACAAATGCTAACTTCTGCCATCAAAGGTATGAGGTTGAAAATCATACAATGACCTCCTCCCAAACAATTTTGGGGCTCAAATTTTGCACAAAAAGGGATGACTTCCATGGAAGTTCAAGTCAAAATTGCAAGGTTGCAAAGAAGGTCATGAGTTACGCCAAGTGCATTTCAGAGGTTCCTTGTTATGTTTTAGGGGATGAATTTTACCCTTAGTTTTAAAGAGATTTGTAAGGTTTTAAAGATATTATTTCAAAGTAAAATGTCTAAATCATCATATAAGGGAAAAGAGAGAATGAGTTATAAATTCCAATGGGTTGTTCCCCCTTCCAACATCACATCCGACATCGATAATATTGGAGACACTGACCTCGATCATATTGACCTTCCAGAGTTTTGGGGCAGGGTTAGAGCTCCATCTTAGAATGCTTGGATGAAAAATATTTATGATAGTGGAATTACATTGGATTTTGATTTTCTAGCCTTGATATAGTGTCCTAAATTTGTTCTAACAACTAAAAAAAATATGACACAAATTCCCAGATTGTAAAATATGATGATGGGACAATTGTGATCAGATTAAATACTTATTACTTTGAATATTTGTGAAAAATTACTGATGTCGAGGGATATACCTCAGTTTCTCCTTGTTATGCTATTAATCATTGGAAAGAAAATTATGATGCTCGTGCCAAGGATCTTAATAAGAGTTATTTAACAAAGCCCAATTATTCAATGACCGAGTTCCAAAGACTATTCCGACATAGATTTCATCTGCGAAGTGAATGACATCATCACATTATGTAGTAGAGTTACAAGGCTACCTTCTTCAAAGGATTTTTAGGAATGTATGTACTTGTATATCTCTACTATTTATAAAATTTCTGATCTCATTCGATGGGCAGAGCACATCAATGATGCCATACACACCAAGATATTAAAAGTACCAACCATAAATATTTTCATATGATTTCTTATCCGGTAAATGCCACTTTGTGGGAATGAGAAAGTATGTAGTATTGACACCACAAGAGTATGGAATTCATCATATATTTATGACTTATATCCTCAATTAACAATGAAAGAAGGATCAAACCACTTTAGGAGGGTGAATGATGATTTATTTTTTCTCTCATTTGTGTCTTTGATAAGGAGATCTATAATCAAAGGATATCAAATAGTGCTTGGAATGTAGTGAGGACTTGGGGTTTTATTTTCTTGCAATTCCCAATGTTCACATATATTAGAGTAGGAGGATTTTTAGGTGCAACTTATAAAATACCAAGGTTTCATATAGATAATTAGGTATTGATGGATTTATTACGATGATTTCTACATCTCCACAAGATCTAACAAAGTAGGCACAAGGAGGGGTCCAATTCCTAGTAATTTTGGGTCAATACACTTGCATATCCTCATATAAAGAAAAGAATGTTGAAGGTGAAATTCAAAAATGACAATCAAGACCTATCGCCCATGAATCGGTTTTGATTATGGGGCATGGTCATTGGAATTAGACTAAGCGGCATTCATATACCACAGTTAGAAGATAACTGGATCAACTTTAGAGATGAGATTTAAGTATGGGAAAGAGACTATAAAAGGTTTAATCTTGATGAAGTAGCTAGGTATGGAATTGTAGATGTAATAGAAGGTCTCCAAGATGATGGGGAGGTTTTAAACCCAATATATGAGAAAAGAAATTTAAATGATCAAACACTTCCATGGATCAATTGGTCACTTTAGGAATGTAATAGTTCTAATGAGCGTGTAACTCATTCTCAACTGGACCCACCAATGGTTGATTTCATTGGGAATTACACCAAATGTGTTAGAAAAAGTCATTTTTGTAGTAGAGAAGGTACACCAAGTGGTTGTCCATCCTAATTATTCAAAAGGAGGGAAACCCACTCCCAAGCCTTGGGAAATCATAATTTTCTACAGAGGGTCTGGTTCTTCTTCTAAGGTTCCTTCCACAAAAGTTGCTTCTTACAAAGTTCCTTCCATAGAATTCATTAATTTGAGTGATTCCCCACCATTTATTTATCCAGATTTGTAGTCACCTCCTCCATATCTTCTTCCTTATTCCCCTCCATCTCCTTCACCTTTCACTCTTTCTTTTCTCACATATTCCATTTATTCTTCTCCCATTTGACCTACTCCCTTCACCTCATCTCCTACCATGGTTCATGTCTTTTCCTCTCTCCCTCTCTCTCATCCTGGGAATGTTTTGGCTCTAGGTTTCCCTATAGGAACTCCCATTCCTCAATCAATTTTTCACACTTCCTCTCACACCATCCTTCCTATTTCATCCATCCCCGCAACTATCCTCTCCACCCCTTCCTCATTTTTCTTCATTTCATTACCACTGGTGGTTACTACAATAATTTCCCTTTCACCACCCATCCAGTTCACTATCATGATAATAGTTCATGTGTTCATATTAAAATTGTTATGCTAAGTAAAAGAGGCTAACACGTAGTAGTCTCAAAATCATAAACAAATCTAACATAGAACCATCATGATTAGAGCCTAAAGGAAACTAGCTTTAATGTAAAAACATGAAAGAAATAATCTAATTACCAACCATTCCTACTCTATTTATGTATGATTGCCTTTAAAATATGAACCTATGAAGATCATAAGAAATCAAATTTGTGTTGTTTCTTCAAGATGATGAAAGGATCTCACTAAAATGGCTACAAGGCCATGTTTAGATCTTCCTTTACTAATCAAGCATGAAGAATGGATGCAAGAGATGATCAAGCTATTCCAAATCAATGGAGAAGGCTCTTAAATCATATGTCTTATATGAAATACTATTCAAAGTATGGTGTAAGGTGTGAAGGTAGGAGCTTGGTCCTTTATATAGCTTTCCATTTGGGAGAAGCTTGAATCCTAATGAATGTGGGATAAAGGATAAAGTAGATTTAGACTTGTTAAGCATGATTAGAAGAATTAACAAGTGATTAAGCAACTCATGGGAGTTGGAGGGTGCTTTAATTAATCAACTAGGATTAATTAATAGGCTAGAATAAGCTTTTTAGGCTATTTGGAGGTGATTTAGGAGGAATTTGATATGATTTGAAGAATTTGAAAGTGGGATTTAGCCAATAAAAGGGTTTATTGATTAAATGCATTGTTAAAAAGGCTTAATTAACTAATAATAGTTAATTAATTGATTTGAAGAGGATTATAACTAACAAAGTGTCGTTAATTGGCATCTAGGAATGTGATAAAGGCTAGTTAATTAATGAAGTGTCATTAATTGACCAGAATAGAGGGAAACATTAGTTAATTAGTGGAAATAACTAATTATATGGAAATGATGAGATAAAGGATAGTTAGTACCACTTTGGCATTAAAACTATGTAAGCAGATTTTAGGTGTCTACATTTTCCCCTCTTTGAGGTGGCGTAAGAGAAGTCAATCCAAAGATAGTAGACAAGTATAAACAAGTAAATTTTGAAGAAACATTAATAGAATGAAGGATGCCCCTTGGATTATTGGTGGGGTGATAGAAGAGGTCAATCGACAATTAAAAATATGAAGGAAATGGATAGAAGAATCAGGTAGAAGAAAATTTGCTAGTAATGATAATTGATAGATGAAAAATGGAAATAGATTTTACATCCAGATCATTCAATAAAAAAATTTATTTCATCACTTTTATTAAATGTTTAACACCATGGACCTTATTAAAATGTACGCATACAATGAAAGTGTAAAATAACATGTAAATCTATAATACTAACATTTTCTCATTGCTAAAAATGCTTAACTCCATGCAACATACATACCATAATGAAATGCGAGAAATTAAACAAGCTAACTTGATAAGGAAAAAAGTACAACCACACATAATCAAATAAACAACATTTAAGAAAGTTGTACCAATGTTTTTATTATCAAGCTTCAGATTATTGAGTGTTTGTGTTTAACGACTGGGTTAAAAATTGTGCCCCAAGAAAGGATATAACAAGGGGGAATAATGGAGGACATAAGTAGTCCTATGAAAAATAATTCATGTGCTATGAAATAGTACAAGGCAACTCATTGTGTCAAGATAGTACAAACATATAAAGCAAACCAACTTTGTAAATAGGGATAGATCAAAATGATCTACGAGTCGTTGTGACAAGAACAAGCAAGGACTAAAGAAAGATGTTTCATAGGAAAATTTTGATGTTTGAGGACAATGCATTTCCTACAGAATTCATCTCTATGCATGCCATTCACCAATTCTTTGAAATTTTTTGAATTTTACAATTTTTGGATTTTTAACGATTTTTACAATTTTTGGGTTTTTAAAAAAATTTACCAATTTTTATGGGTTTTTTATTTTTAAATTTTATAAGAATTAAATTATCTAGAAGAATGAAGATACCATGGGATATCACTAGAAAAATTATAGAAAGCAAAAAAATGCCCCAGGTAGCAGAAAGGGTCACTAGGAAGCAAAACAATGTCCCAACGTAGCGAAAACGGGCTAAAAATGATTATTTATAAAAAAAAATCATCACAACGAGTGCTAGAGGAGTTTGGAAGAATCACGGTGGTCTTTTAGCCCATGGGGGGCATGGAAAATGATGCGGGCGATCAAAGATGACTATAAATACCAAGCCATGGGGGGTAAAATCCATCATGACTAGTTATTTGCTATTTACCCTTATTGAGTTTTGTGAGAGATTTGCTATGACATTGGAGAGAAATGGCACAGATTCAAAATTGGAATACCTCAATGAATTGAGTTGAAGAGTTTGGGAGGCCACCTAAATACCCTACACTAGTATGTACAAAAGTTTGCTAATGTTAAGTGCATTTAATGCATTTTTTAGCTAGGGAAATTTGTGGGTTCGTGGTAGTGTGAGCCATATGGAACACTGGTACGAGGTCTCACGCTGGTTCTAATGGGGTGCGTGTAAGAATGAAGGGGATGTGTAGGTGTAAAACTATTTTTAGGTTTTCAGTGCGCACAGTGCGAAAGTACACAAGTATGCAAAAAAATGAGCATGTACATGTGAATTTGCAAATACACAAAAATGAATGTGTAAGCACTAAATGGCATGTGCTAGCACAAATTTTACACTGGTGCCAAAAAGGACACACTAGTGCAAGAAATCTTGCACTAGTGCAAAATTTTGTGCCTTAGGCCAATTTTAGAAGAAAAATCCAAAAATTTTGACCTTAGTGAAAAATTTAGGAATGAATAGAAGAGTATAGAATCAAGTATAACACCTTAGGAAGATGTTTTTGGAAGAAAATGATGCTAATGAAGTGTTGTGTAATTTTTTAGATTAAATTATACAAGATGGATATGTATGAGTGACACGGGAAACTCAAATATTTTAAGAAAAACTTTACATGGTGGGAGAAGTGAGGGATGATTGTTGTTTTAGAGGCTACAGGCCTTAGCTATGTAGCTCATATGCCCTAGATTAGACTAGATCACGTATTGTTGACCGCCTTAGTAGAAAGATGGCGTAGAGAGCTAGTGCTTGGATTTACCCTGCGGACAGAGATGTTCATAACACTAAAGGATATTTGACATATTCCTCATGTATTGATTCGAGGTCCTGTGGATAGATTATGATGGAGATCAAGGCTAGATATGAGCTTACCTTTGGGATATGTTTGTACATTGAGATATACCATGAGAGGGTATGATTTTTTAATGATTGATGATTTTCTCGATACTAGTGTTTTTTATGGCTCTTGTCGGTGACATCCTGCTACATGACAATATGGGCACACATTTTCCACTAGGATTGATGGAGTAGTATACATGCTTATGGACAAAGATCTTATCTATTGAGGCTAAAGTGTATATTGGTTGATTTATATTGTGATATGCACTTGATAGCATACGAGGTAAAAAAACATCAGATTAGGCACACTTCTTTAGATACGGGCATGGGACCACATTGTGATAGGTCACCCACATGGAGTACTCCAAGATAGGGCTCCAGATGATCCTATCTACTATGGATGGGAGCTAGTGGGTGAGGATGTGTGCTCACATATGGGAGACACCAAGTTATATCAGTGGCTAGATGATGGTATAGAGCTTGGCATTTGCCAAGGTTAAACACATTATTATTGGGAGAGCAGAGGCTACATCCGAGAGTGGTATCATTTGAGTAGGATGGGTTCATATCCAAATTGGCTACTTTCAAGGTATCTTGGGTGAGGAGATGTGGTATGCACGTAGGACGCATGAGACTTATGATATGGGGCCATGGATTGGTTTGTGGCAAGCATTGGAAAAAAATTTCTATACCATGCCGCAACCATGGGATGCATTGCCTCATGTAGATGATCTGTGGAATAAAAGTGATTATGGATTATGGTATGCCATAGTTCTTCCACTGTGCCTTACGATCCCTCGAGATAGTATAGAGGTAGTTATAGGTACCACAACATAGGGCTCACGGGGATGAGATCTTAGAGATAAAGTGAGATTAGGCTAGCGGGAGGCCGAGGATGCACTACAGGGATAAGGTCCATAGGTACAGGTGCTAGTAAAACTAGTGCATCCACATGTTCATGTATCAGTACAATAGGTTCCAATGTAATTTCCATAGATACCAAAAGTACCATTATCACCACCACATGTATTTTGTCCACTACACACGGTCCTTCAAGGGATGGATGTGATAAAGGAGATGACAGGAGGATGCCGAGAGATGGTTGGGATGGATGGGGGTCACCACCACATAGTCCAATGGGTGGGGGATGGAGAGAAGTATATAGACGACTACAGTGGTCACCCCCAAGATAGATTGATCAGGGGACAAGGGAGATAGATTCCTTGAGGAAGCAATTATAGCAAGTCACCATAGAGATGGACCAACTAGTCACTGAGAGGACACAACTCTAGGTAGACATGGATATACTTAAAAAGAGCATGATGCTCTACAACACACATCACTAGTAGTAGGGTCTCTAGAGTTGGTTTATGATTGTGTATCAACATCTACGAGAAGAAACTCACTATAGATCCTTGTATCATGATGTAGTTCTAGAGGGATAGAGAGAAGCCCCTTTCGGTTGGATTGTAGGAAATAGATCGAGATCACTGGAAATCTTGTTTAGTAAGATCAATGCAGATGGCACCACCTAGTTCCCTGGCCAAGTAGTCTCGGTATGGGAGAGAGTCATGGTTGACTCAGATTATTGATGTACTATTTTTATGTATGTCTCATGATGAAGGAACATTTTTGACACTATGTGTATGTATTTTTTTGGTTATTCCTTGTGATGAAGTCATATTTTTTAAGGATGCACTATGTATTGTTTTTTATTATGCCTCATGATAAAGGCACATTTTTGATACATGCCCATGATGGCTTATTGTATCGTTGTATTATTGAGATGCATTGTTTTGTATATGGAAATTTGATATTTATGGATATATGATGATGATGGATTATGTTTACTTATCGTATTCTATTTTATATGAGATAACATGTTTAGCCCATGTTTTTATTATGGTCTATGACGAGGAGGGGATAGAAGGTGATCCCTTGTGCCCCTATTTTGATGACATTATATGATGTTAGCTTAGCATACATGTTTGATTTTAATTTGTATGATGATGTATCTTAGCATTTTATTTAAATGTGATGATAGAGTATTATTGATGATGATATGATAATAAACCATACAAGTGAATGAGACAAACATAAGTAAAAATTAATCAAATCTAATCAAAACAACACAACTATGTACAAGTATGCAAGATAAAAATGAACCCAATGCACTCCATAACAAATTAAAGTAACACTTAATCTTAAGAAATAAAATGAATCTAATTTACAACACACAATACGAAGAAGCAACACAATAAAACTATGTATAATCAAACAACTAAAGTAAGCAAACTACTACTTTGTTTTTGTGGGACAATTTTGAAACATTTTGTACTATTTTTGGTATTATCTCGAGACAATGTTATATTGTTTTTGAGTTTTCTACGAAACATATTTGAATGTTTTGATTTTTACAACTAAGCATATTTGAATGTTTTGGGATTTTCAAAAGTTAAATATATTTTTTGTAATTTTATAGAAGTTTTCCGAAGCTATGTGCAAGAAAACGAAGAAATGTGGATTCCCCCAATGATAGATGGGATGTACCAGGGTAGAATGCCATGTGTATGTGCAAGAAGTGATGATGCAAATTTGACCCCAACATTAGATAAGAATGTACAAAGGAAAAAACTTTACATACATAAGTAGGAAGATAATTTAGATCAAGACCAAGACATATAGGTTCACCGTGATGATGAACATAAGTCAATGAAGATCTAATAAGGATCCAACATGCCCCTAGTGTAAGATAGAGAAGAAAGAAATGATAGAAAATAAACAAAATATTGTTTTATTTAAAGGGTAAAAAGGTTTCCTCAAACATGGTAGAAAGGAAATCTTATACACATGGATGTTCTGAATTAAGTATAAGAACAATGTGGTGTTATGGATAGATATGGAAAATGTGGCTAGAGACCTCATAATGAGCCAAAGGTAGAAATCATGAGATAATCTATCGACTAAAGAAAGAGTCTAAAAATGTCCAAATAAAGAAACTTGGTAACATACTAATCCCGTTTTCTCATCGAGATCCAATGTGTGCATGTGGAAATAATTACCTCTTAGAGGGAAGATTTGATAGACAACAAGTGAAGACACACTAGCCAATATTTAGGAATGATTTATTTTCAAAGTGTATTTGTGAATTGATGGTGGAAGGAGATCCGTATATTACTCCTCTACCATCCAAATGCCCATATCCCCAATGAATATGTATTTGATTCTAATCACAACAATTCTCTACTTCTAGCCAAACATTCATAGCCCCAAAGTAGAGATATTGGAAATACCCCAAGAGAGAGTTATATAAAAATTTGATTTTTACTTTTGATTTTTGATTGATTTTTTTCTTTCTGAAAATTTATTTCAGCTCTCTCGATTGTTTTGAAAAGGGATTAATAACCAAAAATGGCTTGATGGAAGGATATGGAAGTGATTCCAATGAAAAAATTGGCTAGTGTCAACAAATACATCTAAAATTTATTTGCCACAATTTTATTAGATACAAATAGTGATAGGATATCTATAAGGTCAGTTGCTTTATTTAATTTACCAAGGTGATGAAAGACCAAGGTCAAACGGATACTACAGAGATAAAGTTCACAATATTCATGCGAATAGACTAACCAAAATATAATCAAAGGGATGAAAATGGTGGGTGACTTGCAGAGGAATAAAAAGAAAGGGAAGAAAGAACATCCATGTGTATGTAACAATTGATTGCAATGTTTGATCTTTGTACCTTTGATTTTTAATGTTTTCTCATTTTTTTGTATTTTTGAAATTTGGGACCAACAAGGTCACTCTGTGTGATAGAATCCAACAATGATGTTTACGATTTCCTTCATAAGGAATACTATTCTTGTTTTCTTATCAAGATTCCTATTATCTCCAATCTTGATGATCGTGGTAAGCTCATACTCAATAAATGACCACAATTTATCTTGAAACATGGATTTCATATGTGGGATATTGAGTTCCATATCCATAGGTTTTTGCACTTTACACCATAATTGATGGTTGTATTGATGTGCATTCTTGAATCATGTTTAATTTTTAACTTTATGCTCATTTGATTTCTTGGGAGCTTCAAAGATCTTCAAAATTTGGATCTTATCTTTATGAAGAATTTGTTTGGGTTTCTTATAAGCTAATACGTGACTTGTCTAATCCCAAGAAGTGGGAGAAGAATGTGGAAGTTGAGAATTGATGTGAGAAATGATGGTGGGCTTGCCAAAATCATTAATATAAGGATAATGTGATGAATAAAAGGATAAAATCCAATAATTTAAGAGGGTGGGATACCAAGAGGTGTCCCATAGACTAAAGATGAGGGGCTACTAGGATGTGGCCTAAGTATAGAAGATAATGGGCTACTCGAGAGGTGTCCCGTAGTTAGAAGAGGATGAAGGGATACTACGACATAACCAAAGAATATAAGATTAGGGGCTGCTAGGATATGCCCTAATTATAGAAGATGAGGGGCGACTAGGATGTGCCCCAAGTATAGAAGATGAGGGGCTACAAGTACATTCCCCAAGAATAGACGAACATGGGATACCATGAGGTGAGCCATATATAGAAGATAATGGGATACTATAGTGTAACCCAAGAGAAGGTGAATATGGGATACCAAGAGGTATCCCACATATATAAGAAGATGATGGGCTACCCGGAGGTGACCCAATGAGATATTGTGATTGAGGAATCATGATCCATAAGGAATGATTGGGTAATGAGAAGATAGACTAGGGATCAATGTGAGACCCAAGAGTTTCTCTTTGCAATGGGGAATGAGAAGATGGAATAACAAGAATAGTATCAAATGTGATGATCTTAGGATCTTCCTCCATTTTCGACAAAAGGAATAAAACTCTTCCCTATAATACACAAACATATAGAAGTCTAAAGAGAATCCTTGCTTGTAATCCTCTAGAGGAATGTCATCATGTGTCCCCATGAATTATTAGATCACTTCTTCATTCGATAGAAAGTGATCGGTATGGGTTGTTGTTCTACAATCATAATAGGTTGATTAGAAGAACCAGGTTTAAAAGGTGTTGAAGATTTATTTATAGAAGATGATGACTCAAGAGATGAAGTAGATTTGGATTTAGATGTCTCACAAGTAGAAGAAGATATAGATTTGGAATTGGGTGGTATCGGTTTTCCTAGAAGATGATATAGTGTCGGTAGGAAAATAGGATCACGTACAAAGTCAATAGATTGCCACGTAGGATTCAAATTTGATGAGTGATTAGAGGACTTATGAGTCACATGGATCTTAAAAGGAGGAATAGGTCATCAAGGTGACTGATAAAGGGGGTCTTGTAGAGAAAGGGAGGACCGCGGCTCAAGAGTTAAATTAGAAGAATGATGTGGAGAATTCATGGTGACACAATTTCTTAGAGGAGGAAACCATCATTTATGATACTGATTATTCCTTAGAAGAAATGTTATTATATGAGTCTCGGGAGACTAAGGGAATCCAAATAATAGTTTATATTTTAAGAATCCAAATCATACCACCTATTATGAGGTGAAAGGGGTAACCGAATGGGTTCTCTAGAATGAATAACCAAATAAGGTTTAGTCTTGATGTGCATTCTTTGATGAGAATGTGAAAACCTAGGTTCCTTATTTTCATAAATGTGAGGAACCATGTGATAGTTGGTTATTGATGGCATCATTGGGTCCAAATACCTAGACCTAGATAGTGTGATTGAACTCCTTCAAATGGAAGGATGTTCCATCTTGATTCGGGAAATATAACATCAACCAACTAGACATTTTACAATTTTGGGGATTCTTGTGTGATTTTACAAAGGGAATATAAGAAAAAAACATCGTAATGACATAATTTTGACAATCCAACAAGGTTTAAAAAAACAAGTTTGGAAATGTAAATGTCAAAATGGTTGATCAAAATCTAGCAATATAAAGGATATAAAGGAAATGTTTTCAATGTTTCGATTAATTTAAGATTTGCTTGATAAGAAATTTTTTTGCAAAGGTTTGAAACATGTATATATGTACTATAATGAACCTAGGTAAAAACAAAGGGATTAGAACCTAAATTTTGATACCCTATCCATGTGATATGAGGCATAAATAAACAAGGTTTCTCTAAGGTTGGTTTAAAATGGACCCTAGGATAAACTAAACAACAGAACGACATAAAATTGTCATAAAGAATGCCAACAAGTCCAAAGAAAATATGCACCAAGGAAGCCAATGAAAAAATAATGAAACACTATCAAAGGTATGCGTATCAAAAAGTATCTAGGACACAACAATCAAGTAAAAGAATGTGATCCAATTACAAGAATAGTCAGTCGCTACATTTTCCAAGATAGGTTTCATGCAAATAGTGACAAAAACATATCACCACTTAGGTCAAGTTTAAAATAAAAAAGACGTAAATACTAAGAAGATGTTGACATGATATGCCAATAAGGTATACCAAAACAAGTTTTAGATACAAATAAAGTCCAAGTATTGAAAATGGAGGCTATATATGCGAGCAAATGCAATGATACTATTTGGACACATTAATCAAGATTTGTAAAAAGTTAGATTTAAGTATCAAAATGATGTTACTACAATTCAAGTAGAGTAACAATGACACTTTCTAAAACTCAAGATAATTTTGGGATCAAAACTAAATCTAAATATATAAAGAAGTTATTATTTATGTGAGTAGTGTAACAATACAAATTAGAGACCTAGATAAAGTTTAACAAAGAAAACAAGACGTAAGTATCCCAACCGTATTGATATAATGTAGGAAGCATAAACAATCAAAGGAATTCAATGACAAGACAACCTAACTACAATTATAGTCTTGATGTGGGTATAAAGCGAATGGCTACCAAGATATAAAGATGTTCCATCACATTTTCAACGCTTACTATTGCAATGCAATAAGGAATGATGTAAGTGTGTGCAAAAGTGGTGGACACAATTTTTGATAGCATTACGTATGTATGATTTCTTTTTTCCCAAATGGGAAATGAGAAAAAAAGGAGTAGACTAAGTGGTGATGAAAAATACTTAGTGTAACATTGGCAGAATTTCACCTTTTCTTAAGACAAGTGAAAAACTAGGACAAAGTAACACTTTGTAAATTTTGTGATGAATAACACTAGGCTCAAATTTTGATGGACTCTTCCCTTGTTTGAAATAACAAGGTTTTGAATCCAAAATAATTTCTTGCTTCATGAGAGATCAATAAAACATGATGGATAAAGTCAAGTTGGCCCCACACTCTCTAGGTGTCACAAACTATCTCTATGATTACAATTGGCCAAGAAGATCCTGCTAGGAATATTCAAGTAGTATCTCAGATTTACTTTACCCCCTTTCATACAATGATCAATAAATTATGTTCAGTTATATCACACTGGGGTCGCGTGAAGATAATTTTGATGCTAATCTCACAAATGCATACTAGTCAATTGGGTAGCGGGGCACTTCCCATTTTGTTCACCATTTCTCTCAAGGTGTGAACTACTTTAGGGTTCTTGGGGTAATCCTCACAATGTGTTTTATGTATTATGCCAAGATAGTTCCCCAGTTCAAAGTGAATGATCCATAGCTCTTAACCGAAACCTGTAAATATAGTGTGTTGAATAAAGTGGTGTATTTTTTATCTTTCGGATTAAGAAATGAGGTTTAATAAACCATTGACAACCTGCAACACACATGTAGTTAGAGTTTGTTTAGATCCCAAGTCTTTGACAAGCATTAGGTCCTGCACACAAATGATTTTAGTAATTTCCAATAGAAAGTGAATCAAATTTTTGATTATCAAGATCATCCAAGGACACAAGAGAAAAGCATACACAATAATTTGATCCAACTAGATAAATATAAAGGAAATTTTTTAAATCAAATGAAATTTAAACAAATCTTGATAAATTGTTCATTCCCTTAATCCAAAAATGAAAATTAAAAGTTTCTTTTATTCTAAAGATCACCATAAGGTGCAAGAGAAGAGCATACACAAAATTTTATCCTAACTTGTATAAAGCATGAAAACAAAATCATTTATCAAAATGTTAGGAAAAATGTTAGAAATCTTATTAGAAATGTTAAAAACATGCATAAAATAGTTACAAAAAGCTGCAAACAACGAAACATAAAAATCGAAATTGAAACTATTACACCTCAAAATATTGGTTAAGTGCCAAAGGACATGTCCGCGTGTGGGGCTAGGAAGAAGAAGGGCATATGGGGGAAAAGTGCATAGGACAAGGGTTTAAGAAGGGTTTAGGAGAAACTAGGGCACATGCTTAAGGAAGGGAAAAGGATCTAAGGACTTAGCCATTCTTAGTGTTTTGAAGGCACTTGAGGAAAAAAATGACCTAACTAGGTGTGCTGAATGGATAAGGTGACAACCTAGAGGCTTGGTGGTCAAGGAAAGAATATTCCATGCATGGAAGGTTCTGAAAGACATCATTGCAGAAAGTGGAGATCTCGGAACAAGATTAACATACTCCATTGGAGGACCACATGGACACTTGGAAAGTGATCTACTCCTAGAGGAAGGCATGGTGGTGGGTACTAAACCTATTTATAGAGATGCTCTAGAGAAAGGAAGATATACCGTGATGTAGAAGAAGTCGACATATAATAGGTGCAAGATCATAAGGGAATGCATCAAGAGTATGATCTGCAAAGAACGATAGGATTTAAAGAATTAGTGATAAGGGGTATAATGGATGTAATAGGCCTTTGTATGGCATTAGAATCTATAGTAAGGGATGAACTGGGAGGGCATAGTTAGAATATCACACTAGGGAAGATCTGTAGGAGATAAGTCTGAAGTCTTTTGTTATGTATGGTTTGTTATGACCCTTTTGAATGTAATGTGGTTACTGATATTGTGATCTATATGAATATATGGATCCATTCTAAATATTTGGTTCAGGGTGCAAACCCTAGTGTTATTTCCTTATATATCATGGCAGATCTATTCTTTGTATTTCATGTTCTGATGTTTCTCTTGTTAATAAAATCTTTGGTATAAGGATATGATATCTCATGTTGCTCTTTTACATGAATATTCACTTCTCTGTAACTAATCCTCTAAAAATGGAAATATATTCTCACAATGCTCACATAAAGGAGGGGCTCAGTGCCAGCATGTGCCTCAGGTGGGCACCTAGTGCTCATTGGGTGACAGGCCGGTGCACATGGGATTAGAGAGTTGTATTGGGAGTACATAAAAATGACTACATCTTGGTTCCGTTTTCGGGAACTCTTTTCGTAGTTATTGTGAGAATCATGTGTGATGATAGAGCACTTGACCTTGGATAGTGTTGAGGTGTGATTTAAGAGCATGGAGGATGATTTTTCTTAGAGATTTAGTAATCTTTTGGACTGAGTTTGATGCATGCAAGTGGGTAGAAGAACACCTATATCATGAGCTGTATGAGACCTTCTTTTGCTGCTTTCTAGTAGAGTGTTATGAATGGCTTTCCACATATGCATCTAGGTCAAGATGTTATTATAGGTCTCACTTTAGGACCCAAGATGAATATCAAAGGCTTCAGGATGCTTGATCGACTTAGACACATGATATTGATCATTGGTGGAAGAGAGTGCTGACCAGATATGCCCGGAATATGCTATCTCTACGTATTCTTGTCCCGAGGTTACCTGAGTTTGATTTGTTAAGGGATTCTAAAGGATCATTTCTATGTTTTATCCCTTTATCTATGAAATCCTAATCATTACCTTGAGTTTGGAAGAATTCGCTATGGGTGGATAAGCTTCTCGAGCGTTGGGTGAGGAAGCTAGGGTGGAGAAATATGACATACATTATGGCTAAAAAAGAAAGAGAGGAGAGATGAATTAAGTATAGTAAAGTGCATGAAAAGGAGATGACTAGACAATGCGAGGTTGTGGAAGTGATGGATTTATGGAGGAAAATTTTGTGGGAAGAAATTGAGGTTCGTAATGAGGACGTAGAGCCTAAGCAGTCTATGCTACCCCATCTTGGCAAGCATGGAAGAGAGATCGCTTTAGCTTTTGATGAGAGTTCATTACTCGTGAGAAAGGATAGTCATTGGCATGCATCCGAATCAGCCTTGTGACCAACCCATGGCACTTAGTCTTTCAAATCAAGAGATAAGTATTACTAACCTAGTTGGTATTAGTGGGAGTGACCGATCTGCACCTAGGAGATATAATTTTTCATTTGGTACATCTATGGTTGCATAATCATTTCTTATGTTTGGAGGAATATTGTTTGGAACAACATTTGGGAAAAGTGTGAGTACACAAAACTTGGGTATCAAGTCTAGGAGTGGCACGAGACAAACATCTAGTAGAGGTGTAGTATCATAAACTGTTGGTGTGAAGTTCAGTGGGATGTTGGGAACACTAGGTGCGACCACTTCAGGCCCTTTACTAGCTACAGGAGGTGGATATGGTGGTACAAGAGCTGGAGGACCGGTGGACTTGGAATGTCTAAAGGATCGATGGATTAGGACCTAGTGGATCTAGTGGATTTGGTGGTGAAGGAAACACCAGAGGGAATCAAGGTTCTAGATCAGGTGGATAAGGGCCTCAACCACTTCAACAAGTATTTTTTGAGATGTCTTTGCACCCACCAGACTACAAGGGTGTTAAGGATGCTGCAGATCATGTACACAAGTGTGAACTACTATGACGCATGAAGGATATCACTACCCTAGAGAACAAAGAAAGTTAGTTTGTAATGACATTGTAAGGATGCATGCATAGCTGGTATAAAAACTATGACTCCCATCAGACAATGGTAGATTACATTGTATTACATAACGCCTTCTTGGTTGAATTTCATATCCCTGATTTTTAACAAAAGGGCATCAATGCCCTACAAGAAATTCAAAAAGGAATGGTAGAGAGTGTGCAGAGTATGACACACATTTCAAGACTCTCTTATCAAATCTATCCTATGATATTCACCCCTCTTAGCATGCTCAGTGGTTTGTTGGAGGATTGATAACACCATTTAGGAGAGTGATTTCACACAATACTTTCATAGACCCGTGCAAGGCCTTGGAGGCTACCCTACTTTCTAAGATATCAGAAGCATGGATACCAGTGTTATCCCCTCCCTTGAGGCTTAGATTGATGTAATGGAAAAGTAGCTAGAGAAGCTATCTATGAGATTGGTGCATGAGACTCACAGTGGTCTATGGTGCACAGATTGTGAGGTAGAGGGACATACAAAGGACAATTTCCCTAGGAGATCGATACGTGCCATGACAATGGATTATGAAATTTTCACAAAGACCATGATGCAAGTAGATGCCCACTGTCTGCAATGAACGATCCTTAAGAATGTATCTTTTTATTACAAGATCTATACCTCTACCACCCATGACACCAAGGATTATAAATTGATTGACCAGATACATGATGTCATTGATATTGGTGTATGCTAGACCAGCCTCATGAGAAATTCAAAAGATAATGGGAATCACTATAAAGGACACATAGATGGTGGGGCACATGGAATAAATTTTAGAGGAGGATTTCTTGATCATGGAAACCATAGAGGAGGAAGAGGTGAGTTCCCGTATGGGAAATGTTACAACTATGGATCCATGGAGCACTACAAGCATGAGTTCCCTAATCTACTACATTATTCATGGTGTGGAAAGAATCAAAAGTATGAGGAGTTCCCAGAGTTATTTGAGAACATGAGCTAGTAACAATGGAAATAAAAATGTGCCAAGATGGTAAGCATGAGAAATGTTGATTGACAATGGATGCCACGGGTGGCGTGTGAGTCAAAACTAGAACCAATACTAGTTACAATACATGCCGAGGCTGCACGCGTGAGGGAAGTACCAATGAAAATACCTCTAGTTGTTAGAGAATAGGTGGTACATGGGAAGTATTCATACCCTACTCATCAAAAGGAGGTATATCAAGAAACCATGGATGTGATTCAAAGCCTTGAGGGAGATATCTAGTGCTTGAGAGAGTAGTCAAGGAAGTTAGAGAAAAGAAAGAATGTTGAGGCTTTTGAAGGATCTGGATGAGGTTAGATAAGTATGCAAGATTTTGAGGCAAGAGAATATCATCCCCTTGGTAGGAAAGTGGTTATGGAAGAAGGTTCCGCGTGCTAGAGAGAAGGGCACGAGAGAAGTTCGCATACCAACCTTGTTCCCACAACCTTGATTATGACAAGGAGATTACCTTAAATGTTGTTGTAGATGGGTTGCTTCTGAGCAATATTTTGATTGACACAGGTGTGAAGGTCAATGTTATCACCCTAGATTCATGACATCAGATGGGAAGGCCCCCATTATAGCCATATCGAATGTGTTATATATGGATAAAAAGACAAAGACAATGTTCATTGGTGTCTTGAAGGATGTTGTCATCACTATCTAAGGGGAGAAGTTCACTGGGGATTTTGAATTCTTGGTGCTAGCTGAGGTAGAAAAATTTCTAGTGTTACTTGGGTGCCCCTAGTGTTACAATAATAATGCTGACCTAAGGTTCAATAAGAGACACATAAGTTTTGAAAATAAGGAGCGGGTCATCATCCCCTTAACCGATGGAAATTCAGCACCCTCTACTGAGCCCTTAGGAGAAGAAAATATCAATAGGAGTTATGTGTGCTCTATTAAGGATCCTGAGGTGATTCACCCTACAGAGGTTGTTATTTTGTTTGAAGATGCTCAGTCCATGAGTGATAAAACTAGTGTGGCATGTGATAATTGGGTGCATGGGATGTATGAGTTAATTGGGTGCTAACTAAGAGGCTCCATGACAAGGGTAATGAAGGCACACTTAGTCAAGCACCTAGGAAATAAGAAGTTTCCAAGTTACTTTGGAGGGGCCAACCCTGATGATTTCTTGTGGGAAATGGAGGATCAATGGAGAAATGAGGTTGAAAGAAGAAGGATGCTCAGCTATAACTTTCTTGGGACCACAAAGTACATTGGTGGGTGACCCATCACGATAGCCTTCTAGAGTGGCACGAGGTGAGAATCATGTTCTCTATGAGGTTCTCCCAAAGAAATGCACCCACTACAATACAAGACTACCATGGGAAGGAACCCATCTCGTCCCACATCCAAACATGTGAAAAAGCATGAATAGAAGCCATGGAGGCCTATCCACCATCTTTATGGGTGCATAATTTGTATTCTACCTTACAAGGCTGAGCAAATGCACATGGTACATTCACTCGAGATATGCTTTGCCAAACAGGGGAATTAGCAGGAGCCTCACGGCTGATATACTTCAATCTTTTGAGTATCGGAGTACTAAACCATCAGTGGATAAGGAATTTTATGTTTTCAAGTGCCTTAAGATGGGAGATAGTGCTATGGTGGAGGATACGGTACTGAAACTATTGGGTGAACTTGGTTTGGAGATGCTCTTTGATTAAGAAGAATTAGAAGAGATGCAGCTTGAGCACCTATGCATGGAGAAGGAAAAGGGAAAGATGATCTACGTGATAGATGGTGAAGAGATGGAGAGTTTGGATGTTAACCATATTGAAGGTACATACAAAGTTATTGATAGTGTTGATGAGAAAGCACGTGCCTACCATGAGCCCTCAAAACAAAGAAGGTTAACATTGGTTCGGAGGCTGAACCAAAGGAGGCCACTATTGGAGACTATTGGTTAGAGAAGGAATTCTCGAAGATCATTGATCTATTACATGAGTTTCAGGATTTATTTCTGTGTGGGTACCATGAGCTTAAAGGAATTCACCACTCCTTAGGGGAGATGAAGATCAAGTTGAAAGAAGGTGCACACTCGATTCGGAAAAGGCCTTATCGAATGAATCGAATCTTCACATCAAGGTTAAAGAGGAGATAGACAAGATGATAACATCGGGCATCATTAAAGCTATGGAGGAATCATAATGGGTAAGCCCCATGGTCATTAGTATTAAGAAGGATGGAAGGATAAGGATATGTGTTGACTATAGGGACTTAAATGTGGTATGTGTAATTGATCCTTTTCCAACCCCCTTCACCAAAGAGATCCTGGAAGGAGTGGTGGGCACAAAATCTATTCCTTCACAGATGGATTCTTAGGATACCATAAAGTTAGAATTGCTAAAGAAGACCAAGATAAGATGACATTTTCCACCGAGTGGGGATGTTTTCCTATACGGTCGTGTCTTTTGAACTGAAAAATGTGCACGCTGTGTTTTCTTGCATAGTGGTCTAGGAATTTCAGGATTTTATCCATAAGTTTGTGCAAGTATACCTTGATGAATATAAGATGTATGGACTAGTGAAATACCATTGTGAAAATTTGAGACTAATGTTTGAGAGATGTCGACAATTGAGGATATTACTCAATATTAAGAAATGTGTTTTTGATAGTCCATTTGGGACCCTATTGGGGCATATCATATGCAAGGAAGTTTGATGTGGATCCCACCAAAGTTTTTGTTATTGTGGGGGTGAGGGAGCCTACCATTCAAAGCGTAATGCATGGATTCCTTCGGAATACAAGGTACTACCAAAATTTTATCAAGGGGTATGCCAAGATTGTTGTGCCATTGGAAAAGTTACTAAAACATAAGAGTGCATTTCACTAGGGAGAGACGTAGTAGACAACATTTGACATTCTCAAGGATAAAATTTTCATTGTGCCCATATTATGGTTTCCCTTTTAGGATAAACCTTTCCATGTACATGTTGATGCCTTGGGGATAGTGATTGGATCAGTCTTAGCACAACCGAGAGAAGGGATTGTTGATCACCCCCTTTGTTTTGCAAGTAGGAAGTTGACACCAAGAGAGAAAACTACACCACTACTGAGTGCGAAGCACTTTTGATGATCTATGTGCTACATAAGTTCAACAAGTATCTGCTGGAAAAACCCTTCATATTTTACACATATCATATGGCCTTGAAGTACTTGGTGAACAAGCCCGATTTGCAAGGGTACATATGTTGGTTGGTCCTGTTGTTTCATGAATTTGATTTTACAGTTTTTTTGAAACTAGGAAAGAGTAACTCAGGGCCTAACCATTTGTCAAGGATTGACTCAGGGGAGGATTCATAGAAAATTGAGGATGTTATGCCGATGCACAACTCGTTTAGGTTATAACACACACCCTCTAAATTAGAAGATATTACTGTGTTCCTCAAAATAGGAGTGGTAGCGGAAGGAATGAAAGCATTGGAAAGGAAACAATTAGTTATACGTGCCACTCCCTACATGCTAATTAGTGGATACTTATACAAGTTAGGCCATGATGAGGTTCTGCACCGATGCATGTTATAACATGAGTGTGTTGCAATCATGGAAGAAGCACATGGTGGGATTGCAGGAGGGCACTATGTAGGGAATGCCATAGCATGGAAGATACTATTGGTAGGGATTTGGTGGGAAAGTATATACCAGGATTGCATTGAATTTTGCAAGGCCTGTGACCATTGTCTACACCTTAAGCAAGACATGGAAAATGGATGAGATGCCCCTGCGACCTATAGCTAAAGTAAAACTATTTTAAAAATGGGAAATTGATTTTGTAGGACCAATTTCACTGTCGTGTAGAGGAATGATATGTGTTATATCATCACTTACACTTATTAATTAATAAGGTGGGTGGAGGCAATGCCTACAATGGATCGCACAACGGTGATAACTGCTAGATTTTTATGGGAGAACATAATCAACAGGTATGGATGTCCTTTAAGCTTGACTAGTGACAGGGGTACACATTTTTTGAATGAAACAATCATGATTTTGTTGACTGAGTTCATGGTAGCCCATCATAAGACTACCCTATATCACCCATAAGCTAATGGAACTGCTGAGGCATGTAATTTTTTTTTGAGTCACACATTGATAAAAATTTGAGATGTGGGATGACAAGGTATTAGTTGTCTTATGGGCATACATGAAAACCTACAAAAGTTTGAACAAAGCCACACCATTTCACTTGGTGTTTAGACACAGTCTGCTTTTACCAGCTTGAATTTATGCTACCATTGTTGTGTATTGCAAGCACGGGAGGGTTAGCTAATGAACAATAAATTCAAGATCACATGAAGAAATTAATGCGGTTGGATGAAAAGCAATCACCGTTAGATGGAGTCGAGGAAGAATGAAAAGGCATGATAGAAAGCATGACATGATTTTCATATTAAAAACAAATAATTTGAGTTCGGGAAGATGGCTTTATTATACGATTCCAAGTTCTTACGCCATCCTGGGAAAATGAAAGTCCATTGGTTAGGGCCATATATCATCTCAAACATCCTTGATTTATGAACTTTCTAGTTATAAGTGCTTGATGGAACACGGTTACTAGGCCATTTCAATGGGAGTAGGTTGAAGCCCTACTATGAATAAATCTTCCTTGTATTTGTAAATAAGGCAGTATTGTCATTTAGTCTAGGATTTATCTTAATGCATTTATTTTCCTTTTTTTTACCTTTCTCATTGTTTGTTCCCTTCTGTTTGTGTTGTTTTTCACACCTTGTGCACTAGTAACCACTTATTACTTTCAAAAGGTTGTGTACGCAACAAGGACCACACATTTTTTTGGAGTGGAGTAGTGCAAAGTGAAATAAAATTTGGTAGTGGAAGTTGTGTTTCGATGGCCCAAATTAAAGGATAAAAAGAACATAAGTTAGGAGAGCACACATAGAAAAGGTGGACATGAAGAATTTTGGTGTCAGGATAGCTTCACAAAGACCACTTACAAAGGATGAAAAGCACAGGAACAACATGAGATAGGTAAAGGAAAAAATCAGTTCAAGGCGAAGAAGTGCCTTTGGGCGCAACAAATGCGCACGTAAGAGTCTTCGGCCAATAATTATATTTGCGTGCTAGAAGGTTGTAAGGATTTTTCATGTAGGATTGGGTGCATGGGTAAGAGTGCTTAAGATCATATTTAGTGGAAAAATCTACATTTAATGCTAAGTACATTGGTAGGTGGCATAAAATTTATCATGGGAGAAAATAAAACCTATAAGTAGAAGGTCGGGCACATTATTTTTTACCTTTTTATTATGATATTGAAGAGATCTTGTAAACTAGGGAATCCACAAAGAACATTTGTGTGAAGGAGGAATTGTGAAAATCTGAGTGCGTGACTAGTGTGATTTGCAAACTAGAGTGGAAGGAGTACACGGGCATAGGGAAGAAGGGTTCAGAAGAGTACACCATCTTGTGGAAGGGTTTTCTAGGTTAGGGTTCTACAGCTAGGGCACAAGAGTAAAGGGATTCTTCATGAAGTTGAGCCATAAATTTGAGCAGAGCAAGGAAGAGGAGAAAGTAAATGTTTTATTTTAACCTAGAAAGAAAATGACACCAAAGAAGGAAACCATATCACCAAAGAAGGGAAAGGGAAAGGGGAAACAAACTTTTGCCACTATTTTCAACAAAGAGTGGTATGCGGAGATGTAATACCTAGATGGCATGTTGTTGGGAAAAGAATGGGTATCCCATGTAAGGAAGATGGCCATGAGCGATTACAACCATCACACAAGCACCACCGAGAAGGAGATGACATTAGAACTGGTTCACCCGATAGATAAAAGGACACCAAAAGGAATGTCGATCTATGATGATGAGGTGAAGGTAAAGTTGGAGAAGGCTGGGTTGCTACAACTTTATGAGTTACCCTACTTTGGAAAACCTAAGTGACTATACCAATGGTTGATTTCACATGTGAATGAAGACCATTTCTACTTTACAGTGTAGAATGCACATAACCCCTCAACTAATCTCTAAGTTTATTGGCCTTGTCTATGAAGGGGAGCCGTTGGATGATGACCTGGAGGACAAGGAATCTATTAAGGAGACATTCCAGGATTATGACTATAAGAAGGGATCGTGCTACTTCAATATTTCAGATATCTCCAACCCAGTGATGAGGATGAATGTGCGCTTGGTATCCAAACTGAATGGGTAAGAGAGGTGGACATAGATAAAAATTCCTGGTTGAATGTGTGCTAGAAGATTGCAGAAGGAACCATATATAACATGTCCACCTTCATTACAAAAGAAATCATCAAGATCTTGAGGACGAAGGAGAGAAGATAATGTTTGGGAATGTCCTCCTCACCATCTTCTTCTACTAGATTAGAGTGCCCGATGGGCCGAGAAGTTTGTATGGGATTATCCAGAAGAAAACCCTTCCCAACAAAAAAATATTTGAAAAATACACTTATGACACCATGATGGCCACCCACAAGGTGTGCTTAGATAAATGGTACAAGAGGATGCAAGACATGTTTGAGGCTGAATGGAGGATACCGAACAATTTCTAGTGCTAGTACAAGGAGAAGTTAAGTTTTCTATCTGCCAAAATTTCGCATTGGCAGATTCACATTGACAGATGGGACCAAGAGTCCATGGTGCAAACTACCTTTCTCTTTCACCACACAATACTTTCAAGCAAGGGTCAATTTCTTTAAAGAAGCCAAAATACTAAGGTTTGACCTCAATGAGGTGGACCAAGACCACCACGAGCTACTAAGGAATCTTGTATACCCCAAGAAGTGCATTTATGTGGAGAAGTATGTATCCCATGAGGTACGCATGACAAAACTAGTGATGCTACAAATTGCTGGAAGGACCACAACAAGGGTATACCTGTGGATCAGGCCCAAATATAAGAAGGCTTCCTACCTAGAGAGTAAGGTCTCCATCCTAGAAGACCCCATCAAAAGAAATAAGGTTGTGCTAAGAAAGAGGGAGAGGGAAGATGCACCCGAGAAGAAAGCACCAAGTGTACAAACAACATAATATGTGGGTGTGCGCAGTCAAACACCAAGCCAAGCACATATAAAAGTAGGAATAAGTCCCCCATTAGGGAAAAATAAGACACTTGAAGAGGAGGTGCTAGAGCAAGAAGATCCTCCTACACAAGAATAATCACCGAGGAAGGAATCACCCGAGAAGAAGAAGAAAGGGAAGAGTCTCCTATACTGGAATCACCATTAAGAAGAGGCAAAAGGTAACAAAGAAGGAAGATTCGGAAGAAACAAAGAGCCTTGAGGCCTATAGAGGTGAAAGGGACGATGAAGAGCATAAAGAGGCTCAATACCATCTAGTTTACAATGTGCATGACTCTAGAGATGAAGAAAAGGGTGAGAAGAGAAAGGTTCTCAAGAAAAAGGGGAAAGTGAAGAAGTAAATACTAAGGATCAAAGGACCCCAAGCCTCACCAAGGAGAAAATATAAGAGGACGTGGAAAGAGAAGTAACATGAATAATAAAGGAGTTAGTGGAGCAAGAAGTGGAGCGAAGTGCTGATGAGATACTCAAGGAGATAGAGGAGGAAAGCATAGGGAAAGAGTATGGAAGCATGGGAAGAGATCCCGGCTTAGCAATAAGCTTTCCAAAGGCAACACACAAAGGAGGGAAGATCATGGTAACAACGTAGGATTAGGGGATGAATTACATAAACAATCTAAGTAATTTATTGTGCATGCACTTCAAGAGTACCATGCCCATAGAAAAAATCCTTGCATGGTGTTCATTCGAAGAATAATTTGTGTACCAGGAATGAGGAAGATGCTATCTTGGGTTTTTGAGTCCCATGTTGATGAGTCTCGAGTTCGAGGTTAGTCGGGGAGCATTGATGAAGGTACCGAGACCAAAGGGATAAAGCTTATTGTAAATTCTCAATAGTTATCAGATGAGTAATTCTATAATGCCCTCAATAAGGTATCTCTTGAGGTTGAGGCGAGGTTTTTGGAAGGAATTATGGGCAAGTTTCCTAGAGGAGGAATTGGAGAAGAATGAAGAACTCATTGATTTGAAGAGGATTATAACTAATTAAGTGTTGTTGATTGCCATCCAAAATGTGATAAAGGCTAGTTAATTAATTAAGTGTTGTTAATTGACTAAAATAGAAGGAAACTTTAATTAATTAGCGAAATCACTTATTATAATGGAAATGTTGAGATAAAGGATAATTAGTAAAACTTTCACATTAAAAGTGTTTAAGTTGATTATAGGTGTCCACAAAGTGCCCATGTCTTCTTCTCGAGAAGTTGGTTTCTTCATCTTCTACTCCTGCAAAATGCATGGTTAAGTAGAAACCCCAAAAAAGAAGAATATACCTATCAAAGATAATGTCGATCTTAGTATCTTAGATCTAATTCCCGATGTAAAGTAAAGAGACTAAGGGTAATTTCTCACCTTTCGATTGATCAAATAGGGGAAAGATTTATGGAGATAACAACCCAAGATGTTGGTAAGTCAAAAGAGATATCACTACACTAGACTATAAGATTTCTAGGTTCTTTATGGGAAAGGCCACGCACGAAGGTGACAAACAAGATGTCCAAGTTGCTTCTTGACAACCTCCTAGATAAATTTAATAAGTATAAGATCACCAAACCGTATGAGCTTAAAATCAAGGTAGAGCAATGGATAACCATCCTCCATAAGATCACCACTAACCCATTCAACTCGCCCTCACAATATCCTAAATATTTGATGCACGTTATTTCTCCATATTTGAGAGGATCGGATAGAAAGGGAAAACAATTAAGGCTCTGGGATTGAAATTCAAATCCAAGAAGGAGAACATGTGATAAAAGATGATGTCATTTTGTATAATGAGATTGAGATGGAGAAGGATACAATTACCAAAATATATGGTATCTTGAGAGAAGAATATGATAATTTGGAACTCACATTGGAGGCCTAGAAGGAAGTTCAAAGTGTCAAATCTGATCTACTCCTAGGAGAAAGTATCATTAATGACTCTTCAAAATTGTTTGAGTATAACGAAGCCATGGAGTTATGTGTCTGGATGTTATAGGAGGCCATGTAAAATTTAGTTGAGGCAAGAAATGAGAGCATTGATGGCCTTAATGATATCACGATGAATTCAATACCATTCACTATAGATTCCTTAATGAAGTTCGTATGTGCTTCCAATAGATCAAATAATTGCAAATTTCATGAGCTTGGTTGAAAAATATATTGATTCAACCAAATATTTCAGCCGAAATCTATTAATAAGCTAGTGGCCTATCAAAAATTCTTGAGCTAGCTATAAAAGATCATAAATCGAGCCAAGAAGTTTCTTGGAAAATCGAACAAGACAATGAATCTACTAAGGTACAAAATAATTACGTGTGTAAAATAGATGATAAATATGCATATGAGATCATCAAGAGATTTATTGATTATCGATGAAACTATATGGATAAGAAATTAAAGAAACTAACATGGATTAGGCAAAGGGTGGTGACATTCCTATCTAATTATTTACTATTAGTTTTTACAGTCTCTAGCCAAAGTCCACCATTAGAGTTACAAGTTTGACCTAGTCAAAGTCGCATAACTACTCAGCTATTTTCTTGGGAAAATGTTTTGAAAATGTAATTACATCCTATTTTTTACTATGTAATAATTAAGAAAAGTGGCTAAAATTACTCAACCTTCTTAATCTATAAATAGGAGGATGTGTTGGAACTCATTTTGAACCAAGATCCACAATTGGAGTGAACCAATATTTTGAGATTCTACTTCACTTAGATTTAGTAACATATAAGAGTTTTGTTATCCAAATATTTACCCTCCCATAATTTTGAAACAAATTTATAAAGTCTAATCATCTGCAGAGTGCGAGTAACTCAAGTGTTCCACAACAAGAATCATATCGGGACTTAGACATGATTTTGGCATAGTTGGCTATCACCGCATCAACTCGATCTCATAGCTAAGGAAATTCAAGGTATCACAGTTTCAAACCCGTAGGAGATTTGAAATTCAGCTAAAGAAATGATTTGCAAAGTAAAATAAGTAAGCAGATGGTGCTTTAAGTAAAATTTGTCAAATGATGAAGGATATAATATTGTGGGGACACCTTTTGCAAAGGATTGAGAGTGCGGTTATATAATGATTTCACAGACACCGATTCAATGTTCTAGGAGTGTTTCGATCCATAGGGATCCTAAACGACTCTAATTCATCGATCACCAACATGAAGAAGGAAAAATAACACATGGAGTTTTTATCTTTATTGTAATGTAACCGCCGCTCTATGTAAAGCGGTGGTTACAGTAACCGCCACCCAACTAGGGTAGAGGTCCTAAGACTTCCGACTGCATTGGGCGGTGGTCATGGATCTTTCGGGTAGAAAACAAAAATATGAAATGAACAACCACATAATTTGAAGGATTTTCCATGTCTCTTATCCTCCATGACCTTTCCCATCCTCCAAAGTGCACGTGAGGACATGAGAAAGGCTATAAATACATGTTTTTAGAAGGGAAAAAGATCATCGAAGCATCAAAGCAAGTAAGAAAGAAGTTCTTAGTGTTAGAATTTTGTTTTGTAGAAGAAATGGGTGTTGAGACAAAGCAAGCAAGTAATTAGGAGGAAGTGTGAGATATTATCTACTTCTCTTTCATACTTATTGTAATTTTTTTACTTATTGTTTTGAATTGGCCAATAAAAGTGGGAAGAAAGAGAAATTTCCTTCCCGATGGTTTTTTTTTCCTTTGGAGGTTTCCAAGATAAAATTTTTGGTGTTTATGATTTAATATTTTTTCCTTTCTTGCAATTTTGGATTCTAAGCATAAGAAAAATTCATTCACTAGCTATCTCTGTCTTTTTCTAATAGAAAGTAGAACAACACTTTGTTAATTTTGATTCGTGGATAATTCCAAAGTTGAAGAGTTTACAGATTATTTTTGGAGGTTAGTATTCCATTGACTTTAAAAACCGTGGGGTAATTAAGGATCCATCAAACAATCAAAAATTCCATGAGACATTCAACATATTCATAAAACTTGCGAAGAAGAGAGAAATGTAAGGAAAATCCATAGAATGAGGGTGGATCATTCTCACTTATAACTCTCATTATGGGTAGCTAAATCATGCAAGATTGATCTTTTTGGGAGGGTAATTAATATACCTTCTAGAGGTATGTTCATTTGAGATAAATAAATAGCTGAATAAACAAAGAAAGTGAAAAATAATACATGTGTATACTAGGAACAAAATGGAGATTCTATAGGGGCCCCAACCCTTGAAATTCACATAAATGTTTGGGTGTACATATACAAAAAGGGTGTTTTGTAACTAAATATATTGTCAATTTATGATTACAAAATCCTCCACAAAGGTGGGGATATAATCTAACATATTTTTCATCCTAAAATCAAATTCTTTGTGGTCCTAAGCACCATAAACATATTGAACATAAACTTCAAACCACGAGACATAACCTTATCCATAAGTTCCTTGATGTTTATCCTTGGGACTTCTAAAATCTTAATCAATTCCAAATTTTTCCTATAAGAAGAGGCCCATTCAAGGAGATTAAGACCTCCTGTGAGATATGCCTTAGTACCCCACCAAGTAACAGTTTTTGAGGTTGAGGATGGCCCATGTACATCAACTGGCATAATAGAACTAGCTCAAGTACACTAATCGATCAACAAAAACTAGATTGGATGCACCTACCATATTAATTGAACCCCTTTTACATCTCTTTAATGGATGCAGTGGCATTTCAGGATCTTTCTCAAAAGTATATTTCACCAAATCTCTTTTAATATTAGAAAGCCTTTTTCTATTGTGATTATTATGTGAGAAATCAAGATATGTTCTCTTCAAGATCATCATCGATGCTACATGGACATTGAGTGGGATTTATTTCTCTACCAATTCCTCAATGAAGAATGGGGAATATAAAAATGATGTTCTTATTAATATATGGCCTGTAATGGATACAAAAATTCTTTAAATTCTCAGAACCACGTAGTATTCTCGGGTGAAACAAATGGTGAAACAAAATGTGGAACACAAATAAAAGGGAGTCATTTTGATGAGCTTACTCATCAAAGACACTTAAACCGTGTGGGGAGTTAGTGGTGTTATGGGCTCCACTTGGTATTCAATCAAGAATAACATCCTAAAAATAATTCACTTGGGCCAGAAATATTGATGATTAGGTGAAGATCTTATGAAGAAATCTCTTTTAAATTGTTTCTCGCCCATCTCCACCATTGCTAGAAAAGGAAAACACCGAGTTTTTCACAAGAAAATTCACTTTTAATAATTAAGTGAAGTTATAAATTCATAAGAAATCAATGATAATTTATAGGAGGATGAATCTTGGAGAGGTTTACGTGAATTATCATGTCAAGATTTAATGCGAGATTAATTTTGGATACTCGCATGGATTTGGAAAAGAGGAACATTGAATGATGTGTGTAAAAAGTGTTCTTTTGACTTGATTAAAATTTTTGTGCAAGGGAAACATGAAATTCAAATGAATATCCATGATAATTTATTTCCCAAAACATATCTTCTACAAAAGACAAGTGTCAAATCAATTGGAATAATAACATCAAGGAAAAAATGGTTTCGATCGGGCACATGAGTGATTTTGACGAGATAAACAAGAAAAAATAGGATTAAAAATTATGAATGGGATATCTTACACACATCCACATCTATAACCAAAAATAGAATCAATTTGATGGCTAACAAAAGAATATTTGTAGTTGAAATATATTTTCCAAAGATGGAGTTCATTACCATGCCTTATGGGATTTCTCACGTATGTTTTTAGGGAGAAAATAAGAGGGAGTTTATAACAATTGTTTTATAAATGTGAGGGTATTTCCTCATGTGAAAGGAGGGGAATTAGTTTTCTATTTGAAAAGTTGAAAGAAATTACTATAACTTTGCATGTTTCCATTTTCTTATAAGGAATGCATATGAAATTTGAGTTTTCAAGCTTTTGTGTCTAGGTTATCATTGATCATACAACCATTGGAAAACATTGAGGGAGTTTAAGTCATGTCCCCTTGTCAAGAAATTGAAATTTTGAATGATATATGCCTAATTTTGATTCTAGTTTTGTATTTTGGATCTTGTATGTTGAAAATTGATTAATGAGTTATAACGTTTTACTTTAATTATGTGTTTATTGCTTCGGTATGTTGTACACTACATAAAATTTCTAGTAACTTAAATATTTTTGGTAACTAAATCAATATTTCTTTGTATCGTTTACTCTACAATATCTGATGTGGTTATAAAACCCTTTTGCAACCTTTTAATTAGATGATTTTTTCATCCTTTGAGTGTATCTTTGGCATATAAGAATAAGAACAATAAATATGTCCTTAGAGATCTTATATAAGATTTTATGTTAAGTGTTTCAAATATTGTCTTGAAAATATTTGTAGCTATTGAGTATCAATGAATGAAAATATTTGTGTTTAAGATATTTAACTACTTAACCATATGCTCTTTAATTTCTAGGATAACATGTTGCCATGGTAGTAGTTGATGCTTTATTGTAGGAAATCAACCATCATTAACTCCCCTCCTCTAAAAATTAAACCTATTATAATTTTAACCACACCATCACACTTCCTTCTTAATATCCATTTACCACCTTGTTATTCTATCTCCAAGCATCGTTGAAGACACTTCTTCTCACCCATATTCCCATCAAAAGTGATGCCAAAAAAACTAAACCTTGTTGTCTCTAGTAAATCGTATATGGAATTATTTTGACAACTCTTGCAAGTAAATGTTATATTCATGGCCATGATTAGCTCAGATTGACCCACCATTTGAAAAATCAAGAGGAATTAAGTGCAAATTATCCTCTCTCCATTTAGGTTACCCAATGGGTCCTCTCATCCTGATTTAAGGAAGAACCAAAAATAGTAGGATCAAGCCATCCCCTTCATACATGCCTTTCAATCATCCCAAGATCCCGGTTTTAAAGAGAATGTTAGACACCTCCCAAAATAAAAATGACATGTATCACATATTCTATCATCCTTTAGGCCTTCCTATTCTATGAAAGTGCCACCAGGCCCTAGGGGGTATAAAATTGGGAACCAACATGCTTCTAGCACCATTTCTGGGAACCTTTTACACTAGGAAAGGTTAGGAATACTTACATTTAATTTTTTTTTCCAAGATTTCGTAAATAGATGATTAACTAAAATGTTGAATAATGGTAGTTAATATAACTAATAACAACAATAAATAATAAATAAATAAATATGAAAAGTGACCCAAGCAACTAGGCTAATGAAATTGGAAACCCTAATACGTAAAACAGGGTTGGAAGGAGCTTAGGTGATTCAAAAACTTTCTATATTGTGTCGCAGAGATAATCGGAGAAATCAAGGAGGAAACGACTATTTTGAAGTCTAGAAACTTGTAGATCTAAGAAATTTGAGTGGATTGGGGTGCCTGGGAGAGTATCAGGGCACCTATGGGCACCTTAGTCTGCGTTTTGGGTGCCCGGTTTTTACAGAGGTCCAAAACTAGATTTGTAAGGTTTCTATATGATCGAAGCCTTCGCCATCTGTCACACTTTTTTGCATTACACTGTATGTTGCTGATAATCAATGATGAAGAAGAGACCTACAAAACCCCAAGACAAGCATTAAACCCTAAACAATAAAAGATGCATATGAAGGGGCCAAACTAACCTCAGCCTACCATAATGGTGGGCTTACTAATTGAGTGCTACACACATCCGAGACCTGATGTAGTTCTATGTACAAGTGTGTGTAATCATGCCCTAGGTGCTCTTGTGCCAGTCACACTTTGTGAAAGTAGTGAGAAATAACTATGTGTAGAAAAATGTAATAGAATGGTGGATGGAATAGAATAAACTTCCCTCCTATGTAGTGTGATGTAGATGAACCATCCTTGTGCCTTGTGATGGAGCTAGATGGATGAAAATGGATCCTTTGATGGATGTAACCTTAGGTGATGATAGTAATGCTTAGTGCTTGGTCCCTCATTATGGTTTCATAACTTTATATTTATATGGTTCTCTTGTTCTAATTTTGTAATTAACCCTAAAAAGGCCAACCACAAGAAATATAAAATGTTCAAATGGCTAGAAAGTGCCCAAAAAGTGGCAGGAAAGTGGGAAAAGGATCAACACACCCTAACTAGGACTAGGGCACATGTGGGCACCCCAACATAAACATGGGCACCCTAGTCAAGGCTAAAATGACAAAAATGATGAAAATAGACTAGGTAAGTGTGTTTGGGAGGTCAGAAATGATGATAGAAATCAAAGTAAAATGGCCAAAAGATGGGGGTTAATTAGTACTTTCTTCACTCAAAACCCATATGAATAATATTATGAGGCCAGGACTAAATAATGTCTAATGTGCATAATTTTGTGTCTACATTTTCCCAACTTTATGTTGGTGAGAATAAAGCTCGATAACATAAAGTAGATAGAGATGTATACCGATGTCCATGAAGATGTAGCAGTAAAACGTGTTAAAATACTAGAAAAAGCATGGAATGACAAAAATATGATGGAGCATGGAAACTAAATATGCAAAAGTGCAAAAACATGATGAGAGTGAACCTAGGGTGGAAATGCATGTGTAGTTTCTGATGTGTGTGATGTACTTGCATGGTTAGTATGGTGTGTGCTACTACAAAATGTTGTTGTTGTTTCCCCATTTTTTTGTAGTTTTTATTAATCGCTTGTTTCTCATATGGACAAACCTACAAAGAGAAAACAATCAAGTAGTCAAATACACATGTATATAGGTGTAATAATGCAATGTAATAAACACATGTATGTATATGTAAATGTAAAATACGTAAATAAAAATGGAACATGTGCACTGATCCATGTCAATAGAAAGTGTGTAGAAAGAGGATATCTTATCCTAGGTTTTTTGGGTGATCCGATGTCATAGGCCGAAGAAGTGTAGGGAGAAATTATATTGTATCGTCCAACCTATAACTATTTCCCGAATATGTGAAGAGATATCGTAATTCATGTTTTTTTCTTGATCCTAATATCACCGGTGAAGTATTATAGGGAGGCACACCCACTATAGCATCTAATACTCTAACTACTTCCCGTAATGCTAAGGACACCATGTCCAAGTAAAATTTGTTGTGTACAAGGTTCATAGACTGATCTAAATCCATTCACTGTATAATCCTACAATTCCAAGTGTGTAAACTGAACTGACTATACCGACAATGCCAAGGGTGGAAACTGAATTGAATGTACTAGTATAGAAGTGTTTTGTAGTAAGTAAAACCCCAAACGATGTCACCCTCTTTGGGGGTGCATGCAACGTCAACAATATGAGAATTCCACCCCAAAAGAGGACTAACCACATAAACTCTGTAACTCGCCTTACATGTGGAAAGGAAAGTGCTTGGTAGAAACAAAGGCATGCAAAAACAAGAGGCTAGCAAAAACAAGTGTTAGTACGAACAAGCATGCATGTATAAAATAAGTGTAAGCTATGTAGATAATGTTAAGCTAGAATTCAAGTAAACACATAAGGATACAATCATAGAATGCCAAAGCATGTTTCAAACATGGGACACCACTCACAATGTCACAAGACATGAAAGGCCATTATGGCTAAATACAACAAACAAGTGTGCACACCAATAGAAAATAAAACAAGAAAGTACAAACAACAATTAACTATGGAAGAAAGTAATCTTATAAAACAAATGTTACACATGAATCACCCATTAACATGTTAGAAAGATAACTAGTGTGTTAAAATCATGTATGAGCAAGTAATGTAAAGTGATAAGTATAGAATGAATCAATAACACCTGTGAGAGATGGATTTGGATGCCCTAAGTGAAAAATGTAGGATGGGTAGAAGGCGAGCATCCATACTACGTGAAAAATACATGTATCTGTGATCACAACTAAGAAAAGGCATGAACACACATGTGTGTATGGTATAGATAAATGACATACAAGAGATCTAACTAGCATGTGTAATAAAGAAAATATATATAAGCACATGTGAGAAAGAACAAAAGTAACCAAGATATATAATATGATGTGGATGGATGGAATGGAATTCAAGATGGGATGATAGGAGACATGTGCCCCGAAGTGAATGGAATTTTATGGAATGAGGTTCATTCAATTTACCCCCTCAACAGTCAATAAGTAACCATAAATGAGAGTGTTTCATTGGGAAATAGTTGAAATATGTGTTTTTTCTAACGCGTTGTGATTAATGTGTATGTGGGTTGATGTTATGCGACCTAGAAATGATGTGTTGTCAACCCTATAGCCAAATCATATATGATGAAAATATGATCAAAAGAGTGATGATATAACGTAAAGCTTATATCACTACTAGATGAATAGATATAGTGGTGATGTAGCCTAAAGCGTATACCACTACTACATGAATAGAGAGAGTGGTGATGTAGCCTAAAGCGTATGCCTCTACAAGGTGAAGGGAATAGGTGACCATTTAATCTATAGTGTATGTCACTAACGTAGTAATATTGCATGATAGAAGTTCAAATAATTAATGTGTAATATTGATAAGGTCCATTTGATTTATAAACCCTTGGCAATCGAGTCTAGACCGAGAAACTAAAGTACATCATAGGGTAGTGAGTGCAATGCATAAAATATAATATAGTATGCGTGATGATGATGACGACCATATGATACTTAGAAATGTGTAGTGTATGATGTACAAGATGCAATACAAGGTGTTTGTATATAGACTAATGATGTGAGGATGTGCACAATGTAATATGTAAGATGAGAAGTATGGAATTCTAGACTCGTATAAAATACAAGTGTGACACATATGATGAAGACTAGTATGGTGTATGATGTAGGAATGCTCAATGCAATATTTTTGTAGACTAAAAGTGTAAAGTGCATGGTAATATGAGAATCATATAATGTAGACCCTAAGAGTGTGATATATGTACAATGATGACTAGTATGATGTATGATGCTTAAATGCCAAAATAATGTATAATAAAGATAGAGTGTATGATGTAAGATGTAAGACATGATGTGATATGTGTGAAGAAACACAGTGCATAATGCCTATTGTGTAGTGTGTGGGGTTCATGTGTAGTATGTAGCCCTCAACATTCAAGTGTGAACTGAAGAACAAGAGTGTGTCATTGGGTAATGACAATACTGGTATAAGTGTGATGAGTATGCAATGTGATGAGGATGTGAGATGCATATGCTAGAATTATGCTATGTTGTGATGTATAATGCTACTAGGTTGGGGGATGTGTTAGATGTTATGCCCCCAAGTGTGCATGAATGAATGAACTATCCAATGATAGTGAAGGATGAAGGTCCTCCTTCGATGCATGTGGTTCCGAAAGCATATGAACCTACTCTAATAGTGGTGGTATATGAGACAGACATTGTGTTGGTGAATGAAGTATATGTGCATGTGATGGGTGAATATATGATGAAGACCGTGGTGGAGAAAAATGTGTTGGTGATGGAGATCTATGTGATGTCGAGCGTGAAGGTTTTAGATACCCATGTGTAATAAAATTAGGTGATGATCTATGTCAAGATGTAGTAATTGTCTTAGGAATGGGTTAATGCCTATGTGTAGGGCTAGTGGAGCAGCAAGGTCGTGTAGACAATGTACAAATAGGTGAAGTAGGAGTAGATTGCACTTTGAGTAACATAAAGTGTGATGTGCTAGATGATGTAGATGGTTTCATAACTAATGTGTGAAGAGATAATGACCATTGGGTAGATGGAGGGACGCCATCAATATAAATAATCTAATTGTTATGGATTAATTTAAGTCACAAATGATTCATAGAGATGATATATTGAGACCGATGAATCCAATTGAGACAAAGAAGCATGTCACACCCATCAACTATGTTTCCAACAAGGAAAGGAACAAGCATAGTAAGAGGACCAACTGTAACATGTACTTGGATGACACCATATGTTTTTTTCATAGGAAATTCAATTTGCAATAGAGGATAACTGATAGCTTTAAGGAGTGACATGGAACATGCACTAATGGGCCATAATGGGTCAAACGTAGTGTTACCGATAGGGGCTGAATCAACAGATGCCTTAATATGTAAGTGATTAGATGTGAAATTTTCATGATAATCATGGTTAGAGAAAGAAATGATTTGTGGAAAATCTTCAGTATGTGTAACTTAGAAATAAAGATCCCCTGATGTAAGAGGAGGTACTATGTAATATGTATGATTAGAAGAAGAGTTGTATGCTTTCTTATTGTGCTATTAGGATCAGTTATTAAATAATTTTAGTTTACCCTTGTCATTGACTGATGTAGAATCTGTGGGTTCTGGGAATTCAATATTTTTATTATCAATAAGATCTTGGATGATTGTGCAGAGCTTGAAACATCGATTTGTAGAATGTCCCACACATCTATGATAATCACATTCATTGTAATTCCTACCTTTTGGTCATGATGGATCTAATTCAAGTGGTGGAGGGAGCATGATAAGGTTGCTCTTAAGAAGTTTTTTATTATGATATGTGGAGCAAAAAACAAAGTTAGTAAATGTTCACCTAAGTAGTTGCTATTGAGATTCTTTAGGATTAGTGACTACATTGACGGTAACTTTGGTGTCAACAAGCTAAATTTCAAATGGTTTGAATGGTGCCTTATCATGAAAATGAGTGGACAAGGAAGCTTTCTCTTGATACCTAAGTTTTCCTATGGTCAAGAGTTTAGTTTCAAAAATCTTGAGAATGTGAAAAATGTGGTCGAAAGAGGGAGAGGTCTCAAAGATAACACTATCCTGGAGTGACAGAAAGAGACTTTGAATAAACAAATCCTAAATTTTGAAGTTTGCGAGCACATTAGACATCTTAGATAGATTACTTTTTTATCTAAATATGTAGTCATCTAGGTGTTCTTTGTGCCCCTGTTTGATTGTGCTAACCTGAGCATAGGAATTCTTGGAGCTGATATTGATATAAATTGAGTAAGAAAGGAATCAACTAGATGTGTAAAGGAAGTTACCGAGTGGATAGGTAGGTCATAAAACCAATGCACCACATAATCATGGAGACTATGGGGAAATTTTTTAACCAAAATAACATGATCATCAACAAAATCAAGACACACAACATGAAATGATCTAAGATGTTCATGTGGGTCACCATGCCCATTAAAAATGGGAAGCTTGGGGGTGGCATAACTAGTAGGAAGTGGATAAGTGGAGATGGAAAGTACTAATGGAGTATTCAATAACGAGGTAAAATCTAAAGATGATAATGAATGTAAAGTGGCTTGTTACAACTTATGAATTGGAGCTTTAAGATCCGATAAAGAGAAGTTAAGTGTTGATTACCAACAGATGAAAATTGTCGTATATGAGAAAATAAAGGTGGTGTAAAGTGATTGGTAGGAGTAGTGACTGAAACATGAATGGTAGAAATAGGTGGAAGAGTATAAGCGAGTGATTGAGTAGTAACAAAGGTGGGTATGTCTGCAAAAGTAGTGAGCTCTGTGAAATTTGTAGCTTCCTCATGAGAAAGATGTAAAAGTAAATCTAGATCTTATGGATGTTCAACAATATGATCATTAATGGCCTTAATATGAGCTTCAATAAAGGCTTCATGAGATTGATCCATAAAAAAATTAGACTACAACCCTAGATAGAAATGTTATTCAAAAGTGGGGTTAACCAAAATGATTAGCTAAAATGTTGAATAATGGTAGATAATCTAACTAGGAACAATAGTAAATAACAATAAATAAAATTAGTAAATAAAAATGAATAAATATAAAAAGTGACCTAAGTAAATGGGCTAATGAAATTAGAAACCCTAATATACAAAGAAGGGTTGGAAGGAGCTTAGTTGATTCAGAGAACTTGTTGGACTATGTCACGAGAGATGACTGAAGAAAATGGAAGAGGAAACAACTATGCCGAAGTCCAGAAACTTATAGATACAGGTAATTTGAGTGGACTTGTGGTGCCTTTGGGTGCCCCAGTCACGCCCAGAGCCCTAGTCTATGTAGGAGGTCCAAAACTATATTTTCAAGGAAAGTATATGATCTAAAGCCTTTAAAAAATTTCATAACTTCATTTCACTATTTTTTATGTCGCTGGTAATCAATGATGAAGAAGAGAATTACAAAACCCCAAGACAAACATCAAACCCTAAAAAAGAAAGATGCATATGAAGGGGTCAAACTGGCCTTAACTGCTACAATGGTAGACTTACTAACTAAGCACTGCACTACATCTTAGACCCAATGTAGTTCTATGTGCACGTGTGTACAATCATACCCCAGGTGCTCTTGTGTTAGTCACACTTTGTGAAAGTAACGAGTAATAACTATTTGTAGAAAAATGAAATATTATGGTGGATGGAATAGAATAAACTTCCTCCTATACAATGTGATGCAGATGAACCATCCTTATGCCTTGTGATGGAGCTAGGTGGAAACAAATGGAGCCTTTGATGGATGCAACCTTAGGTGATGATAGTAATGCTTAGTGCTTAGTCCTTCATTATGATTTCATAACTTTATATTTATATGGTTATATTGGTCTAATTTTGTAATTAACCTTGAAAAGGTGGATCACAAGGAAGATAAAATTGTCAAATGGCTAGAAAGTGCCCAAGAAGTGGAGGGAAAGTGGGAAAGGATCGGGGCACCGCGATAGGGATCGAGCACTGTGGGCACCATAGTATAAGCATGGGTGCCCTAGTCAAGGCTAAAATGATGAAATAGATAGGGAAAGTGTGTATGGGAGTTTAACAACAACGATAGAAATCAAAGTACAATGGCCAAAAATGGGGTTAATTAGTAGTTTCTTCACTCAAATACCATATTTATATTAGTATGAGGCCAGGACTAAATAATTTCTAAAGTGCATGGTTTTGTGTCTACAATAGAGACCACTCTGCTAGTATTATCAATAATTTTCAAATTATAAGTAGAATTTACATAAAAATTTTGTTTATGTGAGTGTACTTTGGAAGCTAGTTATCAAGACTATTGTGGATACCACAAAGATTTGCAAAATATTTTTCCTACCTGGTTGTGAAGTGATTTTTTCTGAACATTTCACGTAAATCTATATCTTTAGAGTGCAATTTTCTAGTGGAAACACCACCTTTCAAAGAAAACATAGGTTAGACCAATGAAAATTTTATTCTATCAAAATTGCTAGTTAACTCTCCCTTTACAAAAGTGAAAAAAAAAAAGCTAATTTTTTAGATCTAACCCTACTCGAAGGTTACTCCCACAATTAGGAAGTGCATGTTTAAGAAGGAAAAAAATTGGAAACCTGTGGGTGGTCAAAGTTTAGAAGGTAAGGGGGTTCAATCTTCTAAAATTGATCCTCCTTTAGTAGAAGATTACTCTAGTACATCTGATAGTTATGATATAGATAGTCCTTAAGCATATTTTCATTATTTGTTTCAAAAGGGTTTATTTCTTACAAATAATAAGGGTATTCCTCAGCTTCCACATTTGTTTACCCGAGAAAATATAGTTTTATTTGAAACTCATGTTGGAAACTTGGACACTGAGAGGGGGGTGAATTAGTGTCTTATAAAAATTTTAGATATTTATACTTCACACAACTAATTAAGAAAAACATATCAAATCATGCACAAGCAATTGACAGAGAGACAATACACAATGGTTTAGGTGGGAAACCCAAAAAGGGAGAAAACCCACAAAAATTAAAGAACTAGAATTCAAAAATTAGTCCAGTGTGTTACAATGATTTTAAGTTGAGTTGTAACTTAACTTTTGAGGCAAAAACCCCAAGATAATTCAGTCAAAAACTAGTGACCTTTTGTAACTCGCAACTTACAAGGAAGCAAAAATCTAGAGAATTTAGCCAACTATAACTGATATTTTGTAAGCTACTACTAATAAGGAGGCTACAACCCCCTATATGCTAAGTTTCTACTTAGAAGTTTTCTAAGTTTTGGTCTCTCTTGATTCACTATCTCACACAACCGATCACGACCTCTATATTAGCTCTTCTTATCTACTCAAATATTCTTCTCAACTGAAATATGATCTTTCACTGTCCTGATCACCAAATACCATGTTATCCTTTAGTGAATTAACATTGACTTATATCATACATGGATACTTTGAAAATTCTTGTCACATCTCAGACCTTTAACCTGCTACACATCCCCTGATTTTGATCCTAAATTTGTTTATCAACTTCTTTGTAACACTTGCAATTTCATGAGAGACTAAACTATCCACTTACTCGCTTTCTCGAGTTCTTGAAATGTGTCCTATCTCTTCTTGACTGATTAGATTAGTGCACCGATCACACTGCTATCTATGACTCATCTTAGGAAGAGTCCATACTCACAACATTAGATGTCTATTTGTAATTAATATCTCAGTCTCAAGAACTCCTTCATATGCACCTGAATTCAATATTTCAGTTTTAAGAGAGTCAAACATTTAATTCTGTCTATATTCAATATATCACCATTTATATAATTTCTTAATCATAATCACTCATATTTTAATGCAACATTTCCACCTATTTCTGCCCCTACATATTCTCTTATATTTTTACATTTCCCAACACACTTGCACCTTAATCGAACTCCCTACTATCTATTTTATGTATTTTTTATATCTCCATTCTCTTATTAACTCACCTATAGAAAAATAAATCCAAAAGATAACTAAAAAAACTTCTCATTTCAAACCTCTTCAGCTTCTTCACCGAATTTTCAAAATGTTATATGGCGTGAAGAATCTTCATATGACCTTGAAATCTCAAATGAATTTTGACTTTGTATGAACAAGTCAAGAGTGTATTTCTACCTTCCTATGTCAATCTTTGAGATCATTTCATGAGATTAGGAATCTTAAATTTTCAATAGCCTTACATTCAATTCGAATTGAATAGGCCTTGGATCATTCATCTTCAAAAATATGAAGAAACTTGGTAAGTCAACCAACTTTCTAAGTTACGGATTGAGATAGGACTATATGAGCAATCAATTCAACTATTTCACACATTGAAGCTTAATTAAACACCTCTCAGCTCTTATACAATTTGCAAGATGGGTTATTGCATTTTTAACTAACGAATTTCAACTTAATAGCTTCAATTTCAGTTTCAACACAATGTGGAGATGGCATAAAACACTTGTATCTAAGGATTTTATAGTAAAATGAGGAGAAATTCATTCAAGCAAAGAAAAATAACCTTAAACATCCTTTGAACACATTTATAACTAGATTCATCTTGAAGAGGATCTCTGTGATTCAATAATTACCATTCAATTTAACGAAAAAAATTGTTTGACAATCAAACCTCAACTATGCAAAGGAACTGGTAATATTTTCTCCTTGATTTATTAATGAATACTCCCAAAACTTGTTACAAAAATATCATAATGGATAAATAGTGATCTCTATAAAATATTATGAATTTTGATCAGATGAAGATCAAGAATTGAGCAAAACCTACCTCAAAACTCTAGCAATAGGTATAGACATTTATCAGACAAGCCCGAGAACAAAAAAATGGCTTCCTTGCTCAATTCTTGATGGAATTTAAAATTCCAACTTATGATGTTATGTTGGATGTACCTCCACCTTTCAAATCAAGTAGACACCCTAAAATTCTTCTATTTGCTCCCGGTAATAAAAATTAAAATTACGATTGTACAATGCTATAAAGCATGACACTATCATAGTAGTCATCCAACAATTTGACTATTTGTGCCTAGAATACCTCTCAAATACATTTTGGGAAAGGGCTAGATCATTTTAGATAATTTCTCAGTATTCAGAGAACCTTATTAATTCAACCTTCCCAACCCAATTACTAACCTTGCACTAGTATAGTGAAGAATTGTTTCACCTTGTTCATAAGTTGGGTTTACAAACTTCATCTCAGTCTTCTACACAATCTCAACACTTTGAATCTCTGTCCTTATGAATCTTTCACTATCAGAGAAAACCAAAATACTTCTACGAGATACCTATCATTATGAAGCTTGAAATTTTTATCATGGAACACACCCATTCTAAGGACTTTCAACACAAACCTTTGAGACAAGAATGGAATTAAGGGATTTCCACACCATAAAACCCATACACCATATTCAAGGATAGATGGATAACTTCCAAGACAGATCTATTAATATTCTTCAAAATCTTGAAACAAATTTTTTTTAGGATATCCTACTGACATACCTTTGTGTACAACTTAGGCATAAACACTCTTATACATAATTCACACCTCACCATTTCACTTGGAGAGTATTAAAAACCATTTTTCTATTATAGAATATAAAACCACCTCATGAGCCTCGAAAATTTCATTTCACAATATTTTGTTAATGAATTTCAAGCTTGTTAGCTTAAGAACATGATTGCCCTGACCTAGCCTTGCACAACAAGAGCATGCCTATGTAGCATAGTACACCTTGAGAGAAATGGGATCATAATTTTAACTTATATGAGGTATATTATTATTCTAAGAAGTTTTTTAATCTTTCAATAATGATTTGTAGTTGATAAACTCAAATAAATTTGATCACTTAACTTAATAAGTAGCCCTAGAGAGAGATCAAACGCTCGTAGAAGAATGCTCATAAATTTCTTGAAACATGTGTAATTAACCTAAAATTTTTTACAATACCTCAATATTTGAATAATATACAAAAATTTCTGCTATGATTTATCCAAAGGGTGCACTATATTTTTTCTTGAGTGTTAAGAATCCAGACTGTTTATTTTGCATTCCCTAAGAGAGTAGTTTTAGAAAAACATGCATAACTTAAAATCCCCATTTCAAAATTTGATGAAATTTGACATGAAGCACTAAAATACACCCATATTCACATTCCATGTGTTGGTTAGCCATATATTTTCTTATGAAGCTCTATCCAATCTCATTTACCTTAGTAAACACTACTAGTTCTCAAAGTCAACTTTGGCTAGCTTTTGAATTTTGACTTCAGGGGCTAAATTGAGCCTTGTTTTTCTTACACATACTATAGAAAATATTCCTAGGATTCTACCATAATGACATGACCTTTACCAACTTCTCACACCTCATTTGACACAAAAACAAGCCTAAATGAGCCGCTTACAACTCGAATCCTACCAAATGACCTGGAAATTACTATGAAATCTCTTAAAAATGCTAATAACATCATATTTGACTTGTAAAACATCTTATCCAATCATTCCAACCTATTCCATGCTTCTAATGGACTCCTACATCATAAAATAAGTCTATAACACACTAAATCTGTCTTGAAACCATCCTAAATACTCACCAACCCACTAAAGGCACTACCAATCAACCTTCATGCCTTTGAATGAGCCTTAATGCACCTCTCACTAATTTTCCACCAATACCACTTGACATCAATGACAACACCAATGACCAGGGTTCAACAAATCAATCCCCCAAAGTCTTTCATTGCGTGGACTATACCCCTCTACCCCAAAGACCTCCAGTTCCCCACCATTTTAATCCTCCATTTGAAAATCTTCCACCAAATAAAATGGATAACCCTCCATCTAGAGATCCTTTTGTAGTCACTACATATAAACCAATAAATTTAAATGATATGCTGGGATATCCTAATGAAGTGACAAATGAGATAAAAAATAGATTGCTTCAGTTTCAAGGGGAAAATGCTATTAGTGGAGACCAACATCTCAAAATTTTCCAAAATATCATGGATGATTATGAGGTTGAGTTTGAAGATGCTTATGTTAAATTGTTTATACATACATTAGAGGAAGATGCTAGAGAGTGGTAAAATTAATTACCTACAAATTCATCACAAGTTTCTTCTATCATAATTTGAAAAAATTAAGAAGAATCCTAATGAATGTGTACATGATTACAACACTAGGTTCAATAATAATTTGACTATATTACCAACTAATATAAGTCCCAAAGTGAAGAGTCTTGTTTAATTAAATAATTTGATGCTTTTGAAAAAAGTAGGTTATTATTTGAGAGACAAGGCCCCTTAGACTCGAGGCAATATTTTTATATGGAAATCTAGATAGAGAATAATATCAAAGAAAATGGGAATCCTCCCAAGAGAGAAGGTGTCAAGTTGGTCAATCCATAAAAATCCTCAAGCAAGTAAAAACATTGATTTAGAAGAGGCATTTAAAACCTTGGCTAGGGTAATCAAGGATATTTCATATAAACTTTCTAGAGTAGAGAAAGGGTTGGCCTTAAATCCTTAAGTTTAACATCAAGCCCCTGGACATAATAGATTTGGGAATCATCCCAAAGGAGATTGCTAGGAAGAGAATAGAGGAAAAGGGCCTATGGGTTCAGGAAAAAAACAACAAGCCTTTAGAGACAATAAGACAGTTCAAGATCCATTGATGGTAATATTTTCGTGGTGAAGGAAGAGCACACTATCTATTGGTGTGATAAATGTATTTTTACCTACCCTCCTTGTGAGAAGCCTGCTGAAGATGGTGATAACAATGATGAAGCTGATTTTGGTGATATATGTATGATGAAATGTCCAAAAGATTCAATGCAAGGGTTCACTTCTACTAACCTTCTGTGTACTAAAATTGTGGAAGGATTTTGGGATTGTACCAATTAGGTATTCTCCCCCTTATTAAGTTAATGCTAATGTTGATATGGCTCAATCATATGAGTTCCCAATTCATGACTTTGAATATCAAAGAGCATTAATGATTAAAAAATATGATGGTGATTACTTGAGAAGAGGATATGAATTTATTAATAAATGTTTTTGTTTCCCAAGAGAAGGAATATAACCTTTGTAACAAACAAGTTAAGGGACATATCCCAACTCCCAAAAAAATATGCATTTATTGACTAATATCTATAAAGATACTCCCAAAAAAATCATGCCAAATAAAGGCCCTATCATTACTTTGATACCAAGAAATTTTACCTCATCCCAAGAAATAAGGGATGGTATCACATTAGAAAAAACAGTCACCCTTTCCCCTCATACAACCTTGGCCAAGTATGTTGCATGTGACATGGCCCAGATCCCGAGTTGATTTCCATAACATAGAAGGAGGGAATTTGAATATTTGGGGTTGAAAGAGAATGGTTTTGTCAAAGAAATAAGTGCAAGTAATATGGTGACTACCCGCATTATTGCTAAATTTTAAATAAAATAAGAACAAGAAAACATAAAAGTACCCCTAGAATTATATTTGGCAACCTCCTTGGTAGAATAACAATTAGATGTGAATCCTTTCTTTACCCCTCTTATTGTCGATGAGCAGATTCTCCATAATTCATGTTTGATTCAGGGGCACTTTGTAACATCATGCCATTGGAAGTCATGAATGAGTTGGATATCAAGATAAAAAAATGATTTTAGGAAGTGTTTTTCCATGGATTATAGAGATTTACTTGTTGTTGGATATGTCAAAGGTTTGGTAGTACAACTTTCTCCATATCCTAGAAAATATTTAAATATGAACGTGGTTATAGTTGACTGCCCTTCTAAATGGGGCATGTTGTTATCAAGAAAATGGGATGCTAGTGTAGGGGAAATCTTCAAATGGACATGTCTTTTGCTTCCATACCATTGGAAGGAAATCTAGTCAAGCTACATGGAAAGGATAAAATATTTCACCTTATTTAAGACCCTCTGAATGATTCTTATGAAGTATTATTTGATGATACTGATTTAGGTAACTTTATAGGTTGTGTTGATTTTAAAGATCACTGTATGGATATAAATGCACACCTTGAAGATATCAATGTCCTATGGACCATGAATTTTAATGGAGCATGTTATAGTATTGGAAATGGAGCTAGAGTAGTTTTGACTTCTCCAAACCATGGCTCTTTCAAATTCTCTTTCAAATTAAAATTTAAACATACCAATAATATAACTAAATATGAAGAATTGCTCTACAATTTAATATTTACATGGAGACATGAGATAAAATCATTTTCAAAGGATATTATGAGTTAGTTGTAAAAAAGTTAGAAAAATATGTGCAACAAAAACTAGAGGTTGAAAAAATATAAGCATGTAGTCTAGCATATCATTTAATTGTTTGATTCTTTCAATATCCTCTATCATGAGAGAAGTCAGAATGCAATAGCTGATAAATTGGCTGTCCTATATTGATAATTACATAGTGTCTCCATATTGCAATTATGAAGTAGAAGTACTGGTTAGACCCTCATTCCCTGATAACATTCAGCATTGGTAGGTTTTTGAAGATAATGCTTAGATACAAAGGTTCTTAAATTATAGAGGTGAGCTCACCAATAAACACATTGACATTGAACCCATGATTGTGTTGTGTGAAGGAAAGGATACCCTCTTTAGGAAGGATTCAATTTAGTTGAGAACAAACACTATCCCTAGAGGACTTGTTAGCCTTGAATCAACTTTTGACAATGTGGCCAGAGTTATGAGAAAACCTATCCATAAACCTAGAGATGTTGTGGAATACAATTTGGGAACTTCTCATAACCCAGGAAAGGTATGGTTAGGAAGCATCATGAATGAAGAATAAATATAAGCTTATACCTAACTATTAAAAAAGTATCCATATTGTCTTACATGGTCTTATTATGAGCTAAAGGCTTATATGGAAGATTTATTTCAACATGAGATACCATTGGAGCCTCATACCAAGCCCTTTAGGTAAACATAAATTCCTATCAACCCCATCCTTGAAACTAAGATGAAAGAGGAGTTAAGGAAGTTGAGAGATGGTGGGATAATTCAACCCACTAGTTATTCCTCATGGATGGAAGACTTGGTACCTTTTGAAAGAAAGAATGGGGATATTAGACTTTGTGTGGATTTTGAAGAATTTAAACAAATAATCACTCATCTATAATTACCTATTTCCCAACATGGACAATATTATACAAAAGGTTAAAATATCTTAGTTACTATTTACATTATATGGCTTCTCAGGTTATAACATTGTAGTGGTGAAATAATCGAACAATTCAAAATTTCTTTTACCACCCCTTGGGGAACATATGTATATGTGAGGATGCCTATTGGATTAATGACTACTAGAGAAAATTTTCAAATATCCATGGATATGGCCTTCTCTAGTTTTATTAATGATTTCATTGCATTTAATCAAGATGATATAACTATCTTCTCTAGAAAAAGAGGTGATCATTTGGAGCACCTTACAAATATATTGATCGAGATGAAGAAAATATGGGATCTGATTAAACCCAAAGAAGTGTCAATTTGGGGTATAAAAGGAATTTTTTTGGGACATGTAGTGTCATATGAAGGAGTTATGATAGACCCTAAAAGGGTGGAGGCAATCGATAAATTCCCCTCCCTATGTCGAGAAAGGCATCCAATTCTTTTGTGAACTAATTAATTTTGTAAGAAAAATGATCTCTAACTTTATTGAAATCACTCTCTGCATCAGGAGAATGTTAAAGAAATATCAAGTCATCAAGTGGGGAGAAGGGGTTGTTAAAGAATTTGAAGGAATAAAAGAGGCACTCAAAACTACCCCCATATTAAATAGCCTTGATTATAAAAAGGAATTTTAGATGTTTTCTTTTCCTCAAAAATACATTTTCTTCTATATTATTGTAGAAAGATGAAGAGGGGCATGAGAAACTCATTAAATGTTTTGGTAAATCCTTGTAGGGGTTTAAATTGAAATACTCTATTATGAAGAAATAATATTTTTCCTTGATAAAAACTACTAAAATTTTCATGCCCTATATTATGAGTTCCAAAATCATAACCTATGTGTATCATACAATGGTAAAGGATATCTTATCCTAGATGGAGATGTCAAGCAAGAGATGTAGGTGGGTAAACAAGCTTCAAGAGTATGATATGGAGATTCAGACTACAAAGCTTGTTAGAGGTTTGGACTTGGCTAGGCTAATGATAGAAAGAAATTTACAAATAGTTGAGATAAATAATATTGATGAGGATGAGAAGCACCCTTATGAAAAGGTAAGTACCTTTTCTTGGTACAAGGACATAGTATACTACCTAAGAAGAATGAATTTTCCTACTCACCTAGATAAAAATCAAAGGAGGACACTCAAGTTGGTGTTCCAAAAATATATTTTGAATGATCATGGTCTAGCTTGGAAAATCCTAGAAGGAATCCTATTTAGATGTGCTACATAGGAAGAGGCTCCCAAGATAATTGTTGAGTTTTATGGACAGTTGTATGGAGGCCATTTTGCTAGAAGAGTCAATGCTCATAAAATATTAAGAGCACGCTACTTGTGGCCTTCCCTATTCAAATATATATATCTTCTAGTTCAAAAATGTGAAAGTTTCTAGCAGTTCTTGGAAGAATGAAAGCTTTTAGATCTCTTCCCCATACAACATGTCTCAATGGAAGCTCCATTAAAACAATGGGTATAATATTTTATAGGTGAAATATGAGATTATTCAAGTGTTGGTCGTATATGGATATTAGTGCCACTGATTATTTAATAAAATGGGTTGAAGTTATCCCTACCAAGAAGGAAACTCATAAAGTGGTTATGGACTTCATCCTCAATCACATAATTTTCATATTTTGGGTCCCCTGCCAAGTTGGTTGGTGATAATTCCATGAGTTTCAGAGAAAAATCATTGGAAAAAATGTGTCATGAGTATAGTATAACCATGCCCTATGTATCAAACTACAATCCCCAAGGAAATGGGAAGATAGAATCAAGCAACAAGAAATTTCTCAAAATCCTCATGAGAACATTAGAAACAAATAAAATAAAGTGGGGTGAGAAAATAAAGTTTGCAATATGGCTAAACGTAGTTACCACCAAAATATCTACTACTAAGAGACTTTTTGAATTAGTTTATGGGGTTCAAGATCTTTTCCCCTTCACTTGCAACTATCTTCTTATCAGTTCATGTAGAAATTAGAGGGTGGGGAAGGGGTAAATATTTATGAATCTAGAATCAAATAGATTATGGAGTTATATTAAGTAAGAAGAGGATCCCATCAAAGGAATGTTAAGTTCAGGGAGAATCTCAAGAAAATATTTGATAAAAAGGTTACCCAAGAACTTTTCATTTTGGAGACCTGGTTCTATTATGGGATATCCGGCATGAATAAAAGGGAAAGCATGGAAAATTTAATTCCCTATGGATGGGACCTTACTCCATCAACATTAGGATTGGAGAGAAAAATTTCTTCCTATGAGACTTGGAGGGAAACTTGCTAGAGTTACCACCATCAATGATAGACATCTCAAACACTTCTTAGACTAAATCAAACATTCAAGTGTGTTATTTATACAGTGTATAGTTTTGTTGTTTTATTTTTTTATTTCATTTTTATGTTATGGTCTATAGTGATCATGTTTTCATTCATTTCCATTATACCCATGGCATGTTATGTATCTGTTTAAAAGACCATGTGTGTTTTTCCCCATGACTCCTTACCAAATGGACTAGGAACTTGGTTTTTGTTTTGTGAAATCCTATTTTTTGGTTCTTGTCGCACCCATGGGGGGTACTCATCCCCGAGTAGGATCTGATGTTGGTAATAATTATTAACCAATATCTACAATTGGAGTGAACCAATATTTTAAGACTCCACTTCACATAGATTCAATAATACCAAAGAGTTATGTTGTCCAAATACTACCCCCTCCCATAATTTTTTTAAAAACTTGTAAAATGGGATGGGCCATTGTGCATTAAGAAGGGAGAGGTATACTAAGCTAATCATCCATGGTGTGCAAAAATTAGTGTTCCATGAGTTTTTACGATCATTGGAACAACATGAATCAACTTGGGACTTAGGTGGGATTTTGGCATGGTTGTCTATCACAACATCAAACTAGTCCCATAGGATAAGGAAAGTCAAGGTACCACGGGTTTCTAGACTATAAGAGATTTGAAATTTCGATAAAGACAAAATATGCAAACCAAAGAAACTAAGTGGCTGGTGATTTAAGTAAAATTGGTCAAATGATGAAGGATTTGATACCGTAGGGTGACCTTTTGCAAAGGATTGAGAGTGTGGCTATATAACAACACAGAAACACACTAATTGAATATTTTGCAAGTGTTTCAAAGGTTAGTATTCCATAGACTTCAAAAAACATGGGGTACTCAAGGATCTAAAAAATAAGCAAAAAGGCCCCAAGACATTTAAGATATTCAAAATAGCATGCAAAGAAGAGAGAAATGCAAGAAAAAGCCACAAAATGAGTGATGGAGAATTTTCACATGTAACTCTCATTGTGGGTAACCATATCATGTAATATTGGTCTTGTTGGGAGGGTGATATTTATACCATCTAGAGGTATGTTCATTTGAGAGAAATAATAACTAAATTAACAAAGAAAGTGAAAAATCATACATATATATACTAGGAACAAAATGGGGATTCTATAGGGGCCCCAATCCTTGAAATTCACATAAATGTTTTGGTATACATATACAAAAAGGGTGTTTTGTAACTAAACACATTATCAATTGATGATTAAAAAATCCTCTGCAAAGGTGGGGATATGATCTAAAATATTTTTCATCCTAAACTTAAATTCTTTGCGGTCTTGAGTGCCATAAAAGTATTGAACATATCCCGATAAACCACAATACATACCCTTTTCCATAAGCTCTTTGATGATTTTCCTTGGGCATTCCAAAATATTAATCAATTCCAAATTTTTCCTATAAGAAGAGGCCCATTCAAGGAGATTAAGCCCTCATGTGAGATATTCCTTAGTACCCAACCAAGTAATGATTTTAGAGGTTAAGAATGGCCTGTACATCAACCGGAATAGCAAGAACTAGCTCAGGTACACCAATATGATAAACAAAAACTAGCTTAGACACACCTACTACATTAACCAGACCCCTTTTACATCTCTTAAATCGAGGTAACAACACTTCAAGAGCTTTCTTAGAAGTAGATTTCACCGAATATATTTCAAAATTGGTGAGCCTTTGCTCTATTGTGGCTATTATGTAGGAAATTGAGGATATGTCCTCTTCAGGCTCATCATCAGACACTACATGGACATCAATTTTGATTTATTTCTCTTCCCATTCCTCATTTAAGAATATAGGGACTATAGAAATGGTGTTCTTTTTAATAACTATCCCTGTAATGGATCTAAAACTTTTTAACTTCTTAGAATCCACATAGTCTTCTATGTGAAACAAAATCTAAAACATGGAGAATAAGGGAGTCATTTTGATGAGCTTCCTCATCAAATCCATTCAAATTACTAGGGAAGTTAGTGGTCTTTTAGGATCTTCTTGGTCTTCAATCATGAAAAACATCCTAACAAAAGCTTCACTTGGGCTAGAAAGATTGAATATCATGTGCAAGTTCTTGAAGAAAGATCTTTCAAATTGTTTCCCAATTCCATCTCTATCATTTCTAGAAAAGGGACAACACTAATTTTTTCCCAAGAAAATTCACTTGTAATACTCAAGGAAGTTGCAAATTCATAATAAATCAATGATAATTTCTAGTAGGATGGATCCCAAAGAGGTTTGCATGAATTATCATGTCAGGATTGAATGTGAGATCAATTTTGGATACTTGTACACATTTGGAAAAGAGGAAGGCAGAATGATGTTTTTCAAAAAGTGATCTTTTGACTTGATTAAAGGTTTTACACAAGGGAATCATCAAATTCAAATGAATATCCATGGTCACTCATTTCCCAAAACATATCTTCTAAAAATACAAGTGTCAAGTCAATTGGAATAATGACATCAAGGAACAAATGGTTTTGAATCGGGAACATGAGTGATTGTGATAAGATAAAAACTATAAAAGAGGATTGGGCAATGTGAATGGGATATATTATACACGTCCACATCTCGTAACAAAAAAAATCAAGTTGATTACTAACGAGAATAATCTTTGTAGTTAAAAGATATTTTCCAAAGATGGAGTTCATTTCTGCAACACCTTCTCGGGATTGATCGTGTATTCTTATAGGGGAAAATAAGAGGGGGTTCATAAAAATTTCATATAAATATGAGGGTCTGTCCTCACAAGAGGGGAGTTAGTTTTATACATGAAAAATTGAAAGAAAGTACTGTAACTCTGCATGTTTCCATTTTCTTATATGGAATACATATGAACTTTGAGTTTTCAAGATTTTGTGTGAAGGTGGTTGAACTGTACCATTAAAAAAATTGAGGGAATTTAAGTCATGTCCCCTTATTAAGAAATTGAAAGTTTGAAGGACATGGCTGCTTTTGATTCTAGTTTTGTGTTTTGGATCTTGTATGTTGAAATTTGATTGATGAGTTATAATTTTTTTCTTTGTAATTTTGTGATTATTACTTCGTATGTCATACAATAGATCAAATTTATAGTAAGTTCCATTTTTTGGTAACTAAATCATTATTTCTTTGTAGCATTTACTCTACAATATCTCGAGGTGGTTATAAAACCTGTTACAACCTACTAGTTATATGATTTTTTTCAGCCTTTTAGTGTATATTTGGCGTATAAGAGTAGGAACAATAAGTAATTCATTAGAGCTCTTGTATAATATTTTATATTAAGTGCGTTAAAGGTTGTCTTAAAAATATTTACAACTATTGAGTATCAACGAATGCAAAACTTTTTTTTAAGAGATTGTTACTACTTAATCATATGTTCTCTACTTTCTAGGTTAACATGCTATCATGGTAGTTGTTGAAGATTTGTTGCAGAAAATCAACCACCATTTACTCCCCTCCTCCACAAATCAAACCTACTATACTTTTCCCCATATGATCACACTTCCATCTAAAAATCCATTTACCACCATGTTTTTCTATTTCCAAGCATCATTGAAGACACTTCTTCTCACCCATATTCCCATCAAAAGTGATGCTAGAAAAACTAAAACTTGTTATATCTAGTAACCCATGTTTGATGCACTAAGTATATATGACATTCTAGTGCAACTCTTGTGAGTGAATGCTATATTCATGGCCATTATTAGCTTAGATTGACCCACCATTTGATAAATAAATAGGAATTAAGTGCAAATCATCCTTTCTCCATTCATATTACCTAATGGGTCCTCTTACCCTAGTTTAAGGAAAAACCAAAAGTAGTAGGATTAGACCATCCCCTTGGTACATGTCTCTTAATCATTTCAAGAGCATGGCTCTAAAGAGAGTATCAGAAACCTTCCCTTTTGCAAATGACATGTATCACACAATCTTTCATCCTACAAGCCTTCTTATTCTCTCGAAAACACTTCGTCAGGCCCCTAAGGGTGTAAAATTTGGAACCAACAAGATGCATTATGTAGTATGGGGACTTTTGATCATTTATATAAGGAGGATCTACCATTTTTAGTACTTGTATATAGGCTTAAGCCTCAATATTATAAACATAATCGATATTTAGTGTTCTTTTATTTTAGTGTGTTGTGTATTTCAGTGGTTCATTCTATACTTGTGAATGTTTCTTTCCTAGTATTTATTGATCCATTCTACCTTCACATTGGGTTACCCATTCTTTAGTAGATTACAAGTTGTGATTAGTAAGGCTTATTTATTACATTTGTGGAATCAATTGAATCCCTTCTATTATTGTTAAGTCTTATCTTCATTAAAATTATTTTGTTAAGGAAAAAGGTATAAATTTGTGCAAGTTATTATCTTTTTGCTAAATATTTTGTGCTTGTAGAAGCTGATATTTTGTTCCTTAAACTATTAGTGCATCACCATTTTTAATTATTCTCAGTTTCCTCTCTCCCATTTTCTCTAAAAATTTGGATAACGTAGTTTTTTTTTAGTATCATAGGTTTTGTAGCCTGATATTCCATTAGATGTACGTAGTTTAAAAGGAGGTCATCCTTCTTTATAGGTTCATCCCAAGGAGCCAAGGCCCCACACCTTGGAGATGTTCCCATGTTGCAATGGATCATCTAACAATTCAGCGGGTACGTGATACAAGTGACAACAACTTTAATATATATTGCTATGATTTTTGGAGTAGTTTTACACATGAATCACATGTATGAAGAAGCATTAGTCCTAAGTATAGAAAACTAAAACCAAAAATAAAGCAGAAAATAAGAGCACACCCAAATATATGTATACCAAATATAACTACGCTCTATATGAAAATGTTAAGGTAATGTATACACCACATTGACCACATAAATGATAAGTAATTAAATAAAATAACAACATATCCTAATATGTTTATTATATTTAACCAATATACACCATAATAAGGAAAAATAAATATAGTTGTGTTATATATGTAGAAATGGTTTTCCATGGCAAAGTAATGGCCATTCACATTATAATAGAAGTATTGGGCTTAGGTGTATCTTTTTCACACTATTCATAAATAAATTTAAGCCATGACCGATTCGTGCATGGAAAAAACATTGTGAGGGAGTTTTCACCAACCATGGAATATTCAAAAATGCAATAGGTGAAACAACCTGAGTGCTAATATTTGTAGGCTCCACATCTATTGTTAGCGGCACCATTTTTAAAAATTCTTAATTCTCTTCCATATTCCCATCAAGTCTATTAATATGAATGATTTTTGAAATCTAAATTGGAAATATACTAAGAGATCAAGTGATCTCTTTTTAAACATGTGATATATGCACAAATAAGTATATTTAAAAGAGTAAATAAATTAGTAACTCAAAAGGAATGTTAACAAAATTACATATAAAAGCATGTAACTAAGGACAATTTTTGGAATGTATCCATGGTAAATTAAAATTCAAGGAACTATTAGGAAGTAAATAACTTATAAGTAATTCATATTTGTCAATGTAATCAATTTTTTTGGGTATGTATGTTAAAGTTTCTATAAATACCTATTAGTCTAGTTGTATGACAAAACTAAAAAAAAAAGCCAAATGGTATTGTGCCCTTTTTTTTGACCTATAAGGAATCTCAAGTATTTATTTTTCTTATATAAGGGTAAAAGGTAGTTTTTGACTGGGACTCTACCAAGGTACAAAAAGGGTTTGTAACCCACATTTAACAATAAAACCAATCATAAAAAAGAAAAAAAGTAGCTAAGTTGCAGTAGATACACCTCGTCCGGGATGCAAAAACAACCCCAAAAAGGGGAGAAAGAAAAAATCATCAACAAACTATTTGAGGATTTTATGAAACTCCTTCTTTGAGTTCTCCGGGCCCGTAATAAAATTCATTTATGAATTCCCGTTAAGTCACCAATCTTGAGCTTGTCCAAAGTGCCTTTCCTTTTTCATTTTTATGCCCCTTGAAGAGGTGATATTCCTTAACATATCCAACACAGGAAGTATTAGTTTTAGATTTAGATAATATTCCTCATTTTTGATGGGCTAAGTGACAAATAATACAGAGCAAAAATTTCCCAACTATAACATTGGATCCTACTAATGTACTAACATGAAACAAAAGTTTTCTATTGTGGTATAAAATCCAATGTAGCAAGAGTCCACGATAATTGACTCCGATCAAAAAGGACCCCGATGCTTTTAAAATTTCACAGACCCAACCTAGTGGTGTCTCTTATTCAAATTTCCAGCTCTCTCTCTTTCATGCACCCATAAAAAAGGAAAACCTAACTCGACTAATCAATCAAACAAAACAAGTGTATGTAAAAAACCTAATCCCATATAAAATTTCACGGGGAGAAGGAAAATAAATAAATTATACATGAACTCACCACACACACACACACACACACAATATAAAATATTCAAATTCATTTACAAAATTCAAAAATTAGAAATATTCAAAAATGCAATAGGTGAAAGAACCTAAGAACTAATATTTTTAGGCTCCGCATCTATTATTAGTGGCACCATTTTAAAAAATTCATAATTCTCTTCTAGATTCACATCAAGTTTATTAATACAAGTGATTTTTGGAATCTAAAATGGAAATAGACTAAGAGATCAAGTTATCTCTTTTTAAACATGTGGTATTTTAAAAAATAAGTATATTTAAAGGAGTAAATAAACTAGTAACTCAAAAGGAATGTTAACAACATTACATATAAAATCATACGAGTAAGGAAATTGTTTTGAATGTATCCATGGTAGATTCAAATTAAAGGCACTATTAAGAATTAAATAACTTATAAGTCTTTGACAAATTCTTTGATGTATTTCAAGTAGGAGAAAGATGAGATGCCTTTGCATGAAGGGCTCATCCTTCTGTTTGAAAATGGGAAACCTATTCTAAATTCTTCTTTGAAAGATAAGGCGGAAGAGGATGACCTCACTCTCATGAAATGCCTTACTAAGATGAAGGCTGGGAAATGCAAAAATGTGGGGGAGGATTCTGGTAAAGAGAAGAGTGAGGAAGGTCATGGGGAAGTGAGCACCTCGAGAAAAAGGAATTGGGATGGTAACTTTAAGGGTTTTGAGGATTTGAGTAGAAAGGTTCAGTACTTAGAGGGTGTGCTTCAGGCGATGGAGGAAACCAATGTTGGTCAAAGGGAAACTATGTTGGATGTCATTAATGCTTCTAAGAAAATTATCTCTACTTAGGTGAATTCTAAGAAGAATTTTCTGGAGCTGGAGTACCAAGTCAAAAAGTTGAGTGACTAGGTTGGAAGGGATGGAGGAAGGCACTAAAAGAAGGAATTTTAACTTGCACATCAGTAGCTCGAGGATGAGCTGGAGGAAGATATAAATGTCAAGGGCGCTAAGGGTGCTGAGATCAAAGGTAGTCATGATGGTAGTAGTGAAGGATATCCTAAAAATTAGCTGAGTTTTCTGGATTGTTGGCAGACTTTTGGCGAACTTCTATAGTTTTGAAGTTTTGGAGCTAGTTTTCTTTCTCTCTGTTTTTCTCTCTTTGGTTCAAAGTCCTGATCTTCATTGTAAGAGTTAAGCATGTTTAACTCCTTTCTTGGAATTTTTGTTTCTTTCATGCTCATTGGTTTATGTTCCTCCTTTTGTAATGGCCCCTAGGAGCCGATCCCTATTTTTACCTTATCTAATAAAAAAATAACGTATAAGTAATTCATATTTATCAATGTAATCAAATTTTTGGGTGCGTATTTTGAAGTTTCTATAAATGCCTATACATTTAGTTACATAACATGGCTACCAAAAAAATCCAAATGGTATTGCACTCTTTGTTTCGACACTGTAAGGAATGTCAAGTATTTCCTTTTTAAGATAAGGATAAAAGAGAGTTTTTGATTGGGACTCTACCAGTACAAAAAGGGTCTAAGACCCACACTTAGAAATAAAACCAATCATAGTAAAGTAAAAATGTAGGATGTAGTTAAGCTGCAGTAGATACACCTCGCCCATGACGCAAAAATAACCCAAAAAGGGCGAGAAAGAAAAAAATCAACAAACTATTTGAGGATTTTAGAAAACTCCTTCTTTAAGTTCTCTGGGCCCTTAATAAAACTCCTATATGAATTCTGTTAGGGTCACTAGTCGAAGAGGTGATATTCCTTAGCATATCCAACACGGGAAGTATTTATTTTAGATTTAGATATTCCTCATTTTTGATGGGCTAAGTGATAAATACTATAGAAAAAAAAACAAACTATAATATTAGATCCTACTAATGTACTAACATGAAACAAACTTTGTCTATTGTGGTATAAAATCCAATGTGGCAAGAGTCCACAATAATTGACTCCGATCAACAAGGACCCCAATGCTTTTAAAATCTCACAGACCTAGCTTAGTGGATGTCTCCTATTCATATTTCTAGATCACTCTCTTTCATGCACCCATATAAAAAGGAAAACCTAACCGATTAATTAATCAAACATAACACGTGTATGTAAAAGACCCAATCCCATAAAAACTTTGACATAGAAAAAGGAAAATAAAAAAATCATAATTAAACTCACCATACACACACAAAATATTAAATATTTAAATTCATATACAAAATTAAAAAGTATTATGAATGTATTCATTGGAAATAATGTGGAAATCAATGAAAAAACAACATATACGTCGAAGAAATATGAAATTACAAGTGAAAAATATCATTCTCTTTACTTTAGTTTCATAGCTGTAAAAGTAAATGGATTTTAAAAAATTAGTAATATATCTTACATACGCATGTTTGTTTCCAAGGTAATGTCGGAAGTGTAGCGGATGAGAAAGAATAAGAGAGTTTGGATGAAAGGTGGTCAAAATAGAGAGCAACAACAACGTCACATATGGGACAAGAATTTGTGGCTTATTGATGTTTTATTTTAAAGTGAAACTTGGGGAAATACAATGAAATGAATGAATGAATGAATGAAAGATTTTAATGACGTCCACGTGACTGAAGAGTCAAAGGGACCAAAAAGAAAATACACTAAGCTGAAACCAAGTTCTTTGCCAAATCCGCTCGCCTACTGTGAATCTTGAGCACAAAACCAGCAATCCTTTGAAGCTTAGCTTCCTCAAATAACTCATTTAGGTTGTCCACGTGTAACTCATTTTCGTACTGGAAGTGGATGTCATCATAGGCTGAGCATTCCATGATGAAGTGCCATTTAGTTTCAACAACCCCCGTACTGTAGAAAAGACAAGTTCTCCTTTCCCACTCTTCTTTGGGAATAGTCCATCTACCAGTTTCACAATGAAGATGATGCGACCCGGTCCTCAACTGAGCCAAAATAATCCTAGCCTTACCTTTGATATCTACCCTTAAGTAAGCTTTGTCATCGTGATCCCAAGTGGGGTTAAAATATTTGATATAGTGCATTTTCTTATGACCAATATTCTCTGTCCACATGGTGTTCCTAAACTTCTCCGTCACATAATTTTTTATTTCCCTATTGCTGTTAGGACACTCTTGGAAGTGGATGCCCCACTTCTCCATCCATTTTGTGTTCTGCTTCATCCAAAATTTCTTTTTATGCTCTATATTATCCTCTTTAACCATTTTGGGCCAACGATGATTGTCCATGCTTTCTACTTTTTTCAAATAGCTTATTAGCCGAGTGATTGCCAAAGCTTCCATTGGTAAGATACCCACTTCAGCCAGTAAAATCTCATAAGGGACCATTGATTTAACTTTGAGAGTGCTTGTGATTAAATGTTTCTGGATTCTTTCTAATTGTCTCCATCCATGCTTTGACATATTACTTCCCCAGACTTCACACCCATAAAGGGCCACCGGGATGACCAACAAACCAAAGAGGGTTTTCTTAGTATTCCAGTCCCAAAGCTCAGCTTTCCTACATCTATTTTGGAGCAGGAATGATGCTTTCCAACCTCCTTGTATTATTTTTGTTCTGCATGTTTCCCAACTCATTTTGTGGTGAAAATCAATCCCTAGATATTTATATTATGTAACAATTTCCAATGGCCTCCCTTCAAAAAGAAAGTTATTGTGCGTCCCTTTCCTTTTTAGAGAAAAAATCATGAATTTTGTTTTTTCGATGTTCACTTGCATCCCAACTTCCTGGAAAAAGAGTTCTAAGGCTTTTAGATGCTCTCTCAAACCTTGAGTTGTTGTTGATATTAAGATAAGGTCATCAATATATAAGAGAAACTTCACCACATACTCTGCCAACTGAACACCCCCTCCCTCATCATTATGTAACCATTCTTCAAGCTTGTCAATGTATAAAACAAACAAAGTGGGAGAAAGAGGGCAGCCTTGTTTGACACCAATGTCACTACCAAAACATTCCGACATGCCTTCTCTAGTTCTGATTTTAGCTCTGACCTACTCATAAATTCCGTGCACTGTAGCTCTAAACTCTTCTGGAATCCCAAGTTCTTCCATCCTATTCCAGAGTTTGTCACGAGGGACCATGTCAAACACTTTCTTAAAGTCAACAAAACAGCAAAAATATTCCTCACCTTGTGAATCTCAAACCTTTTCAATCAAATGCCTAAGAGTTATGCAATGATCAATGGTTGAATGTTTAGGTCAAAAGCCTGCTTGTCCTTTTTCTCTTTTACCCTCTCTTTCTACCCAACTACTAATTCTACGCTCTATCATGCCCCCAAACAACTTACCAAATAGAGGATTGATCATAATGGTGCGGTAGTTAGAAGGGTTATTGATATCCCCACTTTTAAATAGAGGAATAACCACACTAGTCATCCATTCTAGTGGGAACCCTACTTGATTTACATTATTGAAGATTGTTCTGATATGTAGAGCAAGCACCTCGACCCCCCACTTTAAAAATTCATCTTGTAACCCATCAACATCTTGTGCTTTTCCATTTGCTAGATTCTGAATGCCGTATTTGATGTCGTCCTCTGAGAATAGCTCGATTGAGGTCTGGAGCATGGGAGGGCTATCCTGTTGAAGAGACCACTCATATAAAAGCTTCGCATATTCTAACCAATGAGCTTATGTGATATTGTTTTCTATGTGTGTTTTCTTTTGCTGCAACTCCCTCCAAAAACCTTTGGGATTGTGTTTTTGAGTAGGTTTCTTTTTTGTATTGAACCAGTCTCTTATATTTCTTTTTATTTATTTTATTCCCTCCACTTTCCCTCATAGCTCTCTTGGCAGCCTTACAATCCTCATCATACCATGGATTAGTGGGAAAAGTATTTGCAGCTCCCTTTCTGGGCTTAGATCTTTTGCAAGCACCTAAAGCCTTGTGGATTAAAGGTATCATTAGTTTACTGTCAACACACCCCCTTGCCCCCTTGATCGTATTGCACTCTAAATCAATTTTTGCCGACTGAAATTGTTGTTCAAGGGCAACCAAAAAGATTTCCTGATTTTCTTTATTCAAAATGATTTTGCCTTGTTTTGGATATGTCTCTGGCAAGTGATGGCCTTGTTTTCCTTGTTGCTGATTTGAGCTGGTGGCAAGTTTGATTAAGAGAGGTTTATGATCAGATTTGAGCTCAATAGGAGAATCTCCAATTTTAAACTTGAGCAGTCTACAAATAGAACTCTGAGTGTAGATAACATAGTCCACAACACTTTGACCATTGTACATTTTGCAAGTGATATTTCCAGATCTAGGCCAAGTCTTCATGCCATTATAAATAACCATATCGTGTAGGCTACATAGACCTAGAAGCTCAACCTTGAAGAGCGTCACCCCTCCATTCCCATCTTGGGATATTATTTCCCAAAACTTATCATCTACCTCATTAAGCCAAAGTGGATTTCCATCGTCACCTTTAGTGTTGTCCAATTGAAGAGATTGGTTATTTGTAGTTCTTACATTAAAATCTCCCATCATAATAATTTCTCCATCTACACTAAACAAAGAAATGTCTTTTATCGAATCATAAGGGTCCTCACTATCTAAATTTCTTTTTATCGAATCATAAGGGTCCTCACTATTTATTTTTATTTATTTTATTCCCTCCACTTTCCCTCACAGCTCTCTTGGCAGCCTTACAATCCTCATCATACCATGGATTAGTGGGAAAAGTATTTGCAGCTCCCTTTCTAGGCTTAGATATTTTGCAAGCACCTAAAGCCTTGTGGATTAAAGGTATCATTAGTTTAATGTCACACACCCCTTGCCCCCTTGATCATATTACACTCTAAATAAATTTTTCGACTAAAATTGTTGTTCAAGGGCAACCAAAAAGATTTCCTAATTTTCTTTATTCAAAATGATTTTGCCTTGTTTTGGATATGTCTCTGGCAAGTGATGGCCTTGTTTTCCTTGTTGCTGATTTGAGCTGGTGGCAAGTTTGATTAAGAGAGGTTTATGATCAGATTTGAGCTCAATAGGAGAATCTCCAATTTTAAACTCGAGTAGTCTACAAATAGAACTCTGAGTGCAGATAACATAGTCCACAACACTTTGACCATTGTACGTTTTGCAAGTGATATTTCCAGATCTAGGCCAAGTCTTCATGCCATTACAAATAACCATATCGTGTAGGCTGCATAGACCTAGAAGCTCAACCCTGAAGAGCGTCACCCCTCCATTCCCATCTTGGGATATTCTTTCCCAAAACTTGTCATCTGCCTCATTAAGCCAAAGTGGATTTCCATCGTCACCTTTGGTGTTGTCCAACTGAAGAGATTGGTTATTTGTAGTTCTTGCATTAAAATCTCCCATCATAATAATTTCTCCGTCTACACTAAACAAAGAAATGTCTTTTTATCGAAGCATAAGGGTCCTCACTATCTAAATTTCTTTTCTTATATGTCTTTGATCCTTGTGGTGCAAAGTAGCAAGCAACCAATCTGATAGTTGTCTTGTTATCTACTATTTTCAGCCATATATATTACTTATTTACGTCTTCTTTTTCCACTTTAATGACCCCAAGCCATGCATCCTTGATTAGAACTGTGATTCCTCCATGTCCTTTCCTGTTTCACTCCCTTCATTCCAAACTGAAATTTTCTTGTATCCTTCAAAATCTGGAACTCTGCAACCATCATGTTCATGTGTTTCTGTAAGGATTATAATATCTTTCCCCTCTGCTACAGGCCCCAAACCAGGTCCTCTTCTCCATGGGTACCCCCTACAATTCCAACTTACTATATGCATAAAATCCCGAGGGGCCCCGATTCCTATTTCCTATTTTTCACATACTCGTTGATTTGCGCTTTGCCATTCCTTAATTGTACCCATTTTCCTGCCTCTCTTTCCATTTTCACTTTCTCCCATTCCTTCTTATGGTCTTCTTGTTGTGCAAATGTCAAATTCTCATCTAGATATATATGTGTGCCTCGAAAAAGCCCCCTAATTTTTAGAATATCTTGCTTGTCTTCTATATTTCTCATGACAACTCACACATGACGATCTCTTCATCCTTCTATTCTTTTTCCAATCCTATTTGCTTGATGTATATATCCTATCCATTTCAACTGATCCTTAAGAAAATCCCTTGTCAATATGTCATTTCTCTCTTTTTCACCAAAGTCTCTCAAGCCTTTGATAATAAAATTTAACGCTTTTTCTGCTGATCTTTTTCTTCTTTTATCTGAAATTTGACGTGTTTCTCTAAGGCTTGCCTTTGTTCATTTGTTGACCTGCTTACTAATTGTGACCATGTTTTGGCCTCCTCTATCTAATCTTTTAGTTGATTTTCTTTTATTTCCAAGTTTTTGATTGTTTCTTGAAATTCATTTATTTGTGTTGTTTCCTTTCCTTTTGTTGTTTCAGTGTTTTTTTCTCCCACTGCTTTCAGATGTCCTATGTCGTGTTTTAAAGCAACTAACTCTTGTTGTCCTCTTTCCATGAGGTTCTGTAGAGTTAACACCTGCTCTTTGAGAACTTTATTTTCCCCTTCTAGCTTGTGTCTATGTTCTGCACATTTTCTTCTTTCAATGTCTGCTTGTACCCCCTGATTTTCTAAGATTCCTAGCCTCTCTTTCATGCTCATGAGTTCCTTCACATACAGTGCGAAGACCACAACAGAGGCGTAGATGTAGGACTGTATAGTTGTTTGAGATCTTGCATCACCTCCTCTTGCTCCTCGCTATTTTTTGCAAAAAAATCTGATTTGTTCAGCTTTGTAGCCTCTCTCCCTTCCTTAGATACTGTTTGCTTTCCTTGAATAGGTTGATCCTTGAAGACAAAAGTACCTTTGTTGTTTTTCGTTTTAGGTAGAATCAAAGTTAGATTTTTCTTCTGGGCTTGCCTTTATTTTTGACTTATCGTGCCTCAAAATCCCCTTATATTGCTTTACATTCACAAAAACTAGCTTGTTCCCTATCCCCAGTGTATGCTTTTGAAAATTTCCTATATTTCCTGCATTTCTGTGTATTTCTGCTAAATACGTGTCTGGAACAGTGTACTTTTGTATCTCCTTGTTTGGGTTGTCATTGGGAAACTCGTGTTTAACCATGGTTTGTCTGACTTGTTTAGACTAGGATTGGAAAAGAAATGCAAATCACAGCCAGCAGAAAAAAAGAAAAGAAACTTTGTGGTTCTACCTTTGTGTGTCGGTTTGAGCCCTCAGAGAAGAATCAACTCCCGGTTGTCTCTCTGACCCGGGCCCTCCTATCTGCTCTCCTGTCTGCTCACGTGCCTCTTGTCTACCCTCCAACCTTACTCTATCCCACTACCCCTGTCTACTACGCTATATGCCTTGCCCAACAAGTTTCCCGCTACTGACCCTCCCCGCCTGTGAACCCTAAATCGAACTCGTTGACCGTCTCCATGTCTCTACGAGATACAAAGCACTTTATGCCATAATGGGAGCCACAATTGCGATTTTTGTGCTATCATTTTATGTAGGCCCCATGATCAAAACCTCTACTTTGATCGGTGAAAATGGATCATGTGAATTTCACTCTAACGAACAACAAAAACCTAAAGATAAAGATGAAATTTCATTTTTAAATATAAGGCTATGTTAGATACCTTTTTGTGTTTTTGCTTTATCACCATCCATATTTTTAAAATTTTAATATTTAAATTAAATGAATTAATTGGAAGTTTATAAATTGGGAATAAAATAGGAAGGTTTTGGATACAAATTGTGGTCATAATTGTTTTTAAATAATATTAACAAATGCAACTATTAAATATCATATATTTTTAATTGTATTTTTGTAAAATATAGTTTTGAGAAAGAGAAAATTATTCAATTGTGGTCGTTCCACCAATAATATAACATTTAAACAAAAATTATTGTTCTAAGCAATTTTTTAAAAAATATTCAGGAAAACACCATGCTTCCACAATTTACCCATGTATCGCACGTAAATTAATAACATATAGTGAAAACAATAATAATGTTATGAAGGTAGATTATAATAATGTTAGTAAAAGGTATTCAAATTAATGGTACTATATCCATCTAATGACAAGTATTTAAGATGTTATAATTGAAATTAGAAATATTTAAGATGTAGGGAATGTGTTTTTTTCTAAAATTATATGAGAATATAAAATATTACTAGTACAAATATCTTAAATACATATATTTGAAAAATATCGATAAATATCAATGTCAAGTTTTATATATTGGATTTTATGTTTACCACATTGAGAAATAATTTCATTACATTTTATTCATATTGTCCACGAGATAGCGATATAAAAAGTATTTCTTGAAAAAAGGGCCCCAAACTCTACCTTAAAATTAAGATATTATTATTTTTTTATTTATTTCTCAAAGTTATTAAAGAATATTTTAAAGTGACACTCCAATAGATGTCAAATTTAATGTACACAATAAAATTGTACATGTTCATACCATTAAATCTATAAACATAAACATAAAGAGATTGAGCTAATCATACAAAATATAAAATAATATATACAATATTATATTTTATTTCTCCTTAAAAGCGTAAAACTAAAAGATCACTATATGCATATACCAAATTGATTAATAATTTTATTATATTATCTATATATTTTCCATTGATGTGTGACAAATAATATTTTTCAAATAACAAGGTGTCAAATTCTACCATATGGTCAAGATATTACTATTTGTTTTTTTGACTTTTTTTTTTTTAAATAATGGTCAAATGAACGTCAAATTTAATACCAAAAATAAAAATTCTTGGGTCGAGCATTAGATCCCACTCCTATAATGTCTATTTTCATAATTATACTTAATCACATTTAATAGATGTTATACTAGCAATTGTCTTTTAATATATTTAATTATATTTATAATATGTTTTATTGACAACTCGCTCTAACAATACAAGGTAGATACTACGAGATGTTATATATATATCTGTGTGTGTGTGTGTGTGTACACATATCTACATATACACATACACATACACATACACATACACATACACATACACATACATGAATACACAGAACACAGACACATACACATACACATACACATACGTATACGCATATGCATACGCATACGCATACACATATGCATATGCATACACATACACATACATATACATACATACATGTGTGTGTGTGTGTGTGCACGCGTGATGCCGCACGTGCGCACATATGGAGTACTTATATATAGTGGTTATAAGATGAGGTATGTTCCACTTTATGAATGTCATTATCAAACTGATAGATTTATAACTCTAGGAAAATGTGGTCAATTGAATATTATACACACCCTCTAACATTTTGTAAATAGGAAATAAAATTATGTATTTTATGTACATGTAAATAAATATAATATAACATTATTTCCTAAGTAAAAGTATCTCATTATAATATTGATACTAGACTAGTAAATAGATATGGTATTAGTTTATTTATGTGCTTATTATTTATTATTACATGATTACTTAATTATTATGGGATTAATGCACTTGTGCATTTATTAATGGCACACCTTTCCCTCATCGAATAATTACTTAGCTTTAACTATTAAAATAGTTTGAAATGACATATTGTATAAACTATATAGTTCGGGACTTAAAATCGTGGAATATTTTCTTAGACCTTGTGAAATAATCCCCTTAATAACTTGTGTGAAATGAATTTCGTGTCGATGATTCCTCTCCTTGGGGGCTTGGAAGTGTTAAGAGGTCTCATGTTTATGAATCCTTAGATTCAGATCCTGATCATGGTTGTTCTGACATGGAGGCTTCCCATCAAGTTTTTGCTCTCTAGCCTGATAGTTGGATTGTTGTCACTAAATCTGAGGACAAGAAAGGGAACTTTGAGCCTCCTCCACCTTCTCCTTATCTTTCTTTTATTGCAGCACCACCTGTTTCTGCTATCCATTTTTTGTATCCTTGTGGCGTTTTCTACCTTGTTTGTGCCCTCATGGCATTTTGTGGGACCGCATGTTATCGGGTCACCCCTTACTATGTAAATCTCTTTTATTTTATTAATATTAAGGGAATTTCCAATAGTAAATATTCCCTCAATTAAATATAATAATCCTACACTAGTTTCAATGTTAGTTTTACTTATTATTTTTTTCATTGACAAATATTAATACTTATAATGTGACATACGATGCATAATTTCTAAATTTATTTGATTATTCCTATAGAAAGGTGTGTGTGTATACATAACATTCATTAAATGTAATAATTTCAAGTTTTTAACCAATCATGTACATTAGTATTTCATGTCTTAGTAGTTCCAAAGTTTCACATTAGGAGAAAATGGAATACCCTTTGTGATCTTGTTCTAGAATATTCTTTGATAGTCTTATTCTAGAATATTTTATTTATCATGTCAAAAATTTATTAAAAAATCAAAAATAAAATAATACCATACTGAATAATTAGTCACATAGCAACATCTTTGTCTTTATTATTATTATTATTATTATTATATGTTGGATCTATCACATCAACCAACATTTTTATATTTATTTTTATTATAATTTGAATTCATCATATCAATCGACATTTTTATCCTTATTATATGTTAGATCCATCACATCAACTAACATTTTTATATTGATTATAAATATTTCATTTATCATATCAAAACTAAAATAATATAAAAATTCATAAAAATAATAATATAGTGATTAACTAGTCTCATACCAATAATGAATAGATATCATAATTTCATAGCAATTAACTAATTATATATCAATAATTAAGAAATTCATCAACACCCCAACAATTAATTAGTATAGTACTATATTTATTTACTAAAGATGCTTCCAAATAGCTGCTCAAATATTTTTGCATCCCTTTTCATAATCGCTAAATCTTAGTCATGAACAACAATCAATTAAAAATCACAATGATAATCAATTTTTTTTTTTGTTGTATGATAACATTTTTATTATATATATGCATGCGCGTGCGTGCGTGCGTGTGTGTGTGTCTTAAAATACTTCATATTTTAGATTATTTAAAAAATGCCATTCCCTATTACACTCTTCACTTTTTTATATAATATTTACCAAGTATATCATCCTTTGAATAAACATGTTTAATTTCAACTACAATATCTTCGACACAAATAAGCCACTACATGAGACTTGTTACAACATGACATATTAACCCATATATTTAAAAAAGTAAAAACCACCAAATAACACCTCAACTTATATTATATTGTTAATAGTATTCATATCTAAACAATTTAATACCAACTTTTTTGTAAACCAATAAAAATCAACTATTACAATTTCATACGGTCAACACAATAGTATATGATACATATATTGTCTATAAATATGATTTATTATACATATACTTGGTTGATATATTTTTCCCCTTATTTCCACATTTAATACTAGTATTAGGTGATGCTCTTAATATTTTTATTCATTTTTCAATTGAATCAATCAACTTTACTTAATCTTTATGTAGGGTAAAGACTATTTTTCCATATAGTTTTTACAATAAATTATAAACGTGACATGTATACTAAGATCTATGTTAAATGAAACAAGTTTAATTTAATGAAACAATTACCAATATTTTATAGTGCTCTATTTTTAATATGAAATATATTTTAAAACACTTGTATTAAACACAATTAATTATATCTTTAGCACTACACTTCAATGTGATCCACTTTAGGTTGTAAGTGTAGTTCCCACTTCCCTTTGACATTGTTTAGACTAGATTAGTTGTATACCTCATTTACGAGGATCATTTATTATGATATTGCCTATACTAATGTACTTGAATTTTACAGTTTTGTATTTGACATTATTGCTTTATTTTGATGACATAAAATGCATGTGCTTTAAATTCAAATCTTATTATATTCAATGCAAGCTTGGAACAAGTGATGATTATTGAATCATATATAATTTATGATGATATAGATAGATGTGATTTCATATTTTGATAATGATTCAATGAGACAAATGGTAAATGGGAGAAATTATTGTATTTTATTGTGTAGTTAAAATTTAATGTCATGAAATTTTATTTGTGATATGAATATTTTGATGCATGTCATAATGTGTTTTCCTATAATTGGAATACTCATGTTTGATTTTATAGTATTATTATTTCAGGAATGTGTACCTATGTGTTGAGTGTGTAGATGGAAATAGGTGTACACAATTAAATTTATTCATACTGAATTGAGGATGAATGATACCAACTTCTTAGCAACTTACTAAGCATGTGAAACTATAAGATAGTAAAGTGGTTGGTTCTTAGTATGCATGTATTTATTTTTCTAGTTTTATGGAGTATTTTCTATATTTTGGAACTTAATATTAATTAACCAAGTTTATTTATATTTTATGTGTATTTATTTAAGTTCTTGATTAACTAGACTAATTCTTTCTAATTTTAGGTCTATCTTTGACTAGTCAAGTGGTTAAAACTAGCCATTTTTGGAAAATTTTAGATTTTGTCTCTAGGCTCAAATTTGGGATATGTGTGGGAAAAATAACACTTATCCCACACTCTCAAAAATTTCCTCATACCTACCCATGGGGCAAGTGGACTTTTTAATACTCCTTATAAACTTATAAATGACCTTGGAATGTTCCCAATAAGCAATGCCATAGATTGTGTAAGTGAGTAGTTGGATGTTGACTTTTAGGAGTTTTCTTTCATTATGAAGATTTGGGCATGATTTATATAAGGAATGTTATGATCTTGTAAGTGAATGTATGATTTATGGTTGGGGATTTTGCTTGGTTTGGGAGTTTATAACTTTCCACTTGCCAACCTCCTATTGCATTATCCCTTTTTGGTTTTTTTCTATCTATTAGGATTTTGGAGATGTTTTGGGGATTATTTTTTGAGTTGTTCAATTTCATGTTTTGGGAGTGATTCTTGTGAACTTGGGAGTGTCTTGTGATCTTGGTTTGGCTTGTGGAAGGATTTTTTAAGCCTCAAGACAAGATGGATATGAGGTATTATCTACACATTTGATTGCCTTTTGTAAGAGACATGTGCTTAACCCTAAATTAAAATTCTAGGCCAATTTATTTAGGTGTAAGATGTATTAGAGTTAATTAATGATCTAATAAATATGATACAATATAAAATCTAAATCATATTTGTAACTCATATCAGATAAGGAAATTTTCCATACACCACTGAACCTAACATGTAATCAAAAGTAGATAAAGGAGGTATAGAGGCACTTAACTTTCCTCAACTAAGTTTTGTAAAGATATGAGATTGTAAAACATAGAAATATGCATGGGTCGGGACCATATAACACAGTTGGGATTATACTTTGTATGGATTAGGACCCATATAGTTTTGGACTCGCTATGAGTTATCTTCTGAAATTTTATGGGTTGCTCACATTCTTGGATTTGTCTGTTACTATCAAACCCTAGTTGTTACACATGCAGTGAAGCTCTCCATAAACTAATCATAATCTCAAAACATAACCAAGGATGTGATTTAACTTATATGGTTAATATTTAAGGGGGTAGTAATTGATTGCAGATTATCCTAATCAATTAGTTTCCAAATCTAATTATAACAATATTAAGAATAATCATTAAGAAAATCCAAATAATAATAAACAATGTAACAAATCACTAATAATGAGAGGGAGAAGAAGAATTAGATGATATTCTAAATTTTGTGCTAATCTAGACCAACTTTGACGACTAGAAAATGCTAGAAACGATATGACAGAGCTTCATCAATGAAACTATGTCCTGAACAACTTCCTATACCAAAGCATATGGTATTACCCAAAACATACACCTATTATGGCCCTTTCTATATGCCCTTATCCTTATGTTAGAAATGATCCGACGTGAGCTTCGTCCTTTGAAACTATGTCCGAACAACTTCATATACCAAATCATATGGTATTACCCTATTGTTTGATTCTTGTTGTGTAGCTGATTAAATCTTCAAAGCCCTAGATGGTAAGAGAATCCTAAAAAAAAAAACATTAGCTGGGTTGTGCACACCCATGTACCTGCTTGACATCAACACTACTTTGAATATGGCTCAAACTACATGTCATTCTCACCTAGCATGTGATATTTATAATGTATGTAATTATATTAATAACCATGACCTTACAACAATGTGATTATACTTTACCTTTATGATAGCTTGAATTGACTTTGATAATGAGTCATTTGCACTTATAAATTTGAGTAGATGGTTTCCCTATAGTGGTATGTAGAGTATATAAAGATCAAGGGAGTCTTGGAGTAACTTTTCTTGTGGTTACTATTAGTGCATGTTCATTAGATTGTTAGGATTCAAGTAGCTATAATGCCCTTTTTCAATGAGAAATGAATAACTTATTTATATACATGTTCTAAATTTGGAATACTCAAATAAGGCCAACTAGAAGTGTACCAGAGGAATTCAAATTAATAAAAGTACCATTGGAGGAGGAGGAACCAAAGCAACCAAGTCAATCTGTGTTGGCCATTGTGTCTTAGTATTCTAATTTATGTCAAATAAATTTATGGAAAAGGGTGTTATGAGGTCATATGAGTCTCCATAAGGTGTTAGTCAAAGGTCAAACATGAAGGTTGATTAGTAGTCTCATGTTTGGTGAAGTCATATGGTATCATAAAACATGGTATAGCTTGTATATTCATTATATGAACTCACCAGAGTTGGTTGAAGGTTGTATTCAGGTCACACATGGTCCTAGAGGTATGTTATAGGTGTTCATGAGTCATCATGGTTAGTTCATGATTTGCATAGTTGAGTCAGGTCATTCTAGGCCTATTCTTAGACCTAGAACATGCAAAATGGTACAAAGGTATGAATTTGGAGCTGATTAGTCTTGTTGGAGTATGGTAACAACATGAAAATTATATACATGAGGTCTATGATGAGTTTAAGGTTAGTTCATGTGATATCTTAGGTTGTAGTAGTCATTTTAGGCCTATTCCTAGACCTAGAGCATATGGTTTAGTATGGTGACTTGATAAAATGAGAAAAGAAGTCATGGTTAAGCATGGAAGTAGTATGGTGACACTATATATGTAGTGTACAAGGATTATTATGACATTTTCTAGAGGTATATTGCATGCTTGAGGTCCTTGGGAAACAAAACAATGAAAACAATCTAGGAAAACACATGTAAGTAGCTGCGGATAGAGAGTTTTAAAATAAATTGAGCTATGAGGAGAGTTTGATAAGTTATAGGATGTTTTCATGATGCTTCATAACAATTTTTAGGTCAAAATCTTAAAGGAATGGAAAGTTATGTCATTTTTACTTAAACTAGGTTTTCTAGAGTGTGTTGTTGTGCTAAATGTTGGCCTTCTAATGCTTGTTGTGAAATGTATGATTTGCATGGGACACAAATATTTTGGGGGGAATTTTTTCATTGGGATAAGAATTTTTCCAAAAATAATGAGGTGGTTTGATTTTCATGTTTTTATGAAGGATCATTAGGAAGGTAAAGTGGTTTGAAAGCCTAGTCAAACCCTAATTCAAAAGCGACTTGGAGGAAATTGATCATACACATCAATTTTTGATTGGTTTTGAAAAAAATATGATTTTAGGATGTAAAGGAATCCTTCATATTTCCATAAATGGATAATATAACATGTGACAATATGTGGGCCCCACTCAAACAAGAAAGTTTGTGACAAAGTTGTCCATTGAAGGTATGGAATAAATCAACATTGATTGGATCTTGGGAGATTTAATATATTTCTATGATATTTTAAGACCATTTTTGAAGTCTAGAGGGTAAATTGTGCCCTATTTATGAAGAGTGGTGTTTATTCCTAAAAGGATATTTTTGAGGAGTTACAGAGATTAACTTGGTTGAAGGCCTTCTACTTAGAGTTGGAAGGAAATGTGAGATGTTCTAGAAAGAAGAATTATGTTGGGTTGGAAAAATTTACTAAGTGTTAGAAGAGCATACAGAATGTTGGGGTACACAATTAGGGCTTATGAACATGTGTAAGGTCGGGAAAAGTGGTGTGTGGAAGGAATGTACCTAAGAGAGAGAAGTTTCAAGACTTACTTGATTTTGTATGATATGGGATAAAAATAGGAAAATTAGTTGGAGTGTGGCCCAAGTAAAGATAAAAGAAAGAATAATTTATGGTTAAGAAAGAGATATTTTGGGACTAAAGTGGAGATTAAAGGTCATACGTGAACTATGCTAATAATAGGGTTAAATTAGATTTTATTTATAGATTAATCTATTATTAGCCTTCTTGTTAAAAGCAAGAAATTATTTATGATGTATGCATGGCTATTTTGAGCATGCATTCTATTTCAAGATGTATGGGAAGTGAAGGGAAAATCCCCACCCCTATAAATATGTATTGTTTTGGACACCGTGAACCATGTGATGAAATAGGGTTATGTCATTCTGATGTTATGCAAGCATGACTTATTAGTGAATATTATGTATTCAACTTTGTGATGTAATATTTATGTTATGAATGGATAATTGTGGTTGGATTCTTGATAATTGATGTATCTGAGTATGGTGATCACATAGTGCAATTGATCTTAGTAATGGTTTGATCTATTATGTTTTCTTATAATATATATTTCCTTCTAATATCTGTAATGATCAATATATGAATGTATGCTTAATAATGGAAATTATGAACTTGCATGCTAAAATCTTGACAAGACAATGCAAAGGAGGGACCTAGTAAGTTGTGCATGCTTGAGTGATTATTTAGATATGTTTGAATGAAGTGCCAAAAAAATTAGGCATCCGAGTGGAAATAAAAAGGCTGCATTTTGGTTCCATTACCGGGACCTCTTTTCAAACTATCTTTCAGGATGTTGCATGCAGATGGCATATTGATTGACTCTGAGAGCATTGAAAGTTAGGTAGAATCTGAGATAAGATAAAATTTTGAAGATATATAGCACTGGATATTATTTCAATGCACGTAGATGGGTGGAAGACAACCTTTATGGTGTGCTTGATGAGACTTGATTTTGTGTCTTTCTAGTAGAATTATACAAGTGGCTGTCATCATATGCAATAGGAAAGTGTTGGAGTTATAGGCTGAATATTTGGATGTAGAAATATTACCAAAATCTTGTTAATGTTGATGTGGAGTGGACAAGAGTTGTAGATCATTGGTGGGATGGATTATTATGTAATTACATTTTAGAGTACACTATTTCCACGTATATGTGTCTTGAAGAAGCCGAGTTCAGTTCTTACATGAACCTAGAGATTCTTACCTACGTACTATACCTTTATCGATTAATATTTTGATGATAGAACTTGAATTAGAGCACCTCCCCATGACTAGTTAAACTCCCACTCCATCTAGGGGTAGGAGTAGGTGTGGTGAAGATGGAAAACCTAGAGGCATAAGTGAAAAGAGAGGAAAGATGACTCAAATATAATGAAGTGTGTGAGAGGGAGATTGTAAAATAGAGGGAGATTGAGGAGTCCCTAGATTTTAGGGAGAGATGACTCACAAAGGATTTGGAGCTCTTGTGGAAGATGAGGAGCCACAACATCTGGATCTCTCAACATTGGGAAAGCATAGTATAGAATCCCCTTCAACTTCTGATGAGAGCATGTTAGAAGAATAAAAATTGAGAACCACAGAACACATCGATCCCACAATGGGACCTATCCCTTGCGCATGGTGATCCAGTTCTAGAAGTATTCATTGAGAAGAAAAATAGTGTGACTAAGCAAGCAGAGACATGTATATATTAGTTTGTGTTGAATTCAGGAGATAAATTTAATAGTGTGCTCATGTTGACATAGTTAGCAACATTGTATGGAGGTTTGATTGGAGGAATATTTTCTAGCGCATCATCAGGACTGAATATGGGCATGCAAAATCTTGGAAATATGTTTGGAAGTATTATAACTTCATAGACTAAGGAGTTTATTTTAGCACTATAGTTGGGATGCAAGGAATTACATCCACTAGTCTGGTGCCCATTACAAGAGGGTCAGGAGGATCTGGAGGATCGGGATCAAATGGATTAGGTGGTTATAGAGGTGGAGGAAATATTGGTGGAGGTTCTAGTTTTGGATCTTGAGGACAACATCCACATCCCAAGAAACACCCAATCCACTTACAAGAATATAGAGGAATTGAAGATGTAGTAAAGCATGTGTACAAGTGTGAGCTACTATGGCACGCTAAAGGAATTACAAACTCAATTAGAAAATCATGTCGAGTTTTCTACTACACTTCATGGGAGAGTGCATAGATGGTACATAAAATGTGATCCATATCAGAATGTAGTGGATTATGATGCTTTACACTATGAGTTGCTCGCTGAATTCCATATTCCATATTTTGAACAAAAAGTATTAGCACACTCAAGGAAATTAAGAAAGGATTGGCTAAAAGTGTGAGGGAGTATGATATGCATTTCAAGGCCTTGTTATCTTAATTATCTTATGATATTCATCCGAGTCAACATGCACATTGGTTTTTTTGAGAATTACTAACTCCATTTTACAGAACACTCTCTCATAAGATGTATGTAGACCCATGTGAGGATTTGGAAGAAGCTCTGCATGTTGAAGTGGTTGGGAGAATTGATACTAGAGTAAGCCTATTTTTGGAGGCACATATTACGCTTATGGAAAAGAAGCTAGATAATATTTTTGCTAATTCAAATCATGAGACACATAGTAGAATTTGGTGTACAAATTACGAGGTCGAAGGAAATACTAAATATAATTTCCAATGCAGGTCGGTGCCGCACGCAATGTTATTGGATTATGAAGTCTATCACCTAAATCATAATGTTCAAGATTTCCCTCTATTGTAGCACACACTTATAAATAAAGTTTCCATGTATTCTAATATTTGCAAGCCCCATAACCATGACACCATTGATTGCAAGTTGATTGATCACATTCACGAAGCCATTGAGACAAGATTTTACCAGACATGTTTGGTTAGTGGATCTAAGGAGCATGAAGGCCATAACCATGAAGGGAATGAAAATGGAAATAACAAGAATGGTGGCTTCAGAGGTAGGTATAGAGGCTAAGGTCGCGGTGGTGGTACAGGAAGGTCTCATGAGGAACTTTTTATATGTTCGTATCTCTTGATCATTATCAACGTGAGTGTCCTCATAACATTATTTTCCCATGGTGAGGAAAGCGCATAAGTTAGAAGAATTCCCAGATTTTTATGAGCACATGAGTAAGAGTAAAAAATAGGAAAAAGGTGTAAGAATGATTAAGGTGTAACACACTATTTTTGATAAGTAGAGGCCAAAGAAGACCCCTGATCCTAAATTACAAATGGTTAAGGATACCACACATATTGAGGATGCACACGTATGTGATCCTACGAAGACTAAGCTACTAATTTAAATTAAAGAGGTGATACATGCTAAGTATCTATATTTTACGCACTAGAAGGAAGTTTATCAGGATACCAATGAAGTTATCAAGGCACTAGAGGGAGAGATATAATGTTTAAAGGAACATACACACGATAGGGATCATGCAAGGAAAGTTGAACCTCCACTAAAGGACATTAAATAATTGAAAGAGGTGTGTAGGATGTTATGTCAGGATAACATCAATCCTCTTCTAGGGGAGTGGTTATGAGAAAATGTATTGTGCATTGGATCTAAGCGTTAAATATAAATACTTCATGCAAAACTACCACCTCGGACTCGTGAATTTTATAAGGAGAACATAATTAATGTGGTAATTTATGGGTGGCTATTACACAACATTATAATTGATGAGTGGCATGGAATTAAATGTATTAAATCTAGATGCTTAGAATCGGATGGGTAAACCGACCTTGTATCCATCAACGAATGTGTTGTAAATGGAAATTAAGACAGGGCCATATTGATTGGGTTCTTGTACGTACCCAAAATTGTAAGGTAATCTTATCTTGTGGAACGCAGTGTAATAAGTGCCCCAATGATGATACAGGTCTCCTCGCAAGGTGTTCGGGATCCGGAAAAGCCCTCGGAGTATGCGTTAACATCCCGCATGCCTCGCTTTGCCCCCGCGCCCTTTGTTTTTCCCTTTCTTTCCTCTTTCCTTGGCCTTTTGACCTTCAGTGACGAAACCGCCGCCCTGCAGGGAGGCGGTCTCGCGACCGCCGCCCTGATCAGGGAGGCGGTCCTGTAACCGCCGCCCTGAGCAGGGCGGCGGTCCTGTGCGCGTTTTCCAGAACGTTCTTTTGACGCGACCCGCGTGAAATATCAACGCTTTACCAGCTTTTCTTGCCGACTTGAGCACGCATTTATGTTTTTGGTCCCCTGGAATAGTGTTTTTCTTTTGTTTAATGTTTAGGAGTTCAGTTTGGATTTGATCTCTGCATGTTTGGATTCCTATAAATGCATGGTTTGTGCACATGCAAATGGCCCCTGAATTTAGCTCTGAATTTTGCTCCAAAGTTTGTTTTGAATTTCTTGTTGCAGTAGATCTAGTTTTCTTTTGCTTAGAATTCTTAGATTTCTCATTGAGTGCTTTGGCTAGTATTGTGTTGCAGCTGGTAAGCCACATATCCAACTTGTGCAAGTGCAAACATTATTTGAGCCACCATTTTTAACTCCAATTTTCATGTTTCAGTGCTATGGTCTTTTAGCTTGCTTAAGATTGGTAGCATAGGTTGTTACAAGTTTGTTTTAGCTTTGTGTTACTGTTGGTAAGCCACAGATCCAACTTGTGCAAACAGTATTACTGTTTTGGAGTAGAATAGTCTAAGGCAGCCATTGAAGTTGCAGGTTTTGCTCTTCATACAGACTAGTTTCAGGTTCTGGATACTTTTGTTGCACGATTCGCAGTAGACCCCGCTAGGAATTGTATAGGCCAAGCTCTGTACTCTTGTGCCATCCCTCTCCTATCCGCACTCTATTCTGTCTGCATTCCAAAGGCTGTCCATTGATCCAAATACTTATTCCTGTTGATGCAAGCATTCCACGCTTTTCTGGATTCACGTGAGCACAAAGAACGTGGAGATCATACTGAGGGGACAAGAACACACACACCGTCGGATTCGCCACTGTTCTGCGAAATCCAGGTTCCATCTTTCAAAGTTTTAGTTAGAACTTATCAAATAAAGTAGTTAATCACTTTATTTAAGTTATTTCCATTCTCGATATTGCCAGGGAAGTTGTGGGGATTGATAGTTTCTGAGAAACTATGATTCATTCCTCACTTCTGAGGTAGGATCGAAGAATCTTATGAGATAGATTAGTTATTTCGTTGTTTAGAATAGATATACGAAATTGCACAGACAAATAGCTACACTCGGCTATTTTGTTTGTTTTACGTTGTTAGTTTAGTTATCAATTCTAAATATTTTAAATAGCTGCTTTCTTATAAATTGCCAGAAAATACAAAAAAAGAAATTATATATGTCGAAGTACACTTAGTTTTTACTTTATTATAGTTTGTCTCATTTCCGCTTTTGCATGACAATTACGGGACCCGTGGAGCCAGGGAATACATTTTGAGCCAATTGTGCCCCAGCCCAATACCGTAGTGGCAATAACTGATATTGACCAAAACCTTAGGATACAAGTCTTCCAAACAACAACAGACTTCCAACAGATCAGGTCACAGTTGAGAGGGTTAAATATCGAAGACGACCAAGCACATCTGTTTTGGTCAAATCAGCCAAACTACAGGTTATCCTAGAAAACATCCGCATGACTGTAGAAGGATTTGAAAGAGAACAAATATTCGGGTGCGATCCTTTAGTTCCACAGCCAGACGCTGGAGACACCCTAGTAGATATAGATACCAGCTTAAGAATCCAAGTCGCTAGAACACCTGTGAGGTATTCTGAGAAAATCGCACAATTGCTGATTCTAAACGTAGAAGCTGAAAAGGCTTACGACTACTGGATGCTAGGGATCAGAACTTGATCTCCCGTATGACCATAACGGGACCGCAACAACCAAGAGTCTATGGTTGTGATCCCCAGATCCCACAGCCCAACGAACCCACGAGTCAGTTAGATATAAACACTGGCCTTCGTACATTAGTATTTCAGTCTACTCCGATTCCACCTCTCATCATTCAACAGATTATCCCTACTAGACACAACAGCTAACAAAGCTAGAGAATTTTGGACTAGGCCAGAGAATCGTCCATAGAATCGACCATATTTACCATATGACCCTATCAGGAGAAATACACGAAACCATCCGGGTCATTTTCCACGCATCCCACAACCCATAGATCGAATCACGCCAGAGCTCGATATTGATTGGAGCCTTCGAGCAGTCATCCTCGCTGATCGATCTATCACACCAGTCCAAGTTAGAAGGGCCTTCTTTGCCTTAGATTCGCAAATACCATTAGTGCGTGTCCAAGACATTAGACTGCCTGACTAGTTTGTCTGCGCATTCTACCCCCACCGGCTGTCTCGGCACGACCTCGGGAGGTCGGGTACGCGGAAGAGTCACGTGTTGATTCCCACGCTCACCTGTCGCTTTTCCGACGTACGATTCTAAAGGATGCAACTATTACAATTCAGGGAGTCAAGTTTATTGGGGCTTTTGAGGTATTGGAGCGTCTTTGAAGGCATAACTTTCCAAAATTACTTAGATGACCCTAGTGCTATGTGAATAAGACATATTTGTGCTTTAATAAAATATACATCAACTTTGAGAATGAGGAAGAGCGTGTGATTATACCCTTGTTGAATAAGAAGGAAGAGCCCTATGTTGAGCCCTTGAGTGAAGAAGAGATTAATATAATTTATGTTTAATCAATGTGTGATCTAGAGAATTTGGAACCATCTAAAGTGGGCGTACTTCATTAGGAAGTCACATGGTCAGAAGTGACACTACAAGTGTTACTTGTGATAACTGGGCACATGGAATGTATGAAATTATTGGGCATGAAGTGAAAGGATGAGTCACCACGATGATAAGATTTCACATAGTGAGGTGGTTGGGATTTAATAGGGTCCCAAGATATACTGGTGAAGGGAATCCTGATACATTTCTATGTGCCATGGAAACTTTGTAGTGCCCACTTCCCTTTGACATTTTTAGATATTGATCTTGATACTATTGATCTTATTATGGACACTATTATGTTTTGTTTAGTATGATGGTTAGATGTTAGATCAGGGATTATTATTGATTTGGATTCAGTTATTATGCGTGATGATTACTAGAGACATTTTTATAAGTGGATGATGATATATTTTTGACATTAACATGTTATAGATGTTGATTTGGACACGTGATATTGGATATTGTGAATAGAACTAGCATGAGAATTAATTGATGATGATATAGTTGATTAATTAAACTAAAAATGATAATGTTGATTTCTTGATGTTGTTGTGATTCATATGAATAGATGGTTTTGTTAGTATATTTATATAATTTTAAATGTTCTGATATGGCCATGAGGCCAAAGGAGGTATTTGTGTTTTGCAGGTCAAAATATCACAACAATGTTGGGGGACTGGAGACTAACCATATTGAAATTCTAGGTGAATTCAACAAGGTCACCATGGAAACTGTTTTGTGTGTGTGTGTTTTTTATGTTAGGGATTCCCATGTGGGGAAACATCTTTATATGTGACCATAGGTTGTGTATTTTATTTTTATGGTTAATGTTTATTAATTGTTGTATGTATTTTATTTGTAATGTGTTCTCTTCTTTTAATTAATTATTTATGATGGATTAATGTGAGAGATCACATGTAAAAAGTTTAATTAAATCAAATTGGGATATGGGAAGTAATTATAAGAGTTGTTGGTTGTAATAAATTTGTAAGAGCTTGTGTAAATCAGATTTGGAGTATGAAATACTCTACCTCCATGGAAATTCGAATTTGACCTTGGGGGCTGTTTTTGGAAGCTTGTGGGACAAGTAAAACTTGTCCCATGCCTCTAAATTTATGTTACCAACCATACTTATGGTTGAGGATGTGATTTGTGACTTTTATAATGCATTTTTATTCTTTTTGTGCATGTTTTAATTGCACTTTCTTACATTTTAATTTAATGGTTGTCCCTTGAGGTGTGGGCTGTTTTTGAGTCTGCAAGTAACTTGTCATTCTTCACCCACCTCTTTATTGAGCCTTGGAGTTTGGATTTTGTATTTTGTGTTTGATGTGAGGATGTATGATGTGGCATCCTACATGGATCCACATCATCCTCTTCTTTCCCCTTCTATATATTTGAAACTCTCTTCTTGTTTTGGGTTGTTGAAACTTTGCTTATTCCTCTTGGGGTGAATTTTTCTTGTTGTTTTGGAGCTTGCTTATGGGAGGAGTTGGGAGTCATTTGCATGCTGGTGTGTTGCTAATTTTGGACTGCATTTTGGCATTTGGAAAGCTTTTTGATCTTGGAACAAACTCCATTATGGAGAGGTAGGAACTTGAGCCTTTTTAAAATGCTTCTTTCTCTTGCATGCTTGAATGGAAATGGTGATTGTTGTTATGTATGTGTTGGCTGGTTGGGTAGATTACTTAAGATATGGTGTAGGAGAAGGCTATGGGGATTTCATATGGGGGGCATAAGGGAATGCCAATGGCATCAATTTTATTGTGGAGGGAGTTTGGGATTGGGATCCACCTTGGAAAAGAAATAGCTTGCATTTCTTACTCTTGGGGGGATAAGGGAGAAACTTTGGGGGCATAAGCATAAGGTTTAAGGGATATGATATGATAAGCTGGCGGTTTGATTATAGGTGGATGCCCACAGTACAAATTGGGAGGCATAAGTAGTTTCCCCATAGTTCCTTGCTCTTCTTGGCTTGCTTGATGAAGCCTTAGTTTTGTGTGTATGTGTTAATGTAGTTGAGAACTACATTCTTCTTGAACTATGTTATTTAAATGTGAAAATGTTGCATGTTTGTTGTGGAAGCCATTGTTGTCATGTGTTGTATTACATCTCTTATTTCAATATGGTTGGGGCTCAGGGGCCAATGAGGAAGGATGGCTTCTCCCTTCTCATTGGATGTCTTGGTTGGGTGGAGAGCATTGCCTTTCCCCCTTGTTGTGATCAAGATGAAAAGATGAAGGAATGGAGCATGTTGCTGTTTTGAAGTCAAGAAATGTGTAGTTTGATAGTCCCTTCTTGTGAGCAAGTTCATTGTAATCCTTCCCACTTTGGAGTGGAAATTTTTTTAGCCAATTTGTAATGTGAAGATATTAGTATTTACAATGGAAGATTGAAATTGGAATGTGAAATGTAAAGGAGTTATATGCTACTCTCTATTTTTGAAAAAGAATGTTGTATATTTCGTAAGTTTCATTTTGTGTTCAGAAATCAAATGGAAAAGAGAAAATTTTAAAGTTGTATTGGAAATGAATAAAGGATTGCATTAGTTCTCAAAATTGTATTGTGTATTAGATTTGATTTATTATTGAAGATTGAAATCTTTGTTTGTAAAGAAGAATGCGTATGAAGTAAAAGATAGTGTTTTGCTCTCTTGAAATGAGTTGAATTTAGAAATAAGGATTTGCATAATTTCTATTGAATGGTTGATTGAATTCAATTAAATGTATTAGAATAGTTTAGAAACTATATACACATTTAAATGATAAAATTGATATACATATTTAAAAGGAATAGTTCACTGTTATAAACTTCATTCTGGCAATTCATTTTAATAAAAATGTACAGTTCAGACCTGCACTTAATAATCAACTTAAAATGTTATAAATTAACATGCTAAGACATTAATGAACCCAAATGGACAAAGAAAACTCAAGAAAACAACTTAACCATTGCCAATTCGAATACAATCTCTCTAGCAGCCGTTTTTCTGTCTATTGTTGGAAAAATACAATCTTGAATAGATTGAACAAATTTACTTCCCTAAAACACTCTAAAACCTCCTTAGACTAATTCTCCATGTCTGTTTGACATGTTGAGTGAAGGAGGAGATCTAATTTAACCAAAATTGAGAAGTTGAAAACTGCCAATTCACTAATTAAAATCCTACAGATCCTTTTTGCAAAATTGACCCTTAAAAACTTATTGAAAAGTAAAATATATGGTTCCTATGGAAAGATGGCATCGAGAGCTTTCCAAATAGTCCTCATTTTCCCAAAACTAATATTTCTAGCTCAAGTATGGCACTTAGAAGTTTTGTGCCTTGGCGGGGAAAATTTTTGGGAAAATTTTTCACTGGTGGCCCGCAAGCCAAAAAAATTCCCATCTTTTTGCATTAGAAAATTTTTGGGAAAAATTATGACTTGGGAAAAATTTCAATTTTTCCTCCAGGCCCATCAGCCAATCAAAGGGCACCACATGTCCTCTTGGGGCTACGGCGGAGGCGTGGTTCCCTTTTTGAACTTGACCTTTTGAAAATTTTGGGGAAAATTTTCATTTTGGCCCTCCGGCCTGCAACCAATGAGAGGGTGCCACATGGCACCTTGAGTTGGCAGCAGTGGGGGGGTGAAACCCTTTGTTATTTTTGTTTTGGCCTTGGGAAAATTTCAAAATTCTCTCCGCAGCTTGTAACTCCACCTTCCCCTTGGATCCTATTCTTCTGTGGGCGCACGGACCGCACATCCTTTTGTCCCCATTTTCCTCCTCGGGCGTAATCTACTAATTCCTCCCGCCACTTCACCCTCCCCTCTCCATTGTTTCTGTGGATTTTCAAGCACCACATGTCCTTAGATGGACCCGCAGGCGTGAGGGTGCCATTGACTTCTACTCCTCCATTGGGTGCAATGCATGACATTCTCCCGCCGATTCGCCCTTCCCTGTCTCCCCGATGTTGGCTCTGCGGTCGCCACGTGTCCCTGGAGGACCCGCAGAGGCACAAAATGTTTTGTGACTTAGATCCCACACAATGGGAAAAATTCCCTAAGCCACCCCGCGACCCACCAACCCGTTCAAGGCGTTTTTCCCCACCTCTTGACACGTGTCATTTTAAGGGAAAATTTGACCTAAGAACTCCACCCGCTCATATCTTGAGTTCTACAAGGAGTTAGGAGGACTTCTTTATATCACCAAAAAGGTGAGAAAATTTCCTATCCATTGGGAATGGTTTAGGGAAATTTTGGAAGAACAAAGTATAAGAAAATTCCTATTGAAACTATGAGCTTTGTTAGGGAGAGGGTATGGGGGTAAATTACTCCCTGAACCTAACTAAAACATATAACCCTAAAATTTGAACCTTGTGAACTTGATATTAGTTAATAAAGGAAACTTTTGTTTTGGTAAATGGGTTTTGTTCCAGAACCTGCCAGTGGCAAACTATTGTCTTGCAACTCGGTTGTGTTCACTCCTAAACAAAAAAATTATCCCATAATTTTTCTAGCTAACCCTAGGTTGTTTCTTGGGTCTCAAGTGGATTTTTGAAATGGGAATCATAGTTTGATATCAGAGTAGTGGTTCTAAAGCTTGGACCATTGGGCACATTAGAAAACTTGAGACATGAAAACTTAAACCTAGTTCACTTGTAAATCTAGAAAACAACTTAGCTAGAATTTGTATATTTTAGTAAACATGGAAGTTATATAAACTTAGCAAAATGAACTGACTCTCACTTTGGTCTATGCAGGAGGCTCATATAGAGTGAGAGGAACCTTAACAGAGACTTAGATCCACCACCACCACCACCACCACTGGATCAGGGTGTGGCAGCCATTCTACCTCAGATTCTACAGATCCTTTAGGATGTCAATGTTGCTATTTGTGGAGGATTAGGAGGACATGTAGCTAGTTATGATAGAGCCCCTTCTACCGAGGGTCAGGTATCCCCTCAACTCAGTGAGGAGCATAGAGGAGAGAAATCCCATGTGGAGTCAGCCAAAGTAGATTTACCACCTAGGAGATAGGGTGACAAAGTTCTAGAGCATAGAGAGATGTCTCAGAGCCCTAGGCGTAGGGATGAGCTTACGAGAGAGACCTAGAGGCGATAGACCACAAAAGTGGATCACATCAGGGAGATCCTGAAGCTTTGGCCCTCACAGTACTTAGGTGACATGGGTGGATTTTAGGTAGAGGCCTGGCTAGTGAGCTTGAGTGGTTGCTTTAAGCTTTTTCCTTATTCTAGCAACACAAAAGCTCATGTTTCAATCCACCTACTGAGGGATGGAGCAAGAGTATGGTGGAGGAAAGAGGAGAAGAAGCTCCATGTAAATTTAAAGACAGTGACTTGGGAGCTATTTGAGGAGAGGTTTAGGAGTAGGTATTTATCATGGAGGTTCATACAGCATAGGATTTATAAGTTTCACGACCTCGATAGGCTTCTCTTTCAGTAGTAGAGTATGAGAGTAGATTTCTAGATCTAGTTCAGTATGTAGAGTATATGCAGGATGAGTAGGTGCAGATTCACAGGTTCATCTGGGGCTTGAATTTGGATATCGGAGGTCCAGTGTGGATCCACTATCCTCAGACATTAGCAAAGGCTGTCGAGAAGGCCTATATTACAGAGGAGACTCGGGGTAAGACCCAACAGGCTAGAGACCGAGTCCGGACCCACATTCAGTAGATGCAGGATGGTAGATCGAGGGGGTTAGTACCTCTTCCTCATGGTGGCCAGGGTACAACATAGTCATCCTTTAGGCCATATAGCAGCAGTAGTCTCTCCCACCCTATAGACCTCCACATAGAGCTGATGCATGCAGAGATCGGAGTATGGGGCCTCCTCCTGGGGACTATCGAACACGGGGTGGACCTAGAGCTCGATCAATGGGAGATCATCGTAGAGGCCACAATAGACCATGGTTGGATCATCAAGATCCTCACCACAGAATTCTAGGGCATCTACTAGAGGTGCTACTCCTTGGAGAGGATCAAGTGGTTACTTTATATGTGGAGTTGCGAGACATTTTGGAGAGATTTACCTCGGATCCCTAACAAGGGTAAGGCATGATTTCAGAGCCAATTTTTGGTAACATGGGATGTAGCCATAGGATTTATGTAGTGATTGATAACCACTAGGCAGAGCATTAGAGCACTGAGAATTGAGACCATATGTAGCATTGGTTGTATTCCTACCTCTGTATTGTTTGATTCTCGGTTCATCCGATTATTTTATTGCACCATCTTTAGTATAGCAATACAGGATGGTTCCAGTTAGGAAAAGTCTTAGTTGGGATGTCGAGATGGCTTCTGGAGCCAAGATCTCTGTGGAATCCTTAGTTAAGGAGTGTGTAGTGGATTTGGGACCTTTCACCACTACCTCAGATCTCTATATTCTTCCTTTGGGCTCATATGGAGTCATTTTGGGTATGGATTGGTTATCTACACACAGGGCTAGGATGGATTATTACTACAAGACTATATCTTGTGCGAGATGATTTGGGAGTTGAGTCGGTGATCTTGACAATTAGGGGACCCATTTCTATTCACACCATCTTTGCTATGCAACTTAAGTGGTGTGTGCGATGGGGTTGTCAGATGTATGTTGTTACAATTAGTGACAAATCAGAGGATGGGTCTAGTGGACCATTGCTAGATGACCATCCCATCTTGAGAGAGTTTTCTGATGTCTTTCTAGGGGAGCTATTAGGGATTACACCCCCATGTGAGATTTATTTTCATATAGATCTAGTTCCATAGAGCAGAGCCTATCTCACGGGCACCTTATCGGATGACCACCCTAGAGCTCTATGAGCTCAAGTTGTAACTTGAGGGCCTTTTGGAGAAGGGCCTTATCCATCCTAGTGTATCCCCTTAGGGTGCACTAGTGATATTTGTGAGGAATAAGGATGGATCCTTGCAATTGTGTATTGATTACCGTCAATTGAACAACGTAACAATAAAGAATTGTTATCCTCTTCCTCGCATTGATGACTTGTTTGATCAGATGAAGGGAGCCACAATTTTCTCTAAGATTGATCTTAAGTTAGGCTACCATTAGTTGAGGATTTTAGAGGTAGATATTCATAAGACCACCTTCTCGTATGAGATATGGGCACTATGAGTTCATAGTGGTGCCTTTTGGTTTGACTAATGCCCCTGTAGTGTTCATGAGTTTGATGAATGGGGTATTCAGGACCTTCTTAGATCACTTCATGCTCATCTTCCTAAATGAAATTTTTATATACTCGTGTACATGTGATGAGCACAAGTGGCACCTTTGAAAGGTTCTTTAGTGTCTTCATGAGTAACAACTTTATGGGAACTTGGAGAAGTGTGCTCTCTTTCAAATAGAGGTGTAGTATTTGGGCCATATCATTTCTGGGGAAGGTATCACATTCGATCCTTCCAATATTAGAGCCATTATGGATTGGCCAGCACCCACTATAGGGACCGAGGTGTGCAGATTCATGGGACTAGTAGGATACTACCGAAGATTTTTTTCAGGACTTCTTTCAGATTACGCATCTTATCACTTCCCTTGAGAGAAAAGGGAAGAAGTTTTTGGATGGATAGATGTGATCAAGCCTTTAGGAAATGAAGGAGTGCCTCACTACAACACCCATTCTTGTAGTGCCGGATCCACAAAGTTGAGTTCTTTATTTACAGATGATTCGTTGGCAAGACTTGGTGGTGTGTTGATGCAGGATAGTAGAGTAGTAGCTTTTGAGTCTTACAAACTCAAGGATCATGAGCTTAATTATCCTACCCATGATCTTGAGCTTATGGTAGTTGTGCATGCTTTAGTTATATGGATAAATTATCTTCTTGGATAAAGATTCACACTCAGGATAGATCATTTGAGTCTTCGCCACCTCTTCACGCAACCCAATCTCAATGCTCGTCAACGGTGTTGGATGGAGTTTCTTTGTGAGTATGACATGGAGATAGAGCATGTGAAGGGGAAGGATAATGTGGTAGTAGACACTCTCAGCAGATGGAGACATGTGGCTATGGCCACCTTAGTGAGCACAAATTTGCAGAGCAGGATTCTTCAATGACTTCCTCTTGACTTACGGCTTGTACATTGTAGTTTAGGAAGAGATTGAGTCACGAGACCCCTTGAGGGGAAGTTTGATGGTTTCACCTTAGAGGTAGATGGTCTTCTCAAACACAAAGGTCAGATATATGTTCCCATATATGGAGGCTTGAGGTAGGACATATTGGTAGAGGCTCATTTTGCACCCTATTTAGCCCATCCCGGGGTGAAGAAGATACACGCCACCTTGCGAAAGTTATACCATTAGAGAGGACTTCGTAGAGATGTGGCCCAGTTTATGTCATGGTGTTTAGAGTGCTAGAGAGTTAAGGTTGAGCATCAGCATCCAACAGGCCTTCTTTATCCTCATGCCATATTGAAATGGAAGTGGGACACCATTTCCATGGATTTCATTATTGGGCTACCTATGTTGAGATATCACCACAATGCCATTATGGTCACGATTGATAAATTGACAAAAGTGGCTCACTTTTCTCTGGTGAAGACCACTTATACAACTAGAGAAGTGGCATGAGTATATTTGGATGAGATTGTTAGGTTACATGGGATTCTACGGAAGATCATTTGTGACCGCGATCCTTTGTACACTTCACATTTCTGGACTACCATGTAGTATGTCCTCGAGATGAGGATCAACTTCAGCACAACATATCACCCTAAGACAGATGGACAGATCGAGTGAGTGAATTAGATTTTAGAGGATATGCTTAGGATGTATGTTATGGATCAGCAGTCTAAGTGGGAGGAGTACCTATACTTAGTTGAGTTTTCCTACAATAATAGTTTTTAGAGTTCCATAGGAATGGATCCTTTTTAAGCTCTATATGGCGAGAGTGCAAAACACCTCTTAGCTAGGACAGGTTAGAGGATAGAGTATCTCTTAGACCAGCTCTTTTGTAGGACATGGAGAAGCATGTAGTGTTGATTAGGTAGAGATTGCAAGAGGCATAGGACAGGCAGAAGAAGTATGCGGATCAGCATAGGATTGACCATAGTTTTGATGTGGGCATGAAGGTGTTCCTTCGTGTCAGGCCACACAAGAGCCCTATCTGTTATGGAAAAGGTTCTAAGTTAGATCCTAGATTCGTTGGAACTTTTAAGATCTTGGAGCATATCGGCCCTTTGGCCTACCATCTAGCATTGCCACCCAGCTTGTCTCGCATACATGATGTGTTTCATGTTTCAGTTCTTAGGAGATATATTGTAGATTCATCTCATGTACTGGATTGGACATCATTACAGGTGCAGGATCAAGGTAGGTGATGGTGGAGCCCATTCGTATCATAGATCACAGGACCTTGGGCCTTCGAGGTAGAGAGATTGATTAGGTACGGGTGCAGTGGGATAGATACGACGAGACTGCAGCCACTTGGGAGGATGCCACATTATTACAAGTGTAGTTTCCACATTTGTTCAGTGACTTCCAGGAGGAAGTTGAGTCTAAGGGGAGGGGGATGTAGTGCCCACTTCCCTTTGACATTTTTAGATACTGATCTTGATACTGTTCATCTTACTATGGACACTATTATGTTTTGTTTAGTATGATGGTTAAATGTTAGATCAGGGATTATTATTGATCTGGATTCAGTTATTATGCGTGATGATTACTAGAGATTTTTTTATAAGTGGATGATGATATACTATTTGACATGGACATGTGATATTAGACCTTGTGAATAGAGCGGCATGAGAATTAATTGATGATGATATAGTTGATTGATTAAACTAAAAATTATAATGTTGATTTCTTGATGTTGTTGTGATTCATATGAATAGATGGTTTTGTTAGTATATTTATATCATTTTGGATGTTCTGATATGGCCACAAGGCCGAAGGAGGTATTTGTGTTTTGTAGGTCAAAATATCACAACAATGTCGGGGGACTGGAGACTAACCATATTGAAATTCTGGGTGAATTCAACAAGGTCACCATGGCAACTATTTTGTGTGTGTGTTGTTTTAGGGATTCCCATGGGGGAACATCTTTATATGTGACCATGGGTTGTGTATTTTATTTTTATGGTTAATGTTTATTAATTGTTGTATGTATTTTATTTTAATGTGTTCTCTTCTTTTAATTAATTAATTGTGATGGATTAATGTGAGAAATCATATTTTTAAAGTTTAATTAAATCAAATTGGGATATGGGAAGTAATTATAAGAGTTGTTGCTTGTTCTAATTAATTTTCAAGAGCTTGTTTAAGTTAGATTTGGAGTATGAAATACTCTACCTCCATGGAAATTCTAATTTGACCTTGGGGATGTTTTTTGGAAGCTTGTGGGACAAGTAAAACTTGTCTCATGCCTCTAAAGTTATGTTACCAACCATAATTATGGTTGAAGATGTGATTTGTGACTTTTATAATGTATTTTTATTCTTGTTGTGCATGTTTTAATTACACTTTCTTACATTTTAATTTAATGGCTATCCCTTGAGGTGTGGGTTGTTTTTGAGTGTGCAAGTAACTTGTCATTCTTCACCCACCTCTTTATTGAGCCTTGGAGTTTGGAGTTTGTCTTTTGTGTTTGATGTGAGGATGTATGATGTGGCATCCTACATGGATCCACATCATCCTCTTCTTTACCCCTTTTATATATTTGAAACTCTCTTATTGTTTTGGGTTGTTGAAACTTTGCTTATTCCTCTTGGGGTGAATTTTTTCTTGTTGTTTTGGAGCTTGCTTGTGGGAGGAGTTGGGAGTCATTTGCATGCTGGTATGTTTATGATTTTGGACTGCATTTTGACATTTGGAAAGAATGTTGATCTTGGAACAAACTCCATTATGGAGAAGCAAGAACTTGAGCCTTTTAAAATGCTTCTTTGTCTTGCATGCTTGAATGGAAATGGTGATTGTTATTATGTGTGTGTTGGCTAGTTGGGTAGACTGCTTAGGATATGGTGTAGGAGAAGGCTATGGGGATTTCATATGGGGGTAAAAGGGAATGCAAATGGCATTAATTTTATTGTGGAGGGATTTTGGATTGGGATCCACCTTGGAAAATAAATAGCTTGCATTTCTTACTCTTGGGGGCATAAGGGAGAAACTTTGGGGTGGCATAAGCATATAAGGTTTATGGGATATGATATGATAAACTGGTGGTTTGATTATAGGTGGATACCCAAATTCCAAATTGGGAGGCATAAGTATTTTCCCCATAGTTCCTTGCTTTTCTTGGCTTGCTTGATGAAGCATCAGTTTTGTGTGTATGTGTTAATGTAGTTGAGAACTACATTCTTCTTGAACTGTGTTATTTAAATGTGAAAATGCTACATGTTTGTTGTGGAAGTCATTGTTTCCATGTGTTGTATTGCATCTCTTATTTCAATATGGTTGGGGCTTGGGGGCCAATGAGGAAGGATGGCTTCTCCCTTCTCATTGGATGTCTTGGTTGGGTGGAGAGCGTTGCCTTTCCCCCTTCCTTGTTGTGATCAAGATGAAAAGATGAAGGAATGGAGCATGTTGTTGTTTTGAAGCCAAGAAATGTGTAGTTTGACAGTCCCTTCTTATGAGCAAGTTCATTGTAATCCTTCCCACTTTGGAGTGGATGAATTGTTTAGCAAATTTGTAATGTGAAGATATTTGTATTGACAATGGAAGATTGAAATTGGAATGTGAAATGTAAAGGAGTTATATGCTACTCTCTATTTTTGAAAAAGAATGTTGTATATTTCGTAAGTTGCATTTTGTATTTAGAAATCAAATGGAAAAGAGAAAATTGTAAAGTTGTATTGGAAATGAATAAAGGATTGCATTAGTTCTCAAAATTGTATTGTGTATTGGATTTGATTTATTATTGAAGATTGAAATATCTGTTTGTAAAGAAGAATGCATATGAAGTAAAAGACAAAGTGTTTTGTTCTCTTGAAATGAGTTGAATTTGGAAATCAGGATTTGTATAATTTCTATTGAATGGTTGATTGAATTCAATTAAATATGTATTAGACTAGTTTAGAAACTATATACACATTTAAATGATAAAATTGTTATACAGATTTAAAAGGAATAGTTCATTGTTATAAACTTAATTTCGGAGTTAATTTTAATAAAAATGTACATTTTGAACCTGTAATTAATAATCAACTTAAAAATGTTATAAATTAACATGCTAAGACATTAATGAACCCAAACGGACAAAGAAAACTCAAGAAAACAACTTAACCATTGCAATTCGAATACAATCTCTCTAGTAGTTGTTTTTTTTGTCTATTGTTGGAAAAATACAATCTTGAATAGATTGAACAATTTTACTTCCTCAAAAACTCTAAACCCTCCTTAGAATAATTCTCCATGTATTTTTCACATGTTGAGTGAAGGAGGAGATCTGATTTAATGAAAATTGAGAAGTTGAAAAGCTGCGCCAGTTCACTAATTAAAATCATGCAGATCCTTTTTGTAAAATTGACCCATAAAACTTATCAAAAAGGAAAATCTATGGTTTCTGTGCAAAGAGGGCATCGAGAGATTTCCAAAAAGTCATCATTTTCCCAAAAATGAGCTTTCTAGCTCAAGTTATGGCACTTGGAATTTTTTGTGCCTTGGTGGGAAAAATTTGGGAAAATTTTCCTGGCGGGCCCGCAAGCCAAAAAATTTCCCATCTTTTTGCCTTAGAAAAGTTTTGGGAAAAATTGTGACTTGGGAAAACTTTCAATTTTTCTACCGCCAACTAGTAACCAATCAGATGGCACCACATGTCCTCTTGGGGCTATGGCAGAGGTGCGATTCCCTTTTTGAACTTGACCTTTTGAAAATTTTGGGGAATTTTTTTCATTTTGGCCCGCTTGCCTCAAAGCCAATGAGAGGGTGCCATGTGGCACCTGGGGGTGGCAGCAGGTGGTGGGGAGGGAACCCTTTTTATTTTGGTTTCAGCCTTGGGAAAATTTCAAAAATTCTCTTCGTGGCGGTAACTCTTCCTTCTCCTCGGATCCTCTTCTTCGCGGGCATGCGGACATACGTGTCCTTTCGTCCCCTTTTCCTCCTCAAGCGTAATACGCTAATTCCTCCTGTCACTCCACCCTCCCCTCTCTATCATTTCTAGTGGCTTGTCAAATTCCATGTGTCCTTGGATGGACCCATGGGAATGGGGGTGTCGTCGACTTCTACTCCTCTGTCGGGCACAACGCGTGACATTCTCCCACCGATCCGCCCTTCCCTGTCTCCTTGACATTGGCTCCACAGTCGCCACGTGTCCCTAGAGGACCCGCGGAGGTGCAGAATGTTTTATGACTTGAAGTCTGTGCTATGGGAAAAATTCCCTAAGCTTCCCCGCGACCCACTAACCCATTCAAGGCGTTTTTCCCCACCTCTTGACACATGTCATTTTAAGGGAAAATTTGACCTAAGAACTCCACCCGCTCATATCTTGAGTTCTATAAGGAGTTAGGAGGAATTATTTATATCACTGGAAAGGTGAGAAAATTTCCTATCCATTAGGAATGGTTTAGGGAAATTTTGGAAGCATTAAGTATGAGAAAAATCCTATTGAAACTCTGAACCTGTTAGGAGAGGGTATGGGGGTAAATTACTCCCTAAACCTAACTAAAACATATAACCCTAAAGTTTTAATCTTGTGTACTTGATATTAGTTAATAAAGTAAAATTGTGTTTAGGTAAATGGGTATTGTTTTAGAACCAGCCAGTGGCAAACTGTTGTCTTGTAACTCGGTTGCGTTCACTCCTAAACAAAAAAATTATCCCATAATTTTCTAGGTAACCCTAGGTTTTTTCTTAGGTCTCAAGTGGATTGTTGAAATGGGCATCACAAACTTAGTGGAAGAATGAAGGGGATAGAATAAATATGTTGGTCTATACTTTACATAGGAAAAAAATGCCTTACAGGAAACACTCGAGAGACAATGACTGTTGGAAGGGAAAGAAGTGAGAATAGACTTTTCTAATAGGTTTATAAGGAGAAATTCATAAAGAAAAATGTGAATTTTATGGAAAGTATTTTCCTCTCATCACATACAAGAGTGTGAGAGATTTTGGTCACAGGGAAAAGAGGTTTTACTACCATCACTTTAGTTACATAAGTTATATTCTACCTTGCGTAGTTGTGCACACACATGGTATGTCCATGAAAAACTTAAAATAGAAATGAAGAATTGGCAAGAAATGACCTCAGGTATGATTCATACTTTTGATTATTTTTCTACTAAGCCTCCGATCAATGAATCATTGTAGATTATGAATCACCTTACTTTGGGAGATAGTGTGAAGGCCAAAGAGATTATGTTGGAATTGATTAGGAGCCTGCTATTGAGGCCCACCTTGATCTTTAGGAAATAGACAAATAAGAAATGGTCCATGCCTAAAAAGAAAAAGAAAAGGGAAAACTGGTATACATGATAGATGATGAGGAAGTGGATAAACTGGATGTTGACCAAACGAAGGTACACACAAGGTAATGGACACAACAGATGAGAAGGCACGTGCATATCATGGCCCTACGAAAACAAATAAGGTTAACATTGGTACAGAGGTAAATCCTAAGGAGGCCATTATTGGTGATTACCGGTCGAGTAGGAGGTAGCTAAGATTATTGAATTGTTACATGAATTTTAGGACCTGTTTCCAAGGGGATATCATGAGTTAAAGGGAGTACACCCTTCTTTAGGTGAGACTAAAATCAAGCTAAAAATTGGCATGCAAACTATTAGGAAGAGACCTTATAGGATGAATCCTAATCTACGCATGAAGGTATATGAACAAATTGATAAAATGATCAATTTTAGAATCATTGATCCTATTGAAGTATTTAAGTGGGTTAGCCTCATGGTTATAATTATCAAGAGGATGGGAGGATAAGGATCTATTTGGAATACCAATAATTAAATTCTTCATGTGTTATTGATCCTTTTCCCACTCCATTCAAAGAAGAGATCCTTGAGGGAGTTGTTGGGTGTGAGATTTACTATTTTACAGATGGATTTTCAAGGTATCATCAAGTGCACATAAAAACAGAAGATGAAGAAAAGACAACTATCACCATAGAATGGGGAATTTTTTCATACACACTGCTGATTCCCTTTGGAATTAAAAATGTGCCAATAGTGTTATCACGCATTGTTCTATAGGATTTTTAGGACTTTATCCATAAGTTTTTGGAGGTGTATTTAGATGATTGGATAATATGTGGCTTAATGAAGGACCATTGTGAGAATTTAAGGCTCATGTTTGGGAGGTGTAGGCAGTTGAGTATAGCTCTTAACATTAAGAAGTGCATCTTTGCTACACCTTTTGGCACTTTACTTGGGTACATCATTTGCAAAGAAGGATTGTTGGTAGATCCAACCAAGATAGTTGTGATCTGGGGTTTAGAAGAACCTAACAATCAAAGTGATGTGTGCACAATTCTTGGGTCACACAAGATACTACAAGAAATTTATTAAGGGGTATGCAAAGATCTCTGCACCCTTAGAAGAATTGTTGAAGGCTAAAGGAAATTTCTATTAGGGTGACATGCGAAGTACATGTTTGAGAAACTGAAGGAAATGACGACTACTACACCTATTTTACACTTTTCTTCATGGGAAAACCTTTTCATGTTCATGTTGATGCTTCTGGTATGGAAATTGGATTAGTGTTGGCCCAACTAGAAGAAGGAAGTGTGGATCATCACATTTTATTTGCATGTAGGAAGTTAACGCCCACAGAGTAGAATTACAAAACTACTGAGTGAGAAGCTTTTTCTATGATCTACATGTTGCATAAGTTCAAACAATACTTATTGGAAACCTCATTTATTTTCTATATAGATCATATGGTGGTTAAGTATTTGGTTAGCAAGATTTTTTGAAAGGGTGCATATGCACATGGATCCTTCTTTTCAATAATTTGAGGTCACAGTTGTTGTAAAACCAAAATAAAGTAATTTAGGGCTTGATCATTTATCAAGGATACATTCTAGGGAGGATGCGTAAAGTATTGAGGACATAATGCCAGATGCACAACTATTTATATTGAACCACATGCACACAAAGGTGGATGGAATTGTAATGTTTTTACACACTGGGTAAGTGCCTGAGGGAATGAAGACCTTAGAGAAGAAAAAAAAGTAATAATACACATGGTGCCTTATCAGTTGATTGGTGGATATTTATACAAGCTAGGTCGTGATGAATTTTTACACTAGTGTGTTTTGGATCATGAGCATGAGGGTATTATGGAAGAAGCTCATGGTGGAATTACATGATGTCACTATGCAAGTGATGCTACCGCGTGTAAGATTTTGATGGTTGGAATTTGGTGGGAGACCTTATACAAGGATACAAAGGAATATGTCAAGTTATGTGATCATTTTCAATGCCTTGGGAAGCCTAGACATAGAGATGAGATGTTGTTGCAACCTATTAAAAATGTTGAGCCTTTTGAGAAATAGGTGATTGAATTTGTGAGGTTCTATTTCCCACACGTGTGTAGGAGTGGCGCAAACTACATCATTACTTTCACAAACTATATGAAAAGGTGGGAAGAGGAAGTGCCTATAAATGATTTTATAATGGCAACAACAATAAGATATTTATGGGAAAATTAATACAGTATGGGTGTCCACTGAGCTTAAAAGGTGACATGGGAAATCATTTCCTTAATGAGACAATAAAAATTCTATTGGAAGAGTTTATGGTGGCACACCATAAGACTAAACCTTATCACCCATAGGGTAATAGTAATATTGAATCTTTCAACAAGATTTTGGGCCAGACATTGACAAAAATCAATGATGTTGGAAGGAAATATTGGGATGATAAAGTGTCAGTTGTCCTTTACGCATACGAGACCAATTATAAGAGGTTTAATAAGGCCACACCTTTTCAGTTGGTGTTTCGTGTAGAGGTTGTATTTCTTGTTGAATTTGCAATACCATCCCTGCATATTGTGCATGTAGGAGGACTGATTGATGAACAAGTTGTTGAGGAGTGCATTCACAAATTGATGTAGTTAGATGAGTGATGTGCCATTTCCTGATGGATCCAGAATATTAAGAAGGCAAGGTAGAAGGCCTGACATGAAAGTCATATATGGAATAAAACATTTGAATTTGGAAATATGGTCCTTCTATATGATTCCAAGTTTTTGCACCACCCAGGAAGTTAAAGGTCCATTATTAGGGATATTTTTAGTAGCTCAGATACTTGAATAAAGTGCACTTGTTAGTTGTAGGCATTGGATGACACCATGTTGATAAGTTACTTCAATGGGAGTAAGTTGAATCTCTACTATAAATAAATCTTCTTAGTATTTGTAATAAGGCATTATTGCCGCTTATATTAGATTTCCCTTTTATGTGTTTTCTTTCATTGTTGTATGATTTTTGAACTTAGTTCATTGTTTTGTTGTAATAAGTGTGATTACGCGGAGGAATTTGATTACTATATTTTTAATTCATGCATAGAGGACCAAGCATACATTTAGTGTAGGGTGGAGCAGAGACAAAAAAAATATCTATTTGGAATAATATTCAAAGCTGCGAGTTGTCACACAGTGTATAATTGAGCTAGAATATGAATAATGTCCTTTGAAAGATTGGTGCATGTAAGAAAAATGTGTTACAAGTTCTTGAAATGAATATGTTTTTAAGTAAATTTACTCGGATTGAGGACCACATGTAGAAGGATGATCACATAGTGTAACATGAGGTATGCAATGACATAAGGGACTACTTCACATGAGGCGAGAGAGGGCTATGTAATTTGGCACATGGAGGCACGAAAAATAGATATGTGCCGAGAAGTAATCGGTGTGTCGGAAGGTTATGACCATAAGGAGGCATGGAAGAAGGAAGAAAAAAACATGGAAAATAAGAAAAGTGTCATTAAAGCTATAATACAGGGGTAGGTGAGGAAAACTAATGCAGAAAATTTTGCAAAATCTATAAATCAGGTGCGTACAAGTTCATTCTTACCTTACATGATTAATTTTTCAAGATGAGAAGAGTGATTTTAAGAATGGTCAAGTGTGAAGTGTGATTATAGTAGAGTATATCATCGAACCAGTTAATATTAGACACCACTATACTAGAGCTCCATTGAGAGAAGTTTTGAGTGACTACAAGGAGTGTGAAGAGTAGGGTTCAAAGGCTAGGTTTTGAATCATAGCTAGGTCACGTGAGCTGAAGATCACAAAAGTGAAAAATGGAAAGGGTAAGGAGGTGAAAAGTTGAAATGGAACCCAGAAGAGCACCTACAACAACTACATGAGGAAAGAAAATAATGAACTAGAGGTAGAGGTTGAAGATGCACATGAAGGAAGGTTTTATGAGATACAGTACCCTAAGGGAGTTATCATGGGACATGACTGGGAATCCCATGTCAGGAAAATAAACGTAATCAATTATAACCATCACACCAACATAAATATAGACTAGATAGAGAAGGAGCTGGTAAATAAGATTTGTTTTTGCATAGAAGATGACAAGCCCATTTACGATGACAAAGGAAAAATAATTTGGAGAAATTTGGGGTCTTACAAATCTATGAGATTCACTAATTTGTAAAACTAGAGGGATCTACTAGTGGTTGATGTTGAGGGTCCATGAGGACTTTTAATATTTCGTTGGTAGAATATTACGAATCACCGCGTCATTCATTAGAAATATCATAGGATTAAAAGCTCACGGAGAATGAGATTTCTAGCAAATTAGATGATGAAGTAGGTGAAGAAGAGAATTCTATTGAGATGGCTTCATATCGAAAGGAGGGCGATGATGGACATGTCGAAGATAGATGATCTCAATGGTAAAATTTGTAATGTACCTTCTAACGACATTGAATAACCATGAACATTAGGACTATGTGAATAAGAAATGGCTCCATATTGCAAATAAGATGCCTAAAGGAATTGTATATAACCTTTATGCATTTATACTAGAAATCATAATTAAGGAAGTGAAAAAGAAGATAAGATTATCTAAGGTGCATTATCCATATCTATTGTGTTTCTTAGAAATTGGTGTACAAGATGGCCCAAAGGAAAAATTTGGAATGTTCCTAAAGAAAAGAAGTCACTTATTGAGACATTTTCAAAATATACATGTGATGGAACCATGAGTGGTGCCTATAAAAACAAGGCTGGAGATGTGGTATAGGAGGATGCGTGAGGCCTTTGAATATGAGTGGTGCATACCAAAGTATTTTCCTATAATGGTTGATGGAGAGGAAGAGTTTGTAGTGTTCCAACACTACTACATTGGAATATTTTGAATGAAGACATGAAAATGGAGCCCATGGTGTAACCTCCCTTATGAATTTATATCATGATATTTCCAAGCCTCTCACAATAGATTTTCAGATGTGTAGAGGCTCCATTTTGATGAAGATAAAGTTGATTATGAGTACCACACACTTTGGAAGACTTATGTATATCGAGTAAGTCTGCATATATTGAAACTATGCTATCAGATGATATCAATATTAATTCTATGAATTTGGCTATTAAAAAATTGGGGTGGCTAAGGTATACATGAATATTAAGCCTAAATTGGTTAATGGGAAGTATATTGAAAAAATTATTTAAGCTTCCCAAATGAAAACACACCATTGGAACTATGTAGGATAATGAACCCTCTCCTTCCAAGACTAAAGAATAAGAACGTAGGGATGAAGAGAAGGAGATGGATGATGTTGGCATACTTGATCATGACCATATAAGACAACAACCTACATGATTCAAGAGGCCATGTGAGAATAATCCCCCATGAAGGAGGAAGAATAAGTGAGAATAGAAATAGAGGCCGAGAGAGCAAAAAAAGAGGAATACGGTGTGGATGAACAAAGTAGTAGGAGAAAGTTAAAAATAACCAAGCCTTAGGGTAGTGCCATGGAACCAGCTAGGAGGTTGCCTAGGTTATCTCCGGTCAAGAAAATCCCTAGAGAAGAAGACAAAGAGAAGGCATAAGTATGTGCCAAGGGTGATATCGAGGAAGAGGTATATGAGGAATCTATGTAGAACACAAAGTCCACACCAATTATTGATGTGGAAGGAGAAGAGGAGCTTAGAGAAGAAGAAATCCAACATGATATTAGGGGCGTATAGTGATCCTAAAGAGGAGAAAAGCCACATAGGTTAAGAGGAGGAAAAAGAGATGAATGCAAGTGAGCCGTCAAGAGAGAATGAGGGTGTAATAGGTGAGGGACCAATTTTAAGAGTAGAGACACATATCCCTAAGGGTAGAAAATCTAGTAGGCATAAGGGAGAAGAAATTTTGAAGATGCTTGACTTGGGATATGTTAATGATCCCCTCAAAGATCATTCGAAGATCACCCTTGTGAATAAAAATTTATATGGATGGGAGTTTATAAATACAAAGGATGCAAATATATGCACTAGGAAGAAACTTTCATGGAGTATGGAAACACATATATATGAACGAGTTTGATGCAAAAGAGGAAGCTTGCATCAGGCACAAGATGAAGAAATCACTCAAGGCATCACACATGAGAATTCATCTAATGAGTTTACATATGAACAAGAAAGTAATGCCATAACAAAGATGAGGAAAAAGGTGGAGCGAAGGAACTTGGTTAAATCATCCAAGCTCAAGATGGTGCTTGCTTGAGATAATTAAAAAAAAGAAAAGAAAATTGAACAACTAATTGAGGTGCGTAAAAGGTTTGAGAAAAGGAAGAAGGATATTCGGACTTTGCTATGAGACTGGTGGTGAAATTTTAGAGGTGCATTAATAGAAAAATAAGACTTATCCTCTAGCCTTGCATTTTCTACAAGATTGACTCCATCTTTGCTCAAGAGAAAAATCGACCATGCAAGAAAAGAATAAGAGAAACTAAAGGCCGAGAAGGAAAGGAATAATAATACCATAGAGTACATGATAGTAGAGTATGATTCCATAATCCAAAATCTGAAGGATGAATTGAAGAAGGTAGGTTGGGCACTAGGAAATTGTGAGAATCCTAAACAGATGCTTAAGGCATATACATTACAGGAAGAGAATGAAGTACTAGCAGCTAAAAATGAAAAGTCTCTAATTATATAATAAAATATGGTCTTATTTACAAATAAGAATGATGCGCTAAAAGCTGCAAGGGAACCACATGAGGAAAAATAAAGGAGTTTGGTTCCTTGATAGTGTGAAGAATGGATTATATGGAAGGCATGATCTTAGGCTTGGCAGGAGTCATAAGAGAGCTTAAAGATAAGGGGAAATATGACCCTAGATGACATGGGGAAGGTACTTGGTGATGTTCATATAAGGTGAAGAGGGGGCTAGGAGAGTGGAATAAGTTAGAGGACGATATCAATAAGGAGTACCTTGAACTCTTGGTGCTAGCAAAGGAGAAAGACATTAACACGCCTTGAGATATTTTCCATTCTTTATATTTTTCGGCATATTCATTCCTTATTATTTCACTCTTTATTCATTGTATTTGGATAGATAAGTTGAGAAACCTTATTACGAGGGCGGTAATGACATTGGTGTGGGGTAATGTTGGGTTGGAAAAATTTACTATGTCGAGAAGAGTGCATAGAAGGTTAGGGCATACAACTTGGGAACGTCAACACACATAAGGTTAGGAAAAGTTGTGTGCGGAATGATAACGCTTGATAGAGATATTTTCCAGAATTAACCTATTTTGTAAGATACGAGGATAAAAATACAAGAAACACTTAGAGTGTGGCCCAAACAAATATAAAAAATCAAGAAGACATCGTGGATAAGCAAGATCTATTGTGGGACTAAAGTGGAGATCAAAGGTCATGCATGAATTATGTTAATAATAGGGTTAAAGTAGAGTTTATTTATAGATTAATCTATTAGTATTGTAAAAATCATGCACTACTTTATTGATGTATGTATAGATATTTTAGGCATGCGGTCTATTTCAATATGTATGGGCGGTGAAGGGAAACTCCCATGACACCATGTGAACCGTGTGATGAAATAGTGTTATTTTATTCGATGTTATACGCACATGACTTTCTCGGTGACTATTATTATCATGTATTCTCGTGATGTAATATTTATGTTATGAATGGATAATTGTGGTTGGATTCTGATAATTAATGTATCTGAGTATGGTGATCATGTAGTGTAATTGATTTAAGTAATGGTTTGATCTATTATATTTCCTTATTACATGTGTTTCCTTATGATATTTGTAGTGATCTACATCTGAATGTATGCTTAATAATGGAATTTATGAACATACATGCTAACATATTGATAAGACAACACAAAGGAGGGACCTGGTAGGCCTCATGTGTTTCAAGTGAGTGTTCGAGATACATCTAAATAAAGTGCCAGCGTACCTAGGAATATGAGTGGAAATAAAAAAATATAACTTAGATCCATTTCTAATTATGTATGATTTTTTTCGTGGTGAATATTTTTGATAGGTTAACCAACTCGATTATAAGACCTAACTATGTGGTCTTGAAGCTTGTTAGGAGAAATTTGAAATTTTAAGCTATTTGGAGGTCTTCCACTTGGATTTTGAAGAAAAAGTGAGTTTTCAAAGAAAATATATTTAGATAAATATCTAGTGATATGTGGCTGGTATTTTGATGATAGATTTTTATAGGTGAACCAACTCGATTTCGAATACCTAGTTTTGGGGTCTAAAGGGAATTTTACCGGTGTTAGAAAATGGAAGTGCATGAGAACTTGCAAGCATGGAAAATGAGTATAATAGCCTTGGGGATGTTTTAGACACCAATTTTTACAGGTTTCATTTTTTTATGAAGCTTTGGAAGTGTCTTGAGTTCCATGATTGAGGTCACAAATTTACCAAGTTTGATTAGTTCAGGACAAGACTGCTTTGGTTAGAAGATGGAGGTAGAATAATCATGTTTTGGATTATATGATGCTTGATATATATTATAGAGTTAATAGGGATTTTTTTCCTAGTTAAGGAATTTCTAAATCTTGAAAGTGACAAAAAGGGTGCAAAATAGTTGTGTTTCCAAAGCTGTGTTTTGGGAGGCTTAGTTTGGTGAAAAGGAAAAGAGGTGTGATTTGCATTGATGGATTTTTCATGAGTTATATAAATAATGTATGTGTTTAATAGGTCATTGGATTTCCAATTAGTGGTTACATGGCATAGTTGAGGTGAAGACTGGTTCTTGGAAGTAGTTGTTTTGTGAAGGAAATGATCATTACAAGGTAATGAGTGAGCATGGATGATGTTATTATGATGTATTTGACATTATATAATCCTCGTTAAGGATTTAATAATCATGGTGATGAGTTTGGAGGTCTTTGATGAACAGGTGATGGGGTTTTGAGCCTATTTTGGCTTGTTTGGTTGTCTTGGTGCATGGCCGACCTACATGGGTCCATTTTATGAATTTTTATGAATGTATTATTATTTTTAATGTTTTATTGGTCTATATCCTTGGTCTAGATCGACCTATGTTATGATTTTAAATTGAGAAGCATATAAAAGTGCATGTTTGGTTCAAATTTGAACTAATTGAGTGAGAGGGAAAAATGTGACCTAGGTGAGGAAGTGAATGAGAATCAAGTGAATCAAGAGAGATCTGAGGATATATGAAAAATTTTGAAGAATTTTTAAGAGAATTCATGCAAGGGTTTAAATCTAAATCAATCCATGAAAGATCAAGATAGAGCAAGTTGAAGGAGAGAGAAGTTGAAGAGGGTTTTATGTGTGTGAGTTGAACTTGGATCACAATAAATTATGGGATCAACCTATTTTTAGTGATCATTCTTCTACAAAATATCTTATGATGAGTCATATTCATAGGAGTCTCTTGTTGTGAGTAATATTAACAAGGGTTTATGGGTTGGTGCTCCTTGTGGGGTTAGTGCCTCACTAAATAAATCTCTTGTGATGTGTAATATTCACTTGAGTCCTTGATTTGTGTAATATAAGAAATGGTTTTCAGTGGGTTTTCTTCCCCATGAGGGTTTTCCACTTACATCTTTTGTCTATGTGTTCTCTCTCATGTTTCATGTTCATTTGAATGTATGGTGCACACCTAATAAGATCTTATTGAATGTATATGATTGAATGGATGTTTAATGGATGTTGCAAACAATGGTAAATGAAGTAAGAAATTTGTAGGATTGATTCACCCCCCCTTAGTCCATTGTTCTTCCAAAATTCCATAACATATGAGTTTTATGGCCCTTTCTGGACGCTATGGTTCCAGATACATGTGTAAATAGTAACCAAGTTGGACTTGTAATATGTGACGGTGTAGCATAATTTAATGGGGTAATATGACCATTATGCAAACAATTAGGTTGTATGTGCAAGAAAGAATGGGTAGGATATAGCTAGGGATAACATGATTGGCCAAATTGAGAAAGTGTGGGCTAGTGTAAGAGTGTTGTAAAATTTGTGATTTTGGCAAACATAAATTACAAAAATAAGTGTCTACATTTCCCCCCTTTAAGTATGGAATTGAAAATTGTGAAATTAAAGGAAAAGTTAATTTTGAAGATCAAACTTGCACTCATGTCTCATATCTAGAATAAATGACTCATTGAGTCAATAATGGGACTATCTCTAAGTTATGGGACCTTGCATTCTTGAGATAGACCTCTGGAAAAGGCCGGTTCCTTTACTTATTTCTATTCTACTCTGCTACTCCTAATGATGGAAAAGAAAATCCTAAGCTAAACATGCCAAGGCACCAGTGATAAAAGGATATGTGAAAAGGGAAAACTAAAACTAAGGGAGGTGATATAACTAGAGAGAAATGGGGATAAACATGATCAACTTAAGGGAAAACGAAGGAGAATGCACAGAGGAAGGCTAGACATGTGTAGAATGAACTAGAACACAACTACACAATAATTTTTATACAAAACAATCAAAATGGAGATGTAAGGGATGTAAGAAGGAAAAAAACACAATGTGAAGGAAAGGCAATAAAGATGAACAAAAACAAGATAAGGCAGAAGATAGCCACAAAATAATTCTTCCATTATTTCCATAAATGTACGAGGTAATTACAATGGCATCTGGGGCCAATATCCACATGTAAGGACCAGATATAAAGTTATGCTACTCAAAATGCAAGGCAATTCCTATACAAATTGAAAGAATCCAACCCTTATCAATGAGAAATGCTCTTACATTTATAGATGAATGGATGAGAGGAAAAAGAGGATAGTGAGGAAAATCATATTTGAAACTCAACCATCAAAAAGCGGTGAATTCCTGCAGATCTTCCTACAAATATGTCAAATGCACTTCTCCATGTCTATTTGGTGTGTAGGAAAAGGAAAGGGGAAAGATCTAAATCAAATTTGGTGGTTAGAGCAATTAGATCTTGCATTAATGGCACAAGATATGTTTTCTAGCTTTTCACCTACCCAATCCCACCGAAATTTGAACTTGAGTGATTTGGAGTGTAACCTATGTCATATTTTTCCATGTTTCACACTTTAGTTTCTTGCATGTGATATAATAAATGTATGAAAGTTTGTGTGGTATAAGAACTTGCAAAGAAGGTGCGATAGTGTGCAAAAGAAAGAAGTGTGTAAGAACAAAGTAGAAAGAGGTGTACAAAATTTATGCATGTGGGAGGCGGAAGGAATACCTACGGGAGAAATTCATGGAAGAGGAACAATAATTATAGAATAATGTGAGGTAGTAAGGAAGGGAGCACGAGAAGAATGTCAGGTCATTAACTAATTTTGGGAAGCAATTTCAAGGCGCGTGCGCAGAATGAATAGAATACTTGGAAGAAGGTGAATGTGTAGAGATTAGGCATAAGGGAAAATGGAATAGATAGAGGAAAAGGAAGGGAAGATGAAAGAATTGAAATATATGGAGAGCGCACGAGGAAATGCAGCCAAGGAAATGTGCTAAAATAATGATTGAAGTGCACACAACTTTCAATATAGAACCTCGGGGCCAAAATGGAAATAAAAGTTTTCTAAATAACTAGGGAGTTATTTTAGATAATAGTTTGACAACTTTAGGGGCCATATTTTTGTTAGATGAAGGATATCAAGTATCTTAGATCATCCATTGGGAATGGAGTCATGTGTATATGAACCTCTAATCTGTAACTTTGAATAACTACCTTTGAGCCTCTTGAAGTATATTCGAACTCTATTCCAAATCTTGTAAGAATGTCGAAAGCTTCTAGATGATGAATAGCATCATGGAAGAAAAAAAAGAGCGTGCATATGAAGCACGTAGGAAGAAATATCTATGTACAAGAAAGACAATGTGTGCACAATGCACTTGGAGGAATTGAGACTATTCTAATATATACAAAATGATGTAACAAGATTAATAGAAGGGTTTGACATAGATCTCATTGATTGGGATTGATTATGCATGTCCATCAAGTTAAGAAAAATTGAAAGAGTTAGACTCCTTACAAGAACTGATGATGTATGGGCCACTCCAAAGTGCATCAAACTTGGAATGACACCTTGGTTTGGCTCTTTCAACATCCCATTTTAAAAACAAGTCCCTAACTTTGAAATATTGAGGCCTAGCCTTTCTGTCAAACCATTTCTTTGTTGATTTTTGATGTTGTTCTAGCTTGATCATGGCATAATTCCTTGATTCTTCAAGTTCAACCAGCTCTGTCATTTTGATTTCTCTCTTGTCTATGCCTTCAAATTCTAGCTGTTTGGGAAAGTGATAATGAATTCAACTCAAGTATCAAATGAAGTGTATCCTCCTTTTCGTAGAAAATATTAAAAGGAAAAGTTCCTATTGTTGTCTTCATTGTAATTATATCTTCATAGAGCGCATGTGATACCTTTATGTTTTTGGTTGATATTCATCTTTAACTTCATAATTATGATCAGGTTCTTATTTTTGACTCTGCCAAGCCCTTACCTTGAGGGTAATAATTGGAGGAGTGTAATGCCTCTAGCATGATTTGTATCTATGATGACTTCTATTAAGGAAGGTTTGAACATTGAAAGATTATTTTTCTTAAGATGATGTACTCTTATGACCTATGAAATCATGTTTGCAGTAGGTAATATGTTATCTATGGAAATAGGTACATTCTAGCATGTTTTTTCTTAATTTAAAATGAAGCAATCCATCTCTTTTTGTGCAGAATAATTCACTGCTTGGGATTGAGAAATTGAGTTTCAGTTTTCATAATTCATGGGATTCAGAACAACATTACCTTGGATCAATTTCATTGATCCAAGGTATGCTTCTAATTTTCAAACCTTGTTGTCATAATGTCCAATTTGGATAGATGAAAGGCTTTTGGACCTTGAATGTGCGAAGGCCATGAATGATCCGATCTCCTTGGCTCTTTGCTTTGTATTTGAAATAGGGTAATAATCTGGTTCCTCTTTTCTATTTAAGTAAAATGTAATTTTTAAATAAGGAACTTGGAACCTATTTACACTATGTTCCTTAAATTAGGAACCTTATCCTAAAAAGAGTAACCTAACCTAAGTTACTAAGTTCATTGTTATTTTGGATGATTAATGGACCTAAGACTAAAGACTTATACCTATGGACCTATGTTGGTTCCTAAACTAATGTTGAACCTAACCTAATGGGTGTGGCTAACCTAAAAGGGGCCTATGGAATGACATGGGGAGGGGTAAGTTAATGGCGAGAATCCTAGGAATTTATGATGAAGTTAATGAGTCCTTATCTCTTTTTAACTGCCAAATTTGGCAAGGGCATAGGGAAACTTGGAGGAATGAGCTGGCATCTCCACCAAAGTTTTGGATGCATGTAATTTCAAACTTAGTCTTCACCAGAATTAGAGGTGGTGGTGGTGAGAAGATTAGTAAGGCCTTGTGATCCTACTTCACATTTAATATTTTTGAATTTGGTGAAAACTGCCTAGGAAGAAGATAGAGGGGTTTGGTTTTGTTGTTCATTTAGTTTTTGAGCTTGAGCTCTGCATGTGATTGTTTTTGTTCTTTGAACCTCCAGTTTGATTCTTGCATGAAAGTTATCTATGCATGAACTCTCTTTCCTTGCATGGCATTGAAGGAAGAAGTTAGTATTGAGAAGTAATAAGGAAGAGAAAGAGGAAGTTCTTAGGGTTGTTGGCATGTTGAATCAATAATTGAAGCTCTGTTTGGAGATTTTTTGTGAAACAAAGAAGGCGAGTGCTATCATGCATGATAGGCCTATCCATTAAGTTTTATAATTTTACTTAAACGATCATAAAAATAACTCCACTCTTAAGGAATAATCTGTTTTTGTTCTTATGATTAGATTTCTTTTGCTTCTTGATATTGTGTTGTTTTTCAGAATGTATTATAAATTTTTTTGAAATGTGGAAAGTGTGTTATGGGTTTTGGTTTTCATAATTATGGGTAGCTATATTTTTCTTTAATCTTCCTGTATAGGATTGAAAACAAATTCGAGATCTGTAGGTGATCATAGTTAAAATTTTCTCTAACCTTGTAGGTAACTTGGTTTGCTTAACTGGGAATCTTGTTCTAAATGAACTTGTTTCATCTTCGTCAAAAAAATTCAGTTAGGGAAAATGTTTGGAATATCTTGACTGTTGCTAGGATCTTGCATGATTCTTTTGGGAAGATAGATTTTGTGACTCTTTCTTAAACATTTCCTTTTTGGGTGCTGATGGAAGGCGCCAAATTGGAGAACTTGTTTGAAATATTCTTGTTGTTTGAGTTTTTTTTGTTCTAGTTATTATGGGTATTCCTTCATGTTTGAGAATTTCGACCCTCATTGTTCTTGTTGGAGAATAAATTTATTATAGGAATTTGCATGTTGAATGTTAGTATGGCTATTTGTACTTCATGACCTCTTTTCTGCTGTCATTAAAAGAACTACAATGAAAATCTTGTGTAAACCTCATGGGAAGAATAATTCGTTGTATGGAAGTCTAATTTTTGAGAAATGTATGTGGGAAACATTATTTTGTTTCCATTCTTTAGGGGCTTGAAGTAACCAAAGAATTATTCACTTCATGCTAAGTAGGGAAACTCTTTTGGGTATAGGTTAGTTGTTTTCTCATTTATTGCTGATACACAGGACTTCATAACAACTTTAGTCGACCTTGTTATGTTGTTTATTATCTTGGCATGTTTTCTAGATCCCTTGGGCCTATAAACTTGGTACCAAGTCTTTTGGGATAGAGGAAAATGTTCTGTATGGTTGTTGAACACTTTCTCTTATTTTGATAATGTTGGAATGCTTACTTGTGTTCCTTTTAAGGGTTTTGAGTTTATTGGAAGTCTGTTTCAGAATAATCCTACTGTTCTACTTTTCCTTTCTTCTTAGAGCCTTTTGGGAAATAGATTACTTGTTTATCTTGGTGGGAATCAAGTCTATCGAACCCATCTCCATTGAATGATAATAGGTAATGGATAGATGTTGCTCTACGTTCCTTTTCCTTTCTCCTAGACTTTTGGTGCTCATAAAATTCGAGACCTAGGTAAATATATGATTGGATTTTGGTTTGGGTCGTATGTGATCTGACCTTTGTCAATACAATTTTCTTGGTTATTTAATGTTTACTCTTATTCTTAAGAGTTAAGAATACTGCAATCTTCCACCTACTCTCTCTTTAATCTTTCTAATAGGATATTGTACTTGGTGAAGTTGTTGTCCCTCCTCTGGTCTATTATGGTTATGTCACTTCTTGACCATTTGATAGGAATGAGTGTAGTAATGTTATTAGGAAACAAAGAAGAAGTTTTGAAAATACTTGGAAGAAGTATTAAGTCTTGTATAAGTTCGAAATTAACCCAATCTGCTCTTTTAATTAATGTTAGCAATGGTGTATCTTATTTGGGATTTGAATGTTAGCTTGTTTTCTTATTAGAAGCAACCTTACATTTTTAGATGAGGTTTGATTTTGCTTGTTTTTGAATTCTAACTTGAATTGGTTCCTAATTATGAGCTTGAGTATTAGGATGCTACAATCAGGGTCACATTAATTGTTACGATGATTTGGATTATCCTTACTTATTCTTATGATCTTATTTATGATTGATGACATCTTAGACTTTAGGATGAATTTGTGATAATGAAATAATTAGATGGAAAGTAATGTTTATGAATGTTCTACTATTGAGTTATGCCTAAAATATAGTTTTAGGTATTTTATCTTCTTCTGTTAAATAGGTTTAACTGAGTGAGGAAACTTAAATGGATTACATGAAAGTAATAGTAAGGTTCAGATGAAATGTTTATTCCTCTTAACTTACTATTTAAATTCTTTATGATAAAGGGAATTTATGATGGAAAGTTAAGGTTGTTAGATTGCATGACCTAACTTTTCTTTTGATTTGAAGTATATATCTTTTCTCTCTCTTATCTGGGATTGTACTCTTTTTGGTTGAGCCTTTCTGATTTTGCTTTTATCTTGTTTCATAACAACATAGTTATTTTTATGAAACAGTTAGCTAAAATCACATTGTTTTAATGATTTAGTGCTTATCATGCTCAGTTTAATGAACTGACCCATGCTAGCAATTTTGTAGATGGACTACGTAAAAGATGAAAGGAGAAAGACTTATTAAAACTTACATTTTTTTTTATTGATAAGGTGGGTTGAAGGTAACCACTCCTTATTCAAAATGTAGAGGCCATATCCTCAAGAAACAAAAGGATTTATTATCCAAAAGAAAACTACGACTATAACTCATTTTGATTACAAATAAATAAAATAAAACTAAACATACTAAAAAAAGATTATCCCAAAATTACTTCCCACACTGCGATGGAAAATAATCTTCAATGTTGCCCATACGTCCCTTTTTTTTCATTTCTTCACTTCTTACCACTTTCCTAGGTCAGATGAAATAACCAGTGCAAGGTCATTGGGATTTTCCACAACCACCAAATTCTCTGTCATAGAATCCTGAATTGATTATGAAATTTATGAAGTATGTCCCCTTTTCATTCCACCTACTACCAAGTGGTTTTATTGACATCCCTCCTTTTATCATCCTTCCCTATAACAACTTTTTTTTAGAGTTAGGATTACTTGGATTATCTTTAAAACTTGAAGCGATTACCAAAACCGGGTATCTGAACCCCATCCACTAGAAGAAGTCGATCCATTATTTTTTTACAGATTTCTGATTTTTATTGAAGGGACAAGAATCTTGCAAATGGCCTGTATTTCTACATAATCTACACCAAAATGCCATATTCTCATAGTCTAAGACTGTGTATGCTGAAAATTACAAAATTAAGAATAATTCGATCAGGAATTCCTTTTCTAAAATCTATTTTGATGCACATTCGGGAAAATGAACATAGACTGAATGTGTTCTATCTAAGTCCTCTTTTATAAAATTTCCCAAATTTTTTCAATATCTTCTAAGGCATACCACAAATGCAAGGGGAGGTTAGGAAGCCTAACCCAAACCAATGTTTAGGCCATCGAATAAGTATTCAGATCAAAATATGAGAGCCATGGAGTTATAAATAAACATGCATATCCCCTGAACTAAGGACCCTTAGACAAACAACACTGATAATATTAAGATTCACTAAAATGGACAACAAAAAATCCCTTGGAATAGAGAGATATTTCACATTTATTGGTCTAATTTTCGAAAACCCACTGATATAGAGAAGAGGAGGAAGGCCAAAAACCATAAACCTACCAATCACTGCATCCTGTGATAAATTTTTGTAATATTCCTCTACTTCTAGGCTCACAATGGTTAAATATGGAATGGCCTCAGCCAAATCAGCCAAGTAAGCTTAGTTACAAGCAACTTGTTTTCCTTGGGATCAACCTCCTTTGTTACCATTTCTTGTAGCACCTCCTCCAACATTCTTGTAGTTGTCTCTACTGTCCCGCCTCCCCAGCCCAAATTCCTAGATGTTTTTGAGACCCTAGGGTTAGGGCGCAGATCCTCTACTAATTTATCCCATCTTCCATGGCCTTGCACTCCTCCTCCAACCCATATCACCCCCAAAGCTAGGCCGAAACCATTCAAAACCCCTTCTAGAGTGTGCGAATCACTATTTTTTCCCTTGAATTTTTTTCGTTCGTAATTTTTGTAAATTGAGAAATAGGGGCGGAAGCCTGATAAATATTATTAATCTCAATCAACCAAAAATATAATGGAGTGTTGTAATTCTTATAGGAATTGAATAGCCATGTGCAGACAAAGAAATAGGTTGTACAGGTAAAACTAAACTCATAACAACTTCCAAAATACATCCAGGAAGCACATAAATTGTTATAACAATTATAAAAATTATTCTGTTAGAATAAAGACAAATATGGTTTAAAAACCATATAACAACATACAACAATAATATGGTTTATAATATAACCATATAACATTATTATTTAATTAATAAAATTAATTAAATAATCAATTTATATTATATTATGCATAATTAACCTAACATTCCCCCCCTTAATTGTGCATTGTCTCAAGGGATGAGGAGAGGAATTCTCTGAACAACTTGAACTTGTCACGTGTAAGTGACTTCCTAAAAATATCTCGCTCGTTGTTCAGCTGTTGGACAAAATTGAAGCTAGATGCTTTGCTTCAACACATGTTCGTGTATGAAATGAACCTATACTTTAATGTGATTTGTTCTCTCATGAAAAACTTGATTGTGAACAAGTTTGAGAACACCTTTATTGTCAACATACATGGTGGTCGGTTTGTCCAGTGGTATTCCAAGTCCTTATAGTATGCGCGTAGCCATATCTCTTCACTGAAAAATTCTCCTACGAAAGATACTCGGCTTACACGTGGAAGAGTGAGAAATGAAGTGTTATTTCTTACTTCCCATGATATTGATCTAGATCCCATAAAGAATACAAATCTAGAAGCGGATTTTCGTCATCAATATTTCCTACATGATCTCGAATTCAAATATCTAGTCAAGAAGAATTTTTTTACTTCTTATATTCTAGACAAAGATCCACCGATCCTTTGAGATATCTCAAAATGCACCTTGCTACTTTCCAATGAAAAACTTTGGTTTCTCTGCATGAACCTAGATAGATAGCTCACTTTGTAAAGCTGATATTTGGTCTAGTGTAGGTCGAGTAAATGAGACTCCCAGATCAGCTACCGATATAGAGTGGAACTTCCCTCAAGAGATGGATCTCGAACAAGATAACTACAATCTGTTCTCCATTGGTGTAGAAATTGGTGTGCAATCCATCATCCGAACTTCTCAAGAGTTTTCTTGGTATATTTCATCTAAGAAAAAAATGTGATTCTCTTTCTGCCATACTTCCAATCCAAGACAATAGTGCATCATTCGAGATCGGTCATGTCAAACGATCGATTAAGATCTTTCTTTGTTGCATTGATCATTCTCACCGAACTACCAAGTAATGACTAGATCAACAACATAGACAATGACAATCACAATATCCCCCACTTGCTTTTTGAGGTTAAGATTGGGATCGTATGGATTTCTAACAAATCCATGTTTAGACGGGATGCTCATCAATCTTGATGTACCATGCCCAGGGTGCCTATTTAAGGCCATACAGAGATTTCCTAATTCTTCATAACTTTGCTTCTTGACCCAAAGATAACATATCCTCAAAGTTGAGTCTTATAGACTTATTCTTGTAAATCTTCATTCAGAAGGCACTTTTACGTCCATCCGGTGGAATTTCTAGCCAAACTATGTAGCTAGAGAAAATATCATTCTAATTTTTTTGATCTTAGTTGTGGGAGAAAATGTCTCCTCGTAGTCTATGCCTTCTTTTTGTGCATACCCCTTTGCTACTAGTCTCGCTTTATACTTGTCCACTATCCCATATACTTTGTAATTTGTTTTAAATATCCATCTACATCCAATGGGTTTCTTTCCTAGTGGAAGATCAACAAGCTGCCAAGTGTTATTCTTCATCACTAATTGATATTTAGAATCCATGGCATCTTTCCAAGATTTTGACCGTAGGGCTTCCAGGACTATAGAGGGCTCATCAGATTCAATAACTCTACTCATCAAAGAATAGTTAAGTTCCTCTCTTGCTTTACTATGAGTCCATGGTCCAGGGGTGGATGTATCTGGTGGAGCATCCATTCTTGCATCTCATAATGTGCTAGTACACCACTTGAGCATATGCTAAACTGTTCCCATGGGTAATGGTTCTATCTAATCGACACCATCATCCCCATCATTACTTTCATCTTCCGAGGAAACATCAGCTTTAATTTTTACAACTAGAGAAAAATCTACATCTAGTGAGTCTAGAGGAGGATTCTCTGCTTCCTTCTTCCAAAAAAAATCAACATCTCTTGGTGTAGAATTTTTTTGGTCTTAGGATCCATTAATCTATACCTAAGAGTCTCTTCACCGTACTCCAATGAAGACAAGTTTTTATGAATTCATCTCCAATTTCTTTCTATTTTTCTTGGGTATGTGAATACTTGCATTACGCGCCCAAATACTCTGAGGTGTGAAATAGATGGTTTTTGTTTTTACCATGCTTCTTGTGGTGTTACTCCCTCAAGAGCAATCTGTAAGCACTTTGTTAAACAAATACTGCATTGTTGTCTTTATTGCTTCTACCTAGAATGTCTTTGCAAGTCTAGAATCATCAATCATGCATCACACCATTTCCATGATAGTACGATTTCTTCTCTCAACAACACCATTTTGTTGCGGTGTGTGTGGAGGAGGAATTTTTCGAAGAATCCCTTGAGTTTGTAGGTAGTCTTTGAACTCATCACTGGAGAATTCCCCCTTGATATGATCAAAGAGTTCTAATGTGATGACCATTTTCGTTCTCAACTAATACTTTGAAATTTTTGAAGGTTTCAAATGCTTCACTTTTCTTGCAAAGACAAAAAATCCACATTTTTCTCAAATATTCATCAACACAAAGCATGAAGTCTTTGGAACCTAGAATGACTTGGTTGCATCGCACCACAAAGATCGGTATGAACTGGATCAAGTTTACTATGAGCTCGAAATGTTCTCCTCTAGAATGAAGGTCTATGTTGTTTTCCTATTAGGCGGTGAGGACACTTTGTCTCGTATCCTTTTGAAGAGATGGTAGTCCATATACCATATTATGCTAGTGAGGTATTTTAAGATATTTGAAACTTACATGACCAAATATCCAATGCCACAACTATGCTGAGGTAAATTTCTTAGCCACAAGTTCTTGATCATCTCTGTGAACAAAATCAAGTTGGAACATGAGTACCACATTGGAGGCTTTTGCAATTATTTTCGAGCCTCCTGATTTGTCTCAAATCAAACACGTTTTCTTGCCAGATTGGATATCAAAGTCAATTTTTAGATTGTGATCTAGGATTTGACTGATTGAAAGAATATTCTTAGTCAACCCAAGGACATATATGACAACGAATAGTCTACATTTGTGTGAACCAAGGGGTAGAGAAATGTTCCCAATCACCTGAATCGTATATGAAGAATCATCTCCCAATGAAACATGATTTTTCAATGGTGTGTCCCTCATTGAAATAAACTGGTCTCTATGGCTGGTCATGTGTTGAGTGGCCCCCAAATCAACATACCAAACATCAATAGATGATGTAAATGGTTCACTTGATCGAGCAGTGAACAAGTAGTCTTCATTGTCTGATTGTTCTTATTGCTCATGAATATTACCTTACTGGTGGAGTCTTCTTTTCCAATTCCACTTTTTCTACCCTTGATTATAGTTAGAATTTCCCTTGTTAGATTTTTTTGGAGGTCCAGAGTTTCTTGATGAACCTTTCTTGTAAGTATTATACTAACAATCTTGTAGGTTATGTCCTCTTTTGCAGATTGGACATTGCTTCTTCTGTTGTCTATCCTCTTGATACTAATTTTGATTTTGGGAATTTTGATAGGAATTATATTTTCCTTTACCTTTTCCTTTCCATTTTTGATGTGAAGAAATTGCATGTTCTTCTTCATCATCCTTATTATGCATTGCTTCCTCTTGTTGCAGTAAGTTTACCAATTTGTCAAAACTAACTGTCGTATCTAACAAGTTTAGTGTTGTTACAAAAATATGGTATGAAGAAGGGAGTGCTCTCAGAACAATGGGAACGAGAGCATCATCTAAGACCACTTCTCCCAAGGCTATAATTAAATCCCTGAACTCTGCAACTCTTCTTAAGAAAGCTTCTATTTTTTCATTCTGCTTGAACTTCAATGTGTGTAACTGACTCTACAAATTCAATATAACATTCTTGTTCTTGGCCTTGTATACTGTGCTTAACTTATCCCACGCTTATTTGGCTATTTTGGCATCTCAAATGTGGGGTTGCACATCGTCGGAAACTCCAAACAAGATGATGAGTTTGGCCTTTTGATCTACTTTATCAAACTATCGCTGTTGTGTTGTATCAGTAGTTGATTTGGTTAGAGTACCATTCACAGTAGGCCAGATCTCTTCAAACTCAAGTTGTGTCTTGATTTTTGTCTTCCATGTAGCATAGTTGTTTCCTTTGAGTAATTGTGAATCCAGAAGAAAAAATTTGGGGGCATTGGTTCCCATTTTGTAGAGATCACTGATAGGGTTTGGCTCTTATAACCTGGTATAAGGTCTCCCAATCTATATACCGCCATCGATATACCGAACCTTTCTATATACGTATTCTTCCGATATACCCCGGTGGTATGTGGAAGAATCTCACCCTTTCTATATACCCAGTGGTACATGAAAGAGGCATTAACATACGTGAAAGAATTCAATATGTGATACCAAGATAGTGTTATCTTGTTTTTAGTGATTCCAATTAAAATTGAGATAACCATAGAAAATTTTTGACAAAACCTCCTAAAAATGCCCTTTGAAGGAGATTTTTAGGTTTTTAGGTTTCCATCACATGCAAACATGTCTTTTACATGCTTCATGTCGAGTGTCTTCTGAAACCCGAAACCTGATTACATGCCATTGTATCGGGTTTTCGGAACCAGGAGCATCGAACATACCTTACAAAAAACATGTTACATGCTACTTGATTCCCAAAACCCGAAACCCGAAATGATCCTTTGTATCAGGTTTTGAAACTCGATAGCATCCAGACATGTCTTTTACATGCTTCATGTCGGTTGGTTCCCGAAACCCAATTTGTTAAGAAAACCTTTGTTTTGGGTTTTCGGAAGTGCTAAGCATGATGACATGGCATTAACTCGAGTTGTCGGTTAGTTGGCACATGTGTTGGAGGAGGTGTAATAAATGCTAGGGTTTTATAAATAGCCCAATTTTACATGTCATTTCTACCTGACATATTTTTGCTACGTGGATTTTTCGTACATGCTCCATCAACCTCCAAACCCGAATGAACTTCTCGATCAATTTCGTGATTCATCTTCAATCATTTTTCAAATTTCTTGAAGGTATTTTTCTCTTCTTATCATTTTGTGATCTTTGGGTTTATTTTTGAAGTGTTCTTTCGGTGTTTTTCCTCTTTTATTTTTCTTACCTCTGGGTTTAGGGTTTAGGGTTGTTTTCTTCATTTTTTGTTGAATTTCCATGAAACCCCTTGTTTGAAAACTCATCCTAGGTGTTTTCTTATTTTCTTCCATGGGTATACTCTCATAGTTTTTGAGAATAATCTATAAAACCTAACTTACAAGCTTGGAGGAAATTTTACCTGTTCTGACATCCTAGAAACCCGACACCTTTGTTTTGGGTTTTACAAGGTGTCCGACACTATTTGGTTTCTATAGTGTATTGGGTTTTGCAAAGTTCTCAACATCCTCTCGACTTCCGCTTGTGTTGGGTTTCACAGATTGTCTGACACTATTTTGTTTCGTAGTGTGTCGGGTTCCACAGGGTGCTCAACATCTCCTAATTTCCACTGTGTGTCAGGTTTCACGAAGTGTCTGACACAACCTAGTTTCTGATTATACTCTGTAGTGTGTCAAGTTTCATGAATTTTTGTGGTCTCAAAGTTCGGTTGGTGTGGTAGGTCTGTGGGGTTGCTCAGCAAGCTTCCAAGTTTGATTGTTCAAACAGGAGTTATCTAGGCATTCTTTCTTTAGGACTTCTCATGTCGGATCCTGGATCATCTAAGGATAAGTTAGATAGGTCAGGAAAGATGAAATACAAGTACCGAGAAAATGGAATCCCCTTCCTACATAGATTAAAATTACAACATCCAAGATATGGAGCTTGGTAACATTAACATGGAAGACTTTTTGGAGCAACCAAGGATTCTTCTCAGAGTCCTTGGATGAAGTCAATAACCAACAGTGGCCTCCCTCTTGCAGCAAGATTCCCAATGTTTTCTTAATGCCTCGAGTTCATTTTGGCGTGTGCTTCAAATTATGACTCAGATTCCTGCTCAATGAAAAATCAGGCAAGAGAAACCATAGCGAAGTTGGACAGGGGTTATTTTGAGGACCTCTTAAGATTACCCATCTTTGAGGAATATGTCGATGTAGATCTTAAGTAGGCACAGAAATCCTAGGACAAAGATCAAGAAGATTGCATCAGGCATGTGAATAAAAAGTTCTTGATCAAGGCCAAGCCAGTTGTCTCTAGGTTTCCCAAGTTTGTCCCTAGGAGTGATTTCATCCTTGAAATTAGTGACATCATCACCCTATTGAGTCGAGTATTTGGGCTCCCCGAGTCAAGAGACTTTCATGAGTGGATGTATCAATTCATGGCCCTTATAAATAAGAATGAACAAGGGATTGATTGGAGTAGTCTTATGAGTAATGAGATTGATTCCCGTGATGAAGATGGTCTTGACTACTGACAAGTTTTATATGTTTTCATATGCCACCTATGCAGCAGCCGGCATGAGGAATTATCTAGGGTTGGATGCTAAGGGAAGTAAGTCAACCAAACATATATATCGGTATTTCCCTCAGTTGACAATGAAGGGGTCCGAGGATCAATTCAAAAGAGTGAATGATGCCTTATTTTATGAGAACATCTGCATGTTGAACCCTGATTTAAGAAAGATAAGAGTCTCTGATGAGGCATGGGCAAAAGTATCAAAATGGGGTTGTATCTTCTTGTAGTTCAAGAAGTTCACATACCTTCAGGTGGTCATGTACTTGGGTGATCCTTTCCGATTTCCCAGATTCCCAGGTGATAAGCTGATCCTAATGGAGTTGGTAAGACAATTGTTGGATTTCCACAAATTCCAACAAATTAAACACAAGGATGTTGTATCCTTCCCTATTTCTATCGGAACGTAAATGTGCTCGACAAGTGGTTAAAGCTAAGAATGTGGTGGATGAGCTTCAGAAAATTTGAATAAGCACATGAAGCACACAAATGGATTTCATTTCAAGGAGTCCTTAAATCATAAGAGACTTTATATCTACATGTTCTCAACATAGAATATATTTGGGTTGATCTTTGGGATGAAGTTTCCATCCGAAGAAAGGACAATAGTAGGTTGAAAATTGAAGAAATCTAGATGCTAGATTTATCTAACATCCCAGAGGGCACCACAAATAATGAGAGTGTCCTTAACACCTCGTATGATGGGTTAAATGAAGACCGATATGTATTCCTAGCCATTGATTGGTCCATCATTGAGAAAGCTTCTATTACAGGGAGATCTTCTCAAATTCTCACCCGTACTAAGGCATGGCTCATTTTTTAGGGAATGAGTTATAAAGAAGGGAGTTTTTTAAAACTAGATACTTTGGAAGTGGGACCCTCCAAGGGAAAAAAGGAAAAGGATAAGAACCCTTCCAAGAGGCCAATAAAGGTTAAGTTTGTTAGAAAGGGAGAAGATCAAGTAACTACACCAGTGGCCACTCTCCCACAAATAGTTGAGATTCTTGATTCACCTCCATAACAAGAACAAGAAAATCCTCCTTCAGAGAATAGATTGTTCAACATTCCATTCCTTTTTTTTTTTTATAGTTCATCAGAGGTAAGTCTTCCTCTTATCTCTCAAGCTCTAATTTCAGAATCCTTGCCTCCTCCCATTCAGCCTTCCTTGCCTCATATTTCTTCACCAAGTTCCTCAACCATGGCTAGTATCTTCTCTAGCCTCTCACCTCTCCCCACTGGACCTCAGTTAACCATGGATATGCCTCTTCCTTCATTCCTTGATTCCATTGTGATGGAAACTACACTTACAGTGGTCACCACTCCACAAGCTAACCTTCCTCCACCTGAGGATGTGACCATAACACCTACAATGGGAGAAAATTCTTCCAATACACCTCAATGGTTAATAGATTAGACTCGAGGAAGAGGAAGGTGGTAGTTCCATTACCAGCCTTTGATTTTAGTTCCCTCAAGGTCACTCCTACTAAGTTGGCCAAGAAACCCAAAATAGTTTCAAGGATTTCAGTGGATGCCTCAGGGCATAAATTTGTAGAAATTTCTACTCCTGCGGCTAATAAAACCAAGGATGATATAATGGTCACAGATTATCAAATCACAAGGGTTGATCTAGGGAAAGTAACAACAGAGGGAGCACAATAGGATGCACAAGATGCCATGAATGTGTTGTGCCAGAAGCTAAAGGAAACTAAGGAAAACAAAGATGAGTTAAAAGAGAAAGTACAACAGCTAACAGAAGTACTACTCAAGCTCTCAAAGCCTCCTGAGTCAACACCATCATCCTCTACTCCTATCGGGTTCGATTTCTCATCGGTACCCATGATCAAGAAGATTAATGAGAAGGGGAGAACGGTCGATGAATGGATCCAAAGGATGCTCCTACAAGGAAAAGAAGTCATTGATGACACTGTGGAAGTCTAAAAATCCTTGGAGGATATAAAGAAGGATGGAGAGAAAATGGATGATGAATTTTCAGTAGAATTCGAGAACCTAGAGTTAAATTTTGAAGCTCTCCAAACGCTGAAATAGGTTCCATCCCGCATCTTGGTCGAAGAAGGCATCATTCCACATGGGGAAAAACATTTTCAACTAACCAAAGCCATTAGATTTAGAATAAAGATTCTCAATGAAGCTTGCAAAAAATTGAGGGAATCAAGAGATCAATTGGTCAATGGCATGAATGACATAGAAGAAGAGCTAGTCAAGATTTGCGCTAAGGTGTTGAGTGAAAGCTCGGGTATTCTGCATGTTGATGATCTTTACAAGAAGATCCAAGAATCAATTCAGCATGAACCAACTTATGGATTTGGCCTAGAAATCATTGACAGGTTTGTGAAAATTGAACATTCTTTGGAAACCCTGAGGAAACTCAACAAGAGACTGAAAAAGCTTCTGGAAATGCTAGCGATACTTAGGAAACATGTGAAGTTCTGAGTGATCATTCCACCGCACCTGATGAAAATGAGATGCAGGGTATAATCTGAAAGTTCCAAAAATTTCGGGACAAGCAATATTTTTTGGAGGAAGAAAAAGATTATGAAATAGAATAGGCACAATGTTGCATGTCATTTCAATCTTGAAATCGACATATATTTTTCATTTTTGTTTCATCACACAGGAAGCAAATTTTGACTTGGTCTCCTGCGTGAGAGTCAATAAAAGTAGGACTCTCATTAAAAAGACTATTTTATAGGATTTATCCTATTTTCTCTCAACTCCTTTTATTATAAATAAGGGACGCTTATGCATTCCAAAGGCTTTAGATTTTTGGAATATTGAGATCCATTGTGAAGATGAAATACTTTGTGTTTTCTTTTAATCATTTGAGGAATAGGAGCTGATGCTATTTTGTAAACTTTGTGTTGTGAGATGTATCTTTCTTAAGATATTTTTCTTATGTTCATAATCTTAAGCTATTCTTTGTTTAGCATCTTGATTGTTCTAATCATTTCAAACATTACATTTGTTGTCTAAAAACACGTATGATTATTTTGTGATCTGCATTTTCTTGAAAGAAAGTATGTTCCCCTCATTTCCTTTCCATTTTGTTTCTTCCATAATAATAATTTCCTTTCCGATCCATTTCATTTTGAAAGAGCAATATCTTCACCTATTATGGATATGGATTTCGAGATTCTATCCCAACCCCAATGGTTAGATTAGTGTGAATATTATATATTATTTCTGTTGTGTTTTAGACTAGTAATAAACAGAAAGCCTCACCTGTCTTTGAGAAGGGATTTAATCCCATGTACTATGGTTTAACCTCATATTTTGGCTTGAAAAAATATCCAACCAACATTTTTTTGCGAGTCCACCTGGGAATACGGATTGATTGATAAGACTAAGTTTATCATATTAGTGTCCTGGTGACTCGTATTTTCCTTATTTCCAAGAAGATCCATTTTCTAGTTCAAGTGGCCAGAATATCTTCACTTAGTCAAGCCGAGCCAGGGGAGAAAATGATTTGTTCTTTGATCTGATTCAATAGCATAATTTTAGGCTTTCACCCAATAGTGTTGCATCTAGTCGGGCAAGAAGTTCTTCACCCATCCGAAGGACTCGGATTCCTCAAGAACAAGAAGTTTTTGCAACTTGTGCATTATTCTTGTCAGATATTCATATTCTTGTACGCACTTCATTTAGAAGAATGGCAGCACAACTTGTGCCTTGGGGCGCAGCTATTGGTCCTCTTTCCCTTACTCCACCATTGCATGACCTACCTCATGGATCACAGAAGAATATTCCTAAGTTCAACAGTGATGGAAAACAACATCTTGAAAAACACATTTCCTTGTCCTTTGTTGCATGCGGTGTTCTTGGGGTTTCTCACGAAGATTTATCTGTTTGATTCTTTGTTGAAACATTGCATGGCATAGCAACATAATGGTTTTACCATCTCCCAAATGCATGCATTACCAACTGGGCTACCATGAGATCTTGTATTTGAAGCAAGGTTCAAACTAGCTAAAGATTCTCACGCCTTGTTAGTACAACTTACACACATGAAGGAGTTTTACGAACCCATGCGAGACTTCATAGCCAAATTCAACAAGAAGATTCCAGACCTAGTTATTCCTACTCTTGAAAATCAGAAGTGTTTCTTCATCAACACTTAGGCCCTTGATGTAAGCTTCTTGTTGAGAAGATCTGTTATCCCCGATTTGGCCAAGACTCAAGCTACTGACCACAAAAATAGAAGACGATATTATTATGGCTAGAAAGATTAGAAGAGAATCATCTAAACCTAAAAATTAGAGTTCTTCTTAGAGTACTACTGATCCCATGATTCAGAAGATGGCCAATGACTTGATCACTTTAAAGAAGCAAATGTCTCAACAAGCAACCAACATTCCTTATCGGGATATTCCTAGATGGAATTTCAACAATGCCAACGGTGCTCCTACAAGAGATAGGAATCGGTTGATCACTAATCCCACTAGGTTGACCATTGAAGCTCCTCTTGTCAATGTAGTAGTTGAAATAGTTGAGGAGGATGAGGAACTAGAAGATCATGACTCTCATGAAGCCTTCAAAGCTTTAGGATATGTTCATGAGTCTTTTGACGATTCAAGCTGGCAACTCCAGCATTGGTTATTTAGAATACGAGAAATATGAAGATGATCACGATGGAAAATCATTTGCATTTTTCACTCAATCCCAATCTCAGAACCCCAGAAATCTTGATGAAATATCCAATGATAACAGTAAGGAAGCTCCCATAGTTATGGCAAAAAGAGGATCTCCCATCTCAGCACAAATTGAAAAGGAGATAACGAAAAAGGTAACTTCACCTTCCAACTCTCTTTCTCCTACTTTCAAGGCTGGTACCTTGGCTCAAACCAATGTAACAAAAACTGAGCCCTCCATCATTCCTTTATATACCACTTTTGACATCATTTATCATGCAAAGAAAACCAAAATCCAAATGTCATAAGCCGAATACCTTCAGCCCAACCCCGAGCAATTTAAGAAAATTACCAAATTGATTATAAGCAAGGCTATTATTACTCTATATTCAAAAGACATTTTTCCTAGCCCCACTCAACCTTTACCTCAAAGTAATATGACCTATGCTGCTTCTTCCGAGAAAGATTGAACCATTTTATTTTTCTTTACTTATAAACGGTTTCAAACTCAGCAATTGCATAATTGACTCAGGAGCCTCTGATAACATTATGCCCATAAAATTAGCTCATGCCCTCAGACTCACACTGACTAAATCTTATGGGTGATGTTACTCCATGGAAACTAAACAAGTCCCCTTGATTGGCCAAATCAAGGACGCACAGCATTGCATTTGTTGCATTTCCGAAAAAGAGAGTAAAAATGACTATCCTAGTTGCTGATATCTTGGCTGCTTATGAGATTCTTTTAGGAAGAGGATTTTGCAAATATGTTGGAGGAAAAATCAACATGGATTGGACCAAATCTAAAATTCCAGTAAGTGGAGTTCCTCATTTCCTTCACCCCGAAGCACAAGAAAAGTACCTAGTTACTAAATCAGATGATCCTAAGGCCCAAATTCTCTTTGAAAATGTAGGCTTGGGTAATTATTTCCTGACATCTAAGGTGCCCTCTATAGAAATGAAAGAAGAATATCCTAACACTGTCTAAACCCTTGAGTTCAATGGGAGTTGTTCAAATACTTGTTTAGGTGTTGGTGTAGTTCTTATATCTCCGGATTTCAAAATCTTTCCCTTTACTTTCAAGTTGTAGTTTGATAATACTAATAACACAGCTGAATATGAAGCTTTTTTATAAGGATTAAAAATGGCAAGACAAAAAGGAATCCAAAATCTCAAAATACAGGGAGATGCTGAGTTGATTGTGAATCAAGTAAGGGGAATTTATCAGGTAAAAAATAACCGTCTAAAACATTACAGAAACAAGGTTTGGGACAACATAGAATGCTTCGACACTTTTTCCATTAAAGTAGTTTTAAGAGATTACAATGATAAATCTTATTCCTTATTTGTTTTTTCATCTCTTCTTCTTCCTCACCCATAGTTCAAATAGGACACATATACCATTGAGATTGTGTATCGTCCAAGTGTTCCAGATAACTCAGCTCATTGGCAGGTGTTTAATGATGACCAACAGGTATTGTATTTTCTGGAGAAAGCTGATAATTTTAGTGAGCTTTATTTTTAAGGATCAAAATCGGCTTTCCATGAGTCCGTTTCAAATTCATATCAAGAAATTGATGGTGAATTCATCCATCTTAAAGGAAATAATATTCTGAAGGGATTAGTTTCTTTGGAAGGTCTATTTGACAAGCATGACCGGTTCATTCAGGGTAAAAGGAAAGCTGAAGGTGCTTCCTCGTCAGAGGTAGATCAAGTTAACCTAGGCTCTGCTAATCAACCATAGATGGTAAACATTGGTAAATGCTATTCTTCGGAGGAAAAATAAATATTCTCTTCACTCTTGAAGAGATATATGGATGTCCTAGCATGGTCATACGCAGATCTAAAGTCTTTCAAGCCCAAGGATGTGCAACATAGAATTCCTTTGAAGCCTGAAGTTAAACCCTACAAGTAGAAGCAGAGACATTACAACCCAAATATCTCAGGGACTATTCTTGTAGAAATTCAGAAAATGTTAGACGCAAGGATTATCTTTCCGATCCATCATTCCACCTGGGTTGCAAACATTATCCCTGTGAGAAAGAAGAATGGTGAAATCCGGATTTGTGTTGACTTCCAGAATCTCAACCAGTCTTCATTAAAGGACAATTATTTGTTGCCCATCATGGACCAGGTATTATAGACAGTCACTGGAGTAGAAATGTTATCCATGCTTGATGGATTTTCGGGGTATAATTAGGTTGAGGTAGCTGCTGAAGATCAACATAAAATAGCGTTCACCACTCCATGGGGAACCTTTGCTTACAGAAGGATGCCTTTTGGTTTGATCAATGCCGAGCCACATTTCAAAGGGCTATGGACTTAGCTTTTAGAGATTTAATGGGCAAGGTCATAGTTGTGTATTTAGATGACTTGACGGTCTTCTCTAAAAAGTGAAGTGATCATTATGATCACCTAGAATAGGTACTCTTAAGGTGCAGGCATCATGGGATTTCATTAAATCCTAAAAAATCCATGTTCGGAGTGACAAAAGGAAATTTTGGGTCATATTATGACTAGAGAAGGAACCAAGATCGACCCAGAGAGGGTGAAGGCCATTCAAAGCCTTACCCTACCCACAAGCAAAACTGGGGTGCACTCCTTTTTCGGGAAGGTTAATTTCGTACAAATATTTGTACCTGATTTTATCGATAAAATCAAGGATATACTTGGAATGATGAAGGATAAAATTCCATTTTGATGGAGCACTCGAAGGAGGCTTAAATTTGAAGTAGTAAAATGGGTAATTGCTCAGACTCCTATTCTCGTATGCCCGGACTTCAAGAAAGATTTCATCATGTCTTGCTACATTCGCACATACAATATGGCCATCATGATACATGAAAACAAAGAAGAAATTGAAGTTCCCATTTCTTTCATGAGCTTCCCACTAAAGGAACATGAATTGAAGATGTCACAAATTGAAAAGCATACTTATGTAGTGGTGAGAGTGGTGAAACATTTCAGGTATTATGTCTTGAGTTCCCACACTCTCGTTCTAGTTCTTGATACTACAGTTAAATCCATTTTGATCCAACAATAGTTGTGTATTCAATGAGGTAACTGGATATCCAAATTCTAGGAGTATGACTTGGACATAAGACCTACCAAGTTGGTGTGAGGCGAGGCTGTGCCAATTAATCACGAGAAAAAATCCGAGACAGAGTGCGAAGAAACTGAAGGTACTTCTTCAGAATTTCCCAAAGTGATTTTCGTAAGCACGACTAATGAATGGTACATAGATATCACTTTCTTTTTAACCTATGGTGAGTGTCCCTCGCATTTAAGCCATAAATAAAAGAGGATAGTTAAACTCATATCTACAAGATACATTTTGTGGGACAATGGTATATACAAGAAAGGTATCGATGGTGTATTCTTGCACTATGTTGACAAGTCTCAGCAGATAAGGTTGCTAGATTCCTTCCACAATCTAGCATGTGGAGGAAATTTCTCTTCTTCCATAATGGCTTACAATATTTTATGGGCCAAGTACTATTGGCCTACTCTCTTTCAAGATTCAATTGAATGGGTGGCCAAGTGTGAAGCTTGTCAACATTTCGTTAGTCATCCTAAGCTGGTAGCTCTTCCCTTAAAGCCCGTGGTGATTGAAGAACCTTTTCGCCAATGGGGAATTGATTTCATTGGAGTATTGAACCCTACCTCTAGTGCCGGTCATAATTATTTCCTCACCACCACAAACTATTTCACTAAGTGGGTGGAAGCTTCTCCAATCAAACAAGCTACCTCCAAAGCTATTTGTAATTTTCTCAAAGAAAATATAATTGTTAGATTCAATGTGCCTCACAAGATTGTTGATGAAAACGCCTCCAATTTCTCATCCCATGAGTTTAAATAAATTTTTATGTATTTGGGATCATGTTGGATCATTCATCTGATTACTACCCTCAAGGCAATGGTCAAGCTGAATCGAGCAACAAAAACCTGGTGACCATAATCAGAAAGTTGGTTGATGAGAATCAGAGGACATGGCACAAAGCATTGTATGATGCATTGTGGGCCGATCGGATTACTCCTAAACAAGCTATTGGAATGTCCCCATTCCAGGTGTTGTATGGAATTGACGTTGAGATACCTATCTCTGTAGAATTGCTAGCCTTATAGTTGGCTAAAGCAATTGAGGATGAAACTTTTCAAAGTTCTATTGAGAAAAGGATAATGTACCTAGCCAGGCTAGAAGAAGAATAGAGCAAGGTGGTGGATCACATCACAGACCATCAAATCAAATTCAAAAGAATATTTGACAAGAAATCAAAGCAATGTGATTTCTAGGTCGGAGATCTAGTACTTCTCTGGGACAAGAGAAGAGAATAGAAAGGGATGCATGGCAAGTTTGACTCCTTATGGAAAGGTCCTTTCAAAATACATCAATTGAACGGTGAAAATAGCTTGTCTATCATACCTTGATGGAGAGTTGCTCCCTCTACCTTTCAGTGGCCAACATTTGAAGATGTTCCACTAGTAATGCAAGATGCTCTCTTACATTGTATCATAATTTATTTTCTGTTGTGTGTTTGCTTTCTTTCTTTCTTTCCTTGTTTGTTTTTGGTTTTTCTTCTTCAAAATCTATAGCCCAATGGATAAATATTTTGATATGAGTTCTCTTCCTTTGATGTCTCAAAGAAATTCCCCAACTGGAGCCAGTTATTATCTCATTTTTAGTGATTCCAGCTAAAATTGAGATAACCATAGAAAATTTTTGACAAAACCTCCTAAAAATTCCCTTTGAAGGAGATTTTCAGGTTTTTAGGTTTCCATCACATGCAAACATGTCTTTTACATGCTTCATGTCGAGTGTCTTCAAACCCAAAACCTGATTACATGCCAGTGTATTGGGTTTTCAAAACCCGGGAGCATCGGAACATACCTTACAAAAAACATGTTACATGTTGCTTGATTCTCAAACCCAAAACCCGAAATGATCCTTTGTATCGGGTTTTCAGAACTCGATAGCATCTAGACATGTCTTTTACATGCTTCATGTCATTGGTTCCCGAAACCTGATTTGTTAAGAAAACCTTTGTTTCAGGTTTTTGAAGTGCTAAGCATGATGACATGGCATTAACTCGAGTTTTCAGTTAGTTGGCACACGTGTTAGAGGAGGTGTAATAAATGCTAGGGTTTTATAAATAGCCCAATTTTACACGTCATTTCTACCTGACATATTTTTGCTGCATGGATTTTTCATACATGCTCCATCAACCTCCAAACCCGACTGAACTTCTCGATTGATTTCGTGATTCATCTTTGATCATTTTTTGAATTTCTTGAAGGTATTTTTCTCTTCTTATCATTTTGTGATCTTTGGGTTTATGTTTGAAGTGTTCTTTCGGTGTTTTTCCTCTTTGATTTTTCTTGCCTCTGGGTTTAGGGTTTAGGGTTGTTTTCTTCATTTTCTGTTGAATTTCCATGAAACCCCTTGTTTGAAAACTCATCCTGGGTGTTTTCTTATTTTATTCCATGGGTATACTCTCATAGTTTTTGAGAATAATCTATAAAACCTAACTTACAAGCTTGGAGGAAATTTTACCTGTTCTGACATCCTGAAACCCAACACCTTTGTTTCGGGTTTTACAGGGTGTCTGAAACTGTTTGGTTTCCATAGTGTATCAGGTTTTGTAAAGTGCTCAAAGATCTACTAACTTCCGCTTGTGTTAGGGTTTACAGATTGTCTGACACTATTTGGTTTCCACAGTGTGTCGGGTTCTATAGGGTGCTCAACATCTCCTGATTTCCACCTGTGTGTCAGGTTTCATGAAGTTTCTGACACAACCTAGTTTCTAATTATACTCTACAGTGTGTCGGGTTTCACAAATTGTCTGACAGGTCTCAAATTTCGGGTGGTGTGGTGGGTCTATGGGGTTGCTCAACAAGCTTCCAAGTCATATTGTTAAAACAGGAGTTATCTAGGCATTCTTTCTTCAGGACTTCTCATGTCAGATTCTGGATCATCTAAGGATAAGTCAGACAAGTCAGGAAAGATGAAATACAAGTACTGGAAAATGGAATTCCCTTCCTACATATATATTGCAATTACGACATCCGAGATACGGAGCTTGGTAACATTGACATAGAAGAATTTTGGAACGAACTAACTAAGGATTCTTCTCGAGTCCCCGGATGAAGTCAATAACTAACAAAGTGGCCTCCTCTTGCAAAGTAGGATTCCCAATGTTTTCTCAATGCCTTGAGTTCATTTTGGCTCGTGCTTCTAATTATGAATCGATTCTCGTAGGAGAAACCATAGTGAAGTTGGATGGGGTTACTTTGATGACCTCTTAAGATTACCCAACTTTGAGGAATATGTTGATGTAGATCTTAAGTCAGCACAGAAATCCTGGGACAAAGATCAAGAAGATTGCATCAAGCATGTGAATAAAAAGTTCTTGATCAAGGCCAAGCCAACCGTCTCTAGGTTTCCCAAGTTTGTCCCCAGGAGTGATTTCATCCTTGAAATCAGTGACATCATCACCTTATTGAGTCGAGTATTTGGACTCCCGAGTTAAGATACTTTCACGGGTGGATGTATCAATTCATGGTCCTTATAAAGAAGAACGAACAAGGGATTGATTGGAGTAGTCTTATAAGTAATGAGATTGATTCCCAAATGAAGATGGTCTTGACTACTAGCAAGTTTTATATGTCGTCATATGTCACCTATGTAGCAGCCGGCATGAGGAATTATCCAGGGTTGGATGCTAAGGGAAGTAAGTCAACCAAACATATATATCGGTATTTCCCTCAGTTGATAATGAAAGGGTCTAAGGATCAATTCAGAAGAGTGAATGACGCCTTCTTTTATGAGAACATCTGCATGCTGAACCTTGATTTAAGAAAGAGAAGAGTCTCTGATGAGGCATGGGCCAAAGTATCAAAATGGGGTTATATCTTCTTGCAGTTCAATAAGTTCACATACCTTGAGATGGTCATGTACCGGTGATCCTTTTTTATTTCGTAGATTCCCGGGTTATAAGATGATCCTAATGGAGTTGGTAAGACAGTTGTTGAATTTCAAAAAATTCAATAAAGTAAACACAAGGCTACCGTATCCTTCCCTATTTCCATTAGAAGGTACACATGCTCGACAGTGGTTAAACCTAAGAACATGGTGCATGAGCTTCAGGAAAAGTTGAAGAAGCACATGAAGCACAAAGATGGATTTGATTTCTGAGGATTCCTTAAATTATGGGACTTTATATCTATATGTTCCCAACATAGAAGGTATTTGGGTTGATCTTCGAGATATAGTTACCATGTGAAGAAAGGACAATAGCAGGTTGAAAATTGAAGAAATCTAGATGCTAGATTTATCTGACATCCCAAAGGGTACTAAGGATAACGCATACGAGTGTCCTTGATGCCTCGTATGATAGGTTAAATGAAGAAAAATATGTATTCCCAGCCATTGATTGGTCCATCACTGAGAAAGCTTCTATTACAGGGAGAGCTGCTCAAATTCTTGCCCGTACTAAGGCATGGCTCATTTCTTGGGGAATGAGTTATAAAGAAGGGAGTTTTTCAAAACTAGATACTTTGGAAGTGGGACCCTCTAAGGGAAAAAAGGAAAAGGATAAGAACCCTTCCAAGAGGCCAATAAAGGTTAAGTTTGTTAGAAAGGGAGAAGATCAAGTAACTACACCAGTGGCCACTCTCCCACAAACAGTTGAGATTCTTGATTCACCTCCACAACAAGAAAAAGGAAATCCTCCTTCAAGAGAAGAGATTGTTCAACCTTCCATTCCTCTTTTGGTTGACATTTCATCTAAGGTAAGTCTTCCTCTTATCTCTCAAGCTCTAATTTCAGTATCCTTGCCTCCTTCCATTCAGCCTTCCTTTCCTCAGATTTCTTCACCAAGTTCCTTAGCCATGGCTAGTATCTTCTCTAGCCTCTCACCTCTCCCCACTGGACCTTAGTTAACCATGGATATGTCTCCTCTTTCTCGCACCTTCATTCCCTAATTCCATTGTCATGGACACTACACTTGCAAAGTGGTCAAAGCACTCAATAAGCTAACCTTCCTCCATGTGACGATGTGACCGTAACACCTACAATGGGAGCAACTTATTCCAATACACATCAATGGTTAATAGATCAGACTCGAGGAAGAGGAAGGTGGTAGTTCCATTACCAACCTTTGATTTCAGTTCCCTCAAGGTCACTCCTACTAAGTCGGCCAAGAAACCCAAAATAGTTTCAAGGATTTCAGTGGATGCCTTAGGGCATAAATTTGTAGAAATTGCTACTCCTGTGGCTAATAAAACCAAGGATGATATAATGGTCACATATTATCAAATCACAAGGGTTGATCTAGGGAAAGTAACAATAGAGGGAGCACAGCAGGACGCACAAGATGCCATGAATGTGTTGTGCCGAAGCTAAAGGAAACTAAGGAAAATAGAGATGAGTTAAAAGAGAAAGTACAATAGCTGAAAAATTACTACTCAAGCTCTCAAAGCCTCCTGAGTCAACACCATCATCCTCTACTCCTATCAAGTTCAATTTCTCATCGGCACCCATGATCAAGAAGATTAATGAGAAGGGGAGAATGGTCGATGAATGGATCTAAAGGCTGCTCCTGCAAGGAAAAGAAGTCATTGATGACACCGTGGAAGTCTACAAATCCTTAGAGGATATAAAGAAGGATGGAGAGAAAATGGATGATGAATTTTCAATAGAAATCAAGAACCTAGAGTTAAATTTTAAAGCTCTCCAAATGCTGAAATAGGTTCCATCCCACATCTTGGTCGAAGAAGGCATCATTCCACATGGGGAAAAACATTTTCAACTAACCAAAGCCATTAGATTCAGAATAAAGATTCTCAATGAAGCTTGCAAAAATTGAGGGAATCAAGAGATCAATTGGTCAATGGCATGGATGACATAGAAGAAGAGCTAGTCAAGATCTGCGCTAAGGTGTTGAGTGAAAGATCGGGTATTCTACCTTTTGATAATCTTTACAAGAAGATCCAAGAATCAATTAAGCATGAACTAACTTATAGATTTGACCTAGAAATCATTGATGGTTTGTGAAAATTGAACATTCTTTGGAAACCCTGAGGAAACTCAACAAGAGACTGAAAAGGCTTCCTGGAAATGATAGCGATACTTAGGAAACATGTGAAGTTTTGAGTGATCATTCCACCGCACTTGATGAAAATGAGATGCAGGGTATAATCCGAAAGTTCCAAAAATTTCGGGACAAGCAAGATTTGTTGGAGGAAGAAAAAGATGATGAAACAGAATAGGCACAATGTTGCATGTCATTTCAATCCTGAAATCAACATGTATTTTTCATTTTTGTTTCATCACATAGGAAGAAAATTTTGACTTGGTCTCCTACGTGAGAGTCAAGCAAAGTAGGAATCTCATTAAAAAGACTATTTTCTAGGATTTATCCTATTTTCTCTCAACTCCTTTTATTATAAATAAGGGATGCTTATGCATTCCAAAGGGTTGATATTTTTTAATATTTGAGATCTATTGTGAAGAAGGAAGACTTTGTGTTTTCTTTTAATCATTTGAGGAATAGGAGCTGATGCTATTTTGTAAACTTTGTGTTGTGAGATGTATCTTTCTTAACATATTTTTCTTATGTTCATAATCTTAAGCTATTCTTTGTTTAGCATCTTGATTGTTCTAATAATTTCAAACATTACATTTGTTGTCTAAAAATGCGTATGTGTATTTCGTGATCTGCATTTTCTTGAAAGAAAGTATGTTCCCCTCATTTCCTTTCCATTGTGTTTCTTCCATAATAATAATTTCCTTTCCAATCCATTTCATTTCAAAAGAGCAATATATTCACCTATTATGGATATGAATTTCAGGATTCTATCCTAACCCCAATGGTTAGATTAGTGTGAATACTATATATTATTTCTGTTGTGTTTTAGACTAGCAATAAATAGCAAAAGCCTCACCGTCTTTGAGGAGGGAATTCATCCCATGTATTGTGGTTGAACCTCATATTTTAGCTTGACAAGATATCCAACCCACGATTAATACCGAAAGGGGTCTGTGTGATTATTGACACCGGCTCAAAGAAATATCCTCATATGTGCGTGTAACTTCTCTATATACTTTGATAATTTCTCAGTCTAGATTTATGTTGTGCAATCATTCATAGATGGATGGGATGGCTCATAGTGTGTAAAATATGACCTTATTACTCCCCATCAATTTATAGGGATGATGCCCAGATGATGTTGTTGCAGCTATATTAGGCATTAAGTGTAATAGTAGTCACGACGGCTTTACCCGTAAGCACTTCCGGAGGCACCGTATATAACGAACACTGCGAATGAGATCAAGGATCTCGTGAGTGTCACAACACCAATTTTTTTTGTTGTTTTTTATTACAATTCTACCGGTTTATGAGCAAGTTAAAAAGTTTTCAGATTGACTATGACAACCTATAAATTAGTACAATATGCTAAAGTATACAAATTACATTCAAATTTTTCAAAAAATTGAATGGCAAGAAAAAAATTTTGTTCTGCGGGCCTTGGTGGCCTCCGAAGCCCAAAATGACCCAAAATACATAGAATTGCAAAAACCTATCTGAAAACACAATTTTTAACCATCGCCCCTTTGGAAAAAGTTACTCGGAATGAAAAAATAGGATGAATGGGAGAAAAAAATTATTTATCCTAAATTAGGGATTTTCTCACTAAATATTTGGAGGTGGTTTTAGTTGTATCTAAGTTGTTTAGCGGTGGTTTTTCCACTAAATGGCCCTCCAAAATTGGTAGTTTTACTGTTTTGCCTCTAAATTTTAAAATTGGTTTGAAAAATTATTTGGGGGTAGAGGTCGAACCATGCACAACCCACTCCCAAATTTTTCAAAATGACCGATTCAAAGACCTTAGTTGCTTTGACAATATACTGAAGAAACTACTAATTACGGTAGAATAAAGTTTCGACCTATCAAAAAGATGTGGCTTGAGGAGACCACATGGAGGTGCTTGCATGGAGGAGATATTAGGGCTTCTGCATGCTGAGAAACCGGATCTAACTCCTTTTTCTCTCTTTTCCTTCATTGTTTTTTATTGTTTATTGTCTCTGTCGTTTATTCTTTCTCACCGTTTGTTTTGTAATGTTTGTGTGCCATATTTTTATGCAGGATATTTCTCATGCTCGGTGGTGGCTATGCTCATATTTTTATTTCTATTTGCAATCGAACTGATTGAACCGCTTTATAACTGTATTCTCCACCATTTTTTTGTTTGCAAATTAATTTATAATTACTTTTGCCTTGTATTGTTTGTGTAGGTTCTTCATCGAGACTCAGTGCAATCCACATTCAATTTATGTGGATCAAGCGTTTGGAGGATGGTTCGAGATCTATTTGATGCAAAGAAACCAGTGGGAGTAGCTTGGGCCGGTCTTCAAACAGTGTACAGGTGACTTGGTCCGTGTTGAACACAAGTAACACGACTTGTTTTAAAAATTGTTACCACCGTTTACTTGTTGCTCGTTGTGTATGCTTGTAGGTATTTCCTTCGATTTTCTTTGATCACTTTGTGATTTTTGTGCAGGTCCATGACAAGGAGAGAGGTCGTAATGGAGCGGTTTGTGGTAGATCTCCTTTAATCCTCTCTTCGTTGAGTTGATAACCACCGTGCTTTGTTTGTTTGTGCAGGCCGCTAGTTTCTTGGTGTGTGCAGGTCGCTGCGTGGGCTTGTATGGACGGTAGGGTCCAAATTATAGCCAAAACACCTTAGCTTGGTCCGTGATAATCTCCAAATCACTCAATACAAAAAATGTAGTCTACAGAGCTACCAAATGTAGCAATATATATATATATATATATTTTAAAATATTCTAAAATGAACACTTCCAAGATAAAAAAATTTCCTGGTACAGAGGGAACCTAGGAAAAAAAAACTGCTTTACATTTACCTGGAATTGACACAGGAGGTTGTGGGATTGCAGGGAGATGTGGGAAGCTACTGGAGGTAGCACTAGCTCTCTAACGAAGCAGATTTCTTCTCCATGAATTCTTCTTCCTCTGCAACCTTCTTCAACCTTGCTAGGAGCTTTAATTCGCTCTGGTACTAAATGTAAATTGAGAAATAGGGGCGGAAGCCTAATAAATATTATTAATATCAATCAACCAAAAATACAATGGAGTTCTCAGAATTTTATAGGAATTGAATAGCCATGTGCGATACAAAGAAAAGCAAGTTATGCAAGTAAAACTAAACTCATACTGACTTCCAAAATACATCCGGGAAGCACATAAATTGTTATAACAATTATGCCTGTGAGAATAAAAGAAAAATATGGTTTAAAACCATATAACAACATACAACAATAATATGGTTTATAATATAACCATATAACATTATTATTTAATTAATAAAATTAAGTAAATAATCAATTTATATTATATTATGCATAATTAACCTAAACATTTTCACATTCCTTCTCTCCATTGTTCGAACTCACTTCCAAATTATCAATCAAACTAATATACTTTTTCAACTTACATTTTTTTATTAAAGAGACTGAATCTTTATTATGATGAAAAATGACTTCATTATTGAGATGTACTTGAGGGAAAAGAAATTTGTAATGAGAAATGATTAGGTGTTGTTGTTTTGACATTTTGTGATATCTAAAATGTTTGGACTTAGTGAATGTATAACTCCTCCTTGATGAATAAAAGATGTGTGAATTGTTAATACTTGTTGTAATACTTTCTTGGCATGAATTGGGCTGAAATGATAAGTATTACTCTAATTAAGGAAGGTAGTTCACATACTTAAATATTATGGAATGGATGGGGTAGGAATCTAAGTTGTTGGTTGAATAAGTTTCTCTAGGAGAGATGCAACTTATAATGTTAACAATATTATGATACTCTATCATTACAAAAAGGGATTGTAATTAAATTACATGGATGTATGTGTATTAAACCATGATTATAATTTTACATTATGCAATTTGACTATATATGGAACATATGAATTTTGTTTTCATTAATGGGCATTAGCCCATGACATAGGAAAAAGGGGAAAATTCCCTTGAGGGCATACATTAAGATTTAAATTATGAACTTGCTTAAATGATAATGAACATAAGGGTGAATGGATGCATATGTGCTTCCTTATGCAGATTTCCTTAATCTTAAACTGGAAAATTAATTAGCTCAATCACCTTTATAACTAAAAGTGACTTAATGTCCCTTTCTATTGCAAGTTGTATCAGTTAAATGATAAACTAAAGCATGAAAATAAATAGGTTAGGAAGAATATTTTATCTACATACCTACCACATATGCAGTTATAACTTGTAACCCCTTAAGGTTTAAGAACCTAATTTGAATTAGTAAAGATGTCGTTATTAATTTATAATGAAGAGTTTAATATAACATTAACTTTCACTCTAAGTTATGTTCATCCAGATGAGGAAACCCAGTTGGATGTTGACACATGGAAAATGTAACAAAGTACCTTCGTAACTACATGAGTCATTACGAGGTTACTACATTGCAGTTGACATGTCTCAATACCCCTTAGAGTTTGTTCAATAGGACTAACATAATTTCTTGATTAGATCACAAGTCTACCCTATGCAAGGATAGGGACAGGATCTAGTGTCAGGATCAAATCACATTGACTTAGGATAACTAGACACACCCAATCGATGTAAGTCGATTGAGTATGTCTATGTACCCTTAGTCACCATGAGCATTCCTCCACACTAGGGAATGTTGCTAACCTTATCTAGGGTTATAATTTGAATCGAGTGGACTGATAGAAGTTAGTGAAGACCAATCTAGATAAAAAATAAAGTGTGGTGAAGGACTTATTCTGTTTGATGAGTATGTCATCTAGGAATGCAAACATGATAAAAATGTGTAAATCTTTGGCCAAAGTATCACAAGCTACTTGTTTCATTTTACTATGTCACCTAGTTTAAGAAGCGGGATTTCAGATGAATATCATAACAAATATTTAGATAGGCTCTTAAACAACACACTTGACTACCCCTAACATGGTAAATAAACTAAGTATACTTCGTATACACATTACTAAATAACATGAGAGATCGGTTTTGTTCGAGTCATGAAATGAGAGATCGATGTTTCACTCGAGTCATTATAGCTGCATATGGTTTTCTGTTATGAGATAGTTTGGCATTTGAATGTGTGTTCTAAATTATGATTTAGAATAGAGAACATTATGTAAAAAAATTCCTTGTTTCTAAAGTCTTAAAATGGGAATGTTACAAGGAGGTCTTCAAAAACATCCCAATACTAAGAGCTTAATCAAGTGATTTTAGTACCAAGGAAGGATTTTGCATTATCTAAAATAATTTTTTGAGGGATGCCAAACCTTATCATGATACCTTCAAGAAAGTCAACGATGACTAACTCGGGTTGATTCCTTGAGCATGAAAACTTCTATCTATTTGGTGAAGTAATCCATAGCTATCAAAGACCCATTTATGTTCAACGCTCAAAGGAGGATTAATCATGCTTATGAAGTAAAGACCCCATTGTGAAAAAGTATAATCTTCTTAGATTAGTCGAAAGGGAAGTGCTGCCAATTTATTCTTTCCTATAAATAAAGTGCATTCTTTACATTTCATGACCCACTTATGCACGTCTACGAATAGAGTAGGCCAAAAGAATCCTATTATTATAATTTTCACTGTCGTAGTCTTGGAAAAAAATGTTCACTAGAGAATCCATCATGAAATTATGCTAGCACTTTTTCAATTTACGCACCATCAATGTTTATTTTGAAGAGAAGACCATCAATCGATCATATGGAATAGACTACAACCTTAGATATATCCTCTTTTCTTTGTTCAAACTAGGAGGGTATGTGCCCTTGTAAAGGAATGTAATCATGTCCTTCATCAATTTATACACACGTGGTCTTCATTCTACTCAGGTTCTACATGCGGGAGATTTTCAACTAGAAATAATGAAGTCTCAAGTTCATTTTGTACATCCTCAAAGCAAGTTGTTTACAAAGTGCACTGCCGCTAACTAACTTTGTGGCTTTGATAGTCACATCATATTCTATGATATTGGTTACCCACATTTCTCTTTTCTCACTGATTTCTACACCCATGAAGAATTCTCTCATACTTTAGTGCGAAAATAACACTTTTATATGGTTCGTGGTGAGTATAATTTTGAACTTATTTAGTGCGTGCATGATGGCATAAACTTGTGTTTCTGGTGACTATATTTTAGTTCATAATTATTTAGTGTTTGACTAAATAAAGCCAGTAGCTATTCTAATCCTTGTTCATTTTCTTGATTCAAGACAACAACAAAACTAACATCAACTCCATAGGCATAAAGGATGAATTCCTTGGAATAATCTGGATTGATGAGTTTTAGTGTGCAAGAAATATCTTGCTTGATCTTGTTGAAGCTCTCTTTTCCTTCTATTGTATACCTAAAGGATGTGTCTTTCTTGAGCATCAAGGTGATGGGCCTTACTAATATTGAAAAGTTAGGGATGAAGCATCTAAAAAATTTGATTTTTCCAAGGACTACAAGGATCTCTTGTGTGCCAACAAGGAAAGGGCCATGATAACTAAAACGTGTTCGGGATAAATAGAAATTCCATCCTTTGATACTAAATGGCCCAAAATATTTCCCGTGCTATAGAAAAGTTGCAATTTTTGGGGTTAAGAGACACCCCAATTTTTTTCATCTCTTGAAGACTTTCTCCAAGCATGCCATGTGATCGGTCATCTATTTTGAGAAGACAATTATGTCATCGAGGTAAACTAGTATAAATTCATTGATATATCCTTTGAAGGCAATATCCATGGTGCACTAGAATGTTTTGCATGCATTTGAAAAACCAAAGGGAATCTTATGATATGCATATGTTCCTCATTTGGTTGTAAATGTTGTTTTGAATTGATCCTCTTCCTTGACCATGATTTGGTTGAAGCCAGAATACCCATTTAGCATGGAAAATATTTGCACACTAGCCACAATATACAAAATTTTCTTCATAGAAGGAAAAGGATAATGATCCTTTAAAGATTCCTTATTCAAATATCTGAAATCAATGTAGAGTCTAATGTCACCATTCTTACTGTGTAGTGGAACAAGATTCATGACCCAAGTAGAGTACTTAATCAGAAATATTATCTTTGCCTCGATGATTTTAGACAATTATTTTCTCATGAGGGGATCTATCCTTGGATTTAATGGCTGTTGATTTTGTCTATTGGGATTTATATAGGGATTGAGGTCAATGGAGTGTTGAGAAACACTTAGATTAAATCCATTTAGGTCTTCATACTCCCATGAAAATATATCACTGTATTTTTGTGAGAGAGAGATGAAGGCCTCGCTTTTCATCACTCATGTAGGATTTACTAAGCAACTCCTTGTCATGTGCAATAGTGACCAGGATTAGTCTTCTTGTGCCACACACATATACTTTTCTTCACCCTTGAAATCATCATTAGGGCTAACTATTTTCTCTAAGGTGACCATCCCTTTAGGAAAATTATTTATTTTGAGTTTTTGGGCCCCTATCATAGCTTCCAAATCTTAGGGGTGCGTAGGCACACATGGCATTTGGAGGAAGCACACAAGTTAAGGTGCACAGGGTAGTATTCAAAAGGCTTCTTGGAGAACCTGGGCGTGCATGCCATGTGAAGAACAATTCAGGACTTAGCCATTTTTGGCCTTTTGGGTAGGAGACATGAAAAATGTGTTCCATTTGGATGAGGTTCCAACCCAGAGAATAGGGTGTCCTGGAGGGAATATACCTTGTGATAGAAAGATCCAAAAAGTTAATCATGACATGGAGAGGCATGCACCGGGGTGACCCATACCTTGACACTTGGGGCCAGATATGAGGCTACAGAGGAGTTTGTTAGAGCTCAGAGGCCTATTTATACGTGTGCCCTTGGCAAAGAATAGAGACAGAAGGGAGGTAGTGGAGATCTCTGTAGAATTACTGTGAGAACTATGGGATGAAAATGGGTAAAGAATTCCAGTAAGGATGTAATGGGGAAAATGGGGAATGAAATTTTTATTTTGTGGGAATACATGTATGAATCCAGAGATGGCACATGACTATGGTCTACCCCTCTATGATACTTTGTAGCAAGAATCTGAATAAATATGATAAGGTTACCATCATGTTTACATTAAGATCTCCTTCTATATTATCTCGCATGTTTTTACAACTCTTGGTTCTATTATTTCTGTTGTGTACTTTGTTTCTATTATGACTGAAGGGGTGTAGAAGCCATCCTGAGCTCTATAGCTCTTCATGTCTGTTAAATCACTAAGTTAGAATCATGAACTATGCCTTCCACTAGACTCACATAAAAGAGAGACTCGGCTCCCTCTCGCGTGCCTCGGGTGAGCACCCAGTGCCCATTGGGTGATAGGTCGTGCGCATGAGGTTCCCTTGTTCTTAGTGGGTGTAAAAGTGACTACATATTGGTTCCATCACGGGACCTCTTTTCGAAGTTGTAGTGGAACATGGCATATATCATGATCTCTGCAAAAAGTGATGGCGGAGTGCTTAACACTTGAAGGTGTTGAAGATTGGTTTAAGAGCACGGAGGATGAATTCACTTAGAGATTTAGTACCAGATCTAGGTTTGATACACGAAGATGGGTGGAAGACACTCTTTATCATGAGTTGTACGAAACCTTCTTCTATTTTTCCCAGTAGAGTTATTTGAATGGCTCTCGGCTTATACATCTAGATTGGGGTGGCATAATGAATCACACCCTTAGACCCAAGAAATGTATCAGAACCTACAAGATGTTGATCGAATGTGGAATCGTGCTATATATCATTGGTGGAAGGGAGTATTGACTAGATACACTCTGGAATACACCATTTCCACATATTCCTATCCAGAAGTTGTTGTGTTTGAGTTCTTGCAAGAGCCCAGGAGATCATTTTTGCGTGCTATTCCCTTGCGATCAAAATCTTGATGGTAACCATGGGTTTAGAGGTATTTCTTATGGCTAGCTAAACCACCCTGAGTGCTAGGTGAGGAAGCCAGGTTGGGGAAGGATGTTTGATCTGACGACTGAATAGGAAAGGGAGGAGAGATGACTCAAGTATAACAAATCACATGAACAAGAGATTGATAGATAACATAGGATTACAAGTGGGTTATGGAGAAAGACATGGTGGAAAGGAGTTGAGGTTCATGTGGAGGATGTGGAACCCGAACAGTCTGTGGTACCCCATCTTGGTAAGCATGGGAGAGAAAACCTGCGCAGCTTCTGATGAGAGTCTGTCATGTAGAGAGAGAATATTCGTTGGCATGCATCTGACCCCACCTAGCAACTGAACCTTGGTGCTTGGTTTGTTTGAATGAGGAAAAAGTACATTTGATCCATTTGATATCAGTGGAAGCAACCGATCGAGTGCCTAGAACATATAATTTCTCATTTGGGACTTCTATGGCTTCACACACTATTCTAGTATTTGGTGGAATGTTTGGACAAGGCACGTATACAAGCTGGTTTTGGAAGCGTGTTAGGAAGTGGTGGAGGAACTACGACTGGGATTGGTACTAGTTCAAAAACTGTCGGTGCACAATTCAGTGGGATGATGGGAGCATTTGGCATGAAAAACATAGGCCCTGTACCTAACACAGGAGGATTTGGAGGTGGAAGTGGTGGAGCTGGTGGCTTAGGATCTAGTGGATCTGGTAGAGGAGGAAACACCGGAGGAAACCAAGGGACTAGATCGGGAGGGTAGGGGCCTCAGCCACCTCCTCAAGTCTTTTTCGAGATGTCTCTACACTTACCAGATTACAGTGGGATAGAATATGTCATGGAGCATGTGCATAAGTGCGAGCTACTATGGCACGCGAAGGGAATCATGACCCAAGATCGAAAGGCCAGTCAATTTGCGATGACCTTGCAAGGATGCACACATAGTTGGTATAGAAAGTATGACCCTCATCAAACTGTTGTGGATTATACCACACTGAGAAATGCATTCTTGGTGGAATTCTACATACCTGAGTTTGAAGAGAAGAGCATGAGCTCTCTCAAAGAAATCTAGCAGGGAATGGCAGAGAGCGTGCGGGAATATGATACACATTTTAAAACTCTATTGTCTAAACTATCTTGTGATATCCACCCTTCACAACATGCTCAGTGGTTTTTCAGAGGGTTGATCACACCCTTTAGGAGGGATTTATCTCACAAAACATTCATGGACCTGCGCGAAGTGTTGGAAGCTGATTTATGTGCTAAGGTAGTTTGTAGTGTTGACATTAGTGTTAGCCCATTTCTAGAGGCTCAGATTGCTGCCATGGCTAAGAAATTGGATAAATTATCTGCTAACATAGTTCCCAGAGATTCACAGAGGGATGTGGTGCATGAATTGTAACGTAGAAGGGCACATGAAGGATAATGGTAGGATATGTACTCGAAAGGTGGTATGTGCTTTGTAGTGATAAAGCTGTGAAATATGTCATGAGGAACATGATGCAAGTAGGCGCCCCCTGTTGGAGCACGCAATCCGTAAAAATGTATCTTGTTATTGCAAAATATGTACCTCAACCACACATGACACCAAGGATTATAGATTGATTGACTAGATTCATGAGGCAATTGATCTTGGTGTGGGCTGATCGGCATTGCAAAGAATTCTAAAGGGGATGAATTTAGGTATGAGAGCACGAGAGATGGAGATGCGCATGGAAGAGGGTTTTGTGGAGGATTTCGTGGTCATGGTAACCATGGAGGAAGAAGTGAGTTCCCGCATGGGATGTGTTTTAATTATGGAGCCACAGACCATTATAAGTGTGAATGTCCAGATCTTCTACAATGCTCCTAGTGTGGGAAAAAAAAAGTACGAAGAGTGCCCAGAGTTATATGAACATATGAGTCAACAGTACCGGAAGGATAAGGGCACTACCATCGTGAGTATTAAGAAGGATGATGCGTAATGTCTTCTACGAGTAATATGTGAATCAGAACTAGAGCTTGTTATGGTAACAAGGGTGGAATCTACACACACAAGGGAATCACCTAGGTAAAGACCTATGGTTTCGAGAGAAGTAGTACATGGGAAGTATCCAAACCCGGCTCACTAAAAAGAAGTCTACTAGGAAACCATGGACGTAATTCAAAGTTTACAAGGGGAGATCTAATGCTTAAAAGAGTAGACTAGAAAGGATGAGCAAAGGAGAACCATAGAAGCACCAAGGGATGAATTGGATGAGGTTAAGGAGGTGTGTAAAATACTGAGGCAGGAGAATATTATTCCCCTGCTAGGGGCATGGTTGAGAGAAAAGGTGCCACACACTAGGGAAGAACATGAAAGGTAGATCCTACATGCAAACCTCCCACCTCACAGCCTTGATTATGACAAAGAGATTACCCTGAACGTAGTAGTGGATGGATGGTTACTTAGCAACATCCTCATTGACATAGACGCAGAGGTTAATGTTCTCACTCTGGAAGCTTGGCATCAAATGGGTAGACTCAGTATTATAGCCATCTTCAAATATGTTGTATATGGTAAATAAGAGAAAGGAAATGCCCATAGGTGTCTTAAAGGATGTGACCATTACCATTCAAGGGACTAGGTTCACTGGGGTTTTTGAAGTCATGGCGCTTACCGAGGAAGATAATTTCCCAGCTCTACTTGGGCACTCGTGGTGTTATAAGAATAATGCAGATCTCTGGTTTAACAAGGGGTATATGAGCTTTGAAAAAAAAAAAAAAGGAAGAGAGGGTAGTTATACTGGCTGGTTGATGGGAATTCCACCCCCTATAATAAACCCCTTGGGAGTAAATCCTAGATATAATATATGTGCGCTCCATAAGAGATCCAAAGACCATTCACCCTATAGAAGGAGTCGTCTATTTTGATGATGCTCAATCTATCGGTGATACTACCAAGTATAGCATGTGATAATTGGGTGCATGGGACTTAAGAATTGACTGGGTGACATCCGAAAGGATCAAGTAACCAAGGTAATAATGACACATACGCTTTTACACCGGGAGGGAAGGCAATAACCAAGTATTCGGGGTTGCATACCCGATGTATTTTTGAGAGGGACGGAAGCTCACCGGAGGGAGGACAAGTGACGAAGTATGCTAGGTTATGTTTTGATAAGCACGGGAGTAAGGTGGTGGTCCACACATAGTGAGAACTTGTTAGAATGGTACGAAGTTCAAATTACGCCACCGTCTCGATTCTCAAAAAGCAACATACCCACTACTATCAAGGATTACAATGGCAATGGACCTGCCTCTTCCCACATCTAGGCATGTGAGAGGGTCTGGGGAGAAGGTGTGGAAGCTTTACCACCCTCCCTTTGGGTGCACAAGTTGTATTCAACACTACAAGGTTGTGTGTGCGCTTGGTATATCCATTCTGAAACACGCCGCCAAATGGGAAGTTGGTAGGAATTAGCGGCTGACTTAGTTCACACATTTGAGTACCGAAGTACGAAGTAACTAGTTGATGAGGCATTGCAGACTATCAAGCACCTCACTCTGGGGGATTGTGTGATGGTGGAAGATAGGTTAGTAAAATTACTTGATGTACCTAGCTTAGAAGCATGGTTCGAAGAGGAGGAACTAGAAGACATACAATTCAAGCACGCGTGTGCTGAAAAGGAGAAAGGAAAGATGGTATACATTTTTATGGAGAGGAGATGGAAAACCTAAATTTCAACCATTCAATTGGGGCATGCAAAGTAGTTGAAAGTGTGGATTCATGTGCACGTGCATATCATGAACCACTCAAAACTAAGAAATTTAACATCGGCTCGGAAGAGGAGACCAAGGAAGCTATCATTGGGGACTACTGGTTGGACAAGGAAGTATCAAAGATCATCGATCTCTTACGTGAATTTGAGGATTTATTCCCATATGGATACCATGAGTTGAAAGGTATCCACCATTTATTGGGGGAAATGAGGATAAATTTGAAATATGGTGTGTGCCCAGTCAGGAAGAGGCCTTACAGGATGAATCCCAACATGCATGTAAGGGTTAAAGAAGAGCTAGAAAAAATGATAGCATCCGGTATCATTGAGGCTGTGGAGGAATTAGAGTGGATAAGTCCAATGGTGATCAGCATAAAGAAGGATGGGTGGATTAGGATATGTGTGGATTATAGGGAATTAAATTTTGTTTATATCATAGATCCTTTTCCCACCCCCTTTACTGAAGATATTTTGGAAGGAGTTGTTGGGTGTGAGGTCTATTCCTTTATGGATGGATTCTTGGGATATCACCAAGTAAGGATTGCCAAGGAAGACCAAGAAAAGACAACTTTCGCCACCGAGTGGGGAATCTTTGCATACACGGTCATGCCCTTTGGGCTGAAGAATGCACCCGCTGTATTTTCACGCATAGTGGTACAAGCATTTAAGGACTTCATCCATAAGTTCCTTCAAGTATATTTGGATGATTGGATAGTGTATGGATTGGTAAGGGACCATTGTGATAACTTGAGGTTGATGTTTGAAACATGTTGGTAGTTGAGGATCTCCCTCAACATCAAGAAATGTATCTTAGCAACTCCTTTTGGAATTTTGTTGGGACATATCATATGCAAAGAGGGCTTACTAGTGGATCCCGTGAAAGTTGACAGTTATTGTAGGGTTAGGGGAGCCTACCAGCCAAAGCACAAGTGCACGGATTTCTTGGACACACTAGGTACTACAAAAATTTCATTAAGGGATATGCCAAGATCGCCGCACCTTTGGAAATATTTCTCAAACACAAGTGTGCCTTTCAGTGGAGAGAGGCATAGTAGAGGGCATTTAACACTCTAAAAGAAAGTCTTATCACCACACCGATTCTATGATTCCCATCCTAGGATAAACCTTTCCATGTCTATGTGGATTCCTCTAGTACAACAATGGGAGTTGTCCTAATCTCTATAGCTCTTCATGTCTATTAAATCACTAAGTCAGAATCATGAACTATTCCTTCCACTAGACTCACATAAAAGAGAGACTTGGCTCTCTCTCGCGCGCCTTGGGTGAGTGCCTAGCGCCCACTAGGTGATAGGCCGGTGCGCATGAGGTTCCCTTGTTCTTAGTGGGTGCAAAAGTGACTACATCTTGGTCTCCGGGAGCTGTTCTTGCTCAACCAGGAGAGGGGATTATTGATCATCCCTTGTGTTTTGTAAGTAGAAAGTTGACACCAGCAAAATAGAATTATACAATGATGAGTGCGTGCGAGTCATTTTCAATGATCTACGTGCTCCACAAATTCAAATAGTATCTACTAGCAACTCCATTCATATTCTACACTGACCATATGGCCTTAAAGTATCTAGTAAACAAAGTAGTGTTGCAAGGGCACATATGCCATTGGGTACTTTTATTTCAGGAATTTGAATTCAAAGTGGTGGTAAAACTGGGAAAGAAAAATTGTGGGCCAGATCATTTATCAAGGATTGATTCAGGAGAGGATGCACAGAGTATCAAGGAATCCATGCCAGATGCACAACTATTCAGGTTGTGGCATGCACCCTCAGAACTAGAAGACATTTTTATTTTTCTCAAAGAAGGTGTGGCACCAAGGGATGAATGCTTTGGAAAGGAAAAGGTTAGCCATATGTGCCATGCCCTTCATGTTGATCAATGGGGATTTGTATAAGATGGGCCATGATGAGGTTTTGCACTGGTGCGTATTAGAACATGAACATGTAGCTATAATAGAAGAAGCCCATGGTGGGATTGCTAGAGGACACTATGTAGGGAATGCAACCGCACGCAAGATCCTAGTCACTGGACTATGGTGGGAGATGATTCACCAGGATTGTATTGAGTTTTGCAAGGCATGTGACCACTGCTAGCACCTCAAAAAACCTAGAAAAAGGGATGAGATGCCCTTGTGCCCCATCACCAGTGTGGAACCTTTTGAAAAGTGGGCAATAGATTTTGTTGGACTAATCTCACCAGCTGCACGAAGGACTAACTCATGCGGTATATCATTACCTGTACTAATTATCTGACAAGGTGGGTAGAGGCCGCACCCACTAAGGATTACACCATAGCTACGGCTACTAGATTTCGTGGGAGAACATTATCAGCAGGTATGGGTGCCCATTAAGTTTAACAAGTGATAGGGGCACTCACTTCTTAAATGAAACAATCAAGATTCTATTGGTAGAATTCATGGTAGCCCATCACAAGACTACCCCTTATCACCCTCAAGCAAATGGGACTACAAAGGCATTCAACAAAATCCTTAGTCACACATTGACTAAGATATGTGATGTGGGTAGGAAGGATTGGGATGACAACGTGTCAGCAGTCCTTTGGGCATACAGAACAATGTATAAAAGGTTGAACAAGGCCACACAATTTCAACTAGTGTTCGGCGTCGGAGGTTGTTTTTCTGGTTGAATTCATGTTACCATCTCTACGTATAACACGTGCATGAGGGTTGGATGATGAACAAGCACTAGAAGAAATAATTGATGAATTGATAAATTTGGATGAAAGGCACTCACTAGCAAGATGGAGCCAAACAACTGAAAAAGCTAAGCAAAAGGCATGGCATGAACACCACATTAAAAACAAATAGTTTGAGGTTGGCTAGATGGTATTGCTATATGATTCAAAATTTCTACGCCATCCTGGAAAATTGAAGGTGCATTGGTTGGGTCCTTATGTAATTTCATACATCCTTGATTCAGGCGCGTGCTAGTTACAAGTAGTTGGATGGAACAAAATTACTTGGACACTTCAATGGGAGTAGGCTGAAGCCGTACTATAAATAATGCTTCTTGGTGTTTGTAAATAAGGTAGTTCTGCCAATTAGTTTAGCATTTCCTTTTATGCTTTAACTTTCTTTTTTTTTCCCTTTCATATTGTTGTCTTGTTTTAAGCCTTAAAGCGCTAGTAACCTTATTACTTTTTGACTTATGAATGCACAGAGGACCGCGCATTGATTTAGTGTGGGGTGAGGTGATAAAAAGAGGCATGAAGTTATTCTATAGGAGGATTGGGTTGTGGACCATTCGAATCGGCCTTGTTGAAAAGATGCATTAGGAAGGCGGATGGATGACAAAATAAAGTTACATTGGAAATCCACAAACAAAGGAGAAAGCACAAAAACACAAGGTAGGTGAAAGCAAGAATCATGAGGATAGAAGAGGTGCCTTTGGCCCCTGGTAACACACATGCAAGAGTCTTCTATCAAGATGGATTGTCTCGCGCAATAGAGGGTAAGTGCAGCAAGTGGGGGACAAAAAGGGGGTCATAAATGGATGTCATATTGTAATAACAACATAATATCAACTTGTAGGGATTATTAACAATACATACACTCAAAATTAGAAAAAAATATTAATATGAATCGTAGCATCCGGAATCTAGTTTCTAAAATACTATTTTTTTAAAAAAATGGACAAGATTAGCTATATTAAACTCTCAAAATTCAATGACTTGGTATTTTTTTTTAAAAACGCCTATAAAATTATAGTCTGTTTGCCCATGATTTGGATGACCAAAAATTGATATATATTTTTCTCCTTTGGTGAGAAGTTAGATGCCACTATCTATCTTGGGATGGATTTTATTTTTTATTTTTTTGAGTAATATTTTATTTTTTATGATTTTTTCCATGAAAGTGGTATGAAAACATAAAGAAAACAGAGCACTTTCCATTTGCCCGCCATAACTTCATCAAAAATATTGAAATCAAATAATTTTTTTTTGAACATGTATATAATTTCACCACGGTTGGGATGGTATAAGTTTTATCACATTCTAATAAGTGAAACAAAATTTACAATCTTAAACCTAGACATAAACATTCACGGGAAAAAGTGTCTTAAAGACCTACTATTAGTAAAAAATTATAAAATGATATTTATCCTATTCTATTCACTTTAAAATCAGTATTTCTACAAAGCTAACAGTCTCCCCTACGCAATGGTACCATTTTTATGACATATTTTTACTTTTTGGCATGGCTCAAGTCTCTGTGGAAGAATAAATTTTATGTTTTGCTATTTTTAATGTAAAATTCAGGATTTGATGTCCACTTAATTGTCCCCCAACTTGGTACACTTACCCTAGAAGGTTAGAAAAAATTCATGCAAGGATTTGGTGCGGGTGAAAAATTTCACGCAAGGATTGGGTGCACAAGGAAAAGTGCTAAAGTTGGGTTTGTTTGAAAAATTCCACATTAAATATTGTCATATGGTGGTAGGTAGCCTATCCTTTAATGCGTAAAAGCGGGAAAAGCTATAAATACAAGGATGGGCAGTTCATTATTTTACTTTGCGAAAACAAGGAGAATGATTTTATTTCAAGAGATAGGGTTTCAAGAGCTAACTCGTGTAAAGGAAAATCTCAAAACCTCATGTGCAATCGGTCCGCTAGATCTACAAACTAGAGCAGAAGTGATTCACAGGTGTGGGGAACGTTGTGAAATAATCTTTTTGTGATCGAAGGAGGAAAATCAAAAATTAGGGTTTGTACTCTAGGTCATGGGGTGTGCGAGGAAAACTCTCAAATAACTCAAAAGTAACTAGGGAATGAAAGAAAAGAGTAAAATGATGGCCAAAAAACCAATTGATAAGCCCGTAGTACAATCCAAGAAGGGAAAGGGTAAGGGAAAATTAAATAAGAAAGAAGAAAAATCCCTTTGGATACTAATGAGGAATGGTACTCAGAGATACAATACACTGGATGGGGTTTTGCTAGGGCAAGAGTGGGAGTCCACATTAGCAGATGACCAAAATTGATTAAAATCACCGGTCGAGTATAATTGCGAAGGAAATGGTGCTTTGAGAGTGGTGCGGCCCACAAACAAACAAACACACGATGAGATGCTGATCTACAAAGTGACGTAGTCAAGGTAAAAATGGAGAAGGCAGGGCTTCTCTAACTTTACAAGTTTCCATACTTTAGGAAGCCCGAGTGCACTCGTACCAATGGTTAATGACATGCGTACATGAAGATTTCTTCTATTTTGCAGGGCACAAAATGTGCATAACTCCCCAGTTAATCTCACACTTTACAAGCCTAAGCTATAAAGGGGACGCGATCTTAGATGACCTCCAAGATGAGGAGGAAATTAAGGAAACCATTGCATCCCATGATTATAATAAGGGATCAAGGTACTAAAACATCATGGATATCAATGATTCAGTGATGAAAATGGCTATGCACCTCATTTCCAAGTTGAATGGACAAGAGAGGTGGACCTAGGTGAGCAAGCCCTGGTTGAATGTCTGCAGGAAGGTCACGGAAGGAACCATGTACAATATCTCCTAGTACATAGCAGACGAAATCATAAGCAGTGTGGAGAACAAAGGAAAGATATTGTTTGGGAACATTCTATTAACCATTGTGTTCTCAGAAATTGGGGTGTTGGATGCATCTGATAAGTTCATATGGGAGTACCCTGATGAAGACCCTTCACCCGTAGACAGGTTCTAGAAGTATACTTGTGAGTCAATGATAGGGGTACACAAGGCACACTTGGATAAATGGTACATGTGCCTTAGGAATGCATTTGGGGCTGAATGGCGAATCCCTGAGCAACTCCCTGTGGTGACTGAAGGAGAGGTAGAGTTCGCAGTATACTAGTACTTCTGCATTGGCAGATTCATCTTGGTGGATGGTAGTTGGAGTCCTTGTTACAAACTCCCCTTCTCATTTACTACCTAATTTTTCCAAGTGGAAGTGAACATGTATAAGGAGTCAAAGAAGTTAAAACTTGACCTATCCACCCTTGACAGTGAACACAAAAAGATGAGAAAGAAGTTGGTCTACCTTAGGAAGCGCATGTACGTTGAAAGGTACATGTCTCAAGACATGCACATCATAAGCCGGATGACCTACACATAAGGCCAAATTTTAAGAAGGGCGCATACATAGAGAATGAAATATCCATCCCAGATGACCCCATGGGAAGGAAGAAGATGAGCAAAGCGCAAGGAGAAAAAAGAAGAAGAGGAAGAACAAGGGGTGGTGGAAAGGTAGAATGTAGGTACCATGGGGCTAAGTACCTATGTCCGGAAGAAAAGGAGAATGGTGGTCAGGGAAAAGACCCCAGAGCTTGCAAAGCCACCATCCCTTAAAGAACCTTCAGATGAAGAAAAGATAGCATCCTCGACTCGAAGTTTTTGCAAGGGAAGAAGAACAAGGAACGGAGGAACAAGGGTCTGAAGATGCAGACGACTTGAACACCTATCTAGGTAAAAAGGATGATGTTGAAGGGGAAGAGTTGGAGGTGGATCAAGAGCCAATTAATGTCCATGACTCGGAGGGAGAGGAAGTAGAGGATACAAATGATGCCTTCATCTTTGTAAGGAGGAAGGGCACCCAAAGGGAGGAAGGCATGCGAAGTGAAGAGAGGAGCAAAGGAGCTAGTACCAAGGAGCCAAATATGCCCAAGCTCACTCAAGAGGAGGTGAATGAGAAGGCGACAAGGGAGGCAGAGAAGATAATCAATACCTTGGTCGAAGAGGAGTTGGAGCATAGCGTGGAGCTAGTGCTCGGTGAATTCAAAGAAGAGCAGAGGGAGAAGAGTGTGGGTAGCACAAAAGGCCCAACTCTTTCAAACTATTCCCAAGGGCGTGCGCACGGGAAGTAAATGCGTGGAAGGGGAAGAACAATGATGGGTTACATTGATGACCCCAACAAAGTTTTGCATGCAAATTTCCAAAGTACTGTGCCCACCAAGGAGATCACCGCCATGGAGTCCTTTGACCCTGAGGGTGGATACCCGTGAAAGAGGAAGATGCTATCATGGGCGTTCGACTCCCACCTCAATGAGCCTGTATTCAAGATTAACCAAGGAGTGGTATTAAAGCTGTCCAAAGGAAAGCGGGACAACCCCATTATAAACACACTAAGAACTATCGGATGAGCAAGTGTGTAACACACTCAACAAAGTCTCTGTGGAAATTGATGTTAGGCTCTTTGGTAGGAATGACAGGGTTAGAGTCTTGGAGGACCTGTTGGAGAAGAGGAAGGAAGAAGTGGTGAAGCTAATGAAGGATGTCAGCCTTGAGAAATTAATCAGTGCTCAATGGCAGAGGGAGATTCGGGGAGGAAAATGCCGGGAGTACGCGAAGTTTCCAAGAAGGTGGATCTCATCTCCCAATCAATTATCACAAAGCACCTGGACCTTAACCCTCCCGTGCAAAAGTATAGATCCTCCCTGGAATTTCTAGAGGAATTGACTCGAGATCCTCACCATGGAGAGGCATCCCTTGGCATTAGAGTCGGCAGAAGAGGTAGCGGCATGCTTGGAGAAAGAAGACAAGTTGAAGGTCATCGCACTTGTGGCTGAATACAACAAGGTGCTCGCCAACGTAAGAACAACTACACAAACCGTGGGGGTCGCTTATGACCATTGCAGATCAAGACAAAGTGACAAGCATACTGCTTGCTAGTGACGAAGTTGAGTTGAAGGAATTCAGAGAAAAGAATAAGGGCAATAGAGCCGAGTGGGAAAGGATCATAGCCAAAGTAGAAAATAAATTTGAAGCCATTGAGAACCAACAAGTCTCAATCAAAACCTAGCTAAAAGAGCTCTACAAGGTCATCACAAGGAAGATGGATGCCCTAGAAGATCATGCTAAATAATTGGAGACTGTGGTGGAAACCATTACCACAAAAGGGGAGGGGCTAACCTTTGACGAGGTGAGCACCTTGGTTAGTGAAATCTACACTAAAGAGCAGGAGGAAGTTAGTGCTTGGAGTACACTAGAGGCCGACCTCTAACAAAAATTTTCCTTTCTTCTTCTTTAGGAAAATTTCCCCCTATTCTTTCTCTTCCCCATTCTTTATTCTTCCCCCTCACTCTTTTCCAAAGAAAGGCCTTTCATTGTTTTTGTACTACATTATTTGAGAAGGTTCCTGAGGGTTGAGAATAAGTGAAGTGTGGGGTAATGTTGGGCCCCTATTATAGCTTCCAAATCTTAAGGGCGTGTAGGCGCACATGGTTGGAGGAAGCACACAAGTTAAGGTGTACAAGGTAGTATTCAAAAGGCTTCTTGGAGAACCCAGGGCACGTGCGTTGCACGAAGAACAATTCAGGACTTAGCCATTTTTGGCCTTTTGGGTAGGACACATGAAAAACATGTTCCATTTGGATAAGGTTCTATCCTGGCAACAGGGTGTCCTGGAGGGAATATACCTTGCGATAGAAAGATCTAAAAAGTTAATCATGACATGGAGAGGCATGCGCCGGGCGACCCATACCTTGACACTTGGGGCCAAATCTGAGGCTATAGAGGATTTTGTTAGAGCTCAGAGACCTATTTATATGTGCACCCTTGGAAAATAAGAGAGACAGAAGGGAGGTAGTGGAGCTCTGCAAAATTACTGCAAGAACTATGGGATGAAAATGGGTAAAGAATTCTAGTAAGGATGTAATGGGGAAAATGGGGAATGAAATTTCTGCTTTGTGGGAATACATGTATGAATCTAGAGATAGCACATGACTATGGTCTACCCCTCTGTGATACTTTGTAGCAATAATCGAATAAATATGATAAGGTTACCACCATGTTTACATTAAGATCTCCTTCGTATTATCTCGCATGTTTTTACTCGCTTTTGATCTTGTATAATCTTGGACCTCACTTGAATGGTTAAGTAGATTAGTGGATTTAAAACTCTTGGTTTTATTATTTCATTATGCGCTTTGTTTCTATTATGACTAAAGGGGTGTAGAAGTCGTCTTGAGCTCTATAGCTCTTCATGTCTGTTAAATCACTACCTCAGAATCATGAACTATGCCTTCCACTAGATTCACATAAAAGAGAGACTCGGCTCCCTCTCGCACGCCTTAGGTCTTTGGGTGATAGGTGGCATGCATGAGGTTCCCTTGTTCTTATTGGGTGTAAAAGTGACTACAGAGTTGAATGACTTGGTCACCATAGTTGTCATGCAAGTCATCTTGCATACTTGATGAGAACTCAAATTTATTATGAATTAATTGGATTATTTTCACGTCACAATCGAATAACTTCCAGTTGGTATTATTTTCTAGAATAGATGGCCTGATCACCATTTTTATATGCTGCACATTTCCTTTGAAAAATTCCTCATTAGGGGAGAATTGCAAACCAAGCGTGGCCATCGATATCCGTATTTGTTCATTATTCTTAGCACCACCTGCAGATTTAGAGCATCAAATCTCTCAAAGAGGTCCCAAACTCTATGTTTATAAGCTTTGAGGGGATTTTTATTTTCCATGCACTTTTTGCGACTGGTGGATGAAAATTTTTATATCTCCAAATATCCGGAGCACATTAATCCCTCTATTCTTTTCAGTAGTGAGAAGACCATATACCCGCACCTCATATTCTCGCTATGTGGTTGGAGCATGAAAATTGTAACTGTGCATGAAAAATAATTTCTCATCCTTAGGAGAAATGATAAAAAACATGCGGTCGTGCCATTTCTACTTCTAGATCCATCAAAGTCTATCTTCCACAGTGAGAATATTCTTCACTCTTTTACTTGAGCATGCACGAGAACACAACTTCTTCTTCAAGGATGCAGTAAGTACCAAGCTCGGTCTCAAAATCTTTAATTTCTTTAGCATATGGATCAACTTTATGATTCCTTTCCACCCACTCATCTAGCAATGAGTCAAGTACTGGGAGGGCGAACAAGATGCTCTTTAGGAATTGAAACTTCTTCTTCTTGGATTAGGTAATTGGCTTGAAGAGGAGATGGGTCATATGATTCGACATGATAGGAAAATATTGGATCACCTTGTATTGTAAATCGGGTACCATACCTTGTCTTTAGTAATATATGGGACCAATCATAATATAAGTAACCACACACTTTAGCACTAAAATCCCTTGATAAACAAAAAGAAAATAAAAGAGGTAAGTCAATGATTAACACATATTGAGTTATTGTGAGACTTGGAAATGCATGAAGGGTTAACTCAAGATCCTTGATGATTCCTAGAGTGGTGATAGTTGAGCCATCAAGTTACAGGACTCCTTTAGATAAGGGGTTGTACTTAAGACCTAGGACATCAACAATTTTCTTAGGCATGACAAGAAGTACTAGCACCGAGTCAATCATACAATTGTGTACAAGGTGTTTTCCTATGATCAAAGACATATAAAATGGTGGGGTTTTGAAAACCTTACTTTATCCTCCTCCTATTGAAATATATTGATAACAATATGCATTTTTGGATAGTTGGGTCTGCATGTGGAAGTTGGGCCAGAGCTTCGTGCAACAAGTCATGTTGAGATTGAATGGCTAGGGCATCCCACATGATGACATTCACATTTTTCCTTTTCATCTAGTCTACAATGTTAAATAGAAGACTCAAAGACTTATGTAATTGGGGCACAACAACATCCTTTCTTGACTATTCATGTGCAAAGATACGGGCCCCCTGGGCAGGAGAGGCTTGACCTACCAAAGGAGGGGCACGCACTACTTCAAGAAGAACATTGTGTTGATTCTCACGTGTAGGGACTTGTGTGAATTTATTGGTTGATGACTTGGTTGCATCTCTTTACTTCGAGGATTAACATGTGTTACGAGGAACCGAAGGTTGCATGCTAGACTTGAGAATTCTTTTCTTTAACCTCATGTTGTCGGGGACTTGCGTGCATGGTCTGTTTGTGTTATCTATAACTTGATTAATCACACAAAATTCTTCGGCTCCAAAGAATACAAGAATGGCCTCAAAATGGGATTTTGGAATTTTTGACTCTATGGTTTTCTTATTCTTGTGGAAGGTTCACAATTAGATGCAACATGAATCATGTAGGCTTGTGTGGGTGTACCATTAGCACAATGATAGTGACTATGAGGCATATTACAAGGAAAGTAGCATTCTAACTCTTGCGCTATGTTATTATATATTGGAACTAGTGCTTGGCTTGTGTTGGACACCGAAAGAGGTTACAATGTAGGAATACAATACAACGACAAATTCACATTGGCATATTATCTATCATTTTGTTGATTCTTCCCATATCTTTTATTTCCATAGTGATTCCACTAGGGTGATTTGTTTTTGATTATGCCCCGATTAGTCTTTTTTTAAAGGCTTGAGCCTATTATCTCTCTAAAGTGTAACTTTATTGGATAATATCTTGATCGGGGCCTTCATTTCTTTATCTTCCTTTTGATGCATGGGAGAATAGGATGTGGATGCAAGAGGTTGAGTGATCTATATAGGAATAGGAGCAATAGAAGGATGGGAAGTGGAGAGATCTCCGGGAATAAAGGCATAGGAGTTCTAAGGGCTATCTTTCCCACTTGGATAAGACTATTTTCTTCCCTTATTGCAATGTTATATGCATCCCCTAAGGTTCTACCACCCATGGATTAAATCATGACTGAAATGTCACTATTCAAATCCCTTAGATAATATAGGAAAGAATGCCTATAGGTCTTACCAATTTTAGGGATTCTATCCCAAGTCTTATGAATCTGATATTAAAATTAGTCATTTGTTCATTGGGAACCCTCTTTGTTGTATTCAGTTGATCCACCAATGATAGGTGATCTAACTTGTCTTCAAAATAGTTACATATAGTTGTTTCAAGCTCATTCCCAGATCAATAGATGTATGTCTCGGGCCATGGTACCACTAGAGAACTTTGTATTTGAATGAAGACACGAGAAGGATGACTACTACATCATCATGTGTGATCAGATACATAGAGAATACATTGGCTACATCCTGGATGTGCTCAATAGGGGTTACTTAATTTTCAACAAGTAAAGTATAGAATTCTCTTGAGCATGGATGTTGGCATATCAAAGCTTTGCATTGAGATTAAGAGGGATTACGCTAGTGAATTTGGTAAAGTTCCTTAGAGGAGGAGGTGGTTGAAGTGACATTGTAGGGCATGTAGGTTTGTTGTGAGGAGAAGTGGATTGTGTGTGACATGTTGGATATGGGGATGCCCGTGCAAGGGTGTTCTTCTATATATTCTCCTTTGAGATAGATGGAAGTACTCGAAACATGCTTCAGATTATTTCACTTTGTCTTGTATGCAGTCTTCTCATGAAAGGAACTCAAGATTGCTAAAAATAGTAGATCTGGAAGTGTTGGGAGTTGCCAAATGTGTTGAAACAAGCCTCTTAAGGCCATAAATCACTAAGTCACACACAAGAACTTAGTAATGATGAAATTTAATCTTTCAATGTTTATCCCATAGGCGTGCCAAAAAAATTTAGAGCTCAAACTTGCACCCATGTCTCATATATGTAAGAACTGAGTCATTCAGTCAACAATGGGTCTGTCTCCAAGTTGTGGGACATTGCATTCTTTAGACAGACCTCCAAAAAGGGATGATTCCTCTACTTATTTCTACTAATACTACTACTCCTAATGTTGGAAAGGAAATTTAAAGATAAACATTCCAAGGGACTAGGGATAGAAGGATATGCGAAAAGGGAAAACTAAAACTAAGGGAGGAAATAGCACTAGAAAGAAAGGGGGATGAACACGATCATATTGAGTGAAAACAAAGGAGAACATGTAGAGGAAGGCTAAACATACGTAACATGAACCAAAACGTAGCTGCACAATAATTTTCATGAAACACTTGAACGGAGATGCAAGGGACTTGAGAATGCACAAAAACACAACGTGAAGGAAAGGCAAGAAGAAAGAACATAAACAAGCTAAGGTAGAAGATAACCACAAAATAATGCTCCCATTACTTCTAGAAATGCAAAGTCAATTACAATGACGTATGAGGCCAATATCCACATGTAAGGACCATATCTAAAGGTATGCTACTCAAAATGCAAACATAAAGAATCCAACCCTTATCAATGAGCAATGCTCTTACATTTATAGATGAATGGATGAGAGGAAAAAGAGGATAAGGAGGGAAAATCTGATTTGAAACTCAACCACCAATAACCATAATTGAATTCATGTAGATCTTCCTACAAATATGTCAAATTCACTTCTCATGTATATTTGGCATGTAGGAAAAGGAAAGGGGAAAGATCTGAATCAAATCTAGTGGTTAGAGAAATCAAATCCTATGTTAATGGCACGAGAGATGTTTTCTAGCTTTTTACCTACTCAAAACCTGCCAAAATTTGAACTTGAGTTATATGGAGTGTAACCCATGCCATCAACTATTTTGTCATCTTTTGCCACAATCACAATTTATTTTGTTACAAGGGTTTGTCGCCCTATTGGAAAAAATTTATAGGTTGTATGTGATATACTCAATGTATGATAGTCTACATGGCACAAGAGCCGGCACGAGTAAGAAGGTTCGAAAATAGATAAAAGAAAGAAGCAAAGAATAATAAAGCAAAAGGAGGTGTGTAAAAGTAATGTGTGTAGGAGGAACAAAAGGAATACCTACGGGAGGAACGTATGGAAGAGGCACAATCATTACAATATAATATGTGACAAAAGGAAAGGGGGCATGCAATAATGCCAATGTGTCACCTAATTTTGGGAAGAAAGTCTAAGGAATGCATGAAGGATGAATAAAATGTTGGGAAGAAGGTGAATGCGTAGAGATTTGGCATGAGGGAAAATGGAATAGAAAGAGGAATAATAAGGGAAGATGAAAGGAACAAAAGCAGATGGAGATTGCAAGAGGGCATGCAAGGAACTACAAAAAGGAAATGTGCCAAAAGAATAATTGAAGTGCGTGATACTGTAATATAGAACCACGGGGATAGAATGGAAATATAAGTTGTCTAAATAACTAGGGAGTTATTTTACATACCGATTACTTGAGTGTGTAGACACATTTTTCCTTCGTTTGTTGCACCTTGTGCATGGTAGAAATTTGTCTTTTTTCTAGTTGTGTTTATTTTTCCAAGATGAGTACCTGCATAGAAAAGTGTAGTCAATGTCCATAGCATAGGAAATTAAACTTTAACATGAAAATCTTGAATTTAGTGTAAAAATAGAAATATGTAATTAGAAAAAAAGTGTAAACCTGATTGTTTTGTAAGAAAGGGAAATAAATTACTCTCGCTAGTATTATCATAGAGATTCACCTTGAACATTGTGTTGGAGCTGGTTGGAAGGAAATGAGGGTGATTAGTCACCAAGTGGAATTTGCTAAGGAAAATAAAAAGAAGTGAAAATACACCCCTTATGGTGAAGATAACTGTATAGGGAACATTCTAGTTTCTCCACATCCCTCCACAAAAATATGAGCAATGAGAAGTCAAGCCTATGAGGATACAAGTCACATTGATGCTTCCCAAAACCCAAAAATAAGTGTCACTTTGCAGATAATAACGAACCCAATTGAATTACGAATGATGAAATAATGGGTGGGAAATGCTAGTTTACACATACCTTTAGTGTCACCATAATCTAAATTATACCATGCATTCTATCATTGAAACTAAGTAAAAATCCTATAAATTTCCTTGAAAAACTATACCAACTAAGAAAATTATTGAATCTTCCCATGGGATGGAAGCATATGGGATGGGCCATAACATCTAGACATTATGGTATTTGCTGTACATTTTTATTCTTGTGTGTTTTGTGAAACAATTATGTTTCTAAGCCATTTTTTGAACCTCTGAACTATCTAATTTTGTACATGTTATTATGTTTCCTATTCTTAATTTCCATGAGGGTGAGATATCATTCAATGGTTTCCCCCTTGTTTGGGATGCATGATATGGAGTAATGTGATCTCAACCCAAACAAGAGGACATATAGCTGATGTTCACGCGTGTTTTAGGATTCATATAGGGTAAATTTAGGAGTGCACATGGTGTATAACATGATGCATACATAGTAATATAATACAAAAACTAGCAAAGTGTTAGTAACAAGTAATAGGAAAACAACACAAGTAAATGTAAGTAAAAACATGCAAGGAAACACAAATAAAACAACATGGAAAATAATATGTTGCATACATGGGACACCACTCAAGATGTCATAATACAATCAAGGAACTCAAGGCCAACAAAATAAATAAATTAATATAGTGATTTTCCTTCAAATAAATGAAAGTAAATAAAAAACATGCAAAACAAGAAACACACCATAATATGAAAGTAATTCTAGTTTGGAAGTAACTTGCAAAACATATACTACACATGAAACACCCATTAACATGTTAGATTAATAAAGAGTATGACATAATGTATGTATTGAATGAATTTGGCAAGATAAAGTAAAGGAGAAAAGATTGGAATAAGAACACTTGTTCATGATAAAGTGTAAAGTGGATGCACATGTGTATAGAAAAAGGATATAACATACAATGTATCAAGCTAACATGATATGTAAAATATGAAAAATATAAGTGTGCAATAAAAACAACTAAGAAATATCATATCAAATATTTTTCGATGTTTGTATATATTTGAATGTTTTTTAGATTTTTAGCATATTTGAATGTTTTTAGATTTTTAGGCCCCCTAAGGGCATAAATGAAAACCTATTCTCCGAAGAGAAGGAAGTGTGATCCATGAATTTCCTAAGGGGGTAATATTTATATTTTTAGCACTTTTGATGAATACAGATTATGTAACCAGAGAGGGTAAGAAAAGTTATACCCTAGCATGTGGGTGCAAAGTAAGGTTTGGGTGTGTAACATCTCCCTAAATAGTCAAGTTGAACCTATAAACATAACAAGCTGAAAGTTGGATTTCCCCAAAGTGTGTGAGTTATATTAGGTTAGATACTAATCAAGAATGTTATCTAAATATGGATCAAAGCCTATAAGGCTTAGGTTAGCTGCATAATATGTGAAAGGTTTGTGGGACCTAATGAATAATCTTTTCATACACAAGTGATACATGGCCATGATATATTCTTCATCGGTGTAAGGTGGTCCATGTTTGGTCATGTGTTGATTCTAATGTGTCATGTTAGGCATGTAATCAAGTAATGAATCATTATGAATTATGAACATGCTCTTGTGCAAAGGGTAGGTGATAATAGTATGATGCTTGTCAATCTTACCTCTAAAATGTCATAACTAAGAGCATCCAAGCGTAAATGAATTAGGTTGGCTATAAAGGGAAACACATACCTTCATGGAAATTATTATTTGGCCAAAAGCAATTATTAACATGATGTAGCCTTGGTAATCACTAGATGGCTGTAGAAGAGGATTAATGTCTAAGAGAGTAAGTCCTGATTGTTTTAGGGATTCATATGTGCACACATTATTGTCGTTAATAGAATTGAAAGGAAAATGTTTACAATATTTTCTATGAATGTAGAGTGTACAAGTGAAGGTATTAATCAAATATTGTTGGGCCACCCCTAAAATATTGACTAAGTACAAAAAGGTGCATGGGCATGCAAGGCCTAAGTTGAGGGGTGGGTGCATAAGAAGAACACATGCAAGGCTGGGTTCTATGATGGTTTAGAAGGACCATTTTACACACTGATAGAACAAGCTCTTGAGACTTAGCCATATTTGGCATATCGGGTAGGACACGAGAAAAGCGTGACCCACCTGTGGACGCTGATTGGATAAGGTGTTAGCTTGGCAATAGGTTGGCCTAGGAAGGAATATGCCCTATGATGGAAGATTCTAGAAAACCATCATGGAAAGGAGTGGAGAGCTCAAACCTAGAGGAGCATGCTCCCATGGAGGACCACATCTAGACACTTGGCGATGGATTTGAAGCCTCAGAAAGAAGAGTTGGCAGTTCAAGAGGCCTATAAATACAAGCGCCCACATGGAGAGAAGAAGAGAGGAAAGATGAATAGAGAGAGGAGCTCTGTGGAAATATTGTGAGGAGTTATATTGGGTTAGGTAGATAAAATATAGGAGAAGGATGCATCAAGGGGCTATTATCCAAAATTCACCCCTGGGTAAATTTTGATAACATGTATCAAATTACTTAGTCCCTGTGCAAATAAATTGATTTAGGGCCAAAAATCATGTTTCTAGGGTCCCCTCAGAATTTTTCTAACTCTCTTATCCAGGTTGAAAAGAGCGAGTTCTGAGAAAAGGTGAAAAGGCTGCAAAAACAAGCTTGGGCAGGAAAATCACGAAAAATGGCTAAGTCCTAGTCCCGCGCAATCGGGACGTGAGGAACATCCGGGCCGTCGGGGGACGCACGGACACGGAAAGCCGATTCGGCCGAAGGAGAAGAAAATCGACTAACTACTCGGGACATTTGGGACAAGAAGATGCAAAGGTACACGAACCGGGTGAATCGGGTGAACTCGGAAGTTTTTGTCCCCAGACAGATCTAGGACATCCAGGATAAAGGGATGCATGGGATGCGGATAGCCGAAGGAGCCGAAAGCCAATCAAGCAACGCCACGTGTCATCGGCCGAATGAGGGATGAGGAAGCCCATTTCGGGCGGATTGGAAGTTTTTGTCCCAGACATTCTGGGACATCCGGGACAAATGGACACACTGGACGCGAAAGAGCTGGAAGACCCACGGACCAACCAAATCATGACACGTGTCACAAGGAGAAAAGTCCAAAAAGTTCAAAGGGCGAGGTTTCAAGCACTAACCCGAGCCAATAAAAGGAGGACACATGTCCAATGAGGAAGGGAAGCTCGGAGCTTGGGAAGGAGTTAGAGAGTTTAGCAAGAGTTTTGGCCGAAAAGCTAAAAGCAAAGGTCTGCCCCGCGCCCCTGTCGACCAATCAATGCATGCCACGTGTCCCAAGTGGCGGGGGCATGGAAGGAAAGTGGAAAATGTTCCAAAATCACAAAAGGCAAAACTTTCAAGGAAAATCCCATGGGACAGCAGAGGAGAGAGAATTACGTATCCAATCAGCGCTTGACACATGTCGTCCAGGTGGCAGAGCGCGGGAAAGATCTTCAAAACACATTTTCGACTGTTTTGTGCCCTAAATCTTCAGATCTCCATATCTTTTGATCGAGAGATCAGATTTGCACGTTCTTTATATCAATGGAAAGCTTATGAAATTCTCTACGTGATTCCGGGGTTAATCTCGAATTTTGGTGTAGTATAGAGAGAGAAAGTTGAGAAACAGCTCTGACGCGTGTTCATGGCCAGAAGTGACATTTTAGCGACCAAATTAATGCAGAATGGGTCGCATTCTCCTCCAAATCGGTCAAAGATGGCAGGGTATGGGTTTGTAAGGTTCCCCATGCCGTTTTAATGCATCTGTAGTCAATGAGGAATGGGCTTGCATGTTTTCCCATGTTTCTCTCTCCTGGGCTCGACCCATGCAATGTAAAAGCCAGATTTGGCTCATTTTAAAAATAATAATTACAAGTTGTTCATCTGTTCGGCTCTGCCCTCCCTTCTTTTCCTTCTCCAGGGTTAAAAATGGAGTTCGAACCTCCTCCCTACTCTGTAATGGCATTTTTGCCTTTTACTAATGAAATGATGTTCTGTGCAAACTTCTGAAGCAACAAAAACGTGTTTTGTGATGCATCTGTCCATCCTTGCTCGTTTTTCGCTTGTTTTCCTCTTGCCTCTCTTCATTGCAGGTATTTGTGCATGTTTGAATGTTCATTGCAGGTTTGGAGCTGTGTTCATGGAGTTTTGGGACATTTTCTGTGTGAAATCTATCCTTGGGCCTGTGATGCATCTGTCCATCCTTCCCATTGCTCACCTCTCTTTGTTACATGGCAGTTTTGATAGATGTCCAACATTCTCCTTCTCTGGTGTATCACCGTTTTAGTGTAGGCTTTTGTTCTTTTCCTTTCTCTCTCTCTCTGTCTCTTTGGCATGGTTAGATTAGGATTAGATTAGCTTGCCTGCACTGGAATAGCTTGTGGCAGGTGGTTTAGGAGCAGGAACCAGCCTTCTCTGGAGATTCCTTTCTCATTTCTGCAAGTCCCACACTTGGAGAAAGGTTTCAATGTTGTGCAATCACACTGGATGCCTGAAGATCAACTTAGAAACCTGATCAGCATCCAGGGGTGCTGTGATTTTGCATCAACAGTTCTGGCATGCCTGGTGGGACCTTAGAGGTCTTCCATTTCATCTTTTGCAGGTTGGTGTGTTCCTGTGAAGATTTCAGCCTTTGGAGGCACTTGCAAACACATCTGGCGACTCCATCTGATCAGCAACTCATTTCTGAAGTTGCAGACCCATTTTCCATCCATTTCCTTCCATATTTCTTTCCATCTCTTTCATTCTTTTCCATTCCATGAGGTTGTGCAATCATGACTTCATTTCCATCATGGAATTCACATCAACAACAGCAGTATATTCCACCTCCAACATGTTTTACAAATCCTCCAAATCAGCCTTTTGAGCAGATTCAAGATCAGTATGCATACCCATATGAGCAGCAATGCCAAAGTCAGTTTGGCTATGGAGCTTTCCAAGAGCAAGAGTATGCATATAATAAAGACCATCAGATCCAAGATGCTGGTTTGTTGGAGAAAATCCAAAAGATGGAGGTAGAGATGGTGCAGTCCAGAGCAACAGCTCAAATGAGAGCTTTCAGAATTGGTTGCAGGACTCCTTGTCCATGGGGAGGCCCTTTTCCAAGACACTTCAGCCCTCAAGAGAAGCTGGACTTCATGATAAAGATGCTGCCCCAACTTGCACAATGGACAGCAGAAATAGAGGCCTATACATTCGGTGTTGAACAACCTTGTCAATGGGTAAGTTCTACACCATCATCTGGTTTTTCTCTTCCCATTACTCAAGCAGCATCATCTCATTTGGACTTGCAAATTTTAAACTCTCCATCTGCTGTCCCAAATGTTGATCCCATGTCTCCACCTCTCAGTCTTCCACCACACCTCAATTCTTCTTTCCTTTTTCCTTCCAAACAGTCATCCTCTCCACAAGAGCTAAAAGAAATCCCCCCTCCTCTAAAGAAACAAGAGATTTCATCTCCTTTACCACCACAAAAAATTTCCAAATCAATTGAGTTGCAACCCACCCCTCCTCTTGCATTCCCAATTCCATGTGGGGAAGAAGAAATTGCAAAAATCAGTCATCAAGGACAGCAAGAGGAAGAGCCAAGAAAAGAAGAAATGATTAAGAGCTTAGTAAGTTTGGCTGCCAAGTTTGGTATGACAAAGATCCCCTTGATGGTCAAACCTACAGAAGAGGCTAAGGTTGAACAAATAGTGGTCAGGGCTGATTTTGTTGCAGTAGAAGAAGAAGTTCTTGCAGTCCCAACTTGTCCTCTAGAGCAGCAGATTGAAGAGTTTGACTTGAAAAACTTCATGCTGGAGGAGGAGCTCATTCAAGAGCAAGATTGTCTTCGAACATTGGAGGAAGGAGAAGCTACTCCAGATCCAGCAGCAGAGGAGCACATTCTAGCTGTGGAGGAGAAAGTTATAGATCCAAGAGCTCTGAGCACAAAGCAGGCTACAGGAGAACCTTCAGTTCTTCTTTCTACTTCACCTCTCTCAAGTTCCAGTGCTGAAGAGGAGTTTGACCTCTCAAACTCAATGTTGGAGGGAGAAAGAAACCATGGTGGTCAAGTTACAGATCAAGAGGACACCATGGAGGAAGTTGAACATTTGCAGCAGGACAGCCATGAGGCAGTTTATCTGTCAGATTTGGAGGACTGTTTTGATGGAGAAGAGCCGGTTGAGTTTCCACCATTCTCTCTTTCATCATCCACATTCCAAACACAAGAGTCTGCTGTCATGAAGGAGAACATTCATTTGCAGCAGCCTGCATCTTATAACAGCTCTTCGGAATCAAGATTGGAAGATTTTAATCTTTCATGTTCTTCATTGGAGGAAGAGAAAGGACAAAGGAATTTCACCATTGCTTCCACACCATCCATTGAGGGTCTACAAGAAGACTCCACTTTTGGAGTTGAGAATCAGAGCTATGGGCATATCAAACGGATCAGACCTTGCCCAATCAGGTATTTGGCTTCATTGGAGCCAAAGGAGAAGTCACAACCAGTCATGCTTGCTTCTGAGCATGAGGGTGAGCTACAAAGTACCAAGGATCAGCTGTCATACCCCTTCAATCCAAATGCAGAGCAACTAAAAGAGGTATTGAATTTTCCTTGGTGATACCTTGATGATTTGGGTGGAATACCAGACACGGTTGATTTTCCACTCATCCTAACAGCCATGATCAGCTCCAAATCAATTGCATGGCTACCACTTTTGAGAAAGAGAAGCTATTTCTCACAACCAATCGCAGGTTTGTTTAGCTTGCCTTTGCTCCTAGTTACTGATGAGAGTAGGTAGGTTTGCTTTCAGAGAAGAAGTGCTTGTGCACACTTTGCATGTTCCATTTGGAGCATGTATGATTTTCAGTTACGTACATAGTTTTGGTGTTGCTGGTTCGCTCTTGCACAGTTCATTTCAAAGTGGCATTTTGGTGAGAACAACTCCATGTCCAAAGTGGGTTTCAATTGGCTCGAGAGGAGGTTTTCAAAGTTTAGATCAGTTGCAAGTTACAACTCATGACTCCATGCCCAATGGATGCTTCAGGCAACTGGTAACTTCATCTAGCAGGTAGATGACCCCGCTGAGTCGCAAATTGTTATCCAAAATTCACCCCCCAGGGTAAATTTTGATAACATGCATCAAATTACTTAGTCCCAGGCAAATAAATTGATTCAGGGCCAAAAAATCATGTTTCTAGGGTCCCCTCAGAATTTTTCTAACTCTCCTGTCCAGGTTGAAAAGAGCAAGTTCTGAGAAAAGGTGAAAAGGCTGCAAAAACAAGCTTGGGCCAGGAAAAATCATGAAAAATGGCTAAGTCCTAGTCCTCGCAACAGTCGGGACGTGAGGGACATCCAAGCCGTTGGGACGCGCGGGGAAAGCTTGGAAAGCCGGTTCGGCCGAAGGAGAAGAAAATTGACTAACTGCTCTGGGACATTTGGGACAAGAAGATGCAAAGGTACGCGACCGGCTGAATCGGGCAAACCAGAAGTTTTTGTCCTAAACCATCCGGGACATCCAGACAAAGGGACGCGTGAGACGCGAATAGCGAGAAGGAGCCGAAAGTCAATCAAGCAACGCCACGTGTCATCGGCCGAATGAGGGATGAGGAAGCCCATTTCGAGTGCAGATCGGAAGTTTTGTCCTGGCGATGCAGGACATCCGGGACAAATGACGCGCTTTGGGACGCGAAAGAGCCGGCAGCACCCACGGACCAACCAAATCATGACACGTGTCACAAGGAGAAAAGTCAAAAAGTTCAAAGGGCGAGGTTTCAAGCATTAATCTAAGCCAATAAAAGGAGGACATGTGTCCAATGAGGAAGGAAGCTCGAGCTTGGGAAGGAGTTAGAGAGTTTAGCAAGAGTTTTGGTGAAAAGCTAAAAGCAAAGGTCCGCCCGCGCCCGTCGACGACAATCAATCGCATGCCACGTGTCCCAGTGGCGGGGGCGGAAGGAAAGTGGAAAATGTTCCAAAATCAAAAATACAAAACTTTCAAGGAAAAACCCACGGACAACAGAGGAGAGAGAATTACGTATCCAATCAGCGCTTGACACGTGTCGTCCAGGTGGCAGAGCACGGGAAAGATCTTCAAAACACATTTTCACTGTTTTGTGCCCTAAATCTTCAGATCTCCATATCTTTTGATCCAGAGCTCAGATTTGCATGTTCTTTATATCAACGGAAAGCTTATGAAATTCTCTACATGATTCCAAGGTTAATCTCGAATTTTGGTGTAGTCTAGAGAGAGAAAGTTGAGAAACAGCTCTGACACGTGTTCATGGCCAGAAGTGACATTTTAGCGACCAAATTAATGCAGAATGGGTCGCATTCTCCTCCAAATCGGTCAAAGATGGCAGGGTATGGGTTTGTAAGGTTCCCCATGCTGTTTTAATGCATCTGTAGTCAATGAGGAATGGGCTTGCATGTTTTCCCATGTTTCTCTCTCCTGGGCTCGACCCATGCAATGTAAAAGCTAGATTTGGCTCATTTTAAAAATAATAATTACAAGTTGTTCATCTGTTCGGCTCTGCCCTCCCTTCTTTTCCTTCTCCAGGGTTAAAAATGGAGTTTGAACCTCCTCCCTGCTCTGTAATGGCATTTTTGCCTTTTACTAATGAAATGATGTTCTGTGCAAACTTCTGAAGCAACAAAAAAACGTGTTTTGTGATGCATCTGTCCATCCTTGCTCATTTTTCACTTGTTTTCCTCTTGCCTCTCTTCATTATAGGTATTTGTGCATGTTTGAATGTTCATTACAGGTTTGGAGCTGTGTTCATGGAGTTTTGGGACATTTTCTGTGTGAAATCTATCCTTGGGCCTGTGATGCATCTGTCCATCCTTCCCATTGCTCACCTCTCTTTGTTACATGGCAGTTTTGATAGATGTCCAACATTCTCCTTCTCTGGTGTATCACCGTTTTAGTGTAGGCTTTTGTTCTTTTCCTTTCTCTCTCTCTCTGTCTCTTTAGCATGGTTAGATTAGGATTAGATTAGCTTGCACCTTTGGAATAACTTGTGGTAGGTGGTTTAGGATCAGGAACCATCCTTCTCTGGAGATTCCTTTCTCATTTCTACAAGTCCCACACTTGGAGAAAGGTTTCAATGTTGTGCAATCACACTGGATGCCTAAAGATCAACTTAGAAACCTAATCAAGCATCCGGAAGTCTTTGTGATTTTGCATCAACGGGGCTTGGGACTGTAAATTTTCTTTTTGAGAGCTAAGGAATGTAGATCTAGTTATGATGTCGATTTTAGTCCGCCATATTATGGTGTTCTCAGTAATGGATCTAATGGATGTAATGAGGTTACTAACTTATTTGAATATGATCATTAATGATTCTTGTCCATCCTCATATCTTCATAGTTCTATTTCATGTATGTTTATGAAATAAGTATGAATCCTTATGCATTTTCCTTTTTATTTTGGTTCGGTCCTATATTTTGTTAAAATATCTTTCTGTCTAGAATGACTGCATTGGTCTAGAAGCTGTTCTAAGCTTTGTGATGATTGCATGTCTCGTCTCCACTCACTATCCTTAAGTTCCTATCATAGATGATGTTTCCTACTAAACTCACATAAAGGAGAGACTCGGTGCCCGTGTGTGCCTTGGGTGAGCACCCTCAAAGCATCCATTTGGGTGATAGTCGACACACATGGGATTCCCTTGTTCTTTAGTGGGTGTAAAAATGACTACATCTTGGTTTTATTGTCGGGACCTATTTTCTAAGTTGTAGTGGAAAATAACATACATCATGATCTCGTGCGATAAGTGATGATAAAGCGTTTAACTTTGGAAAACATTGAATCATGGTTTAAGAGCATAGAGGATGAATTTTCTCATAGATTCAGCACTTGGCTTGAATTTGATGCATGTAGATGGGTAGAAGAGAACCTATACCATTATTTGTATGTAACTTTTTTCTATTGCTTCCAAATAGAGCTGTATGAATGGATCTCATCATATGCCTCTAGATCAAGTTGGTATTATAGATCACGGGTGGACCCAAGAAGAGTACCAAAGGTTAAGATGTAGATCTAAGGTGGACTCATGCTATGGATCATTGGTGGAAAGGAGTGCTGACCAACTACACCTTGGAATACGCTATTTCCACATATTCTTTCCGAAGTTCTTGAGTTTGAGTTTCGTGAGAGCCCGAGAATCATTTATACATGCTATCCCTCTAGAAAATAAGATCTTGATTGTTACCTTGAGTTTAGAGGCATTTCCAATGGCCAACTTAACCATTTTAAGCACTTGGTAAGGAAGCTAGGGTGGAGGAAGATGGAAGATATTCCGAATGAGAAAGAAAGGGAGGAGAGACGGCTCAAGTATAGTGAAGCACATGAAAGGGAGATTGCTAGACAACATGAGGTTGCAAGTTTGATGGATATATGGAGGTAGACATTGTGGGAAGGATTTGAGGTTCACGTAGAGGACATGGAACCTGAGCAATCTATGTTACCCCATCTTGGCAACCATGTAAGAGAGACCCCTTCAGCTTCTAATGAGATTCTGTTGCATGGAGAGAGAAGATTCGTTAGCATGCATCTAAACCCACCTAGTGACCAAAACCTAGTGCTTGGTTTTCCAGATCAAGGGAGGAGTATCGTTGACCTAGTTGGTACTGGTGGAAGTGAAAGATTTGTGCCCAGGAGATACAATTTTTCATTTCCTACTTTTATGGTTGTGCATACTATTCTAGTATTCGGAGGAATTTTTGGACAAGGAGAAAATACACAAGGCTTGGGTAATGCATTGGGGAGTGGCATGAGACACACATCTTGCAGTGGCACAATCTCACAGATGGTTGGTGTGCAGTTTAGTGGGATGTTGGGGACACTAGGTGCAACCGCTTTAGGCCCATTACTAGCTACTGGTGAATCGGAGGCTGAACCGGTGGATCGAAGGTGGAACTGATGGATCCGGAGGCACAGGACCTGGTGGATCTAGTGGATCCGGTGGGGGAGGGAACACCGGAGGAAGTCAAGGGACTAGATCGGGAGGACAAGGGCCTCACCACCTCCTCAAGTCTTCTTTGAGATGTCTTTACATTTTCTAGATTACAGGGGTATTGAAGATGCTACAGAGCATGTTCACAAGTGTGAGTTGCTATGGCGCACAAAGGGGATCACAACCCCGAGAATGAAATGTTAGTCAGTTTGTAACAATGTTGTAAGGGCATGTGCATAGCTGGTATAGGAAGTATGACCCCCATCAAATGGTGGTAGATTACACCGCATTGAAAAACACCTTCCTAGCAGAATTCCACATCCCTAAGTTTGAATAGAAGAGCATTAGCACCCTTAAGGAGATTCAACAGGGAATGGCAGAGAATGTGTGGGAGTATGATGCATGGTTTAAGAATCTCCTATCAAAGTTGTCATATGAAATTCACCCTTCACAACATGCTCAATGGTTTTTGGAGGGTTGATTACCCCATTTAGAATAGTTTTATGTCATAAAACTTTCACAGACCCATGTGAGGCGTTGGAAGCTTCCTTGTGCCTTTGAAGTTATTGGGAGCATTGCCATTGGTGTTAACCCATTTCTAGAAGCTCAAATTGCTGCTATGGTTGAGCACCTAGAAAATTTCTCTACAAACTCAGTTCATGAGACTCACAGTGGAATGTGGTGTACAAATTATGAAGTAGAGGGGCATGCCAAGGATAGTTTCCCTTGGAAGACAGTACACACCGTCATAGTAGACTGTGAGATTTGTCATGGGGACCATGATGCGAGTAGATGTCCCTTGCTATAGCACACAATTAGGAAGAATGTATCTTGCTACTGTAAGATCTGCACCTCTACGACCCATGATACCAAGGATTGTTGTCTTATTGATCAGATCCATGAGGCCATTGATCATGGTGTGCACCAAACCAACATTGACAGTAGTTCTAAGGGTGATGATCACCATTATGAGGAGCACACAAATGGAGGCACACATGAAGGGGATTTCACAAAGGATTCTCGTGGTCATGGTAGCCATGGAGGAAGAAGTGAGTTCCCACGTGGAACCTATTTTAATTGTGGATCTACAGACCACTACAAGTGTGAGTTCCCAGAATTATTACAGTGATCATGGTGCGGGAAGAAGCAAAAGTATGAGGAGTGCCCTAAGTTGTTTGAGCATATGAATCAATAGCACTAGAAAGACAAGGGCACTACAATGGTAAGCATTAAGAAGGTTGACACACAATGGATTCCATGGGTGACACATGATGCAAGCTTGGAACCTATTATGGTAATAAAAAGTGTAGAGGCCGCACACGCAAAGGAAATGCCAAGGTAGAAGAACCTAGTTTCAAGGGAAGAAGTGGTACATGGGAAGTACCCATACCCTACACATCAGAAGGAGGTATATCAAGAAACCATGGACATCATTTAGAGTTTACAAGGAGAAATCCAACGTCTAAAGGAGAATTCCAAGAGGGTGGAGAAAATACGAGGAAGGTTGAGGTGCAAAGGATGACTTGGATGAGGTTAAGGAAATATGTAAAATGTTAAGGCAAGAGAATATTATTCCCTTCCTAGGAGCATGGTTGAGACAGAAGGTACCACACACAGAGAAGAACATGAGAGGCGGGTCTTGCATGCAAAACCTTCCCCCTCACAATCGACTGCAATAAGGAGATCATGTTAAATGCGGTCATGGATGAATGACTCCTTAGTAATATCCTCATTGACATAGGCATGGAGATGAATGTTCTCACCTTGGATGTATGGCATCGATGGGAATACTGCATTATTGCCACCTTTGAATGTGTTATATATGGCCAAAAAAACAAAGGCTATGCCCATAAGTGTTTTAAAGGATGCGAGATATCACCATTCAGGGGCTAAGTTTATTGGGGATTTTGAAGTCTTAGCACTCATCATGGTAGAAAATTTCCCAACATTACTTGGGCACCCATGGTACTATAAGAACAATGCATATCTTTGATTCAATAAGGGAAATAGAGAAGAGTGGGAGAGTATCTGGCGGGGTTGAGAAGAAGTCAGAAGCTATTAAAACCTTACGAGGTTCAATTAAAAATTAGATGAAGGAGTTATACCCACAAATTACAAGAAGGATGGATGTGCTTGAGGATGTGGGCAAGGAATTGGAAGGAATGGTTGAAACATTAAACACTCGAGGAAATGGACTGGGTTTTGAGGAGGTAAGCGCCCTAGTTGGCGACCTCTTCCAGAGAGTGCAAAATGAAGTCGATGCCTAGAACAAGTTGGAGGTTGACTTACAAAGATATTTTCCTATCTTGTTGCAGTAATGACAACACTTCCCCATTATTTCATTTTTCCCAATTCTTCATTCCCTTATTCTTTTCCAAGACATTAATTCTATTATAATTATTTCTTTGAAGAAGTGTTCGAGGGTGGAGAATAGGTAAAGTGTGGGGTGATGTTGGGCCCCTAAAATATTGACTAAGTACAAAAAGGTGCATGGGTACGCAAGGCCTAAGTTGAGGGGTGGGCGTGCAAGAAGAAGGCACATAAGGTAGGGTTCTAGGAGGGTTTAGAAGGACCATGTTACACGCTGGCGAAAAAGGTATCAAGACTTAGTCGTATTTGAGTATCGGGCGGGACATGAGAAAAGTGTGACCTGCCTGCACATGATGATTGGATAAGGTGCCATCCTAGCGATAGGTTGGCCTAGGAAGGAATATGCCATGTGATGGAAGCTTCTAGAAAACCATCATGGCAAGGAGTGGAGAGCTTAGACTTAGAGGAGCATGCTCCCATGGAGGACCACATTTGGACACTTGGTGACAGATCTGAAGCCTCAGAAAGAAGAGTTGGTAGTTTAAGAGGCCTATAAATACAAGCACCCATAGGGAGAGAAAGAGGGGAGGAAAGATGAATAGAGAGAGCGGAGCTCTGCAGAAACACCGCAAGGAGTTGTATTGGGTTGGGTAGATAAAATATAGGAGAAGGATGCATCAAGGGGCTTGGGACTGTAAATTTTATTTTTGAGAGCTAAGGAATGTAGATCCAGTTATGATGTATGATTTTGGTCTGCCATATTGTGGTGTTCTGTAATGGATCTAATGGATGTAATGAGGTTACCAACTTATTTGAATATGATCATTAATGATTCTGGTCCATCCTCATATCTTCATAGTTCTATTTCATGTATGTTTATGAAATAAGTATGAATCCTTATGCATTTTCCTTTCTATTTTGGTTCAGTCCTATATTCTATTAAAGTATCTTTCTTTCTAGAATGACTGCATTGGTCTAGAAGCCATTCTGAGCTCTATGATGATTGCAGGTCTTGTTTTTGCTCACTATCCTTAAGTTCCTATTGTAGATGATGTTTCCCACTAAACTCACATAAATGAGAGACTCGACACCCACGCGTGCCTCGGGTGAGAACCCAAAGACTCTTTGGGTGATAGGTCGGCATGTATGGGATTCCCTTATTCTTTGGTGGGTGTAAAAATGAATACACATATTACATGGGTGTTTGATGTATATCTAGACAAATTTGTAATGTATGCGGTGAGTTAGAGTCTTGAAAAATAGAAAATATTCAATTTTCCTTAAGGATGAGATTTTTTTGTAATAGGGCTTGAAAATCATAAGTCATATGTATAGATAGGAAATGGTAATTGTAAAATGGGGTGTCTAGATGTCTAGAAGATTTTACGGTGAAACAATACCATTTATTAGGGAGAGTGAGAAAGCCATGATATAAGAGAATGGGTAGAAAATATTTTGGGGTATATTGGTGTGCAAGAAAAGTTACAAAGATAAAGATGGGAACAAGATCTAGGGCATGGATAGAATTGTGAAAAGGAATCATTGCATTGGTAGTAGTAGGTGGAGTATCATGTCCAAACCGATATTAACCAGGTCGATTTCAAAGATAAAGAGAATGGAACACGGAGTCATCCTCATAAATAAGGTTAAAATTAACTTACGTAATTTATCATGGGTAAGCTCAATAGAACCATCATCATCATCATTTGATTCATTAGTATCAACATTAAATTGTTGAACAATATTCTCTAGAGGGTTTGGATAATAATTATATGATGGTATAGGAGAAGATATAATAGGAGAGAAAATATTAGAAGTGGGAGATGGAGTGGAATAAGTAGGATGAGATTTTAGTTTATTAGTAGGTGTTCTTGATTCACCAATGGAATAGGTATATCTACACCGAGGGGGAATCATTTATGATGGTGGGATAACCATAGAAGTAATGAGATCAATTTTACAATATTTGAATGGTTCAAGGTCAGCTGGAATAGTGTGTTCATACCCATCATAAGTAAACTTAACACATTGATGTACTGTGGATGGGATAACCATATGACATGGATCCATGGGCATCTAAGAAGAAGATTGAATTTAAATGGAACATCCATAATATAAAAGAAAGTGGGGATTTTTTGAGGCCCTACTTGCAAATCTAATATGCTTGTTCGATATATGTTCGAGTGCTAGTGTCATAGCTTCACACAATAAGCGTAGAATGTTCTATTATTGTATTAGGGATGTATAATTCCATTATTAATTGTAAAGGACATATATTCAAGGCATATCCATTGTCAATGAGTACATGCTTAATGAGAAAACCTTGAATGTGGGCCATAATTAGAAGAGGAGGAAATTGATCACTAGAAGAGGTGATTGGAATATCCTCATTGGTAAATGTAATTGCTTTATCCATGAACTCAGAATATTCCATGATATATGAAAAGTTATGGGGGATTATCACTTTGTAATTGAATAGAGTGCAATAGTTCTTATAATGTGTGACAATAATCAAGAGCTTTTCATAGAAGATAAAAAAGAGAAATATCGTAGGGTTACTCTTTAAGCGATCGACAATATCATAATATTTCGATGATTTATTGGAATAATATGGTTATGCACTAATGGGTGGGGAAATGGTGTCGGGCCCCCATGGGTTGTTTATTTTAATGAGTAGTCATAACATTTACCATAGAATCAACAAGGGATAGATTAAATCAAGGAGGGAATTAAGTGATAATCAGTATATATTCAAATTGTATTGTTGATTGGGAATACACACGAGTAGGGGCAAAATAATAAGAATTAGCCATAAGCCTAGAAGAAAAAGTTCAAGAGAGGAAAAGATAGATCGATGCACAACAAAGCGGTGTCAAGTTCACCAAATGATTTAACCTAAATTGTTAATATTGAAGGGGGTAGTAACTAATGGTATATTATATTGATCAATTATTTTCTAAAACTAATTTTATAAATATTTAATAAATCCAAATAATAATAAACAATGTAACAAAGCGATAGAAACGAGAGGGAGAAAAATACTTGAATGATATTATGACTTTTGTGCTAATCTGGGATTACCTAATGACTAGAAAAGGCTTGAAATGATATGATAAAGCTTCATCACTAAAATTGTGTCGTGAACAAATTCTTGGACCAAAGTATATGGTATGGCCCAAAACATACCCTTGCTATGGACCTTTCAACTCATAAAACTTCATCAAGTATGTGTATTCTTTGCTTGATCTTCTCCTTTACGCAATTTAGACCTTCAATGTTGTGTAATTCTCATTGGTCAGTTGATTGAATTTTTAAAATCCTATATGGTGAAATATTCTTGTAAAACAAACATTATTTTGGTTGTGGGCACCTGTGCACCACTAAAATTACCAATAATATGAAGAGGTTTCAAGCTGCACTTTGTTCTCATCTAACATGTGATATCTAGAATGTATATAACCATATTAATAACCATGACCTTGCAAAAATGTGATTATACTTGACCTTTTCCCTAAATTGACTTGAATTTGATAACTTTCCTTTTGTACTTACAAATATGAGTTTATCACTTCCCTAAAATGAGTATGTAGAGTATATGAAGCTCAAGGTAATTTTGGAGAAAATTTACTTGTGGTTTCTCTTAGTGTGTGTGCATTGGAATGTTAGGATTAAAGTAAACAGACAACATTTTTTTAATGAGAGATGAATAACTTGCTTATATATGTGTTCTAGATTTGGAAAACTCAGATAAGGATGACTAGAAGTGTACCAAAGGAATTCAAATTAAGAAAATCATCATTAAAGGAGGAGGGAACAAAGTGGCCATGTCATCCCATAGTTTATAGGTGTTATGGCCCTCTTTGGATGTTATGTTCCCAAATACATGTGTGAGTAATATTAAATTTGGAATTGTAATATGTGAGGGTGTAGCTTGATTTTTTGGAGTAATATGACCATTATACAAACAAGTAGGTGTATGTGTAAGCAAAAATGAATGGGATATATCTAGGTATAACATGGTGGCCAAATTAAACACGTGTGGGATAGTGTAAGAGTGTTGTAAAATTTTTATTGTTGTAAGACATGAATTACTAAAATTAGTGTCTACATGGAATTGAAGATTGTGTGCTTTGAAAGGAAAATTTTCCTAAGTTTGTAGACACACTTTTCCTTCACTTAGAGTTCCTTGTACTTGTGATAGGACATTGTCTTTATTCCAGTTGTGTTTATTTTGATAAGATGAGTACATGCAGAGAAAAGTATAGTCAATGTCTATAATACAAGAAATCAAAATTTAACATGAAAATATTTAATTTAGCGTGAAACTAGTAATATGTAAGTAGAAAATAAAAAAGGAAAGAGTACACCAAATTGTTTTGCATGAGAAATAGGTAGAGAGTAATCCTACTACCATTTCTAAAATTTATGTTGGACCTAGTTAGAAGGACTTGGGGTGATTATTCCCTAAGTGGAATGTGATAAGGAAAATAGAAAGAAGTGTAAATGCACCCCACATAGTGAAGAGAATCGTATAGGAAAAAATTCTAGTTTCTTTACATCCCTCCAAAAATATGAGAAATGGGAATTTCATCCTACGAGGATAATAATCACCTCGACACTTCCCAAGACCCATAGATAAGTTCCACTACAGATGAACACAAATCTAATTGATTTGTAAATGATGACAAAATGTGCTAGGGAAATGCTAGCTTGTACATACCATTGATGCCACCATAATCGACTTGTACCATGAATTCTTTTATTGAAACTAAGTAAAACTCCTATATATGTCCCTAAGAAAATATACCAACTTAGAAAATTATTGAAACTTCCCCAGACGGAAGCATATGAGATGGACCATAGCATCTAGATGCTATGGTCTATACTATACATGTTTCCCATGTATGTTTTTTTGACCCAATTTTGTTTCTGAGCCATTTTATGAACCTTTGAAATGTCTAATTTTTATCTTCTTATTATGTTTATTGATTCTAAATTTTTGTGAGGGTGAGACATGACCTGATGGTCTCCCATTGTTTGGGGTGCGTGAGATGGAGAAATGTGAGTGCAACCCAAATAATAGGACCTATGGTTGATGTGCACATGTGTTGTAGGATTCATGCAAGGGGAAATAGGGGAGTGTACATGGTGTATACCATAGCGCATACATAGTAATATAATATAAAAACTAGCAGAGTGATAGTAACAAGTAATATAAAAGAAACAATGTAAATGCAAGAAAAAACATGTATAAACACACAATTATAATAACATAGAGAATATTATGCCACATACATAGGACACCGGCAATGATTTCACAAGACAATGAAGGACCTCAAGGCCAAAACAAAATTAAGTAACATAGGGCATTGCCTACAAATAAGTGAAAGCAAAGAGAAAGCATTTAAAACAAGAATTGATCTTTTCTAAGGATGTGTGCAGGAAATACACCACCAATATGCTAAGAAAAAAATGTAAATAAAAATATGCCAGATATTTCATCCCAAAACTCCAATCTTTATTTATTCATCAAAATATATTACATCATTCCATTAAATATATATTCTTCTCATCCTATCTTACTTAAAATCTCTAAATGGCATCCACATACACTTCTTTTGGGATGCACACTTATACAATACATTAGTTACAATAAATATATAAAATACAATATTTTTAAAAGACACTTCTTTTGACTCGTGCCTTTGTCAAACTCGTCTCGTGCATCTTGGTATGTTTTGTCTTTATTCCCATGACTTTGGTGTTGGCTTATGAAACTTTTCCAGTGTTTGATGGATTCCTTCATATACCATGACTTTTGTTCTTTTATCGGTGGGTTCTTTTAGTATTCGATGGTTCTTTCCTTAGCTTCATATATTATTCTATATATCATGGAATTCCCAGTCTTTTGTGGATTTATCTTTGTTATGTGGTTATGTTCTTTTCTCGTAGATATCTTACTACTATGGCAGATTTATATCTAAATTCACAACTTATACCAAAATTGATGAAGACTCATTTCAACATTATCCCCCTCTTAAACTTTGTCTCATCCTCGAGACAACCATTAATGAAGAATCCTATGAATTCCTTCAAAAAAATTTGCAAAAAACCGGATATGGGCATTAACCACCAGGACTTAGACATTTGGCATATGGAAGGGTTCCCTTGTTCAACTCACCTGACTAAATTGATGGGAAGCTAAGTTATGGAAGCATCAACCTACCCATAAACTTAGAAATCTGGCGTGAGGAAGTGTTCCTCCACTCAACTTGCCCGACTAGGTTTTTAGGATGCCTCATTCTCTCAACCCTTATGGAGTACTTTGTGGCATATATTTTTTGATCGGGGAATGATATTCTTTTCATACTTGAACCAAGAAGCCAAATGGTTGTTTACCTAATCTATCCATTCTTGAAGTTGGGTATTCTCCTGAATAAGTGGAACTAATTTTGCAGGAGTGGGATGTGTCTGTACCTTATTCCATCGATCCTGTGTAATTGTAGTTTCTTGTTGCATCCTTACCAATGCTTTTTCCAAGGTAGTACTACATTCTCACATGTCATATATCTTATCTTTCCATGCCCACTAATGGTTTTGATATTTTTCTGTGAGTTCTGCCAGCTTCCTTCTTTGTGTGCCATCTTTATCTTTCGAAATATCATACTCAGTGGAGGCTTTATGAATTTCCTATTCTAACTTCTCCATTTCTACCTTGTCCTTCATCGGTCATACTTGGCCATCTAATAGTATAAGTATAGTACACAACAAAATTTTTTAGCTCTTCTTCCAAATTTGTTACCGTGGTTTGTAATTCACTTCTTCTTTTCTGATTCTCCACTATGTGTGGTTTCATGACTTCCACCTTGTGTTATTCTATTGCAATCTTGTGGATTCTTTATTTTTCTCCTTCCAAGTTAATGTGGTCTCCTTTAAAGATCTCTCCTACCACATACTCTATAATGGCCTCAACGGTACCTTAGGATCACTGCTGATCGGTGACTTGTTGATTTGTATCATAGAAAATTATGTTCTGTAAGTTTTCCTCTATTTCAACACATCTCTACATCCAATATTGAGTAACACTCTGCTCTGATACTTGAATGCAAGTGGATTTTTCTAATTGCATTATTTTATCCAAGTGAACTTTGACACCTTCCTTGGTTTTTTCAAACACTCCCTATTGCAGTTGGAAGAATTGTTCTTGTTTCCTTTTTTGTAGATCTTGCTTGATTTTTTCTACTGAGTATCGAGGTTCTTGTGTTGTTATTATATTGGAGGATGAGTTTTGTAAGATCTATTTGGCTTGTTTCTCTTGTTCCTCCTTTTCTTTTTCCACCTTCTTATTTTGTTCTTCTACTTCCTTCTCTTTCTCTTCCTTCTCCCATTTCTCTTTCTCATCCTCTTCTTTTCCTTAATTTCTTATTATTCCTTTTGTTTTGGGACTTAGTCTTATTTAACCTTCTTCTCCTTCTCTATTTTTTCTTCTTCTTTCTTCTTTAGTTCATGTAGTATTTTCTATTTTTTTCTAGTGCTACTTCTTACTCTTTTTTCTCCTTTTCTTCTTTCTGTTTTCTCTCTGCCTCTTCTTTTTCTTTCTTTTCTTTCTGTTCCTGTTCTTTCTTTTGCTTGTCTATCTCTTCTTCTTTTTCTTCTCTCGCTTCTTCCAACTCCGTTTTCTACCTTTTTTTCTTAGCTATCGGTTTAATTTCTTCTAGTTTTTTCGTTGTTCATGCTTAGCCACCTCCTCGAATTTTTGTTTTTCCTCTTCACTTTTCTTATTCTTATCTTCTTCCATAGCTACCGTTGTAGGTTTTGATGCCCTTTTTATCTTTCTTTTATTTTTTGTTCAAGAAACTAATAAGTTCTTACACTTATTTAAACTATTGTTTCTCTTCTGTAGTATATTTTTTATAGCCTTCAGTTGTGATCTTTCCTTTTGAAGGTCCTTCAAGCGGCTTGTTTCTTCAGCTTCAATTTTTTCTTGGATCTCTTTTATTAGTTCATCCGAGAAGTAGGCTCATAATATCTTCAAGAACGAATCCAAAATTTTCTAAGTAATAGACTATTGCCTCAACTATTGCCATTTTTTCTCTTCCTGTGCTCACCACATATTCTTGTGCTAACTGAGAGATACCACCGGAGATAAGCATTTCTGATAGTATATGTAGGCTATTTTTGTGAGATTAGTTTCTATCCAAGGTTCAGGATATTATGAAATTTGTGGTACCTCTTGGTGTTGTGGATGAGGTGGTGAGGGAGTATATTCTTCTTCTTCTTCTTCTTCTAATCTTGAAATCTCTTCTACTTCCTCAAACTGTTCTTTTTCTTTTTCTTTGTTTACCATGGCTTGTTTTAACTTTTCCTTTTCTGCTAGGGCTTTCGTATTTTTGGTAATTGAATTTTTAATAGTAGGGATTTATTCCTATTATATGTTTGGGGTACACTTTCACTTGTTTATGATTTTCCTATGGTGAAAATTTATGCTTGTATTCCTCAAAGGTTTCTTTAATCACATCATCAAAACTAGGAAGAATAGGTTTCTCCGATCATCGAGTATGCTTTGATGATTGTATTGATGTTTCTCCTACCTCATCTGAAGCTTCACAGGGTAATGGTGACACTTGACCTATCCGCAGAATTAGTGATTTGATAAAAATATAATCAATGTCCGCAATAAACATAACTTCGTGTTCATATTTGGCCATTATTTGTTCTATTACCCTAGATTTATTTGCAACTATCCCCTGATATTATCTATCCATGTAACACCCTTGTAAATTGTTATATTACTCCTTTGCATTTCAAGTGTTGACATGTGATTTTCTTGATAAAGATGTGTTCTTTTGACTCATCAAGATCATGCTTGAAATGGATAAATCATTTATGCTCTTTGATTGAAGGATTGGTCTGTTGTTGCAAAAATATATTTCACTCTCTTAAGATAAGCTGCAATCTGGTTTTAAGAGTTGAAAATTATCCTTTGCAATTAGACTCATCCTTGGATCAATTCCATTGATCCATGGAATGTTTTAAATATTCCTATCAAAATTGAATGAAAACGACATTCGTTGATTGAAATACTTAACTGATTGAACTTGTGGTTATTGCAAATTCCTTATCATCTTGGAAACGGTACTTGCATTCTATTTTACGTGGTGCTCGGCTCTTCTTGGTCTATCTTTATAGGGCATTTATGCCATTAAGGGAAATAAAAACTCGCTTCGGATTCTTAAGAAAAAGAGATTATTATGTATCTTGTTATCTATATGGTCTACCCTAATAGATACGAGACTTAGGTGATTTACCTAACTGTTACTATACTCCTTTATGAGGGATGCCATTATAACCTAAGATGTTAGCTTGTAAGGAAGTGACCTAGGGGGATGATAAATTATTTCTAAACCTATTGTTTTGGTTAAAACTACATATTATCCTAGGGTGACAATTTATTGTTGGGGTTATTTCTAAGGTTATATATTTAAACTAACCTAAGATCTAACCTAAGAAAATTCTATCTATCCTAAGCTAATGGGATATGAAAGAAGACTTATGAGCCATTGGAAAGTGGGAGGAAACTAAGTGGTGGTTCCTAAGCGTTAATTGGGATTTGGTTTGATTTAGTTTTAAATACAAATAAATCTTTGCCAAAGTGTGGTAGGGGTTAGTGGAAGTTTAGAGGAACCTACATGGAGGCATCTCTAAGTTTGGAAATGCATTATGAAGTGCAATTAGGTCTCACCAACTATGAATGGTGGTGGCAAGGAGAGGTAAGTGGGAAAATTGGGTTTAATGGCATTAATGAGCCTCAGGTTTGGCGAGCAAGCCATTTGGAAGGAATCTTGGCAATTTTTTTGGGGGTTGTTTTAATTTACATGCTTCATAATTTTTTCTCCATATGGAGCTATCGGGTTCTTTGAACCATCAGTTTGATCTCCACTTTGTAGCTATTTATGAAATCTCTGAGCTATTTTCGGTTTGAGGAATGTATAAGTGGGATTGTCGAAAAAGAATATGGTTGTTTGATCTTTCTTGGAGAAGAAGAGGTATTGGAAACTTAGCTGGAAGTCTTCTTTGAATTAGCAGAGGCACTATCAGGCATGATAGGCTCTACCCATTAAGATTTCTTGCTTTCTTCTAAATGATTCATTAAAGTAATTCTGCTCACTAAATTTTTATATTTGCTTGATGTATGTGGTTGTTCACTTGCATGTATTCTTGGAAATTTGTGGGTTTTTGGAATGTGGATTCTTTGTTGTTATTGAAAGTTTTGGGAACTTTCTCTATACTAGTTGTTAAAGGTTTACATGTGATTTGTTATGGAACTCTGTAACCTGTACTTGAAGCTTTTTGAACTCCATAACTTGAACTTGTAGTTTTGTTATTTGTATTCGAAGCTTGTAGTTTGTATTCGAAGCTTTGTTTTCTTGCATTTGAAAATAAGGTGGAAAGATCTAGATTATTGCTTGTTGGGTCCGAATACATTGTTGGGTTATGAATTCGTTGTTGGGTTGTCACGTTTTGACTAATTGCACTTAAGCTCGTTGAGCTTGAAGTAGAAGAACCTTGGTTTTTGAATTGACAAAGTGTTGTCGGGATGGCTTTGTATCTCTATTTATAATTGTGTTCAGGTAGTTGTAATAGAACTCCATGAATATTATAAACTAGTATTAAAGCTGAGATTTTTTTAGTTTTATTGGGACCATGTAGTTACTTAGACTGTGTTAAACTTATTAAATTTTTGAACCTCGAACTTGTATACAGTTTGTATGAATACTGAATTCATTGTTGAGTGGTTGCTGTTGAGCTCTGTACTTAATTTCTTAACTGAGGTTTTATTATTCCTTAAGAAAATGGAAGGCTTGAACCCATAATAGGTGTTGGTGTTATTCTGAGCTTTTATTAGAGCCATGTGATTCTATTTTAAATTCGTATTTGATCTTGAGTTATTTGAACTTGTGATTTGTGCACAAATTCAATGCAACACAAGTATTCCTTGTTGGTAATTTTGATTTTGTGTTGGGAAATAGATGAGTTATATAGTTACAGGTATTTATTTGAATTGGAAAATTTAGTCTCTTTTAGTATTGTATGATGGAAAGGGTCTTATGAGTTTGTTGAGTTGAAGTTGACCGTGTAACTTCTTTGAGACCTCTTTTGTTTTGATTTTTAGAAGGAATGGTTATTTTACTACAACCTTTTAGACTGCACCGTGTTTCCAAAATTGAGGAGGCATGTGAATTTAGGAGTGTATTCTATTCACATATGCTTTGAGCATACCCATGTCTTGTGGGAAATCTTGACTACTTTGTTCTTAGAAGTAATTGGAACTGGAACTGTGTTTTATTATGGAATAGTCATATCAGTTGTAGAGGTTCATGGAATGGGTTACTTCTTCCTTTCTATCTTTTATATTGAACAAACCCTACTTATTGTATGACTTATAAGGAACTAGAGAGGTTGTGGTTATTTTGTTCAGACGAGTTGGAAGAAGGTAGGATAGAACTTGTCTTATCGAATTACTTAAATAATTACTTCCATCTGAGTAGTGGGTTTTGTAGAATGCTAAATTCTAACCTATTATTTTGTTTGTAGTCCAAAAAGTTTCAGTACCAATTATATGGATGTTGTCAACGTGAATCTTGCTTGGAATTTGGAATTGCCTTCTCATTGTAGTTTGTTGTTAATGTTTGTAATGGAGATTCAGTCTTTAGTTGTTGTGACTTTCAAATATTTTTCGGTTGGAGGAATTTTACTCCACTGATGTATTCTTGTTGAACCACTAGGTTTTAAAGAGAAAGAATTATACTCTCTTGAGAGGGGGAAGTCTACAGTTTGAGACTGTACTATGTATTTCTTCTAAGATTGATTTTCAATTTGAGCTAGGTGATGAGGATAGGTCTTCTGGGAAGGTTGTATGGGAATTAGAAGTATGCGGACTTGACTGTGCCTTCGGTTTCTAGTTCTCTTTTGGAAACTAGCTTAAGAATTTCTAAGTTTTTATTAGATGATGGATTTCATTTCATAGTATAAATGAAATGAAATAAGGTTGGGGTTCTTGTTGGTTTGAGATCCTTTTTCTGTTGACTGATAAGATTATTGATTGAAATTCTCGTTATTCGATTCTCTTCCTTGTCTATATGGAGGGATGAAACTTTCTAATATCAGTTATGTTGTAACTAACCCTTACAGATTGGGAAAATTTAAAGGTGTTCTTCTATATTTATGAATTTATGAAACAAATTAATGTTAAGACTTGTTGATTGATTCAAAAGTAATTGATAGGATCAATTAATTCTTGTGGTATAATTCTGATGTTGTAGATTATAAAATGTTCCTTTCTTAAAAAGTAAATCTAGATTTCTTAATTGTACTTCTTTCTTGATGCTATCACTTATGATTACATTCATGACGTTTTACAATTGTTTCATGAAAGAAAATTTGTTTAATGAAGTAATTAGTGGAATGCAATTTACTTTAATTCTTAGTTCGTATCATGCTCGGTTCATTGAATCGAACCGTGCTAGTAATTTTGCAGATGGACTTCGTAAGTGATTAAAGAAGACAAGAAATTTCATGTTTTATTGGGTTATTTTCTTTTTAACCTTATGTAAAGAGTTTCAATTCATTCTTGAACCTGTATTGAAAAAGAAAAGTTGTATTTTTTTAGATTGAAGGTTGTTTGTCATCTGAATGCCACGAAATACTTAGTCTTGTAAATGAAAAAGTTTTAAATGAGGAATTTGAATGTTGGAGATTTACTTATATTGGTTATGTAAACTATCTTATATTTATGAATAATATGGAATTCCTATCTTGATGATATTATTCATATCTGTTATATGTATAATTAAGATAAACTTGAAAAGTTAAATAAAAAGGGAATTAGTTTAATCTCCCTTAATTAGATGCATCTTGTTAAGTTGCATAAGTTATCAATCTTCTCTAAACAATTATAATATAGTATTGAAATGTGTAATGAGTATGTGATGGAACTTTTGAGTTTGTAAAAAAAAATAAGGGTTTGATGAACCCTAACACTTAATCAAGTAAAGGAAGGTTCTTCCTCACTAAATGAAACATAATTCAAGAAGGGTGATAAGATCGTTAAATGTTAGACTTCGTTTCTTATAAAGTCTACCTTAGTTAAACCTATTTGGTTGTTAAACCTTCTTTGAATGATTAATATGTATCTAATTGAACTTATGATATTTTTTTCCTACTTTGGTTAACTATTTTAAACTAAATAAACAAACACTAAAAGCAATCATGAGTTTAAATTTCTTTAATTCTTAATTGATTAAGTATAGAACAAGTACTTGAGTGTTGGATTAGGGTTTAGCGTAAATGATGTAATCTCTTTTTTAATCCAAATTAAGTTAAAATTAATAAACTCCTTGGGGTATGCACATCATGATGAGGTAGGTTCTATAGGATGTTGGCACACACCAAATGCAGGACTATACCTTCGAGAGGACTTGGGTCTTCTCGAGGATACATCATTACAGTTGACATGTGGTAACACCCTTATGCATTTTCATCTAGATCCACACACAATAAGGACTTGAACTTAGTTTTTCTCTAGGTCAAGTTAGTAACATGTTTAGGATAGGGAGTAAATTTCTATAACTCAAGGTATTTTGGCACATCCGGTTGACTTAGGTCAACCGAGTATTCCCTTTACCCTAATTCATCGAAAGTATCTTTCTATAATAGACTATGTTCCTAACTCGGGCTAGGGTAAAACCTTGGACAAGTGGACTAACGGTAGACAATAAAGACCATTAATTATAATAGAGGAGTGAGGTGAAGGATGTATTCTAAAATGATGAGTATGTTGTCTAGGAATAGTGACATACACAAGTATGTTGTAAATCTTTGGCCAAAAAGTATCACAAGTCTGCTTTGGTTGCGTTGTCCTATGACACCTAGTTTAAAGCTACGTGATACTAGATTAATATTGGTAACAAATATTTAGGTGTGTTATTTAAACAAGATCACTCAAGTACCAAGATTAGGGTGAAAACCAAGTATACGATAAGTATTCAATACTTAAAGTGATACCTGAATATATCATTAGGTAATCGAGTCATGGAATGAATAGATCGGTGTATCACCGAGTCATTTCTGATTGCATATGGTTATACTGTTATGAGATTGATTGGCATTTAATGTGTGTTCTAAATAAACTTTATTTGGAATAGTCAACATTATGTAAAAAAAAAAAAATCCCTTGTTTCTAAAGTCTTAAAATGGGAATGTTACATCTTGGAATTAAAGTGAAGGTTACAACTCTTGGACCTATTGTGTCCATAATATGATGAAACTTAAATTTTCTTGTAAATAGAAAATGGTCGAACAAGAGGAAATATTACAAATAACCCTCCACCTAAGGAAGGAGTAGTAACTTCCTAGAAACTAAATGAGATCCTTGCTGCCTTGTTGGACACAAGAGATCATTTGGCATACTTGAGTAGCAAGTAATGGCAATGAGGAGGAAGAATACACTAACAAAAACAATCAGCCACCTCTGGGGACAACGCCAATGTAGGTGTTGCTAATAACAATGCGAACATACCTATTTAGCCTAAAAATACAAAGGCTAGGCTGGCAGATGAAATCACTAATGATATAAAAAGGATAATTCCACCTAAGTTTGATGGCACCACATTAGGAGATGGAGTGAGAACTAGCTCAAAAATGGAGAAATACTTTGTAATAAGGAATTTCTTAGAAGAAACAAAGGTGATATGGGGAGCATATCAGCTTTCTCACGAAGCATCTTTATGGTGGGACAACCGTAAAATTTGAGTTGAATAGTGATGAAACTAATATCACAATTTAAAGGTTATTTTAGGCAACGTCGATTGCCACAACTTTCTTGTGATAAGAAAATGACTAAATTTAAGAACTTAGCTCAAGGGAAGCTAACTATAACCTAGTACGAGAAGCGATTTACAAAACTCCTTAAGTATGTACCTTAGTACCAAATAGATGAGAAGTTCAAGATATGGAAATTCATCATGGGATTGAATCCTGTTATAGGAGGAGAGGTGGATGTTCATAGCCCAACCACGATGGAAGGGGTTGTTGAAAAGGCTATAAGGCAGGAATAGAAATTAAAGGCAATTTCTCCTCACAAGGAGGAAGTAAGGAAGAAAAATACCAACTCCCTCTGCATCATCTCTTACAACTAAGAAAGGACCATGGAATAAATTTGGAATGAAAGGTAATATTTCATCGATACTAGTAAGAAAGTAGCAACAAACAAGTTTGTTGCTAATGCACTGAAAACAACCTTGATAAAAAAATAATAAAGAAAAAGTCCTATGGGGGTTAGAACGATAACTCTAAGGATGGAAATATACCCGAGCCCAAGAAAGGACCTGTAGGATGCTTTTATAACTGTGGAAAAGATCATTATGCAAATCAGTTCCCTTTGAAAAAGGACGATCGTAATCAGCAACACAAGATACACGCTGTAGTAGCTGACAAGCAGGTTGAGAAATAGGCCACGCCTATAGAAGTTCCGGGTAAGTTATTTGGTTTACCTATAACTATTATTTTTGATATCGAGCTACTTGAATGTTTTATTTCTAATAAATTAGCAGAAAAATTAAAAAGAAAAGCTGGAAACATGGATAAAACATGGACTGTATAGTATGGAAACAATGTTGTTCATATAGTTAGTATGTGTCTTTTTGGAGCAGTCCTTGATTTACCTAACTTTTCCACTGAGGTTGATCTTTATGTTGCACCTTTGGGGTCTTATGATGTAATCATAGGTGTTAATTGGTTATCATAACATAAGGCTAAGGTGGATTGTTTTGAAAAATACATTAGTTGTTTAGATGACCTATAGAAAACAATAGAGATTCAGGGTGTGAAACGTGAAATTTTTGTTAGAAAACTATCAGCTATGCAACTTAAAAGGCCAAAAATAAGGGTTATACCTTATATGCAATAAAAATTTCTGAAACAACTAAAGAGAATAGTGATGTTATGGAATGATATCCATTGTTACGAGACTTCAGTGACATATTTCGGAAGAATTGCTAGGTCTTCCACCCAAAAGGGAGTTTGATTTCACGATTGAGATCAAACCTGGAACTGAACCTATTTCTAAAGCACCATATCGAATGACTACTATAGAATTAGTAGAGCTTAAGGCTTAGTTGCAAGAAATTTTGTCGAAAGGTTTAATCAGACCAAGTGTTTCACCTTGGGGAGCACCTGTAATTTTTTTGAAAAAGAAGCATGGAACACTTAGATTGTGCATTAATTACAAAATGTTAAACAAGGCAACAATCAAAAATAGATACCCACTCCCTAGGATTGATGATTTATTTGATTAGATGTGTGGAGCATCGGTATATTCTAAGATATATCTTTGATTTGGATATCATCAATTGTGGATTAAGGATGAGGACATTCATAAAACAACTTTCAGGACAAGGTATGGACATTATGAGTTCACGGTTTTACCTTTTGGATTAACAAATGCACTGCAACATTTATGAATTTAATGAATAATATCTTTCAAGAATACTTGGAAAAATTTGTCCTCATATTCTTGGATGATATTCTCATATATTCCAAAAGTATTGAGGAACACCATGAACATTTGAAGATAGTTTTGGAAATATTAAGAAAGAGATGGTTATTTGGTAAGCTGTCTAAATGTTCTTTCTATGACATAGAAGTACACTATTTGGGACATGTAATAAGTAAAGATGGAATTTATATAGATCCTTAAAAATTGTAGCTTTAACCAAGTGGGCTTGCACCAAAGAATGTACATGAAGTTAGAAGCTTCATGGGACTTGTTGGCTACTATAGAAAATTTGTAAAAGACTTCTCTAAGGTGGCTGCACCAATAACTTCTTTACAGAAGAAGGATAAAAAGTTTGTTTGGAATGAGAAATGTGAAATTACATTCAAAACTTTGAAGGAACAGTTAACTTCAGCACCTATTCTTATAGTACCAGATCCTAATGGATATTTTATGGTGGTAACTGATGCATCTGGTGAAGGTCTAGGAGGTATTTTGTTGCAAAATGGTCATGTCATAGCTTATGAAAGTAGAAAACTTAAGTTACATGAGTTGAATTATGCTCCACATGATTTAGATATTGCTTCCATTGTTCATGCATTACAAGTTTGGAGGCATTACCTACTTGGTAAACCTTTTGAATTGAAAACTGATCATCTTGGGCTAAAATATATCTTCACTTACCCAAATCTTAATGGAAGACAACGAAGATGGTTAGAGTTTTTATCTCAATATGATTTTGACATCAACTATATCAAGGGTAAATAAAATAGAGTGGATGATGATCTAAGTCGTAGGAAGCACATTTATGCTCTTATAACATTGAGAAATCAATTTAAGGATGAAGTAAATAGTGTTATGGAATCGATTCTTATTTTCAACAAGTAAAGACAACACTTACTGCAGATTATAACAATTCGAGATATAAAGGTTTTCACTTTGATAATGAGGGAATCTTACAATTTGAAAATAGAGTATATGTACCTTTGCTAATTGATTCAAGAAATAAATTGTTAGTAGAATTCCACAATTCACCTTTTTTAGGACACCCGGTATTACAAAAATGCTTGCCGATATAAAATAGAAATATTTTTAAAAGGGAATGAAAAGGGATGTAATAGACTTTGTGACACATTACTTTAAATGTCAACATGTTAAAGCAGAACATATGCACCTAGCCGGTTTGTTGTATCCTCATAAAGCATACCATAGTACAAATGGCAAGTGATAAGAATTGACTTTGTATAAGGGTTACCTATGTCAAGAAATAAACATGATGTTATTTTAGTACTTGTGGATAAAGTAACAAAGGTAGCACATTTTATCTACGGAAATCTAAAGGATAATTCTATTATGTTAGCTAAAAGATTTGTACATGAAATTTTCAAATTACATGGAGTACCTAAATTAATCATTTCAGATAGAGATCCTAGAATGATGTCAAGATTTTGGCAAACGCTTAATGTATATTTAGGAACTAAGCAGAATTTCAATTGTGCGTATCAGCTGGAAACGGATGGATAGACTAAAAGATTAATCAAGTTTTAGAGGATATGTTATGAATGTATTATATGGATCAGTAGTACAAGTGGGAAGAATACCTTCCACTAGTTGAGTTTGCATATAATAATACATATCACGCCTCTCTTAAGATGGCACCTTTTGAAGCATTATACGGAATAAAATGCAAAACCCCTGTTAGTTGGGACAACATGGAGGATAGAGAGGTAATTGGACCTGAAATCCTTACCGAAATGGAACAACAAGTTAAATTGATTCGTGAATGCTTGAAAGAAGCAGCAAATAGACAAAAGAGTTATGCTGATTTAAAGTGGGTAGATAGGAAATTTGAACTTGGTGATAAAGTCTTTCTTCGACTCAAACCGAAAAAGAGCTCTATAACTTTTGGCAAGGCTGCCAACTTATCACCTCATTATGTGGGACATTTTGATATAGTTGAAGTAATCAACCCCTGTATCTACAGTTATCATTACCTCCTACTTTATCATGAATGCATGATGTTTTCCATATTTCTTTGCTTAAGAAATACGTTTCAAATTTATCACATGTGTTGAATTGGAATTCCTTGCAGTCAAGACCCATGAATAATTGTGGATAAACCCTTACAATTATTGAAAACTTGCAACCGATTGCATTTGAGAAATCGTGAGATAAGTCAATGCAAGGTCCAATGGGACTAGTTTAATGAAGATAGTGCAACTTGGGAAAACCTAGACGATATGAAAACCACTTTTCCATATATTTTTGAATAGAATTGATTTTGTTGACTGATAATTTTTTTTTGTGATTTTATCATTATAATACAATAAGTATGCCAGTTTGGGCAGATATTTATTTGTTTGAATAAACAACTAATTAATGTTGATTTCGGAATTTAAAATTCTGATCCTTTGCTAAACATATGTTAAGAAAGTGAATAAAAAAATTGATTATCCTAAATGCAATGACTAAAATGAGGTAATCATCGGACAATGATTATTTTTAAGAGGGAAGCATGTAACACTCTTGTAAATTGTTATATTCCTCCTTTACATTTCAAGTGTTGACATGTGATTTTCTTAATAAATATATGTTCTTTTGACTATTAAAGATCATGCTTGAAATGGATAAATCATTTATGCTCTTTGATTGAAGGGTTGGTCTGTTGTTGCAAAAATCTATTTCACTCTCTTTGGATAAGTTGCAATCTAGTTTTAAGAGTTAAAACTTATCCTTTGCAATTAGACTCATCCTTGGATCAATTCCATTGATCCAAGGAATGTTTTAAATCTTCCTATCAAAATTGAATGAAAAAATGACATTCGTTGATTGAAATACTTAACAGACTAAACTTGTGGTTATTGTAAATTCTTTATCATCTTGGAAATGGTACTTGCATTCTATTTTGTGTGGTGCTCGGCTCTTCTTGGTCGATCCTTGTAGGGAACTTATGCCATTAAGGGAAATAGAAACTTTGCTTCAGATTCTTAAGAAAAAGAGATTATTATGTATCTTGTTATCTATATGGTCTACCCTAATAGATACGGGACTTAGGTGATTTACCTAACTATTACTATACCCCTTTATGAGGGATGACATTCTAACCTAAGTTGTTAGCTTGTAAGGAAGTGACCTAGGGGGATGATAAGTTATTTCTAAACCTATTGTTTTGGTTAAAACTACATCCTATCCTAGGGTGGCAATTTATTGTTGGGGGTTATATCCTAAGGTTATATATTTAAACTAACCTAAGATCTAACCTAAGAAAATTCTATCTATCCTAAGCTAATGGGATACGAAAGGGGACCTATGAGCCATTGGCAAGTGGGAGGAAACTAAGCGGTGGTTCCTAAGATTTTATTGGGATTTGGTTTGATTTGGTTTTAAATACAAATAAGTACTGCCAGTGTGGTAGGGGTTAGTGGAAGTTTAGAGGAACCTATATGGAGGCATCTCTAAGTTTGGAAATGCATTATGAAGTGCAATTAGGTCTCACCAACTATGAATGGTGGTGGTAAGGAGAGGTAAGTGGGAAAATTGGGTTTAATGGCATTAATGAGCCTCGGGTTTGGCGAGAAAGCCATCTTGGAAGGCATGCTAGCGAATTTGTTGGGGGTTTTTTTGCTTTGCATGCTTCACAATTTTTACTCCACATGGAGCTATCTGGTTCTTTGAACCAGCAGTTTGATCTCCACTTTGTAGCTATTTTTGAACTCTCTGAGCTATTTTTGGTTCGAGGAATGTATAAGTGGGATTGTGGAAAAATAATATGGTTGTTTGATATTGCTTGGAGAAGAAGAGGTCTTGGAAACTTGGTTGGAATTCTTCTTCGAATTGGTAGAGGCACTATCAAGCATGATAGGCTCTACCCATTAATATTTCTTTCTTTCTTCGAAATGATTCATTAAATTAATTCTGCTTACTGAAATTTTTATATTTTCTTGATGTATGTGGTTGTTCACTTGCATGTATTCTTGGAAATTTGTGGGTTTTTGGAATGTGGATTCTTTGTTGTTATTGACAGTTTTGGGAACTTTCTCATCTTGGTTGTTATAGGTTTACATGTGATTTGATATGGAACTCTATAACTGTAATTGAAGATTTTGAACCTATAGCTTGTATTTAAAGCTTTGTTTTCTTGCATTTGAAAATAAGGTGGAAAGAGTTGGCTTATTGCTTGTTGGTTTTTGAATTTGTTGTTGGGTTCTAAATTCATTTTAGGTTGTCACATTTTGACCTATACTTAATCTCGTTAAGCTTGAAGTAGAAGCTCCTTGGCTGTTTGAATTGACAATGTTGTTGGTATGGCTTTGAATATTTGTTTATAATTGTTTTGGGTAGTTGTAATAGAACTCCATGAATATTCTAAACTTTTATTAAAGCTGAGATTTGTTTTAGCTTTATTGGGACCATGTGGTTGCTTGGACTATGTTGAACTTATTAAAGTTTTGAACCTTGGAACTTGTATACAGTTCGTATGAATACTGAATTCATTGTTGAGTGGTTGCGTTGAGCTTTGTACTTAAGTTCTTAACTGAGGTTTTATTATTCCTTAAGAAAACGGAAGGCTTGAACCCATAATAGGTGTTGGTGTTATTCTGAGCTTTTATTAGAGCCATGTGATTCCGTTTTAAATTCATATTTGAGCTTGAGTTGTTTGAACTTGTGATCTATGCACGAATTCAACACAACACAGGTATTACTTGTTGGTTATTTTGATTCTATGTTGGGAAATAGATGAGTTGTATACTTATAGGTATTTCTTTGAATTGAAAACTTCAGTCTCTTTTAGTACTGTATGATGGAAGGGGTCTTGTGAGTTTGTTTGGTTGAAGTTGACCGTGTAACTTCTTTGAGACCTCTTTTGTTTTGATTTTTAGAAGGAATGGTTATTTTACTACAACCTTTTAGACCTTACCGTGTTCCCAAACTTGAGAAGGCATGTGAATTTAGGAGTGTCTTATGGGAAATTTTGATTACTTTTTTCTTAGATGTAATTGGAATTGGCTGGAACCTGTGTTTTATTATGGAATAGTTGTATCGGTCGTCAAGGTTCTTAGAATGGGTTACTTCTTCCTTTCTATATTTTATATTGAACAAATCCTACATGTTGTATGACTTATAAGGAACTAGAGAGGTTGTGGTTATTTTGTTCAGATGAGTTAGAAGAAGGTAGGACAAAACTTGTCTTATCGAATTACTTAAATAATTACTTCCATTTGAGTAGTGGGTTTTATAGAATGCTAAATTCTATCCTGTTATTTTTTTTATAGTCCAAAAAGTTTTGGTACCAATTATATGGATGTTGTCAATGTGAATCTTGCTTGGAATTTGGAACTGCCTTCTCATTGCAGTTTGTTGTTAATGTTTGTAATGGAGATTCAGTCTTCAGTTGTTGTGACTTTCCAATATTTTTCAGTTGGAAGACTTTTACTCCATCGATGTATTCTTGTTGAACCACCGAGGTTTTAAAGAGAAAAAGTATACTCTCTTAAGGGGGTAGTCTACGGTTTGAGACTATCTTTGTGTATTTCTTCTATGATTGATTTTAAATTTGAGCTAGGTGATGAGGATAGGTCTTCTGGGAAGGTTGTATGGGAATTAGACGTGTGCAAACTTGTTGTGCCTTTGGTTTCTAGTTCTCTTTTGGAAACTAGCTTAAGAATTTCTAAGTTTTTATTAGATGATGGATTTCATTTCGTAGTATAAATGAAATGAAGTAAGGTTGGGGTTCTTTCTAGTTTTAGATCATTTTTATGTTGAGTGATAAGATTATTGATTGAACTTCTTGTTATTCGATTCTCTTCCTTGTCTATATGGAGGGATGAAACTTTCTAATATCAGTTATGTTGTAACTAACCCTTATAGATTGGGAAAAGTTAAAGGTGTTCTTCTATCTTTATGAATTTATGAAACAAATTAATGTTAAGACTTGTTGACTAATTCAAAAGTAATTGATAGGATCAATTAAGTCTTGTGGTATAATTCTGATGTTGCATAGATTATAAAATGTTACTTTCTTAAAAGTAAATCCAGATTTCTTAACTGTAATTCTTTCTTGATGCTATTACTTATGATTACCTTTATGATGGTTTACAATTGTTTCATGAAAGAAAAATTATTTAATGAATCAATTAGTGGAATGCACTTTACTTTAATGCTTAGTGCTTATCATGCTCAGTTCATTAAACTGACCCATGCTAGCAATTTTGTAGATGGACTTCATAAGTGATTAAAGAAGACATGAACTTTCATGTTTCATTGGGTTATTTGATTTTGAACCTTATGTAAAGAGTTTAGATTCATTCTTGAATTTTATTGAGAAAGAAAAGTTGTATTCTTTTTGGATTGAAGGTTGTTTTTCATACATCATGCCTGAAATACTTAGTCTTGTAAATGAAAAAGTTTTAAATGAGGAATTTGAATGTTGGAGATTTACTTGTATTGGTTCTGTAAACTATCATATATTTATGAAGAAGATGGAATTACTATCTTGATGATATTATTCATATATGTGATATGTATAATTAGATAGACTTGAAAAATTTAAATAAAAAGGTAATTAGTTTAATCTCCCTTAATTAGATGCATCTTGTTAAGTTGCATAAGTTATCAATCTTCTCTAAAAATTCTAATATAATATTGAAATGTGTAATGAGTATGTGATGGAATTTTTGAGTTTGTAAAAAAAGGGGGATTGATGAACCTAACACTTAATCAAGTGAAGGAAGTTTCTTCCTCACTAAATGAAATGTAATTCAAGAAGAGTGATAAGATCGTTAAACGTTAGACTTCGTTTCCTATAAAGTCTACCTTAGTTGAACCTATTTGGTTGCTACACCTTATTTGAATGATTAAGATGTATCTAATTGAACTTATGATATTAATTTCCTACTTTGGTTAACTATTGTTAAACTAAATAAACAAACACTAAAAGAAATCATGAGTTTAAGGAAGTTCTTTAATGCTTAATTGATTAAGTATAGAACAAGGACTTAAGGAGTGTTAGATTAGGGTTTAGCGTAAACGATGTAATCTATTTTTAATCCAAATTAATTTAACATTAATAAGCTCCTTGGGTTATGCACATTGTGATGAGGTAGTTTCGTAGGATGCTTTGGAACATGCCAACTACAGATTGTACATTCAAGAGGACTTGGGTCTTCTCGATGATACAACATTGCGTTGCAGTTGACATGTGGCAACACCCTTCTACATTGATCATCTAGATCTACACACAATGATGACTTGAAATTAGTTTTTCTCTAGGTCAAGTTAGTAACATGTTTAGGATAGGGAGTAAATTTCTATAACTCAGGGTATTTTGGCACATCCGATTGACTTAGGTCAACCGAGTATGCCCTTTTACCCTAAGTCATCAAAAGTGTCTTTCTATAATAGACTATGTTCCTAACTCGGGCTAGGGTAAAACCTTGGACAAGTGGACTGATGGTAGATAGTAAAGACCATTCATGATAATAGAGGAGTGAGGTGAAGGACGTATTCCAAAATGACAAGTATGCCGTCTAGGAATAGTGACATACATGTATGTTGTAAATCTTTGGCCAAAGTATCACAAGATGCTGGTTGTATTGTCTTATGACACCTAGTTTAAAGCCACATAATACTAGATGAATATTGGTAACAAATATTCAGGTATGTTCTTTAAACAAGATCACTCAGTACCTAGATTAGGGTGAAAACCAAGTATACAAAGTATACGATAAGTATTCAATACTTAAAGTGAAACATGAATAGATCGGTAGGTAACCGAGTCATGGAATGAATAGATCGAGTGTATCACCGAGTCATTTATAGCTACATATGGTTATCTGTTATGAGATTGATTGGCATTGAATGTGTGTTCTAAATAAAGTTTTATTTAGAACAATGAACATTATGTAAAAAGGAAAAAAATTCCCTTGTTTCTAAAGTCTTAAAATGGGAATGTTACAATCCATTTAATGAGTGATGTTATGTGAGTGATTGCATCCATGGTTCTCATGTGTTCCTAGATTTGTTCTTCCATAGGGGTATCTAATTTCCAATATACCAATTCCTCTTTTTATGGATTTTTTTTGTGAAATACATTGCCAAACATATTAGTATCGACTCATATCACAAATTATGTTTTCCTTCTTTAATGATCTTCATATTTTCATGAAATCATGTGGCTAGTAATTCTCGCTAGATTATATCAGATCGGGCCATAACCATATCTAACACTAATTATGCACTCACCCCATATGTGACATCCTCTTTATTTGTGTGATACATTTTTAAACAAATGGCTTTGATGGCATACCTCAGAGTAGGGTTTGGAATATTTGAAATTTTGATGCCCCTTTTGCATGTTGTGATGCCCATCGCCTTCACCGTATCTTTCATTGGGGTTTTCTTCTTTGTCAATGCAGACCATCATTTATCCCACAACCTGGTAACCTTAGCCATTACTTCTATTGTGATCTGGTATGGTTGATCGAGAAAGAGCATATTATTATGTAGACGATTGAGGAGAACTTTAATTTCCCTATCTTCTCTGTTGAAATAGAAAATTCTACTCCACGCATCTAGTTTTAATTCCGCAATGAATTTTGCATTTTTCTTGTACTCTTCTTGTTGAGTATTTGGATTTTTGCTAGCAATAATTCCTTATCTACCTCAAGTTTGGTATGATCATATTCAACACAGGGTGAATGAATGTACTTCTACAAATCCTGTGTATGCATGAATTTGAATGGAATGTGTGAAAATGTACCCTCTGGATCGTGTTTGTATGATTTTGTAGAATGCTTTTCAAATTTGGTCAGGAAAATTCCTCTTGCGTAGCTTCAATTGGAGTGTCCATATCTTCTTCTCAATTTTCCTTAATTTTTCCCTAGCTCACTTTGTGGCTCTGTTTACTCGATCTCTTCGTATGCTTGTAATTCCTTAGCTCTTTGCAATTGAACCCTTTATATAGTTTTGAGTTCCACCTACCACATTTATTGTTCCTCTAGAGGTTTAGATTATTTATTTGTTTCGTGTTTTCTTATTCATTTCATGGATTTCCTCATTATGCGGTTTGAACATGGTTTTTACGTGGAATTTTACCTTCTTTTGGGTGGCTTTATTGGATTTGACTTATAATGCAGTTTTTCCTTATCCTTTGTTTGGTGGTTTATTTTATTTATTTGTAGCATGGTTTCTTTTCTTTCTTTGTACTATGGTTTCATCCTTCTACCTTATACACGGCTTTATCTATTTCCTTCTTTGTACAGATTTTTATTTCTTTGTTTTGTGTATTTGATGATTTTATCTGTCTTTCTTTATTTTACAGTGCACGTTTCCTCCACAATTTTTATCTTCCTTTATTATGTGTGTATTCTACCTCCGCGGATTATTATTTTCATTCTCACTTTCCTTCTTAAGGGTAGATATGCCCTTACGGGTTTTCATCCTACCCCTCGACCTATCTCGCCAAATTTACGATTTTCAAATAGGTCATTATTTTCTTTATTACATGGGTATTCTTCCTCTGTGTGTATTCTTCTTCTTCCACATTTTCTTCTTTTTCTAAGGATACATATTCCCTTGTGGGTTTTCATCCTACCCCTCGACCTATGTGCTAAATTGCCAGTTTTCAAGTATGTCGGTATTTATTTTAAATTTCATGCTAAGTTACATAAATCTCAAGCCTTTCTCCATTTAAATGTCTAAGAAGTTATTTCAATTACGGTGGTCTATCGTTTTACCACTCATGAAGGTATTATTATTTCTTTAATAATGTATGGTCCCAACCATCTAACCTTCAACTTCCCCGGGTATTTAGATTTTTATGTCATACATAAGTACCTAGTCTCTAATATTAAATTATTTCTTCTTGATGTGGCATTCATGCCATGCATTCTATCTTATTTTCTCCCGTGTTTGATTATATGTGGTTATGAATCTCTTTTCATCTAATTTCACAAGTTATATTAACCTTTCATGAAGGGAGTTATCTTTTTCATCCGAATGCTAATGTAATCCTTAAGCTAGGAAGGAAAAACTCTATAGGAACCGCAACTTATAATCCATATACCAATATGAATGGAGAATACTTCATAATCCTCTTGTGTAAAATTCTCATTTTAAGACTTTAGATACAAGGGAATTTTTGTTTTGTTTTGTTTAAATTTCTTGTTCTAATTGCATAATTGAGAACACACAATCCATAACAACCATTCTTCTATCGATAACCATATGCAATTGTAATGACTCAGTGAGCTACCGATCTATTCATTCCATGACTCGGTGAACTACCGATCTATTCATGTTTAACTTAAAGTATTGAATACTTTTCTGTATATCATGTATACTTGGTTCTCTTACCCTATTCGGGGTATTGAGTGATCTGTCTAAGGAACCTATCTAAATATTTGTTATCAATATTCATCTACATCATGATCCTTAGACTAGGTGACTTAGGAAAACACGGTCAAGACTTGCGATACTTTGGCCAAATATTTCTAACATACTATTTGTATTACTTATTCCTTGATGGCATACTCACAATCTATAATACGTCCTTCACCCCACTCTATTGTTATCTAGAATGTCTTTTATTGACTCTGTCGATCCACTCATCCAAGTTTTAACCCTAGTTCAAGTTAACAACATAGGTTATGATAGGAAGAGGCTCACAAAGACTTAGGGTATGATAGCATACTGGGTCAACTAAGTCAATCCCGTGTGCCAAGGTACCCGAGTCTTAGAGGGCTACTCCTTATCCTAACTATGCTACTATTCTCGTCCTAGAGGAAAACTAAGTTCAAGTCCAAAAGTGTGTAGATCCTAACGATTAATGTAGAAGGGTGTTACCACATGTTAACTATACATTTGTATCCTCGAGAAGATCCTAATCTTCTCAAAGGTACACCCTACGATTAGCATATGCCAACATCCTATAGAATAGCCTCATCAAGATGTACATACTTCCGTAAGATTACATATGTTAAATTAATTTAGATTCTTAAATAACATTTTTCAATTTGTCCTAGAAGTTATTCATTAACCTAATAATGCTTTCAATGTTCTTTTATTGGCTTAACAAACAGGTACCCAATAACAAGACATTAATACCATAGGTTCCAATAAAAGTGACATACCCATTTCAAAGGAGTGTAACATCCACCTAGGTTGTAACGTATGAGACTTTTAAAATGAAGTCTAAAGGTTAGACTTCATGTCCTCTTTATTTCTATAACTTTAAGAGAGAGGAAGAGTCTTCCTCTCCATAGTTAAGTCCTAGGGTTTAACACACCCTTTAATCCCTTTACTATTTCTTTAGTTTTCATTGAATGTTCATTTCACATCACTTACTATTTTGAATTACATAGATAAGAACGTTACATTCTACAACTTATCTTGCTGCACCTTATTTAGGAAATCACTCTAATTTCCTTCTACGCTACTTATCGAAGAATAATTATTTAATCATATAAATAATAAGAATATCAACCATATAAAATTCCATGTTTTTCAAAAGTACAACTTTATTTACACAATCATTGCAAGTAATTCCTCATCTTTCAATTTATTTTCAAAATTATACAATTACAAGACTTATGCCTTTTAGGCATAATGCATAGCATTAACCTTTCTTTTTAAAAGAATATAAATTTTCTTTTCAATACAACTTAAGAACAATCAGAATTCTTCACAAGGAATTAGACTTAAATCAGCCAATGCATCATATAAGTTTGTGCCTTCTTTTATCACTTACGGAGTTCATCTCGCAAAATTACTAGAAGTGGGTTCAAAGAATTGAGCATGATAAGCACTAACCCTTAAAACAAAGTGAATTCCACTAACTATTTCGTAAAACAAACCTTTCTTAAAAGAACAATAAGTATACCATGCAACAAGCATAAGTAATAACAATCGAGAAAAGAATAGTAGTAATAAGCCCGAGTTCAATTCTATGAGTAAAGAGCATAATATAATATATATGTGTGTGTGTGTGTGTGTGTGTGTGTGTCTTAAAATTTAAAGTACAATTGATCCCATCAATTATCTTTAATAGACAACGGATCATAATATTTCATTGTCCCAAACCTTTCAAAATAGGATACAACACTTATTTATTTACCAAAATGCAAAGGAATTGTTTACAACATGGTTCTCATTAAGATGATACATCTATCTTCTAAACGAGAAGAAGAGAAACCATTTCACTATTCCAAACACAAAATATCCTCAAGATAGAAATAGGTTCATATCATAACCTAAGTTGTTTCATCTTAAGATTAACTATCTTCAAATCAAACATTTAAGATATTCATTAGAACAAGATAAAATAAAAATCCCAGATGGAAGGATGAAACATCAACCAACCAACATGATACATTCTCTTTTTAACAAACCAGTCATCACTCTCCTTCTATTTCATTTCCATTAATGATAAGTAAGAGAAGGTTAACCAAATAATGATTAACTTTTTCCTAAAGAATAATCAACAAAAGATTCCAAACAAATGAACTTATTCCCAACTGTATTAGAAAAGAGGCTTAACAGAAATGATCCTACCCAATAATCATTCCCTATAACTTAATTTAGTAAAAATCCTTTTTCAAGATATAAACAATTTAAGTTCATTTAAGAGTTCTCAAGGAAGGGAGTAAGAACATTTTTAAGGTAAGAAGGAGCCCAAAGCAACTTTTCTAAAAAATAATCTTCCCATTAAAGCAAGAGATTCATTTCAAATAAGAACGTTAAAACTGTGAAGGCCATACACAACCCATAGTCACAAAAAGAATCAAAAATAATCCTTTTATGGGTTCTACATTCTTTCAATGGTCCCAATCTGGAAGTGAAATCAGAGTAAGAATTAGCACTCAGAATTACCCAAGAGCTCAATCAAGACAATGTCATTGCCATACTTTTCAACATATTACATCTAGAGTAAAAACATTGAATTCTCATTAAGAACGATAAACTACAAAGATGATTCCAGTCAAAACTCGCAGAGTTTACCAAACATCTCACAAGACCATGTTCCAGTTTTCTCCATGCACATACAACTAATTCTTATGCATGCAACTGTTTCTTTTAAAAAATCTAAGTTTACAATAATTCACCCTAAACGAACTCAAATTAAATGACAATATCTAACAACATATTTAAGAAAATACGTTCTTTCCAAGACTCGAAATACAAATCCAAGCACCATGTTGAGCATAAGTTCCTACCAAGATAAAAATCATTCAAATGATTATAAGCAAGTTTGGGTAACTTATGTTCCCTCTTGGTTTACATCTTTAAACAAGGAAAACTAGAAGGAATACCAACTGAACAGAAACCTTACTCAGGTTTCTATTTCCAATAATTAAGAAATAATTTCCCTAAATTGCTTTGCATCATATCACCCCATATTGGGTTAATATAACTCCCGCATTGTAATACTAAATAAAATTCAATGAATAAACCTTTAAATAGTTTGAATTAAGAATCAAGCTTCATTTTCAAATAACTATCTTATCAAACCTTTCTTGACAACTGAAGCGGTTTGTAAGATCACTAAAAGAGTTCAAACTAAACACCATAAAAGTACTAAGGCCATATTCTTAATGAACTCTCAATATAATACATAAGGTCACAATAAAACACAAACACCAACCAAATGTGGACTAGTAACAGTCCATAATATCATGATAATACCACACAAATATCACACCGTGTTAGGGTTTTAGCAACAAAAATGTTCGCAAGTTAGAAAACAAGAACCAAGCCATCTACTACTCCATTCACAGTTCCTTATATTTATGAAATGAAACACAAGCATCATAGCACCAAGAACCCGACAACAGTTCCCAAATACCCAAAAATTTCCAACAGAACTTGAGCTTGCATACAATTTTTCATAAAAAAACATGAGCTCTTTACTAGCTTGAGATCACAAAACATTAGTTTCATCAGAAACAGGTGGAACACCAGATTCTCCAAAGAACTTCAAAATAATACATTGGTACAAAAGTCAACAAAAACCTAACCATTAGTTACCAAATCTAGTTAAGCCAAGCAGAGTTACAGAGTCATTCTTGCATGCATTTTTCATGTGCTTAAACAAACACATACTATATTTTTAACAGACCGCTTTTGCAAAGGATTGAAACCAAGAATTCAAGATTTAATAAACTCAGTAACTAAACAACCAGGTACATCATGCAAAGTGAAATCACAATAGAGAAGAGATGATTTTATGAAAACATCTAGAAGAGAGCATGAGATTTTAACGGTTAGAGCCTATCATGCCCGATAGTGTCTCTGTCCAAATCAAATAAAACCTCCAACTGAGCTCACTACTCCTCCTCTTCTCCATGAAAGATAAAACAACCAAATTCCTTTTCTAGAATTCCTCTTATACACTCGTAAAATGAAAATAGATCCAAAACTTCAAAAATATCCATGAAGTGCAGTTCGGTCTGCTGATTTGAAAAACTAGAGAGCATGCAGAACAAAGATCGTGAGACATGCAAAGTGAAACAACCCAAGAAAAATCTTCCGCATGCCTTCCAAGATGGTTTGGGCTCAAAAACTAAAAACAATTTATTCCATTAATTCCTATTTTCCCACCTATCCTTCCTTACCACCACCTTCCAATTTTGGTGAATGCCAAGTTCAAAATAACAAGCATTTTAAATTTTAGTGATACTGCCACCTAAGCCTCTACCAAGCCAACTAGCCCCTGCCAAAGCTGGCAGTACCACGTACATTAAAAACCTTATCAACATCATAAATTCTTTATGAACCATTGCCAAAATACATGTGACCACATAAATCCCCATTCATGCCCAATAGTTTATGATAGATTATTTGCTTAGGTTAGATCTTAGGTAGATTAAAAGTTATACCTTAGGATATAACACTAACAACTAACCCCCACCATAGGCCTTAGAAAATAGGTTTAGATAATTCCACATAGGTAAATAATTCAAAATGTCATAGTTTAAAGCACTAGGTTAGATCACCATATAGCCTTGTAGTAATAGGTTCAAGTTTAGTTTTAATACCTAGTAACCTTTCCAATTCCCTTAGCACCAAGTTTAGGTTAGAATCAGAATTATATCAAGTAACATAGCTTAGGTAGGAAATATTTTTACCTAGCTTAGGATCCTGTAGGTTAGTCCTTTATAGGATTCTAGTTCTCTCCTATGCCATGAACAGGCTGAAATCCCAATTACGTCAGTAATGACCTGCCATGGTTGATCTCCAAAGACCCAAACAAAACATACCACTGAATGGAAATATTTTCACACAAAAAGAGAATTAAAGAACTTGTATCTACCAAGTTTATTCCATATGTTTCTTAATTCATGGAATGCCAATTCATCAGTTGTTCACTCTGAACAGATTTAAAACATTCCTTGGATCACTGAAATTGATCCAAGGATGAGTCGGGTAAATAGATAAGTTTACAACTCTTAAAACCAAATTGCAATCTCACCTACAAGAAGTGAAAAATGAATTCAGGAAAACTATTCCAGTTCATTCAAAAGATCTTAAGAGTAGAAAATACTTATCCACATCAAGCATGATTTCCAATAATCGAGAAGAACATATCCTTATAAGGAAAATCACATGTCAACACTTGAAATGCAAAGGAGGAAAATAATAAGCTGTTAAGGGTGTTACATCTTGTATGTTATGCGGTATGCCAATAGAGAGGCGGGTATCTTCAATTCCCAATCAACAATTTGTAATGAAAAAATATTCATTAAAACCTTCTCCAATACCTTGTTAAATTCTTCCACGGTTCTATTTTCCTGAGGGTGGTATGGAGTGATTCTATTGTGATTAATCATAAATCCTCTCAATAGTTCTTGGATGGTTTCATTCACAAAGTTTTTTCCTTGATCACTAATAATACTTAGAGGGAACCCAAATCTTGTAATTATGTTCTCATATAAAACTTTATCCGCTATTTTGCATTACAATATTTTATGGGGAATGATTCTACCCACCTTGTTAGATATTTTGTTCTAGTGATGATAAATCTCACTTGAGAATGTTTGGAAGTTGGTTTAATTGGTCCTATGAAATCAATAGCCCATTTTTTGAATGACGCTAATGCCAAAACATGTCTCAATGGAATTTCATCCCTTGCATTTGGTTTTCCCACTCTTTGATAGATATCACATGATCTAGCATGTTTATGGGAATCTTTGAACAATGTAGGCCACCATAGTCGACCATCATTGCTTTCCCGATGTCTACTCCCTCCATTATGTCCACCGGCTATGCATTCATATGCTTCCATTAAAACATTTTTCCTCTCATGTTCCAAGGCTACTCTTGTAAGGACATCATCTTGTCCCTTCTTATATAACTACCCTTCAATCAAAGTAAATGGTAATGCTCTACTAAATAAATTTTTCTTCTGTTACATTCGGGTGTAATTATCTCGGGAATTCACTTGTATGTAGTAGCTAAGTAATTTCACAAAATCCCTTAGGTATGGCTTCAATTATAAACAAGTGGGATCTAAGAAAATCATCATCTATAGGCCCTTCATCTTCTCCATTCTCAATCCTTAACAAGTAATCTAGACCATTATTTAACTTCCTAGGTTTGACTGCTACCGTAAAATCAAATTCATAAAAGAGCATAAGCCACTTACAAATCCTTCCTTGTAACATCGGTCTATTTATAAGGTACTTCAATGGTTCATGATCAGTGTAAAATGTGAAGGAAGTGGCTAATAAATATTGTCTATATTTCATAAGAGCATAAACCATACTTAAGGCCTCCCTTTCTATTGTAGTATAGTTCCTTTCCACCTTGGCTAGCTTCTGTTAGCAAATGCTACTGGATGGTCCATCATCTCTCTAGGCTATGTCAAGAAAACTCCAATTGCTATTCTAGATGCATCCACATGGACATGGAATGGTATCTTCCAATCAGGAAAAATCAAAATAGGTACATGTAGAATTTTGTCTTTTAAAATCTCAAATGCATATGCACACTCTTTAGACCAAGGTATTTGTTTATTTTTTCTCTTCTTTAGCAATTCCTCTAGAGGAGCACTTATTTCTACGTAGTTCTTGATGAACTTCCTATGATAATTGGTGTATCCCATAATTGTCCTCATGTCCTTTTGAGTTTTTTGAGGTGGTAAATTTACAATCAATGAAGTCTTCAAAGGATCAATTGGAAAACCTTCCTTACATATTATGTGCCCCAATAGAGTAACAAAGGGAGTGAAAAAGATATATTTTTTCAAATTTAAAAAGATTTGTAAAGCTCTACATCTTTGAAACATCAATCTCAATATTTGTATATGATTTTGTAGTAGGCTATAAACTATCCAATCATCAAGATAAACCTCTAGAAAATCATGAATGAAATATTTGAAGGCATTTATCATGATCCTACTAAATGCTGCTAGTGCATTCTTCAGTCCAAACGACATGAATGTATACATGAATGATCCCCATTTGGTGGAAAAAGTGTTCTTGGGTTGGTCCTCTTGAGAAATTTTGACTTGCTAGTACCCAGAGAAACCATCTGTGAAGGAATATACTTCTCTGAAAACCACATTCTCTATTACTTTTTCGTAAAGGGAGTTGGAAAACAATCATGTATACAAGCTTTGTTTAACACCTGATAATCTACACACACGTGGATCTCTCTAGTATTTTTATTTTGGATCACCATGGGAATGATCCATTTTGCATAATCAACTAGTTTAATGATCCTAACACATAATATTTTATCAATTTCAGATTTCACCTTCACCTTTAAATTTGGGTTTAGTCTGTAGGGCCTTTTCATCATTGGTTTGAACCCCTCTTTGATCTAAATTTTCATTATTCCAACTTATTATTTAATCCTTTTGAGTTCTTTTAAATATTTTGGGAAAATTTCTTAGAAATCTTGTAACAATTCCACTACCTTAGCTACTTCTTCCTCTATCTAGTAATCTCCAATTTTAGCCATTTTTTTAGTTCCCTTTGTCCCAATATTTTCATTCCTGATTTTCAATGGCTGGTAGTAGTATTTTTCTCCTTCATCTTTATTTTCTACTATTTTTCTCTCATCTTCTATAACTTTGTATCTTAAGTTCTCAGGTTTTTCTTCCTTTTCTTGTTTCTCCACATTATAGCATCTTGCCATCTCTCACATCTTTATTGGGTTATCTTGTGTGGTTTTAGGATCTCCCATTTTGTCTTTTATTTTTCCTTAGAAAATTATTTTTGGATTCCTATGGAGTCATAAATAAGAATGTTCTAATCTTCTATAGAGCCCTCAAAATGTTTAAATCCACATCCCAAAAGTTAAAAGTATGGAAGAAATCTTTCACTATTTGATTCCATTATTTTTTTCTCACCTAATCTCTTGGCGTGTGTACCATGATCATGGTATGGGCCCAAGGGTCCATAAAAACAATTGATTCCATAAAAAGGGAGAGGTATTGCTGCATAACCTCAAATGTTAATCACATGCTTGAATATGTTTGCATGGATTTGTTTCTCCAGTGTATCCAGGGATTGTGGCATAATAGCCTTCACTCTCCAAGAATCTAGCTTTTAATAGTATAGTTACTGATTTCTAATGAGAGATAGTTGTTTTGTGTACCACCCAACAACTCACAACATTTATGGTCAAAGTATCATCCAATGCTTCCATCCTTTCCTTTTCATTAGGAAATATTCTCTCCATGATTTTGATATATCCTTCTAGATCTCCAAAGCCTGAATATTTTGGTAATGTCTGATGAGATGCCCCATTGCTCAATCTGTATACTCTCTTGATTGGAAGTTTTTTCACTTCTTATTTCACATAAAAATCCTCTTTAGCTGGCATAAATATCTCCCTTTCTTCTTATTCTTAAAATGTATCTTTGGTGGGTACAAAAATGTCACCCGTGACATAGTAACTATCTTCTAAAGTGATGATTCTTGGTGGTATCCTTCTTGTGTAATGTAAATTTTGAGTCCTTGATTCAGGGAACCCATGTATCCATGTGTCCACCACATTATCTGAGCTCTTAGTAGTATCTTCTGATTTAACTGATATCTCCCCATCTGAATTTGTCTCAAAATCTTTGTCAATATTAGAAAATTTACTTAATGCATAGACTCCTTGGATGTCATCAAAGTCTTCTCCTTCTATGTCATGCCATACTTCTTCGGCCCATGTGGCACTCATACCTACATGTAGAGGTACATGAACACATATGCCATTTGTACTTAAGGTCACCTCTTCTTCTTCAAAGCTCAATGTTCCATTAAAGTATACAAACTACACTAAGGCTAAGATGGCATTATATGAGGAATTCTCAGATACATTTTCTAGTACTTAAAAATTCACCATATTTTTATCCCCATAAAATTCACTACTACATTCTTTAGTACCCCTAATGTTTGTCTTGATGACCCATCTGCTAATCCAATGGTATCTTGTGGGTTCCAAATTAGGTCTTTAAAGCATTTCCCATGAGGTTTTATATATCATATTAACATCTCGCACCAAGATCCGATAATACTTTAGTGATGGTAGTATAGAAAATATTTACATCTAGGTAGATGGTAGACTTCCTCCATGTTCGTTGAGTCCAGAATAAGTTACCTTTTTTTCTTATTGTATCCCCCCTCAATTATATGGACATGACATGTTCTCTCTTCTTTATTCTAGTATTTTCTGAATTGTTTCAGTTTATCTATCAACCCATTATTGATGGTTAATTTTTGCTAGATCCTTTAAGGCTTTAGCCTCTTCTTCCATGAAACAATTTTCTACCTTTCTTCACTTCCCGTGCTTCATAGATGAGTCATCTACTCTTTTCAAATTATTTAAAATGTAATTCAAGTCAAATATCTATAGGATTCCACCCTTGTCATTGGAAGAATGATGTTCTTAGGGAAATATGATTATTTTTTTCATTTTAGGGACCACCTCATTCTTGGAAAAACTTCTAGTTGTGAAAACAACTCTATATCGATGTTTTTCACTGTTCTTTCCATTTCTTTCTACTTTCCTCCTCCTATAACTTTATTTTTTTCTTCTTCCTTCTTCTCTTTATTGGTGGTTCTTGATTATTAATCCCCACTGATTTGTCTTTAGCTACAGTTTCTTCATTCCAAGGGATTATAGTAACATGTTATACTTTTACGTAGGCATCTTTTGCTAACGCCTCTGATGTTATTGCTCCACTTCTATAGAATTGTGCGGCTTACAGAAAATGGAATGCATCATGTCCCTTATTATGGAAAAATACACATGGATCAAGTTTTGTGTAATTTCTATCAAGGTTCCCATCTTTCCCACACTTATATCAATTCATTGGTCTTCTATCTTGGTAACCGCCTCCTTGATTATACCCCCTACGGTAACCACCATCATTATATCCTTGATATCCTTGGTAACCTCTACCTCCTTGATAATTTTCATAGCCTCCTCTATACCCTCCTCTATATCCTCCTCTAAAACCTCCTCTAAATCCACCACAATACCCTCCGTGGTAACCTCCATCATTGTAACCTTTATAGTTAGGGTTATAATTGTTTCCATGATATCCTCCTCCAAATCGGCTGGTCTCCTTTTCAATTTGGGTAATATGGTGTGGTTATCATTTTTATGAGGGTTTTGTAGGTGGTGGAGGTTCTGTAATCATATGTGGTTGTGTAGGAGGAGGGTTAGGTGTTGTATTCTATCTCGTGGCCATAGCTCTCCTAGAAGCATAATCCTTCAAGTCTTCTAATGCATCCACCGAGGGGAAAGTATGATGATAATGATTGTATGAACCACATGTAGTATAATACATCAATTGGTTTGTAGGAGGAGTAACTTCTAATAAAGGAAAAGTTTCTTGAGTATGTTGGTCCCAAAGTCTACAGATCCTACACCATGTTCTTTCTAAAGGCAGTGTGTTACTAGAGGATTCTTTTTGTGATGAATGAACTCTTGCCACAACTATTCTCTTTACATTCTCATCATGTGTGAAATTACTTATCTTATCTGCTTGGGAACAATAGACTGTATACCATATATTTAGCCTCATATTACTCTTTGGTGGGGAATTACTTCTTAATCCTTTAGTTCTTTGAATTTCCTGCTGTAATTTCAATTTTTCTAGCTCTAACTACACCCTCTCTAATTCAGTATTAATTGAAGTTTCCCCTTCTCTTCTCCATGGCTGGGATTCTAGTTTGATTTCCATTTCAATTTCTTCTAATAATGATTTAAACTTTTGAGAATCTAATTCCACTCTGAGGTAAGGAAGTATCCCCGAGGTGAACCACTTAACTCTCTAATTATCTGTCAGGGGCTCTTCCGATTTTCTAGTAATAATGTTACACCTCTTACTAAATTCCTTCACTGATTATACTTCTCTTTGTATAAGATCCCTTATCCTACTTACTCCTTTTGATGGTGCTTCAGGGAAATGAAACTCAATTTTAAATTCTTTCTCAATATCAGCCCAGGGTTTTTCTCCTTAAGAATTTAGCCTCACGTACTAACGCAATGCATCATCCCTTAATAAGCATGAAAAATCTTGTATTTTCACAACCTCATCTATGGTGTTATTACTCTTCCAGTAGGATTCCAATAGGAATAAGTGTTCCAATGCATCGTTAGAGTCCTTGTAAAAAATGGGCATCTTAATATTTTGTGCCATTTTTGTTCGTGTATTTGTTCTAGGCTGAATAATAGGTTGTTACTTAACTTGCTTTACTTTCTTTGTCTGGTTATGAACTAGTTTTGAATTTCTCTTTCTTCCCTTATCTCTACCTAAATTGATATCAAAGTAAAGTTTTCCTAATAATTCTTGGAACTCTCACACTATTTCTTGTCTTCTCTAACTCTCTTCTCACAATAGTTGATATATTTCTTCTAAACTATTTTCTTTTTATAAATTCTCAAATAGTGTATCAAGTGGTACATGGAATGACATCTACTTTGGGGCTCATCTCCTTTAGGTCTATGTTTTGGTTGGAGGTGCATATTTATTTGATGAATTTTCATAACTAGTATTCTCCATAACTACCTTTCTATCTTTATTGTTCCTTAATCTACATTCTTCTTCTAATCCATCATCACTTCCTCTCTTTTTACTTTGTTTCTCTTTCTCTCTTCCTTGATTTTCCTCTCTACCTCTCTCTTCATTTTTTTCTTCTACTATCTCTATGTTTTATTTTTCTATATTTTATTCTTCTTTATTCTCCTCATCCACTATTTTTATTTTCTCCCAAAATTATTTTGTAGACACCAAATTTAGGTCACAATCCCTCTAGCCCCTTTCAATTAAGTAATTAAACACATACACCTAGCCATGACCCCTTCTACACATTAGTATTAATTTAATTACCCATAATTAAATTAATCCTCATCCTCACACCATTATTTATTTTAATTACCTTAATTAAACTAATATCCACCTCACCTTTCCACCTCATCCTAGACCCATTCCTATCCTATTAATGAACTTAGACCAAGTCCCCACTTATCCTAACCAACTAGGACTTTTTCCAACCCTAATTATTCATGACCTATTAATCCTCTAACTAATTTCACACTCTAATTTATGTCATTCAACACTCTAGACCCGGACTAAGCCAAAGACCATGCCAAATTTGGGAGAAAAACCTATTTTTGGAAAATTATACCAATTCTCCTTAACCAACGCTAGTTATCTCTTGGAAGATGCCGAATCCCTAACCGCTATCGTTACCTTAAATAAGAGTTTCTAAATTTTCATGGGTTCTCTAATTAATTCATTCACTGAAGCTTTGACATTCTAATTCTTGAGCACTCAAGCTACTCGATGATGAATTAGCACCCATCGGATCTTCACCAACATCCTTTCATCTCATCCAAAACTTCAGATCATCACAAAAGAGCACATAGATCCAATGTCATGACCTTTGGACACATTCTCATATCTCCCATAAATGCTCATCAATCATCAAATACCTTCAGATCTACATGTTACCAGATAAGTAATTCATTCTTATTTATTACACTTTTGTTTTGATCTTAAGTCTTTCATTTACACCTTTCATCCGATCCTTCTCTTTCCCGAATACCACCTTTCACCTGTTTACCAACTATTTCACCAACCTGAACCATTTCACCCATCCTAACACCTCTACCACCCTTTCCGAGCCTTAACAAAAATCATATCATCCTTCCCCATGTAGACACCAAAATTGGGTCATACTTCCATTAAAACCCCATTCATTAAATTAACCATATCCTACCCATTCATATCCCCTAGTGCACATGTTAATTGAATTAATTATCTTAATTAAATTAATTAATATCCTCACTTAACCACCTCACCTAGCCAACTCACCTAACCACCTCACTCAAATAACCTACTCAAACCTCATTAATGACCTAAGACCAATTCTAAGCTTATCCTAACCAACTAGGACTTAGTATAAACCAAGACTTAACTCTTATTAAAAAACCTAAAAACACCGGTACTTTTATTTCCACGATCCATCACTCAAGACTTAGAAGAAAGTTGGAGATCACGCCAAAAATAGAAAAAATCTAGATTTTTGGCCAACCTAGATATTCCTGTCTTGACCGACGCCCATTATATCTCAACCGATGTTGGTCCCCTAACGCTTCCGGTTAGGTTAAATACATTTCCAAAATCCTTTTCCTAGGTTGATCATTTGATTCAGGATCTCATACGAATAGATACTTGGAGCACTCAAATTTCTGAAGCACTCAGGAAAAATAAAACACATGGGAGCACTACCAATAACCATTTGGCATTCATCATCTTCTTCACAATCATAGATTCACACATAGAGAACTATAAAGGTTAGAAATACCATGAAACAAATACAATGGATCTTCTCTTTGGATCTCTACCCTCACTATCTTCATCACCTACGTTCTCTAAATCTATTGTTTAGTAAGTACCTAACACCTCTTCATTTATCTCCATTTTCTTTCAGTAAGATTTATTATTCATCTTAGTAGTTTATCTTTCTCCACACCGTATACTTCCTTCCTCCCACCAACCTATCACTTTACCATACTTGGCACTTTTACTGTCTTCACCCTCTTCTAATCATCTTTGAGTCTTCAAGACCATTTTATGACCTCACCCTCACCATTTCCAACCTTTGTGAAATCACAGGGAGTCTGAAAAACCAACTCCAAGAACTTTATGATAATTTCCCCTATCGACACCAATTAACCAACTAATGTCAATCATTCTACTAACTAGCATTGGTCATACAACCGACGTCGGTTACTTTGTATGGAAATATACCTTAGACCAAAGTGTGATAACACCTACTTCCCAACAACCCATAACCATTTCTAATCTTTACCATACTGCAACGCAACACCACACCACCAATCACCGACCCGCGTTTTGACCTCAATCACCTTTTACCTGACCTTTATTATTATTTTGTATGAGATACCTAAATCATTTCAATTCCAATAGGATCATTATTTCATGTATATTTTAAATAGCATTAATACTATTATATAAAAATTGCATTAACATCTGTTTAGGAAGCATCACGCTTCCGTATCTATCTTTCATTAGGAACTCCAATTATTTTTTTGTTTAACTCTATCTAGTGGTATTGTTTTGCATTTACAAGTAGTTCCTTCTAGCCAAAAGGGATCTCTCATAGTCAACTTGGATCAAGAAATTAGAACATGCACACAACCTTCAATTGACATTACAAACATGTATTCCTCCTTGGCCTACTACCCTTATCTGTTTCATTAATTTACTAAGAATCCGATGAAACATTTTGGCATGCCCAGTGGGACCCATCCGAGGTTCCTTGCATTTTTTTATTCTTAGGGAACCATTGTATGTTTGTTTCTTTTCAAAAGGAAGTTAACATTAAATTCTCTCCCTAGGAATCTTCTACTTGTCTCAGTGACATTTGTATTTCAAGACTAAAATGAATCCTTCTTTCTTTTCTTACATTTACATTAGTGAAATTCATATCATTTCCTATTCACTCTTTGTTTACATCGAATATCACATTTCAATTTGGGTTTTAAAATACTTGCATTTCATATTTCTATGTTTGCATTTCTATCTCACATTAAAATTGAAGGCAACCTATATTTGGAAGTCATTCCCAATCGATGGTTGAAATAATTGAATCGTAGAGCACATTCTCTTCTCTCTTTGAAAAATTGCACAAAAATAAACTCAAACATCTTCTTAAACAACACCTCACCTGGAAAAAGTTGTCAACGATCACATGATGATCGAGAGGATTGATAGTGGGCACCCAATTTTTTTTCTCTGTCCATTCATTAACTCAGAGAAAGGACCACCCCCACAAAAGCATAACCTAAAACCATCCTAAGATCTTTCCTCTTCATAGGATACCCTCTTTCCAAGAAAAAACTTTGTTATATTCACAATTTAGTTTAAAATAGCATAAGATAAAACATAAAATTCACTCATAGGATTTCGTGTTTTTCTTATTTTTTTCTTGAGTTGTGTTTTGAGTTATGAGGTCATGTTCTTCATTTTATTTTATTCCTTTCACACCCCACAATTATAGTTGGTGTATTCTGAATTTTTTTGGGTGTGTTAGGGTCCATTACTATCATACTCAAGTTTTGGGTTGATAGTTTATTTGATCTAAGTCACAAAAATCAAATTCTTCCACCTTTTCAAATTTACATGATGAACGGCATCATTTTCATTTGTCTATCATCACTTTACCTAATCTGTTATTAGTTTCCATCTTTTTTTTTCATTTAACTAAAAACAATATTCACCAAATTTTATGTTCTTTCTGAAGTCTTCAGACACATCATCATGCCTATGGACCTTTAGAATCACTGTACAATCTAGTTTTTTATTTCATTTTCATTATTTATTTCCTTATTTATAAAACTTTTGATTTCCTATAGTAACCAATATCGGTCACCCTGACCATCATCGGTTACCATATCACCATCATCGGTTAAGCTATCCACCGCTAATTCATGTGTTTTAATTCCTAATTAAAATAATGACCAGTTTCACCTCCTAGAACCTATTTTTCTTCATTTATTTTGTTTATTTTTTTCATTTACAGAGAACAGACATCGAGCCGACACCAACTCACATGGTTTTGACTCATAGTCAAGCCAACACCCTTGTATTCCATGAAATCCTAAGCCTCTCCCACATAGCCCATCACCACCTTCCATCCTGTCACCTATGGATCCTACTCAGCCCATTATCATCAGTATCGGTGATGAGGAGTTTGTAATAATTCTTGACCATAACCCCACTTCCTTACAACATTATCTCACCTATTCCTCTACTCGCGATTCATTAGGAAAGTTTGTATATGACATCCTTGTGTCCTTTCCTCCTACCTTCCCCTCACTTACGTGTTAGCTACCACTAGCTCGGTATTACCTTCTTCCACCTTACTACCCATAGTATCCCAAATTGACCCCACATCATCAATATATGTAGCACCTATAGCATCGGTCACACTTTTGATGTCAGTTTCTCCCATGGTGTCAACCATTCCTTCATCATCCACCTTGAGCATAGCCTGTCTGCACCTACCACCTCATATATACCTATTGCATTGTAGCCACCCATGGTGTCAACAACCCATACCCCATTCCAAAACATCATCCTCTCTATCCCACAATCTTTACCTCCAATCACTACAAGGATTGCTACATCTACCCCACCTACTTACACATATCACCAATAACCCCCAATATTTTCTATCGCTTATTCAGAATATTTTTCACCTGTATCTATTCCCCTTGCATAGTTCTCAAAATCATCACCACCATATACTAGGATGTCATCCACATCATACATTCATCATCAACCTCCTTATATTGCAGGGGGTTCTCAATCATCACAACCTACCAACAACCTTATTAAAATGATGATGGAAAATATGCAAACATTGGAAGCATCGGTTTCTGGATCTCGTAACTCCTTAACCTACGATGAAATCTATAATGAGCCCATTCATCCATCTATTCCCATTTACCCATACCCTATGCATTAGGAAATGCCCAAATTCAACCGGTTCAACAGTAAAGAAGACCCACAACAACACTTGCGATCTTTCAAACATGGGTGTTATCTAATCACCCACGATGATGCTTTACTCCTACAAACATTCCTAATGTCCTTAACAAGACTTCGTGTTAGATTGGTATAGTAGTCTACCCAAACATTCCATTTACTCATTTAATGAAGTGGATCAAGCCTTCCCGACCCTTTTTCGATCAATATCATCAAGAAGGTCACCATGACCGACTTGTATTCAACACATGAATATGACGACGAATCTATCACAAATTTTGTCACTTGTTGGCAAACCCTCATCAACTAACTAACATTCTAGTTGCCTAAAATTGAGCTTATAGAGTTGTTCACTAGAGCTTGTGCCAAGCACATCTCACCAACTGTCCAAGTACAAACCTTCCGTACCTTTGACGAAGCATTTACCATGGCACAAAAATTGGAAATTCGTGTCATTGAAGAGAAGAAAATTCAATTGTGGAACAAAAACGTCACCTTTAAATCAAATGATACCTCCTCTTAAAAAACCCAAAAATAGTTAATCAAAAGCCAAAGGATCTACCAACGCAGTAGTTTTAAAGGCTGGCCCATCTCACCCCTCTAATCAATCAAAACCTACCTCTAACCTTTCTCCCATTCAATCTTTTTAGTTCAGACGGGAGCAACGAAAATACACTCCAATCGGGGAGCCTTATTATTTAGTATTAGAAAAACTTCTTAAGGCCGAGTCATTGATCTTCCACCCATAAAACCACATACTGGTTTCAGCCCCGCTCGTCCCATGATTGTATGGTACAAGGAACATGACTATTGTAACTATCATCATGTAAAGGGCCATAGCGATGGTAATTGTATAACCTTCAAGAACATTGTCTAGGAAATGTTAGATAATGGAGATCTCATCCTAGACAACCCAAACACACCCACAAATCAAAACTTGCATATCTTCAAGAAACCATTCCCTAATCATACCCCGTCATCTAACCAAAGTGGTGAAATTTCAACTAATGACAATAATTTCTGTGAAGTCCATGCTATTTTCAAATTCGTACCAACCATTCCTCAATTTACTCCTATCCCCTCTATCGAGGAGATTCTAGTATGAGCTCCTTTATCCATGGAGGATCCTACCTCATCTATTCCTTCACCCACAGAGGAGTCCAAAATTTTTGTCGATGCATTTTCACCACCCACCTCATAACCTAATGAACAACCTACGGTGTTAACTCTCCTACCCATGGGAGAGTCATGCTCACCTTCCTCTCCACCAAAAGAGGAACCTACCTCATCCCACCTACCATCTCTCTTACCCATAGGGGATCATTTAAACGTGCCACTACCTATTGGTGAAATTTCCCCATTAGCCTACTAGGATCCCGTTGATTTTCTCTCGGCTCTCTTACCTACAAAATTCAAACCCAACTAGTTCCTTGTCTCATAGACATATTTTATAGGGATTTCCACTAAGCCAATGTCATATCCTCTTACAACAGTGTCATTTTCACGCCTAGATGACCGCTTGGATTACATTGATAATTCCATGCTTTGGGGATGCCTTCAGGCTACCCTTTTCAACCCAAATGCAAATGTCACATGTGGATACCTCCATGATCTATCTCGAAGGTATTTCAAGCAACCAAATCAACCATGACCATGCCTATTGAAATGACCTCTTCTTCATCACCCTCACCTACACCTAAACCTTTACCAACAACCAAACCCATTCCTATGCCTAAGAACCTACCTACACCTACACCTCCCCCACATCTAGACCCATTACCACATTGGGTGTCATGCCAACATCAAGTCTAGTTCATCCTCCTATCAAATTGGATTTAGCCACATATTTCCAAGGTTGCACATACCAATTTCATCCACTACGCCTTTGTCACCTCTGCCTTTTTTTTTTATCCTAGGGTCTCATCCGTCTACCTTATTCAAATAACCCTTACCCAAGGAAAATAAAAAATGTAGCATCCCACTTCTTCATCATGATCCTTTATTACACCTAACCTACCTGCACAACATACACCTTTTCCATCACCCACATCTTTCTTACCACCTATACCCCCACCACCAACAATAGCCTCATCACTACCTATGATATTTCCTTCTCTTCAACCCATACCTTCCACCTTGCCTCTGCTAGTAACCTTCACCGCACCTCCTTTATCACCTTGGATAACTCATCCTTTTCCACCATCTACTTTCCCTTCTACATCATGTATGCCTCCTTCACCTTTACCTAGGAGGGTGCAACCAAAATTGAAAAACCCACTACCCTCCAAAGAGGTAGTTAAGCCTACAACACCTTCTATTGCTAGTTCATCTACTACGCCTTTACCCAAGAAGGTACAACCCAAGCCTAAAATAGTACCACCTACCAAACTAGTGGTCAAACCTATCCCACCTCCAATTCCACCTCCTATAGCACCTCTCCCACCATGATCACCCACACTTCAACCTAAACCCACACTCACTTCACACTATGATCCATTGGTAGGATCTTACGCTAATATTCTAGCCAACCTTTTAGAGACCACTTTGTCATCACATTACCACCACTTAGACCTTATGACCCACTCAAACCCAAACCAAAAGGGTTTGACGAGACTAAAATTTGTGCCTACCATTGTGTGTCAAGACATGATGTAGAAAATTGTAAGGCTCTGAAAACCGTTCTTCTCCAATTATGTCCTCCTAAAGAAAACTTTGATGATGATGATATTCTAGATGAGGACCTGTTTCACCCACACCAATCACCACATACCCTCAGCCCTTACCTATTCAATGACCCACATCTCCACCTCCACAACCTTTTTATCTGCCTCCAAGATTTGAGATCAACATGGTCCGCATAAGAGAGTTAGCCAAACCCCCACCCAAATGTCAATGTGTTGCTTTCTTTGCACAACACCAGTATATGCCCTCATCCTTCTATTGCCCATCTTGTCACTACACATATCACGACTCATTTGCTCCTTCACCCCATATCAATATGGTTAACATTGCTACTCGCGCCCAAAAATACAAAGGAAAGGAGAAAGTAACCAACCCATCCACCAATCTTGCTCCCAATATACCATCTAAACTTGCACCAAAATTCACCATATGGAGACCCGCATATCCTATTTCTGATGGATTCACCCATCGTACAATGATAAAAATTACACCAATCCCCTCTAAAAATGTCTTTATATGACCTCATCCAAACTTCTAAATCCCATTGACAGGCCCTCATGGAGGTTCTACAATCCATCGAGGTTTTACCTAATGACCTGACACCTATGGCCTCCATTATCACCCCTCACCATGTGGCGTCTCTCATCAATTCATTTCCTTCCTCTACGGTTGCCACTACTCACCAAGTAGCCACTCTCGGTTTCTCGCGAAAAATGAGATTATACCTCTCCAATCAAATGATCCTAATCCTTCCCTTTTCATCTCTGTTTATATTGATAATATACATGTTCGATGTGTTATGATCAATGATGGTGCCAACATTAACATCATCTCTTCCCATGTGTACAACGAAATGTGCATCCTTGTCAATTACATGAATAATAACCCAATTATGTTGCATTCATTCAATGATGCCATCACTTCCACCCTTGGCACCATCATTCTCCATGTTTTTGTGGGCCCCCATACTATTCTAAAATTGTTCTATGTCTTAGAGGGGGAATTCCAAAGTATAACTTGTTGCTTGGCTGACCTTGGATCCACATCATGGGTTGTGTTCCTTCAACCTTACATCGATGTGTAAAATTTGAACATGAAGGACATAACTATACCATCCCCGCTGACCCTTCACCATTCAAAACCTATAACATGTTGTACCAACCTAATGATGTCCTTGTACCAGTTAAGGCAAGGCATCTACCACTACCTGTCACTTCTCCTTCACCCATAACCCAATCCACTAATGTTATCGCTACCTCTCCCATGCCTAATTCCTCTATTCCCACTACTATCGCAACCTCTACTGCAAGCTGACTCATCCACTAACCCATCTACTTCTCAACCAACCAATGCTTCTTCTTCCCAATCTCCTTATGATTAATCTATTCGTGTTAACCATATACCAAATATTGATTCCTTAGAAGGTGTTTTTCAACATGTCACTCTGGGGGAGTATCGCCTATATAACATCAACACATTCCTTACTCCTCAAGAGTATGGTAACCTTCATTAACATCCTCACTATGATCACCACATAGGAGAGGTTTTCCCTTATATTCATCCCCACTTTCGTACCATCTTACCATATGGGGACTTGATACTTCCACCTACTCACCTGATCCACCTTCCCTAACATGAACATTTTCATCTAACCTCTAATATCTCACCAACGACCGCTTCACCCACACTTTCCTCCACCATTATGCATGGAAAGGATTTGTCTTTGGGTTCTATGAATAGGGCCACCATACTGTCATCCCATGTACCACATGTAAACAAAAAGACCACAATGGTATTGGATTTTCTGAACCATCTTCCAAGAAATCACGTTGACCTCATTGAGGATGACAAACCTTCTTCACTCCATTTACCAACTTCACCACCTTCACCCATGGATTCTATGGATCTAGAATCCATTCCTCCTAACTTTTTTTGTGAACACCATTTCCTTGGGACCTCTGACTTATCAATGTAATGACAAGGTTGCCTCTTCTCTCCCCTTCCAGTATCCTGACATGATCAAGGATGATACACCATCCATTAACATTTTTCAATTTTAGGATGATGAGTCTATTCTCACCTATCTTGGTGTGGAGGATTCATATATTCACCGATCGTTACCTTCTCGAGACACAAACTATGTTAAAAAAGCAACCATTGAAATCAATATTTACACTCTCGGGATGACCCGCCATTCTAAAGATATCCCAATATTTAGATTCTTGAATATGAATCTTCTATCTCATTCCTATGAGATCATAGCAATGCTTTTGCTTGGTCCTATGCTAATATGCCTGGTATTGAACCAAACATTGTGGTCAACAATATCGTAACTATTCTAAAGCCGGGCCCGTAAAACAAAAGCTATGAAAATGTATCCTCGCATTTCCCTTCTTGTCAAAGAAAAATTTCAAGTGCCTTCTCTTGGTTTCCTTCATCCTACCCATTAATTATTCCTAATGGATCTCCAACATCATTCCTATCACAAAAGTGATAAGGGAACTCTGTATTTACATGGATTTCCACAACCTCAACCTAGCTTTGCCCTAAAGATGACTTTCCTCTAACTAGTATAGACCAATTAATTGATCTTACCGTTGGCAATGAAATTCAATCACTCATGGAAACTTTCTCAAGTTATAAAAAATATTACTCACCCCAAAAGATTAAAAAAACACCTTCATCACTCCTGGGGTACCTTCTACTATCGAGTTATTCCTTTTGGCCTTAAAATGATGGTGCTACATATCATGGGCTATGAATTATATATTTCATGACATCATGCATCACATATTAGAAGATTATGTTGAAGACCTTCATGCCAAATCTAAACATCGATCTCGAACACCTTACATTCCTTAAGGTCATCTTTGATTGTCTCATCAAGTATTGTGTTTTCCTTCAACCTAAGAAGTGTGTCTTCATTATTATCTCACGAAAAATCCTTACTTTTATCATTTCTTTGTGTGGCATAGAAGTTGATGCCTCTAAAATCAAGGCTATTCTCGAAATGCCTCCACCTACTAACCTTTTCCAACTGTGTAGTTTGTAAGGAAAGTTGTAATCTATTCTTTGATTTATTTCACAACTTTCTGACCGTTGCCACCCATTTCATCATCTCCTCAAAAGGAAATCTCCTTCAAATGGGATGATGAATGCCATAAATCCTTTGAGGACTTAAAACAATATCTCCGCTAACCACCTGTAATCATTCCTCCTAAGGATGACCAATCATTTTACCTTTACATTTTTCTATGGATCATTCCCTAGGTGTCATGCTCACCATGTGATGAGCAACACAAGGAGAAAATGGTTTATTATATAAGATGTATGCTTTTGGACTATTAAAATCGATACACCCACGCCAAAAAAACTCTACTTAGAACTTTTTTTTGTCACCACTAAACTTTGCCATTACCTACTTAACCACAAAACCTTTGTTGTCACCAATATAGACCCCTTACATTACATGTACACTAAGCCCTACCAACATCAATGTGATGCATGTTGGCTCATGCTTCTTGTAGACCTAGACCTTGAATTCACTCATAAAAAATCTATCAAAGGCCAAACTATTGTTGACCAACTTGCAGATGCACCTCTCTCTGGAGATCAACCCTCTAACTTTGATTTCCTAGACGAATCCATCACTACCCTCTCTTTGGACGATACCATTTACCAAATGACCTTATTATTTGATGGTTCCAAATGTTAGCATGGGGGTGGTGCCAATGTTATCCTTATTCCTCTTGATAGTGAACCTCTTCCTTTATCTTTTAAATTAGATTTTGATTGTAATAACAATATCGCCGAATATGAAGCACTCGTATTAGGTCTTCAATCCGCCATCACTTTAGATAATAAATCGATTAATATATTTTGATATTCCCAATTGGTTGTAAATAAAGTTAATGGTATATACCAGTGTTGTAATGAGATACTTCAAAAGTATAAGCATCATGTAGACATACTTTTGACTACCTTTGACCACTATAAACTTCAAACCACTTCGAGTTCCACTACCAAAATTGTGGATACTATGGCCTATCTTGCTTCTCAAATACCCGCTTTACCTTTCGCCCCCAAACATATTTGTCACAACAGTAAAGGTTGCAATCACCTTAATATATATTGTGAGACGTCAATCTCATTAGAACCGTTCAAATTGACCCATGTGACCTTTGGTATAAAAATTTTGTAGACTAACTTTCACTTTCAATTCTACCTCTAGACCTTACCGTAATGGAAAATGAGCCTTTTCAAAGGTGTCTCATTATGTCATCATGGGAGGCCTTCTTTATAAATGTGGCTTTGATGGTATCCTCCTACAATGCCTTATAAGTTTTGAAATTCCCTATACCATCAAGGAAGTTCACGACGGAATTTATAGAGGTCACTTTAGTGGCTTAGTTGTCGCTAAAACACATTCTCCACCTAGGATATTATTGGCCAACCCTAAACCATGACTGTTGTGATTATGTCAAACATTGTGTGAAGTACCATCAACATGCTAATATTCATCACACACCTAGTCACACCTTACAGGTTGTATAAGACCTTTGGCCTTTCTCTCAATGGGGTTTGGATCTTGTCAAGAGATCAATCCTCATTCTTCCCAATGTCATCAATGGATTATTACCGCTACTAAATACTACACTAAATGGGTAGAAGACATACCTCTTATTTCTATAAAAGCTAAGAAAATATGTCAATTCATCAACCAACACATCATTTTTTTCTTTGGTGTTCCTCACTGTCTCATCACCGATAACGAAAAATAGTTCAAAACAAAACCCTATAGAAAATTTGTGACACACTCGCATTCAAATCCATTTTTCTTCACCTTATTATCCTTAAAAAAATGGCCAAGCCAAATCAACTAACAAAACCTTAAACAAAATTATTATGAAATTTTTTTGACTATATAAGAAAGGATTGGCATACACACATTCCTTTTGCCTTACGGTATTATCACACTAGTATTTGTACTTCAAGTGTTGCCACACCTTTCTCTCGATCTATTGTATAGAGGTTGTTCTACCTCTTGAAGTCTATATTCGTCTCTTCGTATATCACTAAAATAGATACTCATTGATGATGACTTTCACCAAGACCATTTGGCACAACTTGATTTTTTAGATGAACGTTTTCTCAATTCTCTTAACCATCTCCAAATCTACCAAAAATGTATCAAATGTGCCTACGATAAACGTGTCCATGAATAAACCTTCCAAGTCAGCAACCTCATCCTGAAGGAAAATCAACATGTAACAAAAGAGGAAAAAAGTAAATGGGGAAAATTTTCACCTAATTGGCTTGGACCCTATATCATTACTCATACCTATGGATCAGGTTATTATCATTTTTCTTCACTTGAAGGTAAACCTGAACCTAATCCCTCAATTCCTTACATCTTCGACCATTCTACTATTGAATTAAGTCCTATATCACATTCTATCTATTTAATGCTCGTCCCTTGAGCACCATTCACCTTCCATTTTACCTATTCTAAGGATCAACAAATAAACCAGGATCATGTGATTACCTATTACCTTTCAACCTTATCTTCAATATGAGTATCATGGATCTACTCATGGATAATTTTCATCTTTTTCAAGATGGAATCCCATGGTCATTCATAGTTAACCTCTGTGTGCTATAGTTTTGTCTTCAAAACAAGAGCTTATCTTTCTTTATAGTCTTGTCCATGATTTAAAATTCCAAAAGAAAAAAATTCAAAAGTAAAATGGGATTCAAATCCTAGTCAAAATTCCATAAAAATGATGACTCCTCAAAAAGGAAATCTATGGTTTCTATCTCACTTCTATAAATAGACTCCTCCCTCAAAGGATAGTTATACCAATCTAACCATATTATACATAGTCTATCATCATAAGAAGACTATTCTGTAAAAAACCATAAAATCCAATATTCCAAAGCTTCTCGCATCGATTAGCTTCACGAAGACCTCAAGGATAAAATCTACTCATCCCACATAGAATTCCTGCATTGATCAGTCTATTAAAACAAATAAAAGCAAAAGCAAAAAGAAAAAGATTAATTTTTTTGTCATGGACTTGCCTATTCTAATATTGTGTCTCTTACCAAGTCGGCATGTTGTCTCACACTAGGTTATGCTAAAACCAACCTGCTTTCACCTCATCACCTTTTTCACCCTAATTTCCTACCCACTCAAGGGTGCTGCAAATGTGACATTTCATAATCATGTGACTTTCTTCACCCTTAGAATAGTCAATCATGCAAACACCTTTAGGGTCTTATGTTCATAAGCCCATCTTTGGTATGGTATATTTTTTTTGGTTCTTACCAATTAGGCGGCTCTTTTGGTCACCTCTTACCTTTCACCTTCTTCATTACTTGTTGATTATCCTATACAGGACCAAGCCTTTGACACCTCAATTTAACCATACCTAAATGACCTAAAATCAACCATGTCTAACTAACCTAAACTTAACCACGCCTAAATGACCTAAACTCAATCGTACCTAATTGACCTAGACTTCATTATGCCTAAAACCTACCAACCCATCCCTTTACCTCGTCATATTATTCCCTAACTTATGGGAGAACTACATCAGCCTGAGGCCCCTTTTCACTGGGGCTATGTAGATAACACTTTGAGGGCATGGGGCCCTTGGAGGTTAGATTGGACACTCTTTACCCTAACCAATCCCCCATTTTTCTATTCACACTCTACCTTAGTTAGTTTCCATCTTATATACTACTTGGAAATTAAACAAACATACACGTATATAAACATGTCTACCTACCTATTTCTTACATCATCATATCATACATTAATCATTTCACATTTCCATAATATCAAATATTTCCGAATATTTCATGATAACATACAAATTCATCATCATTTATTTTTCCATGTTATCGATAACTTGGAAATTAAATCATAACAAAAAATATGACTCCATCATGCCTAACTCACATGACCAAATCATGCATATACCTAACTCCACCATGCCTAACTAACCTAACTCGATCATGCCTACATGACCTTGACTCCACCATGCCTATACTAGACTCCATCATGCCTAAATGACCTAAACTCAACCATGCCTAACTGACCTAGACTCAATCATGCCTAATTCACCTAGTTTCCATCAATACACAATGAAAATGGAAATTAAAAACATAGATACATCATCCATACAATAAGTATCATCATCTATATAAATGAGAAAGTTTGTGTATCAATACATATGTACATAGATACAAATAAATACAAGTATCTCAATCGCTCAGATACATCCTCACTATCTTTGGCATTCAAGCCAATATAAAACTCAAAATCTCAAAACTCTCATGTACAACCTCACTATCATTAGCATAGGCTGGTATATATCAAAAATAAATACTCAGATCATATCTGGTGACTAATCATCACCTCACCTGATATCCATACCTGTCTCATCTATCTCCTCCTCCTCTCCTCTAGTATGATGCCTTGCCAACATCTCTCCACCCTCATGGGTCTCGGTCTAATATCACCTCGACCATCACTCAGACTGGTCTCCATGAACTCATAGCCTCACCCTGACCCTATTTTTGGGCTCGTTGGACCCTTGTGCTCTTAGCGCTATGAATATGAGATCTAGTCATCTCACTCTACTACTGTTGTGCCATGTACTTCGCATAAGATGAGATGTCTATCCCGGCTAGTCATTAGGTGATCTTGATAGTATCGGGCCTCATTTAGCGAATCCTTAAACCTCTCTATATGCACCATCTGCAGTGGTGCCATAGGTCTCACAATAACCTATGATCTCCTCCTTTCTAATCCTAGAGTGGATCCCTATCCTTATGACCCTTGTCCTCCTCCTTATACCATGGGACCATGTCCCGCCGCCACTGTAATATGGGACCTACCCCCGATTCTATGGAGGTCCTTGTGCAACAACTTGGGCCTATAAGGTGACAACTTATTCCCGTGTAGTGGCCAAATGGCCCTGTAAACCTACTATGTGTGTGCCTGTAAGGTGGCATCCTATACTCCATCACCATCACTTCCCTTTGTAGGTGCCTATACCTAGGCTAGCTGAGCCTGGAAGGCTATCACCTAGTCCTGTAGGGTGACCACTTGTGCATGAGATGTTGTCAACTAACCATGCATACCTGTGATATGTGTCTGAAGAGTGGCCACCTGCCCCTATAAGGAATCTCTTTGTATTTTCATGGTAGCCAGATCGGGCTACCCTAGTCTCAATGGTACCTCCTATTGTTGTTCCTCTCACCACTTCCTTTAACCATCAGTGACTCCAACATCATCAATCCACCTATCCACTGGCTTCTCCTCCCCTGTTGGCACACTCGGATGTGGTGGAGACATAGGTATATCAATGTCATCTCTCTGGGACTGTGGGAAAGGTGAAGGCACATCTTGTGGAAGCCCAAACTTTGGTCTAACCCTATGTATAGGAATCAACTTGTGCTAGCTGACACACCGTCCTTGTATCCACCTCAAAATTGAAGCTCTTCTAACTCCTCCATCATACCCCTATATGAGGGATAGCCAATATAGGGTCTCCACACAATATTGACCCCTAAAATCCCCTCCAATAACCATCTGTAATATAAAACATCATGTGTGGCCCTAGCCACTCTATGCTACCCACCAAATGATACCCAACATCTGTATCAACTCGAACCGACCACCCCCAAACCAATCATGTCAAGGAAAACTAGTAGACCACACACATACCATATGCACTTATACCCAATAGTGTAATGGAAAGGTGCAACACAAACTAAACTAAACCGTAATATCCCATAGGCCCACAACTCCTATAACTCCACTAGGAATTATGGTGCCTCAGGAAAAGCACATCTACTCCTCCATATATCCGGAGTACTCCCATCAGTGCTCATGGGAATCTCCCACCCTCAACATCTAGTAAGGTGAAACAACATATTGCCTCCATCATTAATACAACCAGCCTCATCTCCTGAGGATGGGTTGCATACATATCTCCATAGATAAGGATCATGATATGGTACCTCAACTCTCCCATCACCTCCCCAAACATAGCTACTATCATCTCTACTGATGCCTATGAATAAATAGAATACACTGGGTCCCCAACAATCGGTAGTCATATGATCCTATACATGTCCTCTAGGGTGACAGTCATCTCACCCATCGTAAATGAAATGTGTTGGTTGTTTAATCCCATATATCGATGAGTGCTGACCATCAAGTTAGGATCTCAAAGCTATGTGCCTATAGCGCCGAATACCAATCACTCTAACATTTGTCATATGCTCCCCTCCTCTTAGTCATAGTGGGCCCACATCTGCACCAACATAGGTGGTACTCTGTCTCACATCCTAAGTTGGTCCCTAGCTTACAACATCAAACACACCATTTTCAAGACTTGCATACCCCAAAATCACCTATTACTCACTAAACCATACCCAACAACATCAATCACCTATTATTTAACCTACTTTCCTATCTTATCCTGCCAAACTAACCTTTCTTACCTATCTTACCCCTATGTTTCATTTACCTTAACACTCTTCATTTACCCCTTCCACCTATTTTTCTTCAAACTAGCCCTTCTTACCTATTTTTCATACCATGATCGCCATCGGTTCCATTTAACCGGTGTCAGTCACCTAAGGCTTGACCTTATCTGGGCAAAAATTGACCAACGTTGGCCAAACCTAAATTTACATTCATCTCTCGTCGTAATAACCAAAACCCTAAATCTATCCCCCATTATTAAGAAACTCCCAAAATCACCTAAATACTTACAAAAACCTACCCAAAATTGCCCTACCCTCATGCCCCAACCTATTTTACCTACTTATGTTATTCCCACCCTTCATTTCATTCCATTTTACCCACAAATTTCAATTTACAAACCCCACCCAAATTTACAATAAAAAAACCACATTTACAACACACTTTTCAACCAAATGAACAATTCAAATTACCTCCTACCTCATCTCGGTGTTGTCTCCTTGGTGGCACATCTAGCCGTTGCACCGGTGGTCCACCCGAACCCTCTCCCGCCTCTGCCATGTCCAAATCAACTACTTACCTCCAAACGAATCGAATCAATCAAACCGATATCTCATGGACCCATTAATCGTAGGCCAATCACCCACTATGTGGCTCACCAACTCATCTCAAAGTCTTGTACTATCACTTTCCATGAAGGCACTATCTCTCTATCATTTTCCCCAATGACAACAAGTTACAATGAAACCGTAAAACATGGATTTTTCTTTTATAACCCTAACTCAACATGACTAGCATCGGTCATACCAAACCGACGTCGGTAACCTTATAACCGGCATCGGTCACCTACCAATACCATTTCACCTACATTTTTTCCCACTTTGGCCTACAAACGTTACTACCCCAATACCTTGTAACCTCACCAACACCTATTACACCCTACCCACTAGCCTAAACTACCTATACATTTCCTTAATTACATTTAGGGACATGTTATTTACCTATACCTCAGCCTTACCCATGCCATGACCTACATACACTAACTAGAATAACCTTTTGTGACCTATAAAATTGTGTAGTCACTATACCTTGCGATGTTGTTACCCGTATTGTTTAGAATAATGACCTTACCTTGCCTATTACCATGATGTTTATCTTGACTAAACCTTTAGTGTCTTGGAGCACACCTAAAGGTTCCTACACCTAACTACGTCATGTTTCTTGACCATATCCTGTACCCAGATACCTGAATCACTTCAACCTTATTTGGATAAACCTATCGACCTTGGATGATGTAGAGTTTGCAAGCTCTTCAACTGGCACCGTGTTACAATCTATATGTGTGAATGCATTTTATTTTCATTACCCATTACCCAATATGACCCTTTCCCATTACCCATTACCCAATTTGACCCTTACCCATTACCCAAAGTGCCCATACCCTTACCTACAACTCACCTACCTTCACTTTCATCACTTACCCATTTATCAAACCACTCACTAATTCCATCTCACACCTCATCAACTCCTAGTTTGAGGGGGATCACCTCCACCCATACTTGGGGAAACCTCACTCCCACTTATATTTGGGGTAACCACTTCCTATTTTTGTCAGCGTCACTTATCAATATAAGCTACATGACAAAAAGGGGAAAATGTAGACACCAAAATTGGGTCATACTTCCATTAAAACCCCATTCATTAAATTAACCATATCCTACCCATTCATATCCCCTAGTGCACATGTTAATTGAATTAATTATCTTAATTAAATTAATTAATATCCTCACTTAACCACTTCACCTAGCCAACTCACCTAGCCACCTCACTCATATAACCCACTCAAACTACATTAATTACCTAAGACCAAGTCTAAACTTATCCTAACCAACTAGTACTTAGTCTAAACCTAGACTTAAATCCTATTAACAAACCTAAAAATGATCTTACTTATCTTTCCATGATCCATCAATCAAGACTCGGAATAAGGTTGGAGATCACACTTGACCTACTATTTTTCGCCAACCTTATATCTCAACCGAGTTATTGGTCCCCTAACCATTTTCAGTTAGGTTAAATACATTTCGCAAAACCTTTTCCAAGGTTGGTGATTTGAATCAGGATCTCATATGAACAAAGACTTAGAGAACTCAAATTTTTGAAGCACCCACACAAAATAAAACACACGGTGGCACTACCAATAACCATTTTGGAATTCATCATCTTATTTACAATCATGGATTCACATAGAGAAACACAGAGAGTTTTAAACTTCCATGACACTAATACGGTGACTCTTCTCTCTGGATCTCTTCCCTCACCATCTTCATCACCTACGTTCTCTAAATCTATTGTTCAGTAAGTACCTAACACCTCTTCATTTACCTCCATTTTCTTTCAGTAAGATTTATTATTCATCTCTCTGTAGTTTATCTTTCTCCACACCCGTATACTTCCTTCCTCCCACCAACCTATCACTTTACCATACCTGGCCCTTTCACCTGTCTTCACCCTCTTCTAATCATCTTTGAGTCTTCAAGACCATTTTACGACCTCACCCTCACCATTTCCAACCTCTGTGCAATCACAGGAGTCTGAAAAACCAACTCCAAAAACTTCCTAATAATTACCCCTATTGAAATCGACAGCCAACCGACGTCGGTCATTCTGCCTAACCAACATTGGTCATACAACCGACGTCGGTTATATGTCTGGAAATATACCTCAGACCAGTGAGCTAATACCCACTTCCCAACAACCCATAACCATTTCTAATCTTTACCAGACCTTACCCAGAGCTTGTACTAGACCTATAATGCAACACCAGCCAATCACCTGACCCGTTTTGACCTCAATCACCTTTTACCTGACCTTTCTTATTATTTTGTATGAGATACCTAAATCATTTCAATTCTAATAGGATCATTATTTCATGTATATTTTAAATAGCATTAATATTGTTATATAAAAAGTGGATTGACAACTGTTCAGGAAGCATCACACTTCCTAGATCTAGCTTCGCTAGGTAGTCCACTCATTGTTTTGTTTAACTCTATCTAGTGGTATTATTTTGCATTTACAGGTAGTTCCTCATATCCAAAAGAGAGCTCTCACGAGTCAACTTGAATCGGAAATTAGAACACGGGCACAAATTTCAATCAACATTACAAACATGTATTTCTCCTTGGCCTACTAACCTTATCTGTTTCATTAATTTACTAAGATTTTGATGAAACACTAAAATCCCCTTAGCTCTCTGTGTAATCAAAGAGAGACCCAAAACACCCATTATTAATATTTCTACTATATTTCCCCTACTGGAACTAGTCACCCAACTGACATCGATTGTTTTTCAATACCAAGATCGGTCGCCTAACCAATACTAGTCTCTCGTGGATCATCAATTTTTCCTAGAACAACGAGCTTATAAATTTCACCAAGCAACCCAGAACATAACTAAAATTCACCCAGACCTTGCCCAACACCTCAATGACCTTTCCCAAATAGAACCATACCTTGCATAAAGATAGATTAGTTTGTATTTCAATACTTTTCTTAATCTAGTGTGTTGATAAAGTTTTGAGAAACCGAAATCAAAGTGTTAGCAATAGGACCTTTATTTATCTCATTTATTTTCATTAATTTGATAAAATAGTGGATTGACAGCCATCTAGGAAGTGTGAGAATTCTCGAACTAGAAATTGTTTGGTATTCCACGACATATACTATTTAAATCTCTCATGTGGTCTTGTTATGCTTTAAAGGTAGTTCCTCCCAGCCAAAAGGAAGCTCTCACATTTTGTATGATCAAATTCAACAATGCACACAACATTCTCTAGAATATTCACATGTATTCCTCCTACGCCCATTAACCTTATCTTTTTACCACATTACTTTGAGGTGAAACATTTTGGCATGCTAGGTGGGGCCCCTTCTTATGTGTTCTTTACATTTTCTTCATATAGAGAATTGTCTATTTCTTTATTTTTTGAAAAAATCACATTAATTTTCTCTCTGGTTAATGTTCTCTTCTACTTATCTAAAGGAAATTTGTGATTTGGTGTTTAAAAAGAATTCTTCTTACTTTCTTTTCCACCTATATTTAGTGAAATATCTTCCTCTTCACCTATTCTCTATTTTCTACATCCAATTTCACTTTCAATTTGGGCTTAAAAATCTCTACATTTCATCCTTCATATGTTGCATTAGATCACCTAAATTTATTTACAATCTATATACTAGAGGTCATGACTAGTTGATGATTGGAAAGAATTAATCATAGTTCACACTTTCTACACACGCACCCCTATCCAAATCACTTGAACAATTTACTCACGTCTTAAACATCTTCCTTCTCGAAAATTTCCATCAATGATTAACAATTAGATTGACGATGGATCCAACTGGTGTTCTAGCCAATCATCATATCAGAGTTGGACCTCACGTAATGTGAAGTATATATTGGGAACACTTAGCCAAAATACACCTGAAACCAGCCATAGACTGCTTATAGGGTACCCTCATTGACCAAAAAATCTATTATACTCATAGTCAGTTTTAAATGGCATAAGCCACATAACATTAAAATCTGAAGCATAGGATTGACGTGTTTTGTTAGATTTTGACTGTTAAAATTGTGTTTTGAGGAGTGAGGCCATTTCTTATTATTTTTCTTATCCTTCACACCCCACCATCATAACTAGTGTATTGGTTCATTTTGGGTGTGTTAGGACTCATCACTTCCATACTCAGTTCCTGGGTTGGTGTTTTCATTTGACTTAATCACCTAAAATTCAAATTTTCATCATCTTCTCATATTCCATAAGTAACCGGCATCGATCTAGAGATTGACATCCGTTACCTCTTTTCATACGACATCGATTGACCGACCGGCATCACTTCCCTATTGTTTTGGTTATTTCTCCAAAATAGTATTCAATTCACATCCAGATATTTTTTGTGACCTATTTATGTCATTTATCACATTTCTAAGTCTCTGTTACCATCAACAAATTTCAGATCCACTCAATTTACATTCTTCATCTCTAGATTTATAAATATGTAATTTATTCACAATAACTAACATCGTCCAAAGTGACCACCATCAGTTACCCCTTTCAACCGGCATTGGTTAGCCTATCGACGTCGGTCTCTGTGTTTTTATTTTTTTGTCTAAAAAGTTACCAATTTCCATTTACCATATCTCTTCTATCTTCTTAAACTATGTTTCGCACCATCTATAGATCTCAGATAAACTTTCCTACCACTATTCACATGTTTTTGACTCACAGACAAATCAACACTCTAGTATTTCACACTAGCCATCAACCACTAACTCATATTCCTTCACCACCATTTATTTATTCACCCATGGACCCCACTTCTTCTATTGCTATATTTGTAGGTGGCAAGGAGTTCACAAAACTCCTTGATCACAATCTCGTAGCCTTGTAGTATTATGTTTCTAATTCCTCCACCTCGAACTCGTTAGGATAGCCATTATATGGGATTCATGTCTCCATTCCTCCTACCCTTTTCCCCACTTTCATATCGGCCACCACTAGTTTAGCATTGCTTGCTTCCACCTTACCACCAATCATTTCTCGATCATTCCTACATCATCTCGATATATGTTGCACCTACATCATTTATCACACCTTCAACATCCACCTCGCCATCATCTATGAATCTTAGTGTAGGGATTCCCACATCATCATCCACAATTGTCTCACAATCTCCGAGTTAGATTGACCCATTTTCAGAGTTTGGTCATGTCTATACCTGTATTCTTTCATCTATGACTAGAAGGGTCTCTAAACTTGGTCCCATACACCTATACCTTGTCTCAGACACCACATGTCACCTACGCTTCCCATTCAGGGTATATTCCATCATCATCTACTACTACTTATATCCCCCTTTCTCGGTCTTCTTCTTACTCAAAGATGACCACACACTAGAGGGGTGTCCATGCCTTATTCATATTATTTACTTGCTTATACTGCATGGTGCTCCTTCATCTAATCCTACAACCGATCTCATAAAAATGATGATTGATAAGATGCAAACCTTGGAAGTGTCTATCTATGCCTCACGTAATTGTTAGTGTAAAATCACAAAGCACCCTAGATGCAGATCGGGAGCTTCTAGGTTGATCACTCAGGCATCCAGTGTGATTGCACAACATGGAAACCTCTCTCCAAGTGTGGGACTTGTGAAACTGAGAGAGGAATCTCCAGAGAAGGTTGGTTCCTACTCCTAAACTACCTACCACAAGCTATTCCGGTGCGGTGCAAGCTAATCTAATCCTAATCTAACCATGCCAAGGAGACAGAGAGAGAGAGAGAGAAGGGAAAAACAGCAAAAGCCTACACTAAAATGGTGATACACCAGAGAAGGAGAATGTTGAACATCTATCAAAACTGCCATGGGACAAAGAGAGGTGAGCAATGGGAAGGATGGACAGATGCATCACAGGCCCAAGGATAGATTTCACACAGAAAATGTCCCAAAACTCCATGAACACAGCTCCAGACCTGCAATGAACATTCAAACATGCACAAATACCTGCAATGAAGAGAGGCAAGAAGAGAACAAGCAAAAATGAGCAAGGATGGACAGATGCATCACAAAACATGTTTTGTTGCTTCAGAAGTTTACACAGAACATCATTCCATTAGTAAGAGGCAAAAACGCCATTACAGAGTAGGGAGGAGGTTCGAACTCCATTTTCAACCCTAGAGAAGAAAAGAAGGGAGGGCAGAGCAGAAAGAATGAACAACTTCTTCAAATGAGCCAAATCTGGCTTTTTACATTGCATGGGTCGAGCCCAGGGGACAGAAACGTGGGAAAACGTGCAAGCCCATTCCTCATTGACTGCAGATGCATTAAAATGGCATGGGATACCTTACCAACCCATACCCTACCATCTTTGACTGATTTGGAGGAGAATGTGACCCATTCTACATTAATTTGGCCGCTGAAATGTCACTTCTGGCCGTGCTGAAGAAGAATGCGACCCATTAGCATTAAAACAAGGTTGTTGAAATGTCGCTCTGGCCATTATCACACGTCAGAGCCGTTTCTCAATTTTCTCTCCAGAATACACCAAAACTCAAGATTGATCCTAGAATCATGCAGAGAATTTCAACAGCTTTCTGTTGATATAAAGAACGTGCAAATCCGAGCTCTGGATCAAAATATATGGCGATCTGAAGATTTAGGGCACTAATGTACCAAAATGGATTTTGAAATATTTCCTGCACTTCACCACCTGGATGACACGTGGCATGCATTGATTGGTCACTTGATTCTCTCTCCTCTACCTTTCAGCGGGCTTTCTTTTGAAATTTCCTTGTGGGCCCTAGCTGGGACACATGGCACTATCCCATTGGTTCGGGCCAGTGCTTGAAACTTCACCCTTTGACTTTTTGACTTTTTCTCCTTGTGACACATGTCATGATTTGATGGGTTGACGGGTTTTCCGGCTCTCTCACGCCCTTCGCATCTTTTTGTCCCGGATGTCCCAAACCGTTTGGGACATAAACCTCCGATCCGCCCGAAATGGGCTTCCTTGTCCCATATTTGGCCGATGACACGTGGCATGCATTGATTGGCTTTCGGCTCCTTCGGCGATCCGCATCCCGCGCGTCCCTTCGTCCCATTTTTCCTTGTGCTCCGCGGGACAAATTCTTCCGGTTCGCCCGATTCGGCGGTTCGCGTCCTCGCGGCCCAGATGTCCCATTTTGTTTCGGACTGAAGTTCCTCATTTCGGCTGATCCGGCCGGTTTGGGTCTTTCGCGTACTCTTGTCCCGAACTGTCCCGCTCAGCAGTTAGTCATTTTTCTTCCTCTTTCGGCCGGATCGGCTTCTCGCGCCCGCCACGTACTTCTGGCCCGATTGTCCCAAATGCTTAGCGGGCCGCCTGGAGGCTTTTGGCCGATCCGCGTCTTTCTGTCCCACACGTCCCTACTATCCCAAGGACTAGGACTTAGTCGATTTTCACAATTTTTCTGGATCAACCTACTTGCCTTCCTGCAACTTTTTCACATTTTCTCAGAGCTTGCTCCCTCCTTCTTCGGCCAGGGGAGTTAGAAAAATATCTGAGAGAACCTCAGAAACATGATGTTTGCTCTGAATCAATCAATTTGCCTGGGACTTGAATATTCTGATGTATGTTATCAAAATTACCCTGGGGGGTGAATTTTGGATAACAGTTTTGGCGACTCAGCGGGGTCATCTGCCTGCTAGATGAAAAGACCAGTTGCCTGAAGCAATCCATTGGGCATGGAGTCATAAGCAAGCCTGAAAACTGATCTGAACTTTGAAAACTTCCCTCTGAGCCACTTGAATCCCACTGGACATGGAGTTGTTCTCACCAAAAGGCCACTGAAATGAACTGTGCAAGAGCAAAACCAGCAACACCAAAAACTATGTACAGAACTGAAAATCATACATGCCCCAAATGGAACATGCAGAGTGTGCACAAGCACTTCTTCTACTGAAAGCAAACCTAGCTACTCTACTCTAACTGGAAGCAAAGGCAAGCTAAACAAACCCTGCAACTAGTTGTGAGAAATAGCTTCCTTTCTTCAAAATTGGCAGCCATGCAATTGATTTGGCACTGATCATGGCTGTTTGGATGGATGGAAAATCAACAAGAAGCTAGTCTTCTATCCAAATCATCAAGGTATCAATGAGAAAAATCCAATACCTCTTTTAGTTGCTCGCATTTGGATTGAAGAGGTATGGCACTGATCCTTGGTACTTTGTAGCTCATCCTCATGCTCAAGCAAAGCATGACTGGTTCAGGCTTCTCCTTTGGCTCCAATGAAGCCAAATACCTGATTGGGCAAGGTCTGATCCGTTTGATATGCCCATAGCTCTGATTTTTAACTCCAAAATGGAGTTCTCTTGTAGACCCACCTGAATGGATGATGTGGAAGAAATGGTGGAATCCTTCTGTCCTTTCTCTTCCTCCAATGAAGAACATGGAAGATTTAAATCTTCCAATTTTGATTCCAAAGGGCTGCTATAAGATGCAGGCTGTTGCAAATGAAAGCTCTCCTCCATGACAGCAGACTCTGGTGTTTGGAATGTGGATGATGAAAGAGAGAATGGTGAAAACTCAACCGGCTCTTCTCCATCAAAACAGTCCTCCAAATCTGACAGGTAAACTACCTCATTGCTGTCCCACTGTTCATGTTCAACTTCCTCCATGGTGTCCTCTTGATCTGCAACTTGACCACCATGGTTTCCTTCACTCTCCAATATTGAGTTTGAGAGATCAAACTCCTCTTCAGTACTAGAATTTGAGAGAGATGAAGTGGAAAGAAGAACTGAAGGTTCTCCTGTAGCCTGCTTTGTGCTCAAAGCCCGTGGATCTGCACTTTTCTCCTTCACAGCTAGATTGTGCTCCTCTTCTTTTGGATTTGGAGCAGCTTCTCCTTCCTCCAATGTTTGAAGGCAATCTTGCTCTTGATTGAACTCTTCCTCCAGCATGAAGTTTGTCAAGTCAAACTCTTCAACTCGCCGCTCTAGAGGACAAGTTGGGGCTGCAAGATCTTCTTCTTCTGCTGCAACAAAATCAGTCCTGACCACCATTTGTTCTCCAACCCTAGCCTCTTCTGTAGGCTTAACCATCAAGGGGATCTTTGTTATCCCAAATTTGAGAGCCCAACTCTTCAGACTTTGAATTTCTTCATCTTTGTTTGGCCTCTCTTTTTGCTGTTGTTTTCCTTGACTGGCATTCTGATTTTCATCCTCCCAACATGGATTTGGGAATGCAAGAGGAGGGATGGGTTGAAACTCAACTGATTTGACAATTTTTTGTGGTGGTGGAGGAGATGAAACCTCTTGTTTCTTTGGAGGAGGGGGTGTTTCTGTTAGCTCTTGTGGAGGGGATGACTGTCTAGAAGGAAAAAGGAAAGAAGAATTGAGATGAGGTGGAAGACTAGGAGATGGAGAGATGGATTCAACACTTGGGACAGCAGATGGAGGGTTTGAAACTTGACACTGCTGAAATGAAACAGATTGGGAAAGAGGAAAAGAAAAGGCATGAGAAGGTGTGCTTACCCGTTGACAAGGTTGTTGAATACTCCTCTCATACACCTCTATTTCTTCAATCCACTTTGCAAGCAAAGGCAGCGTTGCAATCATGAAGTCAAGCTTCTCCTGAGGGCTGTAATGCCTTGGAAAAGGTCCCACCCATGGACAGGGTGCTCCACAACCGATTCCAAAAGCTTTCATTTGTGCTTGAGCCCTGGACTGCACCATCCCCACCTCCATTTTTGGATTTTCTCCAATGCAGACCAGCATCTTGGATCGATGGTCTTCATTGTATGCATACTCTTGCTCTTGAAAGCTCCATAGCCAAACCGACTTTTGCATGCTGCTCATATGGGTATGCATACTGATCTTGAATCTGCTCAAAATGCTGATTTGGAGGATTTGTAAAACATGTTGGAGGTGGAATATACTATTGTTGTTGATGTGAATTCCATGATGGAAATGAAGTCATGATTGCACAACTTCATGGAATGGAAAAGAATGAAAGGGATGGAAAGAAAGATGGATGAAAATGGATGGAAACGGGTCTGCAAGCTCAGAGAAATGGGTTTCTGATCAAATGGAGTCGCTGATGTGTTTTGCAAGTGCCTCCAAAGGCTGAAATCTTCACAGGAACACACCAACCTACAAAAGATGAAGTGGAAGACCTCTAAGGTCCCACCGGGCGTGCCAAAACTGTTGAGGTCGCACGGTGGCTTAAGATTTTCTATTTGATAATGAGACACCTCTGAAAGATGAAACTCTAACTTCTGTGATGTCCCACCGGGCGTGCCAAAACTGTTAGTGCAAAATCACAGCACCCCTGGATGCAGATCAGGCTTCTAGGTTGATCACTCAGGCATCCAGTGTGATTGCACAACATGGAAACCTCTCTCCAAGCATGGGACTTGTGAAACCGAGAGAGGAATCTCCAGAGAAGGCTGGTTCCTACTCCTAAACTACCTGCCACAAGCTATTCCAGTGCAGGCAAGCTAATCTAATCCTAATCTAACCATGCCAAGGAGACAGAGAGAGAGAGAAGGGAAAATAGTAAAATCCTACACTAAAACGGTGATACACCAGAGAAGGAGAATGTTGAACATCTATCAAAGCGCCATGGGACAAAGAGAGGTGAGCAATGGGAAGGATGGACAGAGATGCATCACAGCCCAAGGATAGATTTCACACGTAAAATGTCCCAAAACTCCGGGAACATAGCTCCAGGCACTGTAATGAACATTCAAACATGCACAAATACCGCAATGAAGAGAGGCAAGAAGAGAACAAGCAAAAACGAGCAAGGATGGACAGATGCATCACAAAACATGTTTTGTTGCTTGTAAGTTTGCATTTGCAGTAACATCATTCCATTAGTAAGAGGCAAAAACGCCATTACAGAGGCAGGTGGAGGAGGTTCGAACTCCATTTTCAACCCTAGAGAAGAAAAGAAGGGAGGGCAGAGTAGAAAAGAATGAACAACTTCTTCAAATGAGCCAAATCGGCTTTTTACATTGCATGGGTCGAGCCCAGGGGACAGAAACGTGGGAAAACGTGCAAGCCCATTCCTCATTGACTACAGATGCATTAAAACGGCATGGGATACCTTACCAACCCATACCCTGCCATCTTTGACCAATTTGGAGGAGAATGTGACCCATTCTGCATTAATTTGGCTGTTGAAATGTCACTTCTGGCCGTGCTGAAGAAGACTGTGACCCATTAGCATTAAAACAGGTTGTTGAAATGTCGCCTCTAGCCATTATTACACGTCAGAGCCGTTTCTCAATTTTTTCTCTCTCCAGAATACACCAAAACTCAAGATTGATCCTTAATCATGCGCAGAGAATTTCAACAGCTTTTTGTTGATATAAAGAATGTGCAAATCTGAGCTCTGGATCAAAAGATATGGCGATCTGAAGATTTAGGGCACGGAACAGACCAAAATGGATTTTGAAATATTTCCCGCGCTTCGCCACTTGGATGACACGTGGCACACATTGATTGGTCGCGTGATTCTCTCTCCTCTACCTTTCGGCGGGCTTTCTTTTGAAATTTCCTTGTGGGCCCTAGCTGGGACACGTGGCACTATCCCATTGGTTCGGGCCAGTGCTCGAAACTTCACCCTTTGACTTTTGGACTTTTTCTCCTTGTGACACGTGTCATGATTTGATGGGTCGACGGGTCTGCCGGCTCTCTCGCGCCCTTCACGTCTTTTTGTCCCAGATGTCCCAAACCATTTGGGACATTAACCTCCAATCCGCCCGAAATGGGCTTCCTTGTCCCATATTTGGCCGATGACACGTGGCATGCATTGATTGGCTTTTGGCTCCTTCGGCGATCCGCGTCCCGCGCGTCCCTTCGTCCCATTTTTCCTTGTGCTCCGCAGGACAAATTCTTCCAGTTCACCTGATTCGGCCGGTTCGCATCCTTGCGGCCCAGATGTCCCATTTTGTTTGGATGAAGTTCCTCATTTCGCCGATCCGGTTGGTTCGGGTCTTTCGCGTACTCTTGTCCCGAAATGTCCCGCCAACAGATTAGTCATTTTCTTCCTCTTTCGGCCGGATCGGCTTCTCGCGCCCGCCGCGTACTTCTGGCCCGATTGTCCCAAATGCTTAGTGGGCCACCTGGAGGCTTTTCGGCCGATCCGCGTCTTTCTGTCCCACACGTCCCTACTGTCCCAAGGACTAGGACTTAGTCGATTTTCACAATTTTTCCTGGATCAACCTACTTGCCTTCTGCAACTTTTTCACATTTTCTCAGAGCTTGCTCCCTCCTTCTTCGGCCAGGGGAGTTAGAAAAATATCTGAGAGAACCTCAGAAACATGATGTTTTCTCTGAATCAATCAATTTGCCTGGGACTTGAATATTCTGATGTATGTTATCAAAATTACCCTGGGGGTGAATTTTGGATAACGATAATTCTTTGACTTACGATGAGATTTGTAATGAGCCTATTCACCCTTCTATTCCAATTCATCCTTATCCCACACATTGGGAAATGCCAAATTTTAACTGATTTAATAGCAAGGAGGATCTGCAACAACATTTTTGATATTTTAAACATGTATGTTATCTAATTTCCCATGATGACGTATTTCTTTTTCAAAATTTCCCAATGTATTTTATAGGTCTTACCTTATATTGGTAAAGTGTGTTACCTAAGCACTCTATCTTTTCATTCAATAAATTAGCTGAGGAATTTTTGGATCATTTATCCATTAACATCACTAAGAAGGTCACCATGAATTATTTGTATTTGATGCGCCAATACAAAGATGCATCTATTGCAGATTTTGTCACACATTGGTGGAGCCTTACCAATAAGCTCACCTTTCAACTTCCACAAACCTGAACTAATAGAGTTGTTTACTACAGCTTGTGCGAAATATCTCTCCAAATCTCCAAGTTCAAACCTTCCAAATGTTTGATGAGCCATTCACAATGTCTCGAAGTTTGAAATCCATGCTATTGAAGAGAAGAAATTACAATTACACAACAAGAGCACTCCATTCAAATCAAATGACTCTTCTTCTTCCAAACCACAAACCAATAATTCAAAACCCAAAGGATCTACCAATGCGGTGGTCCTGAAAGCTGGTCCATCTCATCCATCCAACCAACCAAAACCATCTTCTACTCTTTATCATGTTCATAACTTTCAAAAACTGCATGAACAATGATGATATACTCCCATAGGATAACCTTAATCCTCGGTTTTGGAAAAGATTCTAAATGTAGGAGCCATAAATATTCCACCTATCAAACCACATATTATTTTTTACCCTTCTTGTCTTGTGTTTGCATGGTACAAGGAGAACGATTATTGTAATTATCACCATGTTAGAGGTCATATTGATGGTAATTGTAAAACATTTAAAAATATAATCCAGGAAATGTTGGATAATAGATAATTTGTCTTGGATAATCTGAATGCATTGGCTAACCAAAACCTTCACATATTTAAGAAGTCATTTCCAAATCACACTCCATCATCCAACCAATCCGGTGAAACCTCAACCAATGATACCAACATTCAAGAGGTGCATGTTTTTTTGATACCATACCATCCCCTTCTACTCAATTTCCTCCCATCCCATCAGTTGAGGAAATCCTTGCGTGAGTTATTCCACCCATGGAGGAGTCCACCTCATCCTCTCCTCTACCCATGGAGGATTCAACCTTATCTATTGTTTCATCTATCGAGCAACCCACTTCATCTATCCCTTCATCTATGGAGGCATCTACCCCACTCGTCTCTCTACCTGTCAAGAAACCCGCATCACTCACTCTTCTACCCATGGAGGATCCCAACTTACCCTTTTCTTCACAAATAAAAGTGTCTAGAACATCTACCTTGCCCCTCCTCTTCCCATATAAGATCAAATTTTAACATCTCTTCTGTTCGTGATAAGCGCCCAATATATGTTAAAGACCCTATTGATTTGTTATCGTCTCTTCTACCCACATAGTCTAAAGCCAACCATTTCCCTATCTCATAGACATCAGATTTCTTTATAGGGATTACTACCAAATCATCATCATCCCCCTCCACTTCTATGCCATTCTCCCATTTAGCTAATCACTTGGAGTATGTCGACTATTCCACACTTTGGGGATGCCTTCGACTTCCCGTATTGACTCAAATGCAAATGTTGTTTGTAGACACTTCAACAATTTATCCTAAAGTGTTCAAGACAACTAAATCTATCACACATAAGCTGGTTATAATAGCATCTTCTTCATCTACCTCACCTACATCCAAACCTCTACCTACACCCATACTTTTACATGTGCCCAAGCTTATCACTACATTAGGGGTTGTGCCGACACTGAGTCTAGTCCATCATCCTGTGAAGATAGATTTAGCTACCTCTTCCCAAACTTTCATAGGAACTATCCCCCACGTAAGAGGAAGATCCAACCTCTTAGGCCTCAATTCTCCTACTCCCGCTCTTTCACCTTCACCACTTCCATCCATCTTATGTCCCCATCCATCAACCTTGGTCAAGAAGCATCCTACCCAAGGTAAAAATAAAATGAAGCAACCTACATCCTTATCACAACCTCCCATTCCACCCAAGCCTTCTACATTACCTATGTCTATTCCACTACCCATTCCTTTACCTTCCCTTTAACCTAAACTTTAAGTATTTCCTCCTACTACTATCTTCACTACACCTCCACTCTCACCATGGTTGACTTGTCCACTTCCATCTTCTCGCATTCCCTTTTACTTCACGAACTCCCCAACACCTTTACCCAAGAAGGTGCAACCCAAGTCCACAACCACACTACCTACCAAAAAGGTAGTTAAACCTACTCAACTTGTAACTCTACCTCCAGTAGTGCATCTTCAAAAAAATCCACCCACACCTTCATCCAAACCAATTCTACCTCCAACAACACCTCTTCCACAGAATTCACCCAAACCTCCATCTAAACCTACTCTCACTTCTCATTGTGATCCCTTGGTAAGGTCTTACACTAAAATCCTCGCCGCTTTGTTAGAAACTTCCGCCATTACATTGCCACCTCTCAAGCCTTACAACCCACTCAAACCCAAACTAGAAGGGTTTAACGATACCAATATTTGCACCTATCATCATGTGTCGAGGACATGATGTTGAAAATTATAAGGCCCTTAAAAGTATTCTTCAACTATGTTCTCCTAAAGAGCTCTTTGATGAATATGATATTTTGGATGAATATCCCATTCCGCCTTTTCTTGTCGCCACGCAGCCTCACCCCATATCTATTCAATGACCTTCACCTCCACCTCCACAATCTTCTTTTCCTCCTCCAAACTTTGAGATCAATATGGTCCGGATTAGGGAACTAGCCCAACCCCCTTTGAAATTCCACTACGTCGTACTCATTTCAAAAGGGTCTTATCTTGCACTAGGTTTTTGTCCCTCCTACCGTTATACCTTTCATGACACATCTCCCTCTTTTCCTCAGATCGATATGGTTTGAGTTGCCACTAGAGCATAGAAAGACAAAGGAAAAGAGAGAACATGCAACCCATCCACTATACCTTTACCCAACATTCCATCTGGCACTGCACCCAAGGTAACTATCTTTGGGATGACATATCCCATTTCTGATGAAGTCACACATCGTACCATAATAAAACAACTTCACCAATAACAAATCAATTTTTTTGTACAATCTCATCCAAACCTATAAGTCTTATCGTTAGGCCCTCAATAATGAGATATTACCATCTATTGAGGCTCCACCTAATGACCCCACACCCATTACTTCCATCATTACCTCACATCATGTATTTTCCCTCACTACTCTACCTCCATATTCTTCTCTCATTACCTTTCATCAAGTCTTTGCTATTATTTTATATGACGAAGAGCGTTTCCTCTCCAATCAGATGATCCTAACCCCACCCTATTCATTTCTGCCTACATTGATGACAAAATTGTTTGATGTGTTATCATTGATGGAGGTTTTAATATCAATATCATTTCTTCCCATGTGTACAAGAAAATGCACATCCCTTGCAATTACATGCATAATAACCCAACTATGTTGTGTTCATTTAATGATTCCACAACTTCCACCCTTGGCACCATCATTCTCAACATTTTTGTGGGCTCCCTTATTGTTCTGAATTATTTTATGTCATAGGGGGAATTCCAAGACAACATGCTACTTAGTTGACCCTTGATTCACACCATGGGTTGTGTACCTTCAACCTTACACCATTGTTTAAAATTTGAACATGAAGGGAATAACTACACCATTCCAAAAGATCCTTCACCATTCAAAACTTATAACATGCTCTATCAACCTAATGATGTCCTTATACAAGTTAAGACATCTTCCACCACTACTTCTTCTTCTTCAGCCACTATCCCATCTACCACCACTACCGCTTCTTCTTTAGCCACTGCCTCATCCACCACTTTTGCCACTAAACCTTCCATAACTAACTCTTCTATTCCCACTTCTGCCGCAAGTTCCATAGCTAGCCCATTAACCAACCCATTTACTTCACAAACATGAGATGATTATCCTTCTCGGGATTCTCGTGATTCTTCCATTCTCGTTAACTAGATACCAACTTCGATCCTTTGGTAGGTGGTTTTAACACCTTACTTTAGCATAGTATCGTATCTACAACATCAACACCTTCCTTACTCCTCAAGAGTACAAAAGCCTCCATCAACACCCACATTACAACCATCGTGTAGGTGAGGTCTTTCCATACTGGTCCTCCCCACCTTCGCACTAACTTGACGTATGGGGGACTTGACGCTTCTTCATATACTCCTGAACCACCTACCCAAACCTATCCATTCTCCATTGATTTTCAATACCTCACCATCACCGCTTCACTCACACTTTCCTTCATCGATGTGCTTGGAAAGGCTTTGGATTTGGTATTTATTAACAAGGTCATCACACAATTATAACTTACACCACTCAGAAACAAAAAGACCACAGTGGTCTTGGATTTTTTGAGGAACATTCTTATAAGAAGGCTCGTATTGACCTTGTAGAGGAAAGTACACCATCTCTACCTCACTCACCTACTACATCGCCTTCCCCCATAGAGTTCATGGATCCAGAATCCATCCCTCCTAAAAAATTTTGTAAACATCATTTCCATTGAACCTTTAACCTATCAACATGATGGAAAGGCTCATTCTTCCCTTCCCTTCTTGTATCCTGACATGATTGATGATGACACACCTTTTATAAATGTTGTTCAATGTCAGGATGATGATTCTATTCTCACCTATCTAGGTGTGGAGGATTATTACATTCACCGGTCGTTACCTTCTAAGACACAAACCATGCTAAATGAATCGACCATAGAGATAAACATTCACACTCAGGATGATCCTTTAATTCTAAAGATAGGTTAGTAGATCCCACTTAATAGGAATCCTTCACCTCTTTCCTTTGAGATCATAGCAATGATTTTTCTTGGTCTTACACCAATATGCTAGGTATTGACCTAAACATCATGGTCCACAATATCGTAACTATTCCTAATGTTAAACCTATGAAATAGAAGTTGCAAAAATTGCATCCTCGTACTTCTCTTATTGTGAAAGAATAACTCTAGCCCCTCCTTTTGGTTTATTTTATTCTACCCATTTACTATCCCTAGTGGATTTATGACATTGTTCCTATCACCAAAGCGATAGGGGGACTCCACATCTGCATAGATTAATGTAACCTTAACCTTGCTTTCCCTAAGGATGATTTTACTCTACCTAGTATCGACCAACTTGTTAATCTTATAGACGGCCATGAGATACTATCAATCATGTATGGGTTTTTAGGTTATAATAAAATATTACTTGCTTTTGAAGATCAACACAAAACCACCTTCTTCACTCCTTAGGGGAATTTTTGCTATCATGTAATGCCCTTTGGCCTTAAAAATGTTGGTGCCAAATATCAGCATGTTATGACTTATATCTTCCATGACATCATGCATAACATATTAGAATATTATGTTGACAACATTCTTTCTAAGTATAAGCATCGTGTCAAACACCTCCCCATTCTCAAAACCATATTTTATCACCTCATCAAATCTTTTGTGTTCTCCTTCAATCAAAGAAATGCATCTTTTCCATTCTCTCAAGAAAAATCCTAGGTTTTATCATGTCTTTGCATGGTATTGAAGTCAATCCTGCTAAAATCATGGTTATTATCAAGATGCCCCCACTTAATAAGCTTTAGAAAATTTGTATTTTTCAAGGCAAGTTACAATATATTAGATGCTTTATTTCTCAACATTCTGACCAATGTCAACCTTTTCATCATCTTATTAAAAAGGTTATTTCCTTCAATTGGGATGAAGAGTACCACAAATATTTTGATGAGTTAAAGGAATAACTACTTCAGCCACATGTGATCATCTAACCAAAGGATGAAAAACCATTTTACCTCTATATTTGTGCCAATGATCATTCCTTTGGTGCCATGCTCGCTCACCATGATGATCAACATACAGAGCAAGAGGTTTATTATATAATATGTACTCTTCTAGAATATGATACTAGATATACATGCACTAATTTTTTTTTCTTAGCCCTAGTCTTCATTGTCACCAAACTTTTCCATTACCTACTTAACCAAAAACCTTCATCATCATTAACACTAACCCCTTACATTACATATATGTTAAACCTTACCAACATCAACGTTCCGCATGTTGGCTAATGCTACTTGCAGAATTCGACTCAAATTCATCCATCAAAAGTTTGTTAATGGGAAAACTATTACAAATCAAATTTTTGATGCACCTCTTTCTAGAAATCAATCTTATAACTTTGATTTTCCTGATGACACCATTTCTTAGATAACTCTATTCTTTGATGGTTCTAAATGTCAGCATGGGGTGGTGTAAAAGTTATCCTCATTCCTCTTGATGGCGAGCCTATACCTTTATCTTTCAAACTTGACTTTGAGTGTACCAATAACGTGGATGAATTTAAAGCACTTGTGTTAGGTCTCCAAAATGCCATCACCCTAGATTTTAAGACCATTAATATATTTGGAAATTTTCAACTAGTCATCGAAGAATTCAATGGTTTATACTAGTTTAAGTAATGAAATACTTTGCAAAAGTATAAGCATCACATTGACAAGCTTTTGACTACCTTTGATAATTACAACATTAAAACTATTCCATGATCTACTAAAAATTTTTGGATACCATGGATTTCTTGGCCTCACAAATACCTGCCTCACCTTCATACTCTAAAATATTTGTCATAGTACAATGGTTGCAGACACCTTCTTATCTCTTACATGACATAAATTTTGTGGGAAGAATTGAAACCAACCAATGTCATATATGGTATAAGTAGTTCAGTAACTACCCCTCCCTTTCAATCCTACCTCCGGATCTCACTCGCAATGAAGTAAGCAAGAATTTATCCAAAAGGTCTCTTATTACGTCATCATAGGGGGTCTTATTTACAAGCATGGCTTTGATGGTATCCTCTTATGATGCCTCACTAGTTCTGAAATTCCATACACCATTAAAGAAATCCATGACAAGATTTTTGGTGGACATTTCAGTGGTCATGTTGTAACCAAACATATTCTTTACCTCTGCTTATTGTTGGCTAACCCTTAACCAATATTGTTGCAAATATGTCAAATTTTGTGTGAAGTGTAAAAAATATGCTAACCTTCACCACACCCTAATTCATTCCTTATAAGTTGTAAGGGTCTTTTGGCCTTTCTCCCAATGGGGTTTAGATCTTATCGAAGAGATTAACCCTCATTCTTCTCAACATCATCAATGGATCATCACAGAAACTAAATACTACACTAAATGGGTGGAAGTTGTCCCTCTAATTTCTACAAAAGTTGAGAAAATATGTGAATTCTTTAACCATCACATAATTTTTTGTTTTGGTGTTCCTCATTACCTCATCACTGACAATGGTAAACAATTCAAAAACAAGACTCTACGCAAACTCTGTGATAACTTTGGTATTCAACTCAGTTTCTCTTCACCATATTATCCTCAAACCAATGGTCAAGCTGAATCAAATAACAAACCCTCAACAAAATTATCATGAAAGTCATCAATGATAATGGTAAGGATTGGCATACACACATTCCTTTCGCCTTATGGGCTTATCGCACCAACATTCTTACCTCGACCACTAGCACACTTTTTGCTTTATTCTATGGTATAGAGGCCGTCATGCCTCTCAAAGTCCAAATTACCTCTCTTTGTATCTCACTATAAGATATGCTCAATGATGACAACTTTTTCCAAGACTATTTGGCACAACTTGAGTTATTAGATGAATTTCATTTAAATTCTCTCTGTAGACACAAAAATTGGGTCACACTCCCCTTGGTCCCTTGACAAAATAACCAACTCAAACACACTCACCTAACCATGGCCCCTTTCACCCCACTCTAATATTAATTTAATTAATTTAATTAAATTAATTCATGATCTCATAATATCTATTATTTAAAATATCCTAATTGGATAATGCCCACCATCCACCTCACATATACACCTCATCTAGCCACCTCACCCTAAGACCTATTCTTAGTATGTTGTCATAACTAACTAAGACCTACCTAAACCCTAAAAATCAAAGCCTACATTCCCTCTAACCACATTCTTGCCCATTAGAAAGGAAGCTTCCATTCTAATCCATGGAAGAAAATGAATGAGATCTAAGAAAATCAAGAGGATCTGCTCAGTTTAGTAAACCTAGGAAATCCCACCCTAACCGACATCGGTTACCCTAAACCACCACCGGTCAACCCAAAACCATCGTCGGTTACCATTTAATCCCCAAAACAACCTTATTTCTGGGTTGGCACATTTATGAGAGAAAAAGGATGAAATCGAGCTACATGCAAGGAACCAACATTTGTACACGCATCAGAGCATCTACAGCCAACACCAGAAGCAATCACAGAGCCACCTGCATTCACGGGAGCATCTAGGGAAGTGCCATCACCACACCAAAGCTCCATCCATCTGACCAACTACCATTTCCAACCAGACATCAAGCTCATACAATAGTAAGTGTTTTGTTAACCAACACTTGTCCATTGTCATTTTAGTAGACTCTTTTACTTCTGTTATTAGTTTCTACTTGCATTCCCATTCACCCATCATTTTCCTTCATACAAACTTGATCAATCTTTCACCCATACCATTAAACTACCCATACCCTACTAATAACTATCCCTGAGCACACCTAAGACCCACACAGGACCTCGTCATTGCCCTTTCCATTTCCATTTAGCCTTAGATCTGTCACCCCACCAAGTTTTTATTAAGTTTCTGTACCCCGACCATACTAACGCCGGTTACCCACAACCATTTCTAGTTAACCTAAACTGACACCGGTCATACCAGACCAATGTCGGTCTCTATGTTTTTACCCTCAGACCAAGAATAGAGCTTAAAACCTCTACCAAATACCCAAAATAGCCTAGAACCAGACCCTGACTAGTTCTAGTAATCTGACAGAGATCTTGACCTTTAGATTCAAGCATAGCTTAGCCTATTGTGAATGAATTTGCTTATTGTAGTTGAATGAGATACCTAAATCATTTTAACTATAGTATGATTTCCTTTATCATTAACATTGATTTGTTTTAGACAGTGGATTAACAACCATCTCAAGAGTATCACACTTCCTAGATCTAGAATACGCTAGGCAGTCCACTGCATATACTATTTAAATTTTATTTAGTGGTCTTGTTTTCTATTTTAGGTAGTTCCTCCTAGCCAAAAGGAAGCTCTCACGATCAGCTATGGATCAAGAAGTCATACGTGCACAACAACCTTCAACTAGCATTTTAATAGGTATTCCTCCTAGCCCTTTACCCTTATCTATTTTGTCAATATTCAAAGAAATGCTCTAGAATGAGGTGAAACATTTTTGCATGCCAGTGGGACCCATTCGGGGTTCTTTGCATTTCTTCATTTCTAGGTGAAAATTTGCATGTTTTTTTCCTTTCTAAAAGGTTCTCACATTAAAATTTCTCCCCTGGAATCTTCTCTTCTTCTATTGTCTAAGAGAAATCGTATTTTGGTGCTTTAAAATGAAAATTTCTTTCCTTTCATTGGTATCACATTAGTGAAAGAGCATCCCTTCTCTTGTTCATCCTTTTGTGTCATCAAATTCAATATTTCGATTTGGGTTTAAAAATCATTTCAGTTCATTTTACTTTTCTACATTAGCTCACATTAACTAAGGGCAACCTATATGTTGGAAGTCATTCCCAGCTGATGGTTGATAAATGAATTGTAGAAAGAACATCTTCTCTCTCTATGTCTTACCAAACTGCACAAATTCAAAAATATACACATTCTTAAATGGAATCTTTTTTAGGAATGCTGTCAATGATCACACTGATCGAGAATTGGCAGTACTCCCCATCTCGTTTACTTCGCCGATTCATACTTTAGAAGATGACCGAACCCCACCATAACATACCTAAAACCTCTCCCTTTAGATATATTTCTTCATAGGAAGCCTTCCTCACCAAAAATTCTATTCTAAAGTTCATGAGTCAGTCCTTAATAGCATAAGATGAACAAACATAATAGAAAAAGCACTTTTAGGATCATATTTTTCTTAGTGTTTCTGCTTGGCTTGCATTTTGAGGTGAGAGGACATGTTCTTCATCTTTTCATTTCTCCTTGCACACTCCTCATCATAGTTGGTGTATTCCAGCTTCATTTGAGTGTTCCTAGACCCTATTTTTATCATTCTCAGAATTTTGGGTCTGATTTTGCATCTAATTTTAACTCACAACCACCTTTTCTTCATCTCTATTTCAAATTCATAGTAACCGGTGTCGGTCCAATGACCGTCGTCGGTTACCCTCTGACCATCATCAATTTTACACAACCAGCATCGATTTACTATTCTTTTGGTTAACCTGCCCAAAAGGACACCTTCTTCACCTTCTTTGCTATTCAGAGTCTCTATCACTCTCATCATATTCACTGTCCTAAAAATTCATCAACATCTTATCTACTTAGTAGATTGTTAGCCTTTTGCCTTGTCTTGAAAAACTGTCCATTTTCCATAGTGACCGACCGCGGTTACCTGTGACTGGTGTCAGTTTACCCTAACCGGCATCAGTTAGCCTGTTCAAATTTCTAGCTGACATTTTATACCAAATCCACCTACCACCACCTATTTTTCCTATCTTCATTGTATTTTTGTGTCACTTACAAAAAGTAGTCCTACCATGTCACTACTTGTCTACATGGTGTTGATGCATAGCTAGGAAAACACCCTCATATTCCATGCTAGTTGTCAACCACTCCCACCTAGCCCTTCGCCACCTTCTATTTTATCACCCATGGATCCTACCCAACCTATCACTATCGCCACAGGGGATGAGGAGTTCACACAACTCCTTGACCAGAACCTTGTTGCCTTACAGTTCTATCTTTCCCACTCGTCCACTCAAGATGCCTCGGGTTAGTTGATATATGACATGCCCTTATGTATCCTCCCAACACTCAATTCTACTTCTACTCCGGCCCTCTTCTAGCTCTGCGCTGCCCACATCTACCTTGCCCCATTCATTTCGTAGCTAGGCCCTATACCTGCTATGACCACCACGTCTACCACATCTATTGCACCCGCTAAATCCATTATACCTTTTTGCCAACCACCCAGAACGTAACCTCATCCGTGCCTATTGTCTCACATATACCCATAGCTACACAACCAACCCCGGTGTTGGTGACCCCTACCCATTTTCAAAACATTGTCCTTTCTATTCCATAGTCCTTATACCCCATTTCTATTAGGGTCACCATGACCCTTCCACCTCCATATGCATACAATCGAAAGCCTCCTGTTTCATCTATCATTCATTTTGGGTATGTACCCCCTATTTCACTCCCTCCTTCTCAATCCACCTATACAACATTGCCATATATTGGAATGCCACCTCTGTCATATGTCCAACACCAGCCCTCGTACACTACAGAGGTACCCAGCCATCACAACCTACCAACAACCTAATCAAGTTAATGATGGACAAGATGTAGACATTGGAGGCATCGGTTTCTGGCACACATAACTCTCTCACCTATGATGAGATTTGTAATGAGCCCATCCACCCATCCATTCCTATTCATCCATATCCCGTACATTGGGAAATGCCTAAATTTAACCGCTTCAACAACAAAGAGGACCTACAATAGCATTTGTAGTCTTTCAAACATGGGTGTTATCTTATTTCCCATGATGATGCTTTACTCCTGAGGACCTTTCCCATGTCTCTGACCAAGCCGCATTAGACTGGTATAGTGGGTTGCCTAAACATTCTATCTTCTCATTTAATCAGGTAGCCCAAGCCTTCTTGAATCACTTCTCCATTATGTTGTTAAGAAGGTTACCATGGTGACCTCTACTCTATGCATCAATATGATGACGAATCTATCGCAGATTTTGTTGCTCATTGGCGTAGCCTGATCAATCAACTCACATTCTAATTACAACAAACCAAACTCATAGAGCTCTTCACGCAGGCTTGTGCTAGACATATCTCACTAATCCTGTAGGTGTAGACTTTCCAAACCTTCGATGAGGCATTCACCATGGCACGAAAGCTAGAGATTTGGACCATCAAAGAAAAGAAAATTCAACTACACAATAAAAGTTTGGCATTTAAGTCAAATGATATCTTCAAAACCACAGAATAATTATTCAAAAGCTAAGGGAACCGCTAATGCAGTGGTACTCAAAGATGATGTAGCTCATCCCTCAAATCAAGCTAACCCCTCATCTAATCTCTCTCACTGTCTAGACTTTTCAATTCAGATGGGAACAACAGAAATACACCCCAATTAGGGAGCCTTATTCTTCTATCTTAGAAAAGCTCATTAAAGTTGGGGCCATCACTCTTCCTCCCATAAAACCACACACTGGTTTTGATCCTACTCACCCCACACCCACGTGGTACAAAGAGCATGAATTCTGCAACTATCATTGAGTAAAGGGTCATAGTGATGGAAATTGCATCACTTTCAAGAACATTGTCTAGGAAATGCTCGAGAAAGGCAAGTTAACCTTGGATAATCCTAATGCACCTGCCAATCAAAACCTACACATATTCAAGAAACCATTTCCTAATCATGCCCCTTCTTCTGATCAAACTGGAGAGACCTCAACTCATGATAGCCATACCCATGAGGTCCATGCTATTTTCAAGTGACGCACCCATTACTTCCCAATTACCTCATATTCCTTCCATAGAGGAAATCCTAGCCTGAAGTCCTCCACCTACACTTGAACCCACTTCACCTATTTCTCCACCCATAGAGGAACACCCTTTGTCTCCTCCCTCACCTGTGAGAGATCCTTCTATTAACATCAAGACCATTTCACCTTTGGCTTCTCCACCTAGAGATTCGTCACCCGCGGTACCCCTCCAACCCACGGAAGATGCTTGTGTATCTCCTCCACCCACATAGGAGCACCCATCATCTCCTCCACCTATCAAATATATAGTAGAAATGTCTTTGCCTATAGGTTACAATTCTCCATCAGTTACCCAAGATCATGCGGACTTACTTTCGGCTCTCTTACCCACAGAAACTGAAGCTAGAAAATTCCCCATTTCTAAGACACATTTTACGAGAATCTCCATTAGATCCTCATCAACCTCACCCATTGTAGTGTCATTCTCATGCTTAGCCAACCACCTGGATTATGTGGATAGAGCCTTACTTTGGGGGCATCTTCTACTTCCTGTCTCAACACAAATGCAGATGTCACTCGCTGACACTTCCACTATCTATCCAAAAATATTTTGGTTGATCAAACCAAACACAACCACAACTATCACAAATTCCCCCACGATACCACTCATGGCTCAACTCACACCTCTACCCATAACTCAACATGCATTTTCATCCAAACCTACACCTACATCATCTTCCTTGCCTAAACATATTACTACCTTAGGGGTCATCCCAATGGCTAGCCTTACTCATCTGCCCATCAAATTAGATTTAGCTACATCCTCCAAAGCTAACACCAAACTTAATCCAGCCCCCAAACAAAAGAACCAATCCCCTAGATCTCATACCCAATCCTCACCAATAACTCCTTCATCACCTTCACCCCTTCCATTCATCTTAAGACCTCACCCTTCTATCCTAGATAAGAAACCTTCACCCACCAGTAAACTAAAAACGCAGCAGCCCATTCCTCCATCGCAAACCTCTAACATACCCACGTTCGACATGACTTCCACCCACACCTGCAACTTTTTTACCACCCATACCATCAATACCATTAATAACTTCTTCACTACCCATGACACTTTAGTCTCTTTCCCTCACACCTCCTACACGACCCGCGCCATCTACCTTCACAACACCTCAATTATCCCCATGGGTAACTTGCCCTCTTCCACCATCCACTTTTCCCTCTAGATCTCATGCACCCATATCACCTTTACCCAAGAAGGTGCAACCTAAAGACAAAAATCTACTACCCTCCAATAAGGTAGTCAAACCAACCACACATTCTATTGTCAGTTCATCTACCATGCCCCTACCCAAGTAGACACGACCAACACCTAAGACCACACCAACACCTAAAACCATAGCATGACCCACTCCCCCTCTTGTAAAGACCCTTCCTATATAGTCAATTGCACCTACACCCAAACCCATCTTTACTTCTCATTGTGATCCACTAGTGGGATCATATGCCAAAATCGTAACTAACCTCCTTGAAACTTCTGTCATGGCATTACCACCTCTTAGACCTTATGAACCACTCAAACCCAAACTAAAGGGGTTTGACAACACCAAAATTTGTGTGTACCATTGTGTGCCAGGACATGATGTAGAGAATTGAAATGCTTTGAAAACCACTTTGATCCAATTGTGTCCTCCAGAAGAAAATTTTGATGATGATGACCTTCTCGATGAGGACCCCATTTCGCCAAAGACTCATTTCCACAGTTCTTCCCTCATTACCTACTCAGTGACCAAGACCTCCACCTCCACAACTCTTAGAGCCACCCCCAAGATTCAAAATTAACATGGTTTGCATTAGAGAACTCACCAAACCTCCACCCAAATGTCGGTGTGCCCAACTCATCTCACAAGGTTCCTTCCCGCCGCTTGGATTTTTCCCTTCTTGTCATTATACCTTTCATGGCTCACCTACTTCACCTACCTCTTTGCCTCAAATCAACATGATCCACATTACTACCCATGCTCAAAAGGAAAAAGGCAAGGAAAAGGTAACCGACCCACCAACCAACCCTATACCTAACATACCATCTGCACCCACACCTAAAGTCATTATCTACGGCCCCACATATCCTATTTCTAATGGGGTTACACATCACGTGATGCTCAAATAATTACACCAATCCCCCCTCAAAATGTCCCTATATGACCTCATCCAAACCTCGGAATCCCATCATCAAGCTCTCATGGAGGTCCTTCAATCTATTGAGGTCTTACCCAATGATCCTACACCTATAACCTCCATTATTACACCCCATCATGTAGCCTCTCTCACCAAATTATCATCTTCTTCTACACCTTCACCTACTCACCAAGTAGCCACACTCAGCTTCTCGGATGAAGAGATCGCACCACACCAAACCGATGATGACCAGATCCAGCTCTTTTCATCTCTTTCCATATCGATAATATCTATGTACGACATGTTATGATCAATGGGGGTGCTAGCATTAATATCATCTCCTCCCATGCATTTGAACAAATTTGCATACCTAACAATTGCATGCATAAACATCTCGTCATGTTGCGTTCATTCAATGACACTATCACTTCCACACTTGGCACCATCATCCTCCATGTCTGCGTGGGCCCCTCGTACTATTCTAGAGTTATTTTACGTCTTGGAGGGGGAATTCCAATATAATCATATTGCTTGGTAGACCCTGGATTCATGTTATGGGTTACGTTCCTTCCACTTTTCATCATTGTGTGAAGTTTGAGCATGGAGGACACACCTATACCATTTTGGCTGACCCATCACCTTTTAAAACTTGCAACATGATTTACCAACCTAATTACATTCTTATACCCATTAAAGCATCTACCTCCATGACCACTGCCTCTTCACCTACACCTCCACTCACCAGTTCCACCACTACCTCACCCGCACCTACATCCTCCATTCCTACCATCGCCACAACCTCCACGGCCAAACTTTTAGCCTCCCAATCAGTGGCTCCACCTTCGAGTTAGCCTCTAACATTTCATCCAACCCATCTATCCACATATCGACCATCGATCCCTTAAAAGGAATTTTTCAACGCCTAACTCGGGGACTATCGCCTATATAGTGTCAACACATTCCTTACTCCAGAAGAGTACGGAAATCTTCACCAACACCCTCGCTATGATCACCACATAGGGGAGAACCTCCTTTATGGTTCTCCCTACCTTTTTACCAATCTCACCTATGGGGGACTTGATACTGCCACTTATATACCTGAACCACCATCACAAACCTGCCCATTTTCTTCCACTCCCTAGTCACTCACCAATCGCCATTTTGCCCACACCTTCCTACACCAATGTGCATGGAAGGGTTTTGGTTTTGGATTTTATGAGCAAGGTTGCCATACTATTATTCCATGTACTACCTACAAACATAATGACCGTAGTGGTATCGACTTTCTGAATCACCTACCAAGAAGGCCCATATTGAACTCATTGAGGACATTCACCCTTCTCCACCTTCTTCACCTAATCCATCTTCTTCACCACCATCACCACCTTCACTAATTTATTCAATGGATATAGAATCCATTCCTCCTAAATTTGTTTTCATAAACACCATTTCCTTGGGGCCTCTAACTTATCAATGCGAGGGTGAGGCTCCCTCATCTTTGCCCTTCCTGTATCTTGAAATGATTGATGACGATACACCTTCGATTAACGTCATTCAATGTTAAGATGATGAATCTATACTCACCTACCTTGGTGCTTAAGACTCTTATATTCACTAGTCATTACCATCTAAGACACAAACCATGTTGAATGAATCAACTATCGAAATCAACATCCATACTTAGGATGACCCACACATTCTAAAGATTGGCCAATCTTTAGATACTGCTGAACAGAAGCCATCACTTCTTTTCTCAAAAATCATAACCATGCTTTCACTTGGTCTTATGCCAACATGCCCAGTATTGACCCCAACATAGTGGTCCACAATATCGTAACCATTCCCGAGGCCAAACCCATAAAACAAAAGTTGAGGAAAATGCACCCTCATATTTTCTTCTGGTCAAAGAAGAACTTCAATGCCTTCTTTCTATTTCCTTCATCTTACCCATTGATTATCCTTGATGGATTTCTAACATTGTCCCTGTCACTAAGGTAATAGGGGACTCCACATTTGCATAGATTTCCATGACCTCAACCTAGCTTTCCCGAAAGATGACTTTCCTCTACCCGGTATTGACCAACTGGTTGACCTTACCACTGGTCATGAGATGCTATCACTCATGGATGGTTTCTCAAGTTATAACCAAATATTTCTTTCTCTAGAAGATCAACACAAAACTACATTCATCACCCCTTGGGGAACTTCTGCTATCAAGTCATGCCTTTTGGCCTTAAAAATGCTAGTGCCACATACCAATGGGCTATGACTTACATCTTCCATGACATCATGCACCGTATATTGGAAGATTATGTAGATGATCTCCTAGTCAAATCTAAAGGCTGCTTCGAGCACCTCACCATCCTACTTCACTTGGACCATACATCGTGACTCATACTTATGGATCAGATGCTTATCGTTTATCTTCAATCGATGGTAAACCCGAACCTGAGCCCCTTAATGCCTTTTATATTTGACCATTCTACTGTTGAATTTCAGTCCTACCTCACCTCCTACCTCTTTTCATTCTCATCCCTTGAGTGCTTTTCACTTCCCTCCTTTCACTATGCCACCCCCAATGATTAAACAAGAATCATGTGTGTACCCGTCACTCTTTTATCTTCTCTTAAATATGTGTACCATGATGCTACACATGGCATGATTCTCATGGATACTTTTTGTCTGCTTTCAGATGAGATCCCATGGTTGTTTCACCTTGATTTCTAAACAAGAATCCAATTCTTCACCTTAGTCTTGTCTATGATGTTAAAGACACCTTGATTTTTGAATAAGAATCCAATTCTTCACCTTAGTCTTGTCCATGATGTTAAAGCCCTCACATGGGATCCAACTCCTTGAGTCAAACTTCTAATAAAAAGATGACTCCCTCAAAAGGACATCTTTCTCTCTACATCTCTATTGTAAATAGACTACTCCCTCGAAGGACAACTATGTAAAGCCTGCTTAAAAAAAAAAGAATCCAAAGCTTCCCACATCGATCAGCTTTGTGAAGACCTCAAGGAGTTAATTTCCTCATCCCATATAGACTTCCTACCTTGATCAGTCTATCCCAAATACAAGTCAAACAGAAAACTTTTTTCATGGACTTGTTCATTGTGATCTTGGATCTCTTGCCAAAAGGCATGCTACCAAATACCATATAAACTAACCACTTTTCACCCTCTCACCATTCACATTTTCATTCCCTACCACCTCAAGGGACCTACTGGAACCATGACATTTGGTGATCATGTGACTACTCTTCACCTTTAGAATAATCAATCATGCAATGTCTTCAGGGTCTTACGTTCACTAGCCTATCTAAGGTATGATCCAACTGTTACGATCCTTGCCAATCAGGTGGCTCTCTTACCTCCTCTTATCTTTTAACTTCTTCATTACGTGATTGATCATCTCATACAGGACTAGCCCTCGACACTTATCTCTAGGAAATTTTCCTCTTTCACCATAATCAACTTAATATAACCCATACCTATTTTCCCACAATTCAACCATGCCTAAACCAAAACCTAGACTCAATCATGCCTATAAACTACCAACTCATTCTCATACCTCCTCACATTTTTCCCTAGCTTATGGGAGAACTACATCGGCCTGAGGTCCCTTTTCACCAGGACTATGTAGGTAGCACTCTGAGGGCATGGGGCCCTTGGAGGTTAGCTTAGCCACTCTTTACCCTAACCAATTCCCCTTTCCTTTTCCTAAAATCACATTCTACCCTAGTTAGTTTCCTTTTTATATCAATAATTGGAAATTAAAATCAAACCAACAATAATTGCTTCACATCTTTACCATCCTCATTCATACATTCATTATGTCTACCTTTTCTTTACCATTATCGTGCATGTTACTATCAACACATCTCAACACGACTTATATCATCATTAATTGCACAAATTAATGAATTACATACTCAACCCATTTCAACTCAACCATCTATAAACCAACCTAACTCCATCCATGCCTATGACCTGACTCAACCATGCCTATGACCTAACTCCATCCATGCCTATGACCTGACTCAACCATGCCTATGACCTAACTCCACCATGCCTAACACACCTATCATGAATCCATCTATGAATAACACTCAAAATTCTATCAACACAGATACATCATCACTGAATCATCCATCTCATCATATAAATCTATGTATCCATACAATATACACTGATATCAAATAATATATAACAAATCTCTCAAAACTCTCATATACAACCTCACCATCTTTGGCACGCAGGCTGGTATATGATCAAAAATATACAAAAATATCATACACATCCTCACTCTCTTTAGCACGTAGGCTAGTATATATCAAAAATGAATAAATACATCAAAAAGGAGTGACATACATTAGGCATCATCCTACCGAGATATCCTCCATATCGGTCTCTCTTGTCTCCTCCTTGGCTCCTGCCTAGCGGCCTGATAACATCTCACTACCTCTCATGGGGCATGGCTAGGTCCTTGTTGGTACATCACCTGGGGCTGGCCTCCATGAACTAGTGGCCTCACCCTAATCCTATCTCAAGGCTCGATGGCCCACTATGATCTCCATGTTGTGGGTGTGAGATCGGGTCCTCTCACTCGAGGCCTACTGTGCCCTGTACTCTTCGTAGGATAGAAAATCTATCCCCGCCACCATCAACTGATCTTAGTAATACCTGGCCTCACCTAAGTCATCTCGCAACATGGATATGGGTAATATCTATGGTGGCCATATCAACCTCTACCCCTGTGCCTATCCTATGGGACCCTATCTCGCCCTATCTATGGTGGCCCCGGTGGGCTCTAGCCCTATACCTGGTCCCGTAGTGCCTCAATCTATGCCTATGCGGTGGCTAAATGGCCCTGTAAACCTATAAATCGTGCCTATAGAGCAGCCCCTTGCTCATCATCTCCATCTCCATATCCACCCTAGGTCATCTAGGAAGGTAAACCTGCCACCTCCACCTCTCGAACCTACCAAATGCCTTGTACCATCCCCAACTTTATAATTAGGGTCACCACCGCCCTCGTAGGGCTTCTCTTTACACCATGATGGTGGCTAAATCTGGTTTCCTAGCCTCGGGAGGCACTACTACTGTAAACGTTACCTATGTTGATAGACATACCGACCTTACCTTTCCTCTTTCCATGATCTGTTTATCCCGACTCCAACCCTTCGTGTACCGTAACATACCTAAACATTCCTACACCTAACCTACATTGTGTTTCTAGACCATATCATATACCTTGGATACCGTAATCACCTCAACCTTATTTGGATAAACCTATCGACCTTAGACAATGTAGAGTTTTCCTACTCTTTAACCTGCATCGTGTTGCATTTTTATACGTGTGTGTGCATTTGATCATTACTAACTTTGACCCCGACCCATTACTGGATTACCCAATTAGATCATTTCCCCTTTTACCCCCATTTTCCACCTTTCTCTTCATTGCATTCACCTTTTATCAAGCCACTCACCGATTCTTCCTTCTACCTCATCAGTTCCTGGTTTGAGGGGGATCACCTTCACCCACACATGGGGCAACCACATCTTATTTTTATCAGCGTCTCTTACCAATACAAGCTACGTAACAAAAAGGGGAAAAATGTAGACACCAAAATTGGGTCACACTCCCCTTGGTCCCTCAAAAAATAACCAACTCAAACACACTCACCTAACCATGGCCCCTTTCACCCCACTCTAATATTAATTTAATTAAATTAATTCATGATCTCATAATATCTATTATTTAAAATATCCTAATTGGATAATGCCCACCATCCACCTCACCTATACACCTCATCTAGCCACCTCACCCTAAGACATATTCTTAGTATGTTGCCATAACTAACTAAGACCTACCTAAACCCTAAAAATCAAATCCTACATTCCCACCCGTTAGAAAGGAAGCTTCCATTCTAATCTGCAGAAGAAAACGAACGAGATCCAAGAAAATCAAGAGGATTTTCTCAATTTAGTAAACCTAGGAAATCCTTCCCTAACCAACGTCGGTTACCCTAAACCATCACTGGTCAACCCGGAACCATCGTTGGTTACCATTTAATCCCCAAAAAAACCTTAATTTTGGGCTAGCACATTTCTGAGAGAAAAAAATGACGAAACCATAGTTGTATGCAAGCGGAACCAACATTTGTACACACATCGAGCATCTACAACCAACACCAAAAGCAATCACAGAGCCACCTGCATTCACAGGAGCATCCGGGAAGTGCCATCACCACACCAAAGCTCCATCCATATTACCAACTGCCATTACCAATTAGACATCAAGCTCATATAACAATAAGTGTTTTGTTAACCAACACTTGTTAATTGTCATTTTAGTAGAATCTTTTACTTCTGTTATTAGTTTCTACTTGCATTCCCATTCACCCATCATTTTCCTTCATAAAAATTGATCAATCTTTCACCCATACCATTAAACTACCCATACCCTACTGATAACTATCCTCGAGCACACCTAAGACCCACACGGACCTCGCCATTGCCCTTTCCATTTCCATTTAGCCTCAGATCTGTCACCCCACCAAACTTTTATTAAGTTTCCTATACCCTAAGCATACCAACACTGTTACCCACAACCATTACTGGTTAACCTAAACCAACACCGGTCATACTAGACCGACGTCGGTCTCTATGTTTTTACCCTCAAACCAAGAACAAAGCTTAAAACCTCTACCAAATACCTAAAACAACCTAGAACTGGACCACTGCCGGCCTCGTAATCTGACAGAGATCTTGACCTTCAAATTCAAGCATAGCTTAGCCTATTGTGAATGAATTTGCTTATTGTAGTTGAATGAGATACCTAAATCATTTTAACTATAGTAGGATTTCCTTTATTATTAACATTGAGTTGTTTTAAATAGTGGATTGATAGCCGTCTAGGGAGTATCACACTTCTAGATCTAGCATATGCTAGGTAGTCCACTGCATATACTATTTAAATTTTATTTGGTGGTCTTGTTTTCTATTTTAGGTAGTTCCTCCTAGCCAAAAGGAAGCTCTCATGATCAGTGTGGATCAAGAAGTCATACGCACACAAAAACCTTCAACTAGCATTTTAACAGGTATTCCTCCTAGCCCTTTACCCTTATCTATTTCATCAATATTCAAAGAAATGCTCTAGAATGAGGTGAAACACTCTTGACAACCTTCAAATCTACCAAAAACGTATCAAACGTGCCTATGAAAAACATGTTCATGAACGAAATTTCAGGGTCAACAATCTTGTCCTAAAATAAAATCAACATGTAACCAAAGCAAAGAAAAGAAAACAGGGAAATTTTTCTCCTAATTGACTTGGACCTTACATTGTCACCCATACCTATGGATCAGGTGCTTATCATTTATCTTCTCTTGAAGGTAAACCTAAACTTGATCCCCTTAATTCCTTGCATCTTCAACTGTTCTATTGTTGAATAAAGTACTACATCACTTTATGTCACTTACATGCTCATCCCTTGAGAAAACCTCTCCTTTCATCTACCTATTTCAAGAACCAATGACTCAAATAGAATTGTGTGATTATTTGTCACCATTCAACCTTATCTTTAATATGAGTATCATGACTCTACTCATGGAATGATTCTCATGAATAATTTTCATCCTTTTTAGGATGGAATTCCAAGGTCATTTATCACTTGAAACCTATATTGGATAGCTAAAATTTTTTGTGCTATGGTTTTTCCTTCATACAAGATGCTTATACTCCTTTATAGTATTTTCCATGAACTAAAGTTCAAAAATAAAAACTCTACTCCTTGAGTCAAACTTCTCACAAATAGATGAATCCCTTAAAATGACATCTACCTCTCTTCCTTATTGTTATAAGTAGACTACTCCCTCAAAGGAAAACTATAAAAATCTAGCCACTTATTGTACAAAGTCTATCCACAAAGAAGACTATTTCTAAAAATGCAAAATAAAAATTATCTTGAAGCTTCCCGCATTGACCAGCTTTAGGAAGAACTCAAGGAGATATTATATTTATCCCACATCGATCACCAGTATTGAAAGAAAAAGAAAAGAAAAATCAAGAAAAATAAAAAACTTTTGGTCATGGACTTACCTATTCTAGTTTTGAGTATCTTGTAGAAGGGGCACACTATCCCACAATAAGGTTACGCTAAACACAATCCTCCACCTTACCTCTTTTTATTCTCTTCTTCCTATTCAAGGGATGACACATGTACTTTACACATAGTGATCACACCACTTCTTTCACCTATAGACCTATCACATCATGCAATGTATCTAGGGAATTATACTCAATAAGTCTAAGGGTACAAAATTTATGGTCTTTTCCAACTTGGGAATTTCACTTCTTTTTAGTTCACCTCTTCCTACCTTGTTGTTTGTTCTAACCAGACCCGATCATCGAAACCAACTCGCATATATACCTTCATCTATACCTACACTTCACTTACCTTGAATATTAACTATTCAACATTCCACCTTATCTATTGTTAAACATGCCTTACCCAACTAACCTACCTACCCAACCCACTTATTCACCTTACCTAACCTAATCACATTCTTCCCTGGTTTATGGGATAACTACATCGACCTGAGGCCCCTTTCGCAAGGGCTATGTAGGCAGCACTCTTAGGGCATGGGGCCCTTTGAGGTTAGCTTGGACACTCTTTTACCCAATCATATTTTCCCCACCAAATAAAAACTTAGTTAGTTTCCATAAAACAATAATTTGGAAGTTAACTTAAACCAAAAATATACATCACCTATGTACATCATCATTTACTTTCCATAAAACCAATAACTTGGAAATTAAATCAAAACAAAATTAAACTCAACCATACCTATCCTCTAGTTTCCATAATATCAATACATTGGAAATTTAAATAATTCACCATAACATCATTTCATTTCACAAATAACATCAACCGAATCATATCCAAATCACATCATTTCGTGACATCAATATAAAGGAAATGCAATCACCTCATAAAATAATTGACTCCACCATGCCTATCACCTAGTTTCCATAACATCAAAATAATAGAAATTAAATCATTCAATTTTTTAACCATAACCAGATCACATCTACATCTATTTTCCATGACAACAATATAATGGAAATGAAAACAACCATACATAAAACTCAACCATGCCTCTACATCTAGTTTCCATGATAACAATACAATGGAAATAAACCAAGTGAATCATATATCAATATCATCATCCATCTATCTATACATCAAATGTTTGTATATCAACACACTGAATATGCAAATTTAACAATACAAGTATCCCAAAATCTCATATACATATCGTGTCTTCGGTACACAAGTTGGTATATGTATAAAAAATCAAAAATAAATATCATCTGATATCACCTATGGGAAGGGCCGACACCCCTACTGATCTCTCCTATCTCCTCACCCTACCTATGTCTTCATGAGATGGTAACCTCCCACTCACCCTACCTATATTGCCAACCACCCTCTAAATTTCTAGAACTACAAGTCCATGAGCTGTTCCTAGCACTAGATTCCTACCGTGATCGATGCTCATTATAAGTCACATATGGGATGTTAGCCTCCATCAACTTGTCCCGATAATGCCTAGCCGTAGATATGACATCTATGTAACTAGCCATGGAGATAGATCGAGACAAATCCATAGCTCATGGTGGAACTTGTACCAAAAGAAGTAGCCCATGTCCCTATACCGTGGCCTTTGTCCAACAATGCCTATAATACGGGACCCTCGTCCCGATGCCTCTAGAGGTGGGCCTTGTGCTGTGCATGTACCGGTGCTCGTACAATCTGTTAACTACACTTGTAGTGTGGTAACTTGTTCCTGCTGCACTGCCACCGCCCCCATATCCTTCCCGAACTGTACTAACTAGGCCTACTACATGGCTACTCGTGCCTATAACCCTGCTCACCTATCCTGAAGGGTGGTCACCTATTCCCGTGCTCGAGTAAGTTTTAGTTGTAAAGTTGTCCACCGACTCTCGCAACTAATCCTCTCGCACTATCATCAAAACCAAGTATGGCTTCCTATTCTAGGAGGTTCCACATGTAGCTAGGCTACCCACCAATTCCTATATGTTTCTATGGTTCTCGTATCATTGATACACTTATTGACTACCTATTCCTCCTTCCCTATAGGATCCGTTGGATGTGGTGGAGACAAGGGTCTCTCCACATTATCATGGTAGTTCTATGGAAATGGTGGAGGCACATCCCATGAAGCTTGATCTGCCATCTAACTCATTTGATTGGAATCATCTCATGTTCCCTAGCCCTCTGTCTTTGTATCCACTTGACCAATTGTAACCCCTCCATATCCTCTCGCCATACTTCCATATGATGGGAAATCCACATATGGCCACCATATAATATCCATAGCATATAATCCCTCTAGCATCCGTCTGTAATAAGTCGCATTGTGTGATGCCTCCTTTATCCATGCATGATCCCCTACAGAACCCATCTCATGTAACTAGCTCTAGCAATGCCCCGATGTAAATCTTGTCTTGCTAGTCCCTGTGGGCACACAATAGCTATATGTTAAAATGCCTAGTAATGTAGTAAATAAGTACAACAAATAACATAAGGATACATTTTATGATATACCCAAAGCTCTTTATATAGCTACACTAGATATTTTGGTGCCCATGCAAAATAAACATGCTCCTCAATCATGTCCTCTAAAAATCCCATCAATGCTTAGGCAAATCTTCCACCCTCTAAATCTGGGAGTACATAACATCTCACCACTACTATCATCAATACTTCCAACCTAGTCTCCTAAGGTTTTACATCATACATGTCTCCATAACTGATGTTGACATTGTGCTCACTCAAGTGGATCATTGCCTCACCAAAAACTCGACCATAGACTCCAGCACCTCATCTCGATGAAATCTAATAAAATGGCTCCCACAGAATCGGCAGCCACAAAATCCTATATATATCCTCCAATGTGATAGTCATCTTTCTAGTGAGTAAGTGGAAGGTATTGGTCATTGAGTCCCATCTATCAATGAGAGAAACCATCAAACTATGATCTTGTACAATGCACCTATATTCCTCACATTGAAAATACCAACATCTATCATATGGTCCCACTTGTCCTCAGTGATGCTACCTTACATCTATACCAACAAAGGTGGCACCCTGTCCCACATAGTCAACTGGTGATGTGCCTACATCATTACCAATTAAAATTTTCAAGAACTTACCTATTTTTAATCATCTATTCACACCTACCCAGTCCCATCCCACACACAATTTTCCTAGCCTATCTATTTTCTACCTAATTCACTCACCTACCCTATATTCTATCTTGCCTAAACAATTCCACATATTCTAGTTTACTACTTTCCTTCCTTCACCGATTTGACACAACTCACACCTACAACCTGACCATTCATACCTACATTCACCCTAAACCCCACCTAATTCTATCATTTTATACCCCTACTCTATCTACCCCTACCTCACCACTCCACCATCTATCATATCATTCCATTCAACTTTATGCTTACCATCTAAATATTCATTTTTAGGACTTAGTCCCTTTTATAGTGACTGACATTGGTCACCCTGGCGCACTGTCACCCTTTATCCCCACCGACACCAAAATCCTACCGATGTTGACCGATGCCAAACCGACATCGGCCACCGGTTCAGCTCCCAAGCTGAACCCCACACCCATGACTTTCAAAAACTTGACAAAACTACCTAAAAACCTACCCAAAACCTCTAAATTCCACCTACATTCATTTACCAACCTACTTAATCTATATTTGACCCTCCCCATACCCAAATTAGCCATTTCTTTACCCAAATTTCATTCTAAATCTACAAACCAAATTATTTCATTTTCTACCTTAATTTTTTCCAAAAACACAAATGGGATTGAACCCTACCTCTACTCGATGTCATCTCCTTGGTGGGATGTTTGGTCTCTACACTGGAGGTCCTCCTACACCCTCTCTTGCCTCTATCATGGTCCAATCAAACTCTCACCTCTCCACCAATCGAATCACTCGTATTGATCTCGCGAGTATGTCAACTGCACTCCTATCAACCACTAATAACTTGCCAACTCAGCTTTCAACCTCACCTTGTGGTTTTTCTCATCAACAATCTCTCTCCTGTCATTTTCTAAATTTGGAAAGGTTCAAATGAGTCGTTTTCATGTGGATTTTTCTTTTTAACTCAAAATTTTCTGACCAACATCAGTCTCGTGCCCTAAGGAACAGAATCGGTTATCCTAATTGGCATCGGTTCACCCTCAACTAGTATCGGTCACCCTACCAAACCCACTTATAGCTAATTTTCCTAAAATTCTCCTGCCATATGCCAATATATTGCAACCACAACCTTACCCCAACCCTACAATCCCACCTAATTTCCTTATTACCTCCCACCCAAACCTCACTTTCATTTGGGGCATGTTTTTGTCCTATACCTCAGCCTTACCCACAACCTCACCTATACACCAAGCCCAAAACCACCTATTGGAAACTCAAATTCACCTACTCGTTATACCTTATGGTGACACTACTTGTGTTGTTTAGCCTACTGACCCTTCCTTATTTGATGTCGTGACGTTTATCTTGACTAGACCAAACCTTTTTCTGCTTTGGAACCCACCTAATGCCATTTCCTACACCTAGCCTCATTGTGTTTTAAGAACATATCCTATACCTTAGATACTTGGACCTCATCAACCTTGTTTGAATAATCTATCGACCTTTAATGATGTAGAGTTTGTGATCTCTTTAGCCTAGTGCCTTCTCATATTTTAATCATGTGTGTGTGTTTGAATTCCCACACCTATTACCTACACCCATATCACCATTACCTATGCCCACACCTTACCTAGTATAGTTTCACCTCACCTACCAATTTATCAAATCTATCACCAATTCAACTTCTTTTTTCATCACTTCCCAGTTTGAGGGGGTCACTTCAACCCTTACTTAGGCAACCACTCCTAGTTTTTTCAGTGTCACTCATCAATACAAGCTACATGACAAAAAGAGGAAAATGTAGAGACCAAATTTAGGTCAAAATCCCTCCATCCCCTTTCAATTAAGTAATTATACACATACACCTAGCCATGACCCCTTCTACACATTAGTATTAATTTAATTACCTATAATTTAATTAATCCTCATCCTCACACCATCATTTATTTTAATTACCTTAATTAAAATAATATCCACCTCACCTTTCCACTTCATCCTAGACCCATTCCTATCCTATTAAGGAACTTAGACAAAGTGGTCTGCCAACCTTTAATGTATATGGGTCCATCACTAATATATATGTTAATATTTAATAATATGAAATATTTATATTTCGTTATTAAATATGCTAACCTAGGTATATACTTTAGGTTAAATATTTAATATCATGAAATGATTATATTGCTAATATTAAATATTATAAACCTAGGTGTATGTGTCAACCAATTTAGGTGTAAAAGGTGGGTCGGGAGACATACCCGATCACCTTATATAAAAAGGACTTTAGGTCCTCATTTGATATATTTAGGAAATATATCAAAGGTGTGCAAATCAAGTGATTTGGTTTTACCCTTGGTAAATAGGGTTTCAAAAGAGGAGGTGATCTTACTGGATGTAAAATAAGTTCTCTAAAGTAAAAGGTTATTTTCAAAGTGGTTTTTACCCTATTGGGGTTTTCCACTATAAATATTGTGTCACCTATATTATTTATTTCTTGTAAGTATTTCTTTATTTACTTACGTTATGATGTAATATTTATTTAAATATAAAATTATGTAATATGTAAGTTGATTAAATCTGTATTTATTAGAATCCTCAAATTCTAACATGGTAACAGAGCGAGGTAAATTAAATAAATTAAGATCAAATGTTGTGTATTTTATTTATTTAATTTGTACAGGTTTTTTCAACCAACCTGAAAGGGTATTTAAAAGTATCTGGTCCCCTTCTTTTTTCCCCAATTTATTTTGGCATTACATTTGTGCAATTAAACTCTCGGTAAAAATTTTAGGGTTTTTCAATTTTAAATCCCTATTTTTTTGGGGGAGATGTAATATGATATGATTCTTACTTTCATTTACATTTTGTAAATTATATGGAATTAATGTTTGTTTGGAGATTGATGTGTGCATAGGTGAAAGGGGCTTCAAATATTTACCTGCGTGAAAATCACATACAAAAAAAGAAATGATTTATTACTATATGAAATAATTTTCATGTTTTCTATAATTTCAAATGTTTGCAGGTTAAATATTTGAAGGTAAATTCATACATGTATTCTTTGGTCCCCTCTAAAAGGATTCAATTTGAAAAACTATAGTTTATAGTTAATCTATAACTATATCCTATATAATTTGAAAACTATATTATTATTTTTAAATAAAAATATATATAATATAGAATAAGGTTTATATAATAATTTATATAAACATCATATTAAAATTTATATAGTTTTGGAAAAAAACTATATATTAAAAGCCTTTAACCATATTAAAACTACATGGGATTGAGGGAAGAGTCAACAGACCATATTCTAATCCTAAGTTTAAATCATATTTAATTTATAAATCTAGGCATATATAGTTTTTAAAAAAAAGAAACAAACCTAAGTTTAAATCATATTTTATATATATGGTTAGTTTAAACCGTTTAAAATATAAATTTTATTAGATTTGGTTTATATATGTTTTAAAAAAACTTAAGTGCTTACTTTTATTTTGGAAAGGAGGCCTGTGTTTATTGCTTGGCCATGAAGGGATTACTTTTTAAATCTTAATACTTATAAAATAAACATAATATGTGTCTCTAACCATTTATATTATCCATGTAAGGGCGGCCCCATTCATTTATATCTTATAGTTTATAAAAACTATATAAATGAACCTATTTAAAGGTTTTCTTTTATATAAGAGTGGGAGTGGAGAATAAAATGAGATAATATCTCAGGTATAAATGTGGAACTCTCAAGTATAAATGGATAATTAAAAAAACTAGTTTATTGGTGGCCTACGTGAAGTGCAAAGTAAATATTTATTAAAATATTTATAGTTATAGCCACATAATAATTTTAAAGTTTTTAACTTGTAAGAATTCTATAAAATATTTTGCAATATTTCCATAGTTTTAAATGTGTGCAGGGTAAAATTAAGAGTAAATGAAGGGAGGAGACAAGGTTCATGAAAATAGGGATTTGAATTTATTTCATTGGTCGAGTGAAATTACTTGTCCCCTTTGTAAAATATGCGCAGTTAATATATACTCTCATAAATCTACTTGCACCTGGTAAAATTATTTTAACCTAGTCTATGTCCTTTAAACCCCTTTAATAAGCGTTATGCATTTTTATATAAAAACTATACTATAGTTTATAATTTTTATGAACTATATGTTGTTTTTTATTTACATTCTATGAACTATATGCCTCTTTTTTTTTTAAAATGTATATATTATTACATTATAAATTATAATAGGTTATTATAATGTGTTAAAATATAACCTCCTAATATTATACAGAAGAAGAAATTCTGGAATTTCACCTTACGGAATACACAAACAAGTTTTGGCTTCATTAAATTTGACGGTCAAATGACCGTCACGGTAGACCAAACATAAGACAATATGATGGTCATTTAGACGTCAAATTTAAGCTCTTGGGTTCCAGGAAACTTTCATTGTGTTAAAATTGATGGTCAAATGACCGTCACGATAGACCAAAAATAAGCCATTATGACGGTCATTTAGATGTCAAATTTAAGCTAGCTGAATTTTTGTCTACATTATTTTTTTCAGAAATTTGAAGTTGTAATGCATTCTTAAAGGTCTATTCTTCACTTCTATATGGTTGAAAATATTTTTATATACATCCGGGGTATATCATGAGCCCTTTATGTTTTGGGTTATTATTTTGATCATGGAGGTTAATTAGTATGTATTGTAATGACAAAATTAGTTATGATCAAATAGTTTCTTTAGATTTGATTCTATTAAAAATGTTATTTTTATTATCGATAAATATGTATCTAACTCTATGGTACATTGTATATTATAATGGGGTGTGTTTTATAAGTTTAGGAAAATAATGGCATCCAACTATTTCTATCTTGACAAAACCTAAATCTTGAATGAAACCAACTACAACATTTAGGTTAAAACAAAATTTATGGCGAAAAAATTCTAGACAATTTTTTTAGATCTGAGGTTGCTCCCACCGGTTGTCAAGAAATTGTAGATAACATGAATACATTCTTACAATGAATGCAGGAGGCTCTTTCTATGATTTTATGCAATGTGAACAATGAGTACCTTCTACACATTGGTAATATCAAACATCGAAAAAAAAGGTATGGACATAACTAGAATCCATGCATGAAAGATATTTAGTATATCAAGGATAGTAATGAGAGTAAAATAGTTGAAGGAAGTAAAATAAAAGTTATGTATATTTTTATTATTTCTCTTCGCATATTGTTTTATATCTCAAAGTTTGAATAATTCAAAACTATGGCATGAAAGGTTAGGACATGTTAATTATCAAAGCTTATATGAAATGTCAAGATATAATCTAATGAAATTTTTACATGTGTTGTCTTCTTCTCTTGATGTTACTTTATTAAATAATTTCAAATAATGGGTTTGATTCTGATTTAGTAAATAGTAATGATGATGTTTTGATGCTATAGATATTTTTAAAACTCTTATCTTCCTAGATAAAAAATTAAACTCGGCTCAATCTATGTTAGAAATTTCAAATCCTATTAACCTTAAGGAAATGACAGAAGCCATCATATGTATCATGCATTAATTACCTTGTATGAACCTGAGCCGTGAAGTATTATAGGGTCTAGGTGGATATATAAAGTAAAATATAATGTTGATGGTAGTATTAACAAACATAAAGCTAGACTTATTGCTATAGGTTTCACTCATAAACCTGGTATTGATTATGTTGAGACATTTCATGTAGCTAAAATGAGTACTGTTAGGGACTTATTTGCAATTTTCGCTCAATTTGGGTGGGAAATCCACCAAATGGATAAGAAAAATACTTTTTTGAATTGTGATTTAAAATAAGAACTTTACATGTTTCAACCTAAAGGATTTGAGGAAACTGGTAAAGAAAACTATGATTGTAAGTTGAGAAATTTTTGTATGGTTTAAAACAAGATCTTAGAGCATGGTATGTGAAAATTGTTTCCATTTTTAAGTCTGTAGGTTTTGTTAATTGTTATTCTAACAATAATATATTCATTAAACAATAAGGCTCGCATATTATCATTATATGTATATATGTTGATGATTTGCTTATGTTTAGTGACAATTATGATTTAATTCATAGGATTAAATAGAAATTGAAGCAAGTACTTTGAAATGAATGAGTTAGGTCTCTCACATCATGTTATTTGTATGACTATACTTCATTCTATTATTGTTTTTCAAAACATAATATGCAACCATTGTATTAAAAAAGTTTCTTATGATTGATTGTAAACCATTTTTTACTTCAATGGAAGTTAGAATAAATATTGATCCTAAATCGCATATGAAAAAGGTTGATCCTATTTTATATAAGTTGTTAGTTGATAGTTTGATTTATTTAACTATAACTAGATCAAATATTTCCTATATGAAGAGGAATTACTTCAAGGTTTATGCAGGAACCTTTTTAGAGATCATTGGAATCTTGTAAAAATAATTTTTAGATATTTGAAAGGAATAATCAATTATGGGTTGCATTATAATAAGAATGAAAATGCTATCTTATATAGATTTTATGATTCTAACCATACCGATGTTGTGTTATAAAATATATTGGATATGTGTTCAAGTTTTTTAGTGTAGGAACCATTACTTAGAACAACAAATATAATCAACAGTCTCCATTTCTTATACTAAGGCAGATAAGTACAATGGAAGAAGTAAAGAAGCCATGTGGCTGCAATGATTGGTAAAGATACACATGTAAGCTAAAAGAAGTATTTCTCTTCTATGTGGTGGTCAGAGTTGTATTACTCTTGATTAAGAATTCAGTTCAACATCAGAGGATGAAGAACATTGAGATACATATACGCTTCACCCGTGAGAAGGTGGAAAGTGATGAGATAAAAGGCTCCTATATGCTTGGGTTCAATAACATTTTATGAGAACTTGTGAGAACATATAAAACTCACAAATCATACTTAGCCACTGATCATGGGATGATCTTTGGGATTCCAAATCCTTTTGTATCAAAAGGTAATTTGAGTATGATGAAGGTGTTATAATTACTTCAACCGATATGCTAGCCTAAAACCTTTATGGTTTAAGGATTGTAAATCTTGTAGTGTACCACAGAAGGTAATCTATTGGCATATGTTATGTTATCCCACTTAACATTAAGGAGGAGTGTTGGAACATAATGATTAAGTGATCTAGCCAACCCTTAATGTATATGGGTCCATCACTAATATATAAGTTAATATTTAATAATATGAAATATTTATATTTCTATTATTAAATATACTAACCTAGGTATATACTTTAGGTTAAATATTTAATATCATGAAATGATTATATTTCTCATATTAAATATTATAAACCTATGTGTATGTGTAAACCATTTTAGGTTGAAAATGTGGGTGGAAGACATACCCGATCACCTTATATTAAAAGGACTTTAGGTCCTTATTTGATATATTTGGGAAATATATCAAGGTGTGCAAATCGAGTGATTTGGTTTTACCCTTAGTAAATAGGGTTTCAAAGGAGGAGGTGATCTTCTTGGATGTAAAATAAGTTCTCGAAGTAAAAGATTATTTTCAAAGAGGTTTTTATCCTATTAGGTTTTCCACTATAAATATTGTGTCACCTATGTTATTTATTTCCTATAAGTATTTCTTTATTTACTTATGTTATGATGTAATATTTATTTAAATATTTATTATAACATTATGTAATATGTAATTTGATTAAATCCTTATTTATTAGAATCCTCAAATTCTAACAAATTATCCTAACCAACTAGGACTCTTTTCAACCATAACTATTCATGACCTTTTAATCCTCTAACTGATTCCACACTATAATTTATGCCATTCAACACTCTAGACCCAGACTAAGCCAAAGACCCAAAATTTGGGAGAAAACCTATATTTTTGGCAAATTAAACCAATTCTCCTTGACTGATGTTGGTTATCCCTTAACCAGTATCAGTTCCCTAACCATCATTGGTTACCTTAAATAAGAGTTTATAACATTTTACACAGGTTCTCAAATTGATTCATTCACTGAAGATTTCACATTCTAACTCTCGAGAACTCAAGATACTCGAAAAAACTAGATCCCATCAGGTCTTCACCAACATATAGTCATCTCATCCATAACTTCAAATCATCATAGAAGATCACACACACTCCATTTCAGTGGCACTTTGGACACATTCACGTATCTCCCATGAACACTCATCAATCATCAACCACCTTTAGATCTACAAGTTACTAGATAAGTAATTCATTCTTATTTGTTAAGCTTTTGTTTTGATCTTAAGTCTTTCATTTATGCCTTCCATCCAATCCTTCTCTATCCTAAATACCACCTTTCACATGTTTACCACCTATTCCATCAACTTGAACCATTTCACCCATCCTAACACCTCTACCAACCTTGTTGAGCCTTAACAAAAATCATATCATCTTTCCAAAACACCATCAACTCTCATTGTAATAAAAAGATACCCAAAACACCAATTTTTAATATTTCCACTATATTTATTCTACGGACACTAGTCACCCAATTAGCGTTGTTCATTTTCCAATACTGATATCAGTCGCCTAGCTGATACTAGTCTATGTGACTATCAATTTTACCTAAAACAACGAGCTTATAAATTTCACCAAAAACCCAGAACATAACTAAACTTCACCCAGACCTTTCCCAACACCTCAGTGACCTTTCCCAACTAGAACCATACCTTTCTTAATGCTACATTAGTTCGTATTTCAATACTTTACTTAATCTAGTGTGTTGATAACATTTTGAGACAACTAAATCAAACTATTAGCAATAGGACCTTTATTTCTCACATTATTTTCATTCATTTGATAAAATAGTGGATTGATAGCCATCTAGGAGTGTCACACTTCATGGAACTAGCAATTGTTAAGAATTCCACTAACATATATTGTTTAACTCTCTCTTGTGGTCTCATTTTGCTTTACAGGTAGTTCCTCCCAGCCAAAAGGAAGCTCTCACATTCAGTATGATCAAATTCAACAACACGCGCAACCTTCTCTTGACTATTCATAGGTATTCCTCCTACACCCATTACCCTTCTTTGCGTTATCACATTACTTTGAGGTAAAACATCATCAACTAATTACTTCATTCTAATGACTTCTTCTTCTTCACTTCTTTCTTTAATCATTAATGGTGTTCTTAAATCCTCTTTTATCCATCCTTCAACTTCTAATACTCTTTTAAATGTTGGTTATAATCCTCCTACTAAATGTTGTAAATATCTCATTAGAGTTTATTAGCTTGCTAATGCTTATTGAACTGGACTATCTACAATATATATGGCATTTCTTGGAGTAACAAATCTTTGTTCGTCTCCGCAAGGAGTGGGTATTATAACAAGACTTGATGAGTCTACCTCCATTTCGAGTGAGCTAATTACTTGGCCTCCACTTGATGTGGGTGAATCTTCTACCTTTTCTACTTTCTTTTCTACTTTTTTGACTTTATTTAATTTCTCCTTGCTTTCTTTAATCTTCTTTTCTCTCTCTCTCTTTCCATCCTTTATTTTTCTACCTTCTTTTCTAAATAATTTTCGGTGGATAACCTTTCTCTAACTTCCATCCTCATCATTTTAATTATCTATTCACAAGCTACTAATTCTCCTAGATCCTCTTAATTTCCTTATCCTAACTCTCTATTTTTTCTCCTTTTTATTTTTCTCATGTCACCTATTTCTGCCACCCTAACCAATGCCCTAATAATTATGATAAGTGTGTGACTCCTTGATTACACCCCTTTGCATCCACCATCCCGTGGTTCCTATCCCCCTAAAGGAACTTGGCCACTTCTCTAACTAATCCTTTTTCAATCATTAACACTTTGATTAAGAATGGAACTGATTGAAGAAATCAACCGTAGGCTCCACTTAGTACTTCTTGTTTCTTGTTATCAAAGCTATTCCAACCCTAAATTTCCCACGTGATTATGAAATAATCTAAGGTACTCTTGTACCAATAATCGATCACTCTGGTCTATAGATCAACAAGATATTTTACTATTGTTAATTTTTCTGCAGTCCACTCAAATGGTTGTCTTAAGTACATTTATGTACATTCCTTACTCTTTACATGTGCTAATAAACAAGTCCATAAATGATGCAAAAACTAGGCCAAAAATTCTTCTCTGTACTCTCCAAACACTATTTCTTCTTCTACTTTATAAGTTATTTTATGCCTTTTTTATTCTCCTTTAACAAATATGTCAATTTGTTTTTCCCACCACTTTTCAATCTCTACCAATGTGGGTTTATGATACCTTGGTTGATGAGTGCATTATTTGAATTGTTTATATCATCTATGTGCTTATTGATTCTCCATTAAACATGATTAATTAGTGCATGGGGATGCTCTATATAGTTATATCCTAGTAAGTTCAATGCATTTATCTTGTTTTGTTTCATATAACTTGTTTACCATAGAATCTCCCACTAATCACCGCCGTGAGTAAAATGCAGTGCCATGTGTAGGATAATAGTAGATATATATTGCCAATGCTAGAAATTGTAATCAAGGAGTCGAGTCTGGAGCTGTCATGCAGTGATGGAATACTTTTTCCATTGACAACCTATAAACATGGATCTTGTTTTTAACATTTTCGTAGGATTTAATGAAATTTAATAGGGTTTTTAGTTAAATAACTAAGAGCATACAATTTTTTTATGATGTGTAACTGACTATGTCTATATAGACATCTCCTTGAAGAGAAATTTAGTATTTAGTTGATGTTGGTAATCTGTAGTATGGTTTATAACAATTAGTATCTATTTTACAATTATGTACTGAGTATGTTATGGAACTTTTCTGAATCAATATATTAGATGTTGTTTTGAATATCATGTGGTGTTGAGATTACCTCCGTCTCAAGGAATAGAAAGGGCCCACTTGACCAAGGTGACTGGAGGATTTTACGTTTATGCATGCTTGTGGTTTCTGATAAGTTACAGTTTGAATGCAATTAATTATTTCCTTTACTACAATTTATATTTAGTGTGTGTTATTTCCTTTTATGTAATTTCAATTTTGAGTATGTCATTTCAATTCTACAATTTCAATTTAGAGTGTGTGTTATTTAAATTATGTTATATTGATTTGGTGTGTGCATTACAATTCTAGAAAAGTATTTCCATTACAGTAATGTTGTTTCATTAGTTTAGCATTACATTTCCGTAGATTAGCAGAGATAGAGAGAAACATAACAACCAAAATCCCCTAAAAGGAACCACTGAAAAATTGAGTTTTATAAAGCTTCATTGCATACAACCTTGGACACATAGCCCTAGTTTTATAATGACACTAGTAGAAGAATATGTTAGTTAAATGATTAGAGAAAAAATGACTCATCATTTTTTGTGTCATTTCTGGGGACATCATAAGCAAAACACACCATTTTATTCACTTTACATGCTATGGGTGTTAATGAAGTTAATATATGCAACAGTAGAATTCTAGGCCTTGTTTACATAACCAACCTTGATGCACAAGCCATGAGACATTCAAGGGATATTTATACCATGTAATATCCAAAGAATATCTCTAAACAAAGTACAAGTAGGGAACACTAAAAGTGACACTGAATCTAATACAACACCTAGAAGCCCTTCTGAACATTCTGCATCATCCTATTTAGATCCAGAATAATCTTCGAAATGGGATATAATGGGAATAATGAGAACCGACCCTTGGGTAGAACCTTTACCTATCCCATTGTCTTAGATGAAGATGAGGATGCACCTATGAAAAATATCTCACCATCCATCCTCCCTATCTTCCGAGGAATGTCTACAAAAGACCCAGATCAGTTCCTGTTTGAATTCAAAGTTCTTTTCCAGACATATGACTATAGAACAGACAATCAAAAACTCAAACTATTTCCTTCCACCCTCAAGAACTCTACTATGAGGTGGTTCATGGGATTGTCCCCTAACTCCATTCATTCTTAGGAGAATATGGAGACAACCTTTTGGAAAAATATCAAGACTATTGCAGGTGAAGAGATAGGGAAGAAGAGTTATTTTACATAAATCAAAAGGAAGATGAAAATCTAGAAGATTATCTTGTATAGATTTATCTTTCTCCATTAGAGCAAAGTGGTTATGAGTTACATGCAAGAATCACTAATACAATTTTCGTTAAAGGACTTAATGACGAAACCAAGGATTCCCTCCATCTTATGGGAGGAGGTGATGTGCATAAAATTAGTATGGAAGATATCACTGAGCTATGCAAAATTTACTCTAGAACACGAGGAGGTATAAGGAAAAGAAAAACATCCAAGACTGCCCTAGGTACCTTATAACTTCTGGAGGAAATGGATAACATGAAAACATACATCTTGTTGTAATTAACATCAACCATATATGGGATGAAATCCAAGACCAATGCTGCAAAATAACCTCTAGACATATACTTCCCTAAATACAGGAAGAGACATCCTTTGAGAGAGTTTCCTTTGGATGTCATAGACATGTGTTTGATTTGTGATGTCACTAATCATGATACTAACCATTGTAATTTCTTACCTCATTTGAAAAAAGGATTGAATGTCATGTCTCAAGCAACTGCAGAGGTAAACTTGGTTCAAAGGCCAAATAATTAGGATGTGTATGCCCCTAGACCTACTCAGAACCCCTCAAGGATTTCATGGCCCAGTTAGGATTCTCATCCTACTTGGGGACAACCTGAGTGGACACCACAAAAATAGATGGTTTACCCACATCCACCACCATAGATGACTCCCTATAATCAATAAAGTTGGACACCACCAGCCAATGGGAACCTCAACAAAATTCTAATCAATAGAGGAGGTTCCAACAACCACAACAAGCTTTAATGGCCCCACTAAAAATATCAACAACATGAGCAAGAAACATAAAATCAACTTCCTTCCCATTCTCAGATCTTGAACCCTAAACATTAATAGATAACTTCAATTAATAAAGTAGGACAGAGTGATATAATGCAAGTTAATACTATCAATAATATGTGACTAAGGTCCGGAAGAGCAAAGTGAATTATACTCCTATTGTTATCACGAAATACCTGAGGAAAATGAGAAAGAAGAGAAACCTAAGAAAATGAAGAAACTGAACATGTTCCACAAATGCAAGCCACTAGGAATGGTCAAGGAAAAGATAAGAATGCACATGCAGCTCCTTTTCTAGAACGATTACAAGAAACTCAAACTGCAAAAGAAACAACACTAGTTCAAGAGTTGAAAAAGATGAACATTGAGGTCCCACTTCTAAGAGAAATAAGGGACATTCCTGAATTAAACCAAACCATTAGAGACCAGTGTATAAAGACACCAGGAAGAAAGAAGAAATACCCAAAAATGGTCAAAGTGGAAGGGAATCTAGCTGATCTTGTTGTTGGAAAGCTTATTTCACCAAAATATGGGGATCCTGGGAGTCCAATCATTACTATTTTTATAAATGGTCAGTCAATATCTAACATTTTGGTGGATCTTGGTGCTGCCATCAATGTTATAACAACAAATATGTTCAATCTATTGTCTTTAACAGGATTACAACCAACCAATACCATTCTTCAATTAGAATATCAATCTATTGTTGTACCATATGGAGTGATTGAGGATGTAATGGTCATGATTGAATCTTGGGAGTATCATGTCGATTTTATGGTCTTATAACCTAAAGCTCAAAAGTTGGGATATCCAGTCATCTTAGGAAGGCCCCAAGTTGGCTATTGTTACTTCATATAATGATGATGTAGAGGTCGGGAAAAATGACTATTTTAAATGGGAAAAAATCAAAGAATATTTCATTGTATCCTCCTTCCCAGCCATATGTGGATGTTTGTGAACATGTATGGGTATATTATTTAGATACTAATCATTTGAGTTCTTCTTATCTAGCCACCATTGCAGTGAAAAATCACATGGAAGAAATTGTTGAGTCATACATAATGTCTGATGAAGAGGACATTGTGGCTATGAAAATTGGAATTGCGGCTACGAAAAATTAGAACTGAGGCTATGGAACCATCTATTCTGAACACAATAGATAATATTACCTTGTTAAGTGACATTTCTAATGAAAATTGTAAATAAACCTATGCTTATAATGAGGAATGTGCAGTCACTAATTTATATTGTCCTTTAACCAAGGTTATGTCTCTTGAAAATATGACTATTTTGCACATGCTTCAGCCTCATGTTTTCCCTTGAATTATTTAATTTTTGATGTAGAGCTTGCTATTTTGAAAGATACCAAGCAAGTGACTATTGACATAGGAAAAGAGTTGACCATTGGTAATAACTTAGAGGCTAGCCAAGAGACTAGGGTTGTAGAAATCTTGAGGAAACATTCCCAAGCTTTTGTTTGGGATTATATTGATATGAAAGGGATCCATCCAAGAATCTACACTCACCATATCTACACCGAGGATGTTAAACCTGTGAGATAACCACAATGAAGAATTAATCCAGCACTTAGAGACAGCAAAAATGAGATAGAAAAATTGCTGAAGGTAGGATTCATCTATCATATATCTAATAGTTAGTGGGTATCACCACTAGTTATAGTTCCTAAGAAAAATGGTAAATGGAGAATCTGTGTAGACTATAGGGAACTTAATAAATCCACCAAGAAAGATTACTTTCCCCTACCCTTTATTGATCAGGTTCTAGACAATCTTAGGTAAGAAATATTTCTCCTTCTTGGATGGGTTTAGTGGGTATAACCAAATTAGTATTGCACCTGTTGATTAGGATAAAACCACCTTCACTTATCCCTAGGGTACATTTGCATATAGATTCCTACCATTTGGGATTTTTAATGCACCTGCTACTTTCCAGAGAGTAGTTTTAGCCATTTTTGCAAATCTTACAAATGATTGTGTTGAAGTTTACATGGACGATGTAGACACCTATAATTACGCCTAAGCAATTTAAATACTTAAATTGCGCTAATTATCCCCTTTCTCAAAAATTGATGACTTGTCATCAAAAGCACTCATATTCCCTCTTATTGTCGTCAATTAATTACAATACTCTAATTGATTAAGTCGCCTATTCAAAAAATACCCTAATTAACGACCTTTCGTTAATAAATCACCCCTTTTACCTAGACTAATTAATTATTATTAATTAATTAGCTTTCCTTCCATTTAACCAAGTAAATCAATATTTAATTGATTTAATCCCTTTCTAATAGCCTAAAGCGTACTAATATTCTTCTAATTTGCTTCTATAAGCTTAAACCTACCTATTAGTTAATCACCTTTGATTAATTAAAACACCCCCAACTCCCGTGACTTGCTAAACATGTCTTAAACCCTTCTAAAGTAAGGTTACCTTTAATAAAGTAACCTTATCCATTCTTAATCATGTTTTACCTTTATCCCACATTCATGAGGATGTGTTGAATCATTTATCCTTTGGGCTATATAAAGAGCCCTCCACCTACCTTTTTACTTACACCTAAAACTCCTTAGAGAGAAAATGCAAAGCATATAACAAAGAGACTAAGAGCTTGCACCTTGCTTTCTTGAGAGTTCATCATCTTGAGGAGCTAAGTTTCCTATTCTAGCCTAAAAGTGCTTAGGTCATATGGGAGGTGTCAAAAGGGTCTTGTAGCCCAATTTTGATAAGCCCCCATTCCTAGGTTCTTGGAGATATCAAGGACAACCAAATATTGATTGCCATGGAGCTTATTTAGGTCCATTTACTTGTTTGTTGGTAATCTAGAGAAGTAGAGGTTTAAATACTTTAGCATTGTTTAAATCAAAGTTAAATGCATTATGCTAGGTATTAATCTTGTTTAGCTCTCATCTTTGATGGTGTTTAGATTTTGTCATTAGCTTTGTTATAGAACTATTTAGGTGTTAGTTCTCATTCATCTAACTTAGCTAAAAAGCACAAAACCATGCACACATTTGGCACACTGGTGGGACCCTTAGTCCCATGGCATTTTAGTTTAAATTTCATTATTTTGGCTAACTTTTGATATGCACATGTAGTAATTAATTTCCATTTTTTGGAGTTTTTGCTCATTTAATATGTGTTACTTCATGTTTATAGCCTTAATTTTAATGGGTCATTGCCATTTTTGAACTAACTTGTCAAAATTTAGAGTATTGTGAAGTTTTTGCATCCTTTTCCGTATTGTGGTTGTAGGTCTGGTGCAGCACAATTTTAGGAGCGCAGACGTGATTTTCGGGCACAAGCACAATTTTAGGGGTGCACACATCTCTCTAGTGGTGCAGCATGCTGTTAAACTCTGTCATTCTATCTGTGACCCACAGTGCAGCACACTAACCCTGGTGCATCCACCATAACCCGTGTATAGGTACACTAACTTTGAGTGCACACATAATTTTGTATTGTACCTTCATTGTAGTCGAAAACCTATCAAAATGGCACACATGCCCTAACTAGGGCACACATGCGATTTTGTGGTGCAGGTATATTTTTCTAGTAATACGGTTATTCTATCTATTTTTCCTGTCTGTTTTCTTATAGTAGCGCATATGTTGTTTTCGTGGCGCATACACCTCTCGGGTGGTGCAAGAATTTAATTGATATGAAAAATCACAGAGTGGCGCAGGTGTTATTTTAGGGCGCACACATCTCTCGGGTGGCGCAGGTACACTGTGTTATGAAAATAGCCTTTGGTGGCGCATACGCCCTAACCCACACGCAGGCACAGAAAAAGGGGCACAGGCATCCTTTTACATTTTTAGATTTAAAGGGTTGACGTGCTTTGACTTTTTTTTTTTAGTTTATCTAATCACATATTGTCTTTGTAGGCTGTTTTTACATGTTGGTATTTGATTAGGTAGTATTTCACATTATTTACTAACGGGATTGAGATCACGTATGCTCTTCCCTCACATCCCTTGGGGCGACCTTGGGAATCATAAATGATTCTTAAAACCTTTTTCCGCTTTAAGATTGTTAAGAGTATTTTAGTTAGAATTGGTCAATTTGGCATTTGTTGAAATTAAAGTATTGTTCCATTTGGTTATCTTTTGAGATTTGTGATGACATCACGTATGCTCTTCTCTTGCGTCCTTGGATGATCTAGAGAATCAGAAATGGTGCCTTCTCTTTTGATGGAAAATTACTAATCATCATCATTCAGGACCAAAATGCTTGTCAAAGAATGAAGGAAATGAAACACAAGTCAAAAAAACTTCTAATACACGTGTTCTTGCAGGTTGCCAAACGTTGTTCAAGAAAACCACATCTAAATTAAAAAAGATAAAAAGAACAACATATTCAAAACACTGTATTGTAGGTTTTGAAAAAGGGTACATCCCTCTCGCTTAACTGGAACATAACCCCTTTGGCATAACGCATTAAGCTACAACAATGGGGGTGGTTCAAAAACCCCAAAGTAGTCCACGCAAGAGGAACCTTGTGGACGAAATGGGAAGTTCTCCGCACTACCTACTTGACTAGTGATTCCTTTGTGAGATAGCATTACGGGTTGTCTATTATGGCAACCTCGGTGATAGTACATGTAGATGCACTAGTTTCCTATTGTTTTTAAAGGGGGTAAAGTAAAGTTTGAGATACTCCCAAACTAGTTAGTGTAACTTTTTGGGTAAATCACACTTGCTCGTGGAAAATTTGTAACACCTAGGCGAGAGAACCACCTAGGAGAATATACTTGGGCCAGGAGCCCACTTTTGACCATTTTAAAATAGTGTTGAGTTGTGAACCTTTTTAGAAATGTGTGACGTGTTACTTTCGCCTAGTTTTTACTTGCCTTAGGGTGAGGTGAAACTCTGTCGAAGTGAGGCTAGCATTTTTGTCATTTTTATTAATGTATTTCCTTCATATTGTTTTGACACTTTGTTGATCAAAAGAGGCATGATTACCTTTGTGTTGTCATTCGACTGTTTCTCTCACTTTTATGTCCGTTTATGCCCATCCATGTTTACGGATGGGTTAGTTAAACGTCTAAAGTGAGTGGAGGTGTTTTCACGTCATTTGGTAGCCATTGTAATCTTGATACCCACGTCAAGATCGTCATCATAGTTAGCGCGGTTCATCGTGAGACTTCCTTAGAGGAGTTAGCTTGTTTGTCTCATATCATTACAATTTTGATATTTACGTTGTGTTTCTTGTAAACTCAACATAAATACCTATATTGTATGGTTACGTTGCACACATTCTTAACTATTCCTAGCTATACTTTGAGCTTTTTGGTTTGGTTCTATTATTACCTCGATTTCAAAAGGTGCTAGGCATTACCATTTGTGCGTGTTATATCAATAACACCTCGATATCAATACTTCACTTTCTTGCAAAGTGGGTTAACATATCTTGGTGATATTGTTGTGTCATTCAAAAATCGTAATTGGCACTTTTTGAGATATAGGTCTTAATCAGATTTGAGCTTGCTTGTCGTATATCTTGATTGGGAGATCGCATTTAACCGTGTATCAACTTACATCTTGTTCATTCCCTTGAACTTGGCATAAGTGGAGACATCTTGTTAATCATTTGGCGTCGCAAATTACTTTGAAACGTAGTCTAGGAAATACTTCATCTGATCAGGTTTCAATACCAAATGATTGTTTCATTGGTGACTTTATCACTCTATCACATTGGTATTCTCACATTGTTAATTTACTCTTAACACACATCTTGTATTTCACCTAGAGATAGTCATTGAACTTTGAACAAATCTACAACTTACCTTAGTGAAAATTATCACGAAACATGGCTCCCAAGATGCATCTAGGGTTAAAGAAACAAACATATGTGGAACAACAGTGTAAGCTTGGGAAACCTCTAACAGATAAGGGTCAAACCCATTCATCAGACACAATCTAGGACCACTATTTTCTATAGAAAAGGAAATAGAATAAATGGTTGACCATAGTGGAAATGAATTAGAGTCACCATGCGTGGACTTTGATTTTGACTCTACTCTACTAGATGAATTTATTCTTAGAAACAAAGACAGAGTGTTGGCCCGGGTTATCGAATTAGGGGCCAAATTTCCCATTGAGAATGAACCCATACTACAAACAAATGACACTGTTGAGGAAGAACGCCCCCTTATCAATCTGGAAGATATTTTAACAAGAAGGCATGCTTTCACTTCTTACGAGAAAATGATAAAGTGGTAGGGCATAGAATATCCCTCGTAAAAGTGCCATGAAGAAACAAACTAGAAATTGAGACAGAGGAAGAACCTCCACAATATGAAGAGGAGGAACCTTTAGAATAAGAAGCTATAAACCAAGCCACAATCCAACAAAAAATTAGTAACCTAAGCCAACAACTTGCTTTGCTTACTTCCCATGTACAGAAAGATGCAAATAGGAGCATTCAAAAGGTGAGGCCTAAGGTTAAGATCAATGAACTCCATCACAAAAACAAGGAGAAGAAGACATAGGGTACCATCGTGTTTACATCCTTGCTTCTCCCACTAAAGAACAATTACTCGCACAGGAAGTGCAGTCTATGAAAGAGATGCTTGCAAGTTTACAAGAGAGCAATATAGGGAGCATTAGGAAATATCAATATGAAGAAGTATGCCCCTATCCTTTTGATAAGATAATGACCCTTCAACCCTTTCTAAAGAAATTTGATATGCCAAAGTTTGAAAAATACAAAGGAAAGGGATACCCAAGGGATCATGTCAAAGATTTTTACATGGCATGTCAAGAGGTGTCTTATAGTGATAATTACCTCATCATACTTTTTCCCAAGAGTCTCGGAGGTCAAGAATTGGAATGGTTTACACGCTTACCATGAGGATCAATTTCCACATGGCCAGAATTGGTAGAAATATTTGTGCTTCACTTCTCGTATAATATAGAGAGTGACGTCACCATGGCAGACTTGTGCGGCACTAAGCAATGACCAAATGAGACCTTCGCTAGCTTCCTCCAACGATGGAGAGGGATAGCCGAGTTGTTTCCCTTGTGATTTCCCTGAAAATCGGTTGGTCAAGTATATTTGTTCCCAATCTCAACCTAGATATCACCTTCCACCTCCAAATTCATTGTGTCCGTACTTTTAGGAGGTTATCGAGAAAGGGATTCAGATAGAAAAGGCTCTCATTTCCAAAGGCACCCTTAAAAACCAATCTAAAGATAACCAAAGTGTCAAACCCACAGAAAATCCCAAGATCTTCAACAAAAACAAAAATGTGGTGGGAGCAGAATCAGCGATTCCAAACACATTCAAATGGTCCAAACTGGTCAACCTTTTAAAGCGACTAAGGGCCCAATTCAACCACCACCAAAATGATGAACATTCACCTCTCTCAATGAACAATTTTCAGTCATACTAAAATAGTTGGATGTGGCCCATATGATGACCTATCCTACAACACAACCGTTTGATGACAACACTCCTAAACCTTCATGGTATAAGGAGAATGAATATTGCGAAATGCATTGCGTTAAAGGTCATAAAATAGACAAATGTTTGTGACTTCACCACTATATTCAATACCTCATTGACAATGGGGAGATAGAGGTGGATAACCCTGGCCACACGCAAACACCTAATGAGAAAATGGGGATTTATAAGGAACCATTCCCCAAGCATGATAAGTTAGAAGAGGTAAAACCAGATCAGGGAGAGTCATCCCAAACTTATAAAGCTACAAATTACTTGTATACCAAGCGAGATAACAATCATTACTATTTTCTTATTAGATGTATTCACTCCCCTCGACCGTGTCAACACTATCGGATTAAGGGAAAAGACTTTCGCTATGGTAATAAGGTGTTCGCCTCGTAATTCAGAACTCTCTTGTCAACCCCACATACTGGTAAGTATAACCTTTTAGAACAACTTGAGAAGACGTCTACTAAGATTTTGATCTTAGACCTTCTCAAGATTTCCAATGTGCATAAGGACATCCTGTATCAAACTCTTCAGGGGTTGAGAGTGCCTTTAGAAGTCGATCATGCACACCTTCAAGCTGCGGTGGCAAACATTGCGCCAAGTGAGCATCTCACTTTAAACCATAGGGAGATCCCTACCGAGAATCCCATGCACAATCTTCCCTTGTACATTGAGGTATTTTTCACCCACAGGAAAATCAAATGGGTGCTTGTGGATAATGGATCAGGATTGAACATTTGCATGCTTAAGTTAGTCAAACAATTGGGACATACAGAGGAAGATCTTGAGTCCCATATTATCACTATCACCGCATATGACAATGCAGAAAGGGAATCAATAGGTACCATCACACTGCCTATGGAAGTAGGCCCCACTTGTCATCAGATGAAGTTTCACATTCTAGATTTGGAACGTCCATATAATATGATTCTAGGCCGACCATGGATTCATGCCATACAGGCCGTGCCATCAACATTTCATCAATGCATCAAGTTGAAGCATGAGGGACATACGATAACAATACTAGGAGATTCAGAGCCCTTTTCTCATTATAGAGCTCTCAATAGCTTTGCATGAAAGGGTACATATGCATGTCCCTCTGCAGATATAGCTATTCCTCTCTAGTCTGACGCTATGGAATCCCGCATGGATTCAGATTCACTTAGTTCTTGTGCTCATGGGGCGTCTACTTCAACCTCTCCATTTGATTCATGGGAGATGAAAATCTTGGAATATGGTTGTGGGGAGTATAATGTACAACAAGAACTCCTGGTGTCAGATCTTTCTTTGTCACCCAATACTAGAGGTTGACCCAACTACCGCTTTAGGAGGCCTAGAGAAGAACACACTATTGGGTTGTTCTACTTGGGAGGCTTGTTAGGCTGAGGAGAAATTTCTTGATCCACCTACTACTTGGGTCCCCGAGGACACTCATCCATCCTATTATCGGACCTTAAAATATGAAAAGTCTAGCAAAATGATGTACTCCATGGACTACAAAGGCCTAGGATGTGGGAGGAATGAACAAGGACAATGATAACTAGTCCCTCTTCCACATTTCAAAACAAAAAGATACGGCATCGGGATTCTTCCTTATGGAGTGCACCCCAATGATCAAGACGTGACTTGTTTCGAGCTTGAGGATAGTTATAATTACCTAGAAAATGATACTGATTCTGTTGTAGCCAATATGAGGATCGGCCTCCATGAACCTTTTCTTGAATAACGTTGTCCTAACCATTACCCCCACTTCGAACCAATCCTTGACCTTGTATACCCTTCCCTTATTGAATGGGACCAACAATGTCACATGGCGAGTAGATTTATTCAAGAATGACAAGGATATTGCAGATTTCATGGGCATAAGGGATAAAATCCCCATTGGAGATCATAAGAAAGGTTTCTTTATCGACTTAGACACTGCGTGTACTTCGGTGAGGAGGCTAAACTTTGTGGTCAGCAAAATTTGAAGAAAAGTGAGGGCAAAAGTTCTAAATAAAATCCTTGGAAAAATTGAAGTCCAAGTCATACAATGAAAACATCTTTGAGGCATTGGCTGACAAAAAAATAATAAAATCAAAGGACAAACAAAGTGACCATGCCAAGGATGAAAATCTCATGGAGACATCCTTAGATGAAGATCTCAAACTTCCTCCCGACCCTACGCATATGGAGGATTTATTAAAATTGTTAGTCAAAGAAACCATTGATGTTAACATTGGTACTGAAGAAGATCCCAAGATAGTAAAATTGGGGGCATCACTCTTAGCTAGAGAACAAAAGACATTCACCATGTTATTGTGAGAGTTCATTGATGTGTTTGCATGGTCTTACAAGGACATGCCCGACCTAGATCTGACTTTGGTCATGCACAACCTGGTCGTGCATGCAAATGCCAAGTGTATCAAACAGAAACTATGAAAGATGCATCCAAGAGTGGCCTTGTTGGTCAAGGAAGAGTTGGAAAGGTTGCTTGCAACAGGATTCATCCGACCAATTGATTATTTTGAATGGATATCAAAATTGTTCTGTCTAGAAGAAACTTGTCGATTCGAATCATGTACGGATTTTAGAGACATCAATAAGGCTTGCCCTAAAGATGAATTTCTGTTACCCAACATTGATATGATTGTTGACTCAACAACAAGATACGAAATGCTATCACTCATGGATGGTTTTTCAGGTTATAATTAGATTAAAATCGCTGAGGAGGACCAACACAAAACAACTTTCACAAATCCTTGGGGCATCTTTTACTATTAGGTGATGCCATTTGGCCTTAAGAATGCGGGAGCAACTTATCAGTGGGCCATGACAGTAATCTTTCACGATATGATTCATGACATCATGGAAGACTACGTAGACGAAATCCTGGGAAAGTCCAAAACAAGAGAGGATCATCCTGTCATTTTGCGGCATATCTTTGAGCGCCTACGGGAATATAAAGTCAGGTTGAATCCCAAGAAGTGTGTCTTAGGGGTGCTATCGAGGAAATTATTGGGCTTCATTGTGTCAAGATGAGGTATTGAGGTAGACCCGCTAAAGTGTCTCGCCATCATTGAAATTCCTCCACTGAAAATATCAAGCAATCTGCGTAGCTTATGGGGAAAATTCAAGCCATTTACCACTTTATCTCACATTTCATGAGATAAATGTCACTCATTCACCCATTTTCTTAAAAAGGATGTTGTTGTCATCGGGGACCTAAGCAACAACAAGCCTTTTCTTTGCTTAAATAGTACCTGGCTAATCCACCTGTCCTTATGCTTCCTACTCCAGGAGAACCACTTTTGCTCTATATTTTCACTACACAATACGCTATTGGTGCGCTGTTTGCCCAATATGCCATTAACCATAAGGAGAAAGTGGTGTACTATCTGAGTCGCACCCTCATTTCCTATGAACTTAATTATCCTCAGATTGAAAAGGCTTGCTTGGCCATTGTTTTTACCTTTCAGAAACTTTGCCATTACCTGCTGAATACTAAGACCAAGCTCATATCGAAGGTCAACCCACTCAAGTATTTTTTGTCCAAACCCACCCTTACAGGTAGAATGGCTAATTGGATCATTCTACTTAGTGAGTTTGATATAGAATTTGTCCATAAAAAATTAGTTAAAGGACAAGTACTTGCAGATCAGCTAGTGGAAGCACCTTTGCAAAGCACGGAGCCTTTGAGTCTGGAACTGCCAGACACCTCTTTTCTCTATATTAAATTTTTTTCATATGGCAGATACATTTTGATGGATCTTTTACGTTTCATGGTTCAGGTGCAGGAGTGGTCCTTATTACTCCTTCGGGTGATCCTATACCACAAGCTTTCCGCTTGGCCTTCCCTTGCACGAACAACATTGTAGAGTATGAAGCACTCATTGCAAGAATGAAGCTAGCCATCAAGTGGAATATTCATCATGTTAAGGTTGTAGGTGATTCACAGTTAATCATTAAACAAGTTAATGATGAGTATAAGGTTAAGGATGAAAAACTCATACCTTATAAAAATTTAGTGGAAACTCTAAAAGAGTATTTTGTGTGCATTACCTTTGAGAAAATCCCAAGAGCACAGAACAAATCAGTGGATGCTATGGAAACAGTGGGATCTATGCTTCGTATTCCACTAGGGAATAATGATATGCGTTTCTTCATAGAAAATCTATGCCAGCCCGTGTATGACATGCCAAAATCTTACCTGGCTTGTGAGGTTGTTGGTCCCCATTCACCATGGTATGAACCCATTTTCACCTATCTTAAGAACAGTAAATTCCCTCCCAATATCTCCTTCTCTAAAAAGTAGAGCCTAATTCTCCAGATAGCCTATTACACCCTTTTAGGAGGTACACTTTATCATCATGGCTATGATGGCAATCTATTACATTATGTGGATGAGACGGAGTCAATCTAGGCAATCAAGGAAGTACACGAAGGAGTATGCAGAGCACATACAAACAGGATGGTCTTGGCTAAGAAATTGTTGAGAGTAGGTTACTATTGGCCTACCATGGAAATTGATTATTGCAATTACGTTAGAAAATGTGTGCTTTGTTAAAAGTATGTAAATTTTATCCATGCTCCGTCATAGCCATTGCAACCAATTATTACCCCATGGCCATTCTCCAAGTGGGGACTCGATTTAATAGGGAAACTTACTCCTACCTCTTCTAATGGTCATACACATATCATCATAGCCACTGAATATTTTACAAAATGGGTGGAGGTCGTCCCTTTAACCTATGTCACAGGAGCACAAATTTATAAATTCATCATGAATCACATTATTTGTCGGTATGGCATTCCTGTAGCCATTGTTACAGATAATGGGAAGTCATTTAAGAACAAAAATATGAAAAGCCTTTGCCAATGGTTCCAAATCAAATTAAAATGGTCCACGCCATATTACCCTCAAGGTAATGGACAAGCTGAGGCAACAAACAAGAATTTTGTCAGGATAATGGAGAAGATGGTTAGTAGCAAGCAGTCGTCAAATCGGCACCTACAAATTCATCCAGCCCTTTGGGCTTACCAAACATCCATTCACACTCCCACTAGTGCGAAACCATATTCCCTAGTGTTGAGGATAGAATCTATCATCCCCTTAGAGATTGAACTTCCATCCTTGAGAATATCTCTTTGAGACTATCTGGATAAGGATGAAGATTATCAAGTGGCAAGGTTAGCTAAGTTGTAGCTCTTTGGATGAGAGGCACATTCACACTCTTAATCACCTGCAAGTATATCAGCACAGAGTCTCCAAAAACTATAACAAGAGAATCATCCCTCGTTAGTTTGAGGTTGGTGATTTAGTCATGAAGGAGAACCAGTTCAATACCATAGCGGAGCGAGAAAAGAAAGGGAAGTTTGAACCACATTGGTTGGGACCCTATGTCATAGTTGCCAAGTATGGCATAGGGGCATACAAGTTAGCTCACACTAATGGTGATGAGCTCCGGGAGCCCATGAATGCCATGCATCTTAAGAGGTTCTATGCTTGAACATGGTGTAAGGAAGTCATAAAAATTAAAAACACAAAAAAATAAAAAATTTAGAAAAGAAAAAGAGAAAACACAGGTCGTCCACTAGTGAAAACCATGCAATTGTGGCACTTTGGGCACGTCCTTGGGTGAAAACTTGTTTTCGGCACCTCAAGAGGATTCGTTGTTCACAAGCATTTTGTATTAGAAGGGTAGTTGTCTTGGGCCTCGACTAGGTTCTACTGTTTTTATTCCTTATGCACATCATCCTGTCCGGCCTTGATCGGCTTTGTCTTCTTTTATTCATTTGTGAGGGATGTGATCTTTCGTTATTCCATCTTACATTGGGGAAACTCAATGACTTCACCTTCTGTTCTTAACCACGTGGCTTCGACCTTATATATTCCCCTAATGCTAGGGGCATCCACACTTTCTTGGTTACTTGCACATAACTTTGAAAATTTTGAGAAAACATAAAAACAATAGAAAATTGTTTTGAGACAACACAAAAACAATAGAAAATTGTTTTATGGAAAACACAAAACAATAGAAAATTGTTTCGAGAAAACACAAAAAAAATAGAAAATTGTTTCACAAAAACCTAAACAATAGAAAATCGATGCATGAAAACATATCTTACAAAAACATTTACTTGCATTGTTTTGTTTTCTTTCTTTTCTTGTTGCTTGTATAGTGTGTTGCGTGCTTACTTTTAAGTTGTTTGTTGCTTTCATGTACTTTGTCATAGTTCATATTTTCTTGCTTAGATTAGATTCATTCTTGCTTGTGCATATTGTGGTGAGTTTTGACATGCTAGTGTGTTAATTCATTATGTTCTTTCTTAGGCATTTGGTTGTGTTTGTTACTTGTTAATAAGACATGGTGATTCATGATGTATTGCATTAATTCCTGGTGTTCTTTGTTAGATTTTGTTTCTTGCATGTGCTCTATTTTGTTATCATTACTATCACTATCATCACATCTAGCATCATCTATACATCATATATAAACAAAAATGCTAAGTTTTACATCATGCATGTATGCTAAGCTAATCATCACATATCGTATCATCAATGGGGGCAAGAGGGGTTGCGCATAATAAAAAATCTATCCCCCGCACCAATATCATCATATCATCCCATCCATATACATCAAAATAACACATGAAAACAACATTTGATATCATCTACAGATCTATAAGTACAAAATCAGATAATACATCCATAAGTGTTGAATCAAAACATGTGGCATGCAACGAGAATCAATGTATGCCCACTCGTGTCACAACGCCTCCATACATGCTGAATTAAACAAACGCAACATGCAATGAGAATCAACATATAGTAATTTCTAGAAAGGGGTATTTCACATCATAGAATTATGCCCACTCATGCCACATGCATCAAAGTACAACAACAATACAATGTGTCATAACAATATCCACAAATGCTGAATCAAGACAATAACATGCATCAAATCCAATGCAAGCAAACAAACCGCTCAAGATACATAAACACGATTCATGTCCCGTCATCAATTGGCTCCCCATATATTTACAGACAATGCAAAAACCATCTATATACATGTATCAACAAAAACAAAGATGTGCCTCATCTCATCACCATGTGTATCTGAGCAAAAAAAAATGAGTCCTCATATATATATACATGTGTGTCAAAAATACATCTGTATCAAAAATGGATACATACAAATCTGTACTCTATATCAAAAATGCCTTCAGCTGAGGCGTACAATAGGGATACATAAAAATTTTTGTATAATACACAATGTCTTGATCAGTGCTCAACATAAATACATCGACAATACACAATGCCATAAAAAAGGGGCATGTATCTGAAAGAATCAAGCCTTCATCATGAGGCATCATCAAAAAATACATGTCTATAATCACTGTACATCAAAATCAGCCTTCATAAGAGGCATACATACAAATAGAATCTATACAATACAAAAGTGGCTATCAACCACAGCTCTCACCCTCGCCAGGCTCCTAGGTCAGTCCTTTAGATGCCAAATATCTGTAGGCTGGGCTGGTGTTGGTATCGCTAGCTAATCTAGAAGGGGCTATCTGACTGATCTGGTCGAATGACCAGACCTCCATGAATGAGAGCCAGATGCACTCGATCCTGATAACTATGGCAAAGCCACTCTCTGCTCTGGCGGCACCACTCTGTAGTATGCTGTCCTATAAAAGAGTGCCTCCCCACCAAGCCTGGTGGCATCCCAAATCAAATCAACATCTCTTGAGGTGAGCGTTCCTGAAGGGTAGTGTCTCGCTCACCTGTAACCCAGCCCAGGTCTGCCTCGGCCTGTCTAGAGGTGGCAGCCTCTTGATCTCTCTCCGTCATCATCACCTATAGCTTGGCATGGGCTTGGTCCCTCTGGGCTACTAGTACTGATAATGTGTATACACATGGTCTCTCTGTGCCACGACCATGCGCAGCTATGACTGGGACTGATGTAAGAGACTCAGTATCTGTGCCCCCCTGTGCAGTTTCTCTTAGATCTAGCTCTACCATACTGCTCTGTAATCTCCTAGCCTAGCTTGGGCTCGAGCCTAATCCCGCCCTAAAAGTAATGTAACAATATGGGCTCGGGCCTCGTCTCTCTCTGCTATGGCTATCACGCACCAGCCTCGAGCCTCATCTCTCTCCACTCTCACCGCATCTCTCTTGGCTAAGAGCTATTGCACCTGTCCATGGGTTGTGGTTATCTGCGCCACTGGCTATGAAGCTATGTGGGCCTCAGGGACTGGTCCCTGCGGTGCTCTAGAAGACTGCCCCTACTCAAATACTCTTCCTCGGGGTGGAGGCCTAGTTTGTGTGTTCTAGGCCATATGGCCTCGATCCCTATGCTGCGTGCGGCACCCTGTCCATCATAATAGATCACATCAAAAGGATCCTTGGGGTCTGGCCCCAATGCTACTACTCTGGCCCTACACTCTGATCCATGCCATACCTCCACAGGAGGGTGAATACCTACTACCCATGCTACCTCTGGAATAGTTAGTCGTCGGGGTAACACTGTAGCATACCATGCTGCATAATCAGCTGTGGTCCCCGGATCTCTAATCTATCGCAATGGATCCCATGCCTAGGGGATCGCCTATAGGAAACTAGCCTCAGCTCGAGGCTGCTGCTAGCAATCCCGAGGCCCCATAGTCTACCTCTTAGAGTCCCTGCGAGCATGCGGATATCTCGGTGTGGAACATCCTATACTTAGCCTAGCTACCACTAGCACTGTCAACATGATCTGATTCCATGATGTAGCTATGGCTACCAATCAAGAAGTGCTCCACCAAGCACACGCTAAGCTCTGTGGCATCCTCTAGGCCACTGGAAGTGTCTATATGGATGCCAAATGACGTCTATCATTGCTAGCTCATCAAACTCCTACCTATATCTGAATAGGCTACCAAGGTGACCACGGATGTCTCTGCCAACTGCTATCCAAGCCATGTATGATGGCTCCTCAGGTCTCAAACTCAGAATGGGCTAACAAGGCATCCAATGGCTATATGATCCCATGACCATATCTATAACAATGATGCCGGCCCCACGGTCTTCTGACCATGGTATGTGATAAGATGCAAGTCCCAGTATAAATGGGCCAGTATACACTGACCCCAACAATACCTCTCACCACTATAAATCCCATGCACTACTGGTAGCAATCCTCTCTCAGAATGAAGTCCCTATCTTATCAGTGAGTAGAAACCCACTGATAAGTGCCATGATATAAAGTGGCCCCCGATGCAATGTCGGGTCCGAGATGCAATCATGTAAGGCCATAATCATCCCGTCATGGGGATGTCATCAACACCAAATAACACATTGCATGTTGCTCTAATCAACCTTGCATCTAAGCTATACTCAATCAGTGTACCCATCATAGGCACGTGCAAGATTCACCACACATCCTCTATCATCACTGTCATCTCGCTTGTGGGCAGTCTAAAGCACTGAATCTCACTGTGCCATCGCTCAACAAGCACAGTCATGAGGCCATGATCTAGTACAATGGATGGCATCCGAGTCACGAGGCCCAACCCCACTATCTCTAGTAATATGGCCATCTCTTGGCGGTCGCGTCGGTGCATACTACCCTCTAACTCAGCAATCTGAGAGTGACACTGCCGCATCTGCAACATTGGTAGTCATCTCTATAAAATAACACACCACTCATTAGTTTCTAGCATTTCATCTAAAAATCTATCTCTATTTTTTAGGGTTAACCCAAAAATCCTAAAAATTCTTCTAAGTGTCACATTTTTGGACACTTTCCTATCTTTTTCTGCCTGTCTAGGGCACCTGTGTGCCCTTTTGGGCATGTGTACCACATTTCTGGCACCTGCGCTTGTGCACGGGTGTTTTCTGGCACATGTGCCCTCTTTCGGGTGCCTGCGCACCCTTTTTGGCATGTGCACCACCTAATTGGTGCTTGTGCATGCATATGTGCACTTCTACCTGTGTGTGCTTAACTACCCATGCCTACGCCATGATTTTCACATGTGCACCCCTTTCTCGGTGTGTGCGTGCGTGCATGCATATGTGCTCATGTGTATGCATGCGTGTGTGTGTGAATGTAATTTTTGACTGCGCGTGTGTGCACATAGCCCTGGTGCCTACACCCTTAAATAGACACCTGCGCCCCTAAAGTGGCACATGTGCCCTAACCTAGGCCTATGCCTACATGTAGGCATGCCTACACATTTTCTATGCCTAAATACCCTAATTAATGCATTAATGACAAAATTTTAAGGGCAAGGTTGCGATACTCACAAATGGCCCCTCGTCCGCGTGCCTCTAGTACCCCAGACTGCGTCAGCATGCCTCAAATGGTCTCGTACGATCACCATCTCCCGACTGTCAGAGCCTCATGGTAAGTTTTCTAAATTGAGTGGTTAAAATGAATTGATTTCGATGTTTTTACCCCCCCTGGGGGTATATTAACCTGTTTTTCACTGTTCGGATGGCCGGGAAACTGTTTCAATCACCATTTTCTCCTCTATTTGCTGTGGAATAATTATTTCTATTAAATAATTATTTTTCTCTTCTTTTTCACCATATTGGGGCATTTTTTTGTCTAATACCCCTTTCTCCTCCCCCAGACAATTTTATTGCTCCCTGGCAATTTTTATTCTTCTTCACACTCTTGTAAATAATTATTTTTTCTTAATTTTCCACTAAACAAGGACATTATTTGTCGTTTTTTTCTCCTTTCTTCCACCTAGGGCACTTGTTGTTGCCCCTAGGCCTTTCATTTTCTTCTTCTCCTTTCTTCTATTGTTTACCATAGTTCAAAAATCCAAAACAATACAAACACTTAATATATCAAAAAAATCCAAAAACAAGGCCAATTTTTTTGAAAAAATCCTAAAAAGTAAAAAACCCTTCAAAATGGTAACTTTCTTTTTACGGCTGAAACTTGTGTCTTGCGCATGGTATTTTCTCCATATCATGTTGGTTTATCTCACATCTTTCCTGATTAATACGACTCGTGGATCACCGGATTCACAAAGCTAGCCGCTTGCTTCGTCTATACTCTGGGGCACTTTTGGTTTGCCTGGTGCTGTTTCATTACGCATAAACACTTTTCATGGACCCCATGTCCATTTTCATTTCCCCTTGCATGTATCCTTGCTTGGGGCATCATTTTTAACCCTTTTCGTCAATCATAAACTTGTGGATCTCTTCAGCACTAATAACAAAACATTTATACAACTGTCTTGATCGTTGTTGGGTTGGATATGTGCGTTCGTACTTTTTTTCCATGTTAGATGATCTTGTTTCCTTCTCATATTGCATTACATTTTGTATGTTGCATGGAGTTGGTACTTTCAGCAATGGAAAATTGTTCGTAGTATGGCTTTTCATGTCATTCTACCTTTGTCGTATGCTTATATTTTTAATAAGGGCCAATGATGTAGTTCCTATGGCAATATGATGACATCAAATTTGTTCCACATAAACAGCGGCTAGAGGCTAAGCTCTTCTCTCCCCTCTTCCTTATTTCTTCTACACCACTTCCCTTTTCACCCCTAATTTTCTCTCTCATCGGGGCATTCTGCCTCTTCCCCATTCTTCTACCTATTTCTCATCTTTTTCGATCATCGATCGGCTTCTTTCATCACCCCATCGACACTCAAGGGGGCATCTCTCCCTCCTACTAATTTTTCTTCTATCCCTTCAAAAATTTCTTCTTTCTCCTATCTTTGAAGTGACATCACTTACACCACCCCAAAGAGGGGCAAATGTAGACACCTATAATTACGCCTAAGCAATTTAAATACTTAAATTGCGCTAATTATCCCCTTTCTCACAAATTGACGACTTATCGTCAAAAGTGCTCATATTCCCTCTTATTGTCATCAATTAATTACAATATGCTAATTGATTAAGTCACCTATCCAACAAATACCCTAATTAATGACCTTCCATTAATAAATCACCCCTTCTACCTAGACTAATTAATTATTATTAATTAATTAGCTTTCCCTTCCATTTAACCAGTAAATCAATATTTAATTGATTTAATCCCTTTCTAATAGCCTAAATCGTACTAATATTCTTCTAATTGGCTTCTATAAGCTTACACCTACCTATTAGTTAATCACCTTTGATTAATTAAAACACCCCCCAACTCCCATGACTTGCTAAACATGTATTAAACCCTTCTAAAGTAAGATTACCTTTAATAAAGCAACCTTATCCATTGATAATCACATTTTACCTTTATCCCACATTGATGAGGATGTGTTGAATCATTTATCCTTTGGGCTATATAAAGATCCCTCCACCTACCTTTTTACTTACACCTAAAACTCCTTAGAGAGAAAATACAAAGCATATATCAAAGAGACTAAGAGCTTGCACCTTGCTTTCTTGAGAGTTCATCATCTTGAGGAGCTAAGTTTCCTATTGTATCCTAAAAGTGCTTAGGTCATATGGGAGGTGTCAAAAGGGTCTTATAGCCCAATTTTGATAAGCCCTCATTCCTAGGTTCTTGGAGATACCAAGGACAACCAAATAATGATTGCCATGGAGCTTATTTAGGTCCATTTACTTATTTGTTGGTAATCTAGAAAAGTAGAGGTTTAAATACTTTAGCATTATTTAAATCAAAGTTAAATGCATTATGCTAGGTATTAATCTTGTTTATCTCTCATCTTTGATGGTGTTTAGATTTTGTCATTAGCTTTGTTATAGAACTATTTAGGTGTTAGTTCTCATTCATTTAACTTAGCTAAAAAGCACAAAACCATGCACACGACGACTTCACTATCCATGGTTCCACTTTTGATGAATCTCTAAACAATATTGAAAAAGTATTAACTAGATGTGAGCAGCACCAACTTTCCTTGAGTCATGAAAAATGTCTGATTATGGTTGATCAAGGAATTTTCTTAGGTCATCATATTTTTTCCAAAGTAATATAGGTCGACCATAAACAGTTGAAGTAATTACTTAGCTGCCTATGCCAAAAATCAACATCAATATTTTCCTTAAACATGTATGGTATTATAGGTGGTTCATCAAAGACTTTAGTAAAATTTTTGCACCTATGTTTTCTTTGCTGACAAAAGATTGTGTTTTTGAATGGTCTCCTCAATGTCAACAAGATTTTGAGATTATCAAAGAGAAGCTAACCACTGCTCCAGTCTTGAGAGGACGACTAGGGGAAACCTTTCCATATTCACATTGATGCATCTAATATAAAAATGGGAGTTATTCTTGGACAAAAGGATGAAGAAGATCAGATGTATGCCATTTATTTTATTAGCAAGAATCTGACCCCTACAGAGAGAAACTACACCACTATAGAAAAAGAATTTTTAGCTATTGTTTACTCTCTGAATAAATTCAGACATTATATTATTGGGTACAAAATCTTTGTTTATACTAACCATTTGGCCATAAGGTATTTGATGAATAAACTAGTAGTGAGGAAGAATTATCAAATGGTTACTCTTGTTACAAGAATTTAACTTAATAATTATTGATAAGCTATGAAATACTAACATTGTTGCTGATTTCCTTTCAATATTGAATGTTTCAAGAGAAGAATAAGTAGTAGAAGATCATTTTCTAGATGAAAACTTGTTTGTAATATCGAATCAGCCTCCATGGTTTGTTGATCTTGTGAATTACCTAACTACAGGGAAGTTTCCAACTTACTTTACCAATAAGGAATAAAATAGATTAGTTAAAAACATCTCAACATATAAATGGTGTAAAAAAATATATTTAAATGTTGTCCTGATATGGTTCTTTGCAGGTGTGTTCGTGAGGATGAAGTATATGACATACTGAGATATTTTCATGATGAGCCTAGAGGAGGAAATTACTCAATGAACAGGATAATTCAAAATTTCCTTGGAGTTAGGTATTCGGCCTTCTCTTCACAATTTTGTCAAGAATTACATGTGGTAGTGTGATGCATGTCAAAGAATGGGAAATCCTACATTATCTATGGAAATGCCTCTCAATCCTCAGCTAGTCTTAGGACCATTTAAGTAGTGGGGCATTGATTTCGTTGGACCGTTTTATCCCCCATCCTTTTAGAAAGAGTACCTGTTGGTGTGTACTGATTATGTCACAAAGTGGGCTGAGGTTCAAGCATTGGCATCTGCCAATGAAGATGTTGTAGCTGACTTTTTGTACAACAGGGTTATGTTGAGATTTGGTGCCCCTAGAGCTATTGTATCTGATCAGGGACCTCAATTTATGTCTAACATGATTGAGGATTTCTTAGAGATATACCAAATCAAGCATTGAAATTCATCACCATATCACCCCAATCCAATGGGTAGGTAGAAGTTACAAACAAAGAGCTGGAGAATATTTTAACCAAAGTTGTCAATGTAGATAGAAAAACTGGGTACCAAAACTCCCAAAAGTGGTTTGGGCCTACAATACAACCTGGAAGACCACTACTAGTTTCTCCCCATATGAAATAGTGTATGGGAAGAATCCACTATTACCCATTGAGTTTGAATTACAGACTTGGAGGACATCAATGGAAGTTGGCATCAATTTGGATAAAGCACAACGTGAGAGAGTAATGCAATTGAATGAGATGGATGAAATCGAATGGAGAAAAATGACAAACTGAGATTCTTCAACATCAAAGAAAATATTGGAATGATGCTCGTATCAAATATAGGAAGTTCAATGAGGGATATTGGGTCTTACTTTTTGACTCAAAGTATCAACAATTCAAAGGAAAGCTGAGGACAAGATGGTTGGGACCATACTAGATCAAACAAGTGTTTGATAACAGCTTTGTGAGATTTTTGTTGATTGATGGAGATAGAAGAACTCTTTTGGTGAATGGACATAGATTAAGGATGTATTAGCATCCTCTAGATAAAGAAACCTTCAGCAAAGATATGTTGTTATGTGAGGAAATGGATTCAGTGGAGGAGCCTGGCTCTTCCGTCATGAGTAGTCATTTTTAAATTTGAATAAAGAAATATGATCATGATTTTGATCTTATTTCCCTTAGATTGTAGTTGTTTTGTTTGTTTCATGCTTTCAATAAAGGTGGGCATGTCTATTGTTAGAATGTACACTACTCACATTTTCTCTATGAGCGCAGGATGTGGAAATATATGGATATCAAGAAGCTGAGATGGAAAGGGTAAGTGAATTTTACTTCGCTATGGATATTAACTTTTGAATCACTCCCCCATCACATTTACTTAGCATGATTAAATCAATACACAATTTTCAATGCATTTATTGGGAATATCATTCAAAATCTTGTGACATGGAGTGGGGTGTCATGAATCATAATGAATCATAATTAGCAATGATACCACATGTGTCGAATTTCTAAGAAAGGGATGGGATGTTTTATAAGAAGGAAAGGTGGCATTATTATTCAATATGATGGGGTGTGTGTTATACCATGCATTAAAACTTCCCACACATACTTGGTCTTGTCAACTTTTCACACCAATTTTACACCAACCTAAGGCAATTAAAAAAATTGTGGTATATTTCAAATTTTCACTCACCAAACACTTCATGTCATTTCTCTGTGAGTTTGAACACAACATCATTCTTCTACACAATTATCTAAATTCATCTATACTATGGGGTAGAAGAAGAAATCTGAACAGACTCTCCAAACCCAATTGCTCGAATGCTGCAATTTCCCAGGTATTTTATGATGTTGATGATGAGGCCATAAATTACTATTATTTTGTTCTTCCAAGTTACCTTTGAAAGTGGATTTAAGTGTAATCTAGGAAATTATAGTTTACTTAAGATAGAATATAGGATATATATCTTGTTAACTCTTTAAAAATATTTTGTTATTTATCTTGTTGACTAATCATATTGATTATTTGGGAGAAGATGCAAAGTCTTGTGTATGCAGGCTATAAAGGAAAGATAATGTTAGTATTGGGAAAATTGGAATTGATCATGACTAATATATTTAAAATAAAATTTGATTTCATATTCAAATTTCTCTTGAAAAATTATGCAAGTTCAAAAAAAGAATCATCTCAATCCGAGGTCGCATGCAAAAGTTATAGTTGTTTTAAGTTAGCTACGGAACTCACAGAGTTAGTTCCGGAACTCAAAGGTTTAGTTCGAAACTCACAAATTTAGTTCCAGAACTTGTATCAATTGAATAATAGTTAGTTCCAGAACTTTCAATTCATGGAAAAATTATATTTAGTTTTGGAACTTACAGATTTAGTTCTGGAACTTTCAATTCATGGAAAAATTAGATTTAGTTTTGGAACTTGTAGATTTAGTTTCAGAACTTGCATAAAAGGAATGATAGCTTTAGTTCTAGAACTTGCATCAACGAGAATGATAGTTTTGAGGGATTGTGAAAACTCAAAGATTCCAATGGGAAATATGAGAGAGGTTTTTGTTTATAGTAGTATTTTTAAGAAAAACCTTATTCAAATTTGCTACAGAATTTACCAATGAAGACAGATCTAACTTTTAGTGAGCTACAGTTTGAGGAAACATGTATCAAACGAGCACTAAAATTTCCATAACTAGAAATAGAAAATTCAAATGGAAAATATGAGAGAGTTTTTTTCATAGAAATGTGTTTAAAAAACCTCATTCATATTTGTTACAGGTTTTACCAATAAAGAGAGATCTAACTTTTAGTGAGTTGCAGTTCAAGGAAAAATGTGTATCAGACGAGCACTAAAAGTTCCATAAACAGAATCATAAAATTCAAATGGAAAATATGAAAAATATTTTTGTTTATAGAAATGTGTTTAACAAAAATATCATTCATATTTGCTACAAGTTTTACCAATCATGAGAAATCTAGCTTTTAGTGAACTGTAGTCCGAGGAAAAAGCGTATCGTAAGCGTCAAAATTTCTACAATCAAAAAGAGCAAAGTCAAATGGAAAAGTTGGGAAAGGTATTTGGTCAAAATAATATTTTGAGGAAAAACTTCCTTCCAATAATTTGGAAGAATAAAATCATTATGATTCTTATTACCAAAAAGCAAGGAGAATATTTGGGAGTAAATCTTCCTAAAATAAGCAAGATAAGATTTGACTTCAATAATATGTATCTCTCCAAATTTTGTGGAGATGGAGATCTTAGTTGTTATGATTGTAATAAAGATAAGATTATATTTTATTTCCTAAAATATGGATTTGTTTGGATGCATGAATAATAAATGTAACCTTCCACACCGAGATATGTAATTCTTTTCACCAAGTGATCAAGATCTTCTTTCTTTCGAATCTTTGGAAGTAAAGTTTTTCTTCAAGTTCTGAATTAAAAGTATGAATTAAATCATCTTCCAAGGAATGATCTGGCCACTCATTCCAAGAATATGGATGTAGTCAATTTTACTCCCACTATAAAAGGAAGGAATCCCATGTACGTCAGCCTATCACCCAGCAGAAGCTGAGTGCTCACCCGAGGCACACGCAGGTGCCGAGTCTCCCTTTTATGTGATTTTTAGTGGGAAACATTTACATATGATTAGTGTAAGAGTATTTAGGAAATAATTTTAGACATACAAGAATCATAGGGCTCAGAACAGCCTCCAAATCCTTGTAGCTTCTTCAGACCGAATGTTTTAACAGACTCCATAACATATATTATAACAGAAAGAAAGATACAATCATTCATTCATAGCATGCAAGGAAAGAGAACTCCTATGAATGAAATATACATTAAAGATATTGATATCCATGTCTATTTGCAACAAGTAACCTCATTATATTCATTATTTCATTACAAAGAGCCATAGAGGGTAGACCGCAATCATGCACATCACTAGGCTTGTATAACTATGCCAAAAGAAAAAGAAATTACAATACTAAGCCTAGTACATTCCTTTCTACATCAAAGTTCCACTAGTAGCAATCCTGCAGAGCTTCACCCATGTTATCTCTCTCTCTCTCTCTCTCTCTCTCTATGTATATCTCTTCCTCTATCTCTATATCCCCATCTATATGTTATCTTGGTCTCTTTTTCTATTCCGCAGGAACTTGTATTTATCATCTTCCCGCGCTACCAACTCACCTTGCGCGCCCCTCAGATCCATCGCCAAGTGTCAAATGTGGTCCTCCAAGTGAGCATGTTCCTTCAGGCTTGAGCTCTCCACTCCATCTCATGATGATCTTCTAGAAGATTCCATCACTAGCATGCTCTTTCCTGGGCCACCTGTTGCCAGGATGGCATCTTATCCACATGCAACCGATCATGCTTTTCACGTGTTCTACCTTTGTTGCATAAATTGGCTAAGTCCCAAACCTCCTTTTGCACACCGCGCAAACCATGTGCCTTCTTAACTCTTCCTCCTACATGCTTTTGCCTTACATACCCTTCTATAACTAGGATCCTACATGCCCACACACCTTCATACTTGGCCAATATTCTAGGGGCCCAACATCACCCCACACTACACCTATTCTTCGTCCTCGGAAACATTCTACTTGACCAAGGTACAAGTTGGTTCAATGGAACCAAGATGTAGACATATATTTTATAAAATGAATAAGGAATGAAAAAATAGAGGAAAGAATGAAGAATGGGGGGGAAATTAATTCATAAGGTTGGGAAAGTCCCATCGCAGATCTGCCTCTGGGTTGTTCCACATTTTGACCTCACCCTTCACCTTCTAGCATAGGTCGCCCACTAGGGTGCTCACTTCATCAAAGCTTAGGCCAGCTCCCTAGGTGCCCAAAGTGTCCACAATTTGTTCCATTTCCCTAGCCAAATCCACAAGCTTTTCCATTATTCTAGTGATCTAGGGGGTATAGTTCCTTCAACCAAGCCTTAATTAAGCTTCTTAAAGCCTCAATCACCTATAATTTCTTTTCTACCTCGGCTAGAACCTTTTCCCTCTTTGTCCTATTCCCCTTGTTCATTTCCTAAAACTCTTGAAGCTCGATTCAAGTGTGGCAACCAAGGAGCTTTCCACCTTATCTTGATCCGCGCATGTGTCATATGCAGCTTTTTCAGACTGGGTAGTAACCTTGATCTCTGCGTAAGTACTTGGTTGTACTCGATAACAAGTGCTATCACCTTTAACTGGTCCTCCTCCTTTAGGCACATGGATATTTTCTCCATATATTCCAATGCCAAGGGTCATCTCTCCATGGTGAGGATGCGCATTAAGTCTTCTAGGCATTCCAAAGCGTCGATGCATACCTCTAGGGGATTGGTGTTAGATCTGGGTGTTTTAAAATGATGGCACTTTTTATCGATTCTACCTTTTTGTAGACCTCCTGCACCTTTGCCTTTTCCTCCTTGAGCTCGCGCTTCAGCTGCACACTGATTAATTCCTCCTGTTTCAAGTTTTTGGCCACCTTAGCCAACTCCTCTTCCTTCTTGGCCAATTTTCCCTCTAAATCCCTTATGCTATCATTCGTGTGAATAGCCTCACCTCTGTTTCAACCATGACCTTGTTTAGAGCATTACACACTTGCTCATTTGAGAGCTCCTAAGCATTTTTAAGGGGTTGTCTCCTTAGACTCTGGCAATGTGATAAGCACCTTTTGGCAGACCTCAAAGTATGGCTCATCAATGTGGGACTCAAATGCCCAAGAAAGCATCTTCTTGGTCTTGGGGTACACACCCTCCTTCTTGAACAATCCCATGGCTATAAGTCTCTTAGTGGGTATCGTGCTTTGGAACCTTACACATAACACCTTCCTTAAATCATCCACATAGCCCATTATCTACCTCTGTTCTACATCCAGATTTCTTCTACCTGAGCATGCACCTTTGGGGAAGCTAACTGTCAGAGTGGGGCCTCCTAGGCTATCATGTCCCTTTTCAATGCTCTCCTCCTTCCTTTCCTTAAACACTATGTTTGCGTTGTGATCTAACTCCTAGTCTACAAGGGCCTCAAGTATCTTCTTCATTTCTCGCTCTGCCACTTTGGTTATCTGCTCCTTGGTAAAACTTATGTCTCTCTGATTCTCCATGGCATCCTTCTCATCCTTCTTTGTATCTTTAGTGCCTTCATCACCTTGTGCACCTTTTCGTTGCGTGAATATGAAATCTTTCTTTTCATCCCCACTCTCTTCCTCCGAGTCATAGAAACTAAATACATGAGGTTCCAAAGGTTCCTTGTCTTTCTCTAGCTCTTCCTCCTCATCGCCACCTCCTTCACTCTCATCCTCTCCTTCTCCCAGATATCTCTCCAAGCTGTTGGTTGCCTTCGAGCCAGCTTCTTCATCCACCCTCTACTTCTTTCTGATAGGTGTCTTTTGTTTAGGAGATTCTACCTTCTCTTCTTAGTCTTGTGACTCCTCCATGGTGGTGGGTTGTTCAGGCACCTCTACTTCTGGTGTCTTCTCCTTTACTGGAGACTTCTTTCTCCGAACATAGGTGCTTGGCTTGGCACTTGTAGAAGGCATGCTCACTGTCTGAGTAGTCAGCACACTTGGTGCTCCTTCCTCTCCTCTACCTCTCTTCTTAGACACTGGATTTTTCTTTCCTAAGGGGTCCTTAGGTATTGAGATCTCATCCACCAAGTATGCACCCTTTTCAAATTTTAGCCTTATGCACATGTATACGCATGCCATGGATCCTCCAGCGATGGGAAGCGTTATTGGCCTAGTCATATGGATTTCGTGCAACACGTACTTCTCCACGTACATGCACTTACCTCTGGGGTAGTTTAGTTTCTTCCTCATATCCTTGTGCTCCCATCCAACTTTCCTAGCTCCAACCTTAGCTTCTTTGATTCTTTAAATCTGTTCACTCCCACTTGGAAGTATTGGGCAGTGAACACGAAAGGAAATTTGCACCAAGGGCTCCATGATTCGTCAATAAGTTTGAACCTACCCAAGTAGTAGTGTTGGTACACTACGAACTCAGCTTCTCCTTGTGTGGTTGGGAGTTGTTCAAGGATCCTCCACTTTTCCCGAATGCATTTCTGAAGTGTGTATACCATTTTTCAAGCTATGCTTTGTGGGGAGCCATCATTGTATCACATGCATATTTTTAAAACCTCTTCTTGGGCGAAGGGTATTCAGCTAGGTACTCCCACAAAAATTTTCTGGTGCATCCAAACTCCAATTTCTGTAAACACTATGGTGATCAGGACATTGCCAAAGAGGATCCTATCCCCTTCCTTCGCGTACTTTACAATTTCCTCGACAATGTATGCGGATAAGTTATATATAGTCCCCTTTGCAATCTTCTTGTAGACATGTAGCCATGGCTTGTTGACTTGCGTCCATCTTTCTTGGCCATTCAACTTCGTTACTAGGTGCATGGCCATCTTCATAATGAGGTCCTTGATGTCTAAGATGTCATAGTACCACGACCCTTTCTTACAGGCATACTCTATGATAGTCTCTTGAATAGCCTCCTTATCACCAAGGTCATCTTCTAGGCTATCTCCCTCACATATGAGGCCTATAAACTATGAAATCAACTGGGGAGTCACGTGCATCTTGTGCCCAGCAAAGTGGAAGTAGTCCTTGTGCACCTAAGACATCAACCACTAGTACAAGTGATCTAGATTTCCAAAATAAGGCAACTCATAGAGTTGTAGTAACCCTGCCTTTGCCAACTTGACCTTTACGTCATCATTGTAGATAGGAAAAACTTCAGGTGTTTGTTTGTTGGTTGGGCGTACCAATTCTAATGCCATTTCTTTATCTATAGTGTTGGTGCAATGATTATAGTCACTAACTGGTATTCTTCTCAAATGGGATTCCCATTCCTTCCCCATCATCACTCTGTCGAGTACTGCATCTTTACATACCATTCTTCGTTTGTATCTACCTTGGGTTTTGGTTGTTTAGCCTTAGCTTTTCCCTTTCCTTTCTTGGGTTCCATGGTCGAGGTAATTTTATCACTCCAATCCTCTCCTTGTTACTTTTCTTTCCTTCTCCCAACCTTCGATCTTAGATCTGTGATACAATTCTTCTAAACCCATGCCCTAGTTTTTTTAACCCTAACTTTGATAAATTCTTCACAAGACAACATCTTTTACTTCTTTCCATGCCCGTGTAATTCCTTCCTTTTGGTTCATAATCTCAAACTGGCTCTTCATGTTTTTAATCACACAGATCTTCCACTTGATCAAATCTGAAAAACCCTAGCTGATAACACTCGCTTATATCTCCAAATCTTCATTTTCACAAAGTAAAATGAGAGTGCCTCGACCCTCTATTTATAGTTTTTCCTTTTTTCTGGTCATTAAAGGCTACTTTACCTACCCCTTAATTTGTTCATTTAATGTAGCTTTTAAAACAAATCCCGTATTCAGTGCCTTCACTCACGTGCCCTTCCTATGTGAAAACCCTCTTTAACTCATGTGCCCTTCTTGCGTGAAAATGCCTCCAACCTTCTGGTGTGTAAACCAACCTGACAAGAGACTCTTACGTGCGCTCAACATGTGTTGAAGGAACTTCTTCTATCCAGATTCTTGCTTTCACCTACCTCATGTTACTTTAACTGTGCTTCCTTTTCCTTTGTACGTGGGATCTACAAGTAGCTTTATCATGGCACCATTGTTCTATCTTTTCTCTTCATCTCTCTTTCAACCAGGCTACTTAACAAGGCTCTTCAACACAACTTCCTTGGTACTTTTAATCATGCACTTCTTCACTTTTCTCTACCCCATACTTAAACGATGCATGGTCCTCTACACACTCATAAATTCTCCAAAAATAGCAATAAGGTTACTGGCGCCCAAGGTGAAAAACCAAAACAACAACGCGAAAGGGAAACACAAGAAAGGTAAAATGCATAAAGGAAACTTCTAAAATAACTGGAAAAACTACCTTATTTACAAACACTAAGAAGAATTATTTATAGTAGGGCTTCAGCCTACTGCCATTAAAGTGTCCAAGAAACTTCGTTCCATCCAGTGCTTGTAATTGGCATGTGCCTAAATCAAGGATGTATGAGGTTATGTAGGGACCCAGCCAATGAGCTTTAAACTTTCCAGGATGGCACATAAATCTAGAATCATACAAAGAATACAATCTACCCAACCTCAAACTTCTTGTTTCTAATATGGCGATCATGCCAAGCCTTTTGCTTTGCCTTTTCCACTATTTGGCTCCAACGGAAAAGTTCTCGTCTCTCATCGTTTCATTAGTTCATCAATTATTTCTTCTAGTGCTTTCTTATCGACTAATCCTCCTGCGCATTCTATTTGCAAAGAAGGTAACATAAATTCAACTGAAAAAATAGCTTCTGCACTAAACACCAATTGAAAATATGTGGCTTTATTTAGTCTTTTATACGTAGTCCTATAAGCCAATAAAATTGTTGATACCTTATCATCCCGATCCTGTCTTCCAACATCACAGATTTTGGTCAAGGTATGACTTAGTATTTTGTTGAATGCTTCTATAGTTCCATTTTCTTGTGGGTGATAGGGCGTAGTCTTATGATGAGCCACCATGAACTCAGATAGTAGGATCCTTACTATCTCATTCGAAAATGTGTACCCTCACATCCTTTGGTCAAACTCAAAGGGCATCCATACCTTGTGATAATGTTCTCCCATAGGAACCTTGTAAGGATATTACTTGTATAAATCAGAACATATGCAGCAGAATAACATGAGAGAACACCAAATTATATATAAATGATGACAATATTCTCATATAATAGCTTTGCCACTTCGAGGGGGCAACCTCCAATACCACTTCGAGGGGGTAACCTCCAAACCATACAATAAGACTCCAATACTCATTATCATGATCAACTACAACCTTCTAACCCCTATATATACCATTCTAACCTATGGCCAATACTGAGGCTGACCTCCTAAGCATAATAAATCATAAATGAATGATATAATAAGATAAGGGGATGTGTGCCACATGTCGGCATCTCCATCAACCCATATACATTATAATATTATATCCCAAGGTACATAGCATTGCCTCCCTCTTTGACATGTTTCGTCCCCGAAACATAAGAAGAAGCCATATAATGAGTGTGCTTTAAATTATTGCACACTTGTCGCCAAGCTTGATCATCCAACCACATGTGATCCTGGTAGATGATACATATCTGAACTAATATCCATATTCCGTTGCGCTACTCTGATTCCATTCATGACCATAGTTTATCATCCTTGGATTCCATGCATAACCAACATAAGGATTTAATGCATAACCATAATAAGGATTCCATGTATAACCATAATAAGGATAACCATAATAAGGATTCCATGCTTCATAATTGTTGCTCCATTGATCCCCTATATAAATAAAGTGATTATTCCTCCAATTACCTGTATATCTATATTGGTTGGAAATATGATGTGCCCTGGGACATCTCCATGATTTTTTTCTCTCATGTTGACGTGGATTTCCATATGCTGCAGTTGTAGTATCCTCAACCTTATGAACCTGTTTCTGAAATTTCTTTTCTTCTTCCACCTTTGCATTTGATATTTTATTTTTCTCTTGAGTCGATGAATCATCATTTCCTTCTTTTTCTTCATGTTCCTCTTTTGAATCATCCTTATTCCCTTCTTCTCCATATTCTAAATTATCCTCATTGTCTATATTGACTTTTCTTTGCTTTCCATTAAGCCTAATATCCTGTAAAGTGACCTTCTTCTTTTTGTACCAAATCTTCATAAACTTATTTGTCATGTTAATATTAATTGTCCCCAATGTCTCTAACCAAGGATACCCAAGAACAATATCCAAACCATCCATATATAAGGCAAAAAAATCTGAATGTAAAGTATATTTGTCCATAGTAAGTTTTAAATCTTCAAAAACTTGAATTTTCTTACCATTCACTTGAGCTTCTTTGATATTACTTTCTTGAATATGTAGATGTCGAGCCATATCCTTGTTGATGAAGTTATACTTGCTGTTAGGGTTTATGGAAACAATTATCTTATTCCTTTGAATGCATCCATGAAACTGAAATATGGTATCTTCCTTCTTTGGAGATGCACTATCATGCGTAACAACTTCAACTTCTTCTTCTTCTTCTTCTTCTTCTTCTATTGCTTCTTCTATTGCTTCTTCTTCTTCTTCTTCTTCTTCTTGCTGCTTCTTCTTCTTCTTCTTCTTTTCTCTTGATTCTTCAATATATTCGTCCCCATCATCTTGCTTTGACTCTTGTTCCTCTTTGTGGTCCCATCTATCCATAAAAAGTTGTTCCATTTCCTCCCAAGACCAATCCTTCCTGTCATTTTTAATCTCAGAAAACCAAATCCATGCAGGACCACCAAGATAATGTGAAAACCTATTCCTTGTCATGAAATATGAGAAATATATATTCTTAAATTTTATCCACCATTCTTTAGCATCCATCTCACCATTTCCATAAAAATTTTCTATCCCCGTGACCATGATTAGGGTTTAGGAATTCTGAAAATATTTCGGCAGATGGATAAAAACACAAAGAACAAACCCCAACTGAAATTTCAAGAGATTTCCGAAAATATAAATTTTGCTAAAAAATACCACAATTTGCTTCTTGAAAAGCGAATTTATGAAAAAACCTAAAACACCAATAAAATCCGCAAAACAGATCCAATCAAGCTGAATTTTTCAGATATTCTGACTTAGAGTGTTTCCAAATTATTCTGAAAAAATTGGAAAAAAATTCGATATACTCTTCAAGATATACTCGAAACAAAAAATTAGGGTTTTTGCCCTAATTTTGGCCGAAATCGCTGCTCTGATACCACTTGTAAGGATATTACTTGTATAAATCAGAACATATACAGCAGAATAACATGAGAGAACACCAAATTATATATAAATGATGACAATATTCTCATATAATAGCTTTGCCACTTCGAGGGGGCAACCTCCAATACCACTTCGAGGGGGTAACCTCCAAACCATACAATAAGACTCCAATACTCATTATCATGATCAACTACAACCTTCTAACCCCTATATATACCATTCTAACCTATGGCCAATACTGAGGCCGACCTCCTAAGCATAATAAATCATAAATGAATGATATAATAAGATAAGGGGATGTGTGCCACATGTCGGCATCTCCATCAACCCATATACATTATAATATTATATCCCAAGGTACATAGCAAACCTTGCGATGTTGTTGTTGTGCAATCTTTAGTTGGGGCTGCTTCGCCCACCTTGTGAGATAATCTATGTAAGTGATGAAATAATGTGACCCAATCCTCCATGCTTCTCGGTGTAATAGGTCCTACAAAGTCTATCACCCACTTTTCAAAAGGCTTCATGCTAGGAATAGGACATAAAGGCATTTCATGCCTCCTTCCTAGTTTGCTAATGCATTGAAAATGCTCACATGATTTACAATAATCCCTATAATATTTGTATAAGGTTTCCCACCATAAACCTGCCATTAATATTTTACACGTGGTGGTGTCACCTATGTAATGTCCACCCGCACTTCCTCCATGTGCTTCCTCCATGATGGCCAGGCACTCATCCTCTGATACACATCTACACAAAACTTCATCACATCCCAATTTGTATAAGTCTCCACTAATCAACATGTAGGGCGTGGTGTGTATGGCCAACTGCTTCTTTTCTAATGCCTTCATCCCATTCGGTGCCACACCTTCTTTTAAAAATACAACAATCTCTTCCAAATCTGAGGGCACACGCCACAATCTAAACAGTTACGTGTCTGACATTGCTTCCTCAATACTTTGCACGTCCTATCCTGATTCAATTCTTGACAGATGATCAGGTCCAAAATTACTTTTCTCGGGCTTTCACTACGGTGAATTCAAACTCTTGAAACAACAACACCCATCAACATATGCACCCTTGAAGAATGGGATTGTTCACTAAATACTTTAATGCCATATGGTTGGTGTAGAATATAAAGGGTGTCACCAGCAGATACTATCTAAATTTGAAAAACACGAGATAATTGACAATGCCCCGCGCTCAATTGTGGTATAATTCTACTCGCTAGTGTTAACTTCTTGCTCACAAAATAGAGAGGATGATCAACAATCCCCTCACTGGTTGTGTAAGTACTACTCGATTGCAATTCCTAAGGCATCTACATGGACATGGAAGGGCTTGTATCAAGAGGAAAATTGTAAAATAGGTGTGGTACTAATCCTATCTTTTAATGTATAAAACACCCTCTGCTGTGCCTTTCCCCAATGGAAGGTACTTTTGTGTTTGAACAACTCTTCTAAGGGTGCGGTGATCTTGGCATACCCCTTAATTAATTTTTATAATACCCTATATGCCCAAGGAATCCATGCACTACTAGCTGCACTCGGCTAGTAGAATCCCTTAACCCCACAATAAATACAACTTTAGTGGGATCTACCAAGTAATCCCTCCTTACATATGATATGCCCCAATAAAGTCCCAAAGGGTGTAGCAAACACACACTTCTGAATGTTGAGGGATATCCTCAACTACCTACACCTTTCAAACATTAATCTCAAGTTGTCATAGTGGTCCTTAACTAGACCATATATTGTCCAATCATCCAAATAAACCTAGAGAAACTTATGAATGAAGTCCTAGAATGCTTGTACCACTATGCGTGAAAAGACAATAGGCACATTCTTCAACCCAAAGCGCATGACCGTATATGCAAAACTTCCCCACTCGGTGGTGAAAGTTGTCTTCTCCTGGTCCTCCTTTACAATCCGGACTTGGTGGTATCCTAAAAATCCATCCGTAAAGGAATAGATTTCGTGCCCAGCGACTCCTTCCAAAATTTCTTCAGTGAAGGGGGTTGAAAATGGATCAATGACACAAACTGCATTCAATTCCCTATAATCCACACAAATTCTAATCCGCCCATCCTTCTTGATGCTAATTACCATCAGACTTATCCATTTCAATTCTTCCACTACCTCAATGATCCCAGAAGCTATCATCTTGTCTATTTCCTCCTTAACCTTCATGCGTAAGTTGGGATTCATTCGGTAGGGCCTTTTTCTAACCGGGTATGCACCTTCCTTCAGTTTTATCCTCATCTCCCCCAAGGAATGGTGAACACATTTTAGCTCATGGTACCCACGTGGGAATAAATCCTCGAATTCATGCAACAGATCAATGATCTTTGATACTTCCTTCTCTGTCCAATAATCTCCAATAATAGCTTCCTTAGGTTCTTCTCCGAGCCAATGTTAACTTTATTTGTCTTTAACTACTACTCATGGTAAGCACGTAAACAGTCATCTATACTATCCACAACTTCATGTATCCCTACTGAGAATGGTTAACATCTAAACTTTCCAATTCCTCTCCATCGATCACATATACTAACTTTCCCTTCTCCTTTTCCAAACACGTGCGCTCAAGCCAGTAACTCTTTTGTTTCTTCAATTTCTTCGAAACGCACCTCCAATCCTGGTTCACCTAATAATTCTAATAGCCTATCTTCCATTCTAGTACTATCCCCCATGGTAAGGCACTTGATACCTTACAAGGCCTTATCAACCGATGGTTTGGTACTCCGATACTCAAAGGCTTAAATAAGATCAGCCGCTTTGCTCTTGCCAATTCCTTGTTTGGCAAAGTGTGTCTCGAACGAATGTACCATGCACGTGCAGAACCATACAATGTAGAATAAAACTTGTTCACCTAGAGGGATGGTGGCAATGCTTCCATGCCTTCTCTCCAGACCCATTCACATTCCTAGATATGAAAAGAGGTAGGCTCCTACCCATGGTACTCCCTGATGATAGTGGGTATATTACTTCTAGAAAATATGATAGAGAGAGAAATTCTTACCTCGTGCCACTATAAAAGGCTATCCTGATGCATGGTCCACCAACGAGCTGTTGTGCTGAGAAAGATGTAACTTAGCATCTTCCTCCATTCCTTCTCGTTCTTCCATTGCGATTTTATCTCCTACAAAAATATCTCAGGGAAGGCTCCTCTAGAGTACTTGGGTAGTTCTTTTCCTCCAAGGTGCTGAACCGTGCATGCCTTTGTTACCTTGGTCACCGATCCTCTCAACTTCCATCCCATTAATTTATAAGTCCCATGCACCTAATTGTCACATGCCAGACTGGTGGTATCACTCACTGACTGAGCATCTTAAAATTGGATAACCCCATTAATAGGGTGTACCATCTTAGGGTCTCTGATTGAGTGCACATAAATCTTGTCCAGAACTTCTTCTCCCAACAGTTCAATGTAGGGTGCTAACTTCCCTTCAACCAAGGGTATAATGACCCACTCCTATTTGTTCTTGAAACTAATGTACCCTTTGTTGAACTGAAGGTCCACGTTGTTCTTGTAACACTAAGGACACCCAAGCAATGCTATAAAATTGTCTTCCTCGGCAAGCGCTAAGACTTCAAACCCGAGTAAACTTGGCTCCCTAAATAGTAATAGCTACATCCTTCAAGACACCAATGGGCATTACCTTAGTCTTGTTTGCCATATACAACACATTTGAATATGGCTATAATGCAGGTCTCCCATCGATGCCATGCATCCAAAGTCAAAACATTAACCTCCACGTCATTGTCAATGAGTATATTGCTTTGAGGAGCCATCCATCTACAATTATATTTAATGTAATCTCCTTATCATAGCAAGGTTGTGAGGGGGAAGGTTCATGTGCAAGACTCCGTCTCTCGTGCTCTTCTCCTAACGTGGTACCTTCTCTCTCGGCCAAGATCCTAACAAAGGAATGATGTTCTCCTACCTTAGCAATTTTGACACCTCCTTGACCTCATCTAGGTCATCTTTCTACACCTCGATTCTCCTTCCTTGTTCCTCCCTCCGGATTTCTACTTTAGACACACTGGATCTCCCTTCGCAAGCTTCAAATAACATCCATGGTTTCTTGTTATATCTCCTTTTGATGCGCCAAGTCTGGATACTTTCCATGAATGACATCTTCCCTTGAAACCAGGTTCTTCTATCTTGGTATCTCCCTTGTGCACATGGCTTTTGCCCTTGTTGTTACCAAGACAAGCTCCAAACCTTCATCCGTGTTACCCAAGGCATCCACTATATGTCTACTTTCTTGATGCTGACCATCACAGTGCCTTTGTCCTTCTGGTGCTGCTGATTCATATGCTCAAATAATTCTAGGCACTCCTCATACTTATGCTTCTTACCACACCATGAGCACTGCAACAAGACTGGGAACTCACACTTGTAATGTTCTGTAGATCCACAGTTAAAACATGTTCCTCTTGGGAACTCACTCCTTCCTTCATTATTACCTTGTCTATAGAATCCTCCTTGAAAACCTCTTCCATGTGTGCCTCCATCTGCGCACTCTTCATAATGGCGATCATCATTTTTAGAACCACTGGAAATGCTGGTTTGGTGTACCCCATGATCAATGGCCTCATGTATTTGATCAATGAGCCTACAGTCTTTACTATCATGGGTCGTGGAGGTGTAAATCTTGTAATAACAAGATACATTCTTCCTAATCACATGTTGCAGTAAGGGACATCTACTTGTATCATGGTCCCCATGACAAATTTCATAGTCTAATGTCACAACGCGTACCATCCTTCGGGGAAATTTTCCTTAACATGCTCCTCTAATTCACAATCTATGTACCACAAACCACTGCGAGTCTCATGGACTGATTTTACCAATATATTTTCTAACTGCTTAGCCATAGCAGCAATCTAAGCCTCCAAGAATGGGCTAATGCCAGTATTAATACTACCAATAGATTCGGTGTGTAAGATAGCCTCCAATGCTTCACACCAATCTGTAAAAGTCTTATGAGACAAGTCCCTTCTAAAAGGGGTGATCAATTCTCCAAAAACCACTTTGTGCATGCTGATAAGGATGTATATCATGCAATAATTTAGACAAGAGAGTCTTAAAGCATGCATCATACTTCCGCACACTCTCCGCCATTCCTTGTTATATCTCTTTCAAAGTGCTAATGCTTTTTTACTCAAACTTAGGAATGTGGAACTTTTTCAGAGTGCATTCTTTAAGGCAAGTGTAATCCACCATCATTTGATGAGGGTCAAACTTTCTATACCAGTTATGCACGCTCCCTTGCAATGTGGTTGGAAATTGACTAGCCTTTCATTCTAGGGTTGTGACACCTTTTGTGTGCCATAGTAGTTCACACTTGTGAACATATTCTCGCATCCTCAATGCCCCTGTGTAACTGTAAATGCAGAGACATCTCAAAGAAAACCTAAGGTGGTGGGTGGGGTCCTTATCCGAACTGTGAGCCTTGGTTCCTTCCGGTGTTTCCTCCACTATCTGATCCACCAGGTCCACTAGGTCCTGTACCTCTAGAGCCACTAGATCCACTAGAACCACTAGGTCGAATAGGGCTTGTAGAAGTTGTTCAAGTACCCCCATGGTCCCACTAAACTATGCACCAAAGGTCTATGATAACGCCCCACTACTGCTACTTTGTCCCGCGCCACTCCCTGATGTGAGACCAAAAGCTTTTACACTTGCCCCTTGTCCAAAAACTTCTCTAAATACTAGAATATGTGCATCCATAGAAGAAGGAACTAAAAAATTAAACCTCCTAGGTGCAGATCTATGTCTTTCATTGGATTTAATTGGGTTAATACTTCCTCCTAGATTAGGAAAACCAAGCGTCATGGCTCGGTCACCGGGTGGGTTCATAGATGTGCCAATGCCTCTCCTTTCTCCATGCGATGAACTCTCACAAAAGTTGAAGGGGTCTCCCTCACACACTTGCCAAGATGGGGTAGCACAAACTGCTAAGGTTCCACATCCTCCACGTGAACCTCAACTCCTTCCTGCAACATTTGTCTCCATAAATCCATCACACTAGTAGCCTCATGTCATCTAGCAATCTCCCTTTCATGTGTTTTGCTATACTTGAGCCATCTTTCTTCTCTCTCCTTCTCTGTCGTATCATCTGCCATCTTCCTCCACCCGAGCTTCCTTACCCAACACTCAAAATGGTTTATCTAGCCATTGGGAACACCTCTAAACTCATGGTAACCATCAATATCTTCATAGCTAGAGGAATAACACCTAGAATTGTTCCTCTAGGTTCTTGTATAAACTCAAACTCAACAATCTCTGGGAAAGAATACGTGGAAATGGCATATTCCAGAGTGTAGCTAGCTAGTACTCCTCCCCACCAATGATCTACATCATGGGTCCACATCATATCTGCATCCTGTAACCCTCCGGTATCCTTCTTCGGTCCACACCCATGATCCATAACGCCAACTTGATCTAGATGCATAGGCTGAAAGCCATCCATATAACTCTACTGGGAAGCAATAGAAAAAATTCTCATACAGATCATGGTAGAGATTCTCTTCTACCCATCTACGTGTATTGAACTCAGGTCCAGTGTTGAATCTCTGGGAAAATTCATCTTCCATGCTCTTGAACCATGACTCAACATTTTCCAATGTTAATCAATCCATCATTACTCTTTACATAGATCATGATGCATGTTATATCCCACTACAACTTCAAAAAGAGGTCCGGAAATAGAACCAAGATGTAGTCAATTTTACTCCCACTATAAAAGGAAGGAATCCCATGTGCGTTGGCCTATCACCCAACAGAAGTTGAGCACTCACCGAGGCACGCGCGGGTGCTAAGTCTCTCTTTTATGTGAGTTTTAGTGGGAAGCATTTATCTATTATTAGTGTAAGAGTATTCAGGAAAGAAGTTTAGACATACAAGAATCATAGGGCTTAGAATGGCCTCTAGATCCTTGTAGTTTCTTCAGATGGATGTTTTAATAGACTCCATAACATATATTATAATGAAAGAAAGATACAATCATTCATTCATAGCATGCAAGGAAAGAGAACTCCTATGAATGAAATATACATTAAAGCTACTGATATCCATGTCTATTTACAATAGGTAACCTCATTATATTCATTGTTTCATTACAAAGAGCCATAGAGGGTAGACTGTAGTCATGCACATCACTAGGCTTGTATAACTATGCCAAAAGAAAAAGAAATTACAATACTAAGCCTAGTACATTCCTTTCTGCATCAAAGTTCCACTCGTAGCAATCTGCAGAGCTTCACCCATGTATATCTCTCTCTCTATGTATATCTCTTCCTCTATCTCTATATCCCCATCTGTATGTTATCTTAGTCTCTTTTTCTTCCACAAGAACTTGTATTTATCATCTTCCCGTACTACCAACTTGCCTTGCTGCGTCCTCAGATCCATCGCCAAGTTTTGAATGTGGTCCTCTAAGTGAGCATGTTCCTTCAAGCCTAAGCTCTCCAATCCATCTCATGATGATCTTCTAGAAGATTCCATCACTGACATGCTCTTTCCTAGGCCACTTGTTGCTAGGCTGACATCTTATCCCTGTGCAACCGATCACGCTTTTCACATGTTCTACCTTTGTTGCATAATTTGGCTAAGTTTCGAAACTCCTTTTGTGCACCAACCATGTGCCTTCTTACCTCTTCCTCCTGCACATTTTTTCCTTACATGCTATGTACCTTGGGATATAATATTATAATGTATATGGGTTGATGGAGATGCCGACATGTGGCACACATCCCCTTATCTTATTATATCATTCATTTATGATTTATTATGCTTAGGAGGTCGGCCTCAATATTGGCCATAGGTTAGAATGGTATATATAGGGGTTAGAAGGTTGTAGTTGATCATGAGAATGAGTATTGGAGTCTTATTGTATGGTTTGGAGGTTACCCCCTCGAAGTGGTATTGGAGGTTGCCCCCTCGAAGTGGCAAAGCTATTATATGAGAATATTTTCATCATTTATATATAATTTGGTGTTCTCTCATGTTATTCTCGCTGCATATGTTATGATTTATACAAGTAATATCCTTACAAGGTTCCGACCTCCTAAGCATAATAAATCATAAATGAATGATATAATAAGATAAGGGGATGTGTGCCACATGTTGGCATCTCCATCAACCCATATACATTATAATATTATATCCCAAGGTACATAGCATTACACGCCCTTCTATAACTGGGATCCTGGCCGCCCATGTGCCTTCATACTTGGCCAATATTCCAGGGGCCCAACAATGGATGAATGTTTTAATGTTTATTTCTTTATTTTTTACATTTTTCCTTTTGTTGTAAATTTCTATTTTTATGTTATGTACTTTATTTTATGAACCTATAGGTGTCCTTTTCTCTTTCCTTTATTTTCAATTCAACAATTTCAATTCATGCAAGTGTGCCTTTCAATTCATGTAAGTGTGTTTCTTTCATGCAAATTTAATTTATGTAAGTGTGTCTTTATTTCTGTAAGTTTGCCTTTCAATTCATGCAAGCGTGTTTATTTCATCCAAATTTAATTTATGCAAGTGTGCCTTTTAATTTCCACAAGTGTGATTTATTTTATGCAAGTTTGGTTTTTGTTTAAAGGAGTTGCTTTCCAAGATCTTCTTCTCTTAATGCATATAGCCTTTGGACACCAACCCGGATTGACATTACTATTGGTGAGGATTGATGAACGTCGTCATTTTGGTGACATTGCGGGGACATGATGTTATTGGGAGATTCAAAGTTCTCTAAAATAATATTCTAGTGACAATAGAATACCTTTTAGCAATTTTGTGACAGGAAGAATTTGGTAAGTAGTTTCTTTAGACTTTTATTTCCTACAAGTAGATTAAAATTTCATTTATGCAATTAGGAATATTAGATTGTAAATATATCCCCACAAACTAACTCTGTGTATAAGAAAAATGACTGTGATGTTTGATCAAGAGGTATAATGGTATGAACAAATAATTCAGATCTGGAAATGGTATAATATGATATTGAATCTAGAAGTAGATCTAGTTGATGAAATATCATATGCCATTTTTGATAACCACCACCATTTCCCCTTGTATCAACTAACAGCTTAGTGATCTTATTACACATAACCTTAGTCAAAAACTGGCTTATCCAGTTTGTAATAATGAAGTGGTAGCATTTCTAATTAACTCCATCCATATTCAGGGACTTCATTAGAGCCAAAATAAAAACCCACTCATAATAAATCCACCCATCCAAATCAGTTTTTCATCTCATAATAAAATTCAATCCCTAAACCAGATCCATTAGAAAAAATTGTTTTCATGTCTTTCAATTTCTTCATTTTTGTATATGCTTGTATAACGTTAAGAAGCAATTATTGTGAATATCAAGGCAAGATTTTTGTGTACTAACATCTGAGGACTAGATCTATAGGAATTTCTAGAGTTATTCTTGATACCAACATGTAGATTTTGGAGCACTAATAGTATCAACCAAGGGGCATGCATCTTTTGAAGGGACACACAAATACCTTTACTCTCTCTTTTAATAACTCTTGAGATCACTAGTCTGGGATTTGAATATTACTATGGTGATTCTGATATTGCACAATTCAAATTGGGCTTTGAAGACCTAAAAATTGTCTACACAATTTTTGGAATCTTCTTGGAGTTACCAAGTATGGAAAATAGTTTTTATGAGATCTCAGACATTGCTTCATATTTTACACAAGTTGTAATTTGATGAATATAGTCTGATGATGGATCAAATTTTTCTCTAATCCTTCTCATGCTATAATTTCAGTTTTAAAAAATGAAATCAAAAAGCTTTGATTGGAAAACCAGCTTGCTGGCTAATCAAAGGCAAAAAAAATTAAAAAAATTAAAAAAGCTTTGATTGGAAAACTAGCTTGTTGGCTAGTCAAAGGAAAAAAAAACTTTGATTGGAAAACTAGCTTGTTGGCCAATCAAAGGAAAAAGGAGGTGGCTCTTCTTCAAAGGAAATCAACAATTACCTGGTGGCTTTCTTCTCAACACTATTTGACCATGTTAACAATAGGATGAAAAAGACAACTAGAGGTATGATCAAGTTATTTTGTTCTACTATTTTATTTTTAAGCTTTCTTGTAAATTTTTTTACTACAGCTAGATCCACTTTTAAATATTTCTAAGGAAGGAAAAATAAAATTCATATCTCCCCTACTTATATGAAAAATATGTGTACCTCTTTGCAATCAAACTTTTAGAGTCTAATTTATGGGCAGTCATAAATAAACAACATGCATGAGGACATGCATGAGCTTAGGTGTGGGAGAGAAGGAGAAGCATGAGCTATGCATTTTGATTTTAAATATGAGACATAGCAGAAGGAGATCCACACAAGAACTTGTTGTAAAATAAAAGAGATCAAAAGCAGCAGAAGGAGATCCACACAAGAACCTGATGTAAAAGAAAAGAATATCAAAAGCAATGAAGGAGATCCACATAAGAACCTGCTATAAAATAAAAGAGATCAAAAGCAAGAGAAGGAGATCCACACAAGAACCTATTGTAAAAGAAAAGAATATAAAAAGTAACAGATAGACATCCACACAAGAACCTATTGTAAAAGAAAGAAATCAAAAGTAGCCAAGGAGATCCACACAAGAACTTGTTATAAAAGAAAGAAATCAAAAGTAGTAGAAGGAGATCCACAAGAACGTGTCCTCAATATAGAGAAGAATCTAAGAAGAAGAGATAATAATTTAATGCATGAGGACATGCATAAGATTAAGTGTGGGGAAATGATGAGGCCATAAATTAACCATAAATTACCATTATTTTGTCCTTCCAAGTTACCTTTGAAAGTGGATTTAAATGTAATCTAAGAACTTATAGTTTTCTTAAGATAGAATATATGATATATATCTTGTTCATTCTTTAGAAATATTTTGTTATCTATCTTTTTGACTAATCCTATTGATTATTTGGGAAAAGATGTAAAGTCTTGTGTATGCAGGCCATAAAGAAAAGATAATGTTAGTATTGGGAAAAGTGGAATTGATCATGAATAGTATATTTAAAATCAAATCTGATTTCATATCATAATTTCTCTTGAAAAATTATGCAAGTTCAAAACAGGAATCATCTCATTCTGAGGTTGCATGCAAAAGTTATAGTTGTTTTAAGTTAGCTATGGAATTCACAGAGTTAGTTCCAGAACTTGGAGGTTTAGTTCCAAAACTCATAGGTTTAGTTTCAGAACTCAAAGATTTAGTTCCAGAACTTGTATCAATTGAATAAAAGTTAGTTCTAAAACTTTCAATTCATGGAAAAATCAGATTTAGTTCCAGAACTTGCAGATTTAGTTCGGAACTTGCATAAAAGGAACGACTTTAGTTCCAAAACTTGCATCAACGAAATGATAGTTTTTGAGGGATTGTGAAAAATCAGATATTCCAATGGGAAATATGAGAGAGGTTTTTGTTCATAGTAATTTTTTTTAACAAAAACCTCATTCAGATTTTCTATAGGTTTTACCAATGAAGAGAGATCTAACTTTTAGTGAGCTGCAGTTCAAGGAAACGTGTATTAGATGAGCACTAAAAGTTCCATAAATAGAAACAAAAATTCAAATGGAAAATATGAGAGATGTTTTTATTCATAGAAATTTGTTTAAAAAAACCTAATTCATATTTGTTACATGTTTTACCAATGAAGAGAGATATAACTTTTAGTGAGCTACGATTGAGGAAACATGTATCAAACGAGCACTAAAAGTTCCATAAACAGAAACAAAAAATTCAAATAGAAAATATGAGAGAGATTTTTGTTCATAGCAATGTGTTTAACAAAAATATCATTCATATTTGCTACAGGTTTTACCAATCAAAAGAAATCTAACTTTTAGTGAACTGCAATCCGAGGAAAAAGTGTATCAGGCAAGCGTCAAAAGTTCCACAATCAAAAAGAGCAAAGTCAAATGGAAAAGTTGGGAAAGGTATTTGTTCAAAATCATATTTTGAGGAAAGAAATCCTTCCAATAATTTGGAAGAATAAAATCATTATGATTCTTATTACCAAAAAGAAAGGAGAAGATTTGGGAGAAAATCTTCCTAAAATAAGCAAGATAAGATTTGACTTCAATAATATATATCTCTCCATATTTTGTGGAGATGGAGATCTTAGTTGTTCGGATTGTAATAAAGATAAGATCAGATTGTATTCTCTAAAATAAGGATTTGGTTGGATCCATGAATTATAAATGCAATCTTTCACACTGAGATGTGTAATTCTTTTCCCCAAGTAATCAAGATCTGTTCTTTCTTTCCAATCTTTGGAAGTAAAGTTTTTTTGCAAGTTCTGAATTAAAAGTATGAATTAAATCATCTTCCAAGGAATGATCTAGCCACTCATTCCAAGGAATATGGATCAATGTGTTAATTTTTATTTCTTTATTTCTACAGTTTTCCTTTTGTTGTAAATTTTTTTTTTTAATGTTATGTAATTTCTTTTGTGAACCTGCAGGTGTCCTTTCCTCTTTCCTTTATTTTCAATTCAGCAATTTAAATTCATGTAAGTGTGCCTTTATTTCTACAATTGTGCCTTTCAATTCATGTACATGTGTTTCTTTCATGCAAATTTAATTTATGCAAGTGTGTCTTTATTTCTGCAAGTGTGCCTTTCAATTCATGCAAGTGTTTTTCTTTCATGTAAATTTTATTTATGCAAGTGTTCCCTTTAATTTCTGTAAGTGTGATTTATTTTATGCAAGTTTGGTTTTTGTTTAAAGAAGTTATTTTCCAAGATCTTCTTCTCTTAATGCATACAGCCTTCAGACACCAACCTAGATTGACATTATTAATGGCAAGGATTGACGACCCTCATTAGTTGGTTGGCTAGAATTTATTAAGAAATTGAAGGCTTCCATAAAAATTTAGTTCACGAGTTTTTGATAAATTTTGAAGCCACTTGCTCGTAAATTGGGGAAAAAGAGTAGAAATAAGTATTCAAGTTTTTTCGACCTATCTGGTTTACTAGACTTTGGTCTCAAGGTTATGAAAAATTCTCCTCTTAAATACCTAATTCCCCTATTTCATGAGGATGAAGAATCTCTTCCGAAGTAATCCTCACTTCATATGGTACTGAAAAGGGGATTAAGTGGGAAATTTTTCCTAGTATTTGGAAGGAAGTTGTTAAATGGGTCAACAAGTATTTTATCTGTGACAAACAACCATATGTGCTTCAAAGGGATTCTCTGAAGATTTTAATTCATTTTAAGAAAGGCTGCATAAACCCTACACTCAGAGTGGATTTACCTGAATATTTAGTTGATGCAGTCATTAAAGTGGGACATAAATAAAAATGGAGATGGTAACACTGCATTAAAACACCCAAGTCTTATTCAATTGATCTGTTCACATCAGGTTTTCTACATACCCAAGAGAAGGATCAAACAAATAAGTGCATAGGGAGAGTTCCAAAAAAATAAAATCAAGAAGGGACCATCTCCCATCATTCAACCTAAGCTTGATTTGGATCCTCGCCCTTCACAGGAGACTATGGAAGAACCTAGTAGTCAGGATAGTCCATCTTCTATGCTAAAAATTCTAAGGGTAAAAGCACTTTACCAATTCCTTCTTCTATTTCGTTGAGGCCAAGAAGGTCTTGTACTTTGCAGAGACATGAAGTTTCCCGACCGGAATTTTTCATGAAGATTCTACTCCCATTGTGGAGGAGAAGGAAGAGGCTGGTACCTCGATTGTCCCTAATGAAAAATCTAAGGATGATATATTCACAATAACTATCCCTGCAATACGAGTCCGAGATATTTCGTAGTGCCAAAACGAATCAAGATCTCGAAAATTCCTTCAACACTAGATATATAGACCCCGACACTAGAATCTATTGCAATGGATATTAGCGGCTAGGAATCACATGGAGATGATGTACTAAGGTGTTATCTAGATGAAATTTCCTTCCTAAAGGAAAAGTTAAAAGGTATGCAAGAAACCAACTTATCTTTGCAAACTACATTTACACAAAGAACTATAGAAAAAGTGAGGGAAATTACTGCTTTGAAGGTAGAGGTTAGTAGTCTCAAGAGACAAAGAGATATAGGCCTTAAAGTATGGGATGATTTAAATATGTTATCTCTTTGGAATAAAGCATTAAAAAAGGAAAATAAAAATTTAAAAGAGGAGATTGAGGCCAGTGCAAATGAGAAGAAGAAGTTAGAATCTATTTTATACTCTATTTGTCTATTGGCTTGTAAGCTTCTGGCCTATAGGAAACCTTCTTTTGTCTATAACATGTTTTTCCAAGATCAATTCTATGCTTGGAAATTAATGAGAATGTGTAGTCAAGAACCTCATGAAACTTCTGATGAAAAACCTTTTTGTCAATTTATCAAAATAGTACCCCTGAGATACAAAATCAACTGTGTGAATTTTACCTCCACAACATGTTGGTCACCAATGTGCCTAATTTCTTTATTAATCTATTTGTGGGATATTTTTAGTTGAAGGCCTTTCAGTCCTTTCTTAGGAACCAAATTACATGGGGCAAACAAACAAACATTTTCACTCAAACAACTCGCACCATAGGTTTCTACATTAGGCCTACCCATCACAATGATGTGGCCATGAAGAAATTTTTTTGATCTCTTTATTATCAGGTTGGTGTTGGGGAAAATACTTCAAAGATTCTACTAAAATGTGTGTAGGATTTTGAGGCCTATAGTCAGCAGCATTTTGGTGAAGCAAGATAGGCTTGTGATAGAAGATGGGATACCTTAAACTTTCCATTAAAAAGGAGGGAATTTATCTCCCTCAGAATATCAGTTGGTGTATGTGGAGGGTGATGCATTGGTTACAATAATTTGGTAGTTGTCTAAGAAAAATGACAAGGAATATAGTGATGAGTGGGTAGGAACACATGTGAGGCCACCTCTTCTCCTAAATTTGATTACTACCTAGAAAAATAATGTTGCCTAGTCACATGATAGTTTCACATCTTGGGTGGAAGTTATTTCAAACAATCAAGGATGCAAAGGAACCAGGAAACAATATGCAAATCAATTTGAGGAATATGATATGGCACAATAGCTTGGCCTTAGGGTAGGGAAAAGATGAGTTACATAGGGACATGCAACAGGTAAAGTGCAAGGGAGATGATGAGTGCATTATTTGACTTGTTTATATCATCTATGTGATTATTGATTTGTCATTAAACATGATTAATTAGTGCATGAGGATGATTTATATAGTTATATCCTAGTAAGTTCAATGCATTTCTCTTGTTTTGTTTCATGCAACTTGTTTACCATAGAACCTCCCACTAATTGCCTCTGTGAGTGAAATGTGGTGACATGTGTAGGATAATAGTGGACATTTACTTTGCCAATGCTAGGAATTGTAATCAAGGAGTCCGAGTCTAGAGCCATCATGCAATCATGGAAGAATTTTTCCATTAACAACCTATAAACATGGATCTTGTTTTTAGCAGTTCCGTAGGATTTAATGAACTTTAATAGGTTTTTAGTGTAAGAACTTAGTGCATACAATTTTGGCATGATGTGCAACTGACTATGTCTATATAGACATATCCTTAAATAATAATTTAGTGGTTAGTTGATGTTGGTAATCTGTAGTTTGGTTTATAGCGGTTAGTATCTATTTTCCATTTATGTACTGAGTATGTTATGGAATTTTTATGAATCAATATATTAGATGCTATTTTTAATATCCTCTAGTGTTGAGACTACCTCCGTCCCGAGGAAGAGAAAGGGTTCACTTGACCAAGGTGACTGGAGGATTTTATGTTTATGTGTGCTCATGGTTTCTAATAAGTTAAAGTTTGAAGGTAATTACTTTTTTTTTAATGCAATTTCTATTTAGTGTGTGTTATTTCCTTTCATGAAATTTCAATTCTGAGTGTGTCATTTCAATTGTGCAATTTAAATTCAAATTGTGTGTTATTTTAATTTTGTTATATTGATTTGTTATGTTTTGTCTTTATTTCATTGTTTCATGTCATCTTATGTGGATTTTTCTTGTGTTCAAAGGATCTCTTCATATACCACGGCTTTTGTTTTTTTATCAAAGCAAATTCTTCTATTCTTCATAGGGTCTTTCCTTATCTTAGCAGCTTCTCCTATATATCATTGAATTCCTATATTCTATTGTGGCTTTGTGTTTTTTCTATGGTTCTATTATTTTTCCGTGGTTATCTTTCTACTATGTCATATTTATATCTAACTTCGTGTATTATACCAAAATCAATGAAGACTCCTATCAACATAGAATATTTCAGAGTCAAACAATGTTTTCTAGTGGGGCAAGTGAGCAAGTCGGGATCTAAGAGAATGAGTAGAAATCTTGAGGGGTATATTGGTGTGTATGAATAATGATAGAGCTAAAGGTGGGAATAATATTGAAGGCATGGATAATATCTTGAAAATGAATTGTTACATTGGTAGTAACATGTGGAGTAGTCGGGTGAAGCTTTTAATGACCAAGGTCATTTGTAGTACAAAGAAAATGGAACATGGAGTCATCCTCATCAATATGATTAAAATTTAACTTATGAAAGTTATTTTGGGTAAGCTCAATGTAACCATCATCATCATCATTTTAATTATAGGCATGATGCCATGAACATGGGACACCCATGGTGTCATAAGAAAATTAAGGAACATAGGTCACAAGTAAGGTGAACGATAGAGAAATAACACACACACACACAAGTATGTATTCATGACAAAAACATGTCAAAAACATGATAATATGATGTAGTAACCAACATAGGAAAGATAGATAAACCAAGAGATGTGAAAATTGCACAAGATATATGTTTTAGTCTTGGTAGTCTAAAAATTAATGAGTACACATTATATATAATTGAGTATAATGAGGAAGTGCAAATGAACTATAATATAACGATAAAACCTGTAGGATGTGGAGGGATTTCCCCCAAATTATGTTAATTAAGGAGACATGAGTTCCCCATAAGAATTTACCAATTTGTGTGTTTTGAATCCAACTCAATATACCTCATGAATAAACATGTGTAAAGAAATAAAACATTATATCTATCCACCCAAAGTGACAAATAACATGTATAATGCAAAGTGATAACAACACAATTGATATGCACAGTCCTATTTTTAATATTTTTTTAAATATTTGGATGTTTTTATGTTATCAAAATACATAGCTATGTATAAAATACATGAATAGAAAAAAACTTAACAGTGATAACCTCCTAAGGAGGTTAAAGATATGTTATAAAATATGGAGATTCAGGTGTTAGTGAAGATGTGAATGTTAATGGGACTATTCTATTGAGATGTTCCATAGAAGTTTGTAAATATGTGGCAAAAAGATGCACAATGTGGTGGATTAGAGTAATGAGTGTGATGGCCACTAGGAGGGTAATGGGGAGATATGGAGGTAGTATGTGCACTAGAGGAATAACATAAAAACATAGGGGATTGAGAATGACTGGAAATAATGCTTTGAATTTCAGTCCTATGAGGAGTCCTAGACTCATGGGATGTAGCATGCATAATGAAGTCCTATGAGGGGACCTAAGAGGATCAACAACAGGAGAAGAATTTTTTCCAACAAACAATTTAGGAGAATATGTATATTTGGAACTAGAATATAAGAGTACTAGCCTCAAGAGTAACATAGGAAGTGTTAGGGATTTAAGAGACAATGTGCATAACCAAATATATATTTTAGGAAAGCTAAGAGATGGACATGTAGAAGGAACAACAAAAACAGTTAGGATGGGGAACATCAAAGGAATACCTCTAATGGTGATGACATGTTGATTGTGGATGAACTTAACACATTGATTTTTGACCAAGGGAATAGCCTTAAGAGTAAGTAACCAAGGAGACCTAACCACAAGGCACTAGAACTGAGAGTAAATGTAACCAAAAATGAAACTAATGTAGTGGTGGGCATAATAGTGATGGTTAGAGTAATTCAAATGTAGGATTGTGCGTAGGAATACCTAAATATTGAAGTAGTGTGAGATATTTGTCTCATATGATTCTCATGTGAGGATTTCACTAATGCCTTGAGGTTTTGGTGTAATGGTTCATTATATTTGGTATGATAGAAACCACCCAAATTTGAGTTCCAACATGGTGGCTACGCTGGAATTGCAGTGCTCACCCGAAGCTCATATAGAGTGTGGTCCTACTATATGGGTGAAAATATAGCTCAGTGGTCAGGATAAAGAGCTTGGTGGGATGTTATGATCCTATTGTGTGAATTCACTAATACCTTGAGTTTTAGGTGTAACGATTTGTGAAATACACACATACCAATCATATTATCCTACCACACTTCCCTAGATTTCGACCTTGGGATGGGTCTGCACTCACACTCCCATACATTTGAGCCTCGCTTCACCTGATATCTAGGTGCCCCACGGGCCCCAAATACACGACGTACCCAAGCAAGTTGTATTGGATCATGTGTGGAGGATTTGATACCAAATGTAATGAAATATTACACCAAAACTTGATGCATTAGTAAATTCACAAAATACATTCATAACATTGTGTTTATTGTGTGGATTGACTAAGACAACCTATATGGGTTTGTGATTAATAGAAATAAGAATAGACATTATATCCGGAAGAAGTGTAAGATCAATATAATATTCATCAAAGGTGATGATGAAATTAGGAGACATTGTATTATTAATATTACCAATCATTGCATCCATTGGGTGATCATAAGAGGGTGGTGGATGAATGTACTTAGGAAGTAAATAATTAAATATTTTTATCTTAACATTATCATTAGTTAGCTTGGAAGATTCAGTAGGCTCATCCCATTCAATGGATCGAGAATCTATAAAATATTGAATAACATTGAGAAGCTTTAAGAAACTATCTATAGAGTTCTCAATACATCGATGATGATCAAAATGAGCATTAACATTGAAATTATTTCCTTGAGGTCTACTCATAATAACCTCAAATGATGGAGGGAGAGATATGAGGTTGAACCCAAGAAACATTTTCAATATAACATGAGGAGGACTTGGAAAGTGAGTAAATTAAGGACACACAATTTGGAGTTGTAACTTAATAGGTTGCGGTAAGATAACATTAACAATATCTTTAGAAGTAATTTTGAGATCATTGGACATGTTCTTGAATGGGAGTTTGTTTGAAAAATTAACAGTAAATACAAGAGGAGAGATAACATTGTACTTAATCTTGTTAAAATGTAACAAATTATCCTCATGCTCTTTCAAAGTATGGTAAAAACTTATCAAATATGGCTGAATCTTGAAAAGGTGCTAATAAAATTTGAGTAAAAAGGCTTTGCAATTCTATACTAGCTAAAATATTTTCCATCTTGGTGAGAAGGGTCTTATAACACAACACATCGACATTAAGAGGTTTAGTAGACCCTTGGTGTATTTGAGCCAATTTTGCATAGGAAATTTTGTCTTCAATGTTGATAAATAATTGGGCTAATAAGAAGTTTTACTGAGTAGTGAATGCATGTACAAAATGAGTTAGAGGAGTATATAACCACTTTGTAATGTGAATTCTGTGATACTTCAAGGAAAAATATAGGTAAGTAGGAATTCATTAACATCGTATTAAAAACAAGAAAATATGAAACAAGTGAATATGCTCAATGGGATCCCCTTTGCCATCATAGATTGGAAACTTAGGAGTGAAAAAATCAACATGTAGTGGATAAGAAACTACTTCAGGTGTTAGCGCATTATGAACTAGCTGTGTAGAATCCAAAATATTAGAGGAAGCATATGCACCTTGTTGTAATTGTAATATTTTTTTGTAAAGTATGGACAAGGGATTCAAGGGCTTGTGTGCTAGAAGAATACACATGTGAACCATGAGGAGTAGATATGGGATTTGTGGTGAAAATTGTATATGTAGGAATAAGCATAGAAAACTTTGGCATTGGTATATGAGGTGTACCCAAAGAGGTAGGCACCATGGGTATGGGAATAATAGATGTCAACAATGTGAAAGAAGGTTTGGGGTTTCCTAATAAGGTATTCCACACTAGACTTTTGATCATGGGTTTATTTACCCATAAGTAATATTTTATTGATGGGATCAATATGGTAAGGTTTTTAGTGAAATTTTTTCAAAAATTAGGCATGAGTTGCAATTGGTAAATATCCATAGTGTTATTATCATCATGGGAAAAGTAATCAAAATAATCACTATAATTTTGAAGGTCATGAACCTGACCTCTCATATTAGTTTAGGAGGGAAGGATTGTTGGCAATATTCATTGAAGAAGAGGCCATTTGATTAGAACATTTGTGAAGAGGAGGGAAATCTCAATATGTTTGGTGGGTTGTTTAGCAAGGCCAAGACTTCACCGTAAGGAATATATGGAATGCACAAAAATCGAGATAAGATAAAGTAATGAAAAATAGTAACAAAATAACCCATAGGGTTTGTAGATCATCAAGACTAATACATAAGGAATTTATCCTATATTATGTAAGGATTTGATCAAAAGTAGGTCCACCAAAGTATTTAACCCTAAATTAAAATTTTAGGTCAATTTAATTAGGTGTAAGTTATATTACAATTGATTACTGATCTAATAAAGATGATACAATATAATAACTAAATCAGATTTACAAATCATATCAGATAAGGAAAATTTCCATACACCCCTAAACCATACATAGAATAAAAATTAAAAAATATAGGTATGGAGGTACTTAACTTTCCACAGTTGATTTTTAGAAATACATGAGATTGTATAAAACATAAACCAAGAGAAATGAACTAGAGAGATCTTCATAAAATGATATGGAACTAGAAATCTACCTAGGTCAGGACAATACAACATATTCATGACCATACCATATGGTCTAGGAAACTTTTAATGGTCTTGGACCTACTTTGAGTTAGCTTCTAAAACTTTATAGGTTTCTCAAATTTATGGATTTGTCTATCACTATCAAACCGTAGTTTTCAAACAAGCAACAAAGATATATGTGTGAATTGACCATCATCTTAAACTCTATCCATTGATTAAGAGTCTTGTAAAATAAAAATTATAAGGGTTTTGTTCAGCCTCGTGCACCAGTGATGTTAGCACTACTTTGAAGTGGACTCAAACCACATGTCATTATCCACCTAACATGTGATATCTAGATAGATCAATCATATTTGGAAATTACTTTGACCATGCTTGCTTTGACTTGGATCTTGTTAAAACACTTAGAGAGAGGATGTTTAGATGCTTGTAGATGAGATATATGGCTTCCTTGACCTATTTTGTAGCTTCATAACTGATGTGGGTTCTACCCTAATGATTATAAATGTGTAATTTTGATATTTATGGAGCTTTTGATGTCTTTTACAAGTGTATGAAGTGAGTTCTAGTGAATTGAATTAATAGTTCTAAGATAGCAAATGAGGTAGTGTTTTCTTGTTTATATAGGGTTATGTAGATTTTTTTATAAGAAATGCTGACCCATATGAAGTATAAGACCCAAAAAAATATTTACATTTGAAAGTACAATTAGAAGACATGTTGCTCTAAGATTATACAAGTGAGGACCATATAGTATGACCTTGACCAGACTATATGGTCTTGGAAAGGAGAAAGTAATATGTAAAATGAATTTTGGAGCTGAAAAATGGATGTCTCTCAATAGGATTTATTATTTAATTCTCATTATGTCTCAACATATTAGTGTGAAAGGATAATCAAGCTAAAAATGAACCTCATAAAGTGCTAAGCGGGAATGGAGAAGCTATGTCTAACATAACAAGAGTGTATAGTAAAAGAAAGCATTTCCAAAGTATAAATACCATATTTGAGTGTCTAAAATATCACTCTTTCCCTCTCTCTATTGAATTGTTGAAGTTTTGTAATTTTTATTGATCCCTAAGAAGGTGTTGGAATTATATTTGATTATAGTGAACTTTCATTTCACCATTGTGGGTATTAAAGGGTGATTATGTGTATAGTAATGAGAGATATCATTTTGTTTGAGGTAAAAGGTTTGGTCATCTAATGGATATATAAGGATGTATATCCTTAGTTATCCTATGTCTTACCTAAAGGAACTAGGAGTGCATGGTCTACCTTTGTTTGAGTAAAAAGTGGAAGTTTCATTTGGCTAGAATAAAAGGGGATAACAACTTGTTTTGATATATCACTAGAATAAATAATGGATTATTATGTCTTTATCATGTATCCTTTTTTGAGTTAAAAGGAGGGTTATTGACGATTTTTACCCTTTGCAAGTATTATCAAAATAATCAAGTATTTGTTATGATCATCATGTGAAAATTTCATTAATACCTTGAGGTTTTGGTGTAACGGTTCCTTAAATTTGGTATTATAGATACCACCCACAGTCGAGTCTCGAAATAGGTGGCTACACCAACATTATATTGTTCTCTTGGGGCTCGTATAGGGTAGGGTGTGTTCTCGTTATACATGCAAAAATATAGCCTATGGTCTAGGCTACAAAAGCATGGTGGGATGTTATCATCCTCATGTGTGTATTTAATTAATGCCTTGAGGTGTTTGTGTAATAATTTTTACAATAGTGTGTGTTGTATTATTTTTGTGTATTGTAATCTCTTCCTTTTGATTCAAGCATAATTCATATTGTAGTTTCATGTAATGATCGGTCTATATATTTTGGCTACATGTGTATGTAATTTTTTCATTCATTTGGATGTTGGCTAGTATAACCCATTTCGATCCGGGTTTTAGCAGGGAAATATGGAATAAATCATGCCCTTGTTGCGTGGTTTAATGGTAAACATTGAAATGCTCTTTTGGTTATGACAATAGAGCTTGTGAATATGACCAAAAAATGAAATTTTTTTCCTTTGAAAGGTTGGAACATTATTGAAATGTAATGTTTATGGAAAGGCTTTTGATTTGTTTGTAAAATCCTATATGTTTATAAAATGGTGTCGGTGAAATAACAGGAAGTAGAGAAAGTTGTAATGTTATGTGAAAATGCCGCCTTGATGTATGATGTTGAACATTTGTGTTTAAATGAGGAAAAGAAAGAAATATAATGGGATATTTATTAATATGAAATATTAACACATGTTGAAATTAGTAAAACATTTTTGGTGTGTAAATATTTAAATATATTTGAGAAATTTGAAAACCATTGAATGTAAAATATTTAAAATTTCAGGTGGTGGAGTTTTTCGGGATCACAAGGGTAGTTTTCTCCTTACTTTTTTTTTTGGGAATTCAATCGAACCATGTTGCGGAGAGGTAACAATGATGTACTAGGGGTGAATATCGTTGAAGAGAAAGGGTTCAAAAACCTTCTCATGGAAGGATACTCCTTGAATATTATTTCATGCATGAGAGAGGTTATATGTACTATCTCTATCTCTATTGAAGATTTCATCAACAATGCTAAGAATAAACTTGTCTCCTTTGTTGATATATCTTTCTCTCATGTCTTTTGGGAAGGAAACAAATTGGTTGATGTTTTAGCTAATAAGGGGGTGGAAGCTAAGGTTTTTAAGGTGATTGAGGATCTATCCTATGTGGATGCAAATTTCAGTGATATCTTATATTAGGAAAGAGCCCCCACCTATATTTCTTCCAATGAGGATGGTAATCAGTAACAAATCACTCTAGATGACACACTTGGATCTTCTAAATCTAACTCTCGTACAAATATTTATATCCTATCATGTCAAAGTTTGGGCAGTTCTCTTGGTTATTTTGAATCATATCCCCAAGTGTGGGAAAGGAAGCCATAACAAGTATAGATTGATCTGCAAAAAGAAGAATTACTCTAGCACCATGGGTATGTCTAATATGTCTAAAGAGGTAGAGGAGCTGCTTGACAATTTGGATCATTAAGGTTTTTTAACATTTTTTATGGCTTCGATGAGACTCTGAGTGAAGATGTTGTGAAGACATGGAAGGATGGCCATGTTTGAGTTCACAATTTTTCTTTCACTATATCTCCCAAGTTCATTGCCAAAATCTCAGGTCTGTCTCACAAGGGAAAAATTTCTTTTAAACCCAAATCAGATTATATCCAAGAGATTGATTTTTTCATGCTTGGTAAGGGGTCCCCAAAACCATCCACAATGGTTATAAAAGAGAGGATCTTCCTTATCCTTACAATGAAATTTATTATCTTCTTATGGCTTATATTACACTAGAAGGGTGTTATAAAGTTATTTATGGGTATCATTTTCCAATGTTAAACCACATTCAGAATGATAGACCCTATAACTTTCCTAACTTTCTGTTCCTTTCTCTTGTGAAGTCTATCACTCAAGTCGAGAAGGGTACTTTCTCCCTTCCAGTACATCAAGGCCTAATCAAAGACATGATAAAAATGGGAATGCCCCTTATTGGGAAAAATGAAAGATTTGGGGCTTCGGCCAAATGGACCTTTGCTAGTTTTGGTGCGAAGCTTGTGATTCCGGAAGCAGTGGAGGATGGTGAAAATAGGGTGGAAATGGGGGATTTTGTGGAAAAAATAACCATATATAACTTGGCTAAGGTCAACATTAAAAAATAATATTAGGAGAAAGGGACTTTGTCCCCTGTGATAATCTTGAGGTTAGCTCGGACTTTGAGGAACAATAGAATGAAGATATGGGCTAGGAGGTTCCGGGGGTAATTAGGATACGAAGGCCATCCACGATGACAATAGTGAGGAGAATAACTTTGAGCTTAACCATGAGTCTTATGAGGATAAAAGATCTAAAAATACAAAGGATTCCATTAAAATTTTATGTGTTCTCAAAATAGCTCAAAAGAATGTGTTTAATGCCCAGGATAATACTGTTAAGTCTAATGTGTTCATGAGGGAGTTTGAGAATTGCAGGCTTGATACTGATATAAATAGACACAAGATAAATATGGTGACAATTGACTTGAGGGAGTTACAGGAGAAAGTGGAGAAGCTATCCTCTATTGTGTTGAATGAATAATTGAAAAATGCCAATGAAAGGTGTATCTCTATGGAGAATGACATGTTGAAGATGAAGGGTATTATCCTTCATATTAGAGATGTACACATCCTAAACGTCAAAATTACTATCCACCATCTCAAAATCCTTGTTGAGATGATATAATCAATGGAAATTACAAAAAACAAGGAAAAAAGAGGGGTTTGACCCTATGGTGGATATTGCAGAATGCAACTATAAATACTGGAAATCCACTATCACTAGTCTAGTTAAAGAGTGGAATGGATGTATACAGATGGTGGGTAATCTGATCAATGAATGAAGGTGTATTTCCTCTCATGTTGGTTTTTTTTTCCTTTATTTCTCGGATGTTGTTAGTTTCCTATTTCTATGTTGTTAGTTATTTTGTTTTGTGCCCTCTGGTTATGTTTCTCTTCTAGTGGCTCTTGGTATGATCCTAGTGCTTTGAGTGGGTTCTAATGGCTATCCCCTTGACCCCTCATTTCTCTTTTGTAAAATCCTTGTATAGGGTAGGGTCCCCTCAACCCTTTTTCACCGTTAATAAAAAAATTAAAAGTTCAAGTAAAATATATATGTTAGATTCACAAATTAAACTTTCATAATTTAGCCAAGTATGAATAAACTAGTTAAACCCAAAATAAATTATATTTTAAAACTATACAAGTAATATTGTTATCAAGTCAAAAAAATTCCTAAAACTTTGATTCCTACTTTTTTTCTTCATTTTGTTTGACAGAGACTAATAAATTCTAAGAATATTTTCATTTGCCTACAAATTGCTTCCAGAATTTGAATCTAAATAACACTTGTTTTAGTGTTGGGAAGAATCTCAAAAGTATGGTGAAAATTTTCACCCTACCTAAAAATTTCATCCAAAATTTTAAATTATGTAATGAATCTGGTCCTTGTAAATGACACTTTCAAAGTCTTGATACACATTTTCCCTTTATGTCTCATTTGCATCTGTAACTCTGGTCTATGCAATGCATTTTTCATTTACATTTCATACTTTTAAAGGTTTAACACAAGTTTGAATTTTACATTAAAAATGCATGCAAGCATTTTATTCCTATAAGGGTCTCAACTTAGTGTAAGACAAACTTTCAATATTTTCATGCATGTTTGCACAATTCATAAAAATAGACTCTTAACTCTAAATTACATCATAGACTCATTCGAGTTTTCATAAATTTCTTTGCTGAAAAATTGTGCACCAACCCGTAGTTCCCAAGATGGTATCAATGTAGATTATTTAAAATTTTTAGAACCCTTGTGCACTTTTTTATTTTCAATGCAACATGCATACTAACCTTAGGTTCCTTCCATACACTCACGTAGTGTTGATTAGGGTTACCTCATACAAATGCAACATGATTCTCTAACAAGGTCTTGGGTAAATATGTTATTTTCTAATGCAATCCATAATACCCTCATAGTGGTTATTGAGGTTTAAAACTATTAAAACAACCAAAAAACCCCATCATGTACTTACCCAATGTGAGGTAGAATTTTCTGTAAATGAATAGGAAATTTCTGCCTAAACCCAAGTGGATTTTTAATTGATCATGCATGCCAATTATCCACTTAGTGTTTTGTAGATAGTGAGAGGTATATGAGTAGGAGATTTATCTCACATGGATTTTCTCACTATCATTCACAATGGAACCTAGAAGAACACAAACTAATTGAAAATTACATTAAATACTACTTGTATATGTTGTATATACTCCTAAAGATGAAATTAATTCTTTTTTATTATTCAAACCATCATACTAGTTTTAATTGATTGCAATATTGGTCATGCATGAGAGTTTTATTAAATTAAAAAATTAAGAAGTTGTTTTGAAAGAACCAATGAATAACCTTATCCGAGTAACTCTTCTAGCCAAGGAATAGTGAATCACTCTTCAACGGATTATGATCCATGCTCAATGAATAAATAATAAATGTCTTCATTGGTATTTTAAATCTTTAAGTTACTTACATAACTAAACTAATGTAATTAAATTTCAAAAAATATTATTAACAATAATTCTATGTCTAAATTTTATAATATCATAATAATTTAGAGAGTGAATCATCTTTACAATAATTTTATGTTTAATTTAGGGTGTTACCTTGCTTTCTTAAGGGATTAATAGTTTTCTAGTCCCTAAGGTGTATCATCTTTACTCATGAAGTAAGAAGATAACTATATAAGCCTTGTAATAACCACTTACTTTTCTCATCTTAGTCTCATCATCACATGAAAATTATGATAGAGTGACACCATCACCTCCCCCTACTTTAAGGACTCCTTTAAGACCTGTAGGATAATCTTTCATCTCTCTCATAAAAATGTTGTCACCTTTACTAGTCTTATAATTTCTCAAGCATCAAGAGATAATTTATAGGGATAATGATTTCCTTATCTCCTTTAATATCTTACACATTAAAAAAGTCATCATGTAAATTGTGACATGTTATTCTTTCCTTTCAATTATTGTTATCCTCTCAAGAGTGAGTTCAAAGAACATATCTTGAAATTCATAAATATATTTACATATTTCACAGTCATTTATTAGTCCTCATTAAATATTAAAAAAACTTTCTTGGTCATCATAAATGACTTCCCCTATCTTAGATAGTGTCTTTGAGGTCTGTAGGTGAACAATTTAAACCTCTAGAATGTAAATTTAGAATTTCAACTAGCATCAACATCCTTAGTCTTTGATGTGCTCTATCAACATGCCATTGTACCCTGCTCATTAAAATTATCAACATTCTTATATCATGAAAGTTTTTTCCTTATGAGTATGAACTTTTAGAGTCAAGGTCTACAATCTTTGTAAGCCTTCTTGTCTTATACTGAGATGTCCTTGCATAAATTTTGTTAATCAACAACCATTGATTCTTACTTTCAATCTTCCGCACTCCTCAACAGTCCATAGAGAAAATATTCAAGGATTTCACTAGAAGACATCACTTTAAACCCTTTAGTACTTGATTTTTGGCATTACAATCCATATTTTGAGCTCAAGGTCTTCTACATTATCTTTTTTACATGCTAAGTTACTCAAGATTCTACAAGAACAATAAGGAACTAAATTCTTCTTAAGAAATTTCCAAAGTTTGTTCAATGATTCAAACCATCTAACACCATGTCATAGATATTTCTTCAAGCTTAAAATGAAAGGAAGGAGTTCCTAACCACTATTACCTTTATCCTTTGTTCTCATTTAGCTAGTATCCCCGATAATCCACAAATTAACAAGCTAATCATTGTGAGGGAGTAATATTCAAATTTTAGTGATTGAAATGGATACCCTTTTTTCTCATATAGATCCTTTCCAACTTATAGGTTCCATCTCCTTAAGAAGCTACCACTTTGTAAACTCATTACACTAATTACACCTCCAATAGACTATATCTTGAATTCTATGGACTGATAGTTCTTGCTCACACGTGTGATGATTTTGAGGGCTATAACCACTAAAATATATGCAAGAAATAGCTAAGGATAATTTTTCCAAAGTTTCACCTCATGATTAATTTTTTTTTCCCATCAAATACCAAACCCTTGTTAAAACCTAGCAGGTTTATTACATGCCTGTAGGATTCAAATTACCATAAAATGAATAATATTTATTCTCAAACCCTAAAATTGATACCCCAAGTTTGTTATGACATTCTCTATGTGAATAATTTACCAAAGTAGACTAAGGTAAATGTTAGGAAGTATATGTTAGTGTTCACATGTGATGAGTAAATAATAATTACATGAGTAATTATTATCTTGTAAATGGTTAGTAGTTAATAATATTATTGTTATATTAACAATAATATATATTAGTTTGGAGTTGTTTTAACAACTTATGTAATTTGAGTTGTTCATTGTTACGTGAGTAACAATCACATCTAAATAGATATTTGTGGGGTTAATAGGTTGAAGACGAACTCCTCATTTGTAGGAGTGATATTTCATATATATTTGTATGTCCCGTATGAATGGGTAGTGAGAAATAATAGAGAAGATATTATATAATTGTGTTTATTATTATTGTTATCTTTGTGTAGATTTGGTTATATGACGTCGAGTAAATTCTATATTTCAGGTTATATAATAGAAAATAACTATTTTTCTATGAGAATCCAATATTTCTCTTGTTGTAATAGTATTCTTGAATGAATGATTCTTCCTACAAAATTTAAAGGGATTAACTTTGTTTGATATGATTTATAGATGATCCCTCCTATATGCTTTGAGACTTCATACTTGAAGCATGACCTCATCATTCAACTTGACTACTACTGAGAATGTCTTGATGGACCATGCCTTGAATCTTATGGACCATTTAAAAATTTAGAGCATTTGACCCTAGTTCTCATACAAACATGATGGTTATGTAACTTGAATCATGTTTCTTGTATAGCCAATCAGATCATGGTAACTTGACCCCCTTGACATACTTGACAACATTGAAATCCTTGAAAATCTTGATAGCTTTTACATTCTTGTGACAGTTTTGGCATGCTAAACAACTTTTACACATTTGGAAACTTTCTTTCTAAAACACACTTTATGTATCATTTATTTTGAAAGCTTCATGACACTATTCTTTTTCTTAGATAGATAGCTTAGACTCAACCATACATTTTTGTGACGTTTCAAGACTCAAGTGAAATTTCATTTATCCAATTACATTGATGTAATTGGAATCTGACCAATTTTTATTCACACTCAACATGAGAACACCTCTAAATCCTTCATGAGTTAGTATTAACCTCTTGAAATTGAAGAAAACTTCTATATTTGCATTTTTATGTCAGGGATAACATCTCAAACTTAGACCAAGTCGGTAGAATAATATGAGAGATTGAATGACACACTAACATCTCATTATGACTTGACTAAGACTCTCCTTGGGGACATTATTTGACCATCTTACAGTGCTAGACATCACATACAACATAGAACCATTTTATGATTTGAGGAAATGGAGAGTAGGGGAGAGGACCCTATAACCGTGCACCTAACTTTAGGGGCACGCAAGTATATGCAGGTATGTCGGTTGCGTAAAAAAATTATAGCATCGTGTAGCGTATGATTGTGCCATATTGACATTTTCGTTTCACGTGTTAATTTGGAGGGAAAAGTAGTTTTTGAATTGATTTAATATGAAGAAAATCAATATAAAGCATTTGAAAGAGGGACCAATGACCGAGTGCCCTATGTGTCACATTCTCATTAACTCTTAAAAAGTGTAATTAACCAAAAAGTGAACAACTATTGGTGCTTTTGTCAACAACCTATGGTGAAAAGAGATGTACATGTTTTGGTACCCGCTCGGTTATAGGGTCCTCTCCCCTAACATGAGCTATTAATAATTTTGAGGACTTATTGAAGATAATTACTTCCAACTTTGGATAGAATATGACACACCTTGTATGTTATGACTCACTTAATTGAACATTCATTTTTGAAGAATACCTTTTAATTGAAAATTACACAAATATATATTATAGTTGGGATCAAGTAAAAACACATATCAACTAAGATGCAGTTTATAGTACACTTTCCAATGACAACTATTCTTTTGACAAATGAGACACACTTCATCATATTTCACGAATACAACCTTAAATGAGCTGGGTGAGGATAATGATATTAACTTTGAAAAATTGTGTAGTAACATAATGACACTTTGCAACACTCTTTGATCTAGCATAGACCTTATGACTACTAGAATACACTTTTCATGGTTCTAACATCAATACCTAATATACACAAGGACCTAATGAGAGAAGCAGAGCACACATACCTTTGACTCCATGCATCTTTACAACATAAGAAGTCTCTTATCAATAGCTATTGAATATTTTTTACTCTTAATAACACACCACGATGCTTCTTCTAAAATTATATTCCTTCTAGAAGCATAGAGAATACATACCATATCATGAGACAATCTTAGAACAATAGGAAGCCATTAAGGGAACTTGATGACTCATTCTTTCCTCCTTTTAATCTTGACACGTTCTCATGCTTCTTGAATGCCATGATAGAAGTTCTAAGTTCACTTATTGAGTATTCATCACTTGATTAAATGTTTTCAAACATGTATGATGAATTGCATTTCCCTATCTTCTTCTTATTATACATAGAGGTTTTTCATGAATGACACTAGAATTTCTCTCAACTTTCTCATTTTGGTCATCACCTCCTGATATATTTCTTGAGATGGTATCTCTCATGCCTTTATCTAATTCACTTCTATGATTAGTTTTCACTTTTTATATCTTCTTAACTTGCCCCTGTGCCTCCTTAAGTTATGATTCTCTGTCTAGGAGGTTGGTTTTGATAGCAATGCTTTGCAAAGTGTCTGAGATTATGATAATTGAAACACCTAGTTTGATTATTGCTTCTATATGAGTATTAAATGATATATCAGCCATGCTTAGCATTATTATTACTAGAAACATGTCCAATGCGCTTAAAATTATAAAAATTACCTAATTCATAACTCTTAAGTTTTTTTTTCCAAGGATGATTATCTGGTTCTTCAAGGAAGTATTGATATATGTGGTTTATATCTTTATAGTTGAAGCACAATCTATCATTTTTTCTCTCATCTCTACTATCTCTCCATGGAAGGTCATCCAAGACATACTTCTTATATTCCTTATCTCTGTGTCAAAAATTGTGATAATAAAATCAATTTCCATTAAAGGTTATTTCATACCTAAATGTATTTGGTTTTCTAACTGATTTAGGCTTCTTAAATTTTTCTTCTTAGTCATCCTTATGTTTTTCTATCTGCTTGGACCATATTTTTCATCCTCACACTTCTTCATGGGCTCTTCTTTGAATCCTATCCCTCTCTTGTCTCTTGCTGCTCTTTGAATATACAACATTCCATTTAGAGCTTCATAGCTCTTTTCCATCTTGTCATACATTTACAACCTTTATTTTTCTTCTTCAAGTTTAGCTCTCAAGGATATAAGTTCTTCTTCATGTCTCATGCAAGTGTCTTCCTTTTTATTAAGGGATTTTGTCACTTTGTAAACTTGATACTTAAGCTCTATATTTAATTTGGCATGCTCTTCTTCTTTGACTTTGAGAGAGGTTGAAATAAATTCCAATTGAGTTCGTAGTTCTTTGAGTTCATCTTCATATTCTTCATATGTATTCTTCTGCCTTTCCTCAAGAATATTGATATGATATTCATACTATTTCATCATCATCTTCAATTTATGGTTCTTTCTCCTTTGATGTTTCAATTCCTCAAGGGCACTTATTATTTCTTCTTAAATATTTACCTCATCTTCCTCTTCATTTGAGATTTCATCCCCACTAACATAATTATCTCTTGAGATGATTCCAGATATTATCTCTATGGCCATGTTTATTTCTCAAGAGGGCCACCTCTAAGCTGTTATAATTGATTTAAGAGTACCATAATTTGATACTAATTGTTTAAAATTTTAGAAATTGAGAGGGGGTGGTGAATCAGTTTTGTTAAACATTTCGAAATAATTTCTAGTTTTGTAACCATCCTAAATCAAACAACCTTAACCATGATGAAGCATGAACATTCAAACATGAGAAAGAGGAAATAAAATACAAATGAACAAACTATGTAAAGTGGGAAACCCTTTATGGGAGAAAAACCCATTGAAACCAAAAACTAACTTGGAAAAAATGTCCTATAGATGTTAAAATTGGCTTCATAGTGTAGCATTAACTCAACATGGAGTTGTAACCCCAAAATTTAACCAAGAAACAACTTGGTATTTATCAAGATTCTGCTCGAATGGAGGCTTAAACTCCCAAATTCAGTCACACTGACCTTATGTAAGATTCAAATTACAAGGAAGCTTCAACTCCCTTACAGTTTAGCATCTACCCAATCTTCTTCACAATAATTTTTTATCACTTGCTTGTGTTGTCTTTCACAATAGATTGTGATCACTTATTAGATAATTATTATTCTCTATTTTTTTGGGTTTAATCTCCTTCATTTACCTACAAAACCAAATCACAAATCCTCTCTCATTCACATAATTTTATCATCATTATTTTCTCAGGTATACCCCTAAACATTTGATCTTTCTTGTTTACAGTATACTTCAATATTGTAGTCCTCAAAACATTAGATTCATACTTTTATTTTCAACACCTAGTTTAACCAACCAATAGTATCTTCATCAACAAAATTCACATTAAACGAGGGATATTGTTTTAGAAAAATGAAAAAATCAACTCAAATGTCTTTTTACCTTCAAATTCTTTGACTCTTTAACTCCCAACTCTTTCCACTTCAGATTTTTTTCTTGATATCTCATTTAAAAAAAGTAATATAGATCCACCTAATGTATTTTTAATAACATCAACAATCATGTCAGTTAAATAATAAAATTTCCTCTGATCTAACATGCACAAGCTTTAGTATAGGAAGCTTAACCAACACTTGTAATTATTTTTTCAGCTATGACAAATCTGACTTTTGACATGTAATAGTTATGACAGATCGATTCCTTATTCCGGAAAGTTGGTTTGTCATATAACTCCTAAAGTAAATAGCACAAATTTTCTTATACATACATAAAACTTTCAGAAATTTCCTTTTATCTTATTATTTATCCATAACTCGGCATTTTTGAGATTAATACTTCAATGAACTCAAGTTTCTAGCTAGAAACAACTTGCTTCAAAAATACTGACTTTGAACAATGGTATATGAATCATCCATTAAAAATAATTTATGTGATCAATTTAAAGATAAATGATTATTATATAGGACTCCAAAAACACCATGGAATTTTATACTTGTGTCATGAATAATATTACTTCACTCAATCTTCTCATTTCAACAAGGCACAATCTTGAAAGCTCCCAAGCAACTTTCATGGAGTATCTTCATTTTCAAAGAAAGTTTTAAAATTAAAGACATTATAACACTTGGAGAAGGTCATGTACTATATAATATTAATATTCAAGGAAAATTAACCACTTCACTAGTATTCATTCATGCAATGAGGTACTAATTTTGGACAAGGACAAACACATTTCCAAACTCGAATTTTTATCTTCAAAAGCTAGAAATTTCATGAACCAAACCACACATTTATGACTTCCAAAACTATTATATAGTAGGTATTCATCCTTATTTAACTCAAAAAAATAACAACAAGCTTCATCACATGATATATAGGAAAAAAAAAACTCTTGCATTTCAGGGACACACAAAACTGGTTTCAAAACACACAAAGCTAGTTTTGATATGTATGCCTTCAAGAACTTAAAATGAAATTTCATGCTTAACCAATGCATTAAAACTAGTAAAAGTACATGTAATTTACATCCAAACCATCACTTGTAAGCATTATCAAGAGAAGAGCACATTTACCTTTCAAACAAATAGACTAGTTTTTACATGTTTAACCTTTTCAATGCTAGGAATAAAAATGCACTGAAAAAACACATTTATCAAATTAAATAACAAAGATAATGCCATTAATATAAATAAAACATCCCCAAAATACTTTTTAAAAAATTGAGCATGGGTTCCTTTACAAATTTTGTCTATACACTAAATTTTCCGCAAAACAACTATTTTCTTATGGGGTCCACCAAGTGTCATGAGATGAAAACACCATGTGATCCATAGGGATCCAAAATGAATCTACTTCATCAAAACATATAGCATTAAGAAGGTAAAATGATATATGGAGGTTCTGTATTTTTAGTAATAGGACCTCCAATCTATGCAGAGCAACAGATTATAGAATTTTTGTCCAACCACGGTGGTAGTCCTGGGACTGCTAGTCTACATTGGGTGGTGATCCCGGCTCTTTTGGAAAAAAATAAAAATATGAAACGAATAGCCCATAATTTGGAAGGTTATCCATGTCTCTTCTCCTCCATGACCTTTCCCATCCTCTAGTGCATGAGAGGACATGTGAAAGGCTATAAATACATATTTGTATAAGAGAATAGGATCATCAAAGCATGAAATCAAGTGAGCAAGAAGTTGTTAGTGCCATAATTTTTTTGTAGAAGAAAGGAGTGTTGATACAGAGAAAGAAAATATTTGGGAGGAAGTGTGAGATATTATCTACTTCTCTTCCATACTTATTGTAAATTCTTTACTTCTTATTTTGAATTGGCCAATAAAAGTGGGAAGAAAGAGCAATTTCCCTTCCCAACCAAGATTTCCTCCTGGAGGTTTCCGGATAAAATTTGTTGGTGTTTATGAGCTCAAATTATTTCCTTTCCTGTAATTGTGGATTATAAACATAAGCATAATTCATTCACTAGCTATCTCTGTCATTTTCTAATAGAAAGTAGAAAAGATAGCGTTTATTTTGTATTTCGTGGATAATTCCGAAGTTGAAAAGTTTACAAATCACCATGAAAATACACCCACGATGAATTATCTACATTATAAATTTCATAAACTAGAAAAACAAGTTCATTTGGGTGTTCAACTAAACAAATTTCTCTATCTTGATTTAAATGTGTTTGAGAAAGGTTCGAGGCAACTTCACAAAAGTTGATAGAACTTTCTTATTTCTCATCCATTTGATGTCGAATTTTTGTAACATATGTTTTTATCCTAACTATATTCAATATTTTCTCTTACGATTTATCTGAATAAGTCTCCGCAATTTATCTGACCGCTTAAGAAGTTAGAGTGCTAGTTTAGCATACCTTGCTTAACCCAGTTTAGTAAAAATTCAATATCTTGCATAAAAATCCTCCTTAGGTCCTACAATTTTGTCCAAACCTTCATTAATACCTCCTACATGGTGTAAAATTTCTAATTTTTCATGTTTCACTCTAAAAATTCCAATATAATCTCATGTTTGCATGTTAAACCTCCTTGTCTTCAAAGGTAGTCACACCAATGACCCTAGCCATGCCTTTAACTATTTAATTAAGACCTAAAACTTCATCTGAGGAATCTTAGAAATGTACATACACATTTCCCATACTTGAAATTTCTTTATTTATCTTGATTTTCTTCATCCCCTCATGCTAGTGCCGAGATAGGCCAATTTGGGCTCATTTACAATTCAACTCACTATGAATTTCCTATTATTCATCTTGTAGATCCTTAAAAATGTCATATTATGTGTTTTATTCCTCTACCGTGCTTCACCATCAACCTTAAGTCTTCACTTAACCTTTCCAGGTCACTTTACTAACTAGGCCTTGGGATTAAGCATCCGAACCGAGCTAGTCTAAGAAATTCACTTCATGTGGCCCCGTGTCAATCCTTCGATAATGTTTCCACACCATATACATGCTATTTAATTCTTATCATCATCCTAACATGCTCTCACTTCATCACTTTTCTTGTACATGTCTTTAGTTGCTCAAGAATTCAATGCTTACTCAGGTGTTCTCAAGCCTCGACACGTTCTTCCATTTATGACTCATTATAAGATCCCTCTAGCTCTCCCACATCCTTATTTTTCATTAATTTTCCTTTAACATAAATTAAAACTCAACATCCACATTCCAACACAAATAGGGGCATAACAAGTTAAGAAATTAGATCTTTCAAGCCCTTTAAGACATAATTGCAACACTTAAGGAAAGGGTGCTTGAAATTCATTTAGACCATAGGTAATTCACCTCACCCTTATTATGAAAAACATGTTACTCCATTACATGATTAAATAGATATTATTTTTTGGGTAGAGAGAAAGGACTAGGAGTCCACTTCAAGATCAACAATGAAAAAGAGGCAAAACTTCGAGGAAACACGAGACCTAATCAACATGAAACTGTTGACCACATTAAGGATATTTTGAGACTCCAACTTCATACACATTCTGAAGACACTAATAAATTTAAGAAAAAGGTGATTTTTTTCACTTTGATGAGATGTTTTAACCTCCACCCTTACATGAGCGATACCAAGGCTCTCAGAGAGATCTACTTAATGAGGGATGGGAGATGAGTTTTTGGCATATGGAGGAATAAAAGATACATATAAAATCAAATAACATCACTTGGGAAATACTTGAAGAGTGTTTCAGGCTAAAATACATCTCTAGGTATTTTGTGTAATAATCTATAGATGAATTTCATGATCCGAGGTGAGGAAACAATGCAACAAATGAGAATATGAAGGGAATTTTTGACCTTATTTATTATGTGGAGTATATGCAAGTTAAATGATTACAAATACATTTATTTATTAGGGATATGAGTTTTAATATTGATGGAGTTGTTTGTATGCATTTCCCAAAATCTCTTTCTAAAGCCACGGAAAAGGATGACATAACATAAAATAAAGGGGGTAAGACACAATAGCGTTAAGAGAAGGATAGATCCAACATCCAAGTTATGCAAGATAATTGATCTAAGGGGAAACCAAATAATTTTAGGGCTGGATTTATACCATTGGTGTATACCATTTGACTACCAAAATAATAAAAACATAGGTTTTAACCTTGACAAGGTGCACTAGGAAATAAAGGTGATAGTTCACAATTTCAAGGATTCACTAGATATTAAATTCTACAAGGACAAAAATGTGACCTACCTATTCTTAAGAGACAAATAGGTGAGGACATATGGGTTTTAACAAGCAAGGTTCACAAAAAAATTGATGTAATTGGGGTCTATAGGTTAGTGGTGTAATGCTATAATCATAGAGATATATGGCATTATACTAGAAACTTTCCATTGGGACATATAATTGAAGATGGGGAAGACACCTGCATAAATGTGAGACTATAGTACAAAATATGGAGAGATTTCACCATATTTATGGAGCATCATGCCATAATTATATAATCTTTAGGTAGTGTTGGCGTATTCCCATTTATATTTTATTTGATTGTGGTTCTTGGGACTCTTTTATATCACCCTTTTTAGTGGATCAATGTAAGCTAGTGACAGTTAGGTAAGGTATAAAATGGGATGTACAGTTGAAATTGTGGCCTACGTTTCATTTTATTTTGATGATTAAGGAATGTGTGCTTGATTTAGGATCATTTACCATTACAATATATCTACACATCCCCCTTAGGTTCCTGTACATACCCAAAATTACACGGTGTTATATTGTTGGAACGGTAATAATCCCCAATGATGATAACTTTAATTTCCAGGATAAATGATGAATCCAGATCCCATTTATTTACATTAGGATTACCCATTTGACTAAGATCCCTTTTATTCTTAGTTTCCTAGCCTTACATGCTCCCATAAATTCTTGTTGGCCCATTTCCTTAGCTTTTTACCTTTAAGTTATGTAACCTTTGTGATAGTTGCGTAAGCGCCCAAAAATCATGTAACCGCAGAGGTTGTGTAACTGCCGCCACTCAAGGAAGACCAGTGGTTCCATGCACTTAAATTTGAGACTTAAACATCATGTTCTATATGTGTGTTGCTTGCTTATAAGTTATTTTATCACACGTTTCTTGACCAAATCAGTTGTTTTTGAGCTTGATAGATGCATATGAAATTATTCTCCTTTACTTACTATTCTTAGTAAGTTGTTTTTCCATTTTTTGTGATTTGGAACTTCTTGATTATCAAGTGTGTTGGAAAATTTCCCTACCAAATTTCTATAAAAACCAAGATTTTTCCTGAAGCATTGGTTGGAGTCTCTTGAATTGGAATTGCACCGTTACTCTACTAAAATCTTGCCAAGAAGCACACAAGAAAAATTAAAGCCTTTTCCTTATTACTTCCTTACCTGCATTGCTACCAGACTACCTGTAATAGGCTATCTCCAACACTTCTACAACTTCTTCTACATACCAACCAACACAACTCCCTGGACTACATTGGACTCGTCATTAGAAAAGAAGATGAGGGGAAAAAAGTGTAACCAACACTAGATATTGTCTCAGTTCTACGTCTCTAGGTTGTGGGTGTAATTAAATTCATGTAAAGCTTCCTTTTAATTTAGATTTCAATTCATAATAAATTCAGAATTTTTTTAAGAAAGGTAGAATTTACAAGTTAGTTTTATTTCTTGTAAGTATCTCCTATTGAAAAATCCTTTACAACTCATCCCTGTGGATTTTTCTGGGAAATATTTGGTGGAAGTTCTTATGCATAGAGATTTTCATTTCTTCACTGTAAAATTACCTATAGATTTCCTATTTTTATTTGGTTAGATTTATAAGTACATACGAGAAAGGATTCTCTTGAAATATTCCTCCCTGCTTATCCCTGTGGATATTCAAGGGAATAAATTTTGAATAAGATTATGTGTCTGTGCATCTTGTTGAATTTATTCACACAGTAGAATTGTAGTGTTTTATCAAGGAAGTTTCAGGGGAAGAAATTACTTCTAAGAAGATTTTACTTCTTCCCATGATTATTAGGTAAGGTTAATAGAGGAAGTAGAATACACAGTAAAAAATTGGAAAAATCCTCTATTTAAGTTAGAGTATAATTAATTAATCTATAACAGAGGAATAGCCACATCCGACTATTTCACTATTTTTTTAGCATAGAAGTAATTTTAATTTAATTAGAAGAAATTTCCATTTCTTTGTAGATTTTGTTTATTTATTTCCCTTAAATCTAAAAAATCCCAAAAACATAGATTAAAATAATTAGATTTATTTATTTTCATCTTAAAAGCTTATGGAAAATACAAAAACAAGTAGATTAGATTATTTAAATTTATTTAATCAATTAGTTGCACGTATATTTAATTAAATTAAAGGAGAGTAATCAAATTTGTTTAATTTGAATTTTCTTTCATTGATTGTTTAAAATAGGAACTTAGATTTAATTAGATTGGAATTAACACAAGCTCCTACATTTCCTTAGTGGCTTAGGTTACCTAGACTTAGCCTTATCCCCTTTCGGTTTCTTTGAATGTTTTGTTTATTTTTGTAGATTCCTTGTTTCATGCCCACATGACCATCCAGGGCCCAAGATAACCAAGACAAATATTTTGTGACCCAACTATACCGCAACCGAACATTGTTATATAATTGACTGATATTGATTAGGGCCTTAGAAAAATCATCTTCCAGACCACTCTTATCCCACCTAGCATCATCCATTAAATGATATCTTTGAATGATGAGGTGGATAATGCCAACAAGTTATAGGAAAACCATCCTAGTAGAGACTATAATTTTCCTTTCCCCATCTCTCGTCCCATATTCATGACCCTCTTTGGAGATAAATTTACGAGAGATGAAGGATGATTCCCTTACATTCCACAACCAGTTCAAGGTTTATTTGGTCCAACTGATATTGATCGAAATATTCATGTGGCCATTATTCTCAACCATTCCATTTCACCTGAGTAGGTTAGACAAGCATTCATTGCCCTTAATGAGAAAATAACCATTATTCCTGTTGAGGACATTTGTTTTCCTTGATTTTTCCTGTAGCCATTTTTTCCTATTCCATTTATCCACCTCATTCTAGCAGTCTCGACATGACCTTGGGAGGTTGTGTTTTCCTATGAGTCACATGTTGATTCTCAGGCGTACAAAATTGGTGAACCCAATGTGAAGGAGTAGTTCCTTTTCATTTCCTCCTTTATTTATTTTCTTTCATCCATCATTATCCTATCCTATTATTCTATGGTTGTTTTATACACCCCCAAATATGTCGGGTCAGAATTCAATAGGACCGTCTTGGGTCTAGAAAACTATTAAAAATAAATGGGTATGAAAAATTTTCCCTCTTTGTTAGGGTGGGTCAATAAATACTCATAGAATGTTCTATCTCCTTACAGGCATCCTCTTCAAGGTTCCAATGCCAACTCAATAGTTAGTATTGAGGAGATAGATCAAACCAATTATATCCCACAACCAGGGTTCTCCTCTAATAACATGAAATTCATGGGAGAATAAGGTTTTTATCCATGAGTATTGTCTAAACCTCAAATTAGTATGAAAATGTATTCCTTCTCTTTTTATCTACCACCAGATGATGAGTTCCTATCACGACTCACTCGAAGCGGTGAGCATCTTAATGTTATAGATGAATCCTTGGATATGATGGAAGGATATACTAATATTCTTATTCAGAAAAAAATTGTTACCCATCCTCCCAAAATAGAAAACACATCTAAAGAGGGGTGGTCTAGAAAATATCAATTTATAGTAGGATATCATGTACCTTTATATCCCAACAAGGCTTAACACATGCCTAACCAAAATGCAACACCTTCACCTGATGATGTGGTATCATAATTGGTAGGTAGAATTAGGGAGCTAGAGACTACCCAAGCCTCATATCCTACACAATTTGGGGGTACAAACAGTACTAATCATCACATGAAGAAGAAAGGTTATGTGCCTTCTATGAGTGCCTATCAAAGCAACTACCATCTCGAGACCTACACCGGGTGCTCCTAACCCAAGAGACCTTCTTACAGGATAGGACACACTAGGTATGGCCCCTCATTCTTCATATATGTATCTAACACAAGGTATTTCTGAAAGTGTGTTCTCAAATGCCACTCTTTTAGGAAATTTAGTGTTCCGGTCTCACGCCTACAAGCTCGTACGCTAGCATTGTTCCTCCTTATATGCACATGTATTCCAAATATCCTCCCATGGACATGTATTCTTTTCCTTTACCTTACAATAAAAAAGGGGTTCTTTATGCCCACAGTAACACCTATGTTATCATGTATCAAAATCCAGTTCCACCTTCACCTTCCCATTAAGGATCATCCATGGTTGAATCATATGTAGTGGGGACATACTCTAAGTACTTAAAATAACCTCTATATTTCACTATACGAGGTGTCATGCTCCCACAAACATTTCTATACCTTCCCAATTTTAAGGGGAGGGAGACCCAAATGCCCATATTAAGGCATATGCCACTGCCATCAGAGAACTACTCCCTTGGGATGTATTTGTCATGAAAATATTTTCTAAGACTCTTGAGGGTATTTCCCTTGACTAGTACTATAGAATCCAAAAATGCTCCATCCACTCATTCAAGGAACCCGTATCCGAGTTCATTAAAGATTTCGACATGAAAAAATTATTAAGAAGAGGATTAGGGATTTCTTATATATTAAATAAGAACACATTGATTTTGTTTCCCATTTTATTCATAGGTGGAGGCATGTCCTCTATTCTTTTGTTAGTGCTCCCAACATGGACCAAATTTTTTTATGATTTGTTCCGTTATTTGTTTAACCGCGAGACTAATGAGGAAGTCAAAAGTTCCCTCTTAGGATCTATGAAGATGTACTAGAGGGTGCCTTCCATATCAATCAAGTTTTGATATAAAGTGGGAAAATAATTATGGTCAAAATGGGAAGTTGGTCACCCCCACTCAAAATAATTCTAATTATCAAAATAGTTCAAAACACAAACTAAGGACCCAAGATCCTTAATCGAAACCGTGGTTCCAAGACATATGGTATGACTGATTAGCGAAAGAAACCCAATGTTCCAAACACCAACAACGTAAATAATAATGACACCAATGAAAACAACCAAATGAACAATAACCTTATTCCTTCCATTAACATGGTTGAATTCAGTCATCCTTCTCCTCAAAGTTCAATCCCAAAGCCAAATTTCATACCCGAATCAATTCCCAAACCAATATTAGAACCAGGGTCAAAGGCCTCCGAACTATAACTATAACAATCAAAATCAAAACAACAACATGAACTATGGGTTGTAAAAAAATTAGAACCAAAGACCTCGAGATTATGATCCTAACTTGTACTATGGTTTCTATAGAGTTATAGGTCATGATGCTTAGACTTGTAGGGACTGTAATAAGTTCATACAATGTCTTCTAGAGGACCAAAGATAACTCTTCGTTGAGATGTTTTTGGCTAACCCCACAAAACCCATGCAAAATAACCACATGTGACCTTTTGTCTTGTAGAATGCTACCCTTGGGATTTATAGATACCCTTTCCAAAATTTCCTCAAAAATGAGAATCTTAATCCTCATGGCACCAATAAGGAGACTCTCATTGGGAAAAATGATCACAAAGCTTCCACGTCTAATGACTCATGAGTTTCTCCTCCTTTGGACAAACGAAACCAGCCTAAGATTGTGGGCCTAGTCAAGTTAGAGATTGAACCATAAATCATGTTGGTACCCACACTCGTGACTACACATTACATCCACTCCACATTTAACCTTTAGTGTAAGATGATGCATCAATAGTCCCTAAACTAGTGGGGATTATCATTTGATTACATATCTAACCAAGAAGTTATCTCAAATATCCTTCTTGGATTTGTTAAAGAACTCCCTAGTGAATTGATATGATTTATTATAAGCATTAGGTATTCTCCATTTATTTCATGTTACTCCCCCTTAGAATTTGATGTATATCCTTTGGGATCACATGAGAGGGACAATGGGTTTGTTTTCGATATTAGAAAGATGCCCACAAATGCTAAGTTAGTGATGAGGAGTGATCCTAAACTGTATCTACAAGTGTGGATTTATAAAAATTATGTCGAAAGGGCTATGATAAATGACATGGTTGTGGTTACAATTGTCTCCTTTTTTTCTTGCAAAAGTTAGGTTATAGAGAAATGAATTGCTCTTCCACTCGAAATACGCTAAGAATCTATGATAGCCTTAAGGATACTTTCATTGGAATTATACTTATTCTAGTCACCCTAAGTGTTAAGATAGTTCTAACTAAGTTTTATATTATAGATCAGGAAACAAACTATAATATGATCCTTGGTTGGCCATGTATTCGAGAGGATGAAGGAAATCCCTTCTACCTTATTTCAAGAGGTCATATTCCTCCATATAGGGAAGGTATTTATCACTCAAGGTGATCCAAAACCTTTTGAAAGTCACCTAGCTATCCTTAAGAAGAATCATGGGATTCATCTATAGTTTGAGATCTCAACAAACTAGTTAAATAGGCACCTCCCTTCGAGGGACCCATTCCCATGACCAACCTTATCCCGAAAATAGAGCTAGAACAACCAAAATAAATTAAAGGGGTGGATGTTAATAAAAACAAAGCCACCGTAGTAGAGACCATTTAAAAAAACTATAGTGGAAATTATGAAACTCTTAGAGAATGATCTATCGATTATTCTCCCTTTTGATTTTTTGGGCATAGACCATACTCTTGGGATATCTTATCTTCTAGAAGATGTTCTTGGAGAGATTTGCATGGTTGAGGTGTCCGAGATTAAGGAAGAGGAATCAAAGGATGGTGAAACATATATATTTATTGATAAATGTTGGAATCTTAACTAAGATGGAGTGAAGTGTCATTATGATATGGGGGTAGGGGTGATTATCACTTATCCAGAGGGAAAATTCATGCCTTTTTCCTTTAAGTTGAACTTTGAGTGTAGGAATAACAGAGCGGAGTATGAAATATCTAATTCTTTTCCTTATTATAGCCAAAAGGATGGGTGTGCACAATGTTTGGTGAATCACTACTCATTATAAACTAGGTCTCAGAAGTGTACAAGACTAGATCTGAGCACCTTCAACTTTACAAGTCCACTATGTGTGAACTGCATAAAGATTTTGATTTTATTTCTATTGAAGCCATTACAAGAGATAAAACCAAATAGAAAATTCTATGGCCACTTCTTCCTCTTGGTTTTTTCCTAGTGAATTTTTAAAGGAAACAAAGTTTATTGTCTTTGTCCGAGCCAAACCCCTAGTTTATATGATATCTAGTAATGTAATTTTAGTGTATGTAGAGGTTGAGAAAAAACTTGTTATGTTGGACTTCATGGAGAATGACAAGGTGATATTATGGTACCTCCACTCATATACTGACCTTCATCACACACACCATAAGAAGGTATTTTCCCTTGTTATTCACCCTTCTTCCTATTTTGGAGACATAATGATGGAACCTTCTTCATCGAAAGACTTTGAGATATTTGAAGCTGAGGAAGAAGAACTAGAGATACCTCCATCTTCTCCTAAATTTGAAGAGGGTAATTCTTCTTTAATCAAGGGAACAATATATATTAACATTTGAACAGAAGAGGAACCTAGAATTTTGAAGCTTGGTTCTTCGTTGATGCTTGAAGAAGTAGAAGCGTACACTAAATTGCTTGAAGAATATTTCAAAGATAATTCTTTCAGTTACAAGGAAATGAAGGGTGTATCTCCTAATGTAGTAGTTCACAACTTGGTTATTAAACATAATGCAAAAACCATAAAATAGAAGTTGAGACCAATGAAACCTAAGGTTTTTTTAATGGTTAAGGAGGAATTAATGAAACTCCTTTAGGTAGGGTTTATTAAATCAATGGATTACTCTATGTGTTTGTCAAATATCGTCCCAGTCCTTAAAAGGATTGGGAAGATATGAATATGCATTGAATTCAAATATATTAACAAATCATGCCCCAAAGATGATTTCCCATTTCCTTCTATTGACATCATTATTGATGCGATGACCAGTTATGAGTTATTTTCTCTCATGGATGGATTTTCTTGTTATAATTAGATAATGATCTTTGAGGAGGATTAGACTAAGACTACATTCACTACTCCTTGGGGGCATTCTACTACGCAGTGATGGATTTCATCAAGAACACCTGGAGCCACATACCAATGGGCCATGACATATATCTTTCATGATTTCATTCATAAGATTGTGGAAGCATATGTTGATGATCTTCGGGAATAATATAAGTAACGAGGTGATCACCCAAGTTCTTTGCATTATTCTCTCATGGTTAATTGAATATAGTGTAACTCTAAATCAAGAAAAGTACATTTTTAGAGTTACGGGTGGTAAGTTGTTGGGTTATATCATCTCATCTTGAGGCATCAATGTAGATCCCATGAAGATTCAAGAAATATTGCAGATGACTCCACTAATGGATGATTTAAGAATTAGATCATTATGAGGTAATCTTAGGGAAATTCATATATTTTTACCAATCTCACATATGTTATTCATCATATTAACAACATGCTTAAGAAGGAATGTTGAAAAACCTAGAAAACTGAATGTCATGAATGTTTTGAGTCGATGAAGCATTTTATCATGCCACCACCTACGCTTACACCACCTAAAGCTGATTTCCCTCTAATATTTTATTCTAGTGCCACCGATGTCTCGATAACATGCATGTTGGCATAAGAGGATGACGATGCTCACGAATGGGCCATCTATTTCATTAACCACACTCTTCATGATTACAATACAAGGTATACTTAGGTGGAGAAAGCGTGTTTGGCCATCGTTTTTGTAACTAAGAGGTTAAGGCATTATATACTTAACCAAGAAACACAAGTAATTTTCAAATCTGAATAGTTACAAAAATTGTTGAATCAAGTAACCTTATTCAAGAAGATTGGTAGGTTTATCATACTGATGGGTAAGTTTGAAATCACTTTCATCAATCAAATTTTTTTCAAGGTATAAATCATTGCTGATTGGTTGGTAGAACATCCCATAGATTGTGGAGAGCTAGTTGATCTAGAATTTCTTGACAAATGTATTTTCTTCATAGAAGAAAAATCTCTTATTATTTTGTGTTCATGATACACTGATATAGTGAATCACATTATAGATCAATCATACCCCGAGGGAGATACATCTCAAAAAATATGGTGGCTGTGTGTAATAGCCACAAAATACGTAATTGTATAAGAATTTATCTATCGTACAACCTTCAATGGCATGCTATTAAGATGTGTTGATGAAGAAGAAGAGAAATTTCTCTTTCAATTGCACAGTGGAGTCTATGGTAGACACTTTAAGTGCATTCAATTGATCATAAAATTCATCAGATGGGCTACTTCTAACCCATTTTAGAGCATGACGTTGTAGAATACATATGTAGGTGTCAAAAATACTAATAATTCTCACACGTAATACACATTTTTACCTAGTCTCTACAAAAATAGTGATACCCTAACCCTTCTCTACTTGGGGTCTTGATTTGATAGGAAATTCTCCCAATCATTTTTAGATAGCCATAACTTCATCATCAACTGCTACATAGTATTTCACAAAGTGGGTTGAGGCCATGCCCTCATTACAAAGATTACCTAGATTAGTAATCACTAATTTTATCTTAAACCAAATAATTTTTAGGTATGATTTTATACGCACCCAAAATTACATGTGTTACATTATCATAACGGTTCAAAATCCCTAATGATGAGTAAATATCTTTCCAATGGTTTTAATTCCAATTTATCATTCAAGTATATATTTGTAGCCTAGAATTCTTCACTTGTCCATTTTCATGATTTTCTCTCTTTCCTTTACCATCTTGCAAGCTTTTCCTTAGCTTTTTGGCTTTAAGTCATGTGTAGTGCCCACTTCCCTTTGACACCTTTTGATATCTATTTTGATGTTGTGATTACATTATGAACATTATTATGTTTTGATTTAGTATAATGTTAGACATTGGTCATGGATTATTGTTGATCTTGATTTGGTTATGATGCACGATGATTATTAGAAACACTCATATGTGGATGATGATATACTATTTGACATGGATGTTTTATGGATGTTGTTCGGACATGTGATTTTGGACATCTTTGAGTAGATATAGAAGATGGATATTATATGATGATGATATAGTCTGTTGATATAAATTATACGTGATAATGTTAAATTCCCTTGATGTTTTTGTGATTCACATATTTAGATGATTGTGTGATTATAATTATATTCATTTTGGATGTTGTGATATGGCCATGAGGCCGAAGGAGGTATTTGCACTTTGCGGGTTAAAAATATCACAAAAAAACATCGGGGATTAGAGACCAACCACAATGGAATTCTAGGTGAATTCGACAAGGTCAACATGGCAACTTGTTTAATTATGTTGTGTTTGTTTGTTGCTAGGGATTTTCATGGGGGGATCACCTTTATATGTGACCATGGGTGTTTTTATTTTGGTAATGTGGTTACTTTTTATTATTTTTGTATGTATTTTATTAGTGGTGTGTCCCTTTCTTTTAATTAATTATATTGTGGTAGATTAATGTGAGAAAACATATGGTTAAATTTAAAATAAATCAAATTGGGATATTGGAAAGTAATAATGGAAGTTATTGGCTCTTTGTATTAAATATGTAAGGGATGTGTAAGTATGTGTAAGAGTTGTGTAAGTTAGATTTTGGAGTATGAAACACTCCACCTCCTTGGAAATTTGAATTTGTCCTTGGAGGCTATTTTTGGAGGCTTGTGGGACAAGTAAAACTTGTCACATATCTCTCAATTTAAGGAGGGTTGATTTTAGACCCTTTTAATGCATTTTATTAATCATGTTGCATGTTTTAATTGCACTCTTCTTTTGTGTAGGAGTTGAGGATGTGTGATGTGGAATCCTTCATGGATCCACATCATCCTCTTCTCTTCCCTCTTCTATAAAATTCAAACTCTTTGCTTGTTTTTGGGTTGTTGAATATTTTTGCATACTTCTTTAGGGGAAAATTTTCTTGTGTTTGGAGCTCTTATTTTTGGAAGGAGTTTGGAAAAAATTTGCATGCTTGGATATTGCTGTTTTGAGACTCGTGTTTTGGGCATTGAAGCTTGTTGTTTGGAAACAAAATATACCATGGAGAGGTAGGATTTTAACTCTTCTTTTATACTATTATTTTTTTGTTGTGTGAATGTTGTTATGTTTTGTTGGTTTTATGGGTAGAATGCCATAGGAATGGTGTAAGAGAAGGCTATAGGGAATCCATGTGGGGGTATAAGGGAATGCGATTGGCATCAGATTGTGGAGGGATTTTGGGTTTGGGATCCACCATGGAAAAGAAATAGCTTGCATTTCTTACTTTGTGGGGGGCATAAGGAAAATTTTGGGGGGCATAAGGATATGTGTGGTGAATTTTATTGGTGGTTTGTTACAGGTGGATGCTAAATTCCCATTAGGAGGCATAAGTAGCTTCCCTCATAGACCTTGCTCCTATGGATTGCATGATCAAGCCGAGTTCTATTTGAATGTTTGCAAATGCAGTTGTAGACGAATGTTTTTATTTGGATTGTGTTTTATATTGAATTGAATGTTGAAAGAATGTTGTGTGTTTGTGGAAGCCAATTGTTGCCATGCGTTGAGTCAAACCTATTATTGTATTGTGGTTGGGGCTCAGGGGCCAATGATGAAGGATGGATTCTCCTTTCATTGGATGTCTCGATTAGGTGGAGAGAGTTTCCTTTTCCCCACTTTTATTTTGATCAAATTGGAAAAAGAAAAAAAAACTTGCATGTTCGTTTCTAGAGCGAAGGAGACAGCTTTTTCCAGCCCCTTATGAAACAAATTCAATTGTAACCTTTCCCACTTGAAGTGGATGAAATTGTAATATATATTTTTGAAGAAAACAAATGTGTATGTAATTGGTTATGAAAGTTTCATATTCGAATTGTGAAAGATATTCATATTCTATTCTCAGTATATTTGAAAGGAAAGAGAGTGAAATCTACTAATTACATTCAAGGAATGGAAGAATGTAAAGATGTATTTCTTTTGAATTGATAAAGAATTGCAAGACTTTATCTCATTTGCATTGTTGATTTAAATTTGGAATATATAATCGTGAATGAAATCCCTATTTGGAAATTGGAAAGAGGAAGAAACACGTGAAATGTAATTGCATTATTTCATCTTGTTTCAATATATGATTTTTGGGGAAAGATAGAAACTAGATTCTTGTTTTAATGATTTCTTGAAGAAGGAAAACATTCAATTTTAGCATGGAATGAATTCAATGTTTCATTGTATGGAAAAAGAGATAATTAAATCTCTGTTTGAAAGAAAGAAACGTATGTGAGGAAAATATAGTAATTTACCTCCTTTGGAAAAATATAAATTGAAATCGAGTTTCTTTTTGGGTTTAGAATAGTTTGATTTAAATCATTTAAATGTAGTATAATAGATTAGAAATGAATATTCATACTTGAATGATAAATTTGACAAATAGATCCTTCAAGATTTGATCCCTGTCATTGTGAATTTAAAATTGGTAAATGTTTTGATTAAAAATGCATGATTGGGCCTCCACACAATAATCAACTTAGAAACATTAAAATTTAACATGATGATACATTAGAAAAGAACTCATTTTGACAAATAACACTTAAGAATTAATTTAGAACATTTCAAAATTGGGCCCAAACCTTTGCACAGTCATTTTTTTGTCAATTATTGGAAAAATTCAAATTGGAGTCAATTGAGAAAATTTACCTTCCTAAACCATTCTAAATCCTTCCTAGAACAATCCTCCATGTCTTTTTGGCATGTTGAGTGAAGGAGGAGATCAAATTGAATCAAAATTTATAAGTTAAAATTTACCAGTTGGCCTTTTAAAATCCTGCAGAATGTTTTCATAAAATTGACCCCTTAAACTTTATCAAAATGTAAAATTTATGATTCTTGTGTAAAGAGGGCATCGAGAGATTTCTAGAAAGTCCTCATTTTCCCAAAACTAAGATTTTTAGAAAAATTTCTAGCACTTTTAAGTTTTCCTTCCTTGGTGTGAAAATTTGGGAAAATTTTCCCTGCCGCCACGGCCCGAAAATTTCTCATTAAAATCCTTACAAAATTATATGAAAAATCTTAAGGGAAAATTTTTAAAATTTTCCCTGCATGCATAATCGAGAGGTTGCCATGTTTCCTCACAGGGAAATGGTGAAGGTGTGACATCATTTTAGTCCTCAAGTTTTTTAAAAAATTTGGAATTTTTTTACCTTTTTCCCCATCGCCCGTGACCTATCACAAAGTATTACTTGGCAACATGGCGAGATAGTGGAGGATGGAACCCTCACGACCTTTTTGTTTTTGAAATTTTGTTTTGGGAAAATTTCCTAAAAAATCCATGGCCCCATACTCTCACTCCTTCCCTTTTGATACCCTTCTACAAATGCACGGACCGTGCGTCAAACTTACCCGCTTCCCCCTCCATTGGTGAAACTTCCACTCAACCCCGCCGCCGTGTGCCTTCCACATCTTCTCCCCGCGTTGTTTCTTTGAGTGCCACATGTCCCTAGTGGAATAGTAGAGGTGTGGGTGAAAATTGGAATTTTCTCCCCGTGTAAGAAAATTTAGCAAAGCCTCCCGTGACCCGCCATCTCGAGAAAATGGGTTTTCTTTCCTGCTCGACACATGTCCCTTTTGGGAAAATTTGACCCCTAAGGTCTATTGGTCCATATCTAGAGTTTTACAAGAATTTAGGAGGAATTATTTATATTATTGGAAATGTGAGAAAAATTCTATCTAATGGAAATGATTTAGGTAAATTTTGAATCTATTAAATGTGAGAAAATTCAAGTTGAAAATATGAGCCTGTTTGAGAGTGAGTATGGTGTTAATTTACCCCCGAACCTAAATAAAAATTTTAACCCTAAAATTTGGTCCATGTGACCCCTAATAATTGCTAATAAAAGAAAAGTATGTTCTAGGAGATTAAACTTGTTCCGGAACTGGTTAGTGTCAACTGTTGTCTTACAACCTGGTTGTGGACACTCTAATAAAAAAAATTATTCCATAATTTTCCTGACTAATCCTAGGTTGTTTCTTGGGTCTCAAGTGGGTTGTTTTAATAGGAATCACACTTGGTATGAAAGTAGTGGTTCAAAATCTAGGACCATTGGGCACACTAGAAAACTTGAGACATAAAGCTTACACCCAACACACTTTTAAATCTAGAAAACAACTTAGTTAGAATTTGTATATTTTAGTAAACATGGAAGTTGTGTAAAAATTAGAAAAAAAAACAAATTCTCGCTTTGGTACGTGCGGGAGGTGCAGATGGGGTGAGGGGAATTTTCATAGAGACTCAGACCTACCACCACCACCACCACCAGATCAGGGTGTAGTAGTCATTCTACCCCAGATTTTACAGACTCTGCAGGATGTTAATGCCACTCTACATAGAGGATTAGGAGGAGGACATGTAGCCATCCATGACAGAGCCCCTTCCATTGAGGGTCGGGTATCTCCTCAACCTAGTAAGGAGCATAGAGGAGAGAAATCCCATGTGGAGTCAGCCAGAGCAAAGTCACCACTGAGGGGATAGGGTGACAGAGTTTTAGAGCATAGAGAGAGGTCTTGGAGCCCTAGGCTTAGGGATGAGCATGCATAGATACCTAGAGGCCATCATACTAAATTGCAGATTACATCGGGAGATCCTAAAGATTTAGCCATCACATTGCTCGGAGTGACACAAGTGGATTTCAGGTAGAGGCCTAGCTAGTGAGCTTGAGTGGTTGCTTCAAAATTTGTCCTTGTTCTAGCAACACGAAAGCTCGTGTTGCAATCCATCTACCGAGGGATGGAGAAGGAGTATGGTGGAGGAGAGGAGGAGTAGAAGCTCTATGTTGATTTAGAGATAGTGACACGGAAGCTATTTGAGGAGAGATACAAGAGCGAGATATTTATCACAGAGGTTCATATAGCAAAGTGGATTGATGAGTTCCACGACCTTCGAAAAACATCTCTTTGAGTAGTAGAGTATGAAAGTATATTTTGGATCTACTCCAGTATGTTAAGTATATGCGGGATGAGCGGTGTGGACTCACAAGTTCATCCAAGGCCTGAATTTAGACATTAGAGGTGCATTTTAGATCCACCGCCCATAGACATTAGCTGAGGCCGTCAAGAAGGCCTATATAGTAGAGGAGACTTGAGGAAAGACCCAGTAGGCTAGAGACCGAGTTCGGAGCTGCATACAGTAGATGAAGGATGGTAGATTAAAGGGGTCAGTACCCCTTCCTCATGGTGGACATGGTTTATAATAGTCATCCTTTAGGCCACAACAAAGATAGCTTGTAATAGTTCCACCCACCTCACAGACCTCCACAGAGCCGATGCACAGAGAGCTGATGCATAGAGAGCTGATGCACAAAGAGGTTGGAGTATGGGGCCTCCTCCTAGGGGTACCATCAGGACACAAGGTGGAGATAAAGCTCAGTCAGTGGGAGATCTCTAGCAGAGACCTTAGCAGACCACAACTGGATCGTCAGGATCCATGCCAAATACTTCTAGGGCACCTACTGGAGGTGTTACTCATTGGGGAGGATCAGGAGGATGTTTTGGTTGTGGAGTTACTAGACACTTTTGGAGATATTTCCCACGGAACCCTAACAATTAGGGTAAGACACAGATATATGAGCCTACGATAGGTGATATGGGACATAGCCATAGGATTTATGCAGTGGTTGAGAACCACCAGGTAGAGCATTAGAGCACCGTCATTAAGACTACGGGTAGCATTAGTGGTATTACTACCTCTCGTATTGTTTTATTCGGTTCTTGATTCTTTCATTGCACCATCTTTAGTAGAGTGATGCAGGTTGGTGGTAGTAGGTAGGGTCATAGTTGGGATGTTGAGATGGCTTACGGAGCCAAGATCGTGTAGACTCCTTTGTTAAAGAGTGTGTAGTGGATTTGGGACCTTTCACCACTACCTCAAATCTCTGTATCCTTCCTTTGGGCTCATATGGAGTCATTTTAGGTATGGATTGGTTATCTCGCACATAGGGACAAAATGGATTGTTATCAAAAGACTATATCTTGTGCAGGTGATTTAGGAGTTGAGTCGGTGATTTCATGGGTCAAGAGACTCATTTCCATTCACACCATCTCCGTTATGTAACTTAAGAGGTGTGTGCTGACGGGTTGTCGGACATATACTATTACGATCAAGGAGATATGGGGATGGGCCTAGTGGACCATCACTATATGATCACCCCATTTTGAGAGAGTTCATAGATGTCTTTCTAGGGGAGCTACTAGGGTTACCACCCCCACATGAGATTGATTTTCATATAGATCTAGTTCCTGGAGCAAATCCTATCTCACGAGCACATTATCTGATGACCACCTAGAGCTCTGTGAGATCAAGTTACAACTTGAGGGCCTTTTGGAGAAAGGCCTTATCCATCGTATTATATCCCCTTGGGGTACACTGGTGATCTTTGTGAAGAAGAAGGATGGATCCTTGCGGTTGTGTATTGATTACCACCAGCTAAAAAGGTAACAATCAAGAATCGTTATACCCTTTTGTGTATTGATGACTTTTTATCGGATGAAGGAGCCATAGTTTCTCTAAGATTGATCTTAAGTCGAGGATATCATCAGTTGAGGATTTCAGAGGTGGATATTCATAAGACCACATTCCGTACGAGATATGGTAACCATGAGTTCACAAAGTGGTGCCTTTTGGTGTGACTAATGCCCCGACAGTGTTCATGAGTTTGATGAATGGGGTATTCAAGACCTTATTAGATCACTTCATGCTCATCTTCCCAGATTACATTTTGATTTACTCACATACACATGAGGAGTATGAGGCACCTTTTCCAAATTCTTGGTGTCTTCGGGAGCAACAACTTTATGGGAACTTTGAGAAGTGTGCATTCTTTCAGACAGAGGTGCAGTATTTGGGTCCTATCATTTATGGGGAAGGTATCACCATCAATACTTCCAATATTAGAGCCATTATGGATTAGCCATCACCCACTATAGTGACCGAGGTGTGCAGCTTCATGGGATTAGCATGATACTACCGGAGATTTGTTCAGGACTTCTCTCGAATTGTGCACCCTATCACTTCCCTTCAGAGGAAAGGGAAGAAGTTTTTTTGGTCCAGAAAGATGTGAGTAGGCCTTCAGGAAGGCGAAGGAATGCCTCACTATAACACCTATTCTTACGGTGTCAGATCCATAGGGTGAGTTCTTTGTTTGCCTGAGATGCTTCTTTAGTAGGGCTTAGAGGAGTGTTGATGTAGGAGGGCACAGTAGTGGCTTTTGAGTCTCACAAAATCAAAGATCATGAGCTTAATTATCTGACCCATGATCTTGAGCTTGTAGTAATTGTGCATGCCTTGGTTTGATGGAGGCACTTTCTTCTTGGTAGGAGATTCACACTCAGGACAGATCATTTGAGTCTTCATCACCTCTTCATATAGCCTAATCTCAACACTCATTAGCGGCGTTGGATGGAGTTTCTTTGTGAGTATGATATGGAGATCGAGCATGTGAAGGGGAAGGAGAATGTGGTAGCAGATGCTCTTAGCAGGAAGAGACATGTGGCTATGGCCACCTCAGTGAGCACATATTTGTGGAGTAGGATTCTTCACAGACTTCCTCTTGACAACTTTTACATTGTAGTTTGAGCAGAGATCGAGTCTCAGAGACCCCTTGAGGGAAGTTTGATGGTTTTTATTTAGAGGCAGATGGTCTTCTCAGGAACAGAGGCGGAATATATGTTCCCGAAATGAAGGCTTGAGGTAGGACATCTTGGTTAAGGCACATCGTACACCCTATTCGAGGCCATCCTAGGGTGAAGAAGATGCACGCCACCTTGAGACACAGACTATATCATTAGAGAGGACTTCTTCGAGATGTGGCCCGGTTCATGTCATAATGTTTAGAGTGCCGAGATAGTTAAGGCTAAGCATCAACATCCAACATGCCTTCTTTATCCTCATGCTATACCAAAATGGAAGTGGGACACCATTTTCATGGATTTCATTGTTGGGCTACAGATGTTGAGATATCACCACGATGCTATTATGGTCACGGTTGATAAATTGACAAAAGTGGCTCAATTTTCTCTGGTGAATACCACTTACACAGCTAGAATAGTGGCACGAGTGTATTTAGATGAGATTTTTAGGTTGCACGGGATCCCGTGGAAGATCATTTGTGACCACGATCTTTTGTACACTTCACATTTTTGGAATATGATGCGGTATGTCCTCAGGACAAGAATAAACTTCAACACAACATATCACCCTAAGAAAAATGGACAGACTAAGCGGGTGAATTAGATTTTAGAGGACATGCTCAGGATGTATGTGATGGATCAACAATCTAAATGGGAGGAGTACCTGTACTTAGTGGAGTTTTCCTACAACAATAGTTTCCAGAGTTCTATAGGCATGGCTCCTTTTCAAGCTTTGTATGGTAGAGAGTGCAGGACACCTCTTAGTTGGGACAAGTTAGAGGATAGAGTATCTCTTGGACCAGCTCTTTTATACGACATGGAGCAGAAGGTGGTGTTGATTAGGTAGAGATTGTAAGAGGCACAAGATAAGTAGAAGAAGTATGCGAGATCAACATAGGATCGATCATAGTTTTCATGTGGGCATGAAGGTGTTCCTTTGTGTTAGGCCACACAAGAGCCCTATCCATTATGGAAAAGGTTCTAAGTTAGCTCCTAGATTCGTTGGTCCTTTTGAGATCTTGGAGCGTATCAGCCCTTTGGCCTACCATCTAGCATTGCCACCCATCTTGTCTCGCGTACATGATTTTTTTCATGTTTGATTCTCAAGAAATACATTACGAGACCCTTCTCATGTGTTGGATTGGACATCATTGCAGGTGCAGGATTAGGGAAAAGTGATGGTGGAGCCCATTTACATCCTAGATCATAGGACCCGGGCCTTCAATTTAGAGAGGTTGATCGGGTTTGGGTGCAATGGGATAGATATGATGAGATTGCGGGTATATGGGAGGATGCTAGTTCATTATGAGTTCAATTTCCACATTTTCTCCAATGACTTCTAGGAGGAAGTCGAGTCTAAGGGGAGGGGATGTAGTGCCCACTTCCCTTTGACACCTTCGATACCTATTTTGATGATGTGATTACATTATGGGCATTATTATGTTTTGATTTAGTATGATGTTAAAAATTGGTCATGGATTATTGTTGATTTTGATTTGGTTATGATGCACGATGATTATTAGAAACACTCATATGTGGATGATGATATACTATTTAACATGGATGTTTTATGGATGTTGTTTAGACATGTGATTTTGGACATCTTTGAGTAGATCTAGAAAATGGATATTATATGATGATGATATAGTCATTGTTGATATAAATTATACGTAATAATGTTAAATTTCCTTGATGTTGTTGTGATTCACATATTTAGATGATTTTGTGATTATACTCATATTCATTTTGGATGTTTTGATATGGCCACGAGGTGAAGGAGGTATTTTTAATTTGTAGGTTAAAAATATCACAACAAAACATCGGGATTGGAGACCAACCACAATGGAATTCTAAGTGAATTCGATAAGGTCGTCATGAGAACTTGTTTTTATTGTGTTGTGTTTGTTTGTTGCTAGGGATTTCTATGAGGGGATCACCTTTATATGTTACCATGGGTTTTGTGTATTTTAGTAATTTGGTTACTTTTTATTATTGTTGTATGTATTTTATTAGTGGTATGTCCCTTTCTTTTAATTAATTATATCGTGGTAGATTAATGTGAGAAAACATATGGTTAAATTTAAAATAAATCAAATTGGGATATGGGAAAGTAATAATGGAAGTTGTTAGATCTTTTTATTAAATATGTAAGGGATGTGTAAGTTTTTGTAAGAGTTTTGTAAGTTATATTTTGGAATATGAAACACTCCACCTCCTTGGAAATTCGAATTTTTCCTTGGAGGATGTTTTTGGAGGCTTGTGGGACAAGTAAAACTTGTCCCATACCTCTTAATTTAATTTACCAACCATACCTATGGTTGGAGGGTTGATTTTAGACCCTTTTAATTCATTTTATTAATCATGTTACATGTTTTAATTGCATTCTTACATGTCATTTGATTTTGCAGTCCTTTGGGATGTGGACTTTTTGGAGTGCGTAAGTAACTTGTCATATTTTCACCCACCTCTTCATTGTGCTTGCGAGAAGGAAAATTTTTGTTTTGTGTAGCAGTTTAGGATGTGTGATGTGGCATCCTACATGGATCCACATCATCCTCTTCTCTTCCCTCTTCTATAAAATTCAAACTCTTTGCTTTTTTTGGGTTGTTGAATATTTTTGCATACTTATTTGGGGGCGCATTTTCTTGTGTTTGGAGCTCTTGTTTTTGGAAGGAGTTTGGAAAAACTTTGCATGCTTGGAGATTGCTATTTTGGGACTGTGTTTTGGGCATTGAAGCTTGTTTTTGGAAACAAAAGCTACCATGGAGAGGTAGGAGTTTAACTCTTCTTTTATGTTATTATTTTCTTGTTGTGTTGTGTGAATGGTGAATGTTGTTATGTTTTATTGGGCTGTATGGGTAGACTACCATAGGAATGGTGTAGGAGAAGGCTATGGGGAATCCATGTGGGGGTATAAGGTAATGCCATGGCATCATATTTTGGAGGGATTTTGGGTTTGGGATCCACCATGGAAAAGAAATAGCTTGCATTTCTTACTTTGTGGGGGCATAAGGAGGGATTGTGGGGGCATAAGGATATGTGTGGTGAATTTTATTGGTAGTTTGTTATAGGTGGATGCCCAATTCCCATTGGGAGGCATAAGTAGCTTCCCCCATAGACCTTGCTCCTTTGGATTGCATGATCAAGCCTAAGTTCTGTTTGAATGTTTGCAAATGTAGTTGTAAACTGTTGTTTTTGTTTGGACTGTGTTTTATATTGAATTATGCATGTTGAAAGAATGTTGTGTGTTTTGGAAGCCAATTGTTGCCATCTATTGAGTCAAACCTATTATTATATTGTGCATTTGGGGCTTGGGGCCAATGATTAAGGATGGATTCTCCTTTCATTGGATGTCTCGATTAGGTGGAGAGAGTTTCCTTTACCCCACTTTTATTGTGATCAAATTGGAAAAAGAAAAAAAAACTTGCATGTTGTTGTTCGGAGCGAGATGAGACAGCTTTTTCTAGCCCCTTATGAAACAAATTCAATTGTAACCTTTCCCACTTAAAGTGGATGAAATTGTAATATATATTTGTGAAGAAAAAAATGTGTATGTAATTGGTTATGAAAGTTGCATATTCGAATTGTGAAAGATATTTATATTCTGTTCTGTATATTTGAAAGAAAGAGAGTGAAATCTGCTAATTACATTCAAGGAATGGAAGAATGTAAAGATGTATTTCTTTTTGAATTAATAAAGAATTGCAAGACTTTACCTCATTTGCATTGTTGATTTAAATTTGGAATATCTGATTGTGAATGAAATCCCTATTTGGAAAATTGGAAAGAGGAAGAAACATGTGAAATGTAATTGCATTATTTTGTCTTGTTTCAATATATGATTTTGGGGAAAGATAGAAACTGGATTCTTGTTTTAATGATTTCTTGAAGAAGGAAAACACTCAAGTTTAGCATGGAATGAATTCAATGTTTCATTGTATGGAAAAAGAGATAATTAAATCTCTGTTTGAAAGAAAGAAACGTATGTGAGGAAAATACAGTAATTTACCTCCTTTGGAAAAATATAAAATTGAAATCAAAGTTGCATTTTGGGTTTAGAATAGTTTGATTTAAATCATTTAAATGTATTAGAATAGATTAGAAATGAATTTTCATACTTGAATGATAAATTTGATAAATAGATCCTTCAAGATTTGATCCCTGTCATTGTGAATTTAAAACTGGTAAATGTTTTAATTAAAAATGCACAGTTCGGGCCTGCACACAATAATCAACTTGGAAACATTAAAATTTAACATGATACATTAGCAAAGAACTCATTTTGACAAAGAACACTTAAGAATTAATTTAGAACATTGCAAAATCGGGCCCAAACCTTTGCACGGTCATTTTTCGTCAATTGTTGGAAAAATTCAAATTGGAGTCAATTGAGAAAATTTAGCTTCCTAAACCATTCTAAATCCTTCCTAGAACAATCCTCCATGTCTATTTGGCATGTTGAGTGAAGGAGGAGATAAAATTGAATCAAAATTTATAATTTTAAATTTACCAGTTGGCTTTTTAAAATCCTACAGAATGTTTTCATAAAATTGACCACTTAAACTTTATCAAAATGTACGATTTATGATTCTTGTGCAAAGAGGGAATCAAGAGATTTCTAGAAAGTCCTCATTTTCCCAAAACTGAGATTTCTAGCAAAAGTTATGGCACTTTGAATTTTTCCTTCCTTGGCAGGAAAATTTGGGAAAATTTTCCTTAGCAGGCCCACGGCCCGAAAATTTCCTGTTAAAATCCTTAGAATTTTTTTGAAAAATCTTAAGGGAAATTTTTTAAAATTTTCCCACCCAATCAAAGGCTTCCACGTATCCTCACAGGCAAAGGCAGAGGCACGGCATCATTTTATTCCTTAAGTTTTTTAAAAAATTTGGAAAGTTTTTACCTTTTTCCCCGCCGGCCCGCGGCCTATCACATGATGCCACGTGGCAGCATGGGGAGATAGTAGAGGGGCGAGAACCCTCGCGACCTATTTGTTTTTGAAATTTTGTTTCGATAAAATTTCCCTTAAAACCTCCATGGCCCCACATTCTAGCTCCTACCCTTTTAAGACCCTTCCACTGAACACGTGGACCCACGCATCAAACTTATTCGCGTTTCCCCTCCGTTGGCGAAACTTCCACTCAACCCCCGCTACCCCGCGCCTTCCATGTCTTCTCCCCGCGTTGTTTGGTTGAGTGTCACATGTCCTTGGTGGTGAAATGGAGGCACATATACAAATTGGAATTTTCTCCCCCACGCAGGAAAATTTAGCAAAGCCACCCCGCGACCCGCCAACCTGGAAAATGGGTTTTCTTTCCCACTCAACACGTGTCCCTTTTGGGAAAATTTGACCCCTAAGGTCCATTGTCCATATCTAGAGTTTTACAAGGAGTTAGGAGGACTTATTTATATCATTAGAAAGGTGAGAAAATTTCCTATCTAATGGGAATGATTTAGGAAATTTTGAATGTATTAAATGTGAGAAAAATCAAGTTGAAAATATGATCCTGTTTGAGAGTGAGTATGGTGTTAATTTACCCCCTGAACCTAACTGAAACTTCTAACCCTAAAATTTGGACCTTGTGACCTCTGATAATTGCTAATAAAAGAAAATTATGTTCTAGGAGATTAAACTTGTTCCGAAACTGATTAGTGTCAACTATTGTCTTAGAATGTAGTTGTGGACACTTCTAATAAAAAAATATTCCATAATTTTCCGACTAATCCTAGGTTGTTTATTGGGTCTTAAGTGGGTTTTTTTAACGTGCATCACATCACGAGAACCACACCTGTAGTTATGCAACCACCGGTCTGCTCTCATCTGGCAGCTGCATAACCACCTCGATGGTTACATAACTATCACTCTACACATATTGGCGGTTATGTGCACATTTGATCGAGACTTTCTAGCATAATTTTGAGCACATGTCATAATCTATTAGTTCATATTTATCGTATATTTATTATCTAAATTCATTGTTCTTGATCTCGTTAGATGCGTGTAATCCTTTCCCTCCTAAAATACTATTATTAGTGAGTGAACTTCCACTCCAATGAGATAGGTGGAGTTTCTTAGCTACTAAATGGATTAGACCATTTCCCTTCCATTTTTCTATAAGATCCAAGCTTCTACCCAAAGCATTGGTTGGAGATTATTATATTGAATTGCACCTTTTATACTACTCGTAATCCTCCGAGAAATACACAAGAAAGCTTAGTTCTTTTTCCTTGTTATTCTCTTGATTTCATTGTTACTAGATTGCTTGCAAGCCAACATAGTTCCCTGGACTTGTTTAAACACCAAATTGGAAAAGAAGCTAAGGGGACAAGAAAGAAAATCCAACATTGGAACTGTGACAGTTATACACTTCCAAGTTAGGGATGCATTTGGATTATTGAAGTTTTCTTTGTTTGAGTAGATATTTTCCCATAATCTGTTAGAGTATATTAATTCAAAGATAAACAATTACAATAGATTTCCTTTATTTACACAAAGCTTTTGTTGAAATTTGGTTCCCTTCCTATCCCTATGAGTTTACACAAGAATTTTTTTTGGAAGAAGATTCTACATCTATTTAATGTAGGTTGTAATTTCCCTTCATTTTTGTAAGCTTCCATAGATCTTGTTGTTTCTACTGGGTAATTTTTAGGGGAATAATAACTTCTGAGAATATTTTTCATTCTTCCTATGACTTTGAGGTAAGAACAAAGGAAGTTATATATACACAAATATAAATTGGAAAATTTATGTTTTATTAGAATAGATTATATCCACTCTGCACAGGGAAATAGCCTCATCCGGTTATTTTTTTGTTTAGTTCTATTAATTTTAGTATAGAAATAATTTCAATTAATTAGAAGAACTTTAATTGCCTATGCATATTTCTTCTATTTTCCAAAGAAACATAAACTACAAAAAGATTTTGATTAACGAGTTAGTTTTCTTTTAATTCATTTCTTGTTCAAACAATTTAATAAGTTCACACTTGAATAATCGTTATCCCCTTCCTAGGATCAATAACATTTTTGATATGATGTGTGTTGTCATTATATTTTAAAATATAGATTTGAAATTTCTTTATCACCAATTGAGGATTGCTGAAGTAGATATTCATAGGACTTATTTTCATACAAATTATGACAATATATGGTTTTAAATTGGTACCCTTTAAGCTAAATAATGCCTCAAATTTTTTTATGAGTTTGATTAATGGATTATTTAAGACCGTATTTGACAAGTTCATACTCTTGTTTCTTGATTATATTTTGATTTTCTCACACACACTAAAGGAACATGAAGATCACATTTGACAAGTAATTCAAAGTGTTTGGGAGAATCATCTACATAGGAAATTGACCAAATGTTATTTGTTTCAAATTAAGGTGTAGTATTTGGACCACATAATCTTGGGATAGGTTACCATTATAGATCCCCCAATGATTAGAGTATTTATTAATCAACCGACACCCATCGGTTCCATGAAGGTGTGTATTTACATGCATTTTGTAGGTTATTACCATAGATTTTTCAGTATTGCTCTCTAATTTTTAACCCCATCACTTTTCTTCAAAGTGTAAAGTGATTTTTTTAATGGATATAAAAGTGTGATAATTTGTTTAGAACACTCAAGGAACACCACTCCACCACACCAATCCTTACAGGTTTCCAATCCAAAATGATTTTAATATTTACATAAATTATTCATTAATAGGTTTAGAGCTATAATCATGTAGGAGGGGTGTGTGTGATTTAATATAATTTAAATCTTACTAGTGAAATGAGATCAAACATAGATAATAATAATGAGAAATATCTACTAAGAAATGACAAGCAAGTGTGAAAAATAGAGAAATAAGAGTGACTTAACTTGTATCTGAGTTCTTCGAATGATTCCGAGTTGGAAACCGAGCATAAAATGATAGATATGGGTTAGGCACACTTCATCTAGAAAAGTTAGACCTGCAAGGCTTCTAGATTGAACTACCCTAAGGAGGACAAGACCTCCTCATGCGCAAGTGTCTAAATTTGGTGCTAGTGTCCAACATATTTGGATTTTATCTCTTTAGGGTTTGGACTTGTCTTCTTCTTTCCACTCTTTGTCACCCCTGGATTCACTTGTCACACCTAAAACTAGAAAATAAACCTTAGCTACCTACACAAGGATCAAACAAATATTAGATGGAATAAGTAATACATATGCTTGAATTGGAATGATCTTAATGATCACCCCAATGTGATTATCATCGAGCACTACACTACATTTAAAACTCAACGTAGTTATAGTGTGTGTGAAATATAATTTTTCCCTTAAATATATGTTTCCATTGTGCCAATTGCACCAAGATAAAGGGATCTAACTAATTTTCCCCAAGATAAATGTGTGAGGTGGAATTGAAATAACCCTCTTATAAAGTGAATGATGCATCCCAAATGCAATGTTCGAATATCACTATTTTTACCAAGTACTAGATGATGAGACCAAATTAAGTGTCATCAATCACACCAAATAACATTATTCTTTCTTTTATAAAGTGGATTTACTTGTAGTCGTAAAAACTAGATAACTTGTTTAAGATTAAATATAGAATATATTTGATCCATATTTAAAAATTCCATCACAATTTGAATGTTTTCATTTCATAATATTTCTTATAATTTGGAATGTATTATTGTGTATGAGCAGTTCATTTGATCTCTTGAATGTATTACAAGTGTAATACTCACATAGCTAAGAGTACATGACTCAAAAAGATCGCAACACTCATAAAGCTAGGAGTGCAATACTCACATAGATAAGAGTGCATGACTCATAAAGAGAGAAGGAATCACAATAAAAGAGCATAGGAATCAAGCACATGACTCGGGCACAAGACTCAAGTGTGGGACTCGCAAAACTAGTGCAAGACTTGAGTAATCAATGCAAAACTTGCTATAACAAAAATTGCATAACTTCAAATGAGAATCGAGAGAGGTTTTTGTTTTTCTTATTAATAGGAGGAAAAAAACATGTCTATTTTTATAGATAAATAATAGTTTTGAAGATATCAACATTTGAAGAAGAAGGTTTTCAAGTGCAGTACTAGCAGAACCAACACAAGAATCCCTCTAACTAAAATTGCAGAACTCTAAATGAGAATCTGAGAGAGGTTTTTGTTCCTATTATTGTTAGGAGGAAAAATATCTCTCCTTTTTACATAGAAATAATATTTTAGAAAATATAAAATTTGAGGAAGAAGGTTTCTAAGCACAACACTATCAAAACTAGCACAAGAATCCCTCTAACTAAAATTGTGGACATCAAAATATGAATCGAGAGAGGTTTCTGTTCCTCTTATTTTTAGGAGGAAAATACATCTCCATTTTTACACAAAAAAATAGTTTCAAATATATCATCATTTGAAGCGCAGAATATTTTCAAGAGTAGGACTCACACATGCATCATCAGATTCTATCTAACCAAAGTTGAAGATCTTGAAATGAGATTATGAGAGAGGTTTTTTTCCTCTTATTATTAGGAGGAAAATATATATCCATTTTTACATGAAAATAATAATTGAGGAGATCTATACTATCAAGAGTTAACTTCTCAACTTCCAGATGGAGAGAACTAGCGATGGAGAGAACTATGCAGACACGGTTTCCGCAGTTTTGGCTGCTGAATGTCTGCGAACCACGGTTAAAAATGCTGAGGAAAGGCTGATCTCTAGCCGTAACCGGTCGTTTGTGGACGCGAGTACGAACGATGCAAAAGCAGGAGGTACAGTCAGCGCGGTCTCTGCAGTTCTGGCAGCGGAAAGTCTGCGCAATGTGACAAAATATACTGGGGAAAAGCAGATCTCAGACTGCAATCGGACGGCTAGCAGAGAAAATGAGGAAATACTGGGATCCACACCTTTGGCCTGGAACAAGCTTTTTCAAAGCCCTAACCTCAAGGTGGGTCCGAAAATCACTGAACAGTTTTCATGGGAAATGGACAAAGAGGGTGCCACTGCCTAAGGGTCCCGAGATGGTTTTGTTGATAGAGCCTTAATCAAAACAAACCTCTCCCTTGTTGGTAAGTTTCTTGGCTCTAGACCTAATATTGATTTCATTAGAAAATGGGCTTTGAGAAAATGGAAACCTAAGGGAGCCCTAAACATTACTGTTATGCCAAAAGGCTTTTTCTTGGCTAAATTTAACCAGCAAGAGGATTTAGATTCGGTATTACTTTGAGAGGCCCCCTGGTGGTGGGAAATATGGGTCTTTTTTGAAAAAATGGTATCCGGGTTTTGATCCTAATATCGAAAATATAAACACCATTCCAACTGGGTGTAGGCTACCTGGACTGCCATTGCATCTATGGGATGATGAAATACTACTAAATATTGCAAAATCCCTAGGCGCACCTATTGGGATAGATGGTCCCACAAGAAACAGATCCAGGCTTGCTTTTGCTCGGTTCTGCATTGTCTCAGCCATAGATCAGGAGTTTCCGGAACACATAATCTTGAAAACTAGATTTGGATCCTGGACCCAAAAAATTGAAGTTGAGACCCTAAGATGTAAGTTGTGCCATAGCATTGGTCACTCTGACAAAAACTGCACCAAGAAGAAGACCCCTCCTTTGGTTTCTGATCAGCCTGGGATAGACTCAGGTCTGAACAAAGTTAGCAGGGATCCAAGCAAGGAAAGGAAGACTGATGACAAAGGTCCCAGCCAGAAGGATGTGCAACTAATTAGGAGGGAAAAAAGAAAAAGGGGGTTTTAGAACTCACATAAAGAAGCATCTTGTCTGGCGTCCCAAAGCTATAACAATAGCTTTGCCTGAAGCCCCCAACAATGAAGTTGTGGACAAAACTGTGAAGGTATCTCGGATAAACCTTTGAAACTTCTGTGTATGAAGACTTTGTTAAGGTATCCATGGAAGTTAATGAACAAGATGGTTCAGTGAAGGTCAATTTAATCCCTTCTGGTTCAGAAGAGAAAGAAATTCAGTCATTCATTAGGGAGGAAGTTTGTCACAAGGAAGATTTGAGTGTGATTGAGCCTCTGGAGATTCTCTCTTCTGGAAAGAAAGATAAAGCGGATCCGCGCAAGCCCCAAAGATTACAACAATGATCGCACCGGTTTGCTGCAGAAAGACCAAAAAAACTTCGATCATATTCTGATAAAGATCTAGAAGGATCATGAAGAAGGGGAGATTACGCCTACCAAGGAAGAGGAAGATCCAGACTCTGGATTCACAATGGTCATCTCAAAAAAGAAAAAAAGAATGAAAGGTTTTGAAAGAATCCCAGAATCACTATATAGTGATAAAAAAAAGGAAATTGACAATTGGGATACTTCTTCTTCCAGAACAACCAGATCTTCTGCTAGATGAATAGCTGATTTTGGAGGAAGCTCAAAAAGAGGAAGACCCTCTAAAAAGACTCTCAGAGCTAAGAAAACAGAGAGGGATATTGCAGATGGTGTTCAGCGTCAACTGAACCAGCAAGCAATCCCAACTACCAACCATTCCAAATGAAGATCTTATCTTGGAATATTAGAGGCCTTAACGGTAACTCTAAGCAAAGAACCATCAAGGAGTTACGGGACTCCAGTAACCCCAGCATTTTGATTCTTCAAGAAACTAAAATGAAAGCAATAACTATGGACCACATAATTTTTTTTTTTTGGGATAGCTCTGAAATGGCGGCTGTTGACTCTCAGGGAGCTTCCGGAGGGCTGGCTACTCTTTGGGATAGAAGGCACTGTACTGGTATGATTCTTAGTGATAATATTAATCATCTTGCAATTAAATTTGTCACCATTGAGAATAAGTGTGAATGGATCTTGTCTAATATTTATGCCCCTAACTCTGCTAGTGGTAGAAGAAAACTATGGGCTGATCTTAAAATCTTTAGAAACCAGCATAGCTCGGCTAACTGGCTTATCATGGGAGACTTCAACTCCCCTCTAAACCCAGGCGAGAAGTTTGGAGGAACCCCCACCTTCTCTAATGGAATGGAGGATTTTGCTGATTTTATCGCTGAACAAAACCTCATTGATGTGGATCTGCATGGCAATAAGTATACTTGGAATAATAGAAGGTTGGGAAAGGAGTTCATTCAGGTGAGACTGGATAGGGCACTAATCTCAGCCAACTGGATTCTAAGCCAAGACTTTTACCTCTCTTCCCTGCCCAGAATTGGATCGGATCATAATCCGATTGCTTTAAGCTTTCTCAATTGGACCAAACCTGCAAGAAGCTCATTCAAATTTGAAAAAATGTGGATGGAGCATGTTGATATCTATGATAGGCTAAAGGAATGGTGGGAATGGAATGGGGAAGGCACTGCTCAGTACAGATTGGTTCAAAAGCTCAAAAATGTCAAAAAACAAGTCAAACTTTGGAACAAAAATGTTTTTGGAAATATCTTCGAAAAAAAGAAAGAGTTAAAACAGAAGCTTCAGGATCTTGAGTTAAAAATGGATACTATGGGGAGATCGGTTGAAGATGAAGTAAATGAAAAGAAAATTCTTTCTGAGTTGCACACGATCTGCAGTAGAGAAGAGTCCTTTTGGCACCTTAAATCTAGGGCTATCTGGCTTAAAGAGGGTGACAGGAACACAAAATTCTTCCACATGACCACTCTAAAGCACAGAGCCAGTAATAGGATCTTAGAGGTTTCTAAAAGCAACGGAAGTATCACTAAAGATCCAAACAGCATCAAGAAACAAGCACTTGAATTCTACAAAAATCTTCTTAGAGAGAGTAATGTCAGCAATCCGGAAGCTATTTCCTTCATGCTGGAGGCCATCCCTCAGAATAATATTGAGGACCAGAAATTCAGAGATATCACTAAAGATGTCACGCTTGAAGAGCTGAAAAAGGCTATTTTTTCTCTTGAGGGGGATAAGGCTCCTGGACCGGATGGATTCTCCATTAATTTTTTTCAGAAATTCTGGGAAATATGCTCGGAGGATCTACTCAAAGCGGTTAATGAATTTTATAGAACGGGAAATCTTCTAAAAGAACTCAATAACACGCACATTGTGCTGGCGCCTAAAAAAATGGATGCAAAAGATTTCAAGGATTTCAGACCTATCAGTCTTGTTAATGCTATTTTTAGAATTTTTACCAAAATCATTGCTTCTAGGCTGCAGCTCATAATGAATGATCTCATCTCAAGACAGCAGAGTGGCTTCATTAAAGGCAGGATAATACAAGACGGTGTGATTATGGTGCACGAAACTATGCATTCTATGGAAAATAATAAAAAGGCAAACATGATCCTTAAGCTTGATATGAATAAAGCTTTTGACAAAGTTTCTTGGGTCTTCCTTGACAGGATTTTATCTAAATTTGGGTTCACGGAAAAGTTTAGAAAAATTGTTAAATCTTGTATTTCTACAGCCAGGTTCTCTGTGGTTGTTAATGGAGAGCTTGTGGGATTTTTCACCAGCAGCAGAGGTCTAAGGCAGGGAGACCCCATCTCCCCCTTACTCTTCATCCTTCTATGACAAATTCTTAGTAGAACAATTAGCAGAGCGGTGGAAGACGGCCTTTTAAATGGTTCTAAACCCACTTCACTCAGCCAAGCTGTCTCTCATCAACAGTTTGCGGATGACACTATCCTTCTTCTTCTGGCCTCAGTTGTAGAACCTAAAGCTATTAAGGCTCTACTGCAGCTCTATGAATCTGCTTCTGGGCAAGAGATCAATTATGACAAAAGCATCATTTTTTTCTTTAACACCCCTGGGGAAAGACAGCTCAAGATTGCTAAAATTCTGGGCTGTAAAATTGGTGCTCTTCCAGCAACGTACTTAGGCCTCCCTCTTGGCACTAAGAAAGTCTCTCACACAGTGTGGGATGATTTGTTGACAAGATTTCAGAAAAAAATGGCCGGTTGGAAAGGGGCCACTCTCTCTAGTGCTGGTAAGTGCCTTCTCATTAAAAGCACACTCCAAAGTCTGCCCATATATATCATGTCACTATTCAAAATCCCTTCCTCCTTCAGAGAGAAAATTGAAAGGATTCAGAAAAAAATTTTATGGCAAGGCATGGAAGAGAAGTTCAGATTTCACCTAGTGGCCTGGGATAAAGTCTGCACCCCAAAATCTATGGGAGGGCTGGGAATAAAAAATATTGAGAAAATGAATGAGGCACTCATTGCTAAGATGGGCTGGAGATTGCTATCTGAGAAGCAACCCTGGATTGATGTTATTAAAACAAAATACTTGAATCAACAAGCTGTTTACTCCTATCTGCATGATGAGCAACTCCCCAATGGTTCCATTTTTTGGAACAATCTGGTTAAGAGTAGAAACTTCATAAAGCAGGGCAGCAAATGGAAAGTTGGGGATGGCAGTGACATAAACTTCTGGGAGGATAACTGGTCCAATGATAATCTCTTGGAGAGATTTGGGATTGCTAAGGACAGCCTTATAAGCAAGTATGGAACTAAAGTCAAGGACTACATTGAAGGAAATGGCACCAACAAGAATTGGAAAAGACTTACTATGGAGCGTATTGAACTGAAACAAATTATCTCCTCCCTCCAGGACCTTTTAGATCTCTTCCCTTTGTGTCAGTTGGATTCCAAGGATGAGCTGGTCTGGAGCAATTCACAAGATGGTAAATACTCAGTCAAATCTGGTTATACCACTCTTTTCCACAGTGACCAATCTGATTTTAACTGGAACTTGATCTGGATGCCTGAGTTAACCCCCAAAATAAATTTTTTTCTTTGGCTGGCCATCAGAGGTAAAATTCTCACCACTGACAATTTGATGAGAAGAGGATTTATTATTCCCAATTGGTGCCACCTTTGTAGGAATAACTATGAAGACATTAGCCATCTGTTCATACATTGTGATTATGCCTTTAGAATTTGGAACTTTGTCCTTTCCAAATTCGAAGCTCTTTGGGTGATGCCGGAGGATCTTATTCAGCTATGGAATCAATGGAACCCACCATTCAGACATTGTGCTATCAAAAGAATCTGGAAATTAGCCATCCCACATTTAATTTGGAGGATCTGGAAGGATAGAAATAATATCGTTTTCAGAAATAAGAAGCAGAATTTTAAATTCAGTATTGGCAAAATTTCCCAAGGCATCAAAGAGGACATGACCAGATTCAAACCTCCCAAGAACAATTGTTATCCTGAGAATGAAAAGCACATCTTATCCAATTGGCAGATCGGTTATTGGAGCAACCCCGGGAATAGTGTGGATAGATCTTTGATTAAATGGCATCCTCCTGAATCCAATTGGTTCAAGCTGAACTTTGATGGAGCCTCTAAGGGAAACCCTGGAACAGCAGCAGGAGGAGGAGCAATACGGGACCACAAAGGTAATTTGATTGCTGCATATGCTGGAAAAATGGGAATCCAAACCAATCATTTTGCTGAAGCTTTATCTGCTCTCTGGGGATTGAGAGTTGCACGGGCCCAAAATATTCAGAATCTTATTGTTGAAGGGGACTCCCTTAATATTATTAAACTTCTTAATCAGTCCTCATCTCCCAGCTGGAATATCAAAGATTTTATCTCTGAATCCATAAGCATCAGTCATACCTTCAGCAGTATCAGAATCATACATACTTACAGGGAGGGAAACAAGCTGGCGGATGCACTGGCCAATTATGGCATTAATATAAATTTCACTATATGGGATAATGATAGTATCCCTAATCAGCTTCACAACAGCATACATGCGGACCTTCACATGCAAACAATCTCTAGAGATATGCCTTAATCTTTGGAGGAAAATCAAATCCATAAATTCTTCCACACGTGCTGCTTTAATATATTTGGCGTGGCAAATGATATCTATTTCAAATAATAGCAAGATTTTGTTAAGGAACTTCAAGTGGAGATATCTGAATTTAAAAACAGCGCACGCGGGAGGTACAATAGCTGTTGATATTCGGATGCCAAGCTCCACGAAAACCGATGATAACTACAATGTGAAAGCTGACAGGGAAAGGGTTTTCACGCGCGACTCCACGCAGGCTCAGATCGGCAATCATACAGCCGTTCGTGGGAGGACCAACGGCTACAGTTCCCATTTTTATGCGACCCTCAATAGTGAGAAACGAACTACTCTTAACACCCAAAGGTATTCTGGAAATTGTTGTAACCAGCACATCACAGTGAAGATGGGAGGGCCTCCCTGCCAAATTGAGCCGTGCGCGGACCCTGACTGGAAAGAAAACACTGAGCTCTGGAACATTCTAAGCATCGGCGGCTTCACCAACTTTGTGGAAAGGGTGCAAGGGCATGATCAAAGCATCTCTGTTCACTTTGCCAAGGAGTGGAATGAGAGGACTGTCGACTATGGGGGGCAGAAAATTCTTATTAATGAAGAGCTCATAGCCGAAGCGACTGGTCTCAGCTTGGAAGGGTACCGATTCTTCAACAAGAGGGTTATCAAAGAGGTTGAAGAGAGAAGATTTGTGGAGGAGGAGGAGAAGCTTATTTTCAGCACAGCGGGTCTGCTTGTAAACTCTATTCCATCACCGTATGATGAAGTCACCCGCATGATGATTCGCTTCATATCCTTGGAAGGCAGGTTTGTTACTGTCCCTGCCAAGCACCTTGTCTTTTTAAACCACTTTCGTAGGAATAGGTTGGTTTGCTTCCCTCACTATCTGTTAAACTCTCTTGAGCGCTCCATTTTGGAGTTCCAGAAGCATACCCGGGCGGTTCCCTTGCATCAAGGGCTTATTTTGCTTATTCACAAGCACTGCCTTGTTAAATTCCCCGGTCTCCCTTCCTCTCCCAGCCCGGCTCCCCCTTTGATGGGCTCCGCTGCTGCCAGTCCTGTCTCCCCTGCTGTCCCTGCTGCTGCCCCCGTCATCGGTGCTGCTACCCCCATGCCGGCTGCTCATGCTTCTCCTTCTATTCCTACTGCTGCTGCCCCTGCCACCCACCTTGCCTCTACCTCTAAACGAGTCACCAGGGCTTCTAGGAGACTCAACCTTGAGGCTACTGCTGAGGGGGATGAACCTTTGGAGCTTGACATTGCTCGTGATCTGCTGAACATTAGTAGTGCCAGTCCCCGGGTGACACCCATGGATAACCCTTCTATGAGATTGGAGGCCTTAGAGGCAGAGCTTAAATTGCTGAAGGATGAGGTCAAAAACCTTGCTAAGCAAAAAGGCAAAAAAAGCATTGAAGGGGAAGGGAGCATTGGCAATAGCCAGATTGATGATATATACAAAAAACTGACCTCCTTAGACTCCCGCCTTGGGAAGGCGAAGACTAGGCATGATTACAATATTGCCGCCTTCAGGGCCATCGAGGAGTTCATCGAGGGTCATGCCAAGAGTGTTTCAAATCTAAGCGGTGTCCCGGCAGCACTTTGGGGCAATGATAAAGAGAGTAAAAGAACCAGAGAGGAGCTCGATAAGACGGATGCTGCTCAGATGACAGCGTTGGGCATGTTTCATGCTTGGAAAAAAGTGAAGATCAGTATTGATCAAGCGGCCAAGAAGTAGTCCTGGATACTTCTGCTGCTCTTTATTGTTTTTGCTACTGTTTCTTGGCTGTCGGTTTGCTGTTTCTTTGCCGTTGTTTTGCTGTTTAGTCTCGTTTGTGTAGCTGTTTCTGGGCTACGTTGTTTTTTGCTGTAACTTTTGAGCTTTGCTACAGCTACTCTGCTCCTCTCTCTTATTCCGGCTTTTAGGCCTTATTTTGTATTCAAGGGTATAGTCCCTTTCAAAAAACTATTTGCCAATATTAAAAAAAATAATTGAGGAGATATATTCATTTGAATTTTCAGCAAAATAAGATTGAAGGGAAATAAATAAGATTAAAAACACAAAGTTCAATAAAACTACGATATCTCCCTCATTTCTCAACGAAAATGAGAATTTTAAGATGTTTTGGAAATATTACAACAAGGAGAATAAAAATAAAAAATGGTTTGAAAATATTATTCAAATTAAATTCATATTAATGATTAATAAATCACATATGAGAATATGGTGAGATAACTATCCATTTGAAAGATTCAAATATGCAAGAGTAGACTTGACAATCGAAAGAAGTAGTTAATTGCATGTGGAAGAGATAATTCACCGTAGAATTGTAATATTTGATTAATTCTTCCATGATTTTCTTAGTGGCAAGTGGAAGAAGTAGTTGAGTGTAAGTGAAAGAAGGAGTTTAATCTAGAGTTGTAGTGCTTGAATAAATCTCTTCCACATTTGTCTACTTGTCAAGTGGAAGAAGAAGTAGTTAAATCTAGAGTTCTATTGTTTTAATAAATTCATTCCAAATTTATCTCATTGTAAAGAGGAAGATGAAGTCAATTCTTACCCAATATTATAGGTAGGTAGTTCTATAATCTTAGATTATTGGCCAAGTGATGAATTATCAATTTATCTCCAAAGCAATCAATGCAGGCGGTGGTAATAGATGAAAGATATTTGTAACATCATTTATGATTAATAAAATCCACGATTCAAGTTTCTTGGTAGAAAATTATTTTTATTTTTTCTAACCCAAATCTAAGGGAAGAACAAGGACCCACTCTTACCAAAGGAGGAAGATGATTTATTATTATTTTATAATAGATCATTATTGTTTTACTTAGTTTGTTTATATATGTTTTGATTATTTTATTTTACTTTGTTTGTGAAGCTTCACTTTTATTTTTTACTTGTCATTTATTTGTTTTCATTTTTCTTTATAGATCATATTTACTTTCAGTCATTTATTTTAGTTTGTTAGATTAGATTAATTTTTAGTTATTGAATTTTCTTTCAAGCATTTTCAATTCTAGAGAAAAGAATTGTAAGATCATTGTTTTCCTTTAGCCCATTTTGCAAATAGCCTTGAACACTGTCTAGGTTTGGCATTCTTTATGATTAAATGGTGAGGACTGCAATGAACCTCATCATTTTTGGTGTCGTTTCTCGGAACATATTTCATTAGGGGTAACTTGCTAAGTTAAGATTAGTGAGACAAATTTAATAAGTTTCCATTCAGAAAGATTTTTTTCCATAACTTTTTTTTTTGAAATAAAAAACCTTGTAGTGATAATAAGTTATTTTGTGTTTTGGAGTATATGGAATAGGAACTTCTTACAAAATCTTAACTTAGAGGAGATATTGGTTTAGTAATCCTTTTAGACATTAGTTTTAATTTTTCTATTTTCTTAGTTAAATGCTTGGGCTTAGTGAGAGAAATTCTATAAGTTTTCATTCCTTTAGACGATATAAAAAATTATCTGTAGTGACAGCAGGTAACTTTCAATCTATTTGAGTGAATGGAACATGAATCTCTTACAAATCCTTAGTTTAGATTAGAAGTTTATTTATTTATGTAGAATTAGAGATTAATGGAAGATTGACCAAAAACAAACCCCCAAAATAAGCCTTGTGTAAGATAATAAATATTATAGAGGAATATCTACTCATTCATGTCAATGTAGAGGTGAATAAACATAAAGACCTAGTTGTTGTATACCAAGAGATGGAAAGCCTCAGATCTACAATTGAAGAGCTATACAAGAGGAAGAAAAATGCCTACCAAGTTTGTTGTTACAGAGATGAAAAAGAAGATATCATATTGAATGATTTTTCTTGAAGAAAATGGATTGCATGCATTGATTAACTTATGTACTTTTTTGTCAAAATACAACTACCACTTTTTTTTTACTCTAGCTAGCCAAGGAAGAAAAGATTTTGTAGAATAAAGAGATCTCAATCATAGGTTCACAAACAACTAAGGATGTAGATATCAACAACTACATGGCTAATAAAGAAGTGTAAGAAAAATGAAAGTTTAAAACCAACAAATGGTGTCTCTTTTCAAAAAAATAAGAAAGAGTTGAAAACCAAAGAGAAGACGACTCTTTTAAAAAACGGGAAATTAGAAAACCAACAAATGGTTGCTTTTCCCAACCATAATAAAATATGTTCAGTAAAATTTGTTATTTCTTTCAGATCTGTAGGGTTGAAATCTTTTGAAGATGAATTGCTATTTCTTTATATCTAATAAGTTTGAGTCTTTTGAAGTTGGTTTTCTATTTCTTCAAATCTACATAGTTGGAGAATTATGAAGCTGATTTTCTGCTTCTTCAAATCAGAGATTTGGAGTCATTTGAAGATGATTTTCTATTTATTAGAATCTGAAAATTTGGATTCCTTTAAAGCTAAAAAAATTGGTGTTTCAAGTAAATGAGTTGAATTTATTTACATTTTATGTAACATTATAGAAACACAAGTTGTGGAACAAGAAGCAAACATGGATAAATTCAAGATATGGTCTAGGTATCTTCTATCATGTTATTATTAGATAATTTTATTATTTGTTTTGATTAAAAATAACTCCACTTCCAAGAATGTATTCAAAAGGGAAACATTTTTTTCCATAAGGCTTGTAGTAATGGATGGGAGAAATTAGATGTTTAAAAAGAAGAGTATAAACGAAGCAAATAACTTTTGTTGGGAAGTTTTGCAAAAAAAAATATAGAGGAAAAAAACCAGCCATACAAGAGGCCAAGTGTGGGGGAGAATAAAACACAAGCCTACAAAGATATTTGAAAAATAGATAAGAGAAAGGTTGATATGTACAAAACATATGTCTATGTTGAAATGAAAAGAAAAGATACATACCGATTTTGTGAAGAAGTAAAAATGATCATTCTTGTACAAAAAGAGAAGACAAAAAAGGACTTGAGATCAAAATAAACAACATACATAAGGACATGCATGAAGTTAAGTGTGGGGGAGTGATGAGACCAAATTAAGTCTCATATGTTGCACCAAATAACATTATTCCTTCTCTTATAAAGTGGATTTAAATGTAGTATTAATAACTAGATAGCTAATTTAAGATTAAATCTAGAATATATTTGATCCATCTTTGAAAATTCCATTGCAATATGAATGTTTTCATTTCCTAATATTTCTTGTAAGTTGGAATGCAATATTGTGTATGAGCAGGTCATTTGATCTCTTGAATGTATTACAACAAGTGTAATACTCACATAGCTAAGAGCACATGAATCAAAAATATTGCAACACTCATAAATATAGGAGCAAAATACTCACATAAGTAAGAGAAAATAACTCAAAAATAGTGCAAGACTCATAATATAAAGAGTGTTGGACTCAAGCGTAAGACTCACGGAGAACCAAAGACAAGACTTACAAAATCATCGCAAAATTTTCTATAAAAACAATTTCACAAGTCTAAATGAGAATTTGAGAGAGCTTTTTGTTCATATTATTGTTAGGAGGAAAAAATAACTCCGTTTTTATAGATTACTAATGAATAAGAAGGTTTTCAAGCACAATACTAGTAGAGCCAAAGCACAAGAATCCCTCTAGCTAAAATTGTAGAGATCCAAATAATAATATGAGAGAGGTTTTTGTTCCTCTTATTTTTAGGAGGAAAAACTATTTCCATTTTTACACATCAATAATGGTTTGGAATATATCATCATTTGAAGCGAAGGTTTTCAAGTGCAGGACTCACACATGCAACATCAAATTCTCTCTAACCAAAGTTGAAGATCTCTAAATGAGAATCGAAAGAGGTTTTTGTTCCTCTTATTATTAGGAGGAAAAAAATCTCTCCATTTTTACACAAAAACAATAATTGAGGATATATATTCATTTGAATTTTTAATAGAATAATATTAAAAGGAAATAAATAAGATAAAAAAACACAACTTCAATAAAAATGCAATATCTCCCTCATTAGTCAACAAAAATGAGAATTTCAAGATGTTTTGGAAATCTTACAACAAGGAGCAAAAAACCGAGAAACGGTTTGAAAGGATTATTCAAATCTCATTCATAGTAATTATCATAAAGTAACATATGGGAATATGGTGGACAACTTCCTGTTGAAAGATTCAATCATGCAAGAGTAGACTTGACAAGTGGAAATAAATAATTAACTACGTGTTGAAGAGATGGTTTGATGTAGAGTTAAAATATTTTATTAATTCTCTTCGTAATTGTATCCTTGTTAAGTGGAAGAAGTATTTGAATGTAATTGAAAGATAGATTTCAATCTAGAGTTGAAGTGTTTGAATAAATATCTTCCACATTTGTATCCTTTTCAACTAAAAGAAGAATTAGTTAAATCTAGAGCTGTATTGTTTGAATAAATTCCTCCCACATTTAGCTCATTATAAATGGGAAGATGAATTCAAGTATTGCCCAAGATTATAGGTAGGTAGTTCTATATTCTTGGAGTATTGACCAAGTGATGAGTTATAAACATCTCTCTAAAGCACACAATGTAGTAGTGGGAGAAGATGAATGATTTTTGTAACATCATTTTTATTAATAAAATCCATAGTTCAAGTTTCTTGGCAAGAAGATTATTTTTAGTTTTGTTAACCCGAATCTAAAGGAAGAGGAAGGGCCCACTCTTACCTAAGGAGGAAGATGATTTATTGTTTTTTTAGAATAGATAATTATTATTTTACTTATTTTGTTTGAATCTATTTTGAGTATTTTAATTTTATTTGTTTGTGAAGCTTCACTTTTATTTTATTTTTTTCATTTATTCATTTTGCTTTGATAGATAAGATTTACTTTTAGTCATTTATTTTAGTTTTTAGATTAGATTTTGTTATTACCCAAATATGTCTATCCTGATTTTGGCCATTTTTGTGTATAAACAAATTTCTCAAAGAATATCGACCAATATGGGACTCAATTTCTATATCTTTTCCTTAGGATATCATAATCCTTGCAAATGGATGTATGATTGTGTAGTTGGTTCTACCTTCACCATGGGAAGGCCTTGAAATTTTCTAGTATATCATAGGCTGATTTGGTAATATAAGGTTAGGATTTCGAGAGTGCTTGGCCAAATTCAAAAGGGAACAAATAAAACTCAACCCTGAAGCCCGTAGGCTGGCTATTTCTAGAACTATGTGACGTAAGTTGCTAAGTAAATTACAAGATCTCCCTCAGAATAATGAATCATTTCTTTCCCCCCCGTCAAAAAAGGAGGATGAACTTTTTTACTTCTGTGCCATATCCAGGATTAATCAAAGGACAAATTTTCCTCAGCCTTTGAGAAGAGGCCTTTATTCGATCATTTTAACTAAGTTACATTTGGGACCCGGGCCTAGTTTACTTGTCCCTAGACTTGATAAATGTTGTTTTGGACCCAACCTACTAGCTTGAAATTGATAAAGGATAAAAGAAAAGGTGTGATTTCACCTAATTTGTAAAGATGAGTAGAATGATGAAGTCCTATTTCTCCTTGCCATGATTTATGAAGTTAAATGTGATGCATTAAGATAGGAGGGTCAAATGGAATGTTTTCTTTGGGGATGTTCTTATTGATCAAGATAGTAAAATAAGAAAATATGAAATTATACTTGAAAGTGAATAATAACTACACATACACAGAATAACAATACGAAGAAAATTTTATAGTAACAAAATGGGGGTTCTATTTATGGGGCCCCAACCCTCCACTATTTAGTATTACATGAACAAAATGATACAACTAGATACATTTAATAAATACAATTTAATCATGGAAGCAAGGTGAGGTTTCCATTTCATCAAGAACATAAGGGACACCCTTTAGGAGTTGGTCTTGGTATCAAATAAATTCATCATGTGCCTCGAAATTGAACACAAATTGTATGGCTCCTACTAAGACTTTTGACATCTCTTTCTTGCATAACACGGAGATGCTTACCCTCAACCCATTGAGAATATACACCAGCTCCCTACCGTGCTCGGTGTGTTTTCCCATTCAGGAAAAATGAGTCCACCTCTATTGTGTAACTTAGAGGCCATCCTCTAGTATGGGCATACTAGTTGAGACACCCTGGAAGGGCTTGAATCTTCGAGATGAGACCATTTTCAGCCCAAACACTAGTTGAACATATTCCATGGTAGACTACGATGTGGCCAACCTCTCCTCCAATCCACTTGTGTGACCACCGATGAAGGACTTTTATCAATTTCCTCCCGGGGTTGAGTGGAGAACTAGAGCTCTGCTTTCGTAAGGGAGGGGGCATAGTAAGCCTTCATCATGTGCCAGTGGTTATCATGAACACACAGGAAATGATGAGACCAATGATTCCTTAAATTCTCGAGAATTTAGTCAAAAATCGAGGTAGACTAGATGAAAATTTAGAGTCTGAAAAATAGGGAAAGAGGGACACATTTTAGCTTGGACATTTTAAGATAGATAGTACTAGAAAAGGATGGTGGAGGAAATCCTGGGGATTTGACCTAGAATTTTGGATGTTTAACAATTGGCGTATTAGGGCCTATGAGTTGAAAATATTGTCGCATATGGGCCATCTCTTCCCCTGAGGGATTCACACTAAGGAAAGGCGAGGCCATTTGCTAGGATTCTTGAAGAAAATGAAAAGGTAGGTAAGGAAATGAGTATGAAAAAATATGTAGAGAAGTTTGAACTGGATAGGTGATGAAGGAAAGGATTTAATAGAAATATTAAATAGGCATGGTGGTGACATTGATGTGGAAAACAAAATCATTCCATTATTAATTCCATATCGATTTTTTATTTTTAGTACGTGCAAAATTTAAATAAATATTAAATTTTTATGGGGATTGTGTCATCGAAGAAGGATTAACCACCCTCGCAATTTGAGAATGTCTCCTCACATTAATATTTCTAGCCACATCATGATTGTACACATGTGAAAAATTTTAAGTGTTAAATATGATATGACTTGGAAAATATCTAGCAATGTCATAAAATGATGTACACAAGACACGGTGGAAATTGGTGAATATTTGAGAAAATTCATTTGTGATATCATGGAAACCTAAGGAAGTTGGAAGAAAAAAAACTTAGTCTGGGTAATTGAGGAGTATAACCTAAAACCATAAAAAGGATAAGATGATCTACATATGGAAGAAGATAAAAGAGAAAGAAAGAGAGGAGGAATTTTATATAGAAGGGAAAGGGAGTGAAAAGGTTGGTGTGAAGCTCGTTGGAGAGAAAATTTTTTTGGGATTCATAGTGGCATTGCGAAGAAGGAAAAAGGATTGATCATGATGAAGGTTTTTCTCTGTGTAAACCAGTTATCGGGAATTTTGTTAAGATGATTGCATATTGTATAGTCATTAATAGACTTTGAGAGCATCAATATATGTTTCCCTTATCTTTTCCTATGTTTAATGGTTTGTATCTGATAAATTTGTCTGAATTCATGTTGATTCTCTTTGTTTTTGTCACAAAATGATGTTGGGTGGGAATGATATGTGTCTTTTGTTATAATTCTTTATGGGTCATGACTATAATTTGATTCGAACATATCCCGCGCTCACTTGGATCTTGTCTAGGAAAGGTGTAAGTATCTGATGTTTTTGGGGTACCTAAAAGCCTCATTTATAGAGCCTATAAAAATATCCTGCAGATTGAGTAGGATTTGGGGTATAACTTGTAATTTATTGGGGGTCCCTTGATCTAGACTATTTAGCATGATCTCACATACTAGGATCTTGTCTCAGGTGTACTGAGATGGATTGTAGGGAATTTAGACATTGATTTTCCTAGAGCTTTCCTTGCATGCATTTTTATTTTTGAAGGGATCTTTCATCTCCCTTGCTAGCATTCACGCAGTGACACGAAAATACAACGGTTGAGTTTTTTTCTCTCTTACTTCCCATCATTCCTTTCCATGGCTCTTTTCCCCCTTTTTCCCTTTCTATTCTCTAGAAGTTCCCTCCATCCTCACTAAAAAATGAGACAACTTTACAATAAAACCATGACTCATCTCACAAGCTTTAGATTGCTTTGTGTATACAAACTGACCCGCCCAAAGAACACATTATTAACTTGATATAACCATATTATTCTCACATCCGACTCAAATTCCTTTATTATTTATTTGATCACTAAAATTTGGGAGAAAAGGTCTTGGGTCAGATTTATTCTTTGCCTTCGCAAGGCGTCGGGTTCCTAGGTGTTCTACAATGTTTTGTGACCACTCTCTTGAGTGAGTGTTGTATTTAGTGGCTGCTCCTAGCCCTAATTTTCCCCTCTAGAGTTCCTGTGAGTACCTTTCGACTCAACACACCAACCTCCGTATTCCCTAGACTTCTCTCCTGGGTCCTCTCACCCTAACTTGGGCACAAAGTCAAAAGTAGCGGGGACCATAGCCACACCCTTTGTCTAGGTGCCTCCCCACCACCCCCTCGGGAAGGGTGGGTGGGAGACTAGAAGGATACCATTCCCTTGGCTAAAAATGACACATATCAAGGGTCTCCTTCAGATTCCTAACATCTCCACCGTGATTCCTCCTTCCCTCGAGGTGTATTTTAGGAGCTAACACCTTCTCTCGGTGCCACTCTGGGAAGAAACTTCTTGGGTACACATCTGGTTTCTTGATTTTGACATTCTATTGTGGATTCTCATGGTATATGTAAATTTGAATTGATTCATATTTTTTTTTTGTGATGTCATGTGGTTCATTTTTCTAGAGGTTTTACTCTAGTGGAAAATTTATTGTCCTTTTGGTTGTAGTAGACCAGTGGTGTTTTCCATTTTGACAAGGTTTGACTAAATATATGTTTTGTTTCAGTTTTATGTGGTGATTACCATTGTGCCATTTGATTTCTACATAGTAAGGGTGTATTTGTAAGAGTTATTTTCTTGTGAGATGTTCCATGGGTATTATGAGGGTAATGAGGGTTTTCGTCCTTCTAAAGCTCCTTTTAGACCACATTTATTCAAACCCTTGAATTTTGATAAAATATGTGGATACCCTCATTAGATCCCCACTAGGATTAGGCTCAAACTACCCATATTTCAAGGATATTATAATACCCCTGTGGAACAACACCTTGCCATGTTTGAGGGAGTGATGCATGAATACCAGGTGAGATATGAAGATATTTTTATGAGGCTATTTGTGTAAACACTACAAGGAGATGCTAGAGACAGTTTAATTCTTTACCTTAAAGTTTTGTTCATTCATGGATAGAAATGGTAACCTTATTTGTAGAACAATTTAGTGATGATCCGACTTCTTTATTTTGTGAATACGATGAAAACACATTACATTTGGGGGAAGGAAGAGGGTTCATATACTTCAAAACTGAATAAAATGATATGGAAATTCAAGTGTCGAGTTATTAAGGTACCATTGGATGATTGTATTAATCGAGTGATCGGGATGAATATGCTTGTGTGTGGTGTAACATTTATTTTATCCTCCATGCGTCTTGTGTTAAGGATAATGTGCCTAATGTTGATAATGAGGATTGGACATTAAAGGGAAGGATATATTGCATGGGTCCCCAAATCAATGCGGTAGGGTGTCTTCTACTAACTTTATACATGCCCGATCAATTAGTGAGTTTTTGGATTTTCTCTCTAAAGTATGCTTGAAATTATCTAAATGTTTTAGTACATTTGTTTCATACATAGGCTATAATTCCTTTGATCACAACCTTATTCTAGTAAAAATGAAATAACTGCTAAATATAATGGGAGTATCCCCTCAATGGAAGACATATGTGTTTTTCTTAATACAATAGTGGAGCATGAGAGAAATATCAGACTATTGTGTGAGTTTCCAGGAAACCAAAATGTTGATAAGTTGATATCCCTGAACTCTCTTGAAAATTGTGCAATGACCTTGGTTAAGAGGGAGGACTCTTTACATAATGGTGTTGAAAACATAGTGTGTGTTAGTTAATTCCATGAGGTGAGTAATTTTATTTTGATCTCTAAATATTTCGATAATGAAGTGCTTATGAAACAAGGGATACATGTTAGTTCTTCCTTTTTGACAAATGAGATTGAGATTTGTAGGGAGATTGGTGTCAAATCCCCATTTTTCAAGGAAAATGTAATAGAAGTAGATGATTTCTATTCAGAAATAGGTATGACATATACTAACAAGGAAACATGTGATGACCATTCTCTTGATTCATATGCCATGTTTAAAAAGGGTTGGATGAATGGAGATTTTTCTACCTTGGAGAATGATTGGTTCATCAAACACTTTGAGGAATGAATGTAGTTCATCGAACTGATGTATTAAAAGTTGTGTGGTGGAGAAGTAGTTGTGAATGAATGGGATGTCTATAGGGGGCATAGTAGATTTACACACTTGAATGAAAGCATATGCTTGTTTTTACAAGATGAGGGGTTCTTAATCGATGGTGATACATTGGTGACACGTTTTTTACTTAAAGTGATTGTGATCATTACCTCTAAGAGTGGCATAGTAACATGTGTATCTGGATGAAACAAAGATGCATTATATGGGATCCCAAAGTGGGCTTTATTGGAATTTTTTAGGTCCTCGGACCCCAATGGCTTAATTATAAAGTGTATAGTGGTTTGCTTTGTCCTTTTGGTGTTTTTTGTTGGTGTTTTGGTTGTTTTTTCTCTCTTGGTGGTGACTTTTAGTTTTGAAAATTATCTATTGACTCTATTTCCCAATGGTTTTATGATTTATATCCTTCTTCCAAAGCATTACTTACGGCATTCTTTCGACACTCACATGGGGATTCCATCCTCAAGTTAGAACCGATGTTGGTACCCAAATATGTTTGTCCTAATTTTGGCCATTTTTGTTTATTAAAAAATTTCTCAAAGAAGATGGACCAATATGGGAATCAATTTCTATATCTTTTCCTTAGGATATCATAATCCTTGCAAATGAATGTATGATTTTGTAGTTGGTTCTATCTTTTCCATGGGTAGGCCTTGAAAGTTTCTGGTATATCATAGGCTAATTTAGTAATATAAGGTCAGGATTTCATGAGTGTTTGGCCAAAGTGAAAAGGGAATAAATAAAACTTAACCCGAATCTCGAGAGGCTAGCTATTTTCGGAACTATGTGACAAAAGTTTCTAAACAAATTATGAGAGCTCCTCTAACAATGAATCATTTATTTCCTCCCTTCAAAAAAAAGAAGGATGAATTTTTTTACTTCCAAGCCATATCCAGAATAATCAAAGGACGTATTTTCCCGACCTCCAATAAGAGGCCTTTATTAGATCATTTTAACTAAGTTACATTACGGGACCCAAAGTGCCCAATGTACTTGAGCTTGGACTTGATAAATTTTGTTCAGACCCGACATGCTAACTTGAAATTAATAAGGAGTAAAATCAAAGGTGTGATGTCACCTAGTTTGTAAAGATGACGAGAATGATGAAGACAACTTTCTCCTTGCCCGATTTATGCGGTTAAATGTGATGCATTAAGATAGGGTCAAATGTAATGTTTTCTTCGAGGATGTTCCTATTGATTAAGATAGGAAAACAAGAAAATGTGAAAGTATACTTGAAAGTGAATAACAGCTACACATACATAGAATAACAATATGAAGCAAAGTTTATAGTAACAAAATGGGGTTCTATTTATGGGTCCCCATCCCTCTGCTATTTAGTATTGAATGAACAAAATGATACAACTAGATACATTTAATAGATACATTTTTATGGTGGTAGCAAGGTTAGGTTTCCATTTCATTAGGCACATAGGGAACACCCTTTAGGAATTTTTCTCGATTCGAATAAAGTCATCATGTGCATCCGCACCGAACACAAATTATATGGTTCTTACGAAGCCTTTGATATTATTTTCTCATGCAACACAGAGATGCTTACCCTCACTGTTAAAAATATCCACCAACTCCCTCCTCCACTCAGTGTGTTTTCCCATTTAGGAAAAGTGAGTCCACCTCTGTTTTATGACTTGGGAGGTTGGCCTCTCTTCGAGACAAGCCTCAGGATGGGAATGAATCCAATAGTTGAGACACCTAGAAGGGCACAAATATTCTAAGATGAGACCATTTATAGCCTAACCAATTCTTGAACATCTTCCATGGTAGACTCTAGGGCAGCCAACCTCTCCTCCAATCCACTTGCGTAACCACCTAATGAATAACTTTAATTAGTTTACTCTTAGGTTTGAGTGGAGAATTGGAGCACTATTTCCAGAAGGGAGAGGGCATATTAAGCCTTCATCATGTGTCAGTTGTTATCATGAACACACACGTAATGATGAGACCAATGATTCCTCAAATCCTTGGAATTCAATCAAAAATCTAGGTGATCAGATGAAAATGTAGAGTCATAAAAACATGGAAAGAGGGATACATTTTGGCCAAGTGGTTTATGAAAGATAGTAATGGAAACTACTGGTAGAGGCAATCCTAGGGATTTTTCTTGGCATTTGGTATGCTAAGTACACAGTGGATTAGGCCCTCATTATGCCTTATGAGTTAAAAATATTGGCCCATATGGGCCAGATCTTCCCTTGAGGGATTTTCACTAAGGAACAACGAGGAAATTTGTTGGGATTCTTGAAGAAAATGCAAAGGAAGCTAAGGAAATGAGTATGAAAAATTTGTAGATAAGTTTGAATTGGATAGGTGACAAAGGAAAGGAGTTGATAGACCACTTAAATAGGCATGGTGGTGGCATTGATGTGGAAAATAAAATCATTCCATTATTAATGCCATATCAATTTTTGATTTTTGGTATGTGAAGAATTTAAATAAAGATTAAATTGTTTATGGGGATTGTGTTTCCGGAGAAGGATTAACTACTGCACAATTTGAGAATGTCTCATCACATTAATATTTCTATCCATATCATGATTTTACAGATGTGAAAATTTTTAAGTTTTAAATGTGATATGACCTAGAAAATAGCTGGTTATGTCATCAAATGACATACACAAGACATGGTGGAAATCGACGCAATTAACGAATGTTTGAGAAAATTTGTTTGTGGTTTCATGGAGGCCCAAGGAAGTTGGTAGAAATAATAGTTATTCTAGGTATCTTAAGAATATTCCTAAAACACTAAAAAGGATAAGATGATCTATATATGGAAGAAGGAAAAAGATAAAGGAAAAGAGGAGGAATTTTTCCTAGAAGGGGGTGAAAAGGTTGGTAGGAAGGTCCTTAGGGAGAAATTTTTTGTGGGAGTTCGTAGTGACATTGCGAACTAGGAAAAATAATTGATCATGATGAAGGTTTTTTTCTCTGTGTAAACCAGTTATTGGGAATTTGTGTTAAGATGATTACATATTGTATAGTCATTAAAAAACTTTGAGAGCATCAATATATGTTTCCCTTGTCTTTTCCTATGTTTAATGGTTTATATCTGATAAATTTGTTTGAATTCATGTTGATTCTCTTTGTTTTTTCACAAAATGATGTTGGGTGGGAATTATATGTGTCTTTTATTATAATTCTTTGTGGGTCATGACTATAATTTGATTCTGAACATATCCCGCGCTCGCTTAGATCTCATCTAGGAAAGGTGTAAGTATTTGATGTTTTATGGGGGTACCTGAAAGCCTCATTTCTAGAGCCTGTAAAAATATCCCTGTAGACCGAGTAGGGTTTGGGGGTATAACTTGTAATTTCTTGGGGTCCCTTGATCTAGACTATTTTTTATGATCTCACATACTAGGATCTTTCCTCAAGTGTCCTAAGCTAGATTTTAGGGAATTTAGACACTAATTTTCTTGGATCTTTCCTTGCATGTAGTTTTCTTTTTTGAAGGGCTCTTTCATCTCCCTTCCTAGCATTCACATAGTGACATGAAAAGACAACGATTGGGTTTCGACTCTCTTACTTCCCATCATTCCTTTCCATGTTTTCCCCCTCTTTTCCCCTTTCTTTTCTCTAGAAGTTCCCTCCATCCTCACTAAAAATCATACAACTTTGTAATAAAACCATAACTCATCGTGTGGACTTTAGATTGCTTTGTTTATACCAAAATGACCCGCTCGAGAGAACACACTATTAACTTGATATAACCATCTTATTCTCACATCTGAGTCAAAGTAATTTATTATTTATTTGATCACCAAACTTTAGGAGAAAAGGTCTTGGGTCAGATTTATACTTACCCTCTGCAATCTACGTCGGGTCCCTGGGTGTTTGCAACATTTTGTGACAACTCTCTCAAGTGTGCATTGTATTTTGGTGCACTGGCCCTAATTTTACCCTTTGGAATTCTCAGATTACTTATCTAACTTTATGCTCCAACCTCCATATTCCCCTAACAACTCTCTCAAGTCTGCTCACCCGGCTTGGGTGCGCTTAAAAGAAGCGCGACCACAACCATACCCTTTTCCTGGGTGCCTCCCCACCACCCCCTCGGGAAGGGTGGGTAGGTGACTAGAAGGATACCTTTCCCCAGCCTACAAAATGAAACAACCGAGGGTATCCTTTGGCCACTGGCCTCTCCACTGTGAGTCCCCCTTCCCCATGGGGTACAAGTTCCAAAATCCAACAAATTCATTTTCAGCTATTGAATTTCCCTTCAAACATTTTCAATTCTAGAGAAAATAAATGTAAGATCATTTTTTTCCTTTAGCTATTTTTTGTAGATATCCTTAGACAACATCTGGTTTTAACATTCTTTATGATTAAATGGTGAGTACTGAATTGACCCTCATCATTTTTGGCACTATTGATGGGGACGAGATATCATTAGGGGTAAGTCACTAAGTTAATATTAGGGAGAATATTTTTTAAGTTTATGTTGGTTTCTCAAATGTGCACCCACGTATCGGATCTCGAAAGGGTGTTTGAGACCACAATGGAACTGTCCCCAAGTTGTGGGACCTTTCACACTTGGGATAGATCTTTGGAGAAGGTTGGTTCCTCTACCTACCTCTAACGCTATGATACTCCTAATGTTGAAAGAAAATCCTAGACTAAACATGCCAAGGGACCAGTGATAGAAGGATGTGCAAAAAGGGGAAATCCTAAGCTAAGGAAGGAGATAGCACCAGAAGGAAAGGGTTGATCTCTCTCCACGAGCGGTAAAGAAAACAGAGGGGTCACGAGAAAAGAGGGAAGATGGTGTGCACCATAGATCAACACACATGGGCTCAACCTTCTAGCGCACACAACATATGAACATGGGGATTGCAAGTAGAGGAATATGCATAGCATGCCAGAAAATGCAAAAGAGAGGTGAGATGCAATAAAAATGAGAAAGGGAAGACAAAGTTCCATAAAACATTATTTTATTGCTTAAGGGACACACAATTATTTACATTCACAATAGGAGGTGAGAATGCATTACGGAGACCACACTAAGCTCCTCACGAGACTTGTAGGAAGTCAGCCACCATTTTGGCATGGTGTTGTTACAACAAAGAGGGATGATTTTTACAAAGCAGAACTCTACTATTTATAGAAGAAGAATGGGAGAAGAGAAGGAGAAAGGGAGGGAAACTCGGGTTCAAATCTTTAACCAGCAATAGCCAGCGATAAATGCCTCGTAAATCCACCCGCAATGCTATCAGATGTGCTTCCCCATGTCTGTTTGGCATGTGGAAGAAGGAAGAAAGTAAGATTTGATTAAATCTAGTGGTTGAGGTTTATTGGATGTATGCATTGATGAGCTGAGAGACATTTCCCTATTTTTCACCTAACAAATCCCGCCTATATTTGAATTTGAATAGTCCAATGTGTAGCTTGTATGAGAAAATTTCTGACAAGTCTAGGCATGCGTCGATCTAAGCTCTGTAGAAAAATATATGGCTGTCAAAAGATGTGAGAGTCATCGGCGCACGTAAGACACATGGCGCGCATGGGTTAGATGAAATGATGGCCAAGTGTTCATTTGTTTTGTCTTTTTTTCCATGTGTCATACACTAGTTAGTTGTCTAGATTCGGCACCTTATTGGCACACTCTAATAGGTTACATGTAGCCCACTCAAGTCTAAAAAAAGATGACTTGGCATAGAAGGGCGCAAGGCACGAAAGCAAGAAGCAAGAGAGAAAAAGGGAAATAGAGGGGAGGTGCACGTGTGAGGAAGGAATACTTGCAGAATGAAAGTATGGAAACAAGAAAAAAGTATTCAACTAAAGGAAGGCATTTGGAGGAAGAAAGAAAATAGGGCGCATGAAGGAAATGAGTCTATGTAAGTGTGCAAAAGGAATGTCAAGGACTTAGCTGATTGGAAGGTAAGTCTGCAGAGGTGTGCACAAGGAGTGCATGACGAGATAGGAGAGAAAGTGGGTGCGCAGGAGGAAGGAACACAAGGGAAGTGGAAGGGGATAGAAGAATGCAAAAGGGAGTAGGAAGGTGCACAAGGGTGTGTAGAGGAACTATAACTATGCCAAGGTTTCAAAAGAACAATCTTGAGTGTGCATAACCTGAAATGTGAAACATCAAAGTCAGGATAAAAATATAAGTTTCCATTTAGAAATATTTTTCCATAACTCTTTCTTTCGAAATAAAAGACCTTGTAGTGACAACAATATTATTTTTGTGCTTTGGAGTATGTGGAACATGAACTTCTTACAAAATCTTAACTTAGAGGAGATATTTGTTTAACAGTTCTTTTTGGCATTAGTTTTAAGTTTTCTCTTCTTAGTTAAATGCTTGAGCTTAGTGAGAGAAATTCTATAAGTTTTCATTCCTTCAGATGATATAAAAAGTATCTGTAGTGACATCAAGTAACTTTCAAGATATTTGAGTGAATGGAACATGAATCTCTTACAAATCCTTAGTTTAGATTAGAAGTTTATTTATTTCCATAGGATTAGAGATTAATGGAAGATTGACCAAAAACAAACCCCCAAAATAAGCCTTATGCCGGATAATAAATATTACATGGGAATATCTTCTCATTCATGTCCATGTAGGGGTGAATAAACATAAAGAACTAGTTTTTGTATACCAAGAGATGGCAAGCCTTGTTAGGAAATAAGGGATAAAATATGTGGAACAATCCCTCACATAATCGCAACAATAGGAACTAATATGTAGAAAATATTACAGATCTGAAATAAAAATGCCGAATAAAAATAACACAACATAAAGAGACAATATTTAACATGATTCACCTAATTTGGGCTACGTCCACCAAGAATCACTTGCTCAGATTTTATTACAAGCCACCGCTCTCTCGTCACAATATCCAGATTTGTTTAGAGCTATGCTCAACAAACCCTATAGAATTCACACCTAAATTTAGACACATCTACAATGTTACATTACATTCCTACCATATGCATAAAACCACATAAGTAGATAACTACTTAAGCAGTTTTACAAAACCATGGGTATTAAAACCATGGGCCAAAACTATCCAAAAAACCTATGGGTCAAAGATCCCACCCATATGAGAAAATCATGTTTCCCGGTATATCGGGAACGTTTTATGGCCAAAACAACCCCAGCGAGACAATTGTGGAAAGTGTATAGTACTCTTAGTGTACAATCTTCAACACTTTCACACATGAAAATAGGCTCCACAACCTAAAAACATCATATCTACAATTGAAGAGCTATACAGAGGAAGAAAAATACCTACCAAGTTCATTATTACGAGAGATGAAAAAGAAGATATCATATTGAATGTTTTTGCTAAAAGAAAATGGATTGCATTCATTGATTATAAATCATGCAAGTTTTTGTCAACATGCAACTACCACTTTTGTTTTGACTCTAGATACCGAAGGAAAATAAAACAATTTTTAGAACAAAGAGATCTCAACCACGGGTTCACAAGAAGCTAAGGATGTGGATATCAACAACTACATGGATGATCAAGAAGTGCAATAAAAATTAAAAAGGAAAGAGTTGAAAACCAAAAATGGCCATTATTTTCTAAAATAAGAAAAGAGTTGAAAACTAGGAAATGGTATAACTTTTTTAAAAAACAAGATATAGTTGAAAACCAATATATAGTGGCTCTTTTAAAAAAATAGGGAAAGTAGAAAACCAGAAAATGGCTATTGTGCTCATAAAGAAATTTTCCATGCTATAAAAAAGTTAACACCTAGTAGCTTCGAGCATTCAATCAAACCCATTATAGAACCATCAAGATAAGAGCTTATGAGAAACAACTTCTTCAATGCATGAACAATCTCAAATCAAATGCTAAGCTATTTATTACTCTCTAGATTGCTAATCTAACAAATGAACCTATTTAGATCACTTTAGCAGTAAAAATGGATTGGATCCTCAAGATTTGAAGATGCAATCTCACCAAAACATGGCTATAAGGCCATTTTTGGATCTTCCCATGCTCTTCAATTTGGTAGAATGGATGCAAGATGGAGAAGCTATTTCCTTCAATGAAGAATGGATCAAGATAAAAATGAATATAGTTTATCCCATGGAAAATAAGGTGTAAGAATAAAGGTATGGGGAGGGTTTGTTATATAGATTTCCTAAAGAGGCAAGGATAGCAAATTGATGAATGTGAGATAAACCCCAAAGAGGAAATATAAAGGCCATGTATGTTTAATAAAGTATGTGCACTTTGTGGGAGTTGAAAGGGGGTTTAATTAATCAAAGGTGATTAATTAATAGAAGGGGTATGCCTATAGAGGCTTATTAGAAGAATGTTAGTATGATTCGAGATATTTTAAGAGAGGAAATGGTTCAATAAATGATGATTTATTGATTTAGATTAGTGGTCGTAATTAATTAAAAATAATTAATTGACCTAGGTAGAAGTGGACATTAATTAACGAAAGGTCGTTAATTGACATCCTAAGTGATATGAGGGCTAATTAATTAGTGAAATGTAATTATTTAACGATGGTAGATGGATAATGGCGGTTTATTGGTGAAGTGTTATCAAATTACGGGAAAGAGGATCGTTAGTGCAATTTACGTATTTAAAATTGATTAATCAAATTTGTGGTGTCTATAGATACTTTTCCCAATTGTAATAAAATATCTTCAATAAAATTTTCTATTTCTTTCAGATTTATAGGGTTGGAGTCTTTTGAAGCTGATTTTCTATTTCTTAAAATCTACAAATTTTGAGTCTTTTGAAGTTGGTTTTCTATTTCTTCATATCTATAGAGTTGGATTCTTTTGAAGCTGATTTGCTATTTCTTCATATCTACAAAGTTGGAGTCCTTTAAAGCTGATTTTTTATTTGTTCAGATCTATAAAATTGGAGTCCTTTGAAGCTAAAAAATTGGTGTTGCAAGTAAAGGAGTTGAATTTCTTTACTGTTTTCTCTAACATTATAGAAATGAAGGTTATGCAACAAGAAGAAAGCATGGATAAATTCAAGATATGGTCTAGGTATCTTCTATCATTTTATTCTTAGATAAAGTTATTAGTTGTTTTGATTATAGTGTAGACACCAAATTTGGGTGACAATCCCTCTAGCCCCTTCAATTAAATAATTAGACACATACACCTATTCATGACCCTTCTACACATTAGTATCTATTTAATTACCCATAATTAAATTAATCCTCATCCTCACACCATTATTTATTTTAATTACCTTATTTGAACTAATTTCCATCTCACTAAGCCACCTCACCTTTCCATCTCATCCTCGACCTATTCCTAGCCTATTAATGAACCTAGACAAAGTCCCCACTTATCCTAACCAACTAGGAATATTTCCAACTCTAAATATTCATGACCATTTAATCCTCTAACTAATTCCAAACTCTAATTTACACCATTCAACACTCCAGACCTAGACTAAGCCAAAGATAACGCCAAATTTGGGAGAAAAAACCTATTTTTGGAAAGCTAGACCAATTTTCCTTAACTAACATCGGTTATTCCTTGGCCGATGATAGTCCCCTAACCATCATCGAGTTAGGTTAAATAAAATCTCTTAACTCATTGATCGGGTTCTAAATCTTTTCATCTGGCTTTGCGATCTAGAATTCTTGTTCATGAGTTCTCCAATCACTTTACGACATACCAAAGATCCTCACTACATTTAGAGATCATACTAACAATCCACCGATTGATCTAGAGCTACAATGCACTCTCCAGAAGCACCGTTCCTTCCAAATTTTCTTGCATTCATTCGGGACCACCTTTCTTAACAACCATCACCTCCATCTAGTTTCTACGTACATACAACAAGTAACTATTGTTTATTCCTTGTAATTTTCAATAGATTAGTTTTTTATTAGCTATCTATTTCATTTCTTATTCTACCTCACCTGGATCTCTCCTGTACCACCTCCACCTAAATATCTTCCAGTTTACCCACCATAACTTGCCAAAATTTCTATATTTCTACCTCTGAGTCCTTAGAATAATCCCACAAAATCACCTAAAATCCCCTCACTCTCTATGCAATCACAGAGAGTTCCCAAAACCCCCATTTTTAGGCCTTAGATACTTTTAACAGTGACCGTCATTGGTCACCTTAACCATTACTGGTCCCCATTTATCCACACGGATGTTGGGTAGCCCACCAACATCGATCTAACCTTAACTGGAGTCAGTCACTAGTTTGGCCCTAGAGGCCAAACCCCACACTCCCATTTTAAAAATATTAACCAAAAAAACTAAAAACCCATCCATACTACCCCCATTACCCTCTAAATTCACTTTACCACCTAATTACAATAGCTTTCACCCTTCCCATACCCAATATCACCCAATTTTCAACAAAACTTCAAATTCATTTTGAAATACAAATTCTACATTTTTCTACCTCAATTTTCACTAAAAACACAAATAGATTTCCAATCCTACCTCTACACACCTCCATCTCTATGGTGGGATGTCTAGTCTCTGAACTGGAGGCCCTCCGGCACCCTCTCCTACCTCCACCATGTCTCAATCAAACTCTCATATCTCGACGAATCGAATCCCTCATATCAATCTCGCAGGGCCCACTACCCTCTAATCTTCCACTACAAGTTAGCGAAATCGATACCCTGCATCCCTCTATCATTTTTCTCCTCTAAATACTATCTCCTATCATTTTCCACAAATAGAAAGTTACAAATGAATCCATTTTATGTGGATTTTTACTTTTTATCCCCAAATCGACTTGACCAACATTTGTTTTGCGCCTTAGTAGACCGATATTGGTTATCTCTTACCGGTGTTGGTTCACCCTTAACCAAATGTCACCACCATGCCAACCCACTTATACCTAATTTACCCAAAATTTTGATGCCAAATACCAATTTCTTGCAACCCAAGCCTCACCCTAGCCCTATAACCCCACCTAATTGCCATATTACCTCACACCTAACCTCAATATCATTTAGGGCATGTTTTTTTCCTATACCTCACCTTATGCACGACCTCACATATACACCCATCCCAAACCCACCCATTAGACACTTGAATTATTTTACTCACTATACCTTGCGATGACACTACTTGTGTTGTTTAACCTACCAACATTGCCTTGCCTTACGCCATGATGTTTATCTTGACCAAACCAAACCTATTGGTGCTTTAGAACACACATAATGCCCATTCGTACCTAGCCTCATTGTGTTTCCAAAACCATATCCTCTACCTTGGATACCTAGACCATATCAACCTTGTTTGGAAAAAATATTTACCTTTGATGATGTAGAGTTTGTGATCTCTTCATCCTAGTGTCTTATCACATTTTATACATGTGTGTGTGTGTGTGTTTGAATTCCCCACATATTACCCGTTGGTGTGGGTGGCATTTCCATCACCTCTTATTTATTTATTGGGTGTATTTCCACCTCACCAGGTGAGTCATCTCACTTAGGTGAGATCATAGGTCTTAGGTGTCATATTAGTTATGACAAATTCTCTTACAGAATCTGTCATATGTGTAAGTTGCATCATAGGAGTTACATTCCCATTTGGGAAAGTAACTCCTCTTCTCCATTATGGAGGAATCTTTTCTTACATGGGAGTTACACATTTACTCCCCTATATGTACCCACCTTTCCTGATCTATGAACATGGAGTATGGGCCTCTTTTGATCCATTTTCCCTCAATGCATGCACATTGATTTTCGGGTGAGTTCTTGCTTTGATCTTGAAGCTACGTTGTTTTCGTGGTTGAGTGCAACGTGTCGATGCTCACGAATTCCCTCTAGATCTTCGTCATTCCTACGACATGGTATCAGAGCTTGGGGATTGGAATCATGTCACTCACTTTAGTTGTTTACTACTCACTACCTTGTAGTTTCATGTGCAAGATCTCAACTTACTTTGTGCTCTACTTGCATTTTCAAGGTTACATGTACTTGGTTTTATGTCGGTGTGTGTTTTCCTCACTAGTATTTTTAGTGTTTAGGTTTATGCTAAAATCCCAGTTTTGAGGTGTAAATTCTTTTGAGTTTTGAAGGGTTAGAAGAGCCAATCTGGGGCTAGTTGGGAACCGAGCTGTCCCTAGCTCGTTATTCACTTCCCACGAGTTTTCCTTAGCTAGTTGTTTCAACTCGCTGGTCAGTTTTGCATTGGTTGTTCATTGGATCGACACTCTCACCATTTGCATTACAAACCGACTCAAGCACTAACTTTTTGGGATCTCACACTTTGTCTTGGATCAAATCAGGTTGCTCATTCTTGCATTGAACTACATGTTCGAGGTCTACTTCTACGTGAACATGATTTTCACCACTTAGGTTTTTCTTCCAAAAGGTTATTTTGTGGTCTAACATCGTCTCATTGCATCTACTCGGCCTCGTGCTTCTCTAGATGCTTCTTCATGGATGTTTATGCACCGGTCTACAGCTCGGGATTACTTTTGGTTTAAACACTGTAGGCTCGGTTGACCTGGTTTGTGTTTGCACTATTGCTCACTACCCGACATGTTCCTTCTACTACTCACATATCTAGTTGTTGCTTTGGCTTGGGGCTCCATTTCTAGTTCAAACGTGTGTGCTTTGGAATTGTTCATTGTTCATTCAACTTGAGCATGTTGCTTTGGTATCTTTCCATTCGAATCATATTACCGTGCCCCCTGAGTTTGCTTGGCCCTTGGTTCATTGTTTGTTGTGACTGTGTTATAGTGGTTTACTCCCACAACCATTACCTATTCTGCCAAGTCATGAAATCTCTTCTTGTGTCCGTTACATAGCTCAACTTGGTCAACAAACTCTGGCACGTGGATTTGGCTCAGAGTTTTTGGCAAAACGTGGGATCACTCATCGTCGGCATGGATAGCTCTAGCTCCCACTCCCTACTCGAGCTTGTCCAGCATTGATTTCTTCCCAGACTCGGTGTAGCATCTCTGATAAACTCTGCTCAACCGTTATTGTTGGAGCACTACAACAGATTCCACCTCAAATCAAGCACGTGTCCTTCGACCACCTCTGTAGCCTTGGACATTTCTTCCACCACATGGCTTGACAACGTGGGCCCCCTCTTCCCTTTTAGAATTTTTTGCAGGTTAAAACAATCCCTATTTTTAATGTTTTGAGGTAAAAACATTCCTTGTATGGCATTGTAATAATTTATGGGTTCTAATTTTTCTTGTTTCATGCCCTTCCTACGTGTGTCGAAGACGGAGGGCGAGGTCCGGGGTTGGCAGGAGGCTAATCCCCTCGCAAGAAAAACAAACCCTACTTGAAATTTGATGCCATTTCCAATGAGTACCCACACGACACCCTTTGCACCCATTTCAGGCATTTTTAATGTGTTTGCAACATTTATTGACATTTTCCATCAGTTGCGGGAATCGTATTTATGCTATAACTTTTGACTCGCTGCTCATTTTTTAGTGCTTCTTTAGTCAAAGTTGCATGATTTTTCACACATTACGTGATGAAATTATCATTTTTGTAAATACACTACTTTATAAAGTGCCACATTTTAAGGGGTTGACTAGTACACGTAGACGCATTATTGGCCGAGTTTGTCATCTTGCTTTTGTGAACCTTGCACTTTTGATTCCACATCATGGAGAGTTCTCTTTCCAGACTTGAGTGTCATAAAATTGCTTTACAACCTCCGCCATGTCTCACTAGGAGAGGGAACTATTCAGGTTGGTGTGCTTCGTGGAATGTTACTTTACTCACAAGGGTCTTTCACCTTTCTTACTTGGGCCCGTTCCTACACCCATTGATCATCATCATCCGGAGGACTTCCTTGACACTTGTGACAATGTTTTTGGTCACTTGATGATGCATGTCTCCAGATATCTCTAGTTTCATGTGCGACTGAGATCCACCCCACCGTGTGCGAAGCATTCTTCGGTATCTCTATGGAGACCCTTCACATACTTCTGCAATTGTTGCTGCTACTGATTTAGTTGTCTCCTCTATTTCTTCATGTGATGATAGTTCCACGAGACATAGGCTCACTTGGTTTTACTTCGATGACGATGATTTTGCATCCATTCGATGTCGAAGAGTACTACAGAGGACTTATCTCCTCTTTCTCTCACTATTCCGCAGAGTGTTGACACTTCCCACATCTCATCAGATATCAAGTAGTATCCTATTTAGTCTTATACAATCATCACACTCACCTCCTTTCCACTTCCAAAGTGTGTGAGGCCCCTTCCAGATCCTCTACCTTCATTGGATGACTCATACCTATCGACGACATCGCTCTTCTCGTTTGTTGAGCCCCCTCATTGGGAAGAGTATATGCCCGATTTGTGTCGTCTTTTCACAGAGTCCACTTTTGATGCTATATATGTTCCTCATCTATCTATAGGTATTTTAGAGGAGTTCATCATCTCCATTGTTGGGAGTGCCCCTTATGGGACTCTTATCACTTCCACTTTTCCGGAGTTCTTCATTGATCCACCCTTGCTTGTGGATCCCTTTTCTATTTTGGGGGATGTTTTGTTGCCTTCACATCAGTTGGACATCATTTCTACCGGTGTTCACTCTTCATACTCTAACAGTTCCACATTTATGACATTACCTTTGGTTCCTTGGCACTCATTTGCTAGACCTATGTCACACTTTCATGGACCAAACTTAGAGTTCTTCGTGCTACTACCTTCGGTTTCCTTCGTGGAGTGGGTAGACTTCCAGCACGTCATTTCGTCCTTCCTAAGGGTAGGCACATAGTTTGGTGTGGATGGCTCTTCTTCAGTCCAGAGGCAGAGGATCTCGTCATCGACATTCTTTTAGGAGACCTCCTAGAGCTGCAGAGTTCAGATCCATCCATGGAATCTTCTGCATTCCTCTCATCTCCCTCTTCTTCTCTCTTCTTCTTCTTTTCGAGAGATTTCCCCTTTGTACATGGGTACCTTTACAGGCTCATTTGTGGTTGGGACCCATCTTTGGCATATTTCTTAGATTAGAGAGTGGACTTGTCTCTCTTTTGGGGGAGTTTTTCCCACTGGGTTTTCTCCTTTTACTCCACTTTTTGAGAGTTTCTTATACATGGGTACCTCATTAGGCTTTGTGTCAGGACCCATTTCTCATTTCGACTTGCCGCCTCATCCTAAGTTACGATGAAGGGGGGGTGTTGGTGTGGGTGGAATTTCCTTCACCTCTTATTTATTTATTAGGTGTATTGCCACCTCACCAGGTGAGTCATCTCACTTAGGTGAGATCATAGGTCTTAGGTGTCATATTAGTTATGATAGATTCTCTTACAAAATCTGTCATATGTGTAAGTTGCGTCATAGGAGTTACATTCCCATTTGGGAAAGTAACTCCTCTTCTCCATTATGGAGGAATATTTTCTTACATGGGAGTTACACATTTACTCCCCTATATGTACCCACCTTTCTTGATCTATGAACATGGAGTATGGGCCTCTTTTGAGCCATTTTCCCTCAATGCATGCACATTGCTTTTTAGGTGAGTTCTTGCTTCGATCTTGAAGCTACGCCATTTCTATGGTTGAGTGCAACGTGTCGATGCTCATGGATTCCCTCCAGATCTTCATCATTCCTCCGACATTACCTACACCCATATCACATGTTCCCACACCTTACCTAGTTTAGTTTCACCTCACCTACCACTTTATCAAACCCATCACCGATTCAACCTCTTACTTCATCAATTCCCGGTTTGAGGGGGATCACCTCCACCCATACCTAGGCAAACCACTCTTTTTTTGTTATCCTTTTTATCAATTAAAGCTACATGACAAAAAGGGGGAAATGGAGATACCAAATTTGGGTCAAAATCCCTCTATCCCCTTTCAATTAAGTAATTAGACACATACACCTAGCCATGACCCCTTCTACACATTAATATTAATTTAACTACCCATAATTAAATTAATCCTCATCCTCACACCATTATTTATTTTAATTACCTTAATTAAACTAATATCCATCTCATTAAGCCACCTCACCTTTCCACCTCATCCTAGACCCATTCCTAGCCTATTAATGAACCTAGACCAAGTCCCCACTTATCCTAACCAACTGGGACTCTTTCCAACCCTAACTATTCATGACCTATTAATCCTCTAACTAATTCCACGCTCTTATTTACGCCATTCAACACTCCAAACCCAAAATAATCTAGAGACCATACCAAATTTGGGAGAAAACCCTATTTTTGGCAAGTTAGACAAATTCTCCTTAACCAACACCGGTTATTCCTCTGCTGACTTTGGTCACCTAACCGCCATCGATTAGGTTAAATAACAAATCTTAACTCATTGATCGGGTTTTGAATCTGACCTATTGGATTTTGGTGATCTTGCATTCTAATTCTCAAGCTCTCCCATGATCTTGCAATCAACTAGATGGTCTTACAACATTTAGAATCCACATGGTTCATCCACAGGTTCATCCAAAGTTCCAGTGCACACACAGGAAAGCAATGTGTCATCCTTCTACAACCGCACTTTTTGGGATTACCTCCTCCTACAACCACCACCACAACCTGATTTCTAATTGCTTTCTACCTGCATTCTACATGTAAGTATTATTCCTTCATTGTTAGTTTCAATAGATTAGTTGCTTTTATTAGCTATCAGTTTCATTTCTTATCCTATCTTATCTAGATCTCTCCCATAGTTCCTTCATCCAACCATATGACCATTTATTCTTCATACCTCACCCAAAAACCAATCTAACCATCTTTAAGCCCTTATAATAATTCCACAACCCCATCTAAACTCCTCTCACTCTCTATGCAATCATAGAGAGTGCCCAAACCCCATTTTTAATATTATTGCCAAATTGCCCCTATTGACACTAGTCATCGAATTGGCGGCGGTCCCTTACTAGTAGCTAACATTGTTCACTTAGCCATTATCAGTCTCTAAGACTGGTAATATATTCAAAACCAATGAGTTCATAACTTCTCCCAAACAACCCAAAACCTTACCAAACTTCACCCAGACCTCACCTACAACCTCTATTATACTGCAGACCTAAACCAACATACCAACCATCCAGATTTAATTGTAAATTTGTCTCGTTAGATTAAATTTACTTATTATATGTTATAGGAGATACCTAAATCTTATCAACTATAGTAGGAATTCCTTATTTCATGTTATTTGTTGCATTAAATTGTATTTGAAAGTGGGTTGACAACCTTCTAGGAAGCACCTTGCTTCCTAGATCTAGCTCTCACTAGGCAGTCCACTAACCTATATTGTTAATGCTATTTTGTGGTCTTGTTGTGTTTCTTATAGGTTGTTCCTCCTAGCCAAAGGGAAGCTCTCTACAATCATCTTGGACAACATTCTACATGTGCACACCATCTTCGACTATCAATAGGCATTCCTCCTCTCCCTTACCTCTTATCTATTTTATCTCTACTTTGTGGTGAAACATTTTTTTGACCATCAAACTATGATCTTGTACAATGCATCAAGATCACCTCACAATGTGGACACAAACATTCTACATATGTGACCACTCCTCATCTATAACACTAGGTCACATCTGTACTAAAAGAGGTGGCACCCTGTCTCACATAGTCAACTATTGACATGCTTGCATCAATACCATTTACACTTGTCAATCACCTAGCTCTTTCTATCATTTATTCTATCCTACCTAGTCATACCCCACCTACAATTTTCCTATCCTAACTACCTTCTATCCCATTCACTCACTTACTATATATTCTACCTTGCCCAGACATTTACAATTATTCGATTCACTCTTTTCACTCCTTCATTGATTTACCCAACTTTCACCTAAACTCACCCATTTATACATATAATAACCCTAAATATCACCCGATAATATATCTCCTAGACTCCTAAGCTAGCCACACCCATTTCACTACACATTTACTCACCTTACCCTTACCTTTTTGCCTTCCTAACCCCCATTTTTAGGCTTTAGCCAATTTTAATAGTGACAAACATCGGTCACCCTAACCGGTACCGGTCCCCATTTAGCCCCACCGACGCCTTGACTATCCCATCGATGCCGACTAAACCTCGACCGGTGTCGGTTACTAGTTCATCCCTAAGACTAAACCCCACACCCCATTTTTCAAAAACTAACTCAAAACAACTAAACACCCACCCAAATTACCCCCATTAGCCTTTAAATTCACTTTACCACCTAATTACACTAGATTTCACCCTTCCCATACCCAATTTCACCCAATTTTCAATGAAACTTCAAATTAATTTTCAAACCCAAATTCTACATTTTTCTACTTTAGTTTTAATCAAAAACACCAAATGGAGATCAAATCCTACCTCTAATCAATGTCTTCTCCTCTCGTGGGATGTCTCGGCCTCTAAACCGGAGGTCCTCCCGCACCTTCTCCTACATCAGCCATGACTCGAATCAAACTTTCATCTCTCAACTAAGAAAATTTCTCGTATCGATCTTATGGGATCATTAACTACACTCCTATTAGCTGCTAATAGCTCGCCAACTCATCCTTTAACATCACCTTGTGGTTTTTCTCATTAAAAAACTCTCTCTCTCTCTTTGTCATTTTCTAAAATTGGTCATTCACAAATGAATTTGTTTTACACAGATTTTTACTTTTTATCCCCAAATTGACTTGACCAACGTCGATATCATGCCTTAGCGTGCATCGACATTGGTTATCTCTTATCGGGGTTGATTCACCCTTACCTAGTATCACCACCTTACCAACCCACTTATACCTAATTTACCCAAAATTTTGGTTCCAGATGCCAATTTCTTACAACCACAGCCTTACCCCAACCCTATAACCCCACCTAATTGCCATATTACCTCACACCCAACCTCAATATCATTTGGGGCATGTTTTTTCCTATACCTCGGCCTTACCCACGACCTCACCTATACACCAAGCCCGAACTGCCCATCGATACTTGAATTTTCTTACTCGTTGTACCTTGTGGAAAAGTTACTCATGTTGTTTATCCTACCAACCTTGCCTTTCCTTATGCCATGATGTTTATCTTGACCAAACCAAACCTATTGGTGCTTTAGAACACACCTAATTCATGTTTCGACACCTATCCTCATTGTATTTCTAGGATTATATCATATACCTTGGATACTTGGACCACATCAAGCTCGTTTGGATAAACTTTAAAACTTGACGATGTAGGTTTTTGAGTTCTTGATCTAGTTCCTTATCCCATTTTATACGTGTGTGTGTGTGTGTGTTTGAATTCCCCCTCCTATTACCTACACCAAAAATCACCATTTCCCACGCCCGTACCCTACCTTATTTTTCATCACCTACCATTTTATTAAACCCATCACCGATTTAGCCTACTACTTCATTAATTCCAAGTTTGAGGGGGATCACCTCCACCCATACCTCCGGGAAACCTAACTTCAACCCATAACCTGGGAAACCAATCCTTTTTTAGCATCACTTATCAATACAAGATACGCCAAAAAAGGGGCAAATGTAGACATCAAATTTGGGTTATAATCCCTCTACCCCCTTCAATTAAATAATTAGACATATACACCTAGACATGACCTCTTCTACACATTAGTATTAATTTAACTACCTATAATTAAATTAATCCTCATCCTCACACCATTATTTATTTTAATTACCTTAATTGAACTAATATCCATCTCACTAAGCCACCTCACCTTTCCACCTCACCCTAGACCTATTCTTACCCTATTAATAAACCTAGACAAAGTACCCACCGATGGGTCATTGTATTGCTCCAATCATTTAACTGACATAATCTCCTATCAGTGTCATTCTAAACCAGGGTTGTGTCCTAGGTAGTATGCAATGGAGTTTAGTGGAACCAATTATCTATTGGGGGTTACTTATTTTAGTGACTAATCTATGGAAATGCAATACAAATCTACGGAATTGAAATATAGTTCTACGGAATTCAACTATTCACGATGAAAGGAAACTAATAGCTAATCTTTTGCTGGAAAGTGAAATGTGCACACACTACTTTTAAGAAATGAAATTATGACTGTATAAATGAAGCTTAGCAAAAAGTGAGATTACTTGTTAACCAGATTTGCATAATAGAAAAATCTATTCTAAATGAAAGTGGTACTAAAAAAATAGATATAGTCAATCAAAGCATGCATGTAAGATTCTCAAACAACAATTACAGTAAATCCAATCAACAAACCGTATGCATAAATGAACTCAAAATAACCTCTTACATCCTTACTCGAGTGGGCCCTTGCTCTTCCTTGGGATAGAGGGATTAACAACCTTTGATTCTCAAAATTTCATGACTTTCATTAACTCAGAATAAGTTTCATAACATAGACAAGTAAATAATAATACCAAAAATTGAATGCAGATAATATTTCTCAAGATATCAAATGTATTTCTCCTTTACATATGTTCAAGACAAAGTCTTCATATAGGTACTGTTAGTTACAAGGCTCGCCATAACATGTGGCATTAATCACTGTCCACCAAATACTAATTAAAACACATAAATTTCTACGGGCTAGTTAGGAACAAGCCCCAACTAATAGGTCAACTTGGTGAAAATAGTCTCCCGCCACTTTCTCTCGAACTCGGGCTCCATAACTACCAGCAACATCCATCATTTCCTACACACATCATCATGTTTTATCTCACAAAGATAGTTAGTAGGAGGTTCATGTGATAATCGGTTTTCATAAACTATAGCAAGGAAAATGCATCAAACCTACTAAGATATAACTACACAAAACATCCCCATGTATTAATAAGTCATATCAAAAGAGTATTTTCAGCTTGAAGAAATGATATCAATGAGCCAAACAATGCACTCATCATTTTCCCCCTGACTTTACCTATTGCATGTCCCTATGTAACTTATCTTTGTCCTGCCCACCTACCAAGTTGCTCAGCCATGTCATATTCTTCAAATTGATCAGCATATTGTTTGGTGGTGTTCTTACAGCCCTGAGTGTTTGAGGTAATCTCTACCCATGCTGTGAAACTATCATTTGAATGGGCTGCATTGTTCTTCCAGGTAGTGAGAGGGCTCAAAAGGAGTGGTGGATGTACTTGGAGGCCTACCCATTTGTCATTGTATTGTTGGCTAGTTTGCTATGTGGTCTATCTTATAATGGTGATGAGGCCATCACACTTGCACATGCTCCAGCTCAAGTTTTGGGGAGAGAGAACCTCCTGTGTTTCAAGGGTAGACTCAGAGTATCCCACCTCCTATCACATGCCTACCAAGCTATCCCAAAGTTCTCCGAATGTAATTTTTAAAATCCATGACACATTGAAGTAAAATCTGGGAAGTGTTTACCCCGATTCCTACCTGATAGTAAAGTGAGTGAAAGTTTTTCTCAGAGCTACATCAGTGTGATGAGTTGGATAGATGTGGAACCCAATAGATTGAGTGGTGTGATTGAAAATGTCTATTTTCTGACCCCAGATGATTTGATTTTGTAATGCAGACTGAAAGGCCTTGATTTGGAAATCACCCATAAATAAATTGATTAATAAATCAGACACATTTGTAACAATCATGTTATGAATGTAGAATTCATAAAGAAAATTTTAGATCTCAGGAGTACTGCACTTATAGACTGATAATAAACTAGTTTCATTGGGAATTTCATGAGGAGCTTGACAACACAATTGAAACAACTGCCAGGAATAAAATTGTTCTTGAACGAACATGCTATAGACCAGAGAGGGTTTTCTATAGGATAGAAGCTTGAGGGCCAAAGGACAGACAGAGTCTAAAATAGATGTCACTTTTTTCTTTTCCTCTTGTATAGATTCCATTTCCCTTTTCAATTTCTAATTTTCCTTCCTCAATTCTCTTTCCTGAAGGGATAACTGATGGAATCTATCCAAGATGTTAAGACTCGTATCACATTGACGCTTCAAACTACTTCAAGCTATAGGGCAGTGATTTCCCAAACCTTCTCTATTGTTCTTTGTGTAAATTCAGTTTGCAATAAAAGGTTTGTTTCTTCCATACCTCACAATTGAGATTTCAGTAGCACGATTTCCTCCAAATAGTTACGAGAAGATGCAACTTGGGTGCCAAGCACTTTGGGAACCACAGGGTGAATTTCTGTAGATGTAGGAATAATAGGTGCCAGAACAGCTAGGTAGTCCTCCTCATGTTGTTCTTCCCAAATGGGGGCAGTATCATCAGGAAAAGTTTCTGATCGGGAACCACTAGACTACAAAAATGAACTAAGCCGTCGAGACCATAGGTGCATGGAAGAAGACGGAGATGTGGTGCACTTTCCTTTTGAGCCGGAAGTGGAAGGGGATGGACCCTCGGGAGTGCCAAATGTGTCTGCATGCTTGGGGACACCAACTACCTCTGTTTGGTTGCGTGAAGGGAAAGGGCCCGGTGCAAGGGTAGACTAGGGTGCAGAAGAGAGACTAGATTTCAATTGCTTTGGTCTGGACCCTTCTCCCACTACAAGTCCCTTAAGCCTCCGCTTTGGTCTAAAGAAGACCTGATGTGAGCATAAAAAATGAATCAACCCTGGGTGTTTAATGACAGACTTTCCTCCACCAGACCAGGTACTTCTAAAAACTTTAATAATGGAGTCCACGAGCTATTCAGGAAGATTTACCCAGAGGGCCTGGTTAACATGTCCCTTCTTCAGGTGAATTAGCATTTTAAGTGCATCACCACCCAGAATAGAGGCCTGACCATCACATATGAAATACTGGTTGACCCACTTCATTATTTTGCTCCAGATTCCAGGTAGACTCGTTTGCTTAATGCCCTTCTGGATACCCAAGGGAGTTAGGATGAATTCGGGGAATGCTTCCCCTTCATTGTGAAACTGAGCAAGCATGCTTTGTAGAGGAGCATTTGTCATGACCTTCAAAAATGACTCGATTGGTAATCTCAACCCGTCTTCCACCGAATTATGAATAGGTGGACTCAAAATTGTCCAAGAATTCCTCCAGAATGCCTTCATCAAAACCCTCAAATTGGTGAATGAAATCCAGCCATCCAAAATCATGGAGTACTTGTGAAAGCATGGCATTCTGGAGTAAGGTGTTTGGTGAGTTAGGATATGATTTCTTTTTTTGTCCCATGCTGAAGCTGAAGGTGAGTAATACCAAGTAGCAGAAAGAACCAGAACAAAGTGTATCCCCCACTCCTGTTTAGTGATTGATAGAACTAATCATGCTTGATGCACATACAACAACAGTAAGAAGCAGTTGTAGAAGCATTAAATTTCAAATTACACCATATCCCTTGGATGACATAAAATCGAGTGAAGGTGGTGGTGGAAAAATAGTGAATAAGACTGGCCACCCATGCGAATTTAAGATATTTATAGCAGGTGCATATCCCATTGTTGAGGAGTGAGTGCCACCCTTCCTGACTTGAAGAATGTGATATGTTTAAGGCATGCAGTGATTATGAGACATTACCCCTTTATGCCATCATCCAAAGAACTGGATTTGGAAAGAGATCTGAAATAAATATAACAATCATTCCATGATGGCGTAATGATGAAAAATGAGTACATGGGTAAATGGTTTGCATGGAAATATCGTTAGCAAGTTAGGATGCACTTACCCATGCCACGTTTATTCAACTGATATCAGAGATTCCTCCACCCTACAGTTCGAGATGAAGCATGATTAACAGCTGTATAAATAATGAAAATTCCTTCATTTATTGAAAATAACAACAAGAAAAACTGCTAACTAAGGGAAGAAGATCGAATGCAGGATCATCTTCCTTTATTGAATTTTTAAGATATTGATTACTCCATGCTCAAGAGGCAAAGAGCCTCCTCAGCATGTATGTCTATGCGTAACATAATGTCATCGGTGAAAGTCTTCTTATCCAGTGGTTGGTGATAAATCCGGAGCCTATGTCCATTCACTAGAAGAGTCTGTTTGTCTCCATCAATAGGTATCAACCGAACAGAGCCATTATCAAACACTTGATTTACTTGATAGGGACCCAACCAATGTGTACGCAGCTTTCCTTTAAACTATTGATAGCGGGAATCAAAGAGTAAAACCCACTGTCCCTCATGAAATGTCTTTTTTTTATATGAGCATCATGTCAGGTTTTTCGCTAATGTTGTAGAATTTATGTTTGCTACTATGCCTCCATCCATATTTCATCTAATTCATTCAGCTATAGCACTCATTTGCATTGTGCTTCATCCAAATCGATCCCAACTTCCAACACTATTCACCAGGTGCACAATTCAAACTCAACAGGTAACAGTGGCTTCTTCCCAAATACTATCTCATAGGGAGAAAAACTAGTAGTTGTTTTCCAGGTCATGTTGTAGGCCCAGATGGCCTCAGGAAGCTTTGGTACCCAATTATTTCTATCAGCATTGACCACCTTAGTTATAATATTCTCAAGTTCTTGATTGGTTACCTCCACTTTCCCATTGGATTGGGGGTGATAGGGTGATGATTTTTAGTGCCTAATTATGTAGATTTCCAAGAAATCTTCAATCATGTTTGAAACAAATTGAGGACCTTGATCAGATACAATGGCCCTTGGTGCTCCAAATTGCAGCAATATTCGATTATACAAAAAATCAGCAATAACATCCTCATTAGCAGATGCCAATGCTTGAACTTCAGCCCATTTAGTGACGTAGTTTGTGCATACCAGGAGATACTCCTCAAAAGATGGAGGATCAAATGGTCCAACAAATTCAATCCCCATTTCTCAAATGGTCCTAAAACCAGCTGAAGATTAAGAGGAATTTCCATTGAAAGTGTAGGTTTTCCCATTCGTTGGCATGCATCACAATGCCACACATACTTTCTGACAATCCTATGGAGAGAATCCCAATAGTACCCTACTTCAAGGATCTTATGAATTGTTCATTTCACTGAATAATGTCCACCTCCTGGCTCATCATGACAAGCTCGCAGTATGTCGTGTACCTCATCCTCTCAAACACACCTACGAAGAACCATGTCAGGACAACATTTAAATAAGAATCTGTTACACCATTTATATGTTACACTATTTTTAACCAATCACCTTCTTTCCTTATGAGTAAAATAGGTAGGAAACTTCCATGTTGTTAAATAATTCACAAGATCAGTGAACCAAGGAGTCTTAGTCAAGATAGAAAACAAGTGTTCATCAGGAAATTGGTCCTGGACTACTTCATCATCACCTGAAACATTTAATCTAGAAAGAAAATCAGCAACAACGTTAAATTTCCCAGGCTTATCTATAATGGTGAGATTGAATTCTGTAGCAAGAGTAACCAGTGAATAATCCTTCCGCCAACCACTGGTTTATTCATCAAATATCGAATGGCGAGTATTAAGTGTAAAGAAATTTTTTATATCCAGTGATGTGATGATGAAATTTATTCAGAGCATAGACAACAACCAAGAATTCTTTTTCCGTAGTAGTGTAATTACTTTCCGTAGGAGTTAGATTTTTACTGATAAAATAAATTGCATACATCTGATCTTCTGAGTCTTTTTGCCCAAGGATAGTGCCCATGGCTGTATTAGAAGCATCAGTGTGGATATGGAAAGGTTGTTCCCAGTCAAGGCCATGTAAGACAGGGGCCGTGGTCAGATTTTCTTTGATAGAATCAAATTCCTATTGACACTAAGGAGACCATTCAAAAACACAATCTTTGGTTAGCAAAGTGAGAACATAGGTGCAACAATTTTGCTAAAATATTTTATGAATTGGCGGTAATAACCTGCATGACCAAGGAAACTTTTGATGTCAGTCTGATTAGCTGGTGTAGGTAATTGGGTGATGACTGATATATTTTTGGGGTCCACCTGTATACCTTGGGCTAAAACATGGTGACTAAAGATAATTCCTTGATCAGCCATCATTAGACATTTTTCATGACTCAGGGATAGTTGGTTTTGTTCACATCGACTAAGTACTTTCTCTAGGTTACTCAAAGATTATTCAAAAGTGGATCCATGGACAGTGGAATCATCCATGTAAACCTCAACATAGTTGTTAGAAATATCTATAAAAATGGCCAAGACTACCCACTGAAATGTAGCAGGGGCATTACAAAGCCCAAAAGGTAAGACTCGGTAAGAAAATGTACCCCAAGGGCACGTAAAAGTAGTCTTATCTTGATCAACAGGGGCAATACTAATTTGATTATACCCACTAAACCCATCCAAGAAAGAAAAATATTTCTTACCAGCCAAATTGTCCAGAACTTGGTCAATGAAAGGCAGGGGAAAATAATCCTTCTTGGTGGCTTTGTTAAGTTCCCTGTAATCAACACATATTTGCCACTTACCATTTTTCTTGGGAACAATAACTAATGGGGAGACCCACTGACTATCAGATATAGGATAGATGAAACCTACCTTTAGGAGTTTTTCTATCTCACTTTTGACTATGTCTCTCAATGTTGGATTGATTCTTCATTGTGGCTACCTTATAGGTTTGACGTCATCAGTGTAAATATGATGTGTACAGATGCTAGGATGAATTCCCTTCATATCAATGTAATCCCAAGCAAAAGCATGGGAGTGTTTCTTCATAACCTCAAGCACCCTAGCTTCTTGATTGACCTGCAAATCATTTCCTATGGTCAACTCTCTTCCCATACTGACAAGCACCTGCTTGGTATCATTCACAAGAGCAAGCTCTGTACTAGTGATAAAAGAATTCAATGGGAAAACATGGGGCTAAAGCATGTGTAGGATGGGTATGTTGTCAAAAAGACAATCGAGTTAAAGGACAATAGAAATCAGAATCGAATATTCGAATTATAAGCATAGAGTTTCCTACTGGACTCGGTAGAGGTAGTGCCTACCAGAGAAATAGCAGAGGATATGTCTAATGTTGGAGTTTCATATTCTGTAGCAATAGTGCTGATTTCCATAGTCATAGGGTCCTTAGAATCAGTCAGTGTATATGACTCCACAGCTTTCGCCATATGGTTGTGTACTACAATAGTGGCCAGAAAAGAAGAACTCAAAGAGTTAGCATCCAAAGAATCCACCCATACTTGGTCACAATTGTTCGTATAAGGCTGGGAAGGAGGGTATAATGAAATGTGTTTGGATTTCTACCCATTTAGAATTGTCATGTTTCCGACCTACGATCAATGTATACAAGAACCAGACCGTAGCTAGCCTGTGTGGCCTTCCCAAGATGACTAGATATCCCAACTTCTAAACTTTAGTTTGCAAAACCATCAAATCAACTCGGGTATTCCCATGATTCAATAGTGACCATTATATCTTCAACCACACCATCAGGTACAACAATGGATTGATCTGCTAACTGTAGAATAGTGTTGGTAGGTTGAAGTCCTGTTAAGGATAGCAGATTAAACATTTTTGTTGTGATGACATTAATGGCAGCACCAAGATCCACCAAAACATTAGATATTGACTGGTTGTTTATACAAATAGTAATGACATGACTCCCAAGATCCCCATATTTTGGTGAGATAAGGGTTCCAACAACTAAATCAGCCAAATTCCCTTCAATCCTGATAGTATTTGGGTACTTCTTTTTCCTTCCGGTGTTTTGATACACTCGTTTCTAATGGTTTGGTTTAGTTCAAGGATGTCCCTTATTACTCACAGAAGTGGGACCTCAATATGTACTTTTTTAATTCCTGAACTAGCTTTGTTTCATCTGCAGTTTGAATGTCCTGTAATCGCTCAGGAAAAGGGGTTGTATTCTGTTTGAGTATTTGATCATCCGGTGTATCTGGTATTGGTGAAGGACCAATATTATCCTCAGGGGTTTCTTCTTTATCGGCATCAACATGTAGTTTTGTGATGACAACTAAAGGATTTAATATTTTTCCAAAGCACAGTGTAAATTACCAATACTATTAACCTACATGGTGTTACTGGGTATGCATCATCAATTGAATCCATCTCGTTGATTTTTTAGGATTGATAATCTTGGTGAAATTTGAAAGTTGTGTTTGTGTTTCTTGTCCTTGATGTTGGTAGGCTTGAGGTGGAGGAATTAAAGCTTGTTGTGGTTGTTGGAACCTGCGTTGTTGATTACTATTTTGCGGTGGTGCCCAGGACTAATTTTGGCTAAAATTTGGTGAGGACCCCATTGCTAGTTGTGCCAAGGATTGGCTGTGGGTGGTGGTTCCCAACCTGGCTGAGTGTAGGGATTTTTCCAGGGTGGTGGATATGGATAAGTCATCCAGTTTGAGTTTTCCCACTCAGGTTGTCCCCAAGAAGACTGAGAGGCTTGATTCGGCCATGACATCCTCTAGGGATTCTGAGCTGGCCTAGATGGGAACCCACCCTGATTGTTTGGTCTTTGGACAAAGTTTAATTCAAAGCACTTTTTTGAGAGATAGCATTCAAACCTCCCTTTAACTATGGTAAGAATGTGCAATGCTTAGTGTCATGGTCAGTAACTTCACAAATTAAGCACATGTCTGTGACATCCAAAGGAAATTCTCTCAAGGGGTGTCTCTTCCGACACTTAGGGCAATATATGTCCAACGGTTCTTTGGCAGGGTTGGTTTTTTCCTTGATTCCATCTATGGTTGATGTTAATTGTAGTAGAATGTCCATTTTCATGTTGGCCATTTCTTCCAGAAGTTCAGAGGTACCCAAGGAAGACTTGGATGTTTGTTTTTTCGTATTCCTCCATGTGTTCTAGAGTATCTTCTACATAGCTCAGTGATTTGGTCCATGGTGAGTTTATGCACATCTCCTCCTCCCATGAGATGGAGGGAATCCTTGGTTTCCTCATCTAGTCCTTTAAGAAAGACTGTCTTAGTGATGTCTGCATGTAACTCATACCCACTGCATTTGTGGAGAAAGAGGAATCTGTCTAGATAATCCTCTAGATTCTCATCTTCCTTTTGTCGTATTTGGAAGAAATCTTCCTTCCTATCCCTTCCCCTACAATAGTCTTGGTATTTATCCAGGAAGGTTGTTTCCATGGCTTCCCAGGAATTAATGGAGTTAGATGGTAACCCCATAAACCATCTCATAGCAGAATCTTTGAGAGTGGAAGGAAACAGTTTGAGTTTTTGATTGTCAGTTTGGTAATCATATGTCTGGCACAGGATTTTAAATTCAAACAGAAACTGATCAGGGTCTTCTTTGGTCATACCTTGAAATATGGGGAGGATGGATGGTGAGATGTTTTTATAGGTGCATCCTTATCTGCATCAAGGACAATAGAATATGTAAAGGTCCACCCTAAAGGTTGGTCTCTAGCATTCCTAGGGTCCCCCATTACTGAGTGGTGTGAAGAGGATACAGAATGCTCAGAAGAGGTTCTAGGCGTTGAGTTAGAATCTGTATCACTCTCAGTGTTTCTTCCTTGTGAATTATCTAGAGAGATTTGTGGAATATTATGTGCTATAAATCTCCCTTGGTTATCTGTGACCTATGCATCAAGGTTGGTTGTTTTAAAATGAGGTCCAAGACAACTACTAGTTTCCTATATGAACTCCATTAACACCCATAGCATATGGAATAAAAATGATGATGCTTATGGTTAATCCCGATAACAGCACCAAAAATGATGGGTCGTTGTATTGCTCCAATCATTTAACTGACATAATCTCCTGTCAGTGTCATTCTAAACCAGGGTTGTGTCCTAGGTAGTATCTAATGGAGTTTAGTGGAACCGGTTATCTGTTGGGGGTTGCTTAGTTTAGTGACTAATCTACGGAAATACAATACAAATCTATGGAATTGAAATACAGTTCTACAGAATTCAACTATTCACAATGAAAGGAAACTAACAGCTAATCTTCTCTTTGGAAAATGAAATGCGCACACACTACTTTTAACAAATGAAATTACGATGTATAAATGAAGCTTAGCAGAAAGTGAGATTACTTGTTAACCAGATTTGCATAATAGAAACATCTATTCTAAATGAAAGTAGTAATGAAGAAAACAAATATAGTCAATCAAAGCATGCATGTAAGATTCTCAAACAACAATTGCAATAAATCCAATCAAAGAATTGTATGCATAAATGAACTCAAAATAACCTCTTATCTCCTTGGTCAAGTGGGCCTTTGCTCTTCCTTGGGATAGGGGATTAACAACCTTTGATTCTCAAAACTTCATGACTTTCATTAACTCGAATCAGTTTCATAACATAGAGAGTAAATAATAATACCAAAAACTTAATGCAGATAATCTTTCTCAGTATATCAAAAGTAGTTATCCTAGACGTATGTTACAAGATGAAGTCTTCATATAGAAGTACTTATTAGTTACAAGGCTTGCCATAATAGGCAGCATTAATCATTGTCCACCAAATACTAATTAAAATGCATAAATTTCTACGGGCAGTTAGGAACAAGCCCCAACTAATAGGTCAACTTGGTGGAAATAGTCCCCGCTTGCTCAAATCAAGCTCCATAACTACCAGCACCATCCATCATTTCTTGCACACATCATCACATTTTATCTCACAAAGAAAGTTAGTATGAGGTTCATGTGGTAATCGGTTTTCATAAACTATATAGCAAGGAAAATGCATCAAACCTACTAAGATATAACTACACAAAACATCCCCATGTATTAATAAGTCATATCAAAAGAGTATTTTTGGCTTGAAGAAATGATATCAATGAGCCAAAAATGCACTCATCACCCACTTATCCTAACCAACTAGGAAACTTTCCAACTCTAACTATTCAGGACCATTTAATCCTCTAACTAATTCCAAACTCTAATTTATGCCATATAACACTCCATACCCAGAATAAGCCAAAGAATATGCCAAATTTGGGAGAAAAAGCCTACTTTTGGCAAGTTAGACCAATTATCCTTAACCAACGCCGAGTTATTCCTTGGCAAATCTTTGGTCCCCTAACTGCCATCGATTAGGTTGAATAACAAATCTTAACTCATTGATCGGGTTCTGAATCTTGACATCTAGATTTTACAATGTAGCATTCTTTTCACGCATTCTCTAAAAACTTTACAACATACCATAGATCCTCACTACATTCCGAGACCATACCAACCATCTATGGATTGCTCCAAATCTCTAGCGCACTCTCTAGGAAGCACCATGCCTTCCAATTTATGTTGCATTCATTAAGGCAACCTTTCTTCACAACCGTCACCACCATCTACTTTCTACCTACATTCAACAAGTAAGTATTATTTCTTCCTTATCATTTTAAATAGATTATTTTTTTATTAGATATCTATTACATTGCTTATTCTACCTCATTTGAATCTCTCCCATACCACCTCTACCTAACTATCTTCCATTTTACACATCATACCTTTCCCAAATCTCTATATTTCTACCTTTGAGTCCTTAGAATAATCCCACAACATCACCTAAACTCCCCTCACTCTCTGTGTAATCACATAGAGAGTGCCCAAAACCATATTTTTAATATTATTACCAAATTTCCCCTACTAACAATGGTTACCTAACTGGTGTTGGTCCTGTTAGTACCCAAATTTGTTCTCCTTTTCAGTCTGAGAAGCATCAAAAATATGGCATGAAGCTTGAAGGCAGATAGATCTTGATGTATGTCATTTTGTAGCTGGGGATGTGATCTAACTAGCACTCAGATTTGTGGAGAGATGGATAGCACCTTGAAAGGATTTTGATCTAATCCTCACTATTTTAGGTTGTGCCTTTCAACCAAGGTAAGAGAACCTATATTGCAGCCTCTATTTTGTGAAGGAGGTGGAGATATCCTTATACTGTGCATATTGTATGGAGATGGCCTTGGGAAAACATGATCAATTTTCCATTATTCAAACTCAACAGATTTGTCACTACTAAATGATGGAAATGCTTTCAAAACAAGGCTGAGGCTGCTAGAGACATGGTATGATCCTGATTTTCTTTGTGCATTTTTGTAAATGGATTGTATTATTTTATTGACACACAATGCAATACGGGGTAGTATGGGGTAGGATTATTTATTGAATAAATTTTTGGTGGGAGATTTTAAACAAGACTAACAAGAATTTTCCAAATTATTTAAGGACCTTTGCAAGAAATTTGTAAGACCTAAACAACATAATGCTTCAAAGGGGTTAAGGTACTCCTTCGACCAGGATATGTACACAAAATGGAGTCCCAGATATACACTCTTCCACACAATATTTGACAACCTGCCAAAAAATCTTGAAGCAGATGAACCAATAAAGCATCCAGAAACCTCTATTTTATCATGACCCAAGGTGCACCCAAAGGTTTACAAACAATCTCTAAATTCAAGGAAGGTAAAGTAATTTTAAATTTGTTTATCTCTTTATCAGATGAAAGCTCTTCCAAGTGTGAGATTAAAAATTCCACTAAAATATCAACAAGAAATGAGACCATGTATGATCAAGAGAGATTTCAGACACAAGACTACAACAGGAGCAAGAAACAAAAATTGAAAACATTCTGAAACATAAGTGCATGCAAATTTTGCCAAGAGACAACACAAAATAATCCAAAATGACCAAATTTATTAGTAGGGGAATGTTATAAGAACAATCTTAGAGCTTGTTGATGGCTTTACAACTAAAACCAACTCAACATGATACAAATATGATGTGAAAGGAATTAGAAATGGTTCTCGGTGGTTTCTCAAAGAATGGGCTTCTTCCTAGATTTTTCCCGTGAAATTCCAATTTTCTCGACCTTTTACATGTCTCAAAACATGTATTATATAAATTTCAATTACATTTGATCCTTCTTTCCCAAGAAAATAATATGCCCAGCATCAAGTTTGTTACAAAATTCCAACATGATTCGCAGATAGGGACATTTAACAAATTTGCAACAAGAGTTGTTAGGTGTTTCTAAAATGGTGAATCATTACAAATACTTCATCATTATCCATTATGGAGGCACATTTTTCATTCTCCAAGCATGCAGACCCCTTTCATTTCATCATTTCATCCTTATCATTCCAAAATTTGATTCTGTAACTTTATAATTTGATATTTCATGTTTTACACGGGCCGAAGAAAAAATTATTTCAAAAACACCTCAAATCTGCAAATTAATCCCTAAAACCACTTGCATTGGTCTTTGCAGGCACAAACAACATGAATTCACCAAATATTTGATGAAAAATGATGCAAAATTCACATCTCCAAGCTTCCTGGAGCAAAAATGGTGGCCAAATTGAAGAATGTATAGTTACCATTGATTTTCTCTTTCTCCTTCAATCTGGGCCCTCCATGTGTCAAAATATAATTGGGAATGAATTCGGGCTCACTTTTTGACTTTTTAACATTTTTGGAAAAAATGGAAAAATTTGAATTTTTCTCCACCCCTCCGCCCTTGAATTTTGGTGATGACACATGGCATATGGTGGGTCCCATTGAAATCGTGCTTCAATTCTACCCATTTCCACCCTTTTTTGGAATTTGGAAATTTTTCACTTTTGTCCCCACAGCCTGCACCTTGCCTCTATCCTTGACACGTGTCATCATCTCTATCGCTAAAAATACGTGGGCTTATTTCATGTTTTAACCCCTTTTTTCGCCAAGGGAAAATTTTCTCATTTTTCCCCACACTCCCGTGCCTTTGATTTTGTCCTTGGCACGTGTCCCCCTGTGGTTCGTTCGTGGGCTAACACTTCAAATTTCCACACTAAGTCTTTTTCAAAAGGGAGAAAATTCCATTTTACCTCCACTAGCCCATCGACCCGCTCGCCCGCCACATGTCTTCCTTTGCTTCATTCAAACCCGTGGCTTAATTTTTCATAGTAATAATTTTTGCAAAAGGGAACAATTTCCCCTTTTCTTCCATGGCCCACACTTCCTCCTATGCCCACCACGTGTCCACCCCTTGCTCCATTGCGGACCCATGGGCCTTTCTTCTACTTTTCTCCCTTTTCGCCAAAAAGGCAAAAATTGCCTAAGTTCCCCACCCGCCTTCCATCTCGCTTGGCATAAGAACACAACACGTGTCCTTCTGTGGAGTTGGGGGTAATGTTGAATTTTTTCCCAAATCCAAAAAATGCCAAGTTTTTCAAAGAAACCTCATTGATCCTTTCCAACAAGATGTGGCCATGTAGGAGATGTCATTTGATCTTAATTTTGACGGTCAAATGACACCCGTACGACCGTCAAAAACACAGAATTTGCTAAGGACACCCGAATTCAATTTTTTTCTCATGGGTAAAGAATTTTTGGTCAAAAAACATATGGGAAGTGGTTTCAAGCAATTTTTGACCATGGGGAAGGATTTTTAGGGCACATAAGTACAAAATGAGAAAATTTGAGCTCCACAGCCAGGAAAATGGAAAAAATGACAGAGGCCCATGGATTTGGAAATTTAGGGCATAAAACAGAGCTTGCATGTATTTTTCTTTCAAGTTGGGGAAAATAATAGGTTTATGAGCCATTTAAAGCATTCAATCTAGATGGGGAAACTTACAAACCACCAAACTCGAAGAAAAATGTTTTTGAGCATGTAGAACAAAGGGGAAAGATGGGAAAATAACAGAGGATCAAAATGGGCACCAACATCAGCTCCTGCTCGGGGATGGGCACTCCCAGTGAGTGCCACAAGAACAATAAGTAGACCAAGTGCCAAAATAATCCATTGGGAAAAGGAGTCATGAGCCAAAATCACTAAAAACTAGCTGAGAACTCGACAAAAATGGCTGCCACATAGCAAGGCAAACCACAAACCGACAAAACACCAAAAACAGAGCAAAATCCAAACACTATACACTGTACAAGTTGTGCATACCTCAAATTTGGGGATTAATCCAAGAAATGCTTTAGATGCCTGCCATTAATTAACAGGTAGTTCAAGAAATTCCCCATCTAAATCTTTGAGAAAAAAGGTATTCTCACCAATTTTGATATTAATGGAGTAAGGGCACATCCATAAAGCATCAAATTTTCCATGTTTACCCTTATCTTCATTTTTGCTATCCCACAACAAAACCAGATCTCCAATATTAAAGGCCCTAAGAGTGACCTTCTTGTCAAACAATATTTTCAACTTCTCTCTAAATGTGACATTACTCTGGTGGGATGCTCTTCTCTCTTCATCTAGCTCCACAATCTTATTAATCCTTGCTTCATATGGACTGACCTCTTGATCCTCAAGTTGTTAAACAAACTAAAATGAAGATAATTGCAGATGTAAGGGAATTAGGGATTGAATTCCATACAACAACTCAAATCGGCTCTTACCAGTAGCTCTCTTGGTAGTGATTCTATTAGCCCAAACTACAAATTTTAGTTGTTCACCCCATTTTCTCTTGTTCAACTCCAAGGTTCTCCTAATGATCTTCAATAAGTTCTTATTGTTGGACTCAGCTTGTCCATTCCCTTGGGGGTTATAGTTTGAAGAATAAGTCAGATTGGTTCCATACTCCTTGCACATTTCCATCAAAGGTTTGGCTCTGAAACACATGGCATTATCAGCCACAATTTTGACTGGTACACCAAATCTGCATATGATATTGTTCAACAAGAAGTCCATAACAACTTGGTGTGTTTCTTTCTTGGTGGGGATTTCCTCTACCCACTTGGTGAAGTAATCTGTGGCTACAAGGATCCATTTATGTCCAACACTAGAAGGGTCTAAAATCTCACCAATGAATTCCATCCCCCACTATTTGAAAGGAGCTTCAATTGATACATGTTGCAAAGTAAGGGATCTTGAAGTTTTCATTCTTCCAGAGAAATGTTGGAAGCTTTCACATTTTCTAATCAGCATGGTTGCATCTTTGAAGAGAGTAGGCCACTAATAACTAGCTCTCAAAACCTTGTGTGCTATAACCCTTCCAGCAAAGTGTCCTCCACAAACTCCCCCATGGAAATCAGCAACTACTTTGGGAGCTTCATCTTCAGTTACACACTTCAAGAGGACACCTTTAGGGTTCTTCCAAGCTAGCCCAAAGTCAGTGATGATGTATTTTTGAGAAGCCAACTTGAGGGCTCTTTTCTGATTTTTATTTAAATGATCAGGACAACATAGGTGTCTAAGGTAAAATATTATATCCTTGTACCACTCAGAACTTACCAATTTCCCAAGAACATCTTCCCTTTCTTCCTCTACTTCATTCACTTCCATAGTCTGCAAGTTTCTCTTAGCCATGAGCTTAGCAAGACCCAAACCTCTTACCAACTTTGTGGTTTGGATGTCCATATCATACTCCTATAGTTTGTTCACCCACCTACATCTTTTAATTGAGACCTCCATCTCTGATAAGATGTCTTTTACCATGGTGTGGGGAACATAAGCAACAACTTTTGAACTTAGGATATAAGGCTTGAAAACCTTTATTGCTTTCACCAAGGTAAATGCTTATTTTTCCATGATTGTATATTTTAACTCAGCAACTTGTAAAGCCTTGCTAAAGAAGGAAATAGGTCTCTTAGCCCCATCTTCATCCTTTTGGAGAAAAACAGATGCAATAGTATTTTTAGAAGCAAAGGAGAAGATTTGGAAAGGATTTTTGTAATTCAGGGCTACCAAGATAGGTGCATGTTTAAGTGCCTCTTTGATTCCTTCAAAATCCTAAATAGCAGCCTCCTCCCACTTGATAACTTGATCTTTCTTTAACATGCATGTGATAGGAAGATTCAACTCAGAAAAATTGGACACAAACCTTCTAATGAAATTGATCTATCCAAAGAAAGATTGGATGTCATTCTTTGTTCTTGGAATTGGCACCTTGTTGATTGCTTCTACTCTCTCAGGGTCAATCATGACACCAACCTTTGAAACAATATGACCAAGCAGCTTGGCATTTTGCACTCCAAAGTGACACTTCTTTGGATTGAGAGAGATTCCAAATTCTCTACATCTGATCAACATTCTTTCCAAATGCTACAAGTGATCTTTTCTGCTCCTTGAAAATATAGTCACATCATCCTGATAAACTGCAATGAATTCATTTATATAACCAGAAAAAGCAACATCCATTGCTCTTTGGAAAGTAGCTCCAACATTCATGAGACCAAAAGGCATTCTCACATAAACATATGTTCCCCAAGGAGTGGTAAAGGTAGTTTTAAATCTTTCTGACTCCTTGACAACAACCTGATTATAGCAGAGAAACCATCCAAGGTGGACAACAATTCAGATCTAGTCACTAACTGCAACATGTTCTCCATGTTTGGCAAAGGATAATTGTCTTTCAATGAAGCTCTATTCATATTTCTGAAGTCTACACAAAGTCTGATATCTCCATTCTTCTTTCTGACTAGCACAAGGTTTGTAACCTAAGATGAATACCTTGTGGGCTAAATGATCCCTCCCTCCTTTAGTTTCTTCAATTCATCTTGCATTTTCATGGAGAGGAGTGGATTAATTGGCCTTTTCTTCTATCTGAATGGTTTGAAATTTGTTTCAAGAGGGATCTCATGCTGAAATAAGTCTTCTCTATATGCTTTCAGCTTTGAATATGACTAGGCAAGGCAGTCTTGATATTGTTTCAACAATTGGAGGTAGGACTATTTTTCTTCTTTGTTTAAACTACTACCCAACCAAACTTTTCTTGGTTTTTCCTTTGTTCCCAAGTCATGCTCTTCCACATCCCTTGAGGTAGATATGTTTCTATTGATGATGCAATCAGCATTGCTAAAATTTGACTCAAGAGCAACAAGACCTCTAGGAATGGTGTTAGTTTTCAATTGGATAATATCTTTTCCAAACAAAGTCTCTCTTCCTTCAGTCATGCATACCATTGATTCCCAATCAATATGCTGATCTACAAACTCACCTTCATTTTTTAAGAACCTCTTCACTTGAGCATCATCATCAAACACTTTCCAATGCTTGATGTTGTTAGGGACAACTGGCCTAGTTAACACTTAAACATTGTACTCACAATAAGGTGAAATGGTACAATCTCCAAATCTTGACCCCGTCACTACCAACTTGTCACTAGAAGCATTGAAACTTTTTTCATGGTGCACAATATTGAAGGATTCAAACATCTCAATTAGATCCCAAACTGCATGCTTATATTGTTTCATCCGCTGATTTTTTGTAGCATACAGTTTTCTTATTTGTTTGACAACTAGCTCTAAATATCCCTTTGCAATGATGTCCTTAACACCATAATTCAATGCAATTCTCAGACCCAACAACAGGGCTTTATACTCAACAATGTTGTTAGTACATTCAAAATTAAGTTTGAAGGAAAAAACAAACTCTTCCAAGCTAGGAGAAATCATAATTATACCAGCACCATTTCCAAATTTGGAGCAAGCTCCATCAAATAGCAAGGTCCAAGGAGAAATCACCTGTTCAAGGCACTTTGAATGATCCATCTTGTGTTCTTTACCATCAGAAAAACCAATAAAATTATCAACATCAACATCAATAAATAATACTTCATAAGAAGCATTGTTTGGGTCCTCAATTAGATGCAACATTTTCTTTTCTCCATAGAGCTTGACAAGGATGCCTTCAATGGGAATGGTGGAAAAATAAATATCCATTTGGACACTCCCTCTAACACTTGTAGCCCACTTTCTTGACAATAACATACCCCATTTGGCAAGGCAATCAACAATCACAACATCTAATTTTAAATTCCTCCCGGGATAAGATGCAAGTTACACAACCAAACCCTTCACACAACCAACATCCGACACTTCTCTTGAATCCATGGCCATAAAATTTCCATAGGCTGATGTCACTTTGATATCCAACTCATTCATGACTTCTAGAGGCATGACATTACATGATACACCGAGAATCAAACATACAATTGTGAAGTAGCCTATCCTTTATGATCAAATTTGTGAAGAATGGATCAACATTCAATTGGGAATCAACCAAAGATGTCCCCAAATATACCTCAGGTGTCTCTCCAAAATCCTCTACTACTAGTGGTGTTTCAAGGTCAACAATGATTTGAGGAGGAATCTCAACAACATTTACATTTCTGCCTAGAGTAGTCTTCTCCTCCTTTAATCCCAAGTACTCAAATGCTCTCTTCTTATGCTCAAGGATCCTAAGCAACTCAATGATTGGAACACTCACTTTGATTTGGATCAATACTTGGGCTATGTCATAGGGAAAACTCTTTGGCAAAATAGCATTGGAAGGGAGACAAGAAGATTCATCAGATGGCATGGGATTCTTGGTAGCTTGGGCATGAGGAGGACTACAATTTTTTCTTGGGACAACAGAGCTTTTGGTAGGTGCTTCTCTTCTAGGAGATTCTTTGGGAATGCTTGTGAGAAAGGGTGTTTTAGGTTTGACTTGAGGCCCATCTCCCTTAACAAATTTTATTCTAGTGTTATAGTCTTTCTCTTGAGCTATAAAAACATTCATCAACAATTATCTATCTTCCTCCAAAGGAATACCACCATCATACTTCTTAATCATCAAATCTCTTAAATATTCAAAGTCATTGTTAGGAATTTCAAAAGCTTGCACTACATCAACTTCAAGAGTATGAGGGGGAAGAAAGACTTGTACCTGTTTGATGTAATCCCAAAAAGTTGCAGCTATCCTTGCACTTATCACTTTAGTAGATGTTGCTCCTCCTTGTGGACTTGAAGAACAACCCATCATGTAGATATCATCATCAGTACCATCATCATTATTAACTTCACCATCTTTCGGTCCACTTCACATGGAGGATGGGGTAAAAACACCTATCACACCAATCAATATCAGCAACTTCCTCAACTACAACAACCCTAGCAGTCAGGGGATCAGGTAACACTCTTCCTTCACGTGCTTGAGGATGTCTATTTGCAGACCCCATGGGTCCTTTTCCTCTATCATCTTCCCTTTGATCACCTCTAGGATGATTGGAAAATCTATCATGGTTTTGTGCTCTTGGCTGACCTTGTGAAGTTTTCCCAATTCCTTTCTCAGCTCTTGCCAACTTATATGAGATTTCGTTGACTACCCTGTCAAAGTTTTCACAACCTCTTCTAAATCATCACCCTTGATAGCTTGAGGTTTTTAGGGTTTATCAACTTTACACCATCTCTCTTGAGAGGTTTCCCAATTGCTTTGATATTGTTTTCATTTTGAAGTGCCATGGTGAAATCTTTTCTTAGATTGGTAGGGTTCTTGTCTCTTAGGTAATAGGCTGCATTTTTTATTAAACAAGGCCTTAGACTAACAAGAAGCCTTCTCAAAGTTTTGTTAAACCTTGTGTTAAAGTCATGGACTGATTCATTGGGGTTATTCTTGATATTCTCAAACTTAGACAAGAGAAATCTAGGATCAGTCTTGTCACCATATTGTAACCTAAATACATTCTTCATCTTAGTCCAAGAATCAATTGAATTATCAAGCAGAGCCTTGTACCAATCCCTAGCATCCTCTTCTAATGTATGAATGAACAATTTAATATACACATATTCAAACTCTATCTCAAAATCTTCCATCATGTTAACAAAAAGTTTGAGATGTTGATCACCAGTTATTGCATTGTTACCTTGTAGTTTTGGCAATCTATTTCTGACATCTTGTGGGACAACATTTGGGTAACCATCCATTCCTCTAAAGTATATAGGACCAAAGGTGTTAACAAAAAATGGAGGTCTAGGTTGAGCCATATTGTTTGGTGGAGGTGATCTTGGGGGTGACACAAGCTGATGAGGAGTGCAAGGTCTTTGGGGCTCAAGAATGTGATTCACAAGACTGGTATTCTCTAAGTGCTGATTTTCTTGGAAATTTTTATTTGAATTGAAACACAGAGGTGTATATTGGAGAAGGAACTTACCCAATATAGCAGAAGGACCTTCACTAGCTGAGGAAAACAAGTTTATGAGAGGATTTCTTGAATCAGAATCACTTGAAGAAGAGTGATAATCCTCTACCAAAGGCTGATCTCTCTCACCAATGGATATATCTTTTCCTGATGTCTAACCTTTAACAACCTTCCAAACTCTTCTCCCTTCTAACTCTGAGTTTCTTGAATCTATAAACAACTTCTTAGCAGAGTCTCTAATGAAGAGAGATCTTCTTCCTTCCAGTTTTGTAGAGATTAGCAACACCAAAGTAAATGATATAAAGGTTAAGACACTGGTACTTATCAAGATCAGAACAACATGGAGTCGCCACTAAGGAATTTCACCCTAGTTGTGCAAATGCACTAAAATACTCTGTCAAATATCTATTAGCACTGAAAATCTTGCCAAACTTTATAGATTAGACCTTCCTTTCTTTGAATTTATCAATCACAAATGCAAATGAAGTGCAACTATTGCTGGAAACTGATAAAATTTGTAGGAAAAACTTATATCTTCACTTAATCCTTACAAATATGATCAAAAATGAGACTCGGATTTGTAATTGCTCATAAATCACGAGAAAAGTATTACCAGGATATGAACTCTTGAAATCTTGAATAATGTCCCTTAGAAATGGCACCATTTTGGTGTTGGTACCCAGATTTAATCTCCTTCACAACTTGACCAGCATCATGGATTTTACAAGACACTCAGAGGAAGATAAATGATTTATATGTCATTTTGTAGCTGGGGAAGCAATTTATCTGACTTGTTAGCACTCAGGCTTTGAATAAGTGGGTAGCACCTTGAAAGGATTTTGATCTAATCCTTGCTATTTTAGGTTGTGCCTTTCAACTAAGGTAAGAGAACCTATATTGCAGCCTCTGTTTTGTGAAGGAGGTGGAAATATCCTTATACTGTGCATATTGTATGGAGATGGCCTTGGGAAAACATGATCAATTTTCCATTATTCAAACTCAACAGAGTTGTCACTACTAAATGATGGAAATGCTTTCAAGACAAGGCTGAGGCTACTAGAGACATGGTATGATCTGATTTTCTTTTTGCATTTTTGTAAATGGATTGTGTTCTTTTATTGACACACAATGCAATGCAGGGGTAGTATGGGGTAGGAATAGTTATTGAATAATTTTTTTGGTGGGAGATTTTTAACAAGACTAACCAGAATTTGCCAAATTCTTTGAGGACCTTTGCAAGAAATTTGTAAGACCTAAATAGTAGAATGCTTCAAAGGAGGCCCATATCTATACTCTTCCACACAATATTTGACAACCTGCCACAAAATCTTGAAGTAGATGAACCAATAAAGCATCCAGAAACCTCTATTTTATCATGACCCAAGGTGCACCCAAAGGTTTACAAATAATCTCTAAATTTAGGGAAGGTAAAGTGATTTTAAATCTATTTATCTCTTTATCAGATGAAAGCTCTTCTGAGTGTGAGATTAAAAATGCCACTAAACTATCAAAAAGAAATGAGACCATGTATGATCAAGAGAGATTTGAGACACAAGGCGCATCGGGAGCAAGAAACACAAATTGAAAACATTCTGAAACATAAGTGCATGAAATTTTTTCCAAGAGACAACACAAAATAATCCAGAATGACCAAATTTATTAGTAGGGGAATGTTATAAGAAAAATCTTAGAGCTTTTTGATGGCTTTACAACTGAAACCAACTCAACATGATACAAATCTGATGCAAAAAGGAATTAGAAATGGTTCTCAGGCAGTTTCTCAGAGAATGGGCTTCTTCCCATATTTTTCTCATGAAATTCTAAGTTTCTCTGACCTTTTCATGTCTCAAAACATGTATTATATAACTTTCAATTACATTTGATCCTTCTTTCCCAAGAAAATAATATGCCCAACATCAAGTTTGTTACAAAATTCCAACATGATTATGCAGATAGGGACATTTAAAAAATTTGCAACAAGAGTTGCAGGTGTTTCTAAAATGGTGAATCATTACAAATCCTTCATCATTATCCATTATGGAGGCACATTTTTCATTCTCCAAGCATGCAGACCCCTTTCATTTCATCATTTCATCCTTATCATTCCAAAATTTGATTCTGCAACTTTATAATTTGATATTTCACGTTTTACATGAGGCCGAGTAAAAATTTATTTCAAAAACACCTCAAATCTACAAATTAATCCCTAAAACCACTTGCATTGGTCTTTACAGGCACAAATAACATGAATTCACCAAATATTTGATGAAAAATGATGCAAAATTCACATCTCCAAGCTTCCTGGAGCAAAAATTACGGCCAAATTGAAGAATGTACACTTACCGTTGATTTGCTCTTTCTCCTTCAATCTGGGCCCTCCATGTGTCAAAATACGATTGGGAATGAATTCGGGCTCACTTTTTGACTTTTTAACATTTTTGGAAAAAATGGAAAAATTTGAATTTTTCTCCACCCCTCCGCCCTTGAATTTTGGTGATGACACGTGGCATATGGTGGGTCCCATTGGAATCACGCTTCAATTCTACCCATTTCCACCATTTTTGGAATTTGGAAAATTTTACTTTTGTCCCCATGGGCCCACACCTCCGCCTCTTTCCTTAACACATGTCATCGTCTCTATCGCTAAAAATCTATGCTTATTTCATGTTTTAACCCCTTTTGTTGCCAAGGGAAAATTTTATCATTTTTCCCCACGGGCCTGCGCCACCAATTTTGTCCTTGACACGTGTCCCCTTGTGCTTCATTTGTAGGCCAGCGCTTCAAATTTCCATACTAAGTATTTTTTTCAAAAGGGAGAAAATTCCCTTTTACCTCCGTCGGCCCGTTGACCCGCTCTGCCCACCACCTGTCTTCCTCTGCTTCATTCGGACCCACGGCTTAATTTTTGCTCTAAGTCTTTTATAAAAGGGAAGAATTTCCCCTTTTCTTCCTCGGCCTACACTTCCTCCTACGCCTACCATGTGTCCACCCCTTACTCCATTGTGGACCCATGGGCCTTTCTTCTACTTTTCTCCCTTTTCACCAAAAAGGAAAAAATTGCCTAAGTTCCCCGCCTGCCTTCCATCCCGCCTTGGCATAAGAACATGACACATGTCCTTCTACAGAGTTGCGGGGGTAATGTTGAATTTTTTCCCAAAGCCAAAAAATGCCAAGTTTTTCAAAGAAACCCCACCGATCCTTGTCCAACCAGATGTGGCCACGTAGGAGACATCATTTGAGCTTAATTTTGACGGTCAAATGACACCGTCGGCACGATCGTCAAAAACATAGAATTTGATAAGGACACCCAAATTTGATTTTCTTCTCATGGTGTAGACACCAAATTTGTGTCTTACGACCCCCTATGCCCCGCATCTCATTTCGCAACCTAACCTCATCACCTAAACCTTACACAATTATTTATTAATTACCTTATAATTAATAAATCCACATCGCCATACCTGCCACCTCATTTCGCCACCTCATCATGACCTAGTCTTAACCCTAAACTAACCTAATTAAGACCTATAACTTGGTCCACATCCACACCCATGACTAATTACTCCTCACCCGCACCTAAAACCAACCTCATAATGACTTGACCAAGCCCGCAACTAATCCCTCGGGAGAAAAGGAGGGAAAGCTGGCTATTTTACTAAAAATAGCCCGCTTTGACCTGACCGATACCGGTTCCTACTCGACCGCCGTCGGTTACGTAACCGCCATCGGTTCCCTGTAAATGACCACTCCCAACCAAAAACAAAGGGTTGGATTTTCGTGGATCCAAATCAGAAGTCATTGGAAGGATCCAGGAATTTACTTGGCTGAACAGAGACAAGTGAAAAAGAAACAAGAAGAGTTTACAGAGAAGGACATCAAGCCCAAAAACTGCAACTGAGTAACCAGAGCCTTGTGACACTCATCTGTTCATCGGGAGGGAAGATAGCTCATCTCCTGATTGTCAGGTCATCCTGCCTAAGTTCTGCATCGTCATCATCACAGTTCTTGGACCTGCATCCTCATCAATAATCAGTAAGTAATATCTTGTATGTCCTTTTAATAACATTTCTTGAACTTCTGAATCACAGCCATCATAAGTCTATTCCTAGATCTACTACCCAGCAACACACTACATCTAGCTGTCATTCCTCCACCCTTACGTTACCCCAAGAACACCCCCCGTATTCTCTGAGTCCTTCTCATCACCCCATTACCTAACCCCACCCATTTATCAGCGTTATAAAACAACACAACCACCTTACAACCAACCTTCACCAAAAGCCCCTAAAACATTGCCCCTACCGATATCGGTTACCAACAACCGGTACCGGTTACAGTGACCGGCATCGGTCACCGTGATTCTAAACCAAGACCAGCCCTTTCTCTATTGTTCTAACAAGGTAAACAAATTGTAATTGGACAATAGCTTATTTGTTAGAATTTGTGTTAATTCATATTAGCAGGGGAACTGACCACCTTCGAAAGGAAGTTTTATATTTCCTGGGCCCAAGGTAGTTCCCTCATTTATTGTCTAATTAAAATCTGGTGGTCTTGTATTCTTACTTGCAGGTAGTCCTTCCAAGACAAAAAGGAGTTCTTCGCAGTCGACCTGATCTCTCTCTCTATGGTACGCGCACACCCTCTCGACATTCAACAGGTATTCCTCCTAGCCCTAACCCTTATCTGTTTCTCAAAGGAATGAAAGGATAGAAGCAACTCTATTCCCAAAAGTTGAAACATTCCGTGCGAAACATTTTGGCACGCCCGGTGGGACCCATTTCGGGTTTCTGTTTCTCTTGCTTGCTTTCACATAGGGAGCATACTTGTTTTCTTCTTCTTAAGATATTCACACGGTATTTTGTTATATTTAGTAAAAGAATTTGTCTTGCTTTCCCAGTTTTGCATTAGTGAAAGTCATCTTCTTTGCTTCATCGAATATCATTTTCGATTTGGGTTTAAAACACGTGCATTACATTCTTGCTTGTTGTTTTCAATTCTAGTGAACGTAGACTAAGTAACAGGTCGTACACGTGGGGGTGATTTCCACAGTATTGACAGGAAATTAATCTTACTTTCACTGCACAACACATACTGAATCACTTCATAATTAACACAATAGCTCAAAACATCCCCCCTTTTCCGTGGTATTCCTCCGCCCGATTGAGGTAACCTTATAAGCCAAAACAAACTTGACATTTCCCCTAAGTCTTTTGTTTAGGATTGACATCATTCTGCGTCTAAAGGCATAAGCCCAAATTGATTAAAATTAACCCTAGGGTTAGTCTGTTAATTTGTTTGTGCATTCTTGCTTGTTTTCAGTTCTGTTTCTCTGTCATACACTATTTTCTGTGATCACTACAGAACAGTTTGGTAGGCATACTAATCACTGTTAACACCAAATCAACAACTTCCTATCGCTTTTTTACACCAGTTCTATTATACCGACATTGGTTAGCTTACCGATGGCAGCTCTAACTGACCGACATCGGTTACCTGACCGATATCGGTTATTGTCTTTCAAAGTTTCCGAAACCAGCAACCTGCCAATTCCAACATTTTGTTGCTGCTTCTGTTCCTGATAGATTGCATCCTGCTGTGTACCCCTGTCCATGGTTGTTATCACTCAGAAACAAGCTGCAGCCATGGTTTCACATGCCTGCTCCATGCCTTTGCCTGAATCACCTCCTGCCCATACTGTGGGAAACCCTACGGATACCAGTGAGGTTCCTAAAATTCCTGTAGGAGATAAAGAATTTGTGAAATTTTTGGACGCTAATCCTAGCGCATGCAATACTATTTGTCTCATGCCCCTAACCGTACACCCGATGGTCAACTCCTTGTTGGCATGCCTATCAGTATAGCTGCTCATTTAGCTCCTTCTCTGCCTGATAACTCCACTTTGCCTTCTGCATCCTTAGCCCCGTATCCCAATCCAGTAAGGCTTCAGGGGTTCATACGACACTGATTGGCTTTCCTTTGGTTAATCTTGGGCCCCACATGTCATTACCACCGACTGCTCCTACCTCGTCTCTCTTGCAGACTGTTCCGTTCATGACTTGCTCTCTGCCACCTATCCACACGAGCTTTCCTTCTCAAGCTCCGCCCACATTTTCATTCCCACACACGTATCCGGTAACCTCAACGTCTTATATAGGACATCCCTATTCGGTCACCTCAACACATTCGTCCTCCATACCTTATCAACATTTAACCCCACCATTGTCTAGTGGTGGCCCTTGGCCCAATCTGCCTCCGTTTACCACAACCACACCATCATCTCATCCAACTACTGATTTAATTAAACAAATGATGGACAAAATGCAAAATCTGGAGGCTTCTGTTTCAGGAAGCCGTAGCGCCCTAACATACGAGCAAGTTTGTCGGGAGCCTATCCACCCTTCTGTCCCCCTTCATTCATATCCTCCTCAATGGGAATTACCAAAATTTACCCGTTTTAATAGTAAGGAGGACCCTCAACAACACTTGCGATCATTTAGACATGCCTACTATCTGATTGCTCACGACGATGCTTTACTACTCGCACCTTTCCCATGTCCTTATCGGGACCTGCCTTGAGTGGTACGATTGCTTTAACCTTGCACTCAATCTTCTCTTTTAACCAGCTAGCCCAATCTTTCTTGGATCATTTCTCCATTAACATTGCCAAGAAAGTATCTATCACCGACCTCTATGCCATCCGACAATTTGAAGATGAATCTATCGCAGATTTCGTTGGACGATGGTGGGGCCTTATCAACCAACTTACCTATGCCTTGCCTCAGGCCAAACTTATCGAACTTTTTACGCGGGCCTGCGCTAAGCACATCTCTCCTACCCTCCAAATTCAAACTTTCCACACATTTGATGAGGCCTTTACTATGGCTCGAAAACTAGAGATTCGAGCCTTAGAGGAAGAGAAATTGCGGTTGCGTAACAAAAACCCCAATTTCCGAACCCAAGATTCCACCAACAAACCTAACACCACCAATCCTCACCCATCGACTGCTTCGAAATCAAAAGGAGTTGTGCACGCGGTGATGGTCAAATCCCAACCACCGTCTAATACCCCGCCAAAAACCACCTATAAGTATAAAGCTGAGCCCATCAATTACACCCCCTTGGGAGAAACTTATGGTGTGATATTGGAAAAATTGCTTAAAGCAGGAGCCATTACCTTACCTCCTGTTAAACCTCACTCTAGGTTTGATTCCACTCACGCCATACCTTCTTGGTACAAAGAAAATGACTTCTGTAACTTCCACCGCGTGAAGGGACACAGTCATGAAAACTGCAAGATGTTGAAAAACATAGTGCAGGAAATGGTTGATGCAGGGGATATAGCCCTCGATAATCCTAACGCCCCTGCTAACCGAAATTTGAAAATTTTCAACAAACCATTCCCGAATCACTCTTCTAACAGTAACATAAACCAAGATATCTTAGCCGAGGAGAGTGTTCACGAGATCCATGCAGTCTTCGACTCCCAGCCAAAAACCTCTATCGAACAAATTCTGAATCAAGCCTCTTCACTAACGCAGGAACCCAAACCCCCTTCATCACCATCAAGACAAGACGAAATCCTTGCCGTTCCTTTACCCATCAAGGAATTAACCACCCAGAGTTCTCTTCTCACAAATGAGCCTTCTTACACCACATCCTTGCAAGACTGTGAGTGGATGTTATCTAATTTATCTATTTCCCAAACGTCTCCTTCTACCATTCTTGTTGTACAAGAGGAAGGCTCGCCACTTATTTTGTCATCCTTAGATGAGAAACCTCTTGAACCAACATCACCACATTCTTTAAACATGACGGATCCTCTCAAACACGCCCTCCTACCTATTAGTTCTTCATCGCCTAAATCTTTTCAGCGACTAGTTAACCTCTTAACGCCCATTGATACAGTGCCTCATCTACCCCCTGTATCACACCCACAGTGGACTGGAATCACAACCCACCTTTCTTCCATACAAAAGTTCCTATTCACACGTGAGGACTGTCATTCCCCAGAAGATAGAAAGGTCCTACGGGAACGTTTGAGTATGCCATATTCTACTCAAATGTAGATGACTGACCCAGATGCCTCTACCATATACCTAAAGTGTTTACAGAAGCTTAAAATGCCTATGTCCTCATCTTCACCCCCCTCATCTCTACCAAATACCTCATCCACCTCTATTAACCTAACCCAATCTTCCCCTATGCTTGGGACCTCACCAATACCCAGTCTAACACACCCACCTAAGCGGCTTGATTTATCTAAAAATAAAGCCGTCCATCCACTTAGGAGACAGAATCAATTTCCTCAACCTATGCCTCTATCACAACTAAAACCATCGTCGTCACACCTTCCTTCCATATTGGGACCCCATCCCTCCACCTTGCATCAATATATCATACCTCCTGCGTTTTTCTTAAAATGACCTACACCTTTCGCACCCATACGAGAGATCTAAGGGTACATCAACACCGTCACCCCGCATATCTTTGTCCACCTACTAACCCTAAACAAATTCCATCATCAAAATATTTGTTTGTTGTCACTCCTATTTCTCTCGTGGTTTTTTTTCGATACCACATCATCTATGGCCTCATCATCTAACTAGCTAAACTCTCCTCCAAGACAAAAAGGAGTTCTTCGCGGTCGACCGATCTCTCTCTCTATGTAGTACGCGCACACCCTCTCGACATTCAACAAGTATTCCTCCTAGCCCTAACCCTTATCTGTTTCTCAAAGGAATGAAAGGATAGAAGCAACTTTATTCCCAAAAGTTGAAACATGCATGCGAAACACATGGGTAAAGGTTTTTTTGGTCAAAAACATATGGGAAGGGGTTTCAAGCAATTTTGACCATGAGGAAGGATTTTGAGGGAAAATAAATAAAAAATGAGCAAATTCGAGCTCCACAAGTGGGAAAATGAAAAAAATGATAAAGGCCCATGGTTTTGGAAATTTAGGGCATAAAACAAAGCTTTCTGCATGTATTTTTCTTTCGAGTTGGGGAAAAATAATAGGTTTATGAGCCATTTAAAGCATTCAATCTGGATGAGAAAACTTGCAAACCACCAAACTCGAAGAAAACATTTTTGAGTATATAGAACAAAGGGGAAAGATGGGAAAATAACGGAGGATCAAAATGGACACCAACAGGTCCACTACTAGTAACCGACATTGGTTGCTTAGTCGGATCGGTCTCGATACCGGTAATATATTATGAACTAGTAATCTTGTAACTTCCTCTAAATAACCCTGAATCTTACCCAACTTTTCCCATACCTCACCTACAACCCTTATTATACATGTAGACCCAAACCGGCCTACTAGCCATCCCAATTTAATCATAACTTTTCCTATTAGATTAAATTTACTTATTGTATGTTATAGGAGATACCTAAATCTTATCAACTATAGTAGGAATCATTCATTTACAATTTATTCTTGCATTAAGTTGTTATAAACAGGGGGTTGACAGCCATTCAAGGAAGCATCACACTTCTCGGATTTATCCGCTAGGTAGTCCTCTGTCATTTACTATTTAATATCATTTGGTGGTCTTGTTATGTTTCTTATACAGGTCGTTCCTCCTAGCCAAAGGAAATCTCTCACAATCATTTTGGTCAACATTCTATGTGTGCACATTATCTACATAATCACAGGTACACCTCCTACGCCCTTTACCCATTATCTATTTTATCTCATACTTTGTAGTGAAACATAAAGATAAGTCAACTTTCAAGAACCTATCCAAAGAGAAATATTTTTTTTTCTATAAGGCCCTGAGAGAAATTAGATGTTGAAAAAAAAGAGTATAAAATAAGTAAATAACTTCTTTTGGGAAGTTAAAAAAAGAGAGATAGAGGAAAAAACAAGCCATGTAAGAAGCCAAGTGTGGGGGAGAAGAAAATACAAGCCCAAAAAGATATTTGAAAACTAGATATGAGAAAGGTTGATATGTACAAAACATGTCTCTGTTGAAATGAAAAGAAAAGATACATACCGATTTTGTGAAGAAGTAAAAATGATCAGTCTTGTACAAAAAGTAAATATAAAAGAGGAATTAAGATCAAAATCAACAACATGCATGGGGAAATGCATGAAGTTAAGTGTGGGGGAGTTATGAGACCAAATTAAGTCTAATCCATTGCACCAAATAACATTATTCCTTCTCTTATAAGGTGGATTTAGATGTAGTCTTAAGAACTAGATAGTTTATTTAAGATTAAATGTGGAATATATTTGATCCATCTTTGAAAATTTCATTGCAATATGAATGTTTTCATTGCCTAATGTTTCTTGTAATTTAGAATGCAGTATTGTGTATGAGCAGGTCATTTGATCTCTTGAATGTATTACAGAAAGTGTAATACTAACATAACTAAGAGCACATGACTCAAAAAGATCACAACAATCATAAATATAGGAGAGAAACACTCACATAGATAAGAGTGCATGACTCAAAAAATATTGTATCATTCAAATAAAAAGAGCGTAGGAATCAAGCGTAGGACTCATAGAAGTAGCGTAAAACTCACAAAATAGCGTAAAACATGCTATAACTAAAATTTCAGAACCCTAAATGAGAATTCAAGAGAGGTTTTTGTTTGTCTTATTTTTATGAGGAAAATCCTCTCTCCATTTTTATAGATCAATAATAGTTTTAAATATATCAACTTTTGAAGAAGAAGGTTTTCAAGCGTAGTACTAGCAGAACCAACCCAAGAATCCCTCTAACTAAAATTTCATAACTACAAATGAGAATCTGAGAGAGGTTTTCCTTACTCTTATTTCTAGGAGGAAAAATATCTCTCTGTTCTTACACATCAATAATAGGTTTGAATTATCAACATTTGAATAAGAAGGTTTTCAAGCGCAATACTAGTAGAACCAACACAAGGATCCCTCTAACTAAAATTGTAGAGCTCCAAATAAGAATTTGAGATTTTTTTTGTTCCTTTTACTTGGAGGAAAAATAATATCACCATTTTCACACAACAATAATGGTTTGGAAGATACCATCATTTTAAGATAAAGGTTTTCAAGTGCAAGACTTGCACATGCAACATCAAATTCTCTCTAACCAAAGTTGAAGATCTCAAAATGAGAATCTGACAGAGGTATTTGTTCCTCTTATTTTTAGGAGGAACAATCTCTCTCCATTTTTACACAACATAAATAATTAAGGAGATAACTTCATTTGAAGTTTCAATAGAATAAGGTTGAAGGAAAATAAATAAGATAAAAAACACAAGTTTAGTAAACTATGATATCTCCCTCATTTCTCAATGAAAATGGTTATTTCTATGATGTTTTGGAAAGTGTAAAAAGGATAACCAAACCAGAAATTGTTTGAAAATATTATTCAAATTGAATTCACAGTAATAATTAGAAAAGGACGAGAAGGGAATGTGGAGGGACAACTTTCTTGTTGAAAGATTCAATCATGCAAGAGTATAATTAACAATTGGAAAGAAGTAGTTAAATACGTGTGGAAGAGATAGTTCAATTTAGAGTTGTAATATTTGATTAATTATCTTACAAGATTGTCTCCTTATCAAGTGGAAGAAGTAGTTGAGTGCAAGTGAAATAACGAGTTTAATCTAAGGTTTTAGTGTTTGAATAAATCTCTTCCACATTTGTCTCCTTGTTAAGTGAAAGAAGAAGTAGTTAAATCTAGAGTTGTATTTTTGAATAAATTCATTCCACATTTATCTCATTGTAAAGTGGAAGATGAAGTCAAGTCTTTCCCAATATTATAGGTAGGTAGTTCTATAATCTTGGAGTATTGACCAAGTGATGAGTTATAAATATCTCTCCAAAGCACTCAATGTAGTAGTGGTAGGAGATGAATGATTTTTGTAACATCATTTCTGATTAATAAAATCCATAGTTCAAGTTTCTTTACAAAAAATTATTTTTAGTTTTGCTAACCCAAATTTGAGGGAAGAGCAAGGGCCCACTCTTACCCAAGGAGGAGGATGATTTATTGTTTTTAGAATAGATCATTATTGTTTTACTTAGTTTATATCTATTTTGTGTATTTTATTTTGCTTTGTTTGTGAAGCTTCACTTTTATTTGTTTACTATAATATTTTATTTTCATTTATTCATTTCACTTCGATATATCATATTAATTTCAGTCATTTATTTCAGTTTGTTAGATTAGATTCATTCTCAATTATTGAAATTCTAGAGCAAATAATTGTAAGATCATTATTTCCTTTAGGCCCTTTTTCAAATAGCCTTGAACACCACCTGGTTTTGACATTCTTTATGATTAAATTGTGAGGAATATGACCCTCATCATTAGATATTAATTAATAACTCGAATTACCCAACCCCAATAATACCAAGTAATTCATGTATGTATATGATTCCCTTGTTTGAATTTCCTCTTTAAAAACTAAAAGGGCCTACCAAAATTGATAGGTGGTAATTTCGAAAAGATAAAAATAGATATGGAATTAAAAAATTTGAGAAAAGGAGGTAAAATGAAAGAAGCACCCAAAGGAGACATTAGTGCACGTGTACTCATATCGTTAATGGGCGGTACTATCTCGGGATGATTAGAGGATAAAACAAGAAATTTAGATCTTCGTCGCATGTTGTCCAATGTCTAAAAGTAAAGTAGTCATTGCAGAAAAATAAATAATAGAAGTATAAAAAGGGTAAATCAATGTAAAAGAAAAAACAAGTGTTGTTAATGTCTAGTTTTCTTTCTTATGAATTAATGGCATACCTAGAGGCATGGTGTAAATAGTAAGTGCATGATTTCATGTCTAGAGTGTGATGTATTTTGAATCTAAAAGATCAAGGACTACAAGTTGAATCATCCCACTCATGATCTTGAGCTTGTTACATTCATTCATTACTTAGTTCATTGACATCATTTCCTCCTAGCAAAGAGTATTTGTCTCAAGAAATAGTCATTTAATCATCCATCATATCTTTACCCAACCAAATCTTAATGCTTGATAAATAAAATTCATGGAGATATGGGAATATTACACTAGGTGTATGTAGTCAAGTAAAAATTTTCCCATGACCTTTCTAACAACCCACAACTTCAATTCTGGACTTGGGGTCAATTTACGATTGTTTCGAGGCTAAAAAGTTCATTTTTAAAGATTTTCCGGTTTTTGGTCCTTCATGCTTCAAAAATGTTTCTCCAATAACATGTTCCATGTAATTTTTCTCTGTCCCGAATCGACTTTCCTTTGTTTTAGGTTTTCCAAAGTACAAAACAAGGTCAAAGTTTCACCTTTATTTTGGGTTTTTAGGATTCTTCATCATCGAACATCAAGGAAATTACATTTTTATGTATTATGTTTTCTATTCTCGAAACTTGAAATTCTATAGTATTTTGGGTTTTAGGTTCCTTCAACATCGAACATCATGACTCAAACACATGTAAATTTCAACTTTCTTTCCGATCTCAAAACCAGATTTAATTTGTGTCAAGTTTTGGGTGTCAACAACATCAAAACAAGCCAATGGTGCCTCATATCTTTCTACCTCTAATTCCTAAAACTTAAATTCCTTTATGTTGGAATTTGCAAGGTGATTGATAGGTGTATTTTTCCAATAGTCTTTTAGGTTTCCCATGGTGCAAAGCAAAGTCAAACTTTTGATAGTCTTTTTCATTTCAGGTTTCGGGTTCCTCTTGGATCGAAACATGGTGACCTAAATGCATATTATTTTCTACATGTTTTTCACTTTCAAAACTCAATGTCCCTTTGTGTCGGGTTTCTGAGGGTGTTTTACATGGTTTTGAACTCACCAGAGGCATGATTTAACATCTCAACCAATCACATTTATTGAAGTATGGAACCCTGAACTTCAAATGGCCATAACTTTCCCTCTCCAACTCTGATGTTCACAAAATTGGACTTTTTGGAAAGGTCTCATCATGTACTACACCAAAAATGGGTTTAATAAATATAATGACGTTTATTATTTGAAAAATAGGAAATCCACTCCACCATTTGAGGAATATTTCTAGGTATCTCAACCACCAATTTGATGAGGTATGGTGTCCATTCCTTTTTCTACAAACAAAGTATCATGGGGGAATGGAATTAGAAGGGTACTTGTGTCTATTTTGAGACATTGAATGCATCTAGTTGGTGGTTGAAAGTTTATTTCCCTCTCTTTTTCCTCTTCCCTTTCTCTCATTCTGATATATAATGTAAAATCTCTCATTTGTAAAAAGGATGTTCTAAAATGTAAAAAAACTATGTCAAAATTGTCCCTGAGCAGTTGTGAGTTTTAGAACTTCATTTGAGCTTAACAATGTGTTCTTGTGCCTTATTTTTCACATGTAATGGTTTGTACATACTTTGAAAGCAATAAAATCTTTTTTTTTGGTGTTTCTCAACCTTAACTTATGTTTTATTTCATTTCCTTGTCTCTCCATTCTTGTTGTTGTATTTTGTGCATGTTTTTATCCTTTACAGGTTCATTTGTTTGTGTCTCATGGAGAATAGATAGTAAATGTTGTTTTGGGTATGTTTTTCTCTTGTTTTACCTCTCCCTTCTCCATTTTCATTCTCCATTTTCCATCATTATAGTATATTCACCATTTTCCTTGGTGTTATCACCTCCCTTTAGCTTAGAATTTCCCTTAGATGCACATCTCTCTTCCCCTAGTCCCTTGGATTGTTAGAATAGGATTGGATAGTTAAATTTTCAAGAAGTAGGAGTAATTTAGCATTAGGATTAGGTAGAAGAACCAACCTTATTTGGAGGTTGATATCACTTTACAAGTCCCACACTTGTTAGCTCATCTCATGTTAGAAAAATTAGGTATACATTACAAACAAATCCTAGGGTGCTACTTTTCTATGATAATTTAAAATATCCGGTGGAGCATTAGGCCACAATGATAGAAGATTTTGGTAGTATTAGAGTACTCCCATTTCTATTTTACTTTATTGAGTTTCTTCAAACTCATTATCTTCCTTATTAGTGGATTGATGTAAGATAAGGGTAGTTAGGGAAGGTTAAAATGGGATACGAGTTGGCCTTAGGGGCTAAGCTACATGTTAGTTCAATTATTAACAATGCATAGACTCTAAAATTGGTAACTTGTCATTTTGCAATGAAAAGTTTGGAAATGTTCCTTCCTAATATAAATTCTCACATTTGGATTCCAATCAGTACATCTTCCCAAATATTTCATGAGTTGATCATATTTACACTCTATTGTATAAAAAATTTAGGAAATATGAATTAATCGATGTAATAAAGTACTTGTGCATCATGATACAATTTTTTTCACAAAATAATTCTCCTCTTCTAGATCATACAATTTGGTAAAGATGTTAAATATAGTCATGGGTGAATAGTACATTCTTGACCTTTGACATCCTCTAACTTTAGATACACATGTCTATAATTTTAGATTTTCACCTACATGTACATGTTTTTAGAAAAATTTCAGATACACATCAACCGGTCCAAATTAGTTACATGGGGCATGAAGGATTTTGGTACTTCACCATGTGACACTCAATTTTAGTTACAATTAAGAATATTGGGGGCATGTGTATCCTTTCTTCATCTACATTTTAGTACATTACACTTTCTATTAGGTTTCTACTTATTTTTTTGGTACATGGGAATGCTATGGGGTTCTCATTTTACTTTCTAATGTGTTTCCTTATTTGAAAAATTGGACCTATATCCATCTGTAGTGGTGTGGTCCATGGGGTTGTAAGATGTATTATATTTCTTTGTAGGCGGTGTTTCTTTTCCTCTTACATTTAAAGGGGAAGATATCATATTTAATAAATAACTTTGATACATGGTCTTCTTCATTCATGAGGTGCTTCAACACATCTCTCTTCTTCCCTCTCTCCTCCACTTTTGTGTTGGGTTATATGAACCTAACACTCTATTTCTCCTCAACATAATTAGGGATTGATCACTACCAATCCTTGAGCAAGTTCAACAAATGGAAATCTTCAAGTGAAAGTAAATAATAATAACTTCTCTCTCTGCAAACCAAATAGGTGTATTTCTTCCATGTTTTGATCTCTTTATTTCATTGTGTGCAAATGAAGATCTTACATGATATATTTTACATTTAAGTTAAAGTTTAATTCTTTACTATGGACATTAACTACACTTTGTGTTGTAATTTCCAACATGGATCATTCCAACACCAACACAACATGAATTTTAAAACAAAATATGAGCAAAGATAAAGTGTATCTGCACACTCATGCATCTTTTCCTTTAAGAATGAATTTTTCATTTCATACTTCATTTGGGGAAAATTTAGATACTCAAATATGGTAATTTACCCTTTGAAAATGCTGATGTTGAAAATGAAATCTTACTAAGATCAATAAACCCTTTTAATCCCACATAGTACACATCTAGGTCTCTTTTCTAGATTCATTTCCCATATACACTAATATTTTTATTATTATAAGAGTTCAATGCATAAAATCCATGTACTAAGTCAACATAACAAGATGTAAATATCATTTATCATGTTATTCATCCCTAGTCAAGGTCATATAAGTTAGTCTAGGTTTATATTTGTTCCTACCCTATTTGTACAATTTTGTACCTATATATCCTCCATATTTACTTTTAGTTTCACATTCTATGATAGGTTCTTTACTCCCTCTAGATTGGTATTTCTTCAATATTTTACCTTTATAACCCTATATAAAAAAGTTGAGAATATATCATTTGCTAACCTACAAATCCTATGGAAATACATTTATACACTCACTCCCTACTCTTGTAAAATGCATCTAAGGTTCTCTAAATATCACATAAACACTCATTAGGGAAGTAATCACTATAGGTTTGAATATTCTTACTAGGTTAAGGAATCAACCTCTCTCATGTATAAGCCCTAAAACATCCCTTCTCCAAGAATTTTACCAAGATCTAAATATAACTCAAAAATTGTTAAAGTAATTGCTAAATATGGTTGTATTAATTTAGATATCGCATGCTAGGTAGAGAATGATGTGTGGTTTGAATCCCCTTCATTGCAATACCAGCATCACCATTACATGAGGGTGCATATAAGACAACTAATTTTGGTTTTACAGAGTCTCCCACCCATGGTTAGGGTTTAAGATCTCATTCATAATATTTAAAGGGATTCACAATATGACTGATAACTAGGGTTTGACATTAAAAAACATTTCTAGGAAGGTAACAATATTAGAGAGTTATAGAGCCAGAATCCAAGAAGGTCCAAGACCGTATAGTTAGGTTAATACTATACATATGGTCTTTGAAGAGTTGTATAGTTGCACCCTAGGTCAGTTTCTAGTCACAATTCTAGGAATGAAGCATCCTTAGTCTCGAGATCTCCTAGTTCCATTTTTGCACAACTATAAATTTATAAATCCATCTATATAAAAATAAGTACACTCACCCCTTGGGTTTTCAGTTTAAATCTTGTTGCATACATTATTTTCAAGTATTAATCCATTATTCTGATATTGGATAATCAATGTTGGAATTTAATTAGTCAAAATAACCTCCTATAGATCTCCTTACATCCTTTATATTAATTGATTCACTAATCTATATTTCATATATTCTAGTAATGGTGTAAACATGTTAAATAAAGAGATAAGAATTATATTAGATGTGCATATTATGATATTGAATGATACAACTTATATTATAATACAAGATCCATCTATTCACAATGTGTATATGAAAGCCATATATCCTTTAAAATATTTGATTGTAGTATAAGAGTTACACCATGTTATTTTTCCAAACTAAAAGGAAATAATATATGTCACACAAAATAAAATGGCATAAAAATCATGACATAGGAAACAATGTGAGCAACACAAGCATGAGTAAGGAAAACTACACAATGCTACAAAGTAATTGGAGTGTACAAAGGCACCCAATGGGGGTAAATAGAGGAAAATTCATGAAAAATATCAATTTACCATTATTATTTAATTTTAAAGAATGTAAAGAATTTGATATGGGATACTCTAACAAATGATAATGAGGAGTTTGATATGTTAGATGAAAATTTTCTTCATGTTAGATTTCAATCCCACTAAAGGGGCTAAATGTGATATTGATGAAAAAATTATATGCCAAGTGAGCCTTTACGGTGAGTGAGTATTTATCTTTTTATACTGATAATTCATGGATAATACTTGATGACCATAGGGCTTATAGGATTGATTGTTCTAAAATTCTTGTTAATTGGGATTTTCTCTTATAATTTTAAGACATATTTTTTTCTAGTGGCTTCATTATGTTACTCTTTAAATGGTTACCAAATCATCATTAATTAATAATCCCTTCTAAAATATCTAGGGTAATATGAAGATCACCCTTCCTTCTTTCCTAATAATAAGGGTTCCTTGCATGCTTATGTAAACTTCAGTAATGGTGATGATTTCAATTTCTTAATACTTATAACATTATCCTTACTTATCACATGATATATCACATCAGGTAAATCACAATTGGTATCATGGATAAATCAAAATAAAAATCAATAAAATTCAATATCTTAAGACACATTTCTCTCGATAAAAATCTTGATTCAATGTTTTCTACTCACACCACTTCTCTTGGGTTTATACATCTTTAGTTTTATTTCACACATACTCTATCCCTTACTTTTTATAGAATATTATCCTTTAGCTATGACATATTTGAGGCTTACACATCCTTCAACTTATGGGTCTATCCCACCTCATGATGAGGCTATTATTGGGAAGATCTTGTACTACCCCCTTTCCTGTGATTTAATTTATTTGAATTAAAAATAAAAATTACAGAGTCACTCTTGAACCAAATGATTATAAATATTAAAATGAAGAAATGACAAAAGCAATGTAAAATGTAATATTTAAAACCCTACGAAAACAAGAAGGATAGAGGACTTATGTGATTTACTCATGACTGGAAATGATATGAGTAGGAAGAGGTATGAACATACTTGGTAGAGTATCATAATTTTTTTCTAGAAAATCTAGACTACAATAATAAGGCCGGACATGGGCACCCATAACAGACATGGGAATCGGGCACATGTGACTACACATATACTCAAAACCTAATTTCTATAGTGTCACAAGATCACCACTATTACTTCCTTTTAATCGCTTTGAGAGTCACACGATGATGGCTTATGGTACTGTAACATGGAAAATAGAATTTCATCCATAAAAACCACAAACCACATCAAACCTAAAAATAAAGGTGCAATATGAGGAGTCGAATAACTCCGGTGGTCACCTAGAGAGTAAACTTATGACCAGAGCATTGCACTACATTTCAGAATCCATGAAGTTTTGGTGAGTGTATGTAAACATCATGCCCTAGGATGCCCTTGTGAAATTTGCACTTGATCACGAGATGTAGCTAAATATAGAAATGTAGTAGAATGTGTGGATGGAATAGAATGAACTTACCCTTCCTATGTTATGTAGGGAGAGTTGATGTATACTTTTTACCTTAAATGGATGCTAGATGGATGCTTTTGAGTGCTTTAGATGCCTTTTGGATGTAAACTTAGGTGATACTAGTAATTATTAGTGATTTTTCCTTGATATTGAACACATAACTATATATTATATGATTCCCTTTTTTGAATTTCCTAATTGATAGCTAGAAGGATGACCCATATTGTGAAAAAGATTCCCAAAAAAATAATAGAGGCCCAAAAAGAGTAAGGTAGAAAATGGGCTAGGGGTGCCTAGGCACTATTTTTTTGGCTAGGCGCTAATGTCTAAAGCCATAAAATATAACTTAGTAAATTTTGACTGGGCTATAGGGTGTGTAAGACTAAATAGAAAATAAAAAACATAAAAAAGGCCAAAGACAGTCGTCAATTACTAGTTTTCTTGCTTAGGAATCATATAAATGCTAATATGTGTTTAGGACCTAGAAATATATCCAAGTGCATGATTTTATATCTATATTTTCCCTAATTTATACATATAAGAGATGCATACCTGATAAAAATGTAGAGCGTTTGGTGAATTGCATGTCGAGTGCACAAGTGAAGCATGGAATGAGTGCAAAAATTAAGTGTGGAAACTTGGAAAGGAAAGGGACCCTAGGGGTAAAGCGTACGTGTTGTACCATGTTGGTGTTCTTGTTTTAGGATGATTCTTGTTGCGTATTAAGGATGGACCTGCAAAAGAAGAGTGAAAGAGTAATAAAAATTTTGTATATGAAAAATTTGCATAATTATGTACAAGTATGTAAAAAGGAAAGTGTGCACCCGATGTAGTAAGAGTGTAAAAGGATAGAAAATTTTCCTTAAAATGTTGTGTAAAATGCATTTTTGGGTGATCTCGTGCCAAGAGTGAGTTTTTGGGTGATCTCATGCCAAAGAGCAAGTGTTTGGGAGAGATTTCTAGTGTTACTCTCCATCCATGACTCTACTGGATAAGAACCACCGTGTAGATGATACATCCCCTGATTTTTTCATGTTGTCCTAAATTAGTTCCAATTGTACTAATTATTCTGATTAAAGGAGATTTTAGGAAATTTCATGTATTCTTTATTCGAGGCTAGTTCTTGATCTTTGTAAAAGCTGCTCTGAAGGATTCTGTGAACTATGCTTTGATATGATAAGATGATTTTGTGTGCCCCAGGGACATTAGCACCTAGGGAGGACATGGGCACTGTGCATTAGTTTACGTACATGGGGTTAGTGTCTTTGTTGTGGTTATGACCCAAATCTAATTCTAAGTTAGTTTTGTAATTGTAACATGTGTTTATATTGTGTTCGATATAGCTACGAAATGTTCTACGGGGTGATTTATTCAACAATGCATGACCCCTCATCTGGGGTGCATGTGACATCGCTAGAAGTGTGTGGCCCAAAAGAGAGGAATTGATGTTGTGATGAATTGTATACCTACAGGGGTAGGGGATTTGAATGGTACAAGGAACATTCAAACAAAGTGGCTAGATACATATTTTAGTAGAAAAAGTAACAAACATGCAATAGAAGACAATTTAATCAAGCAAGTGTGTAAACAAAGTGGACTGTGAAAAGTGGGTTTCAAACACAAAACATCACTCACATTTTCATAAGACAATTAGGTCTAAAGTGGCAAAAAGTATACAAACAATGATCAAACAAGACATAGGCATAACCTGCAAATAATGAAATACAATATCAAATAATGCAAAGAAAAATATATTAGAGAACCATGATGGCATATAGTCCTGCAAAGAAAATGCTACTCATGAATCACCCATTAGCATTTTAGGAAGATAAAAATTATGTCAATGCATGTATGTATCAATGGAAAGTAATGTTCTAGTAATAATAGGAATTAATATATGATGAAATAATAACACATGTAATGTGTGATAGTAGGAAAGGTAGATGCCCCCAGGAGCCTTGGTGGGACTGGCAAAGGATACAATTCTAAGCATCATTTCAACGTGTGAAAATCTGTAATAGATCTACATTCACTCAAAAATACCAAGTGAACATGCATGTGTGTATATAGAAAGATAATGACATATTGGGTATTTGACTAGTATAATAAGTAAAATACATCATGTAAGTAGTATAAGTAAACAAGAGTAAGTGAAACTAGATATGCTAATGTAGTGTATGAGTGTAATGGAATGATATGCAACATGTGAATATGGAAGGAAAAACATGTCCCCAATATATATGTATAAGATGATGTTAATTTATACAATACCCTCAAAAATCAAGAATGAACCATAGAAAAGAGTGCATAATCAAGAAATGGTTTGAAAAATGTGTGCCAGAAAGATAGATCATGAAGCATAGAGTGTGAAGAGTGAATTCCGTGAGGTTCATTTCAAATTTATACCCTCATTATTTGATTATGAACCATGGAACTAGAGTGTGCCATAGGGTAATGATGATATAATGTGTATATCAAGATGTATAAGAGAGACTAAATGTAAAACATAGAGTGTAATATGTAAGCATCAAGATTATAAATAACCAAGAATCATTGAAGGGGGAATTAGGATTCCCCCAAAGTGTGAGGATGATAGAAGGATATCCAACGACAATGAAGGGAAAGGGCCCTCCACTTGATGTCTACAAAGATAAAGGCTTGTGACTACACTCTAAGATTGATGTAGTATGAGAGTAAGGATTTATATGTGAAGGAGACTTATGTGGTGAAGGAGGTGGTGAACACTTGTGTGAAGGGGCTACTGAGTAGGGTAATTATGCCAATGATATAGACTAGTGGACCTATGACGATGACAACATTGTGAATATGATATTTAGGTTTTGAATATGCTTTAGATTTGAGAGGCCCTGGAGGCCTAGATGTTAAAGATAGTGGGAGGATATCATCAAGACCAGGTTTAGGAAATGGTTTACATGGTGGAATGCCTTTGATAATGATAATTTTTTTGTTGTGAATGAAACTAAAACACAAATGATTCATGGAGGGGATAGCTTAAGCGATGTGGAGACAAGGGAGACCTAAGAAAATGTCACAACCTTCGATTAAATATGCCAAAATGAATGAAACAAGTATAGTAAGAGGCCAAAATGAAATGGGAAGTCTGATGTAGCCAAAATAATTAGGAATTGGATAGGTGATAACAGATCTTGGACATTTTATAGCCATAAGAAGTATAATAGAGAACACACTTGATAGGATCCATTAGATAGATCATAGTGTTATTGATATTATATGAACCGATAGAAGTGTTGATGTGTTAGTCATCTTAGCTATAATGTTCTTGTAATGCAACACATAGTTAGCTAGATGTTCATTAGATATTTATTTGATTTTAGTGAGTTGTGCATAAGAGATCTTGGTGTCAATAGTGATTGAAAAGTGAGAAACAAAAGAATAGGTGAGATGTGTACAAGAAGTTACCAAATGAACAGATAGATCATAAAACAAATGGATGGCATAATCTTGAATACTTTGAGGAAATATCTTAGCTAGTAATGTATGATCATCCACATAATCTAGACATGCCACATGAAAATCTTGGAGATGCTCTTGAGGGTCACCATGGCCATTGAAAGTGGGTAGCTTATGGGTGATAAAATTGAGAGGAAGTGAATAAGCAGAAATGGCGGGTGCAAAAGGAGTGTGAAGAAGTAAGGAGGAATCAAGAGATGGAGAGGTTTATGAAGTAACTGTTGTTGAAGCGATGGATTTGAATTTATAGGTGCGATATAATGAATCTAGGTCTTTAGTGCAAGAAGAAGAGACTTTCCAAGTTTGAGAAATAAGAAATAGAGTGAAATGGTTGGTATGAGTAGAGAACAGGACATGGGAACAAGTAAAACTAGGTGGAAGGGTAGAAGAAGAAGGTTTTGTTACAATAGTAATGGAAGCACTATTAGAGGGTTAAGCTCAACAAGATTACTGTCCTCCTCAAGAGTAGAGAATAAAAGTAGATCTAGGTCTTGTGGATGTTCTCCAAAATGAGCTTGGAGATCATGAAGGTGTTCATTAATAAAGGGTGGATAAATTTTAGCCATGTTTATAAGATGATAAAATTCCTAGAAGATAGGTTGGGTTCGAGCGATTGGTTCCCCAAATGATTTAATTTAATTTGAATTAAATCTAAATATTTCAGAGTCACTACTGAACCAAATTATGTATAATTGATGAAATGAAGAAATGACATAAAAAATATAAGATGTAATATTTTAAAACCTAAGAAAATAAGAAGGATAGAGGACTTAGCTAATTTACTCACAACCTGGAAATGATCTAAGTAGGGAATAGTGATGAAAATATTTGGAAAAGTGTCATAAATAATAGATATAGATTTTGGACTATAGGAATAAGGCCAAACAAGGGAACCCACAGTAGGACAAGGGTTCTTGGGTGCTAAAGAATTATTTTGGGCACTTATGATTTGCGTAAATAATCGAGGCCCGATTTCTATAGTGTCACAAGATCATCACTATTACTTCATGTTGATTTCCTGAGAGTTGCACAATGATCTTTGTAAGTACTTGTAACATGTAACATAAAATTTCACCTGTAAAAATCCACAAACCACATCAAACCTAAAAATAAAGATGCAATATGGGAGTCGAGTAACCCGGAAGTCACCTCGACAATGAACTTATGACCAAACACTATAATACATCTCAGAATCCATGTATTTCTAGTGAGTGTGTAAGAATTATGCCCTAGGATGCTCTTTTGCAAGTTACACTTGATAGTGGGTTGTAGTTAATTTTAACAATGTAGTATAATTTGTGTATGGAATAGAATGAACTTCCCTTTCCTATTATGTGTATAAAAGTTTATGCAGACCTTGTCCCTTGAATGGATGCTAGATGGATGATTTTGAGTGCTTTAGATGCCTTTTGGATGCAAGATTACATTATGCTAGTAATGGTTAGTGCTTTGTCATTGATTTTTAACACATAACTATGTAGTTATGTGGTTCCCTTATTTGAATTTTGTAATTGACAACTAGAAGGATGACCCATAAGTGAAAAAGATACCCAAAAGATAAAAGAGGGAAAAAAAGAGTGAGTAAGGTAGAAAAAGGGCTAGGGGTACCTAGAGGTAATATGAACACCTAGGTGCTACTATTTGAAGCCATAAAAGATAAATAAATAAAGTTCTTACTAGGTTGTAGGGTGTGTAATACCAAATAGAAAATAAGAAACACATAAAAAGAGGCTAAAGAAAATTGTCATTTACTAAATTTCTTGCTTAGGAATCACATGAATTCTAGTATGTGTTTAGGACCTAGAAATGTACCCAAGTGCATGAATTTTTTTCTACATCATGTACATATCTATTTTTAAAATAATTCAAATACATTAAAATAATCACATAATACAAAAATAATCACATATTGCAAAAATTATAATCATGACATGTTTATGGGTTTATTAGCTAGCTTGTTATCTTATACATGTTGTTTGGCATGTTGGTTCCATGGATATCACATAGTTTTTATATAGTCTTTACAAATGTGTTCATGAGGTATATTGCGCTTGATGTAGGACATATAAAAGTTGATACACAATGATAGGTATCGATCTAGTTCCTTCCCATTGACATTACTCTTTAGGGGCATCTACCACACTTTACATGCACTTTTGTTTCATTATAGTTACTTTATAATTCCTTATCATGATGCTTGATTACATATATTTTGTCTATGAAATATTTTGAGCTAGCGGGAATAACACGTGTGTCTTACACAATACTAACCTATTGTGGCTTCTACGATTTTACTATCATTGTTTAATCTACTTATTTGATACACTATTGTCACTACTTTCTTCTACATATTATTTCCTTATTTGACTAATGCATTATTTAAATCCTTGATTATGATTGACTATTGTTTTCCTTAATTACAATTCTATGATTGATAACTCTATACAACTTTGAGAGCCTTGATTGTCTTGTGACACTATGGGTGTAGCATGTTTTTGAATATATGACTATTGTTTTCCTTAATTACAATTCTATGATTGATAACTCTATACAACCTGAGTGCCTTGATTGTCTTGTGACACTATGGGTGTAGCATGTTTTTGAATATATGCCTATCTTACATGTATACACTTTATTCTCTACATGCATGCTATGATTTATTCCATTGTGAATTTCTTGTGAAACTTTGGGTGTTCTATTTTTGTGGTTATATTCCTCTATGTGACTATGTTTCTATACTATTAATTACTTTTCTCTATCTATATTATTATTACCTTTTCTTATAACACAATCTATACTTACTACATTGATGTTTCTATTTCTATACTATTACTAATATGACTTGTGACATGGTTTAATCTTACTACAATGATGTTTTATTCTAATACTCTTACTACTCTAGATTATGACCTGTTTGAATCTTACTACACTAATTTTTTAATTCATATGTTGTTATTACTCTAGCTTATAACTTGCTTGACTCTTACTACATTGATGTCTCTATTTTCATAGTATTTTTATGCTAGATTATGATATGAGTGATTATATATACATTTCCATTACTACATTTATGCATGTGTACTATTGACTATTATATGTTACATGTTACTTTCTTTGTTTGACATGGTTTCCACCACACATAACCCCTTTTGTAGGTATAAATTCTCAAAGGTGGCCACCATTCCATCCTTCAATATAATCCTACATATATTATTAGACTTATCCCTAGGGGTACACATCTATTATTTTGAGTTGCACACACTTTAATTCTTTATGAAACGTACCTCAATAAAGGGGTATTCATTGAGATATATTCCACATCTACGAGATAGATTAAAAAATATAGGAATAAGTTTTAAAAGGCTATATATTCTCATAAACATGTATACATACTAAAAAGTGGTAGAATTCAATGCATGTAAAAATGTACAACTCAGTCAAGACCATGGTATGGTTCTCACCACACTATACATTCCCAGGACATGGGCCATATTTAAATTTTTCCAATAGTATTATATTTTATCAACTATTCATAGGTTTCTTATATAGTTTTAGACACATATTAGTCAATTGAAATAATTATACAAGGATCACTAGTACTTAATTCCTTATCCTCTATACTACTTAGATACAACTACAAGAATAGGGTTTGGGAAATAGGCCTTCATCTCCTCTACACTATTCCAATCTCTATACACTTATTCTAAACAATACTACACATGGTGTGGGAATGGTATATCTATTCCTTTTTAACTGTGTTTTTTTTTATCTTACCCAATAGTTAGAAAATTATACCTAAATATATATGCAATGGTGTAGTTCATGGGGTTATGGAAGGTATTAAAATGACTAAGTTATTTGTATAGATCTACTTCCTCTTCTATCATAAAACTTAAAGGGGAAGAAAGTAAGGTTACTAAAAGTTTTGATACACTATTATTCTCTCTTGGAAAATTTCTTCGGTTCACATTTTTCCTTTGGTGTTGGTTTGCATCCACTCAACACTCTAGGTTATCCTTTGGTACAATTAGGGATCAACCATCCTTGATCATTTGAAATCTTAACAACAATTCAAAATCCATATAGTATAAAAAGAATGAGAGATCATTTCTTTAAAAAATAAACAAGTGTATTCCTTCCATATTTTACATCTCCTTTAATTTAATTTATACAAGTTAAAAGTTACAAAAGTTGTAAGTGTTATCTATTACTTTCAGTTACAATTAAATTTCTATCATAAATATTGACTACACTTTATGTTGTAATTTTCACCATGAAGCGTGCTAACACCAACACATTAGAGAACAATTACTAAGTAAATAAAAAGTGTGTGTGCATACTCAGGCATGTTTTTCCTTTAGTCATGTAAATTTTAATTACACACTTAAATGAGGGAAACATAGACACTAAAATTTGGTACTTTTCACTTTTGTAATGGCAGGTTTGGATACATACCCTTTCTAAGATAAATACTCACATTTTAAATGCGGTTAATATACCTTTATATCTTTATTGTAATTTTATAAAATTTAAACCATTCTCTCTTAAAAATTCAAAGCATTAAAATATCCCTCTCATCATTCTACAAATTTTTTTCAGATCACACTTTTGTTTTGGACCATACACTATGGTTAGGATGTGAATCTAGTCCGATCAATTGTATGGTCATGAATTTTGACATCATTTGACTCTGTTTTTATTTGAAAATATTTATTATTTCATTTTTTACTTATTAGGATCATTCATATAAGCAAGTCAATATCACTTTCTAACTCTAACACTCTTACAAGATACTATTGCAAATATCATTCCAAAAGCACTTAAGAGTCTCCTAAGTATTCTAAATTAGCTACACATCATTTAGAGTAGCCATTATTATAGGTCTGAAACACTAAACTAGGTCAAAGAGTCTATATTCATTCATTTCCAATCATGAAAAGGTCATAGAACCATGTCTTTGCAAAAGAAAAGTCACACCAAACATTTTTAAAGGGTCTCAAGGAAAAAGGGTTAGGTCATATAGCTGAGGTGCTCCACATTAAACTACTACCATACACAATATATTCTATAAGTTATATAGTTATCATGTTATTATTTATGTCAAGAGACATAAGGGAACCTGTAGATGGTTATATTGTATCACAATCACACTTGCATAAACACCTAAGATAACTATGTGAGGATTGATCATGTATGAGATCATGTAATACAACACTCAATCTAGTTTTGCGAGTCAAATTCAAAGGGTAATCCAACCTGACCTCACATATAATTTATCTTGTTGGTTATATGATGCTTTGATGAAGGGAATTGCAATTTTATAGGGTTTCCACTTTACTATAGGTGATTACAAGTGATCTTGAGACATATAATTAACTAAATTTCTAGACAATAAAAACACATAATACGTTATGGAGCATAACTATCGAAGGGTCAAAGATCATGCACTTCTAGTAAGGACTGTACACTTCTAGGTTTAGGCCATATAAAATCCCTTTGATCTTACACCATCTCAATTTATAGTTCTAGGATTGATAGAAAATCATTTCTATTTTCTTATTTGTCTTTTCCACCTGTCTCCACATTTGGATCTTCTCGGGTAAAAAAATTTTATAACTAATTATTCATCTCTTCTTATGTGTTTGAGATATTATTTTATCATTTATCATTGTTGTAAGTATTAATACATTATTTTGATTAAATATGGTTAATTGTAAATTGATTAGATTGTAATAATATCCTATAAAAACCCCTTATATACTAGTTATTGGGGGAGCCTTCCATAACATAATTTAATTAGGGTGGAAACATAACATGTGCTTAATTTAGGAGCATCCATCACTATAGTAGATTTGTGCATCCTTCCATTAAGTTTATAGGAAGTGATTATAAGGATGCGTTTGGATTATAACCCAACAAGCTAGAGTGAATTGTTACCACAAGATAATTTAATTTCATGATGACCTTAGAGTGAAGGTTGTGTTGATAAGAGTTCATAAATATATTTCCCTTTGTACTATCTCTTTCATGCAAATTAAACGCAGTATATGAAAGGTATATTAGATGTTTTCCATGATGATTAGTGATAGATTAGAGGATGAGTCACTAGGAACCTTATTGGATGATCAACACATCCTTTGGGAGTTTATTGAAATTTTCCCTAGTGAGTTATTGGGCATGCCTTTACAGAGAGAGATTGATTTTCATTAAAACTTAGTACCTAAACTAGAGACAATTTCACAAGCACTATTTAGGATAGCTATGCAAAATCTCTCTAAGATCAAGATGCATCTAAAATGTATTCTCAATAATTCCTTATACATCCTAGTGTAATCCCTTGGGTATACCTTTCATATTAGTTGTTGGCCTCATAATATTGACTAAGTCCCCTAGGGCACATGCATGTGTGGGACCAATATGAAGAAGGAGCGTTGGGAAAAGTGCACAAGACAAGAGTTTTAGAATGGTTTTTAGAAACCATGGCACATGCACAAGACAAAACAAAGGGTCTCAGGACTTAGCCATATTTAGAATTCCAAGAAGCACATGAGGAAAGTGTGACCCAACCAAGCATGTAGAGTGGATAAGGTGCCAGCCTGGTGACTTGGTGACCAAGAAAGGAATATTCCACATGATGGAAGGATCTAGAAGGACATCATTGTAGAGAGTGGAGAGCCTAGATGAGAATAATCATGCTCCATTAGAGGACCACCTTGACACTTGGTGACTGATCTACTACTTCAAGAAGGCATGGCGGTGGGTGATAAACCTATATATAGAGATGCTTGGGTAGAGGAAAAAGGGGAGACTGGGCATTGAAATTGGAGAGACTACTCTTAAAAGGGAATCATCATAGAAAGGATGAAAGGTAAAGATCTGCAGAAATAATAGGAGGTTACAGAGGGCTGGGGTTACCATTAGAGTATCATAGTAATATTGGCATATCTCAAGGGATAGGTCTATGACAATTCTTGTAATATGGGAAGCATAGTGAGGAATTCTAATGCATAAGTCTTATCTGCATTGATGCATTAAAGTCTATTATGAACTTGATGAATGTAATGTGGTTACTAAAATATGATCAATATGAATATATGGTTATGTTCTAAGAATATAATGTTCATGGATGTAAACCCTAGTACCATTTCTTTATGTTATGGATCATATCTATTATTTGTATGATGTTTCTTTTGATTTTGAATGAATGTATTGATATAATAACTCATCCTAGGCTCTCAAAATGAATGCATGGTCCTTTACCTTTTTGCATCTAAGTTTCTATCTTTAAGTAATGTATTCTCACAAAACTCACATGAAGGAGGGGCTCGACACCCAAGCGTGCCTCGGGTGAGCTCTCAACACCCGCTTGGTGATAGGCCGACACGTATGGGATTAGAAGGTTATTAAAAAGACATAAAAATGACTACATATTCGTTCCATTGCAAGGACATCTTTTTGAATTTGTGAGAAATGACTACATCTTGGTCCCTTTGACATGTGATGACAGAGAACTTGACCCTGGAAAAGTGTTGAAGCATGGTTTAAGAGCACAGAGGATGATTTTTATCAAAGATTTAGTGTTGGACCCATGTTTGATGCACTTGAGATGGGTAGAAGAGTACTGTATCATGATCTATATGAGACTTTATTTTATTTTTTTCTAGTAGAATTATATGAATGGATTTTAGCATATCCATCCAGATCAAGGTGGTACTATAGATCATGTGTGTGGACCCTAGATGATTACCAAATGCTACAGGACACGGATCTGACTTAGACGCATGTTGTTGATCATTGGTGGAGAGGAGTGGTGACTATTTATACCCTAGAATAAGTCATTTCTACGTATTCTTGTCTAGATATTATTGATTTTGAGATCCTAAGGTAACCTAGGGGATCATTTTATGAGGTATCTCATTGGCTATGAAGATATTGATTATTACATTAAGTTTGGAGGCATTTCCTATGGTGGCTAAAATTATCTAAGCATTGGGCAAGGAAGCTAGGGTGGAGGAAGATGATAGACATTGTAGCTGAAAAAGAGAGGGAAGAGAGATGACTCAAGTATGGTGAAGCTCGTGAAAGGTAAATGGCTAGACAACACAAGGTTGTAGGAGTGATGGATTTATGGAGGAAGACGTTGCAGGAAGGAGATGAGGTTCACACAGAGCACGTGGAACCTGAGAAGTCTATGCTACCTCATCTTGAAAAGCATGGGAGAGAGACCCCTTTAGTTTCGATGAGAGTTTTTGCATGAAGAAAGGAGATCTCGTTAGCTCGCATCTCGAAACCACACGGTGACTAACCCTTGATGCTTAGTTTTCTAGATCAAGAGATAAGCATTGCTAACTTGATTAATATCGGAGGAGGTAACCAATGCGCTGCCTAGGAGATATAGCTTCTTTTTGGGACATCTATGGATGCACAAATTATTCCTATGTTTGGAGGAATTTTTGGGCAAGGTGTAAGTACATGAATTTTGGGTATCATGAGTGGTACACGAAAAACATCGGCATCGGAAAATATCACAAACCATCGGTGCATAGTTCGGTGGGACGTTGGGCACACTAAGTGTGACCACCTTAGGCCCTTTGCTGAATGCATGAAGTGGATATAGTGGTGTAGTAGCGAGAGAGGACTGGTGGGCCTAGCGGATCTAGAGGATCCGGTGTGTTGGGAGGGATAGAACACGGTGTGTCTAGTGGATCGGTGGTGGAGGAAACACCAGAGGAAACCAAGGTTTTGGGTCAGGTGGGCAAGGGCCTCAACCACCTCCACAAGTATTTTTTAATATGTTTTTGCACCTACCAGACTATAGAGGCATTGAAGATGTTGAAAACATATGCACTATAATATTCCCATTTTAAGACTTTAGAAACAAGGGAATTTTTATTTTTATTTTTGCGTAATGTTCTTTATTCTAAATACATAATTTAGAATGCACATTCCATGAAAACCATTCTTATAAAAATAACCATATGCATTGTAATGATTCGGTGAGCTACCAATCTATTCATTTCATGACTTAGTAAACTATCGATCTATTCATGTTTAACATTAAGTATTGAATAATTTTTTGTATACTACATATACTTGGTTCTCTTATCCTATTATAGGTATTGAGTGATCTGTCTAAGGAACCTAACTAAATATTTGCTACCAATATTCATCTGCATCATGATCCTTAAACTAGGTGACATAGGACAACGCAATCAAAGCATCTTGCGATACTTTGGCCAATATTTCTAACATACTATTCATATTACTCATTCCTTGACATCACACTCGTCAATCCAAAATATGTCCTTCACCCCACTCTATTGTTATCTAGAATGTCCTTAACTAACTTCTGTCAGTCCACTTTCCCAAGGTTTAATCCTAGTTTAGGTTTAACAACATAGGTTATGATAGGAAGAGGCTCATGAAGACTTAGGGTATACTGGCATACTGGGTCAACCTAAGTCAACCCCATGTGCCAAGGTACCACGAGTCTTAGAGAGCTACTCCTTATCGTAACTATGTTATTACCCGATCTAGAGAAAACTAAGTTCAAGTCCATAAGCATGTAGATCTAGACAATCGATGCAGAAGGGTGTTGCCACATGTCAACTGCATTGTTGTATCCTTGAGAAGATCCTAATCTTCTCAAAGGTACAACCTCTGTAGTTGGCGTGTGCCATCATCCTACTGAGAACAACATCGTTGAGATGTACATACCCCTAGGAGATTATAAATATTTAATTAATTTGGATAAAAAAGTAGATTTCAGCAACCTTGCCCAAACCCTAATCCAACTCTCCTAACTTCTTTTCCATATCAGGTTCCATTAATCCTTGAAGAACTTCCTTAGCTTAATATTGCTTTCAATGTTCGTTAATTTTGGCTTAACAAGTAGTTACCCAAGAAATAGGACAACAACTTCATAAGTCCCATTTAATGTGACTTAACCATTCAAGGAAGTGTAACAACCACCTAGGTTGTAACTTAATAGACTTTATTAAATGAAGTCTAATGATTATACATCATATCTCCCTTTTTGTTTACATTTTCATGAGAGAGGAAGAGTCTTCCTCTTCATGGTCAAGTTCTAGGGTTTAACACACCCTTTATGTCCTTAAAAAATTTTGTAGTTTTCGTTGTATGTTCATTACACATCACCTTACAATAATGAATTATTTAGATAAGAACATTAAATTCTACAACTTATCTAGCTGCATCACATTTAGGAAATTAATCTAATTAACTTTATCCTACTTATCTAGGAATAATCATTTAAACATATAAATAACATGAAGAATATCAACAAGATAAGATTCCATTTCTTTTACAAAAGTACAAGATAATTTACACAACCTATGCAAGTAAATTCTCATCCTTCAATTCATTTTCAAAACATATACATTTACAAACTTATGTATTTAGGCATCTTTGCATAACAACAACCTTCATTCAAAAGAATATAACTTTTCTTTCTTTCTTTTATACAACTCAAGAATGAATCAGAATTCTTCACAAGAATCAGACTTAAATCAGCCAATGCATCATATAATTTTTTGCCTTCTTTTATCACTTACGAAGTCCATCTGCAAAAATTGCTAGCATGGGTCAATTCAATGAACTGGGCATGATAAGAACTAAGCCTTAAAATGAAGTGCATTCCAATAATTGTTCCAATACAAACAACCCTGCTTTAATGAAAAATTAGTATTTCATACACTAAACATAAGTAATAACAATCAGAAAAGAAGAGCATTAATGAATCTGAATTCACTTCTAAAGAAGAAAAGAATATAATCTATAATATATGTCTTACAAATTAAAGTATAATTGATCCCATCAATTATCTTTACTAAACAATCAGAACATAACATCTCATTGTTTCCAATTCTACCAAAATTGAATACAACACTTATCTTTACTATAAGATAAAAGTAGTGTTTATAGCATATTCTCATTAAGATGTTTTCATCTAACTTACAAGTAAAGAAGAAGAAAAACCATTTCACTATACTAAAACACATAATATCTGTAAGGTAAAAACAGGTTCACATCATGACCTAATATGTTTCAACTTAAGGTTAACTACCTTAAAATCAAACATTTAAGATATTCATCAGAACAAAAATAATATAAAAATCTAGGAAGAAAAGATGGATCATCAACCAACCAACAAGTTTGCATTCTCTTTTCAACAACCCAGTCATCATTCTCTTTCTATTTCATTTCAGTCAAATGATAAGTATGAGAAGGTTAATCAAGTAATGAATAACTCTTTCCTAAAAGAATTATTAATGAAGGTTCCAAACAAATGAACTTATTCCAACTGTATTAGAAAATAAGCTTAACAGAAATGATCCTACCCAGTAATCATTTCCTTCAACTTAATTAACAAAATCCCTTTTTCAATATATATATAGTTTAAGTTCATATAAGAGTTCCCAAAAGGAAGAACAAGAACACCTTAAAGTAAGAAGGAATCTAATGAAACTTTTCTTAAAAATCTTCCCATTGTAAGCAAGAGATCCATTTCAATAGGAACATTAAAACAATGAAGGTCATACAGTCCATAGACACAAAAGAATCATAATTAATTCTTTTATAGGTTCTACATTCTTTCAGTGGACCTAACAAGAAGAGAAATCCGAGTAAGTACTAATGCTCAGAATTACCCAAGAGCTCAATCAAGACAATATTATTTACCATACTTTTCAATGTATTACTTCAAGAGTAAAAAGAATGAATTCCCAATAAGAATGGTAAACTACAAAGATGATTCCAGTCAAAATCTCACAAAGTTTACCAAACAACTCACAAGACCATGTTTCCAGTTTTCTCCATGCACATGCAACTATTTATTTTTAAGAGTTATTAGTTTAAAATAATTCACTCCAGTAATAAACTCAAATTAAATGACAAGATCTAATCAACATATTAAAAAATACTTTCTGCCCAAGACTCGAAATACAAATCCGAGCACCATGTTGAGCAAAAGTTCTCACCAAAGATCAAAATCATTCAATTGATTATAAACAAGTTGGGCAACATTATGTTCCTTTTTAGTTTACACCTTTAAACAAAGAAAACCAGAAAGAATACCAAACTGAACTGACACCTTGCTCAGGTTTCCATTTCCAACAATAAGTAACAATTTCCTTGAATTGCTTTACATCACATTACCTCATATTTGAGTTAATATAAACTCCCACATCGTAATGCTAGGTAGAATGTAATGAATAAACTTTTAAACAGTTCAAAATAAGAATAGAACTTCCATTTTCAATTAATCATTTATCAAACCCTAGTTACCAACTTAAACAGATTGTAAGATCCTTAACAGAGTTCAGACTAGACACCAATAAATATGAAGGCCGTGTTCTTAATGAACTCTCTATAACATTTCATATGGTCACAATAAAACACAAGCACCAAACCCTATGCAGACTATCAACAGTCCATATTATCCATAACAATACAACACAGGTATCAAGCAATGTGAGGGTTTCAGCAACAATTAAATTTTCACAAGTTAGAAAACAAGAACCAAGCCATCTTGATCTATCTCAGTTCCTTATATTTATGAAACAAACACAAGCATCATAGCACCAAGAAACCTAACAGCAGTTCCCAAATACTCAACAAGTTTCAGACAGAACTCAAGCTTGCATACAAGCTTCCATAAAAACATGAGCTCTTTACCAGCTTGAGATCACAAAACACATTGAGTTCACAAAACACTAATCTCAACAAACACAGGTAGAACTCAGAGTTTCCATAAAAATCAGCTAGTAATTTATTGGCAACGAAAGTCATCGGAACCAAAACAAACAATTACCAAAAACTGAAAATGCCAAGAAAAGTTACCAACTTCATTCTTGCATGCATAGTTCTTGTGCTAAAACAATACAACATAAGTTTCTAACAGAATCACATATACCATGGATTGAAACCCAGAATGTAAGGTTTACTAAACCCATCAACCAATTAACTAGATAGAGCATGTAATGCACAAAACTCAATAGAGAAGAGTTGTTTTAATGAAAACACTTAGAAGAAAGCAAGAGATTTTAATAGTTAGAGCCTATCATTCCTGATAGTGTCTCTGTCAAATCGAAGAAGACCTCCAGTTGAGCTCACTACTTCCCCTCTTCTCCAAAAAAGATCAAACAACCAAATTCCTTTTCTGGAATTCCTCTTATACATTCCATGAAATGAAAATAGATTCAAAACTTCAAAAATGGCCATGAAGTGTAGTTCAATCTTCTAGTTCGAAAAACCAAACAGCATGCAGAGAAAAAATCATAAAACATGCAAAGAGAAAAAACCCAAGAAAAATCCGCTTGCATGCCTACCAAGACAATTTGAGCACAAAAACTAAAAGTAATAAATTCCATTAATTCCAAATCTCCTTCCTAATCTTCCTTGCCACTTTGCCTTCCAAGTTTGGCAAATGCCAAATCAAAAATAACATGCATTTCCATTTTAGTGACACTTCCACCTAAGCATCCGCCAATTCATCTAGTCCCTGCCAAAACTGATAGTCCGTATGCATTTACCAACCTTGTCAATAACATAAATACCTTAGGAACTGTCGCCCAAGTGCATGTGACTACTTGAGTCCCCATTCATATCCATTAGTTTAGGATAGATTAGATTGCGTAGGTTAGATCTTAGGTAGATTAAAATTTATACCTTAGGATATAACACTAACAACTAACCCCCACCATAGGCCTTAACAAATAGGTTTAGATAATTTCCACATAGGAAAATTAATTCAAAACACAATAGTTTTAGGCATTAGGTTGGATTACAATATTACCTTGTAGTATTAGGATCTAGGTTAATTTTAATACCTAGTAACCTTTCCAATTCCATTAGCACAGCTTAGGTTAGGTTGCAAATCAACCAATCATAATGGAATAAGAAGCTTTAGGTTAGAATCAGAATTCTATCAAGTGACATAGCTTAGGTAGAAATATTTTTTTACTTAGCTTAGGATCCCGTAGGTTAGTCTTATATAGGATCCTGGATCTCTCCTATGTCGTGAATAGGCTACATTTCCATTTTCGTCAGCAATGACCTACCATGGTTGATCGCCAAAGACCCAAGCAAAACAAACCACTGAATGGAAACACGTTCACAAAAAAAATCAAAGAACTTGTAACTACAAAGTTCGATCTAATGTGTATCTTAATTCATAGAATGTCAATTTACCATTCATTCAACAGAGTAGATTTAAAACATTCCTTAGATCACTGAAATTGATCCAAGGATGAGTCAGATAAATAGATAAGTTTACAACTCTTAAACTAGATTGCAAATCACCTATAAGAAGTGAAAAATGGATTCAGGAAAGCCATTCCAATTCAGTCAAAAGATCTTAAGAGAAAAAAAGACTTATCCATTTCAAGCATGATCTCCAACAACCAAAAGAACATATCTTTATAAGGAAAATAACATGTCAACACTTGAAATGCAAAGGAGGAAAATAACAACTGTCAAGGGTGTTACATGCACAATTGTAAATTTCTATGGCTCGTAAAGGGAATCACTACCCCATGGTGGAGAGGAAGATTGGTCAATTTGCAACAACATTGCAGGGGTGTACGCACAACTAGTACCATAATTATGAACCCCATCGATGGTGGTGGATTACACTACATTGAAAATACCTTCCTAGCAGAAAGTTTCATATCCCCGAGTTCGAGCAAAAGAGTAGATTAGTACTCTAAAATAAATCCAACAAGGAATGGTGGAGAGTGTGTGGGAGTAAGATGCACAAAACAAAACTCTCTTTTCAAAACTATCCTATGACATTCACCCCTCTCAGCATGCTTAATGGTTTTTGGATGATTTATAACACCATTTAGAAGGCAATTTTGCCACACAAGACTTTCACAGGAACCACACAAGGCCTTGGAGGATTCTCTACACATTGAGGCTATTGAAAGTGTAGATATTGGTGTTATCCCTTTCCTTAAGCTCAAATTTCTACAATGGTAAAGTAGCTAGAGAAAATATCTACGAACTCGATGCATGAGACTCACAGTGGTCTATGGTGCATGGAGTGTGAGATAGAGGGACATACAAATGACAATTTTCCTCAAAGGTTGGTACATGACATAATGGTGGATTGTGAAATTTTCCATGGGGATCATGATGTAACTAGGTGTCCACTACTACAGCACATGATCCACCAAAATGTGTCTTGCTATTATAGGATTTGAAACTCTACAACCCATGACACCAAGGATTGTAGGATGATTAACCAGATTCAAGATGTCATTGATCTTGGTGTGTGTGAGACTATCCTTGTAAGGAGTTCCAAGAATTATGATTACCGTTATGAAGGGATTGCAGATTGAGGAGCACATGGAAGAGGTTTTTTTGGAGGATTTCATGGTCGTAATAACCACGGTGCAAAGAGAATTTATTTCCCACATGGAACCTATTATAACTGTGGGTTGATAGAGCATTATAAGAATGAGTGCCCTAATCTATTGCAATGCTCATGGTGTAGAAAGAAACATAAGTATGAGGAGTTCCCTGAGCTATTTGAGCACATGATCCAGTAGCACCAGAAATACAAGGGCCTTGGGATGGTAAGCATAAAGAAGGATGACCCACATTCAATGCCAAGAGTGGTGTGTGAGCTAGGATTATAACCTATATTGGTGACAACACACTAGGGAGATACGAAGGTAAAGAACACTAGTTGTGAGAGAAGAAGTGGTACATGGAAAGCATCCAAACCTGCTCATCAGAAAGAGGTATATCAAGAGACTATGGATGTGATTTGGAGTTTACAAGGAGAGATCCAGTGTCTGAAGGAGCAGTCAAGGAAGTTAGAATAAAGTAAGAATGTTGAGGCTCTACAGAAGGATCTTGATGAGGTCATGGAAGTATACAAGATGTTAAGGCAAGAGAATATCATTCCCTTGTTAGGAGAGTGGTTACGGGAGAAGGTACCATGTGCTAGAGGAGAGTGTAAGAGGCAAGTGTTACATGCTAATATTCCTCCCCATAGCCTTGACTATGAAAAAGAGATAACCTTGAATATTGTTGTAGATGGATGGCTTCTAAGTAATATTTTGATTGACATGGGCACGAGAGGTCAATGATCTCACCTTGGACACGTGACATCAAATGGGAAGGCCCACACTACAGCCATCCTCAAATGTGATGTATATGGCAAACAAGACAAAGGAAATGCCAATTAGTGTCTTGAAGGATGTAGCTATCACTATTCAATGGGGAAAGTTCACCTAGGACTTCGAGGTCTTGGTGATAGATGAGGTAGATAAATTTCTAGCATTACTTGGGAACCCTTGGTTTTACAAAAATAATGTTGACCTACGGTTTAACAAGGGGTATATCAGTTTCAAGAACAAGGAAGAATGGGTCATAATACCTTTAATGGATGGGAAGTCAACACCCTATATTGATCCCTTAGGAGAAGAATTCCTTGATAGAATCTATGTGCACTCTATTAGAGACCTTGAGGTAATTCATCCTATGAAGGAATTATCTAGTTTGAAGATGCTCAATCTATGAGTGATATAACCAAGTATAGCATGTGATAATTGGGTGCACGAGGACCTATGAGTTAATTGGGTGACAATTAAGAGGATCTATAACAAGGGTGACAAAGGCGCACTTAGTCAACCTCCTGGGAAGGAAGAAGTTTCCAAGTTACTCGGAGGATAAATCCCTAATGATTTCTTGTGAGATATGGAGGTGCAATGGAGAAATGATGACAAAAGGAGAAGTATTCTTAGTTATAACTTGCTCAAAATTGTAGTGCATTAGTGGGAAACAAATCACGAGAGTGTTTTAGAGTGGCACAAGGTAAGAATCACATTATTTGTTAGGTTCTCCAAAATCAATGTGCCCATTATTATCCAGGACTACCATGGAAAAGAACCCACCTCTTCCCATATCCAAGCATATGAGAAGGCCTACATGGAAGGCACAAAAGTTTTACTACCTTCACTATGGGTGTTTAAGTTATATTCCACCTTACATGGTTGTGCTTGCACATGGTACATTCACTTGGAGATGCGCCGTTAGACAAGAAATTGGTAGGAGTTAGCGGCAATCTCATTCAAGCGTTTGAGTATCAAAGTATAAATCCATCGGTGCATAAGGCGTTACAGGTGGTCAAACACCTTATAATGGGAGATAGTACTATGATAGAAGATAAGATGTTGGAGTTATTGGGTGAACCTAGTCTGGAGATGCATTTTGATGAAGATGAATCTAAAGAGATATAGTTTGAGTGCATGTGTATTGAAAAAGAAAAAGGAAAATGGTCTATGTGATAGATGGGGAAGAAATGAAGAGTCTAGATGTTAACCATTATGTAGGAACGTGCGAAGTCATGGATAGTGCTGATGAGTGAATGAGTGCCTACCATGAGCCCTTGAAGAAAAAGAAGGTTAACATTGGCTCTGAAGTAGAACCTAAGGAAGCTATCATTGGAGATTATTGGTCAAAGAAATAGGTTTCTAAGATCATTGAACTTTTGCATGAGTTTAAATTTTTTTCCACATGGGTACCATGAGCTCAAAGGAATTCACCACTCCTTGGGGAAATGTGGATCAAGTTGAAGGAAGGTGCACACCAGATTTGAAAGAGATAGTATCAAATGAATATGAACTTTCACATATAGGTCAAGGAGGAGATAGACAAGATGCTAACATCAAGCATCATTAAGGCTATGGAGGAATCAGTAATGGGTGAGTCTAATGGTCATAAGAATTAAAAAAGGATAGAATGGGAAGGATCTATGTTGATTACGAAACTTTAATGTAGTGTGTTTCATTGACCCATTTCAATGCCCTTCACTAAAGAAATTTTGGAAGGAGTGGTCAGGCATGAGGTCTATTCTTTTATGGATGGGTTCTCAGGGTACCACCAAGTTAGAATTACAAAGAAAGACTAGGAGAAGACAACTTTTACCACTGAATGGGAAATTTTTTCCTACACAATCATGCCTTTTAGGCTGAAGAATGTGTCTGTTGTGTTCTCACGTATCATGGTACAAGCCTTCCAGGACTTCATCCATAAATTTCTTTAGGTCTACCGGATGACTAGACTATGTATGGGCTAGTAAAATACCATTGTGACAATTTGAGGCTAATGTTTGAGAGATGTTGACAGTTGAGGATATCCCTCAACATTAAGAAATGTGTCTTTTCTACTCCATTTGGAACCCTATTGGGGCATATTGTATGTAAGGAAGGATTTATATTGGATCCTGCCAAAGTTATTGTTATTATGGGATTAGGAGAGCCTACTAGTCAAAGCATAGTGCGTGGATTCCTTATGTATATGGGGTACTATAGGAAATTTATTAATGGATATGCTAAGATCACTACACCGTTAGAGGAATTTCTTAAGAAAAAAGTACCTTTCACTTGGGAGAGGTGCAACAAAAGGAATTTAACACATTGAAGGATAGGCTTGTCACTACACCCATATTACACTTTCCCTCTTAGGATAAGCCTTTCCATGTGCATGTTGATTCCTCGGGGACAACCATTCGAGTAGTACTAGCATAACCTGGTGAGGATATTATTTATCACCCTTTGTGTTTTTCCAGTAGGAAGTTGACACTAGCAGAACAAAATTACACAACTATTGAGTGTGAGGCATTTTCAATGATTTAAAGACTACATAAGTTCAGGAAGTATCTATTGGCAACACCATTTATATTCTATATAGGTCACATGGCATTGAAATATTTGGTAAATAATCCTATTTTTCAAGGGCACATATGTCGTTGGGTCTTATTGTTTCAAGAATTCAAGTTTTCAGTTGTGGTAAAACCAAGAAAAATTAACTCAGGACCTGATCACTTATCAAGAATTGACTCAGGGGAGGATACCCAGAGCATTAAGGATACCATGCCAGAAATGCAACTATTTAGGTTATGGCACACACCCTCTACCTTAAAGGATATTGTAGTGTTTCTAAAAATGGGTGTGGCACCAAAAGGATTGAAGACTTTAGAGAGAAGAAGCGAGTTGGTTATATGCATCGTGCCCTACATGTTGATTAGTGGAGATTTGTATAAGTTAGGTAGTGATGAGGTTTTGCGCCGATGCATATTAGAATACGAGTACATCGCAATCATGGAGTAAGTGCATGGCAGGATTGCATGAGGACACTATTTAGGAAATTCATCGTGCATAAGATTCTAATGGCAGGATTTTGTGGGGAAATATCTACCAGGATTGTATTGAGTTTTGTAAGGCTTGTGACCATTGCCAATGCCTTGGAAAACCTAGAAGGAGGGATTAAATTCCTTTACGACTAATAGCCAAATTTGAACCATTTTAAAAATGGGAAATTGAATTGTAGGACCAATTTCACCTGCCATGCAAAGGAATGGCTCATGTTACATTATCACTTACACTAATTACTTGACAAGATGGGCACAACAATGACAAAAGAGAAATTTTTATGGGAAAAATTAATCAGTAGATATGGATGTCCGTTGAGTTTAACTAGTGATAGGGGAACACATTTTCTAAATGAAATGGTCAGGATCTTATTGGCATAGTTTATGGTGGCCCATCACAAGACTACCCCTTATCACCCTCAAGTGAATGGAACAACTGAGGTGTTTAACAAGATACTAAGTCACACATTGACCAAAATTTGTGATGTTGGAAGACAAGACTAGGATGACAAGGTATCAACCATTCTATGGGCATACAGGATAACCTACAAGAGATTGAACAAGGCCACATCATTTGATTAATGTTTGGCATAGAGGTTGTTTTTGTTTGAAGTCATATTACCATCATGAAAATAGCACGTGTAGGAGGATTAGATGATGAACAAGTGCTCGAGGAAATAATTGACAAGTTAATACAGTTAGACAAAAGGAGATCACTTGCTAGATGGATTCGAGAAGACCGAAAAGCCAAGAAAAAGGCATGGCATGATTGTCATAACAAGAATAAATAGTTTGAGGTTGGGAAGATGGTTTTGTTGTATGATTCTAAGTTTTTGTGCCATCTAGGGAAGTTGAAAGTCCATTTTTTGGGCCCATCCATCATCTCGTACATCCTTGAGTCGGGTGCATGCCGATTACAAGCATTAGATGGGATAAAATTACATGGACATTTCAATGGGAGTAGGTTAAATCCCTACTTAAAATAAACCTTCCTTCTATTTGTAAATAAGGCAATATTAGCAGTTAGCTTAATATTTCTCTGTATGCTTTCCCTTTCCTTATGTTTCCTTTCTTGGTGTTTGTTTCCCTTTTGTTTGTGTTGTTTTGCACCTTGTGCACCGATAAACACTTACTACTTACTAAAGGTTGTGTATACACGAGAGGACCACACATTTGTTTTAGTGTGGGGTAGAGTAGTGCAAAGTGAAATACAAAATGGTAGTAAAAGTTGTATGGCCCGGATGGAAGGATTAAAGATGTGAAAGATAGAAGAACGTAAGTGGAAACGATGGAAAATAATTTTTGGTGTCAATATATCTTTAAAAATACCACGTATAAAGGATAAGAAGTGCAGAACAACGGGAGGTAGGTGAGGGAAAAAATTAGGTCAAGGAAAAAAGAAGTTCCTTCAACGTTGCGGACGTGTGCATAAGAGTCTTCGCTCGGTAAGGATTTTTGGGCGGAGAAGGTTGTAGAAGGTTTTACATAGGATTGGGTGCATGGGTAAGGGAACTTATAGTAAAATTTAGTGGAATAATATGTATTTAATGCTGAGTAGATCGGTGGGTGGAATAACATTTATTTTTGGAGAAGAACAAAAAGCTATAAGTATGAAGTCAAGAATATTATTATTTTACCTTGATATTATGAGATTAAAGAAGCTCTTGCAAACTAGGGCATCTGCAAAGAGAGATTTGTGTGAAGGTAAAATCATAGATATCTGAGTGCATGCCTAGGATGATCTGCAAAGTAGAGTGGAAGGAGTACACAGGCATAGGGAAGAAAATTTTAGAGGAGTACACTATCTTGTGGAAGAATTTTTATAGGTTAGGGTTTTGCAGCTAGGGCATGGAAGTAGAAGGATTACTTCACAAAGTTGAGCCACAAGGTTAAGCAAAGTAAGGAATAGGAGTAATAAGAGTTTAGTTTTTAACTGACAAGTAAAATGGTTCCAAAGAAGGAAACCACTTCACTAAAGAAGGGAAAGGAAATGGAAAACAAACCACCGCCGTAATTTTTAATGAGGAGTGGTACACAGAGATGCAGTACCCATATGGAGTGTTACTAGGGAAAGAATGGGTATCCCATGTGAGGAATATTTCTGCGAATGACTACAATCACCGCACAAGCATCAAAGAGAAAGAGACGGAATTAGAACTGGTCTATCTAATGGACAAGAAAACACTAGAGGGAATGCCTATCTATAATGATGAGGTAAAGGTAGAGTTGGGAAAGGTCGGGTTTCTAAAATTGTATGAGTTCCCCTATTTTGGTAGGCACGGGCATTTATACCAATGGCTGATGTCGCATGTGCACGGGGACCACTTCTATTTTATGGGCCACAAAATGTGCATAACTCCCCAACTCATATCAAATTTTACTGGCCTAGTTTGTGAAGGGGAATCCATAAATGATGACTTGGAGGATAAGGAGGCCATCAAGGAGACTATAGAATCCTATGATTACAAAAATGGTTTACACTACTTTGATATTGTAGATATACCTAACCTTATAATGAGGATGGATGTGTACTTGGTTATCAAGCTAAATCGTTAAGAGAGATGGAGATAGGTAAATAAGGCATGGTTAAATGTATGCCGAAATATTTCAAAAGGAACCATCTACAACCTGTCTACCTATATTGTAGACAAGATCATCAACATCACGTAGAAAGGGGATAAGATAATTTTTGGTAGTGTCCTTTTCACCATTTTCTTTTCGTGAGATTAGATTTCTCGATGGGATAGAAAGCGTTCTATGGGAGTACCCGACGAAGATCCCTCACATGCAAAAATATTTGAAAAGTATACTTTTGATACCATGACGGTTGCCCACAAGGCGCACCTAGAGAAATGGTATAAGCGGATGTGTGATGCATTCGAGGTAGAATGGAAAATACCGAAATGTTTCCCATGCTATTAGATGGAGAGTTTGATTTTTTTGTATATCGAAATTCCGCATTGGTAGATTCCTACGATATATGGGATCAAAATTCCATGGTGTAAAATGCCTCTCTTTCACCACGTAATATTTCCAAGTAGGGGTCAACCGCTTCAAGGAAGCTAAAAGGCTAAGGTTGGTCCTTAGAAAAGTGGACCAGACCACCGTGAGCTAGGAAGGAAGCTCCTATACCCAAAGAAGAATGCGTATGTGGAGGATTATGTATCCTATGAATTACATATGATGAAACCCTTGATGTTGCCAATTGGTGGAAGGAACGCAATGAGGGTGTATTTGTGCATTAGGCATACGTTTTAGAAGGGTACCTACTTAAAGAATGATGTCTCCATCCCTAACTATCCCACTGGTAGGAGGAAGGCCATGCCAAATAAGAGAGAAAGGGAAGATATTCGGAAAAATAAGTGCCATGAAAGAAAGCACCAAGTGTGCAGACATCACAATATGTGGGTGCACCAGAGTTAGGTGCCAATACAAGCACATAAATACACAGGAAGAAGTCTCCCATCAAGGAGAAGGAGAAGACACATGAGGAAGAGGTGTCAGAATAAGAAGAGTCTCCCATAATAGAATCACCTACTGAGGAAGAGGAAGAATCCCCATCTAGGAATAAATAGAAGGTATTGAGGAAGGAATACTCAGAGGAGATGGAAAGCTTGGAGGCCTACATGGGTCGAAGGATGAAAATGAGGATGAATAAGTTCATAATCATCCCATGTATGATGTACATGATTTATAAGAACAAGGAAATTAATATAATAATGGAGACGATAAGGATGCCCAAGGAAAAGGGGTTAGCAAGGAGGTGAACACTAAGAATCAGAGGACCCCAACCTTAGGAAGGAAAAAAATAGAAGAGGCCACACAGAGAGAAGTAGCGGGAATTATCAAGAATTTGGTAGATTAAGAGATGGAGTGGAGCACGGATGAAATACTCAAAGAGATAGAAGATGAGAGTGTTGGAAAGGAGTATGGAAGCATGGGAGGGTATCCCAACCTAGTGGTGATATTTTTGAAGGGAATGCGCACAAAAGAGAAGAGTATAGTTGTAGCACAAGGGTGGGTAATTGGCTATATAAATGATCCCGTAATGTGCTATGCGCATTCTTCCAAATCATTGTTCCAAAAAAACAACTCCTGGTGATGTCTTCATGTGATGAGTAAGGAGTGTACTGTAAACTAGGAAGATGCTATCTTGGGAATTCAAGTCCCACGTTGATGGGCCCGAATTCGAGGTAAGACAAGGGGAACTAATGAAGATACCAAAGGCAAATGGGATAAAATCCCCACGGTAAATGCTCAAAAATTATCTCGATGAATAATTCTATAATGCGCTCAACAAGGTTTGATGGAAGTTAAGGTAAGACTTTTCAAAAGGAATGGCCAAGAGATATTCCTAGAAGGGGAATTAGAGAAGAAAAAGGAGGAGTTAGTTGAAAAGATAAATGATATGAAGCAATAAGAGATGATTAGTGCATAATTAAGGCACAAGCTATAGGAGGAGAAGACAAAAGTGTGAGAGGTCTACAAGAAGGTAGAAATGATTACAAATGCTATTATCTTAAAGCATCTAGACCTAACACCACCTAAGCAGAAATATGAATCGACCTTTCAATGCTTGGAATACCTAACTCGCATCCTCACCATGGAGAGGAAACCCCTCACTTTGGAATTAGCAGAATAATTTTTAGCACACCGGGATAAATAAGAGAAGCTTAAGATGGTGGAAGATAGTTGCTTAGTACACCAAGCTTGTTTCCAATGTGAAGGCCACCGCACGGATATTTGAAAGCTACTTATGAAAATTGTGCAAATAGAGATAGAGTGGAAAGCAATTTAGTTGCCACCCATGAAGCAGATATCAAGGAGTTTGAGGAGAAAAATAATGGAAATAAAGTAGAGCGGGATAAGATCCTAGCAATGGTGGAGAAGAAATTAGAAGCTATTGAGACCTTGTGGGGCTCGATCAAAACCGACTAAAAGAGTTATATCCCTAGATCACCTACATGGTGGATGCACCTTTGGACGACCTTGGAAAACAACTGGAAGGGATTGTTGATATGATGAGCACTAATGGGGATGAGCTAAAATTTGAAGAGGTGAGCTCCCTGGTAGGTAACCATTGTCAATAGGTGTAGGGTAAAGTAGATGTCTGGGAGAAGATTGAGGTAGATATAGGGAATGATTTGCCACTCCTCCTTCAGCAATAAACATATTCTTCTTCTTTCCTCTATTCTTTAATTACTCCATTCTTCATTCCTTCATTATTTGTTCCAACTATTTAGATTCCCTCCATTCTTTATTCTTTGAAGGAAGGATGTTTCTAAGGATAGAGAACAAGCTTAGTATGGGTGATGTTGGGCCTTAGAATATTGACTAAGTCTCCAAGGGTGCGTGTGCACGTGGGACCAATATGAAGAAGGAATCATGGGGAAAAACATACAAGACAAGGGTTTTAGAAGGGTTTTATAGAAACCATAGCATACGTGCAAGACAAAAACAAAGGGTCTTAGGACTTGGTCATATTCAACATTCCAAGAATCGCGGGATGAAAGCATGACCTGAAAAAACATGTAGAGTGGATAAGGTGCCACCTGGTGACTTGGTGACTAAGAAAGGAATATTCTATGTGATGGAAGGATCCAGAAGGACATCATTGCAGAGAGTGGAGATCCCAGATGAGAATAAGCATGCTCCATTAGAGGACCACCTTGACACTTGGTGACTGATTTGCTACTTCAGGAAGGCATGGCGGTGGGTGATAAACCTATATATAGAGATGCTCGGGTAGAAGAAAAAGGGGAGACTGGGCATTGAAACTGGAGAGACTACTCTTAAAATGGCATCATCATAGAAAGGATGAAAGGAGAATCTCTACAGAAATAATAGGAGGTTCTAGAGGGTTGGGGTTACCATTAGAGTATCATAGTAATATTGGCATATCTCAAGGGATAGGTTTGTGACAATTTTTGTAATATGGGAAGCATAGTGAGGACTTCTGATGCATAAGTCTTATTTGCATTGATGCATTAGTCTATTATGACCCTGATGAATGTAATGTGGTTACTGAACTATGATCAATATGAATATATGGTTATGTTCTAAGAATATTATGTTCATGGATGTAAACCCTCTCTGCCATTTATTTATGTTATCGATTAGATCTATTATCCGTATGATGTTTCTTTTGATTCGAATAAATATGTTGATCTAATAACTCATCCTAGGCTCTCATAATGAATGCATGGTCCTTTACCTTTTTACATCTAAGTTTTTTTACTTAAGCAATGTATTCTCATAAAAATCACATAAAGGAGGGACTCATCACCCGTGCATGCCTCGGTGAGTGCCGAGTTCTGTTGGGTGATAGGTTGGTGTGCATGGGATTAGAAGGTTATTCTAAGGACATAAAAATGACTACATTAGTTAAGAATAAGTAGGGATATCTTAGGTTGTTTATTGACTACCAATAACCTAATAAGGTGATGATGAAGAAATTTTATCCCCTTCCTAAGATCAATGAAATTTTTGATTAGGTGTGTGGTACCACTACATTCTCAAAGATAGATTTAAAATCTAGCTATCACCTATCAAAAATTACCAAGAAAGATATTTATAATACTACCTTTCATATAAGATAAAACCACTATGAGTTTATAGTGGAATCCTTGAGTTAACCAATGACTCAATAATCAGTATGAGTTTAATGAATGGAGTGTTTAACTTTAGGAACTTCTTTGAAAAGTTTATACTTTTGTTTCTTGATGATATTTTGAATTTTATCACTCACACTAGAGGAACATTAGGATAAAATTCAACATGTACTTAAATGTTTGATAGAGCACTATATGTATCAGAGATTAACTAAATGTTCTTTCTTTCAAAGTGAGGTACAATATTTGGTCCACACTCTCTCGAAAATTTTTTATTTTCATAGATCCCTCAAATATTAGAGAAGAACTTGATTGTTTTACACCCACTAGTTCCACTAAGGTGCACATTTTCATGGATTTTATAGGGTTTTCACATAGATCTATTTAGAATTCTCGTAAATTACTAACCCCATATTTTATCACTAATACAAAAGGGGGAATTTTGAATACATAGAAAAGTATTAAAAAGCTTTTAAAACATGCAATGAACATATCACTATTTCACCTATCCTTATAACTCCCAGTTCACATAAGAATTTTATTATTTGTAAATATGATTCATTAGCAAGGTTAGGGGGTGTACTCATGTAGGAGGGTTATGTGATGGCCTTAAAATCCCAAAATATCAAGTATTACAAGCTGAATTATCCTACTAATGATCTTGAGCTTGTTTCAATTACTCATGCCTTAGTTCATTAGCATAAGTTCCTCCTAGTAAGAATATTTATCTTAGAAATGGTTAGTTGATCCTCTATCATATATTCACTTAAACAAATCTTAATGCTTGAAAAAGGCATTAGATAAAGCTCATTTGTTATTATGATATGGATATAGAGCATGTGACAGAAAAATAAAATGTTGTCTTCGATTCCTTGAGTCATATGTGACATAGAGTTATGGATTTTAATCTTATGATGGATTTGAGGAGTCAAATATTGGAGAAACTACCTAGGTATAAGTTATATTTTACACTCAGAGAGAGATAGAAGTATAACATTTTTAAAGGGAAATTTTTACGGTACACTTTAGATATAGATGGAATTTTGAGACACGAGGGCACATTTATGTGTATAGAGAGGGTGAATTATTCGAGTTATTTTTTTTTAATCCAATCATGCACATCATTCAGCCCACCCATTGGTAAAGAAGATGCTCCTCAATCCTAAAAGGAAATTTAAATGTTTTCCTTTGTCATTGCATTTGATCTTTCAAAATTTTCTTAAGTGTAACATTATATCTCTTTCTCCCCCCTACCGAGGTTTATACAAGTTGTTATAAAATTTAATATTATGTGTTCTTATAAATAAACTATAGTTTATAATTAAATAAGTTAGAATATATAACATTTAAATTTTTTCAATATAAACTATGCGTTTATTATGTTAATTGATTATTTAAAGATCAATTAATGGTTATGGGGTACTTCGTGAGAAGTCACACCCATTTGATTTATTTATATTGACCCATGGGGTTATTTCAAATGTAATGAATTTATAATTCATGTGATGAATTCATGGAGGAGATAAGTGAAGGGAATGGATATGTATTGGACTGAATTTCTCATTAATTTAAATCTTACCTTTGTTTATGGTTTTTTACCCCTTCGGGGGTTTTCCAGATTAAATCTGTGTGTTTGTGTTATTTTATTTTATTGCATTTGCTATAATTTTGTTGTAATATTTGTTATATTAATTTATTTAATATTGAATCTTATTTAATGGTTAATGTGTTTAACCTTGCAGATTTGACATGGTATTAGAGCAGATTCATATTGTTTCAAATAAATAAATAATTTTAAGTTGGTGTCAGGACTTTGTAACTACATTTTTAATACCCAAAATGTTTTACCTATTTTTCTTGCACAAAATGTCATAAATTATTGAATATGATGATACTAAATTAAAGGTATCTAAGAGAAATTTCCAACGAGACAAATTTTTCTAATTTGGAGTGTGGAGAGAAAATTATGGAAATTTAAAGTTGTGCATCTCGGAGGAACAACAAGTCAACATATGGAAACTTCTAATTTGATTAAGGTTTTCCTATGTGTGCCTTTGTGATTATTTCCTTCTTTCCCTCATGTTTACCTTTTACCTACTTTGTATCTCCTTTGATTGTGTCAACCCTTCTCAGACCAAATATATTTTATTTAAAACTCACTTTATTCCGCATAATACATCTAGTTTAAAATCTACGAGAATCGAGACCATGTGTCCCTCTTTTAGCTCTTGAATCTATGACACGTAACTGCCTTGTTAAATCACTTTATGCCTTTATATTATTTAATTTCCTTGATCAAAGATAAATATAATTAATTTCCTTTGATAAGTTGATGTGGATGTGGCCACGTATAACTCTATTTTTCATATTGGGTGAAACCGAGTCTGTTGTTATCTCGACCAAGTTAGTTGCAATACAACATTAGCAAGGTGGTTGATTCAAGAGCTTAGACTCCACCTTTTAATTAATACTATAGTAGGCCAAATGAAAATACTAGGTATGTTATTCCCTTTGAATACTAATTACAAAAAACCTAGTTTGAATATGTATAGATAAATAAAAGAAAAGGTTATAAATTTTTATATGGTGTATTTTAAGTCTTAGTATTTTATGAATTTCATGATATTTATGATTAATATATATAAAAAAAAATCAGTATCAAAATATGTGTGTGTATTTATAAAAATGTATATATTAATGTTTAAATTTGTATCATATAGTCTCTCACCATGACTTTCTATTCATTATTGTTTATGACTAAGAATTTAAATCATACATAGTATGATATCGCAATAAAGTTCCTCCATTATGTTACATTTTCTTTAAAGGAATGTATAATACATAAAATATGTATGGGGAACAAACCTATAAAGGATAGATCATGGATTAATATATGTTTAATAGAATGTTTTTTTAAAAGGGGACACATGAGAATTTATACCTACTTATGTTTGTGAAAATCCCATGACTTCATAATCTCCTAGATAAAGATGAAAAGATCATCATCAATTTGAGTATTCTCAAATATTGTTTAGTTATGTATATTACTTACTTATTATAAGTAATTTTAACCCATTCTCAAAGATAAGTCTTCTTAGTGACTAGTTAATGGATTTGAAATCATGATAATACTATATGCATATCAAATGACACTTGGGGATGCCCTTGTGTTTTTATTGAAGACATCAATACTAATTACATCTAATATATATGTTATAAGATTAATATATTGAAAATTTTCAACATATTGGTAATATAACATGGTTAGTTGTTAAGTATATTGTTATTTTTTATTAATGGATTTTTTTTTACTGGGATCCTACGAGGATACAAGAGGCCCATGCCTAGATATTCAGATACAATCCACCAAAAATAGAGAACACAATGAAGGAGGAGCATAAATAAGAAGTAACAAAGAGTAATGCATCACCACAAAAAAACAACAACAAAACCCCAAAATAACCACAATAATACCATAGTAAAATAGTAAAAATTGGTCAAAATAAAAATATAGTACAAAGCCCACAACCAAACCGGTCCCCACCACTATTTCATGATCTTAGAAAATTTATTCTTGAGGATCTCTAGATTATCTCTGATGTTTTTAATAGAATTATTATTATTATATTTTTCTTTTCCCTTGTTACTCTCCAACACAAGTAGTGATGTTGGAAAGAATTTCCATGCTACCCTTAAGCAAGGAGATGATATCACATTGTTTATTTCTAAGCTTGCCTTGTTATTTTTCAATGGATTTGATTCTTTTTTCCATCTCCTCCATCAACTATTCATCCTTATTACCACTCTCAATATCTATTTTGTATCCTTTGAATTTCTCTTTCAAAAATTTTCACTCCTTGAGCTAGTTAAGCATATCATTATGCAAGTCTAGTTCATTTATCATGTTTCTAGTTTGAGATTTTTTTTTGGCAGGCTCCTTGTCACCCATGGCTAGCAGGCTAAGAGAAAAAAACCCCACCTTAGGAATAAGTTGGAAGATTAGGAGCATTGACAGGGTCCAATTTTTCCTTCTTGTTGTGAAAAGACCGGTCGAGAGGCCAATGGAGGAGGTATCTTAATAGGAGCAAGGGGATGAGAAGGAGGGGCCACATAGGTATTCAGAATGATTAAATCAAAAACTTTATAGAGAATAAGTATGATATCATGATGGGAGGGTTTGGATTGTCTCCCCTACATGATGAAATTCACCAAATTTTCTAGGGATTGAAGGAGAAAGAAAGGAAATTGACCTCCACATTTCTTCTAAAGTGGTTTAGGAAAACCAAATAAAAATAAGGAGTAACTTTAAACTGGCCATCTAGACTAAGGTACTTCATTAACACAAGACTGACCTTGTCATAGGGTTTAGGTAGAGACTCCCATAGAAAAACACTTTTGGATTGAATGAGACATTCTTCACCCTTAAGGAATTTGTCTTCTTCTTCCTTTCTGTCAAAGTTATTCTTGTAGAACCGCATACCTTTGGGATGAAGTCTCATGATAGAAGACATCATCTACTCATTGATAAGAAATTCACGGGTCTTGTATCTCACTCTATGACCATTGTTGTTTTGCACGAGCTCTTTGTAAAGGTCAAAATCATGACCTTGAACTATTTTCATGAAATGGTTGAAGCCACCTTTCTTCAAAATCTCCCAAAATTTAGCATCCTCTCTCCATTGAGGACTATTGATTGGCTCCACCCTGAAAATATCTTCCCCATGGTGGTTTTAGCTTCCTAGAAATCTTTGAGAGTATAAAGGTGAGAAGTAAAATGTGGAATGGCGGTGTGACCAATGGCTAAATAGAAATTAATAAGCCAACAATTTCCAACACTTACCACGTGGATGCTAGCCTTTCTCCATATTAATGATGGATTGGAAATTAGGAGGTAAAGAATTGGCATGTTCCTAGATTTTGTAATTATTGGAAAGAACCCCGCATTGGCTAGATATTCAGCAAGTTTATTGCCTTACTTATACATATGCTTGAAATTACAAATAAAAAAATATTTGGCCATGTGAATATCCTCTTTAATATATTTTTAATGGACCAACTGGATTTAGCAGATCCTTTAAGGAATTTGATAATATTCATGGAATCTCCCTCAATAATTATGTGTTTCAAATTAAGAGAGGAAGCTAATATGATGCCCCAAAGATCGCCAAGGAGTCCGTAAAATGATTGGTGTTAATTCCCATTAGCCTAGAAAATATAGTTATTAAGTGACCTCCTTCTCCTCGAAAAAAACCACCACCACCAGAGTTCCTAGGATTGCCCTTAGAGGCACCATCAAAGTTTAGTTTAAAATAACCAGGATTAGAGGGGACCAAGTAACAAGAGTTCTATCAACCTTGATAGTTGTAATAGTGTTAATAACACAAGAAATGTTCCACTTCTTAAGAATTTTAGCCTCCTCTTCATTCTTGTTGTAATTCTTCTTAGGCCTATATCTGGAGATGTCTTGTTTAATTCCTTCTAATAGCTGATTAAACAAACTAGTGATAGAAGGTTTTTTATTATTGAAGATGTTATTGTTTTGATCTTTCCAAATAAGCCAAATAATATGGGAGAAGGACAATAACCATATCCTTTTAACAATCATATGTTTAAAGGGAGGATACCATTATTGCTAGGATGAGAGAATGTTAAATAGTAAGGTCCATTTAAGAACCATAAACATGAAGAAGGAATTCCAAACTGCAGTGGCATAAGTACAATGAAGGAATATATGATTGAAAGATTCTCCAGATTTTTGCAAATACAACATTATTTTGGAATATATTTCCCTCTTTTGATCTAATTGTCTGTAGTTAAGATTCTATTTTGGATGCTAAGCCAAAGAAAGATATTTATTTTGGGAGTCAACTCTTTGAACCAGATCTTATTCCACTCAATAGAGGAAGGCAGGTTGATAGAGAGCAGGTTATAACCACTTTTGATAGAGTAAGAACCATCTATGGAGTCTTCCCAAATGAGCTCGTCAACGAGTGTCTCTAGCATCAAGGTGATGAGCACTAAGGATTATCTAAAAGTTTTTATGTTATCTGATAGATTCTGATCAATGAAAGGAAATTGCACCCATCTTTTACCATTTGCATTGCATCTAATGTAATCCTTAACTTTAGTACCAATCATATTAGAATAAGGGGAAATCAACTGAGACCATTCTTCCTAGTTCTTAAGCGGAGACTTAGAGATCCATTTATCCTCCCAAAATGAGATATCATTACCATCCCCCAAATTCCACTTGCTTCCCCTAATCAACAATTGTCTAGAATTAACCAATGCATTCCAGAATTGAGAACCTATAGGAAGATCCTCTCTATGTAACCAGTTGTTGTATCTAGTGTTTTCCAGGTATTTGGCCCTAACAAGATTGTTCCATGGTAGGTATTATTTCATTAATATCCAACTCAATTTGGTAATCATAGCTTTATTCATCTGCATTAAATTTTTTATACCAAGGAAACCATAACTCTTAGTCTGAAAAAAATTGTCCCACGTAACAAGATGGAATCTATCATGTTCTTCTACACCACTCCATAGGAAATGTTTTTGAATTTTCTCAATTCTTTGAATGATCTCCATAGGGAATTTGAATAGAGACATTAAATATATGGGGATTTTTTGAAAATTTCTATTCATAAGGGTACATTTTATAGGCTGGGAGAGGACAACACCTTTCTAGGAAGATAATTTCTTTTGAAAACTATCAATGAGACTATTACACACCTCATTTGGAAATTTTCCATTTCATTCTAAAGTCCTTAAACTCCACCTTTTGTTTCTTGATCCCTGAAGATGAGTATAGATTAATGTAGCTAGGTAATTTTTAGTCTCATTGACTGTAATATAGAAACTAGTTGTATTAAGTATAGATCTGGCCTTTGTGGCACCATCAAACTCAATAAGAGTTCCTATTGATTTTGCAATGCTGGTCAAAACCTCCTCATTCCAGAAATATAATGAAAGGTCAAGAAACCTAGCCCAGATAGGAATATCTTTCATGTTTTCCTTCTTTGGTTCAAACCCAAGAGTCCACTTTTTGAGATACATGCCCATGTTTCCTAGAAGCCCGGGTCTAGCTAAATAAACTTTTGTCTAGCCTTCTTTTAATGAAAAATTTACTAAAAAAAATCCTCTAGTCATAAAAAAAATTTCCATGTGCCCTTAGGGGCCCATTTCGTATGGGCTCATCTTCTAATGGCATTAATATTATGATGAGATCCAAGAAACTTACCAATAAGAGAGAACACATGAATGTATATGGAATCTTTGATGAACAAATTAGGGATATTGAAGTGAAGTTCACCATTATTGTCCAGAAACACATGACATTATCCTTGGGTTTCTTGATTCCTTCATTCTTATACCCTACTAGTAATAAAAATTTTTTTGGTATTTTTACTTTAACTATATCTACCAACGTGACCTCTTTTCTATAGGTGTGGGGAAATCAATCGAGTCGGAGTCTTGGTATCTTGTAGGGAGATTTCCCACCCATCGTAATTTAATTTTTTTCAAAATATTATCTAGCGTCTCATTCTCCTTCTCCTTCTCCTATGTTATCAACATTCTATAGAATATAAGGCATACAAATTTTTCATGATATAAGAGTTTTCCTTAATTTTCCCATCATTTGTGCATTTTGGGATCCTCGATTCTTTAAAAAATCAAAAATCAACCATGTGCATATTAAAGGGGATTTGGTAAACCATGGTGAGAGTTGAACCAAAGACGTAGCACCAAGATCTTAATCCTAACACTATGCCTCATAACATGCCTTCTTCACCGAATCAGATATCCTCCATCCTTTAAGCATATTGTTATTTAAGTTAGTATACAACATGTTTTTAAACCTATCAATGTATAATTTATAGATGGTTAAAAGTGAAGTCAAGAATGAATTATATTATGATTATTATGATATTGTGATTCTAACCATGTTGCTGTTAAGTTAGATAGAAAATATACAACTTGATATGTTTTCAAGTTTGGTAGGAAATGCAATCAACAATCTCCATCTCTTCTACTAAGGCAAAGTATAGAACTGTAATGGAAGTAGCGAAAGAAGTCGTGTGGATAAAGAAGTTGTTGGAAGAGATACACATGGAAGATAAATGAAGTAATCCTCTTCTATGTGATATCCATATTTTTATTTCTCTCACAAAGAATCTAGTTTAACATCAAATAGAGAAGCATACAAAGATTCATATGTATTTTATACGAGAGAATGTTCTCTGCGGTGATACTGATCTCTGTACTACTCAACTAAAGATCAAGTTTCATATATGTTTATAAAGCCATTGGGTGTTGTAAAATTCTACAAGTTTCATGTAATTCTTTACATTTCGGTGTTTCCATTTAGGGGAGTGTGCATGGTAATGTCACCACCTAATTTCCGGTCATGTGTTATCTCCTTCTCCTCTATACTTTTGCTCTATTGTAAAGCATTATAAAAAGATATATTTTTATGATCTTTGTAAAATTGTCACTCTAAGTTTACGGTGTATAGTCCAGTGTGTTGAATCTATTATAAAGGAGTTCCTTATGTTATAAAATTATCTTAGAGATGTTGGTATATATTTTACATAAGAAAGCGTGAGATGTAGTCTCACAAATCATGTTTAGCATAAATCATTCACTACTGATTTATTAATTCCAAATCCTTTTGTACTAAAAGGTAATATGGACATGATGAAGGTGTATAAATACTTCAAACGTGATATGTTAGCCTAAAACTTCACTATGGTTTATGGATTTCTAAATCCTATTGTATAAACAGGTAATGTTGGCATATGTTCCCCACTTAATATTAAGGGGGAGTGTTAGAACATTTAATATTAAGTGTTCTTATAAATAAACTATAGTTTATAATTAAATAAATTAGAATATATAATATTTTAATTTATTTAATATAAACTACATGTTTATTATGTTAATTGATTATTTAAAGATCAATTAATGGTTAAGGGGTACTTTGTGAGAAGTCACACCCATTTGATTTATTTATATTGACTTGTGGGGTCATTTCAAATGTAATGAATTCAAAATTCACGTGATGAATTCATGGAGGAGAGAAGTGAGGGGAATGGAGATGTACTAGAATAAGTTTCTCATTAATGGAAATCTTACCTTTGTTCGTGGTTTTTTACCCCTTGGGGTTTTTCGACATTAAATCTGTGTTATTTTCTTTTATTGCATTTGTTATCATGTTGTTGTAATTTTTTTATATTAATTTAATTAATATTGAATCTTATTTAATGGTTAATGTGTTTAACCCTCGGATTTGACACAAGAAAACCTCTAGGAAAAATTTCAGTTCTAATACCTATTGATATTATCATAGATGTATTTATCATGATACTAATAAATGTTTCAAGCTATAACATATTATCCAATATATTGTGACCCACACAAGTGGGAAAAGCACCTTTAACGTACCATTCATCCCTAAAAAGGTCCATACCACATTTCATGTTATGGAAAATTTTATTAATTATAATCTCTTATTGGGTCATGGATACATGACGAGAAAAATCATTCTATTTACTCTTCATCAATTTGTCAAATTTATACATGATTTTCATGAATATACTATGTAAGTAGTTGAGGTATTTTTTTCAAAAATATCCCCAAGGCTATTTTAACAACTCAAAAATTAATTTTGGATTTAGGAAAAAAAAATTGAAATTTTGTGGAATACTTGAATTTAGTGTTCTGCATATTGCAAGAACTTAGTATTTCGTGGGTTCTCCTAACCCGTTAAATTAAGAAGTTTGAGTTTAGGAATTAGATAGATTCCAATGGAGTTTGGGCCTTTGTGGAATGGGAAAAGAGTGCTACAAGGAATTGGGAAAAAAAAAAATTGATCGTGGGGCTAATGAAAATTCCATGCAACAAGGGATAAAATTTTCCAAGAAAAATTCACGGTACATGGAGGAAAGTTTGAAGCACCGTGTGAAAAGGAAATGAAGGATTTCAAATTAGATAAGTCTGGAAATCTGCGAACACCACCTAATGTTCTATGGATTTTCATAATACACTATTTCATGGATGTTTGATTCTGCAAGATGGAGGAAGTAGGTTGAAGGAAAATCCTTCAAGACTTGAAGCATCGTCAGTGCGAAGATGAAGTGCAAGATAATAAGAAGTCTATAGTGGTTCATGAGAAAGGGTTATGCATATGGTTAGAGATTTGATTTCTAAATTTGTGATAAAATTCAAATTCTAGAAGCTACGGGATGTTGTAAAGACCGTAGGGAATTTAAAAAGAATCCAAAGGGTTGCATTTCAAAGGAATTTCCCACTTAGAAAAAAACCATAACCAAAAACCTATGAGATGAGGAAAAAAATTGATCATATATTTTTTTGTATTACTCCAAGATGCATAGGATTTATTGCATTCAATTCATCTCTTTGGAGACTTCATGATTTAATATAGAATTTTGGGATCATAGAAAGTTTCTAAAAAAATGTGAGAACTAAAGAGGAACAAAGGAAATGTGTAGTTGTTTATTTTAAGCACCTTACAACCTCACCTACCTAGACTAATAGATCAAATAGATTCCATGCCCTTGCCTGTGAATCTTGGTGGTATATTGAAGGAAAAATAGTGATCTATAAGGGATATTAAAGGTGATAAGATCTGTGGATGATAATTTGTCCTCATTCACGGCGGAGTCCAAATTTGGGTTTCCCGCCATCTTTCCCTCTCTCCTATTCTCATATTGTATAAATGTGATTGCTTAAGTTCATTTTATAGGTTCTTTTATTATGAATTTACATACTATGGAGTAGTACATTTTATGCTTTCATACCTCTACAACTACGCATTTAACCTCTAGTCAGTAACTATGATGAATACCTTGAGAATGTAATAGTTTTTTTCCGTTTTCCCTCCAAATGATCTCTATTTGCTATGGATGTTTACCATCTTATTTTCATTAAGTTATATTCAATCATGTCTTTCAGATCTCATGTTTCTATTAAATATTTACATGTGCAATTGTTTTGTGTCCTTTTGGTTAGATTCGAACCTTATTTTATCCTTGGTGCATCACCTTCTTTCATTTTACAAAAAAATTTCCCTTTCCTCTCCTTGGTCCTAATGGATTTGTAGTTTGAAATTAGTCTAGTTACAATTTAAATTTGTAGCTTATATTTTAGTGGGATAAAATATAAGGATCCAACCTTCTTTAGAGGTTTGCATCACTTAACAAGGTCATATGCTTGGATACATTCCCATGTTCATAAAAAGTGATGATGTTCATTCATGGGCATTCAAAGGGTGTAAATATTGTATGTTAATAGTTTTAGAACACCTAATGAGACTACAATGAAGGATTTGTTTTCATTTCACTAAGATTTTAGTGTGTATCTTAATGATATCCAGCCTTTGAAGTCTTCACGAAACACACTGGTTATTCCCAATCATCATATCTACTGGTTTAAGTGGCAAGTTCCTCAATTTCATGAGAAGAGTTCAAATAAGACAAAGGATAGATAGTAGAGAGCCTTTTGAATATGTGTAGTTTTCATTAAGAAGAAGAAGAAGATGTAGACTAATTTAAAGTGCACCATCACCTTCAAACAAATTTCTCTCTACTCCTCCTTATGATAGGGATTTCTTACTATTCTCTAGGGTTCTAAGACCCATTACAATCATGGGTCCTAAGAGGAATCAATATTTTATTACATTTAATAGAGGAATCCCTTTAATTTTGGCCCAATATGATGATATTCCACTCATAACCTTGAAAATCATTCATTTCTTCACTAGAGAGAATACTAAAACTCCTATTGAACACATCAAAGATGTTGCAAACATCTACTCAGTTTACCATGTTATATAAGACAATGTAGTGGTCATATTATTAGATATCTATTTTAAGGAAAAACTCTAAATGGTATAGGCGTTTGAGAATAAATTATATTACTAGTTTAGAAGAGTTGGGGGAAGATCTTTGCAACCATTTTGAAGATAAGTCAAACCATCTATCTCTAGTGGAGTAGATGACTACAACAAAGAGGGAACCTAATAAGACGAAGACTAATTTTAATATCAGATTTCAAAAAGACTTGGGATATAATTTCTCAAATGATAATACATACACCTTGGTATTATGTATTTATTATCTAAGGGCTTTAAATAGTGATATTTCTACCATGATTTGGTCCATGGGGTATCACTTTACCATATGCCTATGATATTGTTATTAGAGCAGAAAACAATATTATTCGGGTTGGAAACTTACTCCTAGACCTCTAATTCCCATATTCCAAAATCAAGGACACCTAATCCCCATCAAACCATTAAATTAGCTCCCATCCCATCTTTAAGAAACTAAAGCTTAAGTTAGGAATCCACCTCTACAAGCCCTTCAAGTGAGTTATAGGAACTTATGAAAAAATTGCATAATTTTAACAAATGAGTTAGTATCATTGAATAGACAACAAGATTAAAACTTCAGACCTTATTAGCCTCCATACCAACCTAACAAGCCTCCTTCTCCACTAAATAAAAAACCATTCTAAGTAGCTCCTCAAAATCAAATTACTCTCACAAATTTGTTTCAGTATTATAATCTTAATTATTTAGTTCATCTAAGGCTTTGGTTTGAGTTCAAAACAATCTTGTGTAAGAATATGAGTGGTTTTTCCCTTGAAATATTCCACAAAACTAGGAAAAATTCCCCCAAAAAATTAAAATTCAAGTTTTTATGGTACAAAACACTTCCTTCTCTCAAGATACACCTGCAAAAGAAAACCCACAACAAGGGACTACTCAAGAAATACCACCAAGTGATGCTTCACTTGTGAATTGGTAAATGGAGGAGCTCCATGAGATCAATTAAATTTAAGGGATAACTCAACCACTATCTTCAAGTGTAGCTATAAAAACTAGATCTAAAAGAAGGAAAATTGAGCCAAATACTCAGCCTCTTACTCCACTAATCCCACATCCCAAACTTAGATAACCCATGAGACTTGGGTGGATTTAAAGCTTTAACAAGTGATCCATTGAATATGAAAAACCTACAGTTCACCATAAATCCATAATATATTATGATTTTATAAACAAAGAGATACCACACAACAAGTAATTTCCATAAGAAAAGTAAAATGCACAACTCAAAGGAATTATGCCATCCAAAGAAAAGACCACGAGATAGAGCATACAAGAAAGGAGAATGTCATTCTTCTATTGCAAAAGTATGTGAGCAATCCTTTCAACATCATAGATTAATTAAATAGAACCAATGTGAGCATCTCAATGTGGGAATCTCTAGCTATTCCTAAACAAAGAGATTTTTTAATCCATCATGGTTGATCTCACCATGCCATAGGAGTCAGCTAAGAGAAGAAAAAAAATGGTGCTCACCGGTGTACTTCAGAAAAAATATGACTAACCATGTATAAATATGAAGCCACCACTTTTCTATGCATCTATTATCATATCCAACCATCTTGTGCAAAATTTCATGATTGAATTAGGGGTAAGAAGTTGAGTGATGCCCAAACAAATATCAAAATAGCTTGGTCTTAAATATGAGTCACTCTCTAAAAGAGTGGTACAATTGGATGAAAATGTAGTGGGAACTATTGGAGTAGTAAGAAGCTTAAGCTTCAATTTTCATGCATGTATGAATTTCTCAATTTTGTAGGATGTTTTCATCATTTTTCTTCCCCCTTTCTTCACTTTTTTCTTTTCATGGGATTTCTATACTAATATTGGTAGATACATATTTGCATTATTGATCTCACATGCTTTTCAAAACCAAATATGGCACCAAGGCTACCATCAGGTCTGAACCTCTTGCCACATATAATATAGATACTTATATGCCTAGCCTCATTAATGTTAATTGCATTATATTTGATCATGAAGATCACACAAGTGTCCATCATATTGAAGGAATTTCATTTTTGCTACTTGGTGAGCGGGGAATTGAATTTCATGGTTTTGATCCATACAAACAAATTGAAGAAGCTAGATTTGGCATTTATTTCTTGCATGAGAAATATTCACATGTTCCTAATGTCCTAAAAGCGAATCCAAAGGATGATAAAATTTGGAAAATATTTTATAATGGATCAATAAGTAGAAAAGGATCAAGTGGAGGTGTGGTACTTGTATCTCCTAAAAGTATGAGGTATTATGCTTTTAGGTGTAAATTTAATTGTTCTAACAACTTGACAGAGTATGAATCTCTCATCCATGGATTACAATGGGAAAGAAAGAAAAATACAAAGCAATTACAGAATTTGGGGAGAATGAATTGGTTGTAAACCAAGTGAGGGGATAGAAAGCAGATAAAAATGACACATTAAGATCTTACAAGCGTATCGTATGTGACATCCGAAGATTTTAAAGACTTAAAAATTTGTACCATCCTCAAGAAAGAAAATGAATCGTGGATAGATTAGCAATAGTAGGAGAAATTTTTGACATTGTAAATATATCAAGAATTTTGGGGTGCATCTGCATATCAAAGTAGTGGTGAGTCCCACCGTACTAGAAAATAACAAAAATGGAAAGTATTTGATAGTGATCAAGAGATTGTAAATTTCACCCAAAAATAAGTCGATTTTTCAACAAAGAATCAAGCCAAATTGGAGCATAAATATGGAGACAAAATTATCCAAATTAGATCAAAAATTATGTAAATGATTAGTGACTTTGGAGTCCATCTTCAATTGATGATGATCGGTTTAGAAAATAAATGGAAAACACGATAGTCAAAGGTGAGGACTATGAACCCATTTGGTTAGACGGGATATATTTATTAAAATTGGTATGTTATGTACTCCACAAGAGAAACATGTATTTGTAAAGATTTATCAAGAATATTTTGATGCATTTACATGGATTTATGAATACCTTATGGGTTTTGATCCTGATCTAGCTCAAAAACAATTGAAATATACCGATTTCCATGACCATTAGGCAAAAATAGATGGTTGTTTATCCGTAGATTGACCCTCTCATGAATAAAGAATAAAACAATATGATTGAGGAAAACATCATTTTCCCCATGAATCATTCATCATGGGTTACAAATATAGTTCCAATATGAAAGAGAAATGGATAAATGAGATGATGTGTTGATTAAATAATCTTTGAAGGATCATTACCCACTTCCCTATATGGATAAAATTATACGAGATGGTGAAAATGACTATAATCAGATCATGTTGAAGGGTGAGAACTAGTTCAAGACAATATTTACCACCAAGTGGGGAACCTATTCCCACAAAAATATTCCATTGGTTTGTCAATGTAGGAGTAACCTTCAAAGATCCATAGATATGGCATTTAAGGGACTGATCAATAAAATTGTTCTTGTATACTTGGATGATATCAAAGTGTTCTCCAAGGATGTAAATGATCATTTGCTTCATCTCATGCATACATTTGAGAGATGGAAATAGTTAGGGGTTTCTCTAAATCCTATCTTTATGGCACATGAAGGTACACTCCTTTGACACATTGTCTCTAAAAAATGCCTTACAATTGATCTAGAAAGAGTAAGTGTCATCCTTTCATTTCCATTACCTAGTCACAAGAAATCATTGTAAATTTTCTTGGGAAGAATCAACTTTTTAGGATTTTTTTAAACTTTGCCAATCTTGTCAAGCCATTAACATCAATGTTGAAAAAACATGCTCTTCAAGTGGATCGGGAAAGGATTAGGAAATTTACAAGGCTATCAATTAGGAAATTGCACATGCCCCAACTCTCATCAATCCTAATTTCACTAAGGATTTCATCTTGTATGAATTTAGAGGCACATGAAAAAATATCCGCATGTTTGTGCATTTGAATGGAGAAGTTAAAGAACAATAAATTTTATTATTTATCTAAAATCTTGAAGATTATTAGGTAAGGTATTCATTTTTATAAATATTCCTTAGTTATTATAAGGATCTTAAATAAATTCAAGAATTTAGTGTCAACAATAAGATCCATCTTATGGTTTCACATGCTATGATAAGGATTTGAATGATAAAAGATCTAGTTATATAACCAAAATGATAGAATATGATGTTGATATCAAAGTGACTAATCTAGTAAGAGGAAATGGTTTGTGTGATCGATGGTTTTAGAACCACGAAATGAAGAGGAGGCTATTTTAGTGCTCTAACATGATCAAGAAAGGCCCGCAAATGCTCTAGATATCCATTATTGGCCCCACAACATAGTGCACTTTCTCCAAATAGGTCAATTCCCCCAAGGCTTGACCAAGGCCAAGATAAGGCATTTCAGACTTCAATCTATCCCCTTTATACTTATTGATGGAATCCATTTTAGAAAGGATGTAATGGAGTACTTTTGAGGTGCGTCAAGGAAGATCAAATCAAGAAAGTTTTACATGATTTCAATGATTCTACGATTGGAGGAATCAAGGCCAAGGTGACACTCAAAATCATGAAAGGTGACTATTTTGGTTGATTCTTTTTAAGCAATTTTATGCATGGGTGAAAAAAATTCAAAAGTGTTCCTTTTTCATGGGAAAGAAAAGTCTAGCAACTCTTCCAATCCACCCCATCTTTATAGATCAACCATTCATGTAACAAAGGATGGTTTTTATTGGAGTAATCAATTTGCATTCAAGATTAGGTCAAAATTGGATCCTCATAGCCATAGATTACTTCACCAAATGGACAGAGGAAAATATTTTGAAGGAAATAAATGAAGCTAGCATCTTGGATTTTTATGAAGGTATTTTGACCATATTTAGTGTTCCATCTACAATCATATCTAGTGATGATATAGCATTCCCTGGCATCAAAATCACTAAATGGGCTATCAAAAATGGAATATATTTGAGTATATATTCAAATTACTACACATAAGGTGATGGACATGTTGATTCAACAAATAAGAACCCTTTGAGGGTCACAAGAAGGACCTTGGAAGAAAATTAAAGAAAATGGAAAACAAAATTGAAATCAACCTTATGGGCTAATAGGATCACTCCTAAGAGATCAAATGACAACTCACCCTACAATTTGGTTTATGGTAAGGAAGAAAATTTTCTAATTTCCTTTAATTACCAACCTTAGAGATAATTAATCATTTTGAAATGTTTGAGGTAGAGGCCATGGAAATTAGATATGCAGAGCTCATGGAGTTAGAAGAGTTGAGGAGTCAATCCATGCAAGAAATGGAGTTGAATAAAAATTAAGTGAAGAAGTGTTTTCACGGGAACATAGTGGCTAGAATTATTCAAGAAGGGGATCTTATCCTTAAATGGGACCAAGAAATATCAAAACTAGGAAGCTACTCAAATTTTTATGTTTTACGGAGTGGCCCCTATGTTATCGAGGTTTTAATCTACAAAATGCTTTCCAATTGTTAAAATTGGATAGAGAAAAACTTATGATTCCAGCCAATGGGATCTACTTTAAAATTACTTTTGAAGTGAAGGTTCCACCTTGTACATATTAGTTTAGTTTCAGTTCCTCAAAGCTCACTTCAACATATTGTTTTACTAGTAGCGTAATGTTATTTCCATATGTGCTTTTTGCACTGTCCTAGTATTTTTAGATGGATTTTTCATTCAAGATTATTTTGAAGAGGTTTTAATGTTTTTCGGTTTCATTAGTATTGAGCCATACAAAGTTTAGGGTATATTTTAAAGCTTTTGTATCAGTTTCTAAGTTTTGAGACTCTATTCCATGCCAAATGGATTACTTTAAGGCCATTGATTTTCTATCTAGTAGGTAGAGATCCCCATGAGTCACTAAAATGTTGTCCAAAATAACCCCCTAGAGATATTTTGATAACTCAAAATCCATTTTGGAATTAAGATGAATTTTGTTGAAAGTTCAAGTAATATCTAAAATTAATGTTTTGTAGATTGTAGGAACTTATGTTCTGTGTGTTATCCTAACCAGTGGAAGAAAGAAGTTTGAGTTCATGACTTATGTGGACTACGATAGAGTCTAGGACTTTGTGGCATATGAAAAGAGTGCTACACAAACTTGGAAAATTTTGGTGATTCATGGGGTTGATCGCAATGCTATGAAACAAGGGATAAAACCCACCAATTAAAATCCATGGTACACAAAGGAAAGTTTGAATCACCGTGTGGAAAGGAAATGAAGGATTTTAAATCAGCTAAGTATAGAAAGCTATGAACACTTCCCGTGCTGCCAGATGGTTAGAGATTGGTGTCTTGTGGATTTCTAAATCCATAGGGCCATTAAAATAAAAGAAGTTTACAATTGTTGTAGAGATAATGGGGCATTGAGAAAACATTCCAAGGGTTGAGTTTCAAAGGAATTTCCCATGTTACAAATAAATCATATCTAGAAAGCTACGGGATGAGGAAAAAATATTTTTATCATATATTCCATTGTATGTCTCTAAGTTTCAAAATATTTTTGCATTCACTTCATATTTTTAAATCCTTCATGCTTGGATATGGAGTTGTGGGACTAGAGGAAGTTTCTAGGGAAAATCATGAGAACTCGATAGGAACAAAGGAAATGTGTATTTTCTTGTTTTGAGTACCCAACCACCTCACTTAATAGAGTAAAAGATCAAATGATTCCCATGAACTTTCCTATGAATCTCATTGGTTTGTTATAGGAAAAACAATGGTATATTAGGGAGATTAATGGTGACAGGATCGGATGGATAATATTTTGTATTCATTCACGATAGGTCCAAATTCAAGTTTCCATCCATCTCTCCCTCTCTCATATTCTCATATTGTATAAATATATATTCTTAGGCATAATTTACAGTTCCTTTCTACCAAATCTTCATTCTCTTCTTTGGAGAAATGTA